>CM073465.1:34039093-36439093 GCA_037074535.1 Gleditsia sinensis
TTTTCCAGTAGCTTGAATAAGAGAAGGAGGGTGAGTTTTGAACCCTAAGGATGAAGAGAAAAGATGGATTCAAGTGGATATTAAGCTAACTTACCTTGAGTACTTAGTCCTCTAGACTTCTCTTTCTTCTTCCTTCCTCTTTTTCTCTCCTTTCTCACTCTATCTTGCTTCTATTTTTCCTCTCCCTCACTTTGACAAAATTATAATGTAATAAGGGTGATTTTTACTTAAATAATTTATCAAGTGGTCCTCCTCTCATAATCATGGATCTACCTTATCACAATTAGGATGCACTTGGTTGCTTTTTGGGGGAAGACAACTCATGTTCTTATCTTCCTCTCCCTTAGTCAAGATATGCATAGCAAAAGGAGATTTTTATTTAAAAATCATGATAAAATATTCTTAAGACAAGGATCAAAGTCCCTTTGATTTAGGGATTCATTTCCTTTTTTTTAATTCACTCAGTATGATAGGTTTGCCTTTCTAAGTGGAAAATTTCTAACCCTTGAGTCTCCCTTGCTTGGCTAAAATATTTTATGTAGGATAGGGATTTTTTTTCCTAATGCCATGTATTATTACATACTAGATCATCACATGGCTTGCTGAAATTATTAGTGTAAAATATAGATATTTTGTCCTAATGTCATGTGACCTAATCTTGATTATTATTACACTACTATTTCATCACATGGTTCTTATTTTTCCTTCTTGGATTTGGGCTCATTCTTGCCCCATTTCCTTTGCTTTTCCTAAAATTCTACATCTCATGGAGGGCTTGATCACATTTTCATGAATTTTGGGCTATCGGTCAAACTTCTATATCCTAGTCCAAGTCTTTTCTATTTCTCTTGCTTAGGCTTTCCAATTGGCTTGCTTAAAACGTATGTGAAGTAGAAAAACAAACTTTATGAAGTGTCCATAGGTGACGGCCCATTGTATGGGTGGAGATGTTAAACTTAGGAACTCTAACTCTTGAATTAGGAAAAATTATCTTAATCAAATCTTCTTGAAATTTTAAAACCTTTACTTACTTCCAAAAATTTATCTTCCTTTCCCAAGAATTTTGCCTTTCTTTAGGATGTTATTTTTAATTTTTCTTATTAGGTTTTTTCTCTTTAACTATTCCCATAATATTAGAAACATTTTCTATGTATACACTTGGTGAAGAATTTCTAAGGCTTATATTTTTTCTTAGATATTTAAAAATTGTTTAATAAGTTTTAATTTATTAATTAAATATTTATGTACCTTTATTAATAAAAGAAACAAAATTAGGGATGTTACATGTGGTGCTGTTGGTTGCAAAATGTATATATGCAATGTCTGAACGCAAGTTCACGTATCGTGACCAAGTAATACAGTATTGAGTGAGTATTATCCCACGAGGAAGTGTAACCAGAAATTACTATAGAATTTTTGACTCATGAATTGCTGTAGGAAAATTTTGTTGGTTCTCACAAGATATAAGGTTCAAGTGCAAATGGGGCTAAACAAAATTAAACAAGAACTTGAAATAAATTAAGCCACACTAGGTTACAGAAAATCAGATATTAGGTGAACTAGGGTTGCTTCAGGGTTGCCATAAACTTCTGCACTCATTTTGCTCTAAGAATTACTGTACCAATTGCTTAAGTACCCAGTTTCCTCTTTGAATGGGTTCTTTCCAGACTACCATTCCATGTACTTCTGGGGTTCAGTTCATATATTCCTGTATAAATCTAAACCCAAGAGCTATGCTTGAAGTCCCAACTATTAGGTCATATGGGACAACTATATATTCCTATATTAGTTGTGCTTTGGTCTTTCAACCAACCCATAACATCCAAACCTATTCCAGCCTTCATTACCTTTCCAGGTCAATGTCAAATTCAGCCTTCTACTATTAAAGTTCAGTTAACAGAAGAAGTTTAAGAAATGCAAAAGCAGTTTGAATGAAAAAAATAATGCTGTAATAAAATCATCCATGTATTAAAATATGCAAGAGTTCACTGCAACCCTTTTACAACCCTAGCTAAAGGCTTAGCCCAACTTCATATCCAAATTAGTTACAACTGTATGTATCAGGATAACCATCATGCAATGAAGAGTAATACAAAAAAAATACAGTTTAGCGCATAAATAAGAACACATAAAGGAAAAGGGGAACTCTTAGAAAGGATCATCTCTTCACATCCAGCAGCTCTTCTTGCGGTGTTGGTTCCCAATGGAACAATGTTACCTTTACAGCATACTCTCGTTAAGGATTTCAGGCACTCCTCTCTATTTTCTTTCCCTTTTCGTTCTCTCCCGTCTCCCGTCCCCCTTTTTTGATTCTCCTTTCTGCCTTTATATAGACAAGCATTGTGGTCCCGGTGAGGTGGCTTGAGCTGCTGCATTCTTTTCCTTTTTGGCATGCACCTTTGCTAGTGCTTTTTTCTCCACTTTGAGTAGTAGAGACAGTCTTTGTGCCTCTGTATCTCTGCAACTCTACTATGTCAGCTGAGTGCTCCCTTTGCGATGCTGGTTAGTGGTGGCTGCACCTGCTACAATAGCCATAAATCAATTCCACCTGCACCCTATCACATAAAAATCAGTTACACACTATTAAATTAGGGGGTATTAATGCTAATAAATCAAAATGCAGCATAAATAACCCAAGAAAAGCATACATAAACTCTAATGAATTAGAGTTGTCAGGTGCCATGTGACAAGTCTTCCAGAGCATCGCAGCGTTGCGATTTTCAAAATATAACATCCTAAGTCTTTAATAAAGGTAGATAAATCTAAGAATAAGTAGAAAATACATATGACAAAGAATTAAAATGCTTAGTTATGTAACAATAAGGAATTTATAAAATAGGTGACATATAGTTAATCATTAATCATATAAATAAAATTCTTAGGAGCATAATGAATGGGGAGAAGATACAAATACATTTTTAAGACATTACTAATCTAGGATTAGTATTAAATTAAAAAAATATAAAGCAACTAAAGAGCTGGCAAGTGGCACCACAAAGTTACAGTCACATAGCATGCCACATTGCCCACAAAGTTCTAGCCACATAGCATGCCATATTGCCTACAAAATTGCAGCCACTTTGTAGCCACCTTGTATCTATTAAAACATGCCACATTTCCCATAAAGTTGCACCTACCAAAACATGCCACATTGCCAACAAAGTTACAGCTACATAGCATGCCACATTGCCCACAAAATTGTAGCCACCTTACACCTAACAAAGCATGCTGATAATTGCATTGTGTTAACTGCATTTCACTATAGTTTCCATGCATTTCCCATAATTATTTACTGAATTTTCTGGTGTTTTAAGCACTTTTGCCCTCTGATTAAATAAAAAAGGATGACTCGTCTAGATATGACATCAGCTACCCATTGCTGCAGCATTTCACTGAGCATCTGTGGCAATGATAGCAGAACCACAAGTGATAGAGGGTGAGCTGCCCCTTCCTCCCGAAATACCCTGATTCCGTTTGATTTGGTGCAGCAGCAGACAGCAGCAGACAGCAGCAGTGCAGGCAGAAAGCAGCAGGGTCACTACAAACCGTTGGTACAGGACTGCCTCCACTACTGAAAGTGGAGAGTATAAAAGCTGCAAGGGTGCTTGCTGCAGAGCAGAAGGAATGGCAGCATCCAGGGAGCTTTTCTGGGACCACAGAGGCTGCTGATAAAAGACCGAAAAATAGAGAATGAAGGGGGGGCGTGAGAGAAAGGAAGAAACGAGTATTAGGTAGAAAAATCATTCCACAACGGAGAGTGCTGATAACACCGGAAGGTGCATCATAAGGGAGGAGAGGAGTAGTGTAGAAAGGAACTTAGTTTTCTGCAGAGGTTTCGTTGTTTATCAAAGGAAAAGAAAGAACCGCATTTTGCAAACAAGTTTTTATCTTTTAGAATGCATACTAGAGTTTCAAATCCTTTTGTAACTAGTGCACCCATGAGGCTCGGCTAGTTTCCAGCTGGGGTTGCACAAGGGGTTGTAATGGACTGAGGCACATTTTTAACATGAGTACATTTGCTGCAGTTTTGTTTACATTCAGCTGTTGTTCCAGTAACTTTTCTTTCCTTAATAATGGAAGTTTGAAGGAAGAAATCCAAGGCCACCATTCACCTGGGAGGGTAATGGAGGCTGGAAAAAGAGGCTGATTGTAGGGGGTTACCTCATGTAGGGATATACGGGTACCCCATTAGTCCATAACGAAATGCATACACAACTAAGAGGTGAGGACCAAGGCAGGAATGCGTGTCTGAACCTTGGAGTTGTAAGGAATGGCAGTCTGGGAAGACTCCATTCAGGACTAAGTTTAGCACCAGGGACCTTGCTGCAGCAAAGTCTATAGCATCTCTGAATGCTGAAGTCCATGGCAACCCCGAGCACCCCAGATCCCCTTACATATTTCCTTTTCTATTCCCTAATACTCTTCACTTTAGTCACAGTAAAAATCGGATAAACCAAGCGTATTCCAATTTTGTGAAACAACTTGACATTGCTACAGCATTCATACAGCAAAGGTATCTAGACAGTTTCAGTTCACTCCTCGTGGGACGATACTCACTCATCACTTTATTACTTGGTCACGATACGTGCACTTGTGTACCGATATTGTATTCATCTTTGCATGATTAACACACAAACGTATCCCAACAAGTTTTTGGCGCCGTTGCCGGGGAGTGTCAAACTTTGAAAATTGTTTTTAGATACCCTACTGTGTGAAGGATTGTTGTGCTTTTATTCTATTGTCCTGATTGAGCAGGTAACACGGTGTATGAGCAGGGCTGACAGAGAACTTCTGCCCCTTGACCCAGAAATAGAAAGAACACTTTTGAGAAGAAGAAGAGGACAGCTAACACACCAGCAGCAGGCAGAGATGGCAAATCAAAATGGAACAGACAACATGGACGATAGAGATAGGGTCTTGAATGCTTACGTTCAACCAAATCTGAATGGATTGAACCCAAGCATTGTGAGACCAAAGATTGAGGCTCTACATTTTGAACTTAAACCAGTAATGTTCCAGATGCTGCAAACTGCTGGGCAATTCAGTGGCATGCCTACTGAGGACCCCCACCTTCATTTAAGAGTATTCATAGAAGTCACGGATGCTTTTAAAATGAATGGTGTAACAGAAGAAGTGCTCTGGCTTAAGCTGTTTCCTTATTCATTAAGAGACCGAGCAAGAGCCTGGTTAAACTCTCTGCCACCTGACTCTATCACTAACTGGAGTGATTTGGCAGAAAAATTTCTGCTGAAATACTTCCCGCCTACCAAAAATGCCAGATTGAGAAACGACATCACCTCTTTCCAGCAATTAGAAGGTGAATCTTTGTATGAGACGTGGGAGAGGTATAAAGAGCTATTACGAAGATGCCCACATCATGGAATCCCTTACTGCATTCAGATGGAGACCTTTTATAATGGTCTCAATGCCCAAACCCGGACCATAGTAGATGCAGCGGCCAATGGGGCACTCTTGTCCAAAACATACAATGAAGCATATGAGTTGCTCGAAAGAATGGCCAGTAACAACTACCAATGGCCAATGGACAGGGTTTCAAACGGAAAGAAAGCAGCAGGCATGCATGAAGTAAGTGAAGTGACTTCTCTCACAGCCCAGCTACCCTCGCTAGTCAACGTTTTGAAAAGCCAGCAGTCTCACCGCCCTCAAGGAACCAATGCAGTCCAGGAAACTGGACCATCTTGCGTACTATGCAATGGATCTCATTTATTTGAAGCTTGTCCCTCAAACCCTGAATCAGTGTGTTTTGTGGGCAATATGAATCGCAATAACAACCCTTACTCCAACACATATAACCCAGGATGGAGGCAACACCCCAATTTCTCCTGGAGCAATTATGGTGCAGGACAAGGGAGTAACTCTGCCTCACAAAGACCACAGGGTCCACCAGGCTTTCAGCAATAGAGACAACAGCCTCAGGAAGCCCACACATCACTGGAATCCCTGTTGAAGGAGTATATGGCAAGGAATGACGCTTTAATCCAGAGTCAAGCAGCCTCACTGAGGAATCTGGAGACTCAAGTGGGACAGCTTGCCAATGAACTGAAAAGCAGACCCCCAGGGACACTTCCTAGCAATACTGAAGTCCCTAGGAGAGAGGGGAAAGAACACTGTAAAGCCATAGCCCTGAGGAGTGGAAAGATGGTGGAAACACCAAAAGCAAGAGAGCAAGACCAGACAGACTCCACTGCACCCCTGGAGAACGAAAACGCCAAGAAAAAGCAAAAGGAGGAGATAAGCAAGGACGAAAACATCTCTGGAGAGAATGCTGCAGCTATGCCGCAGCAAAAGTCGTCAACTTTGCTGCAGCAGGATATGCAGCAATCCAAGCTACCTCCCCCTTTCCCTCAAAGATTTTAGAAGCAGCAGAATGACCAGCAATTTAGAAGGTTCTTGGATGTCCTGAAACAGCTACACATCAACATTCCGCTAGTGGAAGCACTGGAGCAGATGCCCAATTATGTGAAGTTCATGAAGGACATTCTGACAAAGAAAAGGAGGTTTGGCGAGTTCGAAACCGTTGCCCTCACAAGAGAATGCAGTGCTGTACTGTAAAATAAGTTGCCACCCAAACTTAAAGATCCAGGCAGTTTCACCATACCTTGTTCGATTGGAAACCAGTATTTCGGCAAGGCACTTTGTGATCTGGGAGCAAGTATCAACCTTATGCCAATGGCCATCTTTAAAAAGCTAGGAATTGGAGAAGCTCGGCCTACCACAGTTACACTGCAATTGGCAGATAGATCCATTGCACACCCAGAGGGAAAAATAGAGGATGTCTTAGTTAAGGTGGACAAGTTCATCTTCCCAGTAGATTTCATAATTCTGGATTATGAAGCTGACGCAGAAGTACCTATTATATTAGGCAGACCATTCTTAGCAACTGGCCGGACACTCATTGATGTTCAGAAGGGTGAATTAACTATGAGAGTACAGGATGAGCAGGTTACATTCAATGTGCTCCAGACCATGAGGTTTGCCAGTGAAGAAGAGGAATGTGCTGTAGTGTCAATGATAGATACATTGGCATCAGAACAACTGGAAAGATGCTGCAAGGAGCCATCACCAGCAGAGTGGACAGATCACTCAGAGTCCGAAGGAGAAGATGAGAAGGAATGGGCTTGGAATGATTTCAGACAAGGCTTCAGCAAGAAGGAGCCATTGTTCGAAACCACGACAGATTCAAGACTGCTAAAAGCACCAATGGAAGAACCACCAGCTCTGGAGATGAAGCCTCTGCCAGCTCACCTTAAGTATGCATATCTAGGAGAAACATACACTCTTCCGGTCGTTATCTCAGCATTTCTAACAGAGGAGCAAGAGGAGAAATTGGTCCTGACACTGAAGAAATTCAAGAAGGCAATTGGATGGACACTTGCTAACATTAAGGGAATCAGTCCCTCATTTTGCATGCATAAGATCCTTCTGGAAACCAATGAAAAAGGGTCCATTAAACCTCAGCGTAGGCTTAACCCAATAATGAAGGAAGTAGTGAAGAAGGAGATCATCAAATGGCTGGATGCTGGAATCATTTACCCTATATCAGATAGCTCTTGGGTGAGTCCAGTCCAGTGTGTGCCCAAGAAAGGAGGCATGATTGTGGTGGAAAATGATAGCAACGAGCTCATTCCCACTAAGGTGGTAACCGGTTGGAGGATTTGCATGGACTACCGGAAGCTGAACAAAAGCACTAGGAAGGATCACTTCCCTCTGCCATTCATTGATCAAATGCTAGATCGACTTGCTGGGAGGGAATATTATTGCTTCCTGGATGGGTACTCAGGGTATAACCAGATCGCCATAGCACCAGAAGATCAGCATAAGACCACATTCACATGTCCTTATGGTACCTTTGCATTTCGAAGGATGCCATTCGGGCTGTGCAATGCTCCAACAACATTCCAGCGATGCATGATGGCAATATTCACAGAAATGGCTGAACAGTTTGTGGAAATCTTTATGGATGACTTCTCAGTTTTTGGAGACTCCTTCGACCAATGCTTGGGAAACCTTGCTAAAGTATTGCAGAGGTGTGAGGAGACAAACTTGGTGCTAAACTGGGAAAAGTGCCAGTTTATGGTAAAGGAGGGAATTGTGCTGGGGCATAAGGTATCGCAGAGAGGACTAGAGGTGGACAAGGCCAAAGTAGAAGTTATTGAGAAATTGCCTCCTCCCACCTCGGTAAAGGGCATTCGGAGTTTTTTGGGACATGCAGGATTTTATAGAAGGTTCATCAAGGACTTTTCTAAGGTGGCCAAACCACTATGCAGTCTGCTGGAGAAGGATAGAACCTTTTGTTTTGATAAAGGCTGCATGACAGCATTCTGCGATCTCAAGCAGAAATTGAGCACAGCCCCGATCATCGTAGCACCAGACTGGACCTCCCCATTTGAGCTAATGTGTGATGCTAGCGAAACAGCATTAGGAGCTGTCCTGGGACAACGCAAAAATAAGCTGTTTCACTCTATTTACTATGCTAGCAAAATGCTGCAAGGTGCCCAGCTGAACTACACTGTGACAGAGAAGGAGTTGCTTGCTGTAGTGTTTGCCTTTGAGAAATTCAGAGCATATCTGGTAGGAGCAAAGGTGATAGTGCACACAGACCACTCTGCCATCAAACACTTGGTCAGAAAGAAGGATTCCAAACCGAGGCTCATTCGGTGGGTGCTTTTGCTTCAAGAGTTTGATCTAGAGATCAGAGATAGAAAGGGGACTGAGAACCAAGTGGCAGACCATCTTTCTAGGTTAGAGGAGCACAGCTCTGGAGCAGAGGCTATCAATGAAAGATTCCTGGATGAGCAACTCTATCTCATGTCTCAAATGGATGTGCCATGGTATGCGGACTATGTGAATTACCTCGTGAGTGGAATGCTCCCACCAGACCTGACATGGCAGCAGAAGAAAAAATTCCTGCATGAAGTCAACTCCTACTACTGGGATGAGCCCTATCTTTACAAACAATGTGCTGACCAGATGATAAGGAGGTGTATACCCAGTGAAGAAACAGAGCAAATCTTGCAGCAATGCCACGCTTCTCCTTATGGAGGTCATTTTGGAGGAATTAGGACAGCAAACAAAGTGTTGCAGGCAGGTTTCTATTGGCCCTCATTATTCAAGGACTCCCACGTGTATGCAAGGAAATGTGACCGGTGCCAGAGAACAGGAAATATATCTCGCAGGCATGAAATGCCACTGAACAACATCTTGGAGGTGGAATTATTTGATGTCTGGGGCATAGATTTCATGGGACCATTCCCCTCAAGCTTTGGCAACCAATACATCCTTGTAACTGTAGATTATGTCTCAAAGTGGGTGGAAGCCAGTGCATCTCAGACTAATGAAGCCAGGGTTGTGACCAGATTCTTGAAGAGGAATATCTTTACAAGGTTTGGAACCCCCAGAGCTATCATCAGCGATGGAGGAACCCATTTCTGCAATAGGCAGTTCAAGGCACTACTGGCCAAATACGGAGTAAGACACAAGGTAGCAACCCCCTATCATCCACAAATAAGTGGGCAGGCTGAGGTCTCTAACAGAGAAATCAAGAGAATTTTGGAAAAAACAGTAAGTCCAACAAGGAAGGATTGGTCCTCAAGGTTGGATGATGCACTTTGGGCATATAGAACAGCCTATAAGACACCTCTGGGCATGTCACCTTACAGGTTGGTATTCGGGAAGGCTTGTCATCTCCCAGTAGAGCTGGAACATCGAGCATATTGGGCAGTGAAGAAACTGAACTGGAGCCTGGATGCTGCAGGGGAGAGAAGGATGCTGCAGCTAAATGAGTTGGACGAATTTCGGGGGTAGGCCTATGAGAATGCCAAGCTATACAAGGAGAAAGCCAAGTAATGGCATGACAGGAAGATACAGCCTAGAAACTTCGAAGTAGGACAAAAAGTACTATTGTACAACTCCAGGCTAACCTTGTTTCCTGGAAAGTTGAAATCACGATGGTCTGGACCTTTTCGTATAAGCCAGGTCTTTCCATTTGGGACAATTGAATTGGAAGAAGAGAAGGAAGGAAGGACTTTCAAGGTTAATGGGCAAAGAGTCAAGCATTATCTGGGGGGTGACGTGGAGAGACAGCACACTTCCATTCAGCTGCAAGAGGATTGAACAGAAGGGAAGTCAGGCTGAAGACTCTAAACCAAGCGCTCATGGGAGGCAACCCATATTTAAATTTGTTATTATTTAGGATAATAGTTTTAAGACAAGCTTAGATCAAGAACCTAATAGCTTATGTGGTTAATATGCAGGTTAGGAAGCAAGGAGTTGCTGAACCAGCCTTTGTTTTGCTACAGCAGCAAAGCACTAAAGGCAGTCCCTGGTTGCTATAGCAGAACTGGTAGCAAGCACCCTATGCTGCAGCAGGAAATTTTTCGGCTCCTAGCTTGCTGAAGCATTGCTCCAGTATTGCTGCAGCAACACAGTCAGCTTCAAGCCATGGGTTCCCCTCTGCCATCCTCCAAAAAAAAAAAATGGTGGGCGGGAAACTGGCAGAAGGCCATAAGACACCTACGGTCTTTAAACCTCTGCAACTTCCAACCCATTTCTTTCGAGAGTTAACGCACCCACACTGCCACCTCTTCAACCTCCCCTCACTTCACCTCTCCCGAGTTCCAAACACTGCAACCCTCTCATCACCTTCGTCCCAGAAAACCCTAACCTTCAACTCTTCGAAGTAAGCATGCCGAGAATCAAGACTGTGGCGAGGAAGGCCAGCAAGATGCGGAAATTCATTTCCGAAGAAAACAGAAAGAGGCATGAGGACGAAATCATGCACAGGAACTTCTATGCCAAGAAGGGGTTCACATTCACTCCCACTGGCGATTTGGGAGTGCCGATGTATGTTGGAACGGTGGTAAAACAGAGGAATTGGGAAAATTTTGCAAGCCATCCACCAACGGCCCTCATCCCATTGGTTAGGGAGTTTTATGCGAACTTCGCCCCAGAAACGGACAAATGGGTGAAAGTTCGGGAAACAAAGGTCCATTTTGACCAAGCTGCTATCAACAAGGCCTACAACTTGCCCGACGAGGAGGACAACTACGAAGGCTATCTGCAGAGTCTGCGGGATGAAGATTGGGAAGCAATACTCACCAGGATGTGCCTTCCTGGCACCACCTGGGACAAATCTCCCCAAGGCTGCACCACTGTAAATCGCATCTCCTTGGTGCCGGCAGCAAAGGTCTGGTACCATTTTCTCAAGACCCGTCTCCTGCCTTCCACCCACAGGCAGACTGTGAGCAGAGAAAGAGTAGCAATGGTGGATGCGCTCATACTCGGCCGGCCACTCAACGTTGGCCGCATTATAAGTGATCAAATCCGAGCCTGTGCCAGCCGAAAGAAGGGAAGCCTCCTCTTTCCTTCCCTCATCACCACACTGTGCAACAATCATGGAGTGCCAGTCTCCATCGACGAAGAGGTCTTAAAGGACACTCCCCCCATCACCCCTACCACCATTTCTCGCATTGTTCTCGACAAAGCCGCCCAGCATCCATCAACTGCCTCTCGTAATCCTCCACCAACTACTGGACCATCTGCGTCCTCCTTTACTGCTCCACCAGCTGACAAGGTCATTCAGCACCTGCTGCAGCAACAATCCACACTCCTCAAACAGCAAGCACAGTTGCTGCAGCACCAGCAAACATTCTGGAAATATGCGCAGAAAAGGGACCTTGCCCTCCACACCACTCTGGAACAAAATTTCAAGCAATTTTTCCCATTCCCAGAGTTCCCAACTGCCCTGCTCCATGCCACCTTCGAGGAGTCAGCTGCAGTACCAGAAACTCAAGCAGAGCACCCTAAGGCCTCTGAAGGATCCTCCTCCAGCAAGGAGCCCTGCCCTGAGCCCCACCAGACATTGGAGTAACATGTGTCCTTTGATGATGATGAGCCCATTGCAAAAAGGGCAGCAGTACTGCGCAAAGGAAAGGCACCACATCAATCAACGCAGAGGAGGAGTGGACTCAGAAGCTCCTCGAAATCTTCTGGAGGTCAATGACCCTAGGGTGCTGTAGCATACCTGCCAGCACCCTCAGGAAAGTTCCCTCAACCCTTTGTCCTTCTCTGCAGTATTTGGCATTTCTTCGTTTCTGTTTCTGTTTGTGAGCATATTTTATTTTCTGACTATTGCATCAGCAGTGAGGATACTGCTCACCTTAAGTTTGGGGGGGGGGGGTGTGATATAATTGTCTGTTGGGAATGAAGTTGCTAGAGCATATCACTTTTGTGTATGGATTCATTGCTGTAGCATCACTTGTGTCTTTTGATTCATTGTTGGAGCATATTTTATTTTGATTCATTGCTGAAGCATTCTGCATGTTTAGTTCTGCTAGTTGTTTGTTTATAGTACTGTCTGCCTGTGTCTTCATCCACCCGTGTTGAATGAATCTTTCCCAGTAATCACTAAGTTTGTTTAATGTTTAACAAAAAAAAAAAGAGAAAAGAGGGGGGAACAGATGCTTATCCTGCTGAAAGTTTTGGGATACTCCATGAGAAGGATTGGGTATTCTGTTAAAAATCAGAATAGGGAACCTTCAGTCTCACCCCATCACACAGCACCTTCCTCTTATAAGCACTGGATCATGGGCAGCTTGCCCATAAGAGAATTTGGTGAACTTCCAGAAAGAGGCCCTTAGTCTTAGAGCTAGTATTGAGAGCTTCCAGTAAAAAAAAAAAAAAAGAGGCAGAATCATAGGGGCATAACAGCTTAAGTTTGGGGGAGGGGAGTAGAAAATAAAGAAAAATATGGACGCTCAAATGCTCTGTAATTCCTTAGTAACCAGGGGCATGCATGAGTCCCATGTGTGCCTTTGCGTAAAACGGGGATGAAGAGTGGACACTCCAATGCTCTGTAATCCCTTAGTAACCAGGGGTATGCATGAGCCCCATGTGTGCCTTTGCGTAAAACAGGGATGTAGAGTATGAGTGGGGAGTAGTTGAAAGGTGATAAGGTTGAGTAACCAGGTGCCGGCATTGAACATGTTGGCACTCGCGTCAAAAGGCCGTAATGACCTCTGCTGTAATAAGATCCATATCAAAAACAACAGTAAAAGGAGAAAAGTCAGTAAGCTGCCCCTTTTTTCCCCCATATCTGCTGCCCTTATTATGATGAATGCTAGCTTGACCTAGGAAAAGAAGCTCAAAATATTAGCATAAAAGTCTTAAGAACTCTGGCTGTTTGTGACCCAAGTAACTCCTAGACAAATTGTCCATACCACACACACACAAATTCAAAGAAGGTATTACTGTGATTGGGAGAAAGAGTTGTGGTATCCTTTGTATGAAGGCAATCCTGAGAGTTGAGAGCTTTCAGCATAACCAAAGCCTAAAACTGCCAGGTGTTTAGTTTGCAGTGGGCAATGTAGGATGCTTGGGGACAAGCAATCCTTTAAGTTTGGGGGGATTTGATAACTGCATTTCACTATAGTTTCCATGCATTTCCCATAATTATTTACTGAATTTTCTGGTGTTTTAAGCACTTTTGCCCTCTGATTAAATAAAAAAGGATGACTCGTCTAGATATGACATCAGCTACCCATTGCTGCAGCATTTCACTGAGCATCTGTGGCAATGATAGCAGAATCCTGAAAGACCCTGATTCCGTTTGATTTGGTGCAGCAGCAGAAAGCAGTAGTGCAGGCAGAAAGCAGCAGGGTCACTACAAGCCGTTGGTACAGGACTGCCTCCACTACTGAAAGTGGAGAGTATAAAAGCTGCAAGGGCGCCTGCTGCAGAGCAGAAGGAATGGCAGCATCCAGGGAACTTTTCTGGGACTACAGAGGCTGCTGATAAAAGACCAAAAAATAGAGAATGAAGGGGGGCGTGAGAGAAAGGAAGAAACGAGTATTAGGTAGAAAAATCATTCCACAACGGAGAGTGCTGATAACACCGGAAGGTGCAGCATAAGGGAGGAGAGGAGTAGTGTAGAAAGGAACTTAGTTTTCTGCGGAGGTTTCATTGTTTATCAAAGGAAAAGAAAGAACTGCATTTTGCAAACAAGTTTTTATCTTTTAGAATGCATACTAGAGTTTCAAAACCTTTTGTAACTAGTGCACCCATGAGGCTCGGCTAGTTTCCAGCTGGGGTTGCACAAGGGGTTGTAATGGACTGAGGCACATTTTTAACATGAGTACATTTGCTGCAGTTTTGTTTACATTCAGCTGTTGTTCCAGTAACTTTTCTTTCCTTAATAACGGGTACCCCATTAGTCCATAACGAAATGCATGCACAACTAAGAGGTGAGGACCAAGGCAGGAATGCGTGTCTGAACCTTGGAGTTGTAAGGAATGGCAGTCTGGGAAGACTCCATTCAGGACTAAGTTTAGCACCAGGGACCTTGCTGCAGCAAAGTCTACAGCATCTCTGAATGCTGAAGTCCATGGCAACCCCGAGCACCCCAGATCCCCTTACATATTTCCTTTTTTATTCCCTAATACTCTTCACTTTAGTCACAGTAAAAATCGGATAAACCAAGCGTATTCCAATTTTGTGAAACAACTTGACATTGCTACAGCATTCATACAGCAAAGGTATCTAGACAGTTTCAGTTCACTCCTCGTGGGACGATACTCACTCATCACTTTATTACTTGGTCACGATACGTGCACTTGTGTACCGATATTGTATTCATCTTTGCATGATTAACACACAAACGTATCCCAACGCATGCCACATTGCCCACAAAGTTGCAGCTACATAGCATGCCACATTGCCCACAAAATTGTAGTTATCTTGCATCTACCAAAGCATGCCACATAACCACACAAAAATTCAGCCAAAATCAGCCACGAAATTGCCAATTTTCAGCAAGGAAATCCTGCCATATAGCCACAAATTTTTAGACACATTTTAGCCAATAAACAACACCTTACACATCCCACACTCTCCCTGCAAAAACTACAAGGGAATCCCTACAAAACATAGTAGTCCTTTTCCTCTTGAGTGGTGGAAACTAGCGGCCAGCATAATGATGTCTAGGCATTATTTTTGGTAGTGGGGAAGTAAACTTAGTGGAGGGACAACAGCATCTCACGCTTTCCTACAAAAACCACAAGGGAATCCCTACAAAACATAGCATTCCTTTTCCTCTTGAGTGGTGGAAACCAGCAGCCAGCATCATGATGTCTAGGCATTATTTTAGGTAATGGGGCAGCGAATTCAAACCACCCATTTCTCATGCAATTGGCACACAAGAAGGAGAGAAGGTAGCTAGAAAATTTAGAGCCAAAGGGGGAGAACAACCAGAAAAAATGTAGCTGAGTTTGCAAGGGAAACCAAGAGGAGAAGCAAGATGAAATTTGAGAGCCATAGGAGTATTTCTACACATGGTGAGTTTCCCCTCTTGAGGGAAGTTGGTTTGTAGTGAGTTGATCTTATTTTGAGTTCTGCATGGATGATTCTTAAGCATGAGATGCAAGAGGTTATAGTTGAAAACATGGAACTCTAGTGGTAGGGAACAATCTTTTCCATATAAGTAACAAACATGCTAAAGCACCACACATTCTATATTAGGAAGTTATTGTTCCTGCACCTAAAATTTTTAGTTCCTATGTTCTTGGACTGTTTGATTCGGTAAATGGCCTTTAAATTATCTATTATTTGGTGAGAAAAGTCTTCAAATATTGATAATCAATTTTGGGAATTTTTGTGATTTTTGAGAACCTAAAAATAGGCCATTTGCAATAAAAATAGTGCTGAGAAAAATCTTCTGGACAACTTGGACTATTGATGGAAATACTAAACACTTAAGGGGTTAGATGTTAAAATTTCATATGAAAATTTTATCAAAAGTTATAGGTATCTTAATTAAGGACGCCAAAAAATTTGAGAGATTTATAGGCAGTTTAAATCATATAATAAAATATATCAATTCTGTGGGATAGGAAGAGAGTCAGAACAAACCAGAACTGGGGGCAGCCACAAAACATTTGTTATTTGAGTATACAAATAAATTATTTTTTACTTGAAATTTTTATGGTAATTATATAACATACATAGCACTCTCCATATCAAATATCACAAATTTTGAAGAAGTTTTACCCATCAAAAGGAATGGAAAACATAATAGGAATGGAATCGAAACGAATCTGCACGGTTCTAGGTTATGGAGGTACTTTTGGAGTGAATGGAACAGTTAAGGGCTGAGAGATCCATGAAATAAAATAGATATGTATAGGAACCTCCATGGAAAATTTTAGAATTTTTAGAGGACTTTTGTCATATTTAATAATAACCCCAATTTTGAATAGAATCACAGTTTTATTTTGGGGAGCAGAAGCTCATAAACTAGAGACTTTTGATTTTAGGTGCTAATATGCATGTATTAACCAAAAACTCTTATATGTTTTATTTTAAGTAGCTGGTTGTAACATTAGAAGCCTTGGAAAGGAAGTGATTGTTTAAAAATTGAGGTAGCTAGCTTTTCCTTAAAACACTATTTATGTTTATGAACTTGAATTTATTAATTTCACTAGTTGCTTGACTTTTATGCTATAATGAATGATGGTCTAAAGATATGTTATGTATACATTTTCGAGAATTAAGGGGTGCGCAAAGTGTTCCAAGTGAGTCCCATTAACCCCACGTATTGTCCAATAATAGGAAATTCATAACCCTTTTGTAGGTATGGGACTACATTGGGTAAGTAGACCAAAATGTTGTGGATCCCTATTGAGACGAAGATGATGTATGTATGTAGGATCAATGCTTATGTTTTAGTGAAATAAATTTAGATGTTTTAAGGAATGGAATGTATATTGTTTTTTTTCTGAAAAATTTGCTAGCTATTGAGATTGTCATCTCATTTTTTATGTCCACATAATCACATTCTAGCTACTCTAACAAGAAGTGAGCAAAAAGGAACCCAAGGTTGACTGATTTGAATATGGATATGGATTGTATATTTTTTCTGGTTGTGTAATATATGTGGGATGGCTTAGTTGAGTGCCAAGTTCCTTTTAGATAGCTCATAATGTGATGTAAAATAAGTTATGGACTGTACACTTTTTTTTATGGTGTGAGAGCCTTTTTGTTGTAACTAATGCATATCATGCCTAGTTAGTTGTCTATAAGGAAATGAAATTTGAAAATGCTTGGAATAGGCTGAAGCACTTGTATGCTTATCGAAGAAAGTCAACTAACAATATAAGTGAATAGTTAAATTTATGGGCTAGGTAGACATTGCTATAAATTTATAGATAAGAAAAAAAATAATACTAAAAGGTTCAATGGGAATATTCTATGATGTGGATGTATGAAATAAGATGCTAGTCAGTAGGTGTTACACATTTTTGGTATCATAGCAATAGTTTAGGGAAAAATATATATATAATACTAAAAGGTTCAATGTGTTTGGATGGATTCTAGGATATTCTAAATTGATTTAGCACTAAATTATTGTGAAATTGACTTTTGTTTTAGCGGTTGTTAAATAGAGTAGACATAGTTTTATGGTCTTGTAACTAATTATATAAAAATTATTTGTATATATAAATGTGCACACACGGAAATGACCTATAAGAGAACCCAAGCTGAGGCCTTGAAAGAAATATATGAGAATATAGAAGCCTTAGCTGCCAGGCTCCATGAGCAAGCTGTAGCCTAAGCCACCAAAGCACAAATCCTTCAACAAGTGCAAGAGGCCCTTAGACAAGAGGCGCCAAGAGACATTCCTGAGGGTGCTAGACTGGAAAATAGGCCAAGCCAAATGAATAAACTCCTGACCCAATTCAAGAAGGCCAACCCTCCTTCATTTCTTGAAGATTATGACGTAGTGATAGCGGAGCGATGGATCATACAAATGGAGGAAACTTTTGGGCTTTTAGAATGCAGTACAGAACATAAAGTTTCCTTAGCCACTTACATGTTAGAAGGTGAGGTAGAGCATTGGTGAAAAAATATGCAGAGACTATGGCAAATCAATGACACTCCCATTACCTAGGATAATTTTAAAGAAACATTTTATGATAAATATTTCCCATATAATGTGAAGAATCAAAAAGAGGCTGAATTCATACAGTTGAAGCTAAGGAATATAACTGTACCCTAATAAGAGGCTAAGTATGAAGAGTGTAATATCCCATAAGAAAATAAAATTTATTAGACAATTTTTAGACATCTAAGGAAATATAATCATTAAAAATTCTTCACCTTACGTGTATGCATAGAAATGTTCTAACATTAATGAAATAGGTAAAGAGAGAAAACCTAAGAGGAAAACTTAGAAATAAATATACTAAAGAAAGTTGAAATTCTTGGGTAAAGAAGATAATTTTTTGTGAAGTAAATAGAGGTATGAAAATTTCAAGAAAATTGGATTAGGGTAATTTTTCCTAATTTAAGAGTTAAAGTTACTAAGTTTAGTATCTCCACCCAGAAATTGGGCTTTCACCTATGGACACTTCATATAGAGTTTTTCTATTTCAAATGAATTTTTAGCAAGCCAATAGGATAGACCGAGGAAGAAATTAAACATAGGCTTGGACTAGGATATAGAAATTAGATCGGTAGCCCAAAAATCATGAAAATGTGACTAAGCCCATTATGAAAGGTAGAATTTTATCCAAAGTAAAGAAAATGGGCAAGAATGAGGCCAAAACCAAGAGGAAAAATAAAAACAAAAATAAAATAAAGTGATGAAATAATGGTGTAATCAAGAGTAGGTGACATGGCACTAAGAAAAAAATTTAGCAAGTGGTGTGATATCCTACATTCATAATTTTAGCAAGTGGTATGATAAAACATGGCATTAGGACAAAACATTTATATCCTACACTCATAATTTGAGCAAGTGGGTAATAATACATAGCACTATGACAAAACATCATTATCCTACACAAATAATTTTAGTTAAGCAAGGAAGATTCAAGGGTTCGAAATTTTGCCACCTAAAAAGGCAAACCTATCATAATTGATTTAGACAAAAGAAAAAGAAATGAATCCCTAAATCAAACGGACCTTGTCCCTTATCTTAGAAACATATTATCATAATTTTAAAAATAGGAATCTCCTTTTGCTATGCATATCTTGACTAAGGAAGAGGAAGACAAGAACATAAGTTGTTTGTTTTCCAAAAATTCAACCAAGTGTATCCTAATTGTGATAAGGTAGACCCATGATCATGAAAGAGGAATTATTTGGTGGTCTATTTAAGCAAAACACACCCATATAACATTATAATTTTCGTCCAAGTGAGGGAAATGAAAAATAGAAGCAAGGTAGAGTGAGGAAACGAGAGAAAGAAAGGAAGAAAGAGGAAGGAGAAGTCTAGAGGACTAAGTACTTAAGGTAAGTTTAATAATATTTCTTTTTGAAGAAAACTTTTGAAACTTATAATATTTATATGAGATTTTGATCTTAGAACTTTGATGACTGGTCATGGATGTTGCTATATCATGTTATATATTATGTATGTTTGAATACTTAAGCTGGTGTAGATAGTTCTGCATAGGTATGGCTATGGATGGAAAACGTTTTAGCTTCTATTTTTAATAATCTGGGAAGAATTGGTTAGGAATTAAAACAAATGGTTAACATGAAAAATGTAGATCTATGTCTCACAGATTTTTTCTCACTGAAATCACTCAATTTGGAGTCCATATGAGGTAGATATAGGCCGATTAGTATGCAGTGGTCAGAAATTGGTTAATCATGGAAGAATATTTTAGGATAGCTTCTGTACTTTAAAATTTGGTAACATTATGTAGGGAATTAAAATAAATGGTTAACATAAGAATTATAGCTATATGTGTCACGGATTGTTATCCACAGGAATCACTCAATTTCGAGTTCATATGAGATAGATATGGTCTGATTCTTAAACAATGTTCAGAAAATATTTAATCAAGGAAGAACATGTTAGGATAGCTTCTGTGTTTTAATTTCTGGGAACATTCTGTAGAGTTTTCAAATAAATGGTTAATATAAGAATTATAGATATATGTGTCACAGAATTTTTGCCACTAGAATTACGCAATTTGAAGTCAATATGAGGTAGATATGGTCTGATTCGTAAGCAGTGGTCAGAAAATGGTTAATCAGGGAAGATTATGTTAGGATATCTTTTGTGTTTTAATTTGTGGGAACATTATGTAGGGAATTAAAATACATAGTTAACATATGAATTATAGATATATGTGTCACGGATTTGTAGCCATTGGAATCACTTAATTTGAAATTTTTATGAGGGAGATATGGACCGATTAGTAGGTAGAGGTCCGAAACTATTCGAGGAGAAATAAGCTGTACATTGAGTGAGTAATATCACCTTGATTTCGTAATATTTTGCTAAATAGTTCATCATAATAGTTTTAGATAATTGTTTTATCTTGAAATTGACACAAGATCACCTACGTCGGAGTTAAATTGAGGGAGTTATACTCTGATTAGTTAGAGAAGGTTAGATGGGATGAAAACCTGCATCAAGAAAATAAAGAAATAAAATTAATATTTAAAACAGAAGAAGAATCTTATAAATAAAAATAATAAATGACTAGTATATGCCATACCCATTGCCATTGTATGAACTTCTTACCATCTTAAGTGTGAAATTTTGACATGAAAATATTTTATAAAGTGATATTTGAAATGGTTATGTTCATGGCATGATTACCAATGATTTTTTGTAATAGTTATATTTTGATGAACATACTTGTTATTGAAAGCATATTTTTGACTATCATTGTGAAAAGAAAAGAAATGAGCACGATCACATGGCAATCCGTGTGGTGCATTAGTAGGGGATGCCCTACCAACGGTTATGATCATGTTAATGAGAAAAGAAGGAGAAAGTGGGCCATGTCGGACGGTGCTAGAAAAGCCTGTACCGATGAGTAGAAAATTCTCACCCTGACCGGGGTAGCTTGATATGAGAAGACATTGATAGTCATCATATGATATTCTGAAAATAATTAATCCTATCATACATGTCATTACTGTACGATTCTCATGGGCATAGATATAGTGGATTCATGTGATCAAAGATATTTACTATAGTTTATACAACTGAACATGACGTGATGAGCTATATTGATGATGATTTATTGTTGAACTTACTGGGATTTAATTCTCACTATAATTTCATGTCATGTTCAGAAAATTAGTTATGCATATTTTTTTATGGCTCTGGCTTTTAGTGTACGTTGGATCGAGTTACTTTATGTTGGACAGATCCGAGAATCAAATAATATGTTTGTGGTCGAGTTGGTTCAGATCCTGTTGAAGGTGCAACCACCCGCACCTATATCTCTGGAATTGGTCAACCAAAATAAATAAGATGTAGTTATTTATGTGTTTGATTATGTTGTATGTACGTTTTGATTAATGACGTGTATGTGAACACTATATTGTATAATAAATAAAAAAGAGGTTGTTACATAATTGGTATTAGAGGAGGTCGATCCTAGATGGCCAATGGGTGGTTGGTTATCTGAATCGATCTTATAGTATCTCGAGTATGTTGTGGTAGTGCTGTGTAGGGGATCAGTGATTTCATATAGGTAAAAAATTACTTGTGTTTCCTATCTATATACCGAGGTGGTGTTATGACTGCTGTTAAATATTTTTTGAAACTAACTATTGGATTTGATCACCTCAATAGCAGCATAACTTTATTTTTTCTATAGTAGGAAATGGCACCACCAAGGAGGAATCTGGCAAACAATGCAGAGGAAACCCTGGACAACCTTTCCACGGCAATTTGATAATTTGATATTGATTTACTCCTTAAAACCCATCTAGTTTCTGTATCCCTATATAGAATGATATCGATTGAATTAAAAAAAAAAGATTAGTCACAAGACTTGTTAGACAGAGGATTTAAATGCCCTAGTACTTTTATTTGGAGAGCTCCAATTCTATCTTTGACAAAAAAAAGATGGATCACTATGGCTATGCATAGATTATGGATAGTTGAATAAGGTGACAGTGTATAATAAAAATCCATTACCTCGTATAGATTACCTGTTTGACCAGTTACAAGGTTTTCAATAATTTTTTTTTTCCAAAAATTGATTTGGGATATGAGTAACATTAATTAAGAATAAGAGAAGAGGATGTACAAAAATTTTCTTTTAGGACTCATTATGGGCATTATGAGTTCTTGGTGATGTCATTTAATTTGAAAAATGTCCTAGCTGCATTCATAGATTTAATAAATAATGATTAGGTCATCCCTGGATCAATTTGTTTTTATTGATGATATACTAGAATATTTCAAAAGTTTAGAGGATCATTCAAAGATAGTTTTACCAACTCTAAGGGAATATAATTGGTAAAGATGGTATCCAAGTAGACTCTAAGAAAGTAAAAGTAGTACAACAATGGCTACGTTTTACTACATCTAAAGCTGAAGATCCAAATCCAATTTGTGCTTCTTGCGATTATCTATCGTCCATTCTATTTGAGCCATTGTTGGATCAGGTACATGAACATATGCTTGTAAAGCAAAAATCAACTCCTCAGCATTTGAAGATGAGACGAGAATTTGTCGTGCTGAGTGTGAGATGAACCTTTGTTCGACAACATGATTAAGAAAAGATAACAGACCATCAAAGAAGTGATTAACATTTAATAAACCTATCGGTTTGTGATGCATATTTAGTTGTGCCTAAGAAATTATTTGGAAAATTTCTTCTAAAGTACCAAAATCACCTGGTAAGGCAATGAAGGCATCAGCATTGCTCATCATTCTAGCCATGCGTTCATGCATGGAAGCTACCCTAAACTCTTCCCCAATTGTCTTTCCTACGATGTTAGATGCAGCTAGAGCTGTAGGAATAATACCTAGAACTTGACTTCCTCCTATATGGGCAGCTGTAGACACACACCCCATTAACCCACGGTTACCTCCACCATAGACTAAATGAATTTTTCTTCTGGCCAGTACCATACCCAGGTTTTGTGCAGTTTTCACATACTCTCCATCCTTTCCAGGACTAGAACTACAAAAGACACAAATATTTTGAAATTGATGAAATGTGATTCCCTCCATAGCTGCACACACCTTAACTTGGAGTATGAAAGTAAAGATATTAATGTGTGCAGTTATAGAACTCAAAGAATAACATATTTATGATAGCTATGCGAATAGGCCGGGAATAATTAAAACAATTATGTGAGTGATTGGTGGATATCAGCTAAATTGAAGGTGAAATTTTCTAAAATGACGGCAAGCATGTATATGTATAGTAGTTGTGATAGTCGCTCATATTAGGCATATAAAGAGAATAAGGTTAAGATATCATCAGAAATTTGTCTTTGTTGTCTTTGATGAAACCTTGATATCTTGATTCTTGTAGAGAAGTTGTAGGTGATAGGCATAATTGAAAAACAAAAGAAAGTGAAAATGTAAACAAGTTAGTTGTTGAAGAAGGACAATCAAATGATTTATTTTATTTTCCCAATATTTTTTCCAGTCGACTATTGTTATTATTAAGTCGACTAGCTATTTTGAGAAATTTTAATTTGAACTGGTTATTTTACAATTGATTGATTACATCTATTTTGAAGCAATCAACTGCATCCTTCCAGTTAACTACGTATTCTTTGATTTTCACAAACTTTTATAAGCTCAGAAATGTTTCTTTTTCCATGCGATATCATTCCACCAAATACCAACAGATTTAAAGTAGATTTTGGCACATATATTCAAACCTTGGGGCCACCGATTTTAACTCTCTCTAATGTTTTGTTCAAACTTTTAACTTTCTATTTTAGCACCGTTCTTTATTATGCTTTTCGTTTGTTCTACTGCATTGTCCTACATTAATATTTGGCATTAAATGCAAGATTATTTTCCCATATTACAAGAAAAGTTAATTTATTTATTTATTTAATATTATTATATTTGAAACTCAACTATTATGGTGTTTTGACAAATGTAATCAAGAGAATTAATGGTGTTGAAGTTCTTGAGGAATAAAATATGGGAAGTAGGATTTAAATTAATCTTTGAACTCTTCATTTGGAAATATGGAGAATATTTTGAGAACCATGTCCAAAAATAATGTAAGTGATCAAGATATTTGTGTTAAAGGTTTATATCATGCTAAATTGAGTCTAGTATCTAGGATGTGAATTATGTTGGAATTGAGAATTCATGTATGAGTAATTGTTAGGAAACATCTTCTTGAAATGATTGGGTGAATTAAATGGGATTGACATAAGCTAGAATGAGGTGCTTTTGGATATGATAGAAGAAATAATTGAAATTTTTGACAATGAGTTTAATGGTGTTAATAAGATGGTATAGAATTACTGTGATGATGTAAGTTGGAATTATTAGACATGTGTTAATGATATATAAATGTTATAAAAGGTTTGGTGGATTTATTACTACGTATGTTTAACATATTGATTAAAGGATTTTAGGATAAAAATAAATGATAGATTAAGATGATGATATTCATGGGATGATGTTGATATATGAAAACCCAAAAAATGACTTGATAGAAGTTTGGAATAAGAAAAGATAGTTACCCAATATGAAGGTGAATATGTTCCTTTATGTGTGTGTTTTCTAATATCGACCCATAGATATATCCATGCGAGCTAGAGGATATAAAGTGAAGAACTTATGGATGAAAGAAATCCTTATGGTTAAGTTATATGGAAAAATCACTAAAGTGAATAGATATATTAAAAAGTAAAGATGATATACAAAAAAGATATCCCTAATTATTTGGGTAATAAAGTTGGTAACTCTGAATTGTACTTTAATTTCATTCCCTACATATCGTAGGATGGGTTGAAATTCGGGAACTAAATTTCTTAAGGGGGGAAGAATGTAACATCCCGTAAGAAAATAAAATTTATTAGACAATTTTTAAATATATAAGGAAATATAATCCTTAAAAATTCTTCACCTTACGTGTATGCATAGAAATGTTCTAACATTAATGAAATAGGTAAAGAGAGAAAACCTAAGAGGAAAAATTAGAAATAAATATACTAAAGAAATTTGAAATTCTTGGGTAAGGAAGATAAATTTTTGTGAAGTAAATAGAGGTATTAAAATTTCAAGAAGATTGGATTAGGGTAATTTTTCCTAATTTTAGAGTTAAAGTTACTAAGTTTAGTATCTCCACCCATAAATTGGGTTTTCATCTATGGACACTTCATATAGAGTTTTTCTACTGCACATGAATTTTTAGCAAGCCAATAGTATAAACCAAGGAAGAAATTAAACATAGACTTGGACTAGGATATAGAAATTGGACCGGTAGCCCAAAAATCATGAAAATGTGACTAAGCCCATTATGAAAGGTAGAATTTTATCCAAAGTAAAGAAAATGGGCAAGAATGAGGCCAAACCCAAGAGGAAAAATAAAAACAAAAATAAAATAAAGTGATGAAATAATGGTGTAATCAAGATTAGGTGACATGGCATTAAGACAAAAATTTAGCAAGTGGTGTGATATCCTACATTCATAATTTTAGCAAGTGGTATGATAATACATGGCATTAGGACAAAACATCTATATCATACACTCATAATTTTAGCAAGTGGGAAATAATACATAGAATTATGACAAAACATCATTATCCTACACAAATAATTTTAGTTAAGCAAGGAAGATTCAAGGGTTGGAAATTTTCCACCTAAAAAGGCAAACCTATCATAATTGATTAAGACAAAAGAAAAAGAAATGAATCCCTAAATCAAAGGGACCTTGTCTCTTATCTTAGAAACATATTATCATAATTTTCAAAATAAAAATCTCCTTTTGCTATGCATATCTTGACGAAGGAAGAGGAAGACAAGAACATAAGTTGGTTGTTTTCCAAAAATTCAACCAAGTGTATCCAAATAGTGATAAGGTATACCCATGATCATGAAAGATGAATTATTTGGTGGTCTATTTAAGCAAAACTCACCCTTATAACATTAAAATTTTTGTCCAAGTGAGGGAAATGAAAAATATAAGCAAGGTAGAGTGAGGAAACGAGAGGAAGAAAGGAAGAAAGAGGAAGGAGAAGTCTAGAAGGCTAAGTACTTAAAGTAAGTTTAACAATATTTCTTTTTGAAGAAAAATTTTGAAACTTAAAATATTTATATGAGATTTTGATCTTAGAACTTTGATGATTGGTCATGACTGTTGCTATATCATGTTACATATTATGTATGTTTGAATACTTAGGTTGGTGTAGATAGTTCTGCATAGGTATGGCTATGGATGGAAAACTTTTAAGCTCTATTTTTAATATTCTGGGAAAAATTGGTTAGGAAATAAAACAAATGGTTAACATGAAAAATGTATATCTATGTCTCACAGATTTTTCACCACTGGAATCACTCAATGTGGAGTCCATATGAGGTAGATATGGGCCAATTAGTATGCAGTGGTCAAAAATTGGTTAATCAGGGAAGAATATTTTAGGATAGCTTCTGTACTTTAATTTCTGGTAACTTTATGTAGAGATTTAAAATAAATGGTTAACATAAGAATTATAGATATATGTGTCACAGATTTTTATCCACTGGAATCACTCAATTTAGTGTCCATACGAGGTAGATATGGTCTGATTAGTAAGCAGTGTTCAGAAAATGGTTAATCAAGGAAGAACATGTTAGGATAGCTTCTGTGTTTTAATTTTTTGGAACATTCTATAGGGAGTTCAAATAAATAGTTAACATAAGAATTATAGATATGTGTGTCACATAATTTTAGCCACTGGAATTACACAATTTGAAGTCCATATGAGGTAGATATGGTCTGATTAGTAAGCAGTGGTTAGAAAATGGTTAATCAAGGAAGATTATGTTAGGATAGCTTCTGTGTTTCATTTTCTAGGAACATTATGTAGGGAATTAAAATACATAGTTAACATATGAATTATAGATATATGTGTCACGGATTTGTAGCCACTGGAATCACTTAATTTGAAATTTTTATGAGGGAGATATGGATCGATTAGTAGGTAAAGGTCAGAACCTATTCGAGAAGAAATAAGCTGTACATTGAGGGAGTAATATCACCTTGATTTCGTAATATTTCGCTAAACAGTTCAGCATAATAGTTTTAGATAATTGTTTTATCTTGAAATTGACACAAGATCACCTACGTCGGAGTTAAATTGAGGGAGTCATACTCTGATTAGTTAGAGAAGGTTAGATGGAATGAAAACCTGCATCAAGAAAATAAAGAAATAAAATTAATATTTAAAACAGAAGAAGAATCTTATAAATAAAAATAATAAATGACTAGTATATGCCATACCCATTGCCATTGTATGAACTTCTTACCATCTTAAGTGTGAAATTTTGACATGAAAATATTTTATAAAGTGATATTTGAAATGGTTATGTTCATGGCATGATTACCAATGATTTTTGGTAATAGTTATATTTTGATGAACATACTTGTTATTGAAAGCATATTTTTGACTATTATTGTGAAAAGAAAAGAAATGAGCACGGTCACATGGCAATCCGTGTGGTGCATTAGTAGGGGATGTCTTACCAACAGTTATGATCAAGTTAATGAGAAAAGAAAGAGAAAGTGGGCCATGTCAGATGGCGCGAGAAAAGCCTGTACCGGAGAGTAGAAAATACTCACACTGACCGGGATAGCTTGATATGAGAATAAATTGATAGTCATTATATGATATTATAAAAATAATTAATCATGTAATACATGTCATTACTATACGATTCTCATGTGCATAGATATAATGCATTCATGTGACCAAAGATATTTACTGTAGTTTATACAGTTGAACATGACGTGATGAGCTATATTGATGATTATTTATTGTTGAACTTAGTGGGCTTTTATGGAACAATCTTTTTTTTTCTTTATTACTATACAATATTGAGTTCACATACACGTCATTAATCAAAATGTACATGCAACATATAAAACACAGTGATATTTACATCTTGTTTATTTTGGTTGACCAATTCTGGAGATACAGGTGCGGGTGGTTGCACCTTCACCGGGATATGTGCCAACTCGCCCACAAATATTTTGTTTAGGATCCGCCCATCATAGAATAACTCGATCCAACGTGCACTAAAAGCCAGAGCTATAGAAAATCTGCATAACTAATTTTTTGAACATGATATGGAAATATAGTGAGAATTAAATCCCAGTAAGTTCAACAATAAATCATCATCAATATAGCTTATCACGTCATGTTCAGCTATATAAACTACAGAAAATATCTTTGGTCACATGAATGCATTACATCTATGCACATAAGAATCATACAGTAATGATATGTATGACAGGATTAACTATTTTTAGAATATCATATGATGGCCATCAACTTATTCTCATTTCAAGCTATCCCGGTCAGGGTGAGTATCCTCTACTCTCCGGTATGGGCTTTTCTCGCTCCGTCCGACATGGCCCACTTTCTCTTTCTTTTCTCATTAACATGATCATAACCGTTGTTAGGGCGTCCCCTACTGGTGCACCACTTAGATTACCATGTGACTGTGCTTATTTCTTTTCTTTTCACAATGATAGCCAAAAATATGCTTTCAATAACAAGTATGTTCATCAAAATATAACTATTATCATAAATCACTGGTAATCATGCCATGAACATAACCATTTCAAATATCACTTTTTAAAATATTTCCATGTCAGTATTTCACACTTAATATGGTAAGAAGTTCATACAATGGCAATGGCTATGGCATATACTAGTCATTTATTATTTTCATTTATAAGATTCGTCTTCTTTTTTAAATATTAATTTTATTTCTTTATTTTCTTGATGCAGGTTTTCATCATATCTAACCTTCTCTTTATGCTTGGCCTTTAGTAATTTTCTTCTTATTTATATCATTTCCAACACATGTTCTTACAAATTTATAAAGCATTTTCCTCCAATTTGATTTCTACTATTACCCTATGGTTAAAGAGGTTCATCTAGGGTAGAAAAATATTGAAAATAGGCTTCACTAGCTTCCAACACGATTTGGACATGTTCCAGGATACATCCATGCTTTAAAAATACTTCAAATGTACTTAAAAATAGCCTCGAACATGGCTAGCCCGTGCTTGAAGCACCCAGAACACGGCCTGCCCGTGTTCTGTGACCTTTGCTCACTAATCAAAGTATAACTCTCTCATTTTAACTCTGATTGAGGTGATCTTCATGTCTATGGAAAACTAAGACAATTATCTAAAACTATTATGTTAATCATAATAGCCAAATAGTAATAAATATTGGTGATATTACTCCCTCGAAATATAGGTTATTTCTTCTTGGGTAGTTTCTGACCTCTACCTTCAAATCTGTCCATATCTCCCTCATACGAATTTCAAATTAAGTGATTCCAGTGGCTACAAATCCGTGACACATATATCTATAATTCATATGCTAACAATTTATTTTAATTTCTTATAGAAGTTTCCCAGAAATTAAAACACTGAAGCTATCCTAACATATTCTTCCATGATTAACCATTTTCTGACCTTTGTTTACTAATCGGATCATATCTACCTCATATGAACTCTACATTGAATGATTCCAGTGGTTAAAAATCTGTGACACATATATCTATAATTCATATGTTAACCATTTATTTTAATTCCTATAGATTGTTCCCAGAAATTAAAACACCGAAGCTTAAAATTCTGTCACCCATAGCCATACCCATACAGAACTTTCTATACCAGTCTAAGTATTCAAACATACATCACATGCAATATCAATATGTAACATGATATAGCAACATCCATGACCAATCATCAAAGTTCTAAGATCAAAATCGCATATAAATATTATGAGTTTCAAAGGTTTTCTTCAAAAAGAAATATTATTAAACTTACCTGGAGCACTTAGTCCCCTAGACTTCTCCTTCTTCTTTCTTCCTTTCTTCCTCTCCTTTCCTTACTCTACCTTGCTTCTATTTTTCCTCTCCCTCACTTGGACGAAATTCTAATGTTGTAAGGGTGGGTTTTCTTATATAGACCACCAAATAATTCACCTTTCATGATCATAGGTCTACCTTATCACAATTAGGAACACTTTGTTGAATTTTTAGAAAACAAACAACTTATGTTCTTGTCTTCCTCTTCCTTAGTCAAGATATGCATAGGAAAAGGAGATTTGTATTTTGAAAATTATGATGATATGTTCTTAAGATAAGGGACAAGGTCCCTTTGATTTAGGGATTCATTTCCATTTTCTTTTGTCTTAAACAAGTATGATAGGTTTGCCTTTTTAGGTGGCAAATTTCTAGCCCTTGAATCTCCATTATTTGGTTGATATTATTTGTGTGGGATAGGAATGTTTTGTCCTAATACCATGTATTATCATACCACTTGCTAAAATTATGAGTGTAGGATATAGATTTTTTGTCCTAAAGCCTTGTATTATTATGCCACTTGCCAAAATGATGAATGTAGAATCACACCACTTGCTAAATTTTTGTCTTAATGCCATGTAATCTAATCTTTATTATTATTACATTATTATATCATCAACTAATTTATTTTATTTTAGTTTTCCTCTTGGATTTGGGTTTATTCCTACTCATTATGGGCTTATTCCTACCCATTTTCTTTGTTTTGGATAAAATTCTACCTTTCTTGGAGGGCTTGGTCACATTTTCATAATTTTTGGGCTATTGGTCAAATTACTATATCCTAGTCCAAGTCTATGTTTTATTTCTTGCTTAGGTTATCCAATGGGCTTGCTAGAAACTTATATGAAGTGGAAAAACTCTACATGATGTGTCCATAGGTAAAAGCCCAATGTATGGGTAAATGTTTTAAACTTAGTAACTCTTGTTCTTGAATTAGGAAAAATTACCCTAATCCAATGTTATTCAAATTTTAAGACCTTTACTTGTTTCTAAAAATGTATCTTCCTTATCCAAGAATTTTGCATCTCTTTAGTATGTTATTTCTAATTTATGTTTTTCCTATTAGGTTTTCCCTCTTTATTTGTTCTCTTAATGGTAGAAACATTTTCTATGCATATACATAAGGTGAAGAATTTCTAAGGATTATATTTCCTTAGATATCTAAAATATTGTCTAATAAACTTTATTTCCTTAATTAAATTATCAATAAAAGAAACAAAATTAGGGATGTTACATTTTATTCTCACTATATTTCCATGTCATGTTCAGAAAATTAGTTATGCAAATTTTTCTATGACTCTAGCTTTTAGTGTACGTTGGATCGAGTTACTTTATGTTGGGCAAATCCCAAAATCAAATAATATGTTTGTGGTCGAGTTGGTTTAGATCTCGGTGAAGGTGCAACCATCTGCACCTATATCTCCGGAATTGATCAACCAGAATAAATAAGATGTAGTTATTTATGTGTTTGATTTTGTTGTACGTACATTTTGATTAATGACGTGTATGTGAACACTATATTGTATAATAAATAATAATAAAAAAGAGGTTGTTACAAAGATCTCTCTAAATTTTCCACTTACCTGAAGTATACCTATGATGATGCATGTATGGCGACAAATTTTGAGCAAAGTTTGAAACCTGAGATTATAGAAAGAGTGGCTACCTTGGAGATATGAGATTTTGCCAAGTTAGCAAGCAAATGTAGAATAGCAGAAGAAACTCTAATGAGTGCCAGGGCTGAGAAAAGATTGAGAGACAGTGAGCCCTCTAGAGAAAAAGGAAAACCCTGGAACAAAAAGTTTAAGTGGAACAATTCTTAAGGTAAGAGAATGATGACCCGTAGTGGCCAAACCTCTAGCTAGCCTACTTGTAATAAATGTGGGAAGAACCATGAGATAAACCATGTTTGGCTGGTCAGAATGTTTGCTACAGTTATGAAAAACCCAGCCATTACTCCAGGGATTGTTGAGTAAGGAGGGGACTAGTTCCTGATTGTAGACCACAAAATTAAGGATGGGTGTTTGCTATTTCCCAACAAAAGGCTTGCCAGTCTTCAAATTTTATCAGAGGTATGTTAATGATCCGAAACTCACTTGTAGATGCATTGTTTGATTTTGGTGTTACACATTCTTTTATTTCATATGATTTTGCTAAGAGTCTGATTTTTACTGTGGATACTTTACCATATGATCTTTTTGTTTCCACCCTTATTGGGATTCGTGTCATAACTTCTGATGCTTGTATCAATTGTGTTGTACAATTTGATCATAGATGTATCACTTTGGATCTTGTATGCCTTCTTCTTTTTTATATTAATGTTATTCTTGGAATGGATTGGTTGTCTACTAATAATACAATTCTTGATTGTTCTAGAAAATATTTTTCCTTACTTGTTTGTTGTTCTACTTCTAAACACTCCACTGAAACCTTTTACCTATCCACTCCCCAGGTTGAGAGATACCTTAAGAAGTTTTGTCAAGGGTTCATAGTCTTCTTTTCTTTGCAAGTTGAAGCAGAAGAAGGCATAGAAAAGATACCTGTTGTATTCTCCAAGGAGCTTAGTAGTCTCCCTCCATGTAGGAAAAAAGAGTTCTCCATTAACTTAGTACCCGATATAGGTCTTATATCTAAGGCTCTCTATAGCATGGCTCTTGTAGAGCTAGCTGAGCTTAACAAACAGATAGAGGAACTCTTAGAGAAGTGGTTCATCAGACCCAGTGTAACCCCCTAGGGTGCACCAGTCTTGTTTGTTAAAAAGAAAGATGGTAGCCTTAGGTTATGCATAGATTATAGGTAGTTAAACAAATTGACCATCAAGAATAAATATTCACTACCTAGGATAGATGACCTATTGGATCAATTAACTGAAGCTTCAGTTTTATCTAAGATAGATTTGAGGTCAGGTTACAATCAATTGAGAATTAAGGCTGAAGATGTCCCAAAGACAGCTTTCTGAACCGATACAGAAATTATCAGTTCCTAGTCATGCATTTTGGGTTAACCAATGCCCTGACCATTTTCATGGATTATATGAATAGGGTTTTAGGCCATACCTATATAAGTTTATTGTGGTTTTCATATATGACATCTTAATTTATTCTAAAAGCCTTGAACAACATGAGAATCACCTTCGAATAGTGTTTCAAACCCTGAAGGATAGAAAATTGTATGCCAAGTTTAGAAAGTGTGAATTTTGGCTGATATAGTTGAGATTTATAGGGCATGTTGTCTCAAAGGAAGGGATAGCAGTGGACCCTAATAAAGTGGAAGCACTGGTTAACTGAGAAAGACCAAAAACAGTCACTGAAATAGAGATCTTTTTAAGCTTAGCAGGATATTATAAGAGATTTATCCAAGGATTCTTTCAGATAGCCATGCCTTTAACTAGGTTAGCCAAGAAAGACCAATCATTTGTGTAGGATGGTCGATGTGAGAGTAGTTTTCAAGAATTGAAAGCTAGGCTAACATCCACCCCAGTACTAGTGATACCTAACCATATTGAACTTTTTACAAAATATAGTGATGCATCTAACAAGGGTTTAAGTTGTGTTTTAATACAACAGGGTAGAGTAGTAGTTTATGCTTCTCGACAGGTTAGACCTTATAAGGAGAATTACCCCACACATGATCTAGAACTAGTAGCTGTAGTGTTTGCCCTTAAGATTTGGAGACATCATTTGTATGGTGTCAAGTTTGAAGTTGTTAGTTATTACAAGAGTCTTAAGTACTTTTTGACCAGAAAGAGTTAAATATGAGGTAAAGAAGATGGATGGAATTTCTAAAAATTTATAATTACGCCCTTAATTACCATCCGAGCAAGGAAAACATGGTTGTTGATGCCCTGAGCAGGAAATTCCTCCATATGGCATCATTAATGCTTAAGGAGCAGGACCTAATTGAGGGCATATGAGATTTGAATCTCTCCATAGCCTAGTAACCTCCTTATGTATAGAATTAAAGATGCTCAAGTTTTTGATCCAAACTTGAAGGACATTAGAGAACAGATATCCCAAGGCAAGTCTAAATAATTTCACATTTTTGAGGATGGGCTTATCAAGTTTGGAGAGCGACTATGTGTACCTGAGTTTGACAGAATTGAGAGATAGTATCCTAGCTGAAGCTCATAAGAGTAGGTATACCCTATATCTTGGAGCCACTAAGATGTATCAAGACTTAAAAAGAAGTTTCTTGTAACTTGGGATGAAAATGGACATAACCTGTTATGTGTCTAAGGGCTTAGTGTGTCAGAGAGTCAAGGTAGAACACCAAAATCCTAGGGGATTAATCCATCCCTTAGATATTCCTAAGTGGAAATGGGATGGCATCTCTATGGATTTTGTCATGGGTTTACCTATGACATTATCTGGATATGATGCAATTTGGGTAAACGTGGATAGGCTGACCAAGTCTACCCACTTCTTAGCCATTAAGTCTATCTATTCTTTGGACAAGTTGGCATAAGTGTATGTTCATGAAATTATCAAACTCCATGGGATACCTACCAGCATTATTTCTTATCGAGACCTCATGTTTACTTTTAGATTTTAGAAATCCTTGCAATATACCTTAGGTACTAAACTTAGGTTTAGCATGGCCTACCATCCATAAACTGATAGGCAGACTGAGAGAATAATTCATACTTTAAAAGATATGCTTAGGGCTTATGTACTAGAAATGAAAAGAAATTGGGATGTGTATCTACCTTTAGCTAAATTTGCTTATAATAATAGTTATCATTCCAGTCTCCAGATGGCACCTTTTGAAGCTTTGTATGGAAGAAAGTGCAGGTTACGTCTATGTTAGGTAGAGCTAGGGGAGATGAGTCTTTTAGGCCCTGATTTGGTTAACCAAACCACAAGGCACATTGAACTTATCAGAGAGAGACTGCTAGCTACCTAAAGTAGACAAAAGAGCTATGCAGATAAAAAAAGAAGGCCCTTAGAATTTGAAATAGCCGACCATGTTTCCCTTAAGGTAACTCCATTCACAGGTGTGGGGAGGTCTTTGAAAACCAAAAAGCTCAGTCCCAAATACATCGATCCTTTCCAAATTCTTGATCGGATCAGATCAGTAGTTTATAAACTTGCACTTCCTCCAAACCTTTCTCAGATTTATGATGTACTTCATGTTTCATAGCTCAAAAAGTATAACCCAGTCCCTTCACATATCATAGAGCATGAATCAATGCACTTACAAGATAATCTGTCATACACTGTAAGGCCATATTAGATCATTAACGTTAAGACTAAAAAATTGAGGAATTAGAACATCCCTCTAGTTAAAGTGGTCTGGAAAGGACTATCCTATGAGGAAGCAACTTGGGAGACAAAAGAAGAAATGAAGAGGACTTATCCACATATGTTTGAATAAGGTATATGAAATTTTGTGGACAAAATTCTTTTAAAGAGGAAGGAAATGTAACATCCTAAGTCTCTCATAAAGTTAGATAAATCTAAGAATAAGTAGAAAATACATATGACAAATAATTAAAATGCTTAGTTATGTAACAATAAGTCATTTATAAAATGGGTGACATATAGTTAATCATGAATCATATTAATAAAATTCTTAGGAGCATAATGGATGGGGAGAAGATACAAATGCATTTTTAAGACATTACTAATTTACGATTAGTAGTAAATTAAGGCAATATAAAACAATTAAGGGGTGCCCAAAGTGTACTAAGTAAACCTCGTTTCCCCCACGTATTGGCCAATAGTAGGAGATGCATAACCCTTTTGCAAGTATGGGATTGCATTGGATAAGTAGACCAAGAGGTTATGGGTCCTTAGTGAGACCAAGATGATGTATGTATGTATGGTCAGTACTTATGTTTTAGTGAAATAAATTGAGATGTTTTAAGGAATGAAATGTATACTATTTTTTTGAAAATTTTGCTAGCTATTGAGATTGTCATCTTATCTTTTTATGTCCACTTGATCATATTCTAGGTACTCCAGCAAGAAGTGAGCAACAGAGGTTCCAAGGTTAACTCATCTAAATATGGATATGGATTGTATATTTTTTTTGGTTGTGTAATATATGTGGGATGGCTTAGTTGATTGCCAAGTCCTTTTTAGACAGCTCATAATGTTATGTAAAATAAGTTATGGACTGTACACTTTTATTTTATAGCGTGAGAGCCTTTTTTTTGTAACTAATGCATATCATGCCTAGTTAGTTGCCTATAAGGAAATGAAATTTCAAAATGCTTGGAATAGCCTGAAGCACTTGTATGCTTATTCAAGAAAGATAACTAACAATATAAGTGAATAGGTGAATTTATAGGCTAGGTAGTCATTGCTAGAAATTTACAGATAAGAAAAAAAAATACTAAAAGGTTCAAGGGGAATATTCTATTATGTGGATGTATAAAATAATATGCTAGTCCATAGGTGTTACACAAAAATTGAGCCCTGCGGCACCCGGGTAGCGTGCCGTAGGCCCGTTGCTGCATCAGAATGCTGAAGTTTTGATTTTTAGGTATTTTTAGCTCCAATTGAAGCTCGATGGGTTGAGAACTGACCTTGAAATAATTCTAATTCAATTAGGATGAGCCAATCTATAAAACGGGGGAGAAATTAAGTAGTAAGGGCATCAATTTCTCAATCACCCTTTTAAATTCTTCTTTAGATTTTCTTATGGCCTTGTGTGGCTAATTTACTTTTAGTTGGTAGAGGAAGATTAAAACCTCAATAAATCTTCATGCATTGTGATATTTAGATTTTATTTTATTAGTTCAATATTAATTGAGTATTAATTATTCATCTGCTCTTCTCTTTTCAATGATTATTCATATAATTTCTAGGGAGGCCTACTAGTATATTATCTGTCTTAATTTACTGCTTTATTATCTTTTGAACAAAGTTTTCATTATTGTGATTCATGAGGCAAATAAGCTTAAAGATTTTGGATTATAAATCATTAAATCAATGGTGAATAATTGACTAAATTAGATATAGCTTATGTGTTTATATTTGTTTAACTTTATCATTTTCTCTAATTCTTAATGCGGCTAATAAGTTGTGCTTTACCGATGTACTGAAGGATTACTTGTTAATTAAGGTTAATTAAGTTGATTGCCATCAATTACTAGACTTAAGGAGGAACAGAGTTAGAAATCCAATGGCAGATATTCAAATTAAGATTGATTATGTTGTCAATGATTAATGCAATTCCTTGACGTTGGATATCAATCGAAACCAACGCCTTTACTATTAATACTCTCATTTTAATTACTTTCATTTTTGTTTACTTTATTTTATTTTCGATTATCAAATCCCCTTACAAGAATTACAAAAGATAATTCCAGTCTCTGTGGGATCGATCGTTACTCCCACCACTATAGATAGTTGAAATGGAAGGTATTAATTTGGGTGTACTTGCGACAGTACGCACCAAATTTTAGTGCCATTGTCGGGAACTACATTTATTACCTATTTGTGATTTGTACTTTGATTTATGTTTGTGACTCGTTCTGCTAATTCTCAAGACTTACAATTCAATCCAGATATTGGAAAATTATTATACAAGCATAGAAGAGGACTTTAAAAGGACATTCATCAGGAGTAGGATGAAATAATCATGGCTAGGCATCTGACCGTGAAGGAGCTTGCAGCTCCAAATCTGCACCAACAGCCTTTATGCATTACTTTTCCTAATCTTGATGAAAATATTAATTTAAAATTAAATTATAGATTTATTTATCTTTTACCTAATTTTCATAGTCTTGCAAGTGAAGACCCACGTAAGCACTTAAAGGAATTCCATGTGGTGTGTACGAGTATGAAGCCCTCTGGAGAAACGGAAGAACAAATTAAACTTAGGGCTTTTCCTTTCTCCTTAAGAGATTCAGCTAAAGATTGACTATATTATTTACAATCTGGCACTGTCACTACTTGGAATGAAATGAACAAGCTATTTCTCTCCATCTAGAGTTGTAAATATAAGAAAAGAAATATTTGGCATTAGGCAATTATATGGAGAGACACTTTATGAGTATTTGGAATGGTATAAAAAACTTTGTGCAAGCTGTCCACATTATTAAATTAATGAGCAACTATTGATCTAATATTTTTAAGAAGGTCTTTTATAGGGAGACAAGAGCATGGTATATGCAGCTAATGGAGGAGCACTAGTAGATTGGACTCCTGAAGCAACCAAAATCTTAATATCAAATATAGCTGTCGATTCCCAATATTTTGGCATTAGGCATGATTCTCTAGTTCAACATGCCCATGAAGTAAGTAACAAATATCTAAACTTAGCTCTTTGGTATGCCAAATTGCTATAAGTACACCTTAGCAAGTTGAAGTTTGTGGAATCTATTCAGGAACAGGGCACCCAATTGATATATGCCCTACACTCTAAGAAGAATCCACAGAGCAAGCTAATGCAGTTTGAGGTTTACCTGGACAACCGAAGAGGTATGATTTTTACTCTAATACATATAATTTTGGATGGAAGGATTATCCCAACTTCAGGTTTAGGAATGCACAAAATAGGCACGTAAAATAAATTTTACAAATTTTCAGCATAACCAACAGGCCTACTATCCTAGACAAACTGCATCTCAAGATTCCTAAGTAAGAAGTTCTTTAGAAGAAATTGTTAAATCTCTTGTACATAACACTCATCAATTTCAATAAGAGACAAGAGTTAGTATTCAAAGCCTGGCAAATCAAATAGGCCAATTAGCAACCACAGTTAGCCAATTAGATGCTCAAAATTCAGGTAAGTTGCCTTCTCAAACTATGGTAAATCCAAGGGAGAATGTAAGTGTCATCATGCTACAAAGTGATAAAGAACTAAGATTCTAATGCAAGAGGTACAACTACTAACTAAGCAAGAGGAAGAAAAAAATAATGCAACCATGGAAGGTAAGCATCCAAAAGGTAAGTTTGCAACTTTATTTGAATATAAACCTGCACCTCCCTTTCCTAAAGCTATGAAAGAAAATAGGATGAATGAGAAAAATTCTGACTTATATGAGACCTTTAGAAAGTGTGAAGTGAATCTTTCTCTTTTATATGCAATTTGTAACAACTCCATTTATGTAAATTTTTTTTTTTAAAATACCATGAAATTATTACCTCGTTACAACTTAACTCAATATAACATTTATTTAATTTATACAATACTGAGTTTCCATACACAATATTATTTTACAAACTACACACCATTATTTTACAAACATTTGTACAAAAATACATATTAGTTCTAATCATCTATATCGACTACTTCCGGGGACACTGGTTCGGGTGGCACGTCCACCGGAATCTCAGTTACATCTACGACAGTTACATCAGAAATAACTGGAAGTTGCCCAAGGTAGGGCACCTCGATCCAACGTACAGAGATAATAAGTGTCATAGAGAATATCTGCATATTTATTCTTCTGAACATGATATGGAAATATAGTGAGAATTAAATCCCAGTAAGTTCAACAATAAATCATAATTTACCATCAATATAGTTCATCACGTCATGTTCAGCTGTATAAACTACAGAAAATATCTTTAGGTCACATGAATGCACTTTATCATGCACATGAAAATTATACAGTTATGACATGTATGGCATGAATAACTATTTTTCGAATTTCATATGATGGCTATCAACTTATTCTTACTTCAAGCTACCCCGGTCAGGGTGAGTATTCTCTACTTTTCGGTACGGGCTTATCTCGCTCCGTCCGACATGGCACACTTTCTCTTTCTTTTCTTATTAACATGATCATAACCGTTGGTAGGGCGTCCCCTACTGGTGCACCACACGGATTGCCATGTGACCGTGCTTATTTCTTTTCTTTTCACAATGATAGCCAAAAATATGCTTTCAATAACAAGTATGTTCATCAAAATATAACTATTACCATAAATCATTGGTAATCATGCCATGAACATAACCATTTCAAATATCACTTTATAAAACATTTCCATGTCAAAATTCCATACTAATACCTTAGTAACTGGATAGTAATTGTAGTCTGTAAACAGCGCACCAGAAAAGTTCCCAGGAAAGAGAGGTGGGTCACTAATGGACACGCTTAAGTACCATGTCTTTCCTTGCCAGAGCTTTTCTTAGACATGCACTTTTCACAAATCACAATTTTGTTTTCCAGTAACTAGAATAATTCTTTTCTGATGTGAAAATACTGCAACCACGGAGCATACTAAGATTTTTCAAATAAAACCGGCACTTTCAAAACTTCTTGTAAATTTATATGAGTACTAGGGTAAATTCCATGTTAAAAATTACACACTTAAAATGGTAGTAAGTTCATGCAATGGCAATGGCTATGGCTATACTAGTCATTTATTAAGATTCATCTTCTTTTTTAAATACTAATTTTATTTCTTTATTTTCTTGATGCAGGTTTTCATCCTATCTAACCTTCTCTTACTAATCAGAGCATAACTCCCTCAATTTAACTCTGATGTAGGTGATCTTGGTGTCTATTTCAAGATAAAACAATTATCTAAAACTATTATGTTGAACATTGTAGCGAAAAATTAAGAAACAAAGGTGATATTACTCCATCAAAGTACATGATAGTTCCTCTCGTATAGGTTCTGACCTTTACTGACTAATTAGACCATATCTCCCAAATTGGAACTCCAAATTGCATTATTCCAGTTGGTAAAAATCCATGAGCCATATATCTATAATTGTTATGTTGGCGCACTATTTTAATTCCCTACAGAATATTCCCAGAAATTCAAAAACTAAAGCATTAATAACATACTCTTCCCTGAATAAACATTTTCTGACCTCTGCTTAATAATCGGATCATATCTACCTCATATGAACTCCAAATTGCATAATTCCAGTGGGTATATTTCCATGAGACATAGATATATAACTTTCATGTTAACCATTTATTTTAATTCCATAAAGATAATTCCCAGAAATTAAAATACAAAAGCTGTCCTAACATAATCTTCCCTGATGAACCATTTTCTGACCTTGGCTTACTAATTGGACCATATCTACCACATGTGAACTCCAAATTGAATGATTCCAGTGGCTAATAATCCATGACACACATATCTTGAATTATTATGTTGACCATTTATTTTAATTCCCTACCAATAATTCCCAGAAATTAAATTACCGTAGCTATCCTAACATATTCTTCCCTGATGATTCAATTTCTGACCTTTGACTACTAATCAGACCATAGCTACCTCATATGGACTCCAAATTGAATGATTCCAGTGGCTAAAAATCCATGACATACATATCTTTAATTCTTATGTTAACCATTTATTTTAATTCCCTACCAATAATTCCCAGAAATTAAATTACCGAAGCTATCCTAACATATTCTTCCCTGATGATTCATTTTCTGACCTTTGACTACTAATCAGACCATATCTACCTCATATGGACTCCAAATGGAATGATTCCAGTGGCTAAAAATCCGGGACACATATATCTTTAATTCTTATGTTAACCATGTATTTTAATTCCTTATAGATTGTTCCCAGAAATTAAAATACCGAAGCTTAAAATTCTGCCACCCATAGCCATAACCATGCAGAACTATCTACACCAACCTAAGTATTCAAACATACATCACATGCAAGATCAATATGTAACATGATATAGCAACATCATGACCAATCATAAAAGTTCTAAGATCAAAATCTCATATAAATATTATAAGTTTCAAAAGTTTTCTTCAAAAAGAAATATTGTTAAACTTACCTTTAGCTTTCTAAACTTCTCCTTCTTCTTCCTTCCTTTCTTCTTCTCTCTTCTCTCCTTTCCTCACTCTACCTTGCTTCTATTTCTCTCTCTTTCTCACTTGGACGAAATTAAAGTGTTGTAAGGGTGGGTTCTCTTATATAGACCACCAAATAATTCAACTTTCATGATCATGGATCTACCTTATCACAATTAAGATACACTTTGTTGAATTTTTGGAAAACAAACAACTTATGTTCTTGTCTTCCTCTTCCTTAGTCAAGATATGCATAGGAAAAGGAGATTTGTATTTTGAAAATTATGATGATATGTTCTTAAGATAAGGGACAAGGTCCCTTTGATTTAGGGATTCATTTAATTTTTCTTTTGTCTTAATCAATTATGATAGGTTGCCTTTTTAAGTGGCAAATTTCTAGCCCTTCAATCTCCATTATTTGGTTGATATTATTTGTGTGGGCTATGAATGTTTTGTCCTAATACCATGTATTATCATACCACTTGCTAAAATTATGAGTGAAGGATATAGATGTTTTTGTCCTAAAGCCTTGTATTATCATGCCACTTGCCTAAATGATGAATGTAGAATCACACCACTTGCTAAATTTTTGTCTTAATGCCATGTAACCTAATCTTTATTCTTATTATTATATCATCATCTAATTTATTTTATTTTATTTTTCCTCTTGGATTTGGGCTTATTCTTACCCATTATGGGCTTGTCCTACCTATTTTCTTTGCTTTGGATAAAATTCTTCCTTCCTTGGTGGGCTTGGTCACATTTTCATAATTTTTGGGCTATTGGTAAAATTACTATATCCTAGTCCAAGTCTATGTTTAATTTCTTGTTTAGGTTATCCAATGGGCTTGCTAGAAACTTATGTGAAGTGGAAAAACTCTATATGAAGTGTCCATAGGTAAAAGCCCAATGTATGGGTAAAGATTTTAAACTTAGTAACTATAGTTCTTGAATTAGGAAAAATTACCCTAATTCAATGTTCTTTGAAATTTTAAGACCTTTACTTGTTTCTAAAAATTTATCTTCCTTATCCAAGAATTTTGCATCTCTTTAGTATGTTATTTCTAATTTCTTTCCTATTAGATTTTCCTTCTTTATTTGTTCTCTTAATGTTAGAAACATTTTCTATGCATATACCTAAGGTGAAGAATTTCTAAGGATTATATTTCCTTAGATATCTAAAATATTGTCTAATAAATTTTATTTCCTTAATTAATTTTTTTATGTACCTTTATCAATAAAAGAAACGAAATTAAGGATGTTACACAATTATCCAGGAACCCCATTATGCCAATTTCTTGAGGGAATTACACACCTAAAAAAGGAAGCAAAAGTTGAAAGGAGCTAAGAAAGTAAAAGTAGGGGAGCATGTTTATGTAATTATTCAAAGAAAACTCCCTACAAAATGCAAGGACCCATATATGTTCTCTATTCCTTACACTACAGGCAATACCAAATTTGAGAAGGCCATGCTAGACTGAGGAGCATCTATTAATATCATGCCATACTCTATTTATGCATATTTGACACTAGGACCTTTAAAAGAAACTAGTGTTATAATTTAATTGGCTGACAAATCTAATACCCTTCGCTAAGGTGTGGTTGAGGATGTTTTAGTGCAAGTTGGTAACCTAATTTTCACTACTAATTTTTATGTACTTAATATAAAGTGGTGCCACTTGTAACGCCCTCAACATACAGACACGTCGAACAAACTTTTTTTTTCGCAATAAGATATTTACCATAACATGCATAACACTATTCTTTGTCATGGAAATAGATACATATAGATTCTCCCATGTATACACATTATACAGACCAAGTTATAAATGTCAAAGTAACAACAGAAGTAAAGATCCTGCCTATAGCGTTTAGAGTACATTCTAGAATACAAACACAATATAATTTAATAAATGTGAGTCTTAGAAGCAACGTAAACTCACCCAGAGAATATGTCACCTAAATTATCACGTATCTGCAGAATCAGACTCTATATTTTTATTTGAAAAATGTGAAAATATTGTCTAGTGAGTTTGACAACTCAGTGAGCAGATAATACCTCCTATGACCTCTTAGCTCAGCATATGGATGTACTCATGTTTTAAAATTTGTCACATAGCAAATACAGTTTAGAAATACATCCATATGGGACTCATATTTCAAATATTCTCAAATAAAAGTATATTCAGATATTGAAAACTATATTTAGCATGGTATGATCATTAAACAAATGTTGTTAGGCTCAACAATATAAGCTATAGTAAAATATTAAGCTTTTGAGATAAAGTCATAACTTTTGTTGATGCATAATTATCATACTATAAATGCATTAAAAATCTATTCTTTTTACATAATGCTCAAAAATGTTCTAGCTCTCAATACACTCAATTCACTTATTTGTTATACGCATAATGACCAATTGACTACAGTCACAATAGTGATCAGGGAATGTGAGTTCATCACTCATCTGCCTCCTTACATTACCACTATCACCCAGTTGGACCGGCCCTCCCTTGCCTCACTCAGGCTAATAGGGCGTCCCCTACTTGGCACCATCACAAGCCATACAATCCGTCAATATTCATCCATACATATAAATACATATATACATATGCATATTCATTCAATGCAATGTATAATTATCAAGCAACTTGCTATGAGCTTTACGCTTGCCATTCAATCATAATCAGTAACTATATAGTTTTACAAATCAATGCCTCATGAACATAATATTCACTTTACTAAATAATGATAAATACATTTAGAACCACACATTAAATGAGTTTCAAAATCTATTTGTAAAACCATAATCTTCTTGAACTATGTGCAAGTTCGCAAGCAAAATAGATATTTTAACACATTTCATAAACCTATGATAGCATAAATAAATTGTAAACATAACCAATTATACATTTTAAGTTAAAGAAGAGCATGGGGTAAGTCATAGAAAGACTTATCTACTCATAAATCAGGGCTCCAGATTAGACAGTCCCAAATGTATTTTTCCAAGCCAAATATGATAAAATGGATCTTAAAAACAAGTCTGGAGAAAAACCTAGAAAATCACTTCATAATCAGTAATTTGGCCTCTAAGAGCTTGGTCAACACTGGTAAATTGATGGGTACTATTTACGATTGAAAATTACAATTCACCATCAAAAAATAGTATTAATGCTACCCGATTTACTATTCATAACACTAAAAATTGTCAGATGACTGTGAAACTTCATATCCTATAGTTTATCTATCTCCCGAGTCTATCTACAGTGTTAGATTTCTAATTTGAGGTCTCTAAATAAGAATTTCAGAGTTTACCATTTTCTAAGATTTTCTACTTCCGATCTGTGGCAATTTTGTGACTGATTTGAAAAATTGTTCAGTCAAAATCTTAGTATTCTCCGTCTTGAATCCAGTAGTACCCTTAGTTTTGAGATCAGAAGCCAGTAGACACTCCAGATCTAGAGAGAAAACATAGATGTTACTATTCATATTATTTATTCATCCCGACATCCTTTTGTCTCTATTTAGTCAAAAAAATTTGTTTACATTTTGACCCCTAAACTTTTTAGAAATTACAATTTAACCCGAAAAATATTAACAAGTTTTCATTTATATCCCTACTCCTTTATTTCTTTTAATAATCCATACATAAATGAGAATTACTAAATTTTAGGGATGTATTCTTCCCCCTTAAGAAATTCGGTCCCCGAAATTTAAACCATCTTATCACAAGTAAGAAATAAAACCAAAACATTAATTACAGTTATTATCCTCACTACTCAAACTACTGAAAATATCTCTTTTGTATATCATCTTTACTTCCTAAGAAATCTCTTCACTTGAGTGATTTTTCCATATAACCTTAACCATAGGGATTTTCTTTAGCCATAAGTTCTTCACTTGTCAATCAACAATAGACATTGGTTTTTCCTCATAATTAAGTTAAATTTTTGTCCAATTAAATTTCTTGGAATTAGATAACATGAGAAGAATCAAATAGGTACTTCCTTAACATTGATACAGGAAACACCATATCAACCAACACTTAATCCTAATGGCAAGGTTAAGCGATATACTACTATGTCCAATTTGTTCAAGATTCCAAAAGAGTCTATATACTAGAGCTTAAGTTTTCCTTCTTCCAAACCTCATTACATCTTCCATGGGTGATTCCTTCAAAAATATTTGGTCACCAGCTAATAATTTTTAGTGCTTAAGTTTCATGGTCCTTATAGACTTTTGCTTGTACTAAGTTGCTTGTATTCTTTTCCTAATCATTTTCACTTTATCAATGGCATCTTACAATAAGTTTGACCCCATTTTATCATTTAACATAAAGTTAGTAACATCTCTTACATAACGCTTTAAGTCACCTAATATCATTTTATTAAAAGCGTATGCTGCTAAGAGATCTCTCACCAAACTCAAAGACATATATTTGAAGTATGCTTTCTAAACTAGTATCATCAATTTAGTTTAGTCACATCCTATCTATTGCATGTTATTCCAAATTAGATTTTCAAAACTTAACTTTACTCAACTTAATCACCTATTAGAAGACTTACGATGTTTCATGTAAAATCTCAAGTAGTGCCATTTGTATATTGTCTTGATTATTACTGATATGAGCAAATTCAACTAAAGACAAATAACTTCTCCTAACTTTCACCAAAATTATATAAAGACATCTGAAGCATAACTTCCATTGCATAAACACATCATTTAGATTTACTATCAACCATACTATAATCTAACAAAGATCTTTAGGCTTCCTGAACAACTCTCCTGAAACAAAATATTCAATTATTACTTGTTGATATACTAAACAACGAAACAAATATCACTTGTATATTCTTTTTACCATTATGCTAATACAGTTATTTTAGATCTTAGTATATCCTTATTACCTTAAGGTTATCCATATTCAGAATCTATAGCTTCTTCTGAAATCTCCTTTCTCAACCATTATCCATATCCTAGATACTAGACTCAATTTAGCATAGTATAAACCCTTAACACAAATATCTTGATCACTTACATTATTTATGGACATGGTTCTCAAAATATTCTCCATATTTCCAAATTAAGAGTTCAAAGATTAATTTAAATCCTACTTCCCATATTTTATTTCTCAAGTACTTCAACATCACTAATTCACTTGATTACATTCATCAAAGTACCATAAGACCATCATCCGTCTATTTCTTTCAAACTTTTTATTACTTTAACCTACTAACCACTTTGATACCATAATAACTCAGTTTTAAAGAAATGAAATTAACCCTCATTGTAATAAGAAAAAGAACCTTGCATTTAATACCAATCATTAATCAAGGATGATGCAGCAAAAAAAGAGGAATACTTAATAAAGTATGGTTCCAAAATTGAAAGTTATAATTTTGGACAAAATATTGAAAGAAAATTAAAATCGGTGGCCGTATTTTATTTCTCAAGTACTTCAAGACCACTAATTCACTTGATTACATTCGTCAAAGTACCATAAGGTCATCATCCGTCTATTTCTTTCAAACTTTTTATTACTTTAACCTACTAACCACTTGGACACCATAATAATTGAGTTTCAAAGAAATGAATTTAACCCTCCTTGTAATAAGGAAAAGAACCTTGCATTTAATGCCAATCATTAATCAATAATGATGCAGTAGAAAAAGAGGAATACTTAATAGAGTATGGTGCCAAAATTGAAAGTCAAAATTTTGGACAAAGTATTGAAAGAAAATTAAAATCAATGGTTGTAATTCTTGAAAATCTATAAACAAAATCTAGCTACTATATTCGGTAGGAATTGGTGGCCGCAAGTTTTGAATATATGTGCCAAAATTTAATTTAAAGCTACTGTTATTCAATGGAAGAATATCACATGGAAAAGAAGCATTTATGAGCTTATAAAAATTTGTGAAGAACAAAGAGCATGTAGTTAACTAGTAGGATGCAGTTGGTTGCTTTAAAACATATGTAATCAATTAACTGTAAAATAAACCAGTCCAACTTAAAAATTATCAAAAAAAAGCTAGTTGACTTAATAATATTGATAGTTGACTGTCAAGAACATTGAGAAAATAAGATAAATCATTTGCTTGTTCCTCTTCAATAATTAACTTGTTTTTATTTTCACTTTTTTTAAAATTATGCCTATCACTTACAACTTTTCAACAAGAATCAAGACATCTATGCTTCATCAAGGACAACAAGGAAAAGAAAAATTTCTGGTAATATCTTAACCTTATTCTCTTTATGTGATGAATAAACCACAATCACAACTGTTGTACATATGCATGCATGTCGTCATTTTTAAAATTCACCTTCAATTTAGCTTTTATCCACTGGCCACCTACATAGATGTTCTAATCATACCTAGCCTATTTTCACAACTATTATAAGTATGCTCTTCTCTAAGTTTTATAAATACACACATTAGTATCTTTACCTTTATACTCAAAGTTCGGGTGAGTGTAGTTATAGAGGTAACCGCATTCTGACAGTTTCAAAATATTGTGTCTTTTGTGGTTCCAGTCCTGGAAAAGATGGAGAGTAGTGAAAGCTACATAAAATCTGAGTATGGTGCTGGCCAAGAGAAAGATTCATTTAGTCTATGGTGGAGGTAACCATGGATTAATGGGGTGTGTGCCTACAACTATACATATAAGAGGATGTCAAGTTCTAGGTATTATTTCCACAGCTCTAGTTGCATCTAATATCGTAGGAAAGACAATTAGGAAAGAATTTAGGGTAGCTTCCATGCATGAGCGCATGGCTAGAATGATGAGCAATACTAATGCCTTCATTGCCTTACCAGGTGGTTTTAGTACTTTAGAGAAGATTTTCCAAATAGTCTCTTGGGCACAACTGAATATTCATCACAAACCTATAGGTTTGTTAAATGTTAATCACTTCTTTGATGGTCTGTTGTCCTTTCTTGATCAAGTTGTAGAGCAAAGGTTTATCCCACACTCAGCACGACGAATTCTCATCTCAGCTTCAAATGCTGAGGAGTTGATTGATGCTTTACAGGCATTTATTCAAGTACCTGATCCAACTATGGCTCAAATAGAATGAACAGCAGACAACTGCAGGAAGTGCAAATTGGATTTAGATCTTCATCTTTAAATGTAGTAAAACCTATCCATTGCTATACCACTTTTACTTTCTTAGGGTCTACTTGGATACCATCTTTACCAACCATACTCCCTTAGAGTTTGTAAAATTATCCTCAAATGTTGCTTATGATCCTCTGAACGCTTGGAACATATTAATATATCATCAATAAATATATTTACAATTTGATCCAAGAATGGTTTAAGTACTATATTCATAAAGTCCATAAATGCAGCTGAGGCATTTGTCAAACTAAATGACATCACTAAGAACTCAAAGTGCTCATACTGAGTCCTAAAAGTAGTTTTCAGAATATCCTCTTCCCTTATCCTTAATTGATGATATCTACATCTCAAATCAATTCTCTCTTTTTTTAATATTGAGCATAGTATAGTTGGTCAAACAAATCATCTATATGAGGTAATGAGTATTTATTACTTACTGTCACTTTATTCAATTATTTATAATCTATGTATAACCGCAGCGATCCATCCATTTTTTTACAAATAGGTCTAGAGCATCTCAATGTGAGTACTAAGACGTAAAAATCCTTTGTTTAACAAGTCTTGTAACTATTTTTTTTAGTTCCTTAAGTTCAGTCGATATCATTCTATAAAAGGATATAGATACTAGTTGGGTTCCAAGAAGTAAATCAATACCAAATTCTATTTTACGTTTCAGGGGTAATCTTGGGAATTCTTCAAAAAACACATCGAAAAATTTTCTAACCACTGGAACTTAATCAATACGAGTGTACTTTATATCAACATCTCTCACCACTACTAAATATCCTTGACACCCTTTTGGAATAACTTATGGGCTGCTAAAATAGATATTAGATTACTGGATACCTTAGTACACTCTCCTTGTATAAAGAAAGAAAATTATCTAGGAATATTGTATTTAATCACCTTAAGGTGACATTCCAAAATAGTATGGTATAATGCCAACTAATCCATTTCCAATATCACATCAAAGTCTACCATAACTAGACAACGGGGTAAAATGGATATAACATTCAGACACCGTTATATTTGGTATCTATCTCAATTCATTAAATTCTCTGGAACAACTATTCTTTTCACTTTAGGCAGTAATTGACCCATAGGTACCTCTTAAGATGTCATAATATTCAATCAACTTTATACTAGAAAATTTAACAACTTGGAATAGAAAGGAAATTAAAACTCTATAGAATCCCTCAGCAACACCTAAAGTATAAATATATTTGCCTCATATCCATACTAAAGGTCCTACTAATGAATCCTTTGCTCCGATAACTATAGGGAAACCTAATACTCTGATACCAACTTGTAACGCCCCTAACTTACAAACACATGAAACAAACTTTTTTTTTGCAACTAGATATTTACCATAACATGCATAGCACTATTCTTTATCATGGAAATAGATACATATAGGTTCTCTCATGTATACACATTATACAGACCAAGTTATAAATGTCAAAGTAACAACAGAAGTATGGATCCTACCTATGGCATTCAGAGTACACTCTAGAATACAAACACAGATAATTTAATAACTGAGTCTTAGAAGCAATGTAGACTCACCTAGAGAATATGTCACCAAACTGATCACCTATCTACAAAATCAGACTCTGTATTTTTATCTAAAAAATGTGGAAATATCATGTAGTGAGTTTGGCAACTCAATGAGCAGATAATACCTCCAATGACCTCTTAAGTCAGCATATGGATGTACTCATATTTTAAAATTTTTCATATAGCAAATACAGTTCAAAAGTACATCTATATTGGACTCGTATTTCAAATATTCTTAAATAAAAGGATATTCAGATATCCAAAACCATATCCAGCATGGTATGATCATTAAACAAATATTGTTATGATCAACTGTATAATGTCACACCCCTAATTTTAGGGCACGTGAAACACATATACCAAGAACATATATTTTCCATAAACATGAATATTCCAATCATTTATCATGAAAAATATACATATAGGTTCTCCCATACATATACCATATACAGACAAAGTGCATAAACATCAAAGTAAGAGTAGAAGTAGGGATCCTATGTAACATCCTTAATTTTGTTTCTTTTATTAATAAAGGTACATAAATATTTAATGTAACATCCCTAATTTTATTTCTTTAAAGGTACATAAATATTTAATTAAAGAAATAAAATTTATTATACAATTTTTAGATATCTAAGGAAATATAATCCTTAGAAATTCTTCACCTTATTCGTATGCATTGAAAATGTTTCTAACATTAAGGGAACAACTAAAGAGAGAAAACCTAATAGAAAAAATTAAAAAAAACATACTAAAGAGAGGCAAAATTCTTTGGTTAGGAAGATAAATTTTTGTGAAGTAAGTAAAGGTCTTAAAATTTTAAAAAGATTGGGTTAGGGTAATTTTTCCTAATTCAAGAGTTAGAAATTTCTAAGTTTAACATCTCCACCCATAAATTTGGCTTTCACCTATGGACACTTCATCTAGAGTTTTTCCCACTTCACATAACTTTCTAGCAAACCCATTAGATAACCTAAGCAAGAAATAAAACATAGACTTGAACTAGGATATAGAAGTTGGACCGATAGCTCAAAAATTATGAAAATGTGACCAAGCCCTCCAAGAAAGGTAGAATTTTATCCAAAGCAAAGGAAATGGGTAGGAATAAGCCCAAATCCAAGAGGAAAAATAAAATAAAATAAAATAAATCATGTGATGAAATAATAATGTAATAATAATAAAGATTAGGTTACATGGCATTAAGACAAAAAATTCAGAAAGTGGTGTCACAATATCTATATCATACATTCATAATTTTAGCAAGTGGTAAGATAATACATGGCATTAGGACAAAACATCTATATCCTACACTCATAATTTTAGCAAGTGGTATCATAATACATGGCATTAGGAAAAAATATTCTTATCCTACACAAATAATTTCAACCAAGTAAGGGAGATTCAAGGGTTATAAACTTGCCACTTAGAAAGGCAAACCTATTATACTTGATTAAGAAAAAAAAAAGAAAATAAATCCCTAAATCAAAGGGATCTTGTCCCTTGTCTTAAGAACATATTATCATAATTTTCAAAATACAAATCTCCTTTTGCTATGCATATCTTGACTAAGGAAGAGGAAGACAAGAATATGAGTTGTTTGTTTTCCAAAAATCAACCAAGTGCATCCTACTTGTGATAAGGTAGACCCATGATCATGAAAGGTGAACCACTTGATAATCTATTTAAGCAAAACCCAGCCTTATAACATTATAATTTCATCCAAGTGAGGGAGAGGAAAAATAGAAGCAAGGTAGAGTGAGGAAAGGAGAGAAAGAAAGGAGAAGAGAGGTAGGAAAAGGAAGGAGAAGCCTAGAAGACTAAGTACTCAAGGTAAGTTATCTTAATATCCACTTGAATCCATCTTTCTTCTTCATTCTTAGAGTTAAAAAACTCACCCTCCTTCTCTTATTTAGGCTACTAGAAAAGCTATGGGAAGGTAGGAATCTTGCTACTTCCTTCAAGAGAAAACAAGAAAAATAATTCACTAAGTGAGCTAGGGAGATCTTTAGGTAGGTTTAACAATATTTCCTTTCAGAAAAGATTTAAAATTGGTAACATTTATGTGGGATTTTGATCTTAAAACTTTAATGAAAGTTACAATATTTGCTACTTTGATGATTGGTCATGGATGTTGCTATATCATGTTACATGTTATTTTGTATATGATGGATGTTTTGGACATTACGGTTGGTGTGCAAAGTTCTGCATAGATATAGCTATGGTTGGTAAAAAAATTATGATTCTTTTCTATGCTACTATTTTTGTATATTTGAATGTGGTAAAAAATTGATAGAATATGATTAGATGTAAAGAAAATGGAAGAGGATGTAATATAATGATGAACTAAAACCTTAGGAAAGTATTGGTTAGGAAACTAGATTTTGGGATAACTAGGGAAGCTTATGTTTTTGAAATTCTGAAAGACTTGGTTAGGAATTAAGAGAAATGGTTAACATAAAAAATGTAGATCTATGTTTTCTGGATTTTTATCCACTGGAATCACTTAATTTGGAGTCTAGATGAGGGTTATATTGCACGATATGTGAGCAGTGGTCAGACAATGGTTAACCAGAGAAGAATCTGTCAGGTATTACTCTGTGTTTGAATTTCTAGGATAACTCTATAAAGAATTAAAAGAAATGATTAAGCAAAAAAAATGTAGATTTATGTTTGATGGATTTTTATCCACTAGAAGAATTCAAATTGGAATCAATATGTGGGATATATAGTCAAATTAAAGGTAAGAAACTAACTAACCAGGGAAGAATCTGTTAAGTATGCTTCTGTGTTTGAAATTCTGGGCACAATATGTTGGGAATTAAAGAAAATTGTTAACATAATAAATATAGATATATAAATCACATATCTATAGGCTCTAAAAGCACTTAATTTTAAGTTCATATGAGAGAGATATGGCTAATTAATGAGTAAAGGATGGAATTAGTATAGAATCTAGAGTGGTAAATGTAAGTGTTTTTGTTTTCGCATTTTTGGGAGTAATTAGTAAGGAATCAGAAGACATGATAAACATGCAATTTGTATATAAATGTCTTAGCATTTTATAGGCTCTGGAATCACCTCAATTAACGTTTGTATGAGGGAGAAATGGTCCAATTATTAAGTAGATGTCTGAACCTATCCGAGAAGAAATAACATTAAATTTAAGGGAGTAGTAACACTACGATTACTTAAGATTTCACTAAAATGTTCAACATAAGGGCTTTATAGGATTGTCTTATCTTTCAATTAACACCTAGATCACCTTAATCAGAATTAAAATGAGAATGTTATGCTCTATTTAGTGAAGAGAGGATAATAATATTTAAAAAAGAAGAAAAATCTTATAAATGAAAATAATAAATGACTAGTGTATGCCATAGCCATTACCATTGCATGAACACCTTACCATCTTAAGTGTATAATTTTTTATATGGAAGTATTTTAAAGTGATATTTGAAATGATTATGTTCTTGGCATTATTACCAATGATTTTTTTGGTAATGATTATATGAAAAATTATGGCATGTAAGGATAATGAACATACTTGTTATTGAAATCATATTTCTGGCTATTAATGTGAAAAGAAAAGAAAAGAAATGAGCACGGTCACATGGCGGTCCGTGTGGTGCACCAATAGGGGATGCCCAACCAACTTCTATAATTATGTTCATGAGAAAAGAAATTGTTCCATGTCAGACGGAGCGAGAAAAGCCCGTACTGGAGAGTAGAAAGTATTCACCCTGACCAGAATAGCTTAACATGAAAATTAGATATTCATCATATGATATTTTGAAAATAGTTATATATGCCATCCAAGTCATTACTGTACAAATTTCATGTGCATAGATAAAGTGCATTAATGTGACCTAAGGTAATTGCTGTAGCTTATACAGATGAACATGACATGATGAGCTATATTGATAATAATTATGATTTATTCTTGAACTTACTAGGATTTTATTCTCACTATATTTCCATATCATGTTTAGAAAAAATAGTTTTGAAGATTTTTCTTTGGCTCTAGCTCTTAGTGTACGTTGGATCGAGTTACTCTATGTTGGACAGATCCAAGAAATTAATAAGATGTTTATGGTCGACTTGGCTAAGATCCCGGTGAAGGTGCAACCACCCGCACCCGTATCTCTGGAACTGATCAATAGAGATAAATAAGATGTATACATATATGTGTTTGATTTGCGTACGGATGTTGTTAATTAATGATGTGCAAACCTTAATTATGCTTGGTTAAATTAATTGAATGTTATTATGAGTTAAATTAAGGCAATGACTTCATGCAACTTTTTAAATATATATATATGTATTTGTATATATATATATGTATATATGTAAAAAAAATGGAGTTGTTACATCCTGACTGTGGCGTTTAGAGTATACTCTAGAGTACAAGTATAATATGATCAAAATCTACGAGCCTTAGAAACAACGTAAGCTCACCCAGAGATCATGTCATCTAGCTGATCAATTATCTTAAGGAGAAGGACTAAACTCTATATCCTTATTTAAAAGACATATAAATAACGTGTAGTGAGTTTGCAACTCAGTGAGCAAATAATCCCTCCTATGACTTCTTAGGTCAACATATGGATGTACTCATATTTTAAAATTTGTCATATAAGAAATACAGTTCAAAAATACATCCATATGGGACCCGCATTGTAAATATTCTCAAAACAAAGAATATTCATATATCCAAAACCCTATACTGTACTGTATGATTATTAAACAAATGTTATTATGCATCAAAATATTTCACATGAAAATATTAGAAGGATCTTATATCAGAACCACCATATTAGAGTTCAACCCTTTTCGTACTTTGTTGGTGTAGGATTTGCCTATACTTAGCATTTCAGCCAAAGTTTGCCCTACCACCATTCAAGAGGACATGCGAAGGGACTCTAATATGGGCAATTTCCCGACCACAAAGAAAAGGAAGGCAAATCATATTTCATATAACTGGCATCTCACCCAGATAAGAGGCATGTTGTTCTCTGTAACATCCCTAATTTCGTTTCATGTATTAATAAAAGTACAAAAGTATTCAAAGTAACATCTCTCATTTCTTTTCCTTTATTAATAAAGGTACATAAATATTTAATTAAGGAAATAAAATGTATTAGACAATTTTTAGATATTTAAGAAAATATAATCCTTAGAAATTCTTCACCTTATGTGTATGTATAGAAATGTTCTAATATTAATGGAATAGGTAAAGAAAGAAAACCTAAGAGGAAATATTAGAAAGAAGCATGCTAAAGAACTTAGGAAAGGAAGATAAATTTTTGTGAAGTAAGTAAAGGTCTTAAAATGTCTTGAAGATTATATTAGGGTAATTTTTCTTAATTTAAGAGCAAAAGTTACTAAGTTTGTATCTCCACCCATAAATTGGGCTTTCACCTCTGGACACTTCATATAGAGTTTTTCCACATCACATAAGTTTCTAGCAAGCCCATTGGAAAACCTAAGCAAGAAATAAAACATAGACTTGGACTAGGATATAGTAATTGGACCGATAGCCCAAAAATTATGAAAATGTAGCCAAGCCCTCCAAGAAAAGTACAATTTTATCCAAAGAAAAGAAAATGGGTAGGAATAAGCTCAAATCTGAGAGGAAAAATAAAATAAAATAAAATAGGTGATATATATAATAATGTAATAATAATAAAGATTATGTTACATGGCATTAAGACAAAAATTTACCAAGTGGTGTGATTCTACATTCATAATTTTGGCAAGTGGCATGATAATACAAGGCTTTAGGACAAAAACATCTATATCCTACACTCATAATTTTAGCAAGTGGTATGATAATATATGGCATTAGGACAAAACATTCCTGTCCCACACAAATAATATCAACCAAATAATGGAGATTCAAGGGCTAGAAGTTTGCCACCTAAAAAGGCAAACCTATCATACTTGTTTAATACAAAAGAAAATGGAAATGAATCCCTAAATCAAAGGGACCTTGTCCCTTATCTTAAGAACATATCATCATAATTTTCAAAATACAAATCTCCTTTTCCTATGCATATCTTGACTGAGGAAGAGGAAGAGATGAACATAAGTTGTTTGTTTTCCAAAATTTCAACAACGTGTATCCTAATTGTGATAAGGTAGACCCATGATCATGAAAGTTACATTATTTGGTGGTCTATTTAAGAAAAAACCCACCCCTACAATATTTTAATTTCGTCCAAGTGAGGAAGAGAGAGAAATAGAAGCAAGGTAGAGTGAGGAAAGGAGAGAAAGAGAGGAGAAGAAAGGAAGGAAGAAGAAGAAGTTTAGAAGGCTAAGTACTCAAGGTAAGTTACCTTAATCTCCACTTAAATCCATTTTTCTTCTTCATCCTTGAGGTTCAAAAACTCACCCTCCTTCTTTTACCTAAGCTGCTAGAAAAGCTAAGGGAAGGGAGGAATCTTGCTACTTCTTTCAAGAGGAAACAAGAAAACCAATTCACTAAGTGAGCTAGGAAGATTCTTAGGAAGGTTTAACAATATTTCTTTTTGAAGAAACATTTTGAAATTTGTAACATTTATATGAGATTTGGATCTTAAGAACTTTGATGATTGGTCATGGATGTTGCTTTATCATGTTACATATTATTCTTGCATATGATGTTTGTTTGAATACTTAAGCTGGTGTAGATTGTTCTGCATAGTTATGGCTATGGGTGGCAAAAAGTTTTAGTTTTTATTTTTGAATTTCTGGGACCATTCTGTAGGGAATTAAAATAACTTATTAACATAACAGTTATAGATATATGTCACACAGATTTTTAGCAACTGGAATCACTCAATTTCGAGTCCATATAAGGTAGATATGGTCTGATTAGTAAGTAGTGTTCAGAAAATGGTTAATCAGGGAAGAATCTGTTAGAGTAGCTTCTGTTTTTGACTTTCTGGGACCATTCTGTAAGGAATTAAAATTACTTTTTAACATAACAATTATAGATATATGTCTCATGGATTTGTAGCAACTAGAATCACTCAATTTGGATTCCCTATGAGGTAAAGATGTTCTGATTTGTAAGTAGTGTTCAAAAAATGGTTAATCAGGGAAGAATCTCTTAGAAAAGCTTCTGTTTTTGAATTTCTGGGACCATTCTTTAAGGAATTAAAATAACTTGTTAACATAACAATTATAGATATACGTCTCACGAATTTTTAGCAACTGGAATCACTCAATTTGGAGTCCATATAAGGTAGATCTGGTCTGCTTGGTATGTATTGTTCAGAAAATGTTTAATCCGGGAAGAATCTATTAGAGTAGCTTTTGTTTTTGAATTTCTGGAATGATTCTGTAAGGAATTAAAATAACTTGTTAACATAACAATTATATATATATATGTATCATTGATTTGAAGCAACTGGAATCACTCAAGTTGGAGTCCATATGAGGTAGATATGGTCCGATTAGTAAGTAGTGTTCAGAAAATGGTTAATCAGGGAAGAATCTGTTACAAAAGCTTATGTTATTGAATTTTGGGGACCATTCTGTAAGGAATTAAAATAACTTGTTAACATGAAAATTATAGCTATATGTCTCATGGATTTTTAGCAACTAGAATCACTCAATTTGGAGTCCATATGATGTAGATATGGTCCAATTAGTAAGCAAAGGTCAGAAAATGGTTAATCAGGGAAGAATATGTTACAATAGTTTTTGTGTTTTAATTTCTGGGAACCTTCTATAGGGAATTAAAATAAATGGTTAACATAAAAAGTATTGATATATGAGTCATGGATTTTAAGCCACTGGAATTACTTAATTTAGAATTCATATGAGGGAGATATGGACAGATTTGTAGGTAAAGGTCAGAACCTATCCGAGAGAAAATAACCTGTACTTTGAGGGAGTAATATCACCTTGCTTTCCTCATATTTCGCCACATTGTTCAACAAAATAGTTTTAGATAATTGTTTTATCTTGAAATTGACACCAAGATCACCTACATCGGAGTTCAATTGAGGGAGTTATGATCTGATTAGTAAGAAAAGGTTAGATATGATGAAAACCTACAACAAGAAAATGAAGAAATAAAATTAATATTTAAAAAAGAAGACGAATCTTATAAATGACTAGTATATGTCATAGCCATTGCCATTGTATGAACTTCTTACCATCTTAAGTGTGAAATTTTGACATGGAAATATTTTATAAAGTGATATTTGAAATGGTTATGTTCATGGCATGATTACTAATATTTTTGATAATAGTTATATTTTGATGAACATACTTGTTATTGTAAATCATATTTTTGGCAATTAATGTAAAAAGAAAAAAAATAAGCACGGTCACATAGCGATCCGTGTGATGGATCAGTAGGGGATGCCCTACCAATGGTTATGATCATGTTAATAAGAAAAGAAAGAGAAAGTAAGCCATGTCGGACGAAGCGAGAAAAGCCTCTGCCGAAGAGTAGAAAAGAATCACCCTGACCAGGGTAGCTTGATATGAGAATAAATTGACAGTCATCATATGATATCCTAAGAAATAGTATTTATGCCATACATGTTATAATTGTACAATTTTCATGTGCATGGATAAAGTGCATTCATGTGACCTAAAGATATTTTTTTGTAGTTTATACTGATGGACTTGACATGATGAACTATATTGATGGTAAATTATGATTTATTGTTGAACCTACTGGGATTTAATTCTCACTATATTTCCATATCATGTTCAAAAGAATAATTATGTAGATTTTCTCAATGACACTTATTATTTCCATACGTTTGATCAAGGTGGCCTACCTTGGGCAACTACCAGTTATATTAGATGTATCTGTAGTAGATGTGACTGAGATTCCGATTGAGGTGCCCCCACCTGAACCAGTGTCCCTGGAAGTAGTCGATGTAGATGATTAGAGTTAATATGTATCTTTGTACAAATGTTTGTAAAATAATGGTGTGTAGTTTGTAAAATAATAGTGTGTATGGAAACTCAGTATTATATCACTGTTAATAACAATTATGCTTGGTTAAAGTGATTATTATTATGAGTTAAGTGGTTAGAATTAAAGCAGTAAAAACTTCATGGAATTTTACAAATATAAAAAAAAAATTTGTTACATTTACATAAATGGAGTTTTTACATAATTGGTATCAAGTCGATCCTAGATGGCCAGTGGGTGTTTGGTTATCTGAATCGATCTTATAGTATCTTGAGTATGTTGTGGTTGTGCTGTGTAGGGGATCAGTGATTCATATAGGTAAGAAATTACTAGTGTTTCCTATCTATATGCCGAGATGGTCTTATGACTGCTATTAAATATTTTTGAACTAACTATTAGGCTTGATCACCTTAATAGCAACATAACTTTGTTTTTGCCACAGTTGGAAATGGCACCACCAAGGAGGAATCCAGCAACCAATGCAGAGGAAACCCTGCACAACCTGGCCACGGCAATTCGAGACCAAGTCATGACCACCAACCAAATTTTACAATATCTCCAAAATGCTAATAACCCAAATGGTGAGAATGGTGCTAACAACCGGATGGCTGGAAAAGATAATGGCATATCCGAGTTCCTGAGGACTAGACCACCTTGTTTCTAAGGTGGCTATGACCCAACGGTAGCCGAAAGGTGGATAAGGGAATTAGAGAAAATCTTTGAAGTGATGGGCTGTACTGAAGAGCAGCAAGTTATTTTTGCTGCATATATGTTAAAGGATGAAGTAGAATACTGGTGGCGTGGTGCTAGAGAACTTTTAGCTCATCAGGGAAGACAGATCACCTGGCAAGTGTTCAAGGACATTTTTTTTTAAAAGTACTTTCCAAGTACTGTACGGGCAGAGAAAGAGATCAAATTTCTCCAACTCAGGCAAGGCAGCATGACCGTGGACTAGTATATCTCAAAGTTCGAGGAGCTATTTAAGTTCTCCTCTTATCTGCGATATAACCCAGATGAAGCATGGAAGGCGGTTAAATTTTAAGTGGGACTAAACCCGGAGATAAAAAATGTTGTTATAGCTATGGAGATCAGGGAGTTTGTACCTCTGATAAATAAATGTAGACTCCTGGAAAAGAGTTTAAGGGCAGTGGAGGACAAGAAGCAAAGGCGAAACCTATGGAAGAGGAAGAAAAATTTTCTCAACCCTGGAAAGAACGTGAGAAGAAGTGGATATAGAGCTGGTAAGAGGCCATTGACTGCGGGTCCTAGACCTTTTCAACAAGACCTCGTCCCAGTCAAGTGCACTAAGTGTGGACATATGCATGGTAACTAGCCATGCTACATGGGACAAGATGTCTACTTCAATTGCAGACAGAAGGGACATTTTATGAGAAACTGCCCACAAAATATGGGGAAGCAGCTAGAACAGAGGCCTCAGGTGAAAGGAAGGGTTTTCACCCTGAGTAGCCAAGATGCAGCTCAATCTTCTAAAATGAGATAAAGTATCATTCCAAAAAGACGATGGGTAGAATTCCTCAATGACTACAAGTTTAAGATAAAGTATCATTCCAGAAAGGAGAATGTTGTAGCAGATGCCTTGAGTTAAAAATCTCTGCACATAGGTCAGATGATGGTGTATGAGATGCAGATGCTAGAGGAGTTTCAAAAGTTGAAGCTAGCCACTACTCTTACTCAAAAGAATGTAGTCATTAATGGTTTAAGTATAGGGTGTGACCTTAGAGCCCAGATCAAAGAGGCTCAATCTCATGACCAATACTTACAGGATCATAAAGATCAAGGTAATTTTTCTGACATGGAAGATGGAGCAATCATGTATCAGGGAAGGATTTGTGTCCCTCAAGATCGAGAGTTAAGGACTAAGATCCTGCAGGAAGCGCATCAGAGTAAATACACAGTCCATCCTGGATGCACTAAAATGTACTGAGATTTGAAAATGATGTATTGGTGGCCAGGGATGAAAAAGGACATTGCCGAGTTTGTGGTAAAATGTCTCATTTGTCAAAAGTTGAAGGTGGAGCAACAAAAGCCAGCGGGATTTCTACAACCTCTTGAGATCCCTAAATGGAAATGGGACAGTATCTCAACGGACTTTGTTGTGGGATTACCTAAGACTTCAGTGGGACATGACTCTATCTGGGTAATAATTGACAGATTAACCAAATCTGCTCACTTTTTGCCCATAAAAATTAACTATTCACTAGATAAATTAGCCCAATTGTACGTCTAGGAAATAGTTAGACTGCATGGAATTCCCTTAAATATCATTTCTAATATAGATCCGAGGTTCACATTGAGGTTTTGGAAGGCATTGCAGGAAGCTTTTGGTACTCAATTGCGGTTCAGTACTGCCTACCATCCTCAGACTGACGGGCAGACAAAACGAACCATTCAAACCTTAGAAGATATGTTGAGGGCCTGTGTGATAGAGCAAGGTAAAGGATGGGATAAGTACCTACCTTTAGTAGAGTTTTCTTATAATAATAGCTATGACTCTAGTATTAAGATGGCCCCCTATGAAGCTTTATACGGTAGAAAGTGCCGATCTCCACTATGTTGGTTTGAGGTAGGAGAAAAGAACTTGTTGAGTCCTGATCTAGTTCAACAAACCACTGAACAAATCAGGATGATACGTGATGAGTGAGTTTTATACTCATAAATTAAATATTTTCATCTTATCTTTTGCCATAATTAAGCATAAATCTCCCTTACTTGTCTTTAGTTTTGTGTCTTTCTTACAGATGGAGAGAAGAGTAGAAAATGGACTTAATTGGAGGAATCAGAGTTAAATTGTGGTTCTTTGGAAATGATGTCTATAAATCAAGCAGATAAAACAAATTCATTAAGGATGGCTGAGTAAGGAGCATTATCATATTGTCTCTTGAGACGCATCCTAATGGATATATGCACAAATTTATTCTTGATTTATGATCACATTTCCAAAAGAACTAAAACATAAATATTCAAGGCAAAGCACCCAATATTGAGAATATGTTTGCTGGTTGCAGTCCAGCCCAACCTTGCTGTAGTACTTGGGCCATATCTCTGAAAATACATATCCAATATGTATGCAATTTGGTAGGTGTGTAGCTGACACAATTGGGTACAACTTTCATGTTCAAGTGGTCAGAAAATACGGACATTAAAAGGGCCAAAAGTGGGCTAGAAGAGAATCTGACTACTGCTGCAGTCCAGCCCGACTTTGCTCTAGTATTTTGACCATAACTCACACATTACGTATCCAATTTGTCCACAATTTGTCTTGACGGAAAGCTAATGAAATTTTCTACAACTTTCATGTTGATGAAGTCAGAAAATTCGGCGGTTTTCAAGACGATATTCAAGGATCAATTTCGGTGCACATATGGAATTCAAATTGTCAACTTTGTACAACTTCCTACCTAACAATTTTGACAATTACCACACCAACCACACTTAATTGTATCTATAAATAGAGGGCTTGAGGAGTTTTGGGAGAGTTTTTGGAGAGCTTTGGAGAGAGCTTGGGAAAGTTTTGTTGGAATTCTACGAACTTGTAATGTTATTCTCTCTTTAGACATCTTGTATTTTTTTCATTTCCTTTCGTAATATTATCATGTTTTTTCATCTTTCATTTCACTTTCTTGCCTTGATTATGGAGAACTAATCTCCTAATGCTAAGGTGAAAGGGTGAAACTCTTGGTATGAGAATAATAATTTATCTAACTCTTAATCTTAATGTTTATCTTTGATATTGTATTTACCATCCTATTTCTTTTCTCATGATTATTTCTTAATGGCTGGTTTTATCATACCGCCGATTTCTTGTTATGTTATTGGATGGTTTTATTAGACCGCCTATCTCTTATTATTTTCATGGTTGGCTTTGCCACCTACTTTATTTTATTTTACTATTGGTTGGCTTTGCCACCTATTCTATTTCATTTTATTTTGTTATGTTAATTAATTTTCTACCTTTCATTTTTTGCATAAGTTAATCTTGTAAAATGTGAATTTTGATATATTGTAGACAATATAATGATTGGCACAATTTATGCTTGAATCCATTTACAAATTACCTTTTGCATCTTTGTATTTTTAATCTTGTGAAGTGTGAACCTTGATACATTGTAGACAATTTTTGGCACAATAAATACTTGAATCACTCTTGATTTATTGTAGACAATATGATGATTGGCACAATGTACGCTTGAATCCATTTTACAAGAATGTTTTAATTATTAGAAAGGAGGTAAATATAATTCATGTATAAACAAAGTTGAGCTTAAATTAATATATTATCCGATTAGAACTTTATTCGTGTAAAGATTCTAATTGAGTAATTAAAGAGTTAAATTTATTTTTATTCGATATACCAAGAGCGGATCACCTAACCTTAGCATGCTTCTTTACTTTGATTACATCTTCATTTAATTTCAGTATATTAGTTCTTTGTGTAATTTGTTCAATATTCCTCTCACAAAACAAGACATCGGGAACTAGGTTAGAAGTATTTATTTCGGATCTATATTAGAATTTTCTCTCAATTGGCAATCTCTGTGGGATCGACCTTGCATACCACTAAATCTATACTCCAATAGATTCGTGTACTTGCGAGTTTTAATTAAAACAACAACAAGTTTTTGGCGCCGTTGCCGGGGATTGCGACGGAAAAGCTATTTGGATCCAGGTAAGTACTTTTCTTCCACTAGTTATAGTTAGAACATTTGTTTATTCTGTGTATAGAAATTTTTCTTTAGAATTGTTTCTTGAAAATTGGTGTAGTAATTTGGGTGTATAAAATTGGTTGAATCTGTCAACAAGGCTAAAAGCGCCTAAGGAGTATGGGTTTTAAGAGAAACCATTGTGATTCCTCCATATTTTCCTGGGAGTCTACTGATTAAATACTACCCATTATTACTAACACTTTGAAAAAAAAAAGAGTTTGTTTAATTTTGTGATTTTTTTTTATGGTATTTGCATTTTGTAGCCTTTGTGTAGTTAGATTCTTTTTCATAATTAGGAAGCAATTTTTTTTTTAGTTTATGCGTGCTTGGAAACGTGATAAAGATAAGCGATTGGTTAGGAAAAGTTTAGGGTCAACCATTGAGTGTACAATAGAGACATTAGATTCTGCTGGATCACCATTAAAAATGGAAGAACAAGTTGTGCATAATAAAACTCTTATGGAGTACTTCTCACCTGTCATAGCCAATACTCCATCTTGCATAGTTTTACCCCAAACTACTGCAACTCATTTTGAACTCAAACCGGCCATACTCCAACTTTTACCATCATTTTATGGTATGGAAAGAGAAGATCCCTACATGCACATTAAAGAGTTTCTTGAAATCTGCTCGACTTTTCGCTTCCAGAATTTCAATGATGAATCAATCAGGCTTCGAATGTTTCCATTTTCATTGAAAGATAAAGCTAAAGCCTGGTTGAACTCCCTTCCTACAGGAACTATAACTAGTTGGAACCAATTAGTAAATAAGTTTCTGGCAAAAATTTTCCCTATGTCTAAAACTGATGCCCTTAGGAGAGAAATTTCTGATTTTTGTCAAAAAGAGGGTGAACAATTTTTTGAATGTTGGGAAAGATTTAATGATCTTCTTCTGAAATGTCCTCATCATGGTTTTGAAACTTGGAGATTGGTGAAATATTTCTATGATGGTTTAACCTCATCAAACCGTCAAATGATCCAAAGCATGCATGGTGGGAGATTTTTACAATTGAATGAGGGGGAAGCTTGGGAATCCTTAGGATCTTTATCTGAAAATTCTCAGCATTGGAACTGCATAGATCCCAGGGATAAAAAGTCTCAAACACAAAAAAAGGGAGGACTTTATGAAGTGAGTGATGATACAGATGTGAGAATTGCCTTAGCTAGCCTGACTAGAAAGGTAGAAGCTTTAACTTTAAGCCACACTTTAAACCCTTCTACCAATACTAGGATAGAGGCATGTGCCTTATGTTCTAGTACATCTCACATTGCACAATCTTGTCCATCTATACCAGCTTACCAAGAGGCATTCTCTGAGCAAGCTAATTCTCTTCAATCTTATGGGAAGTCATCAGATAGCCCATTTGCACCCACATATAATCCAAATTGGAGGAATCATCCAAATTTCTCATGGAGGCAAAATCAACCTGTAATGAATCAAAGTGGGCAACAATTTGCCCCTTCCAATTCATACCCTCAAGTTCCTCATCATGCTCCTCCTTTCGGGGTACCACAACAAAGAAAACCTTCTTTGGAGGATACCTTGCAACAGTTCATGCAATCGACCCAACAAATCTTGCAATCTCACACTCAAGCTATTTCCAAGCTTGAAACACAATTGGGTCAATTAGCCAATGCTGTAGGAGAGAGAGAAAAAGGAAAATTCCCCAGTCAACCTATTCCTAATCCTAAGGGTCAATATGAAGTAGGATCATCAGCAAATCCTGAGGAAGAAGTAAAGTCTGTGACAACCCTTAGATCTGGAAAGGTCATCGATAATCATGTTCACATGCCAGAAAATAAAGAACAGAGTCAACATGAATCCCAAACTAATGACTCAAGTGAAAAGAAAAGTGAACAAATTTCTTATGCCCCCAAAGCTCCTTTCCCTCAAAGACTTGCATCTATCAAGAAAGGTACTCAGTATAGTGACATTTTAGAGGTGTTTAAGCAAGTAAGCATTAACATCCCTTTTCTTGACGCTATCAAACAAGTACCTGCTTACTCAAAATTCTTGAAAGATCTTTGCACGGTGAAAAGAAAAACTAATGTCCCAAAAAAGGCATTCTTGACTGAACAAGTCAGTTCTATAATTCAACAAAAGACTCCTGTCAAGTACAAAGATCCAGGTTGTCCTACAATTTCTTGTATTATAGGTGACCATGTGATTAACATAGCCTTACTTGATCTAGGAGCAAGTGTCAATCTGCTGCCGTATTCTGTGTATGAGAAACTTGGGTTAGGAAAGCTGAAACCTACATCAGTGACCCTTCAGTTAGCTGATAGGTCCACCAAAATCCTTAGAGGTGTCATAGAAGATGTGCTCATTAAGGTTGATAAATTCTACTTTCCAGTAGATTTCATTGTTCTTGACACTGAACCTGTTGAGAATACAGAGACACAAATTCCAGTCATTTTGGGTAGACCATTTCTGGCAACATCCAATGCAATCATTAATTGTCGAAATGGAATTTTGAATTTATCTTTTGGAAATATGACTGTGGAATTAAATGTTTTTAATGTCTCTCATCAACCTGTGGACATGGATGATTTATGTGAGGTCAACCTAATTGAAAGTGCCATTTCTGATTCATTTTTAGACTCCTTTAGTAATGATCATCTAGAAAAATATTTGATTCATTTCGATAAGGGTAAAAATGAGGATTATTTGGTTCGTGAAGTAGACTCTTTGTTAGAGACAACTCCACTAATGGATACTGATAAATGGAAAGCCAAAAAAGAAAAAGTCTCACCTTTTGAGTCAGTTCCACTGCCATCTGTTGTTCATACTGTTTACCCACATGGTGCAGTAAAGATTGAAAATCCCAAGAACGGTGATGTGTTTAAAGTAAATGGTCAAAGATTGGAAGCATTTTTGGAATTACCAAATCCGGAGATAGAGAAGACACCTTTGCGTGATCCTGTCTACAAGGATTGATCTGCTTCTGTTGTTAAACATTACCGTGCACGTTATCTAGGTAAGATCTTTCTTTATTTAACTTACATTAATTTTTCCCTTCAGTGTTATCTTCTTTTTTTATTTATATTGTTTTCCCTCCCTTTGTTGCTTTTGATTTTTCAAAAAAAAAGAAAAAAAAAAGAGAAAAGAAAAATCGAGTTGATAATGGAGGACATTCTCACACAATTGAAAAATCATTTTCCTTCTCTTCCACCCAATGCATTGACAAAAATTTACAAAGCACGGGTTGAAAGATTGAGGTTAATGATGATCATGGGAATACCTGCTGATATTCGTTGGCTAATTGAAGCTAAGGTACGGTTATCAGGTGAGTCTGCAAATGATTTCATCTCTTACATGCCTGGTTTAGGAAAAAGTAGTTTTGCTAAAAAGCGCAGAGCTAAACGAATGGGTGTTTGTTACAAATGTGGACGTGAAACTTGTAACAAACGTTGCCGTTCTTTGGGTTGGGTGTCTGTAAATCGGGAAGACAAAATTAAGTTCATTAAGGATGGCTTGAGTAAGGAGTCATTGGATGATGACTTTCATCCAACGTCTCTTGAGACACATCCTAGTGGATCTGTGCATATCGGTATTGTCGGTCTATGGCCCCATTTCAAAAAAGAACATAAACGGTACAGTCTTGGGAATCTGACGTTAAAAGACCCTGTTTGCCAATTTATAAGAAAATTGGATGGGAAGCATATCCTCGACCCATAGAGGGCGTTTAAGCCGTTACTGGACGTAAAACCAGAGGAAGATGTGAGCCACAATCACAACTACTGTACATATACATGCGTGCCGTCATTTTTGAATTTTTCACCTTTAATTTAGCTGACATTTTTTGGCCTACTCTTATAGCTATTGAAATTATGCCCCCGGCCTATGCACATAGCTATTACAAGTATGCCCTTATTTGAGTCTTATAAATGCGCACCTCATTATCTTCACGTTCATAATCAAAGTTAAGGTGAGTGCAGATATGGAAGGAACCGCAGTTCGTCACTTTCGAAATATTTGTGTCTTTTGTGGTTCTAGTCCTGGGAAAAATGGAGAATATGTAAAAGCAGCACAAACTTTGGGTATGGTACTAGCCAAGAGAAAGATTCAGTTAGTGTATGGTGGAGGTTGTCGTGGGTTAATGGGGAGTGTGTCTGGATCTGCATATCTAGGAGGATGCCAAGTTCTTGGTATTATTCCTACAGCTCTAGCTGCATCAAACATAGTAGGAAAAACCATTGGGGAAGAATGCAGGGTATCCTCCATGCATGAACGAATTGCTAAAATGATGTGCAACGCTGACGCCTTCATTGCCTTACCTGGTGGTTTTGGTACTTTAGAGGAAATTTTTCAAGTCGTCTCTTGGGCACAACTGAACATGCACCATAAACCCATAGGTTTGTTGAATGTTGACAATTTCTTTGATGGTTTGTTGTCTTTTCTTGATCATGCTGTAGAACAAAGGTTTATCTCACACTCAGCACGTCGGATTCTCATCTCGGCCTCAAATGCTGACGAGCTGATTGATGCATTACAAGCATTTGTTCATGTACCTGATCCAGTTATAGCTCAAATAGATTGGACAACAGAACACCGCAGAAAGCGCAAACTGGACTTAGATCTTCATTTGTAATACCTTTTATTTGCTTGAGTAATTTTGTATTTTCTGTTTAGTTTGTTGCAGGTTCATCTTTTTTTAGATCTCCTTCCAGGTAATATCTCTTTTAATCTTTATTGTTTATTTTGCGTTTCTTCATCTTTCAAAAAAAAAAATTTTGAGTGATGTTTTGGGATTAGGCAAAGCTAGCACCAATGATGAAAATGGTTTAAAATGCTTGTAACCTTTGAAAAATTGATGAGTTCTGGGTGTTATGTATGAACTTGAACTCTAATGTAACTTATGTTTTATTTGAGAATCCTAATATCTGGTGCACTTAATCTTTTACATTTGACTGATTGTTTATTCAGAAAAGATTTATGTGATTTAGATATGTTAATTGATCTCATAAGACTCTAGAACTTATTCGATTGTCACTTGAGGCGAAATCCTAGACTACTCTCCATTTAAGAAATGAATTAGGCATTTTTGGAATCGTTTGAGCCTTTCAAACCAACCTATACATGATGATATCCCTAGCAACCTATTTTGAGCTTATATTTATCCTTTCTTGAACACCTATATTTCTATCTAGCCTTTAAATAAAAATATGTCTAACTCTTACCTTTCACTCTCAGGCATGATCATTTGAAAAGTTATGATTCAAGGGTGGATGGTAGAAGTTTAAAAAAAAAAAAAAAGAAGAAGAAAGAAAGTTAATACTCCCTAAATAAATAAGTTTGGGGGTGTTTATATTCAAAAAAATAATAATAGTATGAGCAAATAAATGTAAGGATGATGAAAAGGTTGGAGATAGAATTCACAGTATAATCTCAAAAGTATTTGTGAGGCTTTAAATGATTATGTATGTCGAAGAGTGAGTTGAGCTTTCATTCATATCATTTTATCCACCTTTAACCTGTGCCATACATTACAAGCCTAATGAAAGTCCTAATGATCTTAAATGTTATGATTAGTCTACATTAGTGGAGAGTGACATAAAAAATAAGCTTATGGAGTCTCAAATGCATATATCTAGAGATCTGTTTTAAATATTTGATTACATAAATTTATTTGAATGCAAAAAGTCCAATGTCATAAGACTAACACACACACACTTGGGATTCAAGAGTAAACCATATGTTGTATTTGAATAAAAGTTCTACATAACCTTAGAATTCTGATATCTTTCTTGGTTGCACATTTTAGATCCTTGAGGAATGCTTAGCAAGTCAAAAACAATTCATCACTCACTCATCATTTGAATTTTGAAGTTTATGTGTTTTGCTTGAGGACAAGCAAAAGATTAAGTCTGGGGGTATTTGATGAGTGAGTTTTATACTCATAAATTAAATATTTTCATCTTATCTTTTGCCATAATTAAGCATAAATCTCCCTTACTTGTCTTTAGTTTTGTGTCTTTCTTACAGATGGAGAGAAGAGTAGAAAATGGACTTAATTGGAGGAATCAGAGTTAAATTGTGGTTCTTTGGAAATGATGTCTATAAATCAAGCAGATAAAACAAATTCATTAAGGATGGCTGAGTAAGGAGCATTATCATATTGTCTCTTGAGACGCATCCTAATGGATATATGCACAAATTTATTCTTGATTTATGATCACATTTCCAAAAGAACTAAAACATAAATATTCAAGGCAAAGCACCCAATATTGAGAATATGTTTGCTGGTTGCAGTCCAGCCCAACCTTGCTGTAGTACTTAGGCCATATCTCTGAAAATACATATCCAATATGTATGCAATTTGGTAGGTGTGTAGCTGACACAATTGGGTACAACTTTCATGTTCAAGTGGTCAGAAAATACGGACATTAAAAGGGCCAAAAGTGGGCTAGAAGAGAATCTGACTACTGCTGCAGTCCAGCCCGACTTTGCTCTAGTATTTTGACCATAACTCACACATTACGTATCCAATTTGTCCACAATTTGTCTTGACGGAAAGCTAATGAAATTTTCTACAACTTTCATGTTGATGAAGTCAGAAAATTCGGCGGTTTTCAAGACGATATTCAAGGATCAATTTCGGTGCACATATGGAATTCAAATTGTCAACTTTGTACAACTTCCTACCTAACAATTTTGACAATTACCACACCAACCACACTTAATTGTATCTATAAATAGAGGGCTTGAGGAGTTTTGGGAGAGTTTTTGGAGAGCTTTGGAGAGAGCTTGGGAAAGTTTTGTTGGAATTCTACGAACTTGTAATGTTATTCTCTCTTTAGACATCTTGTATTTTTTTCATTTCCTTTCGTAATATTATCATGTTTTTTCATCTTTCATTTCACTTTCTTGCCTTGATTATGGAGAACTAATCTCCTAATGCTAAGGTGAAAGGGTGAAACTCTTGGTATGAGAATAATAATTTATCTAACTCTTAATCTTAATGTTTATCTTTGATATTGTATTTACCTTCCTATTTCTTTTCTCATGATTATTTCTTAATGGCTGGTTTTATCATACCGCCGATTTCTTGTTATGTTATTGGATGGTTTTATTAGACCGCCTATCTCTTATTATTTTCATGGTTGGCTTTGCCACCTACTTTATTTTATTTTACTATTGGTTGGCTTTGCCACCTATTCTATTTCATTTTATTTTGTTATGTTAATTAATTTTCTACCTTTCATTTTTTGCATAAGTTAATCTTGTAAAATGTGAATTTTGATATATTGTAGACAATATAATGATTGGCACAATTTATGCTTGAATCCATTTACAAATTACCTTTTGCATCTTTGTATTTTTAATCTTGTGAAGTGTGAACCTTGATACATTGTAGACAATTTTTGGCACAATAAATACTTGAATCACTCTTGATTTATTGTAGACAATATGATGATTGGCACAATGTACGCTTGAATCCATTTTACAAGAATGTTTTAATTATTAGAAAGGAGGTAAATATAATTCATGTATAAACAAAGTTGAGCTTAAATTAATATATTATCCGATTAGAACTTTATTCGTGTAAAGATTCTAATTGAGTAATTAAAGAGTTAAATTTATTTTTATTCGATATACCAAGAGCGGATCACCTAACCTTAGCATGCTTCTTTACTTTGATTACATCTTCATTTAATTTCAGTATATTAGTTCTTTGTGTAATTTGTTCAATATTCCTCTCACAAAACAAGACATCGGGAACTAGGTTAGAAGTATTTATTTCGGATCTATATTAGAATTTTCTCTCAATTGGCAATCTCTGTGGGATCGACCTTGCATACCACTAAATCTATACTCCAATAGATTCGTGCACTTGCGAGTTTTAATTAAAACAACAACAATACGACACAAAATACTTACAGCTCAGATTCAGCAAAAGAGTTACTATGATAAGAGACATAGACGTCTGGAATTTGAGGAAGGAGTCCATGTATTTTTAAAACTTTCTCCAACTACTGGAGTTGGCAAGTCTCTCAAGACCAGAAAGCTAAGTCCGCGATTTTTGGAACCCTACCAAATTCTGAAGAGAGTAGGGACATCGGCATATCTAATTGCTCTCCCACCTAATTTTTCCAACCTGCATAATGTTTTTCATGTATCACAACTGCGGAAGTATCTTCCAGACTCCTCACATGTGATACAAGATGAACCAATCATAATAAAGGAGAACATGACATACCAGCTAGTACCAGCATCTATATTGGACACTGACGTTAAGCAATTGCAGAACAAAACTATTCCTCTAGTTAAGGTGTTATGGGAAGGTTTTACTCCGGAAGAAGCAACTTGGGAGCTAGAAGAAGTCATGAGGAAGAAATATCTGAAATTGTTCTTATTAGGTAATTTCTAAAATTTTGAGGATAAAATTTCTTTTAGGGGGAGAGAATGTAACATCCCTAATTTCGTTTCATGTATTAATAAAAGTACAAAATTATTCAAAGTAACATCTCTCATTTCTTTTCTTTTATTTTAATAAAGATACATAAATATTTAATTAAGGAAATAAAATGTATTAAAAATTTTTTAGATATCTAAGAAAATATAATCCTTAGAAATGCTTCACCTTATGTGTATGTAAAGAAATGTTCTAATATTAATGGAATAGGTAAAGAAAGAAAACCTAAGAGGAAATATTAGAAAGAAGCATGCTAAAGAACTTAGGCAAGGAAGATAAATTTTTGTGAAGTAAGTAAAGGTCTTAAAATGTCAAGAAGATTGGATTAGGGTAATTTTTCTTAATTTAAGAGCAAAAGTTACTAAGTTTGTATCTCTACCCATAAATTGGGCTTTCACCTATGGACACTTCATATAGAGTTTTTCCACTTCACATAAGTTTCTAGCACGCCCATTCGAAAACCTAAGCAAGAAATAAAACATAGACTTGGACTAGGATATAGTAATTGGACCGATAGCCTAAAAATTATGAAAATGTGACCAAGCCCTCCAAGAAAGGTACAATTTTATCCAAAGAAACGAAAATGGGTAGGAATAAGCCCAAATCCAAGAGGAAAAATAAAGTAAAATAAAATAGGTGATGATATAATAATGTAATAATAATAAAGATTAGGTTACATGGCATTAAGACAAAAATTTAGCAAGTGGTGTGATTCTACATTCATAATTTTGGCAAGTGGCATGATAATACAAGGCTTTAGGACAAAAATATCTATATCCTACACTCATAATTTTAGCAAGTGGTATGATAATACATGGCATTAGGACAAAATATTTTAATCCCACACAAATAATATCAACCAAATAATGGAGATTCAAGGGCTAGAAATTTGCCACCTAAAAAGGCAAACCTATCTTACTTGTTTAAGACAAAAGAAAATGGAAATGAATCCCTAAATCAAAGGGACCTTGTCCCTTATCTTAAGAACATATCATCATAATTTTCAAAATACAAATCTCCTTTTCCTATGCATATCTTGACTAAGGAATAGGAAGACAAGAACATAAGTTGTTTGTTTTCCAAATATTCAACAAAGTGTATCGTAATTGTGATAAGGTAGACCCATGATCATGAAAGGTGTATTATTTGGTGGTCTATTTACGCAAAACCTACCCCTACAACATTTTAATATCGTCCAAGTGAGGAAGAGAGAGAAATAGAAGCAAGGTAGAGTGAGGAAAAGAGATAAAGAGAAGAGAAGAAAGGAAGGAAGAAGAAGGAGAAGTTTAGAAGGCTAAGTACTCAAGGTATGTTATCTTAATCTCCACTTGAATCCATTTTTCTTCTTCATCCTTGAGGTTCAAAAACACACCCTCCTTCTCTTACCTAAACTACTAGAAAAGCTAAGGGAAGGGAGGAATCTTGCTACTCTTTCAAGAGGAAACAAGAAAACCAATTCACTAAGTGAGCTAGGGAGATTCTTAGGTAGGTTTAACAATATTTCTTTTTGAAGAAAAGTTTTGAAATTTGTAACATTTATATGGGATTTTGATCTTAAGAACTTTGATGATTGGTCATGGATGTTGCTTTATCATGTTACATATTATTCTTGCATGTGATGTATGTTTGAATACTTAGGCTGGTGTAGATAGTTCTGCATAGTTATGGCTATGGGTGGCAAAAATTTTAGTTTCCATTTTTGAATTTCTGGGACAATTCTGTAGGGAATTAAAATAACTTGTTAACGTAACAGTTATAGATATATGTCTCACGGACTTTTAACAACTGGAATCATTCAATTTTGAGTGCATGTGAGGTAGATATGGTCTGATTAGTAAGTAGTGTTCAGAAAATGGTTAATCAGGGAAGAATTTGTTAGAGTAGCTTCTGTTTTTGAATTTGTGGGTCCATTCCATAAGGAATTAAAATAACTTGTTAACATAACAATTATAGACATATGTCTTACGGATTTGAAACAACAAGAATCACTCAATTTGGAGTCCATATGAGGTAGAGATGTTCCGATTAGTAAGTAGTGTTCAGAAAATTGTTAAATAGGGAAGAATCTGTTAGAAAAGCTTCGGTTTTTGAATATCTGGGACCATTTGTAAGGAATTAAAATAACTTGTTAACATCAAAATTATAGATATACGTCTCACAGATTTTTGGCAACTGGAATCACTCAATTTAGAGTCCATATAAGGTAGATAAGGTTTACTTAGTAAGCAGTGTTCAGAAAATGGTTAATCAGGGAAGAATCTGTCAGAGTAGCTTCAGTTTTTGAATTTCTGGGACCATTCTGTAAGGAATTAAAATAACTTGTTAACATAACAATTATAGATATATGTCTCATGGATTTGTAGAAACTAGAAGAACTCAATTTGCATTCCATATGAGGTAGATATAGTCCGCTTAGTAAGTAGTGTTCAGAAAATGGTTAATCAGGGAAGGATATATTAGAAAAGCTTCTATTTTTGAATTTTTGGAACCATTTTGTAAGGAATTAAAATAACTGGTTAACATACCAATTATAGATATATGTCTCACAGATTTTTAACAACTGGAATCACTCAATTTGAAGTCCATATGAGGTAGATATGGTCTGATTAGTAAGCAAATGTCAGAAAATGGTTAATCAGGGAAGAATATGTTAGGATAGCTTTTGAGTTTTATTTTCTGGGAACCTTCTGTAGGGAATTAAAATAAATGGTTAACATAAACAGTATTGATATATGTGTCACGGATTTTTAGCAACTGAAATAAGTTAATTTGGAATTCATATGAGGGAGATATGGACAGATTAGTAGGTAAAGGTCAGACCCTATCCAAGAGAAAATAACATGTACTTTCAGAGAGTAATATCACCTTGATTTCTTCATATTTCGCTAAAATGTTCAACATAATAGTTTTAGATAATCGTTTTTTCTTGAAATTGACACAAAGATCACCTACATCGAAGTTCAATTGTGGGAGTTATGCTCTGATTAGTATTAGAAGGTTAGATATGATGAAAACCTGCATCAAGAAAATAAAGAAACAAAATTAATATTTAAAAAAGAAGACAAATCTTATGGATGACTAGTATATGCCATAACCATTTCCATTGTATGAACTTCTTACCATCTTAAGTGTGAAATTTTGACATGAAAATATTTTATAAAGTGATATTTGAAATGGTTATGTTCATGGCATGATTACCAATGATTTTTGGTAATAGTTATATTTTGATGAACATACTTGTTATTGCAAATCATATTTTTGGCAATTAATGTAAAAAGAAAAGAAATAAGCATGGTCACATGGCGATCCGTGTGGTGGACCAGTAGAGGACGCCCTACCAATGGTTATGATCATGATAATAAGAAAAGAAAGAGAAAGTAAGCCATGTCAGACGGAGCAAGAAAAGCCTGTGCCGGAGAGTAGAAAATACTCACCCTGACCGGGGTAGCTTGATATGAGAATAAATTGATAGTCATCATATGATATCCTAAAAAATAGTATTTATGCCATACATGTTATAATTGTACAATTTTCATGTGCATGGATAAAGTGCATTCATGTGACCTAAAGATATTTTCTGTAGTTTATATAGATGGACATGACATGATGAACTATATTGATGGTAAATTATGATTTATTGTTGAACCTACTGGATTTAATTCTCACTATATTTCCATATCATGTTCAGAAGAATAATTATGCAGATTTTCTCAATGACACTTATTATTTCCGTACGTTGGATCGAGGTGCCCTACCTTGGGCAACTACCAGTTATATCACATGTATCTGTAGTAGATGTGACTGAGATTCCGATGGAGGTGCCACCACCCGCACCAGTGTCCTCAAAAGTAGTCGAGGTAGATGATTAGAGTTAATATGTATCTTTGTACAAATGTTTGTAAAATAATGGTGTGTATGGAAACTCAGTATTGTATCACTGTTAATAACAATTATGCTTGGTTAAAGTGATTATTATTACGAGTTAAGTGGTTAGAATTAAAGCAGTAATAACTTCATGGAAGTTTACAAATATAAAAAAATTTTGTTACATTTACATAAATGGAGTTGTTACATTCTCCATCACATAACATATCCCGTGTGCTGGCCCTCACACAAGGTTAGTACCACCGCTACTAGCTGAGGTATCAAGGTGCACCAAGGCTAATATCACCTGCTGTTAGCAAATAGTATTTTTAATAGGATTCCTCCACAAAATTATCATATGCACATATTCCATATCTTTCAATTATAGCTTTAAAAATCAATGCCACGTGCATAAATATTTACTTTATCATTTAATGAGAAATACATGTAAAATTAGATATACCATGAGTTCAGAAATCTATTTTTAAAACTATACTCTTCTTGAACTATATTTCGGATTATAAATAATTCAGATAATTTAATCCATTTCAGAAACATATAAAAGTGTAACTAAATTATAAACATAATCAATTACACATTTAAAGATCAAGAAGAATATAGGGCAAGTCATAGAAAGAATCATCTATTGATAGGGTAAGGCTCCAAATTGGATAACCCTAAAATACACTTTTCCAATCCACACTTAACTAAATAAACTTAAAAAACGTGTTTGGAGGTTCCCAAAACCTAGGAAATGACTCTAATATCGTGCAATTTGGCCTCTAAGAGCTTGGTCAACACTAGTCAACTGTTGAGTACTATTCACAGTCGAAAAATACTATTCACCGCCGGAAATCACTATTCACGATGCACAAAAAGTTGTCAGATTGCTAAAAAATTTAATATCCTAAGGTTTATCTAGCTCTTGAATTCATTTACTGTGTCAGATTTTTAATTTAAGGTCTCTAAATAGAATTTTTAGAACTTAACTTTTTTCTAAAATTTTCTACTACCGATATGCGGCGATTCTACGGTTGATTTGAAAAATTGTTCGGTCAAAATCATAGTACTCTCCGTCCTGAATCCAGTGGTACCCTTAGTTTTGAGATCAAAAGCTTGTAGACACTCCAGATCTAAAGAGAAAACATGGAAGTTACTATTCATACTATTCATCAAAGATTTCCTTCCTCTCGGTTTCCGTCTCCCCCTCCCCATTTTCTCTTATCTATTATTTATTTATTTAATAATGTAATATTTAGTATTATCTTTATTTTATTTTATATATATTCATATAAATACAATTTTTCATCCAAAAACATCCCAAAATTTTCTAAAATTTTATATTATTGCAAAACTTTAGTTGCAATATCAAAGTACGACTTTTCTTTATACAATTTTAATAAAAAAAATCACAAAATAAATATCTTTATATATAATAAAAAAAGAATATTTCTAAAAATAAAACAAAAATTTATTAGAGGCCAATATAATTATTTTAAGCAAAACAATAATTATTTTAATTAAAAGTATACTTGCTTTTAGCAAAAAATAATCATTTTTTAAAAAAAAATATTTGTTTTTAGCGAAACATTATTATATAAAAATAAAAGTTATGGGATATTACATTCTTCTCCCCTTAAGAAATTTGGTCTCCAAATTTCAGCCCATCCTACCACATGTAGAGAATGAAGTCAAGACATAATTTAGAGTTACCAATCTTATTATTCAAATAATTAGTGATATATTTTCTATATATCATCTTTACTTTCTAGGAAATCTCTTCACTTGTCAATCAATAATGAACACTGGTTTTTTTCTCATAATTAAGTCAAATTCTTGTCCTATTAAATTTTTTGGAATTAGATAGCATGAGAAGAATATGATAAGTACTTCCTTAGCATTGATGTAAGAAAGATTGTACCAACATCAGCTAATCTTGATGGCAAAGCTAAGCGATATATACTATGCATACTTTGTCCAAGATTTCAAAAGAGCCTATATACTAAATCTTAACTTTTTCCTTCTTTTCAAACCTCATTACCTCTTTCATGGGTGAGTCTTTCAAGAATATTTGATCACGAACTGATAATTTCTAATGCTCAACATTCATGGTCCTTCTAGACTTTTGGCCTATATTGAGTTGCTTGTATTATTTTTCTAATCAATTTTACTTTATCCACGACATCTTACCATAAGTTTGACTCCACTGAGTCATCTAACAGAAAATTTGTAACACCTCTTACATAAGGTTTTAAGTCATCCAATAACACTTTATTGTAGACAAATTCTGCTAAGGGATCTACCACCAAACTTGAAAACATCTTGAATCATGCTTTCTAAATTAACATCATCAATTTAGATTAGTCATATTCTATCTATTGTATGATATTCCAAATTAGATTCTAAAAGCTTAACCTTATTCATCTCATCCACCTATTAAGAGACTTACGATATTTCATGTAAAACCTCAAATAGTGTAATTTGTATATTGGCCTAATAACTATTGATATAGGCAAATTCAACTAAGGATAAATCCTTTCTCCCAATTTTCACTAAAATTATATAAAGATACTTGAAGCATAACTTCCAATGCATAAACACATCATTTAGATTTATTATCAGTTATGCTATCATCTAGCTAAGATCCTAAATAGCTCTCCTAAAACAATATATTCAATTCTTACTTGTTGAATCACTGAACAACGAAAAATATATCACTCGTATCTTCTTTGTTTACCATTATACTAGTACAATTCTTTCAAGTCTTAGTATATCTCATCAATATTCAAAATCTATGACTTCTTCTAAAATATCCTTTCTTAACAATTATTCACATGTGAATTTTCAATCTTAATAAAATTCACATCCTAGGTATGAGACTCAACTTAGCATGGTATAAACTCTTAACACAAATACCTTGATCGCTCTACATTATTTTTGGACATGATTCTCAAAATATTCTCCACAATTCTAGATTAAGAGTTCAAAGATTAATTTAAATCCTACTTCCCATATTTTATTCCTCAAGAACTTTAACACCACTAATTCTCTTGATTACATTTGTCAAAACACCATAAGGCCATCATCCGTCTAGTCCTTTCAAAATCTTTATTACTTTAACCTTTTAACCACTTGAACACCATGATAAATAAGTTTTAAAGAAAAGAAATTAACTTTTCTTGTAATGAAGGAAAAGAACGTTGCATTTAATGCCAAACATTAATGAGGAAGAATGCAGTAGAACAGACGAAAAGCATAATATAGAACGGTGTCAAAATAGAAAGTAAAAAATTTAAACAAAGCATTGAAAGAAAATTTAAATTGGTGGCCGTAATACTTTAAAATTTATAAACAAAATCTAGCTGTTATTTCGACAAAAATCGGTGGCCGCAAGTTTTGAATATATGTACCAAAATAAAGCTATTGATATTCAGTGGAAAAGAAATATTTATGAGCTTATAAAAGTCTGTGAAAAATAAAGAATACATAGTTTACTGATAGGATGCAGTTGATTGCTTCAAAATAGATGTAATCAATCAACTGTAAAATAAACTAGTCTAAATTAAAAATTCTCAAAATAGCTAGTCGACTTAATAATACCGATAGTCGAATGGCAAAAACATTGGAAAAACAAAAATAACCATTTAATTGTCCCTCTTCAACAATTAACTTGTTTGCATTTTCACTTTTTGTTTTTTACAATTGCGCCTATGACCTACAACTTTCGTACAAGAATCAAGATATCAATGCTTCATCAAAGACTATAAGGAAAAGACAAATTTCTGGTGATATCTTAACCTTATTCTCTTTATGTGCTTAATAAGAACCACGATCACAACTACTGTACATATAAATGCTTGCCATCATTTTTTAAAATTTTACCTTCAATTTAACTGATATCTACCAATCATTCACATAGTTGTTCTAATTATGTTCAGCCTATTCGCATAACTATCATAAGTATACACTTCTCTGAGTTCTATAAATGCTCACATTAGTATCTTTACCTTCATACTCAAAGTTAGGGTGTGTATAGCTATGAAGGGAATAACACTTCGTTAGTTTTGAAATATTTGTGTCTTTTGTGGTTCAAGTCCTAGAAAAGATACAGAGTATGTGAAAACTGCACAAAATCTGGGTATGGTGCTGGTTAGGAGAAAGATTCATTTAGTCTATGGTAGAGGTAACTGTGGATTAATGGGGTGCGTGTCTACAATTGCACATGCTGGAGGATGTCATGTTCTAGGTATTATTCCTATAGCTCTAGCTACATCAAACATCATAGGAAAAACAATTGGGAAAGAATATAGGGTAGCTTCCATGCATGAGCGCATGGCTAGAATGATGAGCAATGTCAATGCCTTCATTGCTTTACCAGGTGGTTTTGGTACTTTAGAAGAGATTTTCCAAATAGTCTCTTGGGCACAACTAAATATACATCACAAACTGATAGGTTTGCTAAATGTTAACCACTTCTTTGATGGTTTGTTGTCTTTTCTTGATTAAGCTATGGAACAAAGGTTCATCTCACACTTAACAGACAAATTCTCATCTCGGCTTCAAATGTTGAAGAGTTGATTGATACTTTACAAGCATATGTTCATGTACCTGATCCAATTATTGCTCAAATAGAATGGATGACAGACAATCACAGGAAGCGCAAATTGGATTTGGATCTTCATCTTTAAATGTAGTAAAACATAGCCATTGCTGTACCACTTTTACTTTCTTAGGGTCTACTTGGATACCATCCTTACAAACCATACTCCCTTAGAGTTGGTAAAATTATCTTTAAATGTTGTTTATAATTCTCTATACTCATGGAACATATTAGTATTTCGTTAATAAAGATGATAATAAATTTATCTAAGAATAATTTAAATACTTTATTCATTAAGTCCATGAATGCAACTAGGGCATTTGTCAAACTAAATAACATCACCAAGAACTCATAATACCTATAATGAGTCTTAAAAGAATTTTTTTTTGAATATCCTCTTCCCTTATACTCAATTAATAATACTCATATCTCAAATCAATTTTTTTAAAAATATTGAGAACCTTGTAACTGGTTAAACAGATCATCTATACAAGGTAATGAGTGTTTATTCCACACTGTCACCTTATTAAACTGTCTATAATCTATGCATAGTCATAGTGATCCATCTTTCTTTTTCATAGATAGAACTAGAACACTCCAAATAAAAGTACTAGGGCATTTAAATCCCTTGTCTAACATGTCTTGTAACTATTTCTTTTTTAGTTCCTTAAGTTCAGTGGGTGCCACTCTATATGGAAATATAGACACTGGTTAGGTTCCATGAAATAAATCAATACCAAATTCTATTCATCGTTTCGGGGATTCCTAAAAATTCCTCAGGAATTATATCAACAAATTCTCTAACCACTGGAACTTGATTTACACTGGTATATTTTATATCAATGTCTCCCAACATTGCCAAATATCCTTGGCACCTTTTTGTAATAACTTATAGGCTGTTAAAGCAGACACTAGATTACTAGATACCTCACTACGGTCTCCTTGTATTAAGAAAGAAAATTCTTTAGGAATATTGAATTTAATCGCCTTAAAATGACATTCCAAAATGGTATAGTATGATACCAACCAATTCATTTTCAGTATCACATCAAAGTTTACCATATCTAGACAACGGGGTAAAACAAATATAACATTCAGACACCGTCATATTTGGTATATGTCTCAATTTCTTTAAATTCTTTGGTACGCCTACCCCTTTCACTTTCAGGTAGTAATTGACCCATAGCTACTTCTTAAAATGCCACAATACTCAATCAATTTTATACTAGGAAATTTAACAAACTTGGAATATAAAGAAAATTAAGACCTTATAGAATCTCTCAGCAGCACCTGAAGTATAAATATGTTCGGCTCATGTCCATACTAAAGGTCCTACTAAGGAATCCTTTGATCTGATAGCCACAAGGAAACTTAATGCTCTAATACCAACTTGTCACGCCCCTAATTTTAGGACATGTGAAACACGTATACCAAGAACATATGTTTTCCATAAACATGAATATTCTAATCATTTATCATGGAACATATACATATAGGTTCTCCCATACATATACCATATACAGAAAAAGTCTATAAACATTAGAGTAACAGCAATAGCAGGGATCCTGCCTGTGGCATTCAGAGTCTACTCTAGAGTACAAGTACAATATGATCAAAATCTTTAAGCCTTGCAAACAAAGTAGGATCAACTAGAGATCATGTTGTTTAGCTGGTCAACTATCTGAATGGGAAGGACCAAACTCTATATCCTTATTTGAAAAAAACATATAAATAACATGTAATGAGTTTGACAACTCAGTGAGCAGAGAATCCCTCTTATGACCTCTTAGGTCAACATATGTATGTACTCATATTTTAAAATTTGTCACATAGGAAATACAGTTCAGAAATACATCCATATGGGACCCGCATTTTAAATATTCTTAAAACAAAGGATATTCATATATCTAAAACCCTATACTGTACTGTATGATCATTAAAAAATGGTTGTTATGCATCAAAATATTTCACATGAAAACATTAGGAGGATCCCATATCAGAACCACCATATATGAGTTCAACCCGTTCCGTACTTTGTTGGTGTAGGATTTGCTAATACTTAGTATTTCAGCCAAAGTTTGCCCTACCACCATTCAAGATGACACATGAAAGGACTCTAATATGGGTAATTTCCCAAGCACAAAGCAAGGGAAGGAAAATCACATCTCATATAACTGGCATCTCGCCCAGATAGGGGGCATCCCGCTCTCCATCATATAACATATCCCGTGTGCTAGCCCTTACACTAGGCTAGCACCACCCCTGTTAGTTGAGGTATCAAGGTGCACCAGGGTTAACATCACTTGTTGTTAGCAAACAGTGTTTCTAATAGGATTTTTTCACATAATTATCATATGCACATATTCCATGTCCTTCAAAACAAAGAGCTTTCAGTACAATACAGAATTTCAGTCTCAATACAACTCATCTGTCATAAATTACCCAATCAGGGTTTATCACATATACATGCCATTTCTCGAGGCAATCAGATAGCTTTAAAAATCAATACCATGTACATAAATATTTACTTTATCATTTAATGAGAAATACATGTAAAATTAGATATACCATGAGTTCAGAAATACATTTTTAAAACTATACTCTTCTTGAATTATATTCCAAATTATAAACAATTTAGATAATTTAATCCATTTCAGAAACATATAAAAGTTTAAATAACTTATTAACATAATCAATTACACATTTAAAGATCAAGAAGAGTATATGGTAAGTCATAGAAAGAATCATCTACTCACAGGGTAAGGCTCTAGGTTAGACAATTCTAAAATGTACTTTTCCAATCTACATTTAACTAAATAAACCTAAGAAACGTGTCTGGAGGGTCCAAAAACTTTGAAAATGACTCCAAAATCACGTAGTTTGGCTTCCGGGAGCTTGGTCAACACAGATCCAGTGTTGGGTACTATTCATGGCCGAAAAATACTATTCACCACCGAAAATCACTATTCACGATACCCAAAAATTTGTCAAATTACTGAAAAATTTCATATCCTAAAGTTTATCTAGTTCTTGAATATATCTACAATGTTAGATTTTCAATTTGAGGTCTCCAAATAGAAGTTTCATAACCTATCTTTTTCTAAGATTTTCTACTTCTGATCTATAGTGATTCTACGGCTGATTTGAAAAATTGTTCAGTCAAAATTATTGTACTCTCCGTCCTGAATCCAGTGGTACCCTTAGTTTTAAAATCGGAGGCCTGTAGACACTCCAGATCTAGAGAGAAAACATGAAGGTTACTATTTATATTATTCATCAAAGTTTTTCTTTCTCTCGATTTTCGTCTCCCCCTCCCAGATTTCTCTTTTCTATTATTTATTTATTATTATTTAATAATTTAATATTTAGGATTATTTTTATTTTATTTTATATATATTCATATAAATATTGTTTTTCATCCTAAAACATCCCAAAAATTTCTAAAAATTTATATTATTGCAAAACTTTAGTTGCAATATCAAATCATGACTTTTCTTTATAAAATTTTAATACAACAAATCACAAAATAAATATCTTTATGTATAATAAAAGAAAGAATATTTCCAAAATAAAACAAAAATTTATTTGACGCCAATATGATTATTTTAAGCAAAAAAATAATTATTTTAATTAAAAGTATACTTGCTTTTAGCAAAACATAATCATTTTAAAAAAAAATTATGAGATATTACATATAAGCTATAGTAAAATATTAAATTTTTGAGATAAAGTCATAACTTTTGTTGATGCATAAATATCATATTATAAATGCATTGAAAATCTATTTTTTTTTACATAATGCTTAAATATGTTACAGCTCTCAATTCACTCATTCGCTATATGCATAGTGATCGATCGACTACAGTTACAATAGTGATCAGGGAATGTGAGTTCATCACCCATTTACATCCTCACATTACCACTGTCATCTAGTTGGAATGGCCCTCCTTTGGCTCACTCATGCTAATAGGGCATCCCCTACTCGGTATCGTCACAAGCCATATAACCTATTGATATTCATACATATATACAAATCCATATTCTTCAAATACAATGTATAATTATCAAGCAACTTGCCATAAGCTTTACGCTTGCCATTCAATCATAATCAGCAACTATATAGTTTTACAAATCAATGCCTCATACACATAATATTCATTTTACCAAATAATGATAAATACATTTAGAATCACATATTCAATGAGTTTCAAAATTTATTTGCAAAACCATACACTTCTTGAACTATGTGCAAGTTCGTAAGCAAAATAGATATTTTAACACATTTCATAAACTTATGATAGCATAAATAAATTGTAAACATAACCAATTATATATTTTAAGTTCAAGAAGAGCATGGGGTAAGTCATAGAAAGAATTATCTACTCACAAGTCAGGGTGTAACATCCCGTAAGAAAATAAAATTTATTAGACAATTTTTAGATATTTAAGGAAATATAATCCTTAAAAATTCCTCAACTTACGTGTATGCATAGAAATGTTCTAACATTAATGAAATAGGTAAAGAGAGAAAACCTAAGAGAAAAAATTAGAAATAAATATACAAAAGAAATGTGAAATTCTTGGGTAAGGAAGATAAATTTTTGTGAAGTAAATAGAGGTATTAAAATTTCAAGAAGATTGGATTATGGTAATTTTTCCTAATTTAAGAGTTAAAGTTACTAAGTTTAGTTTCTCCACACATAAATTGGGCTTTAACCTATGGACACTTCATATAGAGTTTTTCTACTTCACATGAATTTTTAGCAAGCCAATAGGATAGCCCAAGGAAGAAATAAAATATAGACTTGGACTAGGATATAGAAATTGGACTGGTAGCCCAAAAATCATGAAAATGTGACTAAGCCCATTATGAAAGGTAGAATTTTATCCAAAGTAAAGAAAATGGGCAAGAATGAGCCCAAACCCAAGAGGAAAAATAAAAACAAAAATAAAATAAAGTGATGAAGTAATGGTGTAATCAAGATTAGGTGACATAGCATTAAGACAAAAATTTAGCAAGTGGTGTGATATCCTACATTCATAATTTTAGCAAGTGGTATGATAATACATGGCATTAGGACAAAACATTTATATACTACACTCATAATTTTAGCAAGTGGGTAATAATACATAGCATTATGACAAAACATCATTATCCTACACAAATAATTTTAGTTAAGCAAGGAAGATTCAAGGGTTAAAAATTTGCCACCTAAAAAGAAAACCCTATCATACTTGATTAAGACAAAAGAAAAGGAAATGTATCCCTAAATCAAAGGGACCTTGTCCCTTATCTTAAGAACATATCATCATAATTTTCAAAAACAAATCTCCTTTTCCTATGCATATCTTGACTAAGGAAGAGGAAGACAAGAATATAAGTTGTTTATTTTCCAAAAATTCAACCAAATGCATCCTAATTGTGATAAGGTCGACCCATGATTATGAAAGGTAAATTATTTGATAGTCTATATAAGCAAAACCCACCCTTATAACATTGGAATTTCATCCAAGTGAGGGAGAGGAAAAATAGAAGCAAGGTAGGGTGAGGAAAGGAGAGGAAGAAAGGAAGAAAGGGGAAGGAGAAATCTAGAGGATTAAGTGCTCAAGGTAAGTTTAACAATATTTTTTTATGAAGAAAACTTTTGAAACTTATAATATTTATATGAGATTTTGATCTTAGAAATTTTATGATTGGTCATGGATGTTGCTATATCATGTTACATATTATGTATGTTTGAATACTTAGGCTGGTGTAGATAGTTTTGCATAGGTATGGCTATGGATGGCAAAAATTTTAGTTTCTGTTTTTAAATTTCTGGTAAGAATCAGTAAGGAATTTAAAGAAATGGTTAACATGAAAAATGTAGATCTATGCCTCACAGATTTTCAGCCACTAGAATCACTTAATTTGGAGTCCGTATGACGTAGATATGGTCCGATTAGTATGTAGTGGTCAGAAATTGATTAATCAGGGAAGAATATTTTAGGATAGATTCTGTGTTTTAATTTCTGATAGCTTTCTGTAGGGAAAAAAATGGTTAACATAAGAATTATAGATATATGTGTCACGGATTATTATCCATTGGAAACACTCAATTTGGAGTCCATATGAGGTAGATATGGTCTGATTAGTAAGTAGTGTTCTGAAAATAGTTAATCAGGGAAGAACATGTTAGGATTGCTTCTGTGTTTTAATTTCTGGGAACCTTATATAGGGAATTCAAATAAATGGTTAACATAAAAATTATAGATATATGTGTTAAGAAATTGTTACCACTGGAATTACACACTTTGGAGTCCATATGTGGTAGATATGGTACGATTAGTATGCAGTTGTCAAAAATTGGTTAATCAGGGAAGAATATTTTAGGATAGCTTCTGTGTTTTAATTTCTGGGAACTTGCTATATGTGTCACATATTTTTAGCCACTGGAATAACTTAATTTGGAAGTCTTATGAGTGAGATATGGACAGATTAGTAGGTAGAGGTCAGAACCTATCCGAGAAGAAATAACCTATATTTTGAGGGAGTAATATCACCTTGATTTCTTAATATTTCGCTAAAGTTTTAAACATAATAGTTTTAGATAATTGTTTTATCTTGCAATTGACACCAAGATCAACTACATCGGAGTTAAATTGAGGGAGTTATGCTCTGATTAGTAAGAGAAGGTTAGATAGGATGAAAACCTGCATCAAGAAAACAAAGAAACAAAATTAATATTTAAAAAAAAAGAATCTTATAAATGAAAATAATAAATGACTAGTATATGCCATAGCCATTGCCATTGTATGAACTTCTTACCATCTTAAGTGTGAAATTTTGACATAAAAATATTTTATAAAGTAATATTTGAAATGGTTATATTCATGGCATGATTACCAATGATTTTTGGTAATAATTATATTTTGATGAACATACTTGTTATTGAAAGCATATTTTTGACTATCATTATGAAAAGAAAAGAAATGAGCACGGTCACATGGCAATCCGTGTGGTGCACCAGTAGGGGACGCCTTACCAACGGTTATGAATATGTTAATGAGAAAAGAAAGAGAAAGTGTGCAATGTCGGACGGAGCGAGAAAGTCCCGTATCGGAGAGTAGAAAATACTCACCCTAACTGAGGTAGCTTGATATGAAAATAAATTGATAGTCATCATATGATATTCTGAAAATAATTAATCATGTCATACATGTCATTACTGTATGATTCTCATGTGCATAGATATAGTGCATTCATGTGACCAAAGATATTTATTGTAGTTTATACAGCTGAACATGACGTGATGAACTATGTTGATGATGATTTATTGTTGAACTTACTGGGATTTAATTCTCACTATATTTCCATGTCATGTTTAGAAAATTAGTTATGCAGATTTTTCTATGGCTCTGGCTCTTAGTGTACGTTGGATCGAGTTACTTTATGTTGGGCAGATCCCAGAATCAAATAATATGTTTATGGTCGAGTTGGTTTAGATCCTGGTGAAGGTACAACCACCCGCACTTATATCTCCAGAATTGGTCAACCAGAATAAATAAGATGTAGTTATTTATGTGTTTGATTTTTGTTGTACGTACATTTTTATTAATGACGTGTATGTGAACTCTATATTGTATAATAAATAAATAAAAAAGAGGTTGTTACACAGGACTCTAGATTGGACAGCCTCAAATGTATTTTTCCAAGGCAAATATGATCAAATGAATCAAAAAAGCGAGTTTGGAGGGTCTAAAAACCTAGGAAATGACTCCAGAATCGCGAAATTTGGCCTCTGGGAGCTTGGTCAACACTAATCAGTTGATGGATACTATTCATGATCGAAAATTACTATTCACTATAAAAAATAATATTAATGCTGCCGATTTTACTATTCATGACACCAAAAATTGTCAGATGACTGTGAAACTTCATATCTTATAGTTTATCTATCTCCTTAGTCTATCTACGGTGTCAGATTTCTATTTTGAGGTCTCTAAATAAGAGTTTTAGAGTTTACCTTTTTCTATGATTTTCTACTTCCGATCTATAGTGATTCTACGACTGATTTGAAAAATTGTTCAGTCAAAATCATAGTATTCTCCGTCCGAAATCCATTGGTACCCTTAGTTTTGAGATCAGAAGTCAGTAGACACTCTAGATATAGAGAGAAAACATGGATGTTACTATTCATACTATTCATTCATCTCGAAATCTTTTCGTCTCTCCTTTTTTCTAAATAAATGATGGATGACCAATTAGCAATTTGCTAATTGTTAGAGAAAGTCTTTGAAAATTTTATTATTTACATTTTGACCCCTAAACTTTTAGGAAATTACAATTTGACCCCAAAAATATTAACAATTTTTCATTTTTATCCTTAAAACCTTTCAATTACATCCCTACTCCTTTATTTCTTTTAATAATCCATACATAAATGAGAAATACTAAATTTTAGGGATGTTAAAACACGAATCTAGGTGCTCAAAAGAAGGAGGCATTGATACCTATTCTTTAGAAAAAAAGGATGTACCATTACAAAACACAATTGCAAACCTTAAAGGCATAGATCTAACTGTAGAATTGCATCAAGCTTTAGAGTTCAAAGGGGTTAGACCCTGGAAAGGTAAGAATTCTCTCCTTTGATTTGGACCCCTTGTATTACTAACGTGGTTGCTTATCAAGTAATATAACTTCAAGGTTTGAATTAATACCAAAAATTTCATATTAAAGTAGACATAAAGGATCCTCCATGAATGAGATAGGGAGCTTTAAGTCGAGCCAACAATATTTAAAAAAGACACTTATTGGGAGGCAACTCAACATAGTAATTCAAGAAAAGGTGAAAATAAAAAGTATTCAGGGTCTAGTAATGCAACACTCTCTTTTTAGCCCAAACATATACAGGGAAGTTCGACTAGACCGCTCTTCCTTTTATTACTTGTCTTTTCTATTTACATTGGGGAAAATGTAAATTCTTAAGTGTGGCTGGGTCACTTTATGATTAAGCTAGATAACTATATAATAAATCATATATTTATGCACTATTTACTTAATTTCTTGCTATAGTAAATTTTTGTTATCTATGCACATCTATTCCAACTATTAAATTGTATGAGCATGTGGCTTTATCTTAATACTTGAGTTTGCATTAGGCAAAACCAAAAGCTAATGATTATTTCCCATTTTTTAGAATCCTGAAATTTTTTTGTACAGTAACTTTGGGTATTTGATTTTCCTTTTACTTAGAGAAAGTTTATATAACTTAAAATATTTCATGATCTCAATAAATTTCTAGTACTTATTTAAATGCTACTTGAGGCGAAATCCTAGGCTAATACTATTAATTAGGAGATTATTCAGCCATTATTTGATAAGATTGAGCCTTTCAAGTCTAACCCAGGCAATTAAATATCCTTAGTACCTTTATTTGAGCTTAATTAACATTTTATTACATACCCACTACAAAGACAACCAAATTATATGATTAATACCTTTATTTGTTTACTTGATTCACTCACTCTATGATTAATCTTTCAATACTTGTTTTGTAGAGCTACATTAATAAAAGGGTGGAAGGGTGGAGCAAGGGAAAAAGAAAAGAATAATCAAAAGGAAAGAAAAAAAATCCAGAATACGAATGAAAGTTTATGTAGTGGGAGAAAGAAAAGAAATAGAGAACCAAGGAAAAGAAGGATTTAAATGGAGTAAAGCGAGCGAATAAGTGTGGGGGAAGAACCTCCTAAATTTGAGAAAGCTTAAGAGATTAGACTTAATCATGTGGTTTTGGGTGATTGAGCCTAAATCTTTATCTTATATCTCACCCCATAACCTAACCACATTACAAGTTAAACAAAGTCCTATTAATTCTAATAGGTAGTCTTAGCCTAGATTAGTGGAAAGTAGCATAAAAAATAAGCCTATGGAAATCCCAAATAGATACCCATACCCCAATTCTTGAGATATATAAAATTATTTGGGTAAAAGATAATTAAACCACTCAAAGACATACACACACTCAGGGCTTTAGAAAATAAAGCATGAATTGCATTTGAGTTAAATTTTGCACATAATCATGAATTTTTTTTAAAATATCTTTAAGAGCATACAATTTTTGATATGAGAAAACACATTAGTAAAGCCCTTCACTCATCTCACATATTGAATATTGTTCACATGAATCAATTTTCTTGAGGACAAGCAAAAGAGTAAGTGTGGGGGTATTTGACATGCTATAAATCAAGCATGCCTTTAGCATGATTTTAGTTACTTTTAATTTAATTTAAGTAGAATAGAAATAAGAATTAATTGAATTTTTTGTTTTGTGTTTTAGGAAGAATAAAGAGGAAAATAGAGAGAAAATTATGGAAAAAATGATTATTTCTTACCCTTTCTCACTAATTAAGGTATATCTCTTTCATTTGAACTCCGATTGAGGTGATTCTAGTGGCGATGGAAAGAAGACACATAGAAGTACAACTTTAGTGTTCGGAACTTTGGTAAATTCTAGAAGTTTGTGGGCATTACAGTGCTAACAAAAGAGCGTCATGTCAAAATTTTTTCAGAGCTCTGCGGCACCTAAGAACTAGAGACACCGAGCATCACTGCGTTGGGCCTAGAGTGTTGTAGCACCTTGTATTCACAATTCCACAATGCCATGGTGCCCGAGTAGTGCGCCTCGATGCCCGCCGCCGCATCAAAATGTTTGAGTCACAAATTTTAGGTCCTTATAGTTCTAATTGAATCTCTATGGGCCAGGAGTTGACCTAGAAACAATTCTACTTCAATTAGGAGGAGCCAATCTATAAAAAGGGGGAGAAAGTGAGCATCAAAGGCATCAATTTCTCAATCACCTTCTTTAATTCTTCTTTAAATTTACTTATTGCCCTGTGCGACTAATCTACTTTTAGTTGGTAGAGAAAGATTAAAACTTCAAGGAATCTACATGCATTGTGAGATTTAGATTTTATTTTATTATTTCTGTAACATCCCTAATTTCGTTTCGTGAATTAATAAAAATACAAAAGTATTCAAAGTAACATCCCAAATTTCATTTCTTTTTAAGGTACATAAATATTTAATTAAGGAAATAAAATTTCTTAGACAATTTTTATATATCTAAGGAAATATAATCCTTAGAAATTCTTCACCTTACGTGTATGTATAGAAATGTTCTAACATTAATGGAATGGGTAAAGAGAGAAAACCTAAGAGGAAAAATTAGAAATAATATACTAAAGAAAGGTGAAATTCTTGGGTAAGGAAGATAAATTTTTGGAAACAAGTAAAGGTCTTAAAATTTCAAGAAAACATTGGATTAGGGTAATTTTTCCTAATTCAAGAACTAGAGTTACTAAGTTTAAAATATTCAGTCATACATTGGGTTTTTACCTATAGACACTTCATATAGAGTTTTTCCACTTCACATAAGTTTCTAGCAAGCCCATTAGATAACCTAAACAAGAAATAAAACATAGACTTAGACTAGGATATAGAAATTGGACTGATAGCCCAAAAATTATGAAAATGTGTCCAAGCCCTCCAAGAAAGGTAGAATTTTATCCAAAGCAAAGGAAATGTGTAGGAATAAGCCCAAATCCAAGAGGAAAAATAAAATAAAATAAATCATGTGATAATATAATAAAGATTAGGTTACATGGCTTTAAGACAAAATTTTAGCAAGTGGTATGATAATACAAGGCTTTAGGACAAAACATCTATATCCAATACTCATAATTTTAGCGAGTGGTACGATAATACATGACATTAGGACAAAACATTCCTATCTCACACAAATAATTTCAACCAAATAATGGAGATTCAAGGGTTAGAAATTTGCCACCTAAAAAGGAAAACCTATCATATTTGATTAAGACAAAAGAAAAAGGAAATGAATCCCTAAATCAAAGGGACCTTGTCCCTTATCTTAAGAACATATTATCATAATTTTCAAAATACAAATATCCTTTTTCTATGCATATCTTGACTAAGGAAGAGGAAGATAAGAACATGAGTTGTTTGTTTTCCAAAAATTCAACCAAGTGTATCCTAATTATGATAAGGTAGACCCATGATCATGAAAGGTGAATTATTTGGTGGTCTATTTAAGCAAAACCCACCCTTATAACAATAGAATTTTCGTCTAAGTGAGGGAGAGGAAAAATAGAAGCAAGGTAGAGTGAGGAAAGGAGAGGAAGAAAGAGGAAGGAGAAGTCTAGAGAACTAAGTGTTCTAGGTAAGTTGAACAATATTTTTTTTTGAAGAAAAGTTTTGAAACTTGTAATCTTTATATGAGATTTTGATTTTATCACTTTAATGATTGGTCATGGATGTTGCTATATTATGTTACATATTATGTATGTTTGAATACTTAGGCTGGTGTAGATGGTTCTACACAGGTATGGCTATGGGTGGAAAAATTTTAAGCTTCTATTCTTAAAATTATAGGAAGAATAAGTAAGGAATTAAAACAAATGGTTAACATAACAAATATAGATCTATGTCTCACGAACTTTTCGCTACTGGAATCATTCCATTTAGAGTCCATATGAGGTAGATATGCTCTGATTAGTAAGCAAATGTCAAAAAATGGTTAATCAGGGAAGAATATGTTAGGATAGCTTATGTGTTTTAATTTATGGGAACATTATATAGGGAATTAAAACAAATGGTTAACATAAAAAATGTAGATCTATGTCTCACGGATTTTTAACCATTGGAATCATTCAAGTTAGAGTCTATATGAGGTCGATATGGTCTGATTAGTAAGCAAAGGTCAAAAAATGGTTAATCAAGGAAGAATATGTTAGGATAGCTTCTGTGTTTTAATTTATGGGAACATTCTATAGGGAAATAAAACAAATAGTTAACATCGCCAATGTAGATTTATGTCTCACGGCTTTTTAGCCACTGGAATCATTCAATTTAGAGTCCTTATGAGGTAGATATGGTCCGATTAGTAAGCAAATGTCAGAAAATGGATAATCAGGGAAGAATATGTTAGGATAGCTTATGTGTTTTAATTTCTGGGAACATTCTATAGGGAATTAAAATAAATGGTTAACATAACAATTATAGCTGTATGTGTCACAGAATTTTAGCGACTGGAATCACTCAATTTAAAATTCGCATGAGGGAGATATGGACAGATTAGTAGGTAGAGGTCAGAACTTACTCCAGAAGAAATAACCTGTACATTGAGGGAGTAATATCACCATGATTTCTTAATTTTCCGCTAAACTACTTAACATAATAGTTTTATATAATTGTTGTATCTTTAAATTGATACCAAGATAACCTAAATCGGAGTTAAATTGAGGGAATTTTGCTCTGATTAGTAAGAGAATGTCAGATAGGATGAAAACCTGCATCAAGAAAATAAAGGAATAAAATTAATATTTAAAAAAGAAGAAGAATCTTATAAATGAAAATAATAAATGACTAGAAGATGCTATAGCCATTGCCAATGCATGAACTTCTTACCATTCTAAGTGTGTAATTTTTGACATGGAGATATTTTGATGAAACATTATGGTATGTGAGTATAATGAACATACTTGTTATTGAAATCATATTTTTGGCTATTAATGTGAAAAGAAAAGAAATAAGCATGGTCACATGGCGATCTATGTGGTGCACCAGTAGGGGACGCCCTACCAACGGTTATGATTATGCTAATCAAAAAAGAAAGGGAAAGTGTGCCATGTCAGACAGAGTTAGAAAAGCCCATACGGGAGAGTAGAAAATATTCATCTTGACCGAGGTAGCTTGATATGAGAATAAATTGATAGTCATCATATGATATTCTGAAAATAGATAATCCTGTCATACATGTCACTATTGTATGATTCTCATGTTCATAGATATAGTGCATTCATATGACCAAAGATATTTTCTTTAGTTTATATAGATGAACATGATGTGATGAGCTATATTGATGATGATTTATTGTTGAACTTACTGAGATTTAATTCTCATTATATTTCCATGTTATTTTTCAAAGAATAATTATGCATATTTTCTCTATGGCACTGGCTTTTAGCGTATGTTGGATTGAGTTACTCTATTTTGAGCTGATCCTAGTAATATATATGGTGTCTATGATCGAGTTGACTAAGATCCCGATGAAGGTGCAACCGCCCGCACCCGTATCTCCGGAACTGGTCAACAGGGATGAATAAGATGTAATTATATATGTGTTAGACTTTTATACGGATGTTATTGATTAATGATATGTATGTAAACTTTGTATTGTATAAATTAAATAAATGTTATTTTGAGTTAAGTTGTAACGAGGTAATAACTTCATGGTATTTTAAAAAAAAAATTGTTACTTAAAGGGAGTTGTTACAATTTCAATCTTAATTGAGTATTGATTATTCATATGCTCTTATCTTTTCAATTATTATTCATATAATTGGTAATAAGGCATTGGTGCACATAGTCGTAAATACAGTCAAATTAATACCTTACCTCTTAACTAACCTATAGTCATGGAGTAAGGGTCGATCCCACAGAGAATGGAATTACCTTTTGTGAAATCAAGTAAGGGGGTTTGATAATTGCAAGTAAAAAAAGTAAAAAGGAGAATGCAAGTAATAAAAGAGAGTTATTAATAATAAAGGCGTTGGTTTCAGTTGATATCCACTGTCAAGGGATTGCATTGATCATTGATAACATAATTAATCTTAATTTGAATATCTATCACTGGGATTCTAACCCTGTTCCTCCTTAAGTCTAGTAATTGATGACAATCGCCTCAATTAAACTCTAATTAATAAGATATTCTTTAGCACATTGGTAAAGTTTAACCTATTAATCGCATAAAGAACTAGAGAAATTGATAGAGCTAAACAACTATAGACACATCAGCTATATCTAATTTAATTAAATATTCATTATAGGTTAATGATTTATAATAAAAAATCTTTAAGCCTATTTGCCTCATAAATCAAAGTAATGAAAACTTTGTTCAAAACATAATTCAATAGTAGATTAAGATAGATAATATACTAGTAGGACCTCCTAGCAATTATATAAATAATCATTGAAAAGAGAAGAGTAGATGAATAATCAATACTCAATTAAGATTGAACTAATAAAATAAAATCTAAATCTCACAGTGCATAAAGATCCCTTGAGGTTTCAATCTTCTTCTACAAACTAAAATTAAATTAGCCATGCAGGGCTACAAGAAAATATAGAGAAGAATTGAAGAAGGTAATTAAGAGCTTGATTGATGATCTAGATACTTGATTTCTCTCCCTTTTTATAGATTGGCTTTTCCTCATTGAAGTAGATTTTTTGTAGGTCAAAACCCAGCCTATCGGGCTTCAATTAGGGCTAAAAAGACCTAAAAATCGTGGTTTCAACATTTTGGTCCGATGGGAGGTGCCATGGTGTGCTACTTGAGCACCACAGAACATTGAAAACTGCTTAACAGGGAATTGTGATGCCTCAAAATTCCTAGCAAGTGCGTCCTTCAAGCACACCAATTTTAGGCAACTCAGTGCTGCAACGCTCTAGATTCTTGATGATATGGCTTTGTGTAACACCCTCAATTTACGTTATGTAAAATAAACACTTTATTTATTTATTTTCCGCAATCAGATATTTTTCGTAAAGATACATAATTCAATTCTTTATCATGGGAATAGATACATATAGGATCTCTCATGTATACACAATATACAGACCAAGTCTATAAATATCAAAGTACAGTAGAAACGAGGATCCTGCCTGTAGCATTCAGAGCACTCTAGAATACAAACACAGTATAATTCAAAGATCGTGAATCTTGGAAGCAACGTAGACTCACCCAGAGAATATATCACCTATCTGCCGAATCAGACTCTGATATTCTTATCTAAAAAATGTGAAAATATCGTGTAGTGAGTTTGAAAACTCAGTGAGCAAATAATTCCTCCTATGACCTCTTAGGTCAGCATATGGATGTACTTATATTTTAAAATGTGTCACATAGAAAATACAGTTCAGAAGTACATTCATATGGGACCCGTATTTCAAATATTCTCAAATCAAAGGATATTCATATATCCAAAACCATTTGCACCATGTTATGATCATTAAACAAATGTTGTTATGCTTAATTGTATAAGCTATAGTAAAATATTATGATTTGAAGGTAAAATCATTACTTTTAATGCACCTGCCTCACTCGGCAATCTGGTCCATGCAATGAAAATATAACTTATTTGTTATACGCATAGTGACCTCGACCCTAGTGACAATAAGTTATCAGGGAATGTGAGTACATCACCCTCTCGCCCCCTCACATTACCACTGTCACCAGGTTGGAGCGGCCTTCCCCCAGCTCACTCAGGCTAATAGGGCCTCCCCTATTCGATACCGTCACAAGCCATACAACCAACCAATATTCATCAATACATATAATTACATGTAAAAGTATCAAGCAACTCGTCACGAGCTTTACGCTTTTCATATTTATCAAGCAACTCGCCATGAGCTTTACGCTTGCCATTCAATCTCATTCATAATATGATATGTATCATTTTCACAAGTATATAGCTATACAAATCAATGCATCGTGCACATAATATTCACTTTATCAAATAATGATAAATACATTTAGAACCACATATTCAATGAGTTCCATAATCCGTTTCAAAAACCATACTCTTCTTGAACTATGTGCCAGTTCGTAAGTAAAATAAATATTTTAACACATTTCAGATATGTATGATAACATAAATAATTGTAAACAGAAATAATTATATTTTTATAGTTCAAGAAGAGCACGAGGTAAATCATAGAAAGAAGTACTCATAGGGCAGGGCTCCTAGTTGGACAGCACGAAAAATGTACTTTTTTCAAGTTGAATTTGGCCAATCAAACTTCAAAAACATGTCCGGAGGGTCCAAAGACTTAAAAAATGACTCCGGAAGCTTGGTCACTATTTACTTGCCCAAAAACAATATTCACTCGCCAGAAAATACTATTTACGACGAACAAAAAGTTGTCAAATAGCTGAAAAATTTCATATCCTAAGGTTTATCTAACTCCTGAATCCATCTACGGTGTCAAAATTTCAATTAGAGGTCTCTAAGTAAGAGTTTTAGAATTTACCTTATTATGAGATTTTCTACTTCAGATCTACGGTGATTCAACTGCTGATTTAAAAACTTGATCAGTTAAAATCGTAATATTATTCGTCCTAAATCTAGTAGCACCTTCAATTTTGAGTTAAGAAGCCACTAGCACTCCAAATCTAGAAAAAAAAATTGAAGGTTACTATTTATTTACTATTCACTCACTATTTACTCACTATTCACAGTCATCAAATTTTTCTCCGAAATTCGCCTCCGTCTCTTGCGTTGCTCCCTTTTTCCCTTTTTATTTACTATTTTAAATAATTATTATTATTATTTAATAATTGAATAATATGATTTTCTTTTACATAAATTCATATAAATTCAGTTTTTCTTCCTAAAATATGCCAAAAATTTCTAAAAAAATTACATTTTCGTAAACCTTTAGTTAAACTCTTAAATCATGACTTTTCTTGATAAAATTCTTAATAAAACAAATCATAAAATAAATATATTTATACATAATTAAAGAAAGAATATTTCTAAAAATACAACAAAATTCATTAAAGATTAATATAATTATTTCAAGCAAAACAATAATTATTTTAATTAAAAATAGACTTATTTTTAGCAGAACATAATCATTTTTAAACTAATAAAAATATATTTTTTTATAACAAAACATTATTATTAAAAATAAAAATTATGGGATGTTACATTCTTCTCCTTTTAAGAAATTTTGTTCCTGAATTTCAGCCCATCCTACCACATGTAGGAAATAAAATTAAGGCATAATTCGGAGTTACCAACCTTATTACTCAAATAATTGGGGATATCTTTTCTGTATAACATCTTTACTTTTTAATGTCTCTTCATTTGAGTGATTCTGCCATATAACTTAACTATTGGGAGTTCTTTCATTCATAAGTTTAACAATAAACATCAATTGTACCCATAGTTAAACCAAATTTTTGTCCAATTGAATTTCTTGGAATTAGATAACATAAGAAGAATCTAATATGTACTTCTTTTGAAACCTCATTACCTCTTTCGTTGGTGATTTCTTCAAAACTATGTAGTCATGAACTGATAACTTCTAGTGTTCAACATGCATGATTCCTTTAGACTTTTGCCTTGTATTGAATTATTTGTATTCATTTTCTAATCAATCTTGCATGGATTATCTATGGATCGATATTAGAAAACACACTCATAAAAGAACATATTCATATCCATATTGGGGTAACTATCTTTTTTTTATTTCAAACTTCTATCAAGTCATCTTTGATTCTCACATGTCAACATCATCCCATAAATATCATCATCTTAATCTATCATCTATTTTTATCCTAAAATCCATTAATCAATATATAACATTTATGTACTATTGGCACATGTCTAATAATTCTACTTACCTTATCACAGCAACTCTATACCTTCTTATTAACACCAATAAATTCATTATAAAAAATTTCAAGCATTTCTCTCTCATATACAAAAGCACCTTATTCTAACTTATGTCAATCCCATTTAATTCACCCAATCATTTCAAGAAGATTTTTTTTTCAACAATTACTCATACATGAATTCTCAATTTCAACATAATTCGCATCCTAAATACTAGACTCCATTTAGTATAATATAAACCTTTAACACAAATATCTTGATCACTTACATTAATTTCAGACATGATTCTCATAGTATTCTCCATATTTCTAAATTAAGAGTTCAAAGATTAATTTAAATCCTACTTCCCATATTTTATTCTTCAAGAACTTCAACACCATAAGATCATCATCCGTCCATTCCTTTCAAAATCTCTATTACTTTAAGCTACTAACCAATTAGACACCATAATAACTGAGGTTCAAAGAAAAGAAATTAACCTTCCTTATAATATAGAAAAAGAATCTTACATTTAATACCAAATATTAATGTAGGACAATGCAGCAGAAAATGTAGAATACTGAATAGAGCATGGTGCCAAAATAGGAACTTAGAAATTTGGACAAAGCATTGAAATAAAATTAAAATGGCCGTAAATCTTGAAAATCTATAAACAAATCTAGCTGCTATATCGACAAAAATCGGTGGCCGTAATTCTTGAAAATTTGTAAACAAAAATCTAACTGTTATATCAGCAAAAATCGGTGGCCGCAAGGTTTGAATATTTATGTGCCAAAATTTAATTCAAAGCTACAGTCATTCGGTGGAATAAAATCACATGGAAAAGAAGTATTTCTGAACTTATAAAAGTTTGTGAAAATCAAATAATATGTAGTTAACTGGTAGGATGCAGTTGATTGCTTCCAAATAGATGTAATCAATCAATTGTAAAATAACCAGTTCAAATTAAATTTTCTCAAAATAGTTAGTTGACTTAATAATACCAATAGTTGACTGGTAAGAATATTGAGAAAACAAAATAAATTATTTGATTGTCCCTCTTCAACAATTAACTTGTTTGCATTTTAACTATTTTTTTTACAATTACGCCTATCACTTACAACTTCCCTACAAGAATCAAGACATCAATGCTTCATCAAGGACAACAAGAAAAAGACAAATTTCTGGTGATATCTTAACCTTATTCTTTTTATATGCCTAATATGAGCGATTATCACAACTACTGTACTTATACATGCTTGCTGTCATTTTTGAAAATTTCACCTTCAATTTTGCTAATATCCACCAATCACTCACATAATGTTCTAATTATTCCCGGCCTAATCACATAGCTATCATAAGTATGTCATTCTCTAAGTTCTATAAATGCACACGTTAATTTCTTTACTTTCATAGTCCAAGTTAAGGTGTGTGTAGCTATGGAGGGAATCACATTTCGTCAAATTCAAAATATTTGGGTCTTTTGTGGTTCCAGTCCTGGAAAAGATGGAGAGTATGTGAAAGCTGCATAAAACCTGGGTATGATGCTGGCCAGGAGAAAAATTCATTTAGTCTATGGTGGAGGTAATCGTGGATTAATGGGATGTGTGTCTACAGCTGCTCATGTAGGAGGATGCCAAATTTTAGGTATTATTCCTATAGCTCTAGTTGCATCTAACATTGTAGGAAAGACAATTGGAGAAGAATTTAGGGTTGCATCCATGCATGAGCACATGGCTTAAATGATGAGCAATGCTGATGCCTTCATTGCCTTACCAGGGGGTTTTGGTACTTTAGAAGAAATTTTCTAATTAGTCTCTTGGGCACAATTAAATATGCATCACAAACCTATAGGTTTGTTAAATGTTAACCACTTTTTTTATAGTCTGTTGTCTTTCCTTGATCATGTTGTGGAACAAAGGTTCATCTCACACTCAGCACGATGAATTCTTATATCTGCTTCAAATGCTGAGGAGTTGATTAATTCTTTACAAGCTTATGTTCATGTACCTGATCCAACTATGGCTCAAATAGAATGGACGGCAGACAACCGCAGGAAACGCAAATTGGATTTGGATCTTCATCTTTAGATGTAGTAAAACGTAGCAATTATTGTACCACTTTTACTTTTTTAAAGTCTACTTGGATACCATCTTTACCAACCATACTCCCTTAGAGTTGGTAAAACTATCTTTGAATGTTACTTATGATCCTCTGAACTTTTGAAATATTCTAGTATATCATCAATAAATATAATAACAAGTTGATCCAGGGATGACCTAATTACTAGTCATTAAATCTATAAATGCAGTTAGGATATTTGTCAAACTAAATAACATAACCAAGGACTCATAATGCCCATAATGAGTCCTAAAAGAAAATTTTCGTACATCATCTTCTCTTATCCTCAATTAATATTACTCATATCTCAAATTAATTTTTGAAAAACATTGAGCGCCTTGTAACTGATCAAACAGATCATCTATACGAGGTAATGGATATTTATTCCACATTGTCACCTTATTCAACTGTCTATAATTTATACATAGTCATAGTGATCTATCTTTATTTTTCACAGATAGAACTGGAGCACTCCAAAAAAAAGTACTAGGGCATTTAAATCCCTTATCTAACAAGTCTTGTAATTATTTTTTTTAAAATTCAATCGATATCATTCTATATAGGGATATAAATACTAGTTGGGTTTCAAGAAGTAAATCAATATCAAATTCTAGTCGGGGGTACTCTAGGTAATTCTTCTGAAAACACATAAGGAAATTTCCTAAATACCGGAACCTGATCTACATTAATATACTTTATATCAACATCTCTCACCACTGTCAAATATCCTTAGCACCCCTTTTGGTCGCTAAAGTTGAAATTAAATTATTGGGTACTTGCTTCTATGATTACTCACTACTTGCAACTCCTTTACTAACATTTTCTGCTATTGATGACATCTTCATACTATATCAACTAGATTACACTTCAAAACACTTAAACAGATGCAACCTATTGTGACTTTATTCTTTAACATGCTTATGCAATATCTTAACAATCAAATCATGGAAAACTTATGTCTATCCAAGAGTCATTCACATGAATTACCCATTTTGCATACTTTAAATTTTAAATTTCCATGAGTAAACCTTCCTTTATCATAATGCTTATACATAGTATTATTGAAAATCAAACTGTCTTTGAATTTCTTATATCAAAAAAATATATTATTGAAAATATTATCTTCATAGATTCTCCACTCTCAAATTCAATCCAACCCACAACTTACCAAATCTATTTATATATATAGATTCCAGCTCATCCATCCAAAAAGAGATTTAAATCTATTTTCCAAACACTCACTTTATTTTAAATTATTATCTTGGAGTTAACAATCTCAATCACATCATAACCCATTATCAATATTATATTAGCCATTCGTCTTATTGTTTCACATAACCAAATCAAACAATCAATTCAAACTTTCTTGACATCCAAACAAGTCATTCCCTTTGTGTTCGGATAGAATTTTTCTTATTTTCAGCTACTTTCCCAAGAGGGTTCTCTGTATCACTTTTGGTCAAAACAAGTTCAAAAGCTAAACTAGTAGTCCATACACAAAAGGTACCATTTAGGACATACGCATAGATGTTTAAATTTTGCATATCTAAGGAAAAGAATTAGAAGGAAGAAAAAGATAACACCCTATAGAATTTCACAACAGCACCGTGAGTATAAATATGTCTGCAGTTACATACCCATACTCAAAGTCTTACTACAGAATTCTTTGCTCTCTTAGCCACAAGAAAACCTAATGCTCTGATACCAACTTGTAACGCTCCCAATTTATGTTACGTAAAATAAACACTTTATTTATTTATTTTCCGCAATCACATATTTTTCATAAAGATACATAATTCAATTCTTTATCAAGGGAATAGATACATATAGGATCTCTCATGTATACACAATATACAGACCAAGTCTATAAACATCAAAGTACAGCAGAAATGAGGATCCTGCCTATAGCATTCAGTGCACTCTAAAATACAAACACAGTATAATTCAAAGACTGTGAGTCTTGGAAGCAACATAGACTCACCCAAAGAATATATCACCTATCTGTTGAATCAGACTCTGATATTCTTATCTGAAAAATGTGGAAATATCGTGTAGTGACTTTGACAACTCAGTGAACAAATAATTCCTCCTACAAACTCTTAGGTTAGCATATGGATGTACTTATATTTTAAAATGTGTCACATAGAAAATACAGTTCAAAAGTACATTCATATGGGACCCGTATTTCAAATATTCTCAGATCAAAGGATATTCATATATCCAAAACCATTTGCACCATGTTATGATCATTAAACAAATGTTGTTATGCTTAGCGGTATAAGCTATAGTAAAATATTATGATTTGAAGGTAAAATCATTACTTTTAATGCACCTGCCTCACTCGGCAATCTGGTCCATGCAATGAAAATATAACTCATTTGCTATACGCATAGTGACCTCGACCCTAGTGACAATAAGTGATTAGGGAATGTGAGTACATCACCCTTCTGCCCCCTCACATTTCCACTATCACCCGGTTGGAGCGGCCCTCCCCCGACTCAATCAGGCTAATAGGGCGTCCCCTATTCGGTACCATCACAAGCCATACAACCAGCCAATATTCATCAATACATATAATTACATGTAAAAGTATCAAGCAACTCGTCACGAGCTTTACGCTTTTCATATTTATCAAGCAACTCGCCATGAGCTTTACGCTTGCCATTCAATCTCATTCATAATATGATATGTATCATTTTCACAAGTATATAGCTATACAAATCAATGCATCGTGCACATAATATTCACTTTATCAAATAATGATAAATACATTTAGAACCACATATTCAATGAGTTCCATAATCCATTTCAAAAACCATACTCTTCTTGAACTATGTGCCAGTTCGTAAGTAAAATAAATATTTTAAAACATTTTAAATATTTATGATAGCATAAATAATTGTAAACAGAAACAATTATATATTTATAGTTCAAGAGGAGCACGGGGTAAATCTTAGAAAGAAGTATCTACTCACAAGGTAGGGCTCTTGGTTGGACAGCCCTAAAAATGTACTTTTTCCAAGTTGAATTTGGCCAATTAGACTTCAAAAACATGTCAGGAGGGTCCAAAGACTAAGAGAATGACTCTGGGAGCTTGGTCACTATTCATCGCCGGAAAATACTATTCACGACGAACAAAAAGTTGTTAGATAGATGAAAAATTTCATATCCTAAGGTTTATCTAACTCTTGAATCCATCTACAGTGTCAGAATTTCAATTAGAGGTCTCTAAGTCAGAGTTTTAGAATTTACCTTTTTCTGATATTTTCTACTTCAGATCTACGGTGATTCAATGACTGATTTAAAAAATTTATCTGTTAAAACTGTAGTATTATTCGTCTTGAATCTAGTAGCACCTTCAGTTTTGAGTTAGGTAGCCACTAGGCACTTCAGATCTAGAGAAAAAGTTGAAAGTTACTATTTATTTACTATTCACTCAATGTTTACTCACTATTCACTCTTCTCCAATTTTTCTTCGAAATTCGCCTCCGTCTCCTGTGCTGCTCCCTTCTTCCTTTTTTTAAAATTATTATTATTATTATTTAATAATTGAATAATATGATTTTATTTTATATAAATTCATATAAATTCCATTTTTCATCCTGAAATATCCCAAAAATTTCTAAAGAAATTACATTCTCGTAAACCTTTAGTTAAACTCTTATATCATGACTTTTCTTCATAAAATTCTTAATAAAACAAATCATAAAATAAATATCTTTATACATAATAAAAGAAAGAATATTTTTAAAAATACAAAAAAATTCATTAAAGACCAATATAATTATTTCAAGCAAAAAATTAATTATTTTAATTAAAAATAGACTTCTTTTTAGGAGAACATAATTATTTTTAAACAAATAAAAATATATTTTTTTATAACAAAATATTATTATTAAAAATAAAAATTATGGGATGTTACACTTTGCGATGCCCAAAAACTTCTAGAATTTGCCGAAGTATCAAACAAAAAAATTGTAGCTCTATGTCTCTTCTTTCCATAGCCACTAGAATGACTTCAATTAGAGTTCAAAAGAGAGAGATATGCCTTAATTAGTGAAAAAGGGTCAGAAATCAACATTTTTCCATATTTTCCTCTTCATTCTTCCCATAACAGAAAAAACTCAATTAATTCATATTTATATTCTACTGAAATAAAAAAAAATTAAGCCTAAAGGTATTTAAATCATTCTTAATTATAAACACATCAAATACCCTCGCACTTAACCTTTTGCATGTCCTCAAGCAAAATAATTTCTAAAGATGAAAATAAAATTAAATATATATAGTGGGTGTTAGGCTTACCGAGCTTTTGCCTCATAACATGAAAATATACTTAAGAAAAAATTTCAAAGGTCATAACCATGCACAAGATTAACACAAATGCAATCCATTATTTCATTCTCCTGAATCACAAGTGTGTTTGTGTTTATGGGTAAATAAATTTCCTTTTACCCAGATAAGTTTATATATCTCAAAATTTTGAGTGTGGGTCTCTAATTAGTATAGGATTTCATAAACTTATTTTTCATGCCAATCTCCACTAATGTAGGCCAAAATTTCCTCTAGGATTAATAGGGCTTTTATTTATATTGTAATGTGGCCAGGGTATAAAGTATGATAAAGGATACAAATTTAGGCTCAATCACCTAGAACCACATGATTAAATATGATCTCTTGAGCTTTTTCACATTTGGAGGGATTTTTCCCTACACTCGTTTTCTTGTTTCGATTGAATTTAATTCATTCTTTTCCTTGGTTCTTTATTTCTTTTCTTTCACTTACAACATATGGTTTTATTTTCTTTGGATATTTCTTTTTCTTTCCTTTTCTCCACCCTTCCACCCTTTCATCAATAAAGCTCTACAAAACAAATATTTAGAAGGATAATCATTATTTTCCTTGGTTCTCTATTTCTTTTCTTTCACCTACAGCATATGGTTTTATCTTCTTTGGATATTTCTTTTTCTTTCCTTTTCTTCACCTTTCCACCCTTTGGTCAATAAAACTCTACAAAACAAATATTTAGAAGGATAATCATAGAGTGAGTGAATAGGAAAAAAAAGAAGATAATAATCACAAAATATTGCCTAAGGATAGAAAGTTAATTAAGTTCAAAATAGAGGAACTAAGGATATCTCATTGCTTGACTTAGGCTTGAAAGGCTCAATTTATCAAATATTGCCTAAATCATCTCCTAATTAATAGTGTTATCCTAGGATTTCACCTCAAGTATCATTCAAATAAGTTATATAATCCTGTTGAAATCATAAAATATTTTTGAGGTATATAAACCCTCTCTAAGTAAAAGACAAATTGAATGCCCAAATTTATTGTGCAAAAATGTTTCAAGATTCTAAGGTAAAAATAAATTGCAAAAGAGTTAAAATTCTACACAACCATGAATTTTCTACATTTTTCAAAAGTTAAAATTTTTGGATAGTCATATCATTGGCTATTTGTTATGCCTAACAACACAAAACATAAATTGAAATACTGACATAATTACTCAACTTGCTAAATGCAATAAATGTGCATTGATGGTGAAAATCAGAAAATTGATGCTCAAAATAAGGTTACAATTATTTAGGCAAATATACTTCCACCACCACACTCAAATTTTACATTGTCCTCAATGTAAAAGAAAGATAAGAATAAGGTAGGATAAATGAAAATATATGAGTTAAGTGAATTTCCTTGAATTTGTCTGGGATGGGATGAGAGTGTTGCACTACTTAATCCTCAATTTCTCTAATTTCCACCCTTTTTTTTACTATGTTGGGTTGCCTCCTAATAAGCACCTTTGTTTAATGTTGTTAGCTCAACCCAAATCTACTGATGTCATTCATGGAGGATCCTTGATGTTTAATTTAAATTGAAATTTCTAGGACTAATTCAAGCCTTAAAGTTCTACTACATGACAAGCAACCACATTAGTAATGACAAGGGATCCTAACCAAGGGAGAGATTTCTTACCTTTGCAAGGTTTAACTCCTTTGATCTCTAGAACTTGATGCAATTCTATAGTTGAGTCTATGCCTTTAAGGTTTGCAATTGTTTTTGTAATGGCACTTCCATTTTCCTAAAGAATATGCATTAATACCTCCTCTTTTTGAGCACCTAGATTTTTGGCAACTATGATAGGTGATGTAACAACTCCATTTATGTAACAAATTTTTTTCTATATTTTCTAAAATTCCATGAAGTTATTACCTCATTACAACTTAACTCAAAATAACATTTATTTAATTTATACAATACTGAGTTTACATACACATCATTAATTTACAAACATATGTACAAAAGTTTAACATATACATATTAGCCTTAATCATTCACGTAGACTACTTCTGGGGACACTGGTGCGGGTGGCGGCACCTCCATCAGAATCTCAGTCATGTCTATTACAAATATATCTGATATAATCGGTAGTTGCCCAAGGTAGGGCAGTTCAATCCAATGTACAACAATAATAAGTATCATGGAGAATAGCTGCATAGTTAATCTTTTGAACATGATATGGAAAAATAGTGAGAATTAAATCCTAGTAGGTTCAACAATAAATCATAATCAATATAGCTCATCACGTTATGTTCATCTATATAAGCTACAACAAATAACTTAGGTAATATGAATGCACTTTATCTATGCACATGAAAATCGTACAGTAATGACATGTATGGCAGGATTAACTATTTTTAAAATATCATATGATGACTATCAATTTATTCTCATATCAAACTATCCCGGTCAGGGTGAGTATTTTCTACTCTTCAGTACAGGCTTTTCTCACTCTGTCCGACATCGTACACTTTCTCTTTCTTTTCTCATTAACATAATCATAATCGTTAGTAGGGCGTCCCCTACTGGTGCACCACATGATTGCCATGTGACCATGCTCATTTCTTTTCTTTTCACAATAATAGCCAAAAATATAATTTTCATAGCAAGTATGTTCATTAAACTCACATAAAAATATAATTATTACCAAAAATAATTGGTAATCATGCCATGAACATAACCATTTCAAATATCACTTTATAAAATATTTCCATGTCAAAATTACACACTTAAAATGGTAATAAGTTCATGCAATGACAATGACTATGGCATATACTAGTAATTTATTATTTTTATTTATAAGATTCTTCTTCTTTTTAAAATATTATTTTTATCTCTTTATTTTCTTGATCCATATTTTTATCCTATCTGACCTTCTCTTACTAATAAGAGAATAACTCCCTCAGTTTAACTCCGATTTAGGTGATCTTGGTGTCAATTTAAAGATAAAACAATTATCTAAAACTATTTTGTTGAACTGTTTAGCAAAATATTAAAGATTCTAGGTGATATTACTCCCTCACGTGACAGGTTATTCCTCCTCAGGTAGGTTTTAACCTCTACTTACTAATCTGTCCATATCTCTCTCATACGAATTCCAAATTGATTGATTCCAGTGGCTAAAATTTTGTGACACATATATCTATAATTTCTATGTTAACCAGTTATTTTAATTCCCTACATAATGTTTCTAAAAATTCAAACAAAGAAGCTTTCCTAACAAATTCTTCCCTGATTAATCTTTTTCTGACAACTGCTTACTAATCATACCATATATACCTCATATGGACTCCAAATTGAGTAATTCCAATGTCGAAAAGTTTGTGAGACATATATCTACCTTTTTCATGTTAGCCATTTATTTTAATTTCTTATCGAGTTTTCTCAGAATTTTAAAAATAGAAGCGTAAAATTTTGCCACCCACAGTCATACCTATGCAAAACTATCTTCAGCAGCCTAAGTATTCGAACATACATCACATGCAAGATTAATATGTAACATGATATAGCAATATCCATGACAAATCATCAAATTTCTAAGATCAAAATCCCATATAAATGTTACAAACATCAAAACTTTTCAAAAATAAATATTGTTAAACCTACCTAAGGATCTCCCCAGCTCACTTAGTGAATTTGTTTTCTTGTTTTCTTTTGAAGGAAGTAGCAAGATTCCTCATTTCCCTTAGCTCTTTTAGAAGCTTAAATAAGAGAAGGAGGGTGAGTTTTTTGAACCCCAAGGATGAAGAAGAAAGATGGATTCAAGTGGAGATTAAGCTAACTTACCTTGAGTACTTAGTCCTCTAGACTTCTCCTTTTTCTTCCTTCCTTTCTTCTCCCTTCTTTCTCTCCTTTCCTCACTCTACCTTGCTTCTAGTTTTCCTCTCCCTCACTTGGACAAAATTATAATGTTATAAGGGTGGATTTTGCTTAAATAGACTATCAAGTAATTCAACTTTCATGATCATGGGTGTACCTTATCACAATTAGAATGTACTTGGTTGATTTTTGGAAAACAAACAACTCATGTTATTGTCTTCCTCTTCCTTAGTTAAGATATGAATAGGAAAAGGATATTTATATTTTGAAAATTATGATAATATGTTCTTAAGACAAGGGACAAGGTCCTTTTGATTAAGGGATTCATTTCCTTTTTCTTTTTTTTTAATTAAGTATGATAGGTTTTCCTTTCTAAGTGGCAAGTTTCTAGCCCTTGAATCTCTCTTACTTAGTTGAAATTATTTGTGTGGGATAGGAATGTTTCGTCCTAATGCCATGTATTATGATACCACTTGCCAAAATTATAAGTGTAGGATATAGATGTTTTGTGTAACAACTCCATTTATGTAAATGTAACAAATTTTTTTTTATATTTGTAAAATTCCATGAAGTTATTACTACTTTAATTCTAACCACTTAACTCGTAATAATAATCACTTTAACCAAGCATAATTGTTATTAACAGTGATACAATACTGAGTTTCCATACACACTATTATTTTACAAACTATACACCATTATTTTACAAACATTTGTACATAGATACATATTAGCTCTAATCATCTATGTCGACTACTTCCGGAGACACTGGTGCGGGTGGCACGTCTACCAAAATCTCAGTCACATCTACGACAGATACATCTGAAATAACTGGAAGTTGCCCAAGGTAGAGCACCTCGATCCAACGTACAGAAATAATAAGTGTCATAGAGAAAATCTGCATATTTATTCTTCTGAACATGATATGGAAATATAGTGAGAATTAAATCCCAGTAAGTTCAACAATAAATCATAATTTACCATTAATATAGTTCATCATGTCATGTTCAGCTGTATAAACTACAGAAAATATCTTTGGTCACATGAATGCATTATATCTATGCACATAAGAATCATACAATAATGATATGTATGACAGGATTAACTATTTTCAGAATATCATATGATGGCCATTAACTTATTCTCATTTCAAGCTACCCCGGTCAGGGTGAGTAACTTCTACTCTCCGGTACGGGCTTTTCTCGCTCCGTCCGACATGGCCCACTTTCTCTTTCTTTTCTCATTAACATGATCATAACCGTTGGTAGGGCGTCCCCTACTGGTGCACCACACGGATTGCTATGTGACCGTGCTCATTTCTTTTCTTTTCACAATGATAGCCAAAAATATGCTTTCAATAACAAGTATGTTCATCAAAATATAACTATTACCAAAAATCATTGGTAATCATGTCATGAACATAACCATTTCAAATATCACTTTATAAAATATTTTCATGTCAAAATTTCACACTTAAGATGGTAAGAAGTTCATATAATGGCAATGGCTATGGCATATACTAGTCATTTATAAGATTCGTCTTCTTTTTTAAATATTAATTTTATTTCTTTATTTTCTTGATGCAGGTTTTCATCATATCTAACCTTCTCTTTATGCTTCGCCTTAGTCATTTTTTTCTTATTTATATCATTTCCAACATATGTTCTTACAAATTTATAGAGCATTGTTCCCCAATTTGATTTCTACTATTACCCTATAGTTAAAGAGGTTCATCAAGGGTAGAAAAATATTGAAAATAGGCTTAACCATCTTCCAACACGATCTGGCCATGTTCCAAGACACGACCATGCTTTAAAAATACTTCAAATGTACTCAAAAACAACCCCGAATATGGCTAGCCCGTGCTTGAAGCACCCAGAACACGGCTTGGCCGTGCTCTGTGACCTTTGCTCACTAATCAGAGCATAACTCCCTCATTTTAACTCTGATTGAGGTGATTTTGGTGTCTATAGAAATCTAAGACAATTTTCTAAAACTATTATGTTAATCATATCAGCAAAATAGTAATAAATAGTGGTGTTATTACTCCCTTAAATGCAATATTATTTCTTCTCGGGTAGGTTCTAACCTTTACTTACTAATTTGACTATATCTCCCACATAAGAATTCCAAATTAAGTGATTCTAGTGGTTAAACATCCGTGACACATAAATATATAATTCATATGTTAACCATTTATTTTAATTCCTTATAGAACTTTCCCAGAAATTAAAACACCGAAACTATCCTAACATATTCTTCCCAGATTAACCATTTTCTGACCTTTGTTTACTAATCGGAACATATCTACCTCATATGAACTCTAAATTGAATGATTCCAGTGGTTTAAAATTCGTGACACATATATCTATATTTCATATGTTAATAATTTATTTTAATTCCTTACAGATTGTTCCCAGTAATTAAAACACCGAAGCTATTCTAACATATTCTTCCCTAATTAACCATTTTCTGACCTTTATTTACTAATCGGACCATATCTACCTCATAGGAACTCTAAATTGAATGATTCCAGTGGCTAAAAATCTGTGACACACATAAATATAATTCTTATGTTAACCATCTATTTTAATTCCATACAGATAATTCCCAGAAATTAAAATACAGAAACAATCCTAACATATTCTTCTCTGATAAACCATTTTCTGACCTTTGACTACTAATCAGACCATATCTACCTCATATGGACTCCCAAATGAATGATTCCAGTGGCTAAAAATCCACGACACACATATCTTTAATTCTTATGTTACCCATTTATTTTAATTCCTTATAGATTGTTCCCAGAAATTAAAACACCGAAACTTAAAATTCTGCCAACCATAGCCATACCCATGCAGAACTATCTACACCAACCTAAGTATTCAAACATACATCACATGTAAGATCAATATGTAACATGATATAGCAACATCCATGACCAATCATCAAAGTTCTAAGATCAAAATATCATATAAATATTATAAGTTTCAAAAGTTTTCTTCAAAAAGAAATATTGTTAAACTTACCTAAGAATCTCCCTAGCTTATTTAGTGAATTGGTTTTCTTGTTTCCTCTTGAAAGAAGTAGCAAGATTCCTTCCTTCCCTTAGCTTTTCTAGTAGCTTAGGTAAGAGAAGGAGGGTGAATTTTTGAACCTCAAGGATGAAGAAGAAAAATGGACTCAAGTGGAGATTAAGGTAACTTACCTTGAGTACTTAGCCTTCGAAACTTCTCCTTCTTCTTCCTTCCTTTCTTCTCCTCTCTTTCTCTCCTTTCCTCACTCTACCTTGCTTCTATTTCTCTCTCTTCCTCACTTGGACGAAATTAAAATGTTGTAGGGGTGGTTTTTGCTTATATAGACCACCAAATAAGACACCTTTCATGATCATGGGTCTACCTTATCACAATTAGGATACACTTTGTTAATTTTTTGGAAAACAAACAACTTATGTTCTTGTCTTCCTCTTCCTTAGTCAAGATATGCATAGGAAAAGGAGATTTGTATTTTGAAAATTATGATGATATGTTCTTAAGATAAGGACAAGGTCCCTTTGATTTAGGGATTCATTTCCATTTTCTTTTGTCTTAAACAAGTATGATAGGTTTGCCTTTTTAGGTGGCAAATTTCTAGCCCTTAAATCTCCATTATTTGGTTGATATTATTTGTGTGGGATAGGAATGTTTTTCCTAATGCCATGTATTATCATACCACTTGCTAAAATTATGAGTGTAGGATATAGATGTTTTTGTCCTAAAGCCTTGTATTATCATGCCACTTGCCAAAATGATGAATGTAGAATCACACCACTTGCTAAATTTTTGTCTTAATGCCATGTAACCTAATCTTTATTATTATTACATTATTATATCATCACCTAATTTATTTTGTTTTATTTTTCCTCTTGGATTTGGGCTTATTCCTACCCAGTTTCTTTGCTTTGGATAAATTTCTACCTTTCTTGGAGGGCTTGGTCATATTTTCATAATTTTTGGGCTATTGGTCCAATTACTATATTCTAGTCCAAGTCTATGTTTTATTTCTTACTTAGGATATCCAATGGACTTGCTAGAAACTTATGTGAAGTGGAAAAACTCTATATAAAGTGTCCATAGGTAGAAGCTCAATGTATGGGTAAAGATTTTAAACTTAGTAACTCTAGTTCTTGAATTAGGAAAAATTACCCTAATCCAATGTTCTTGAAAATTTAAGACCTTTACTTGTTTCTAAAAATTTATCTTCCTTATCCAAGAATTTTGCATCTCTTTAGTATGTTTTTCTAATTTTTTCCTATTAGGTTTTCCCTCTTTATTTGTTCTTTTAATGTTAGAAACATTTTCTATGCATATACATAAGGTGAAGAATTTCTAAGGATTATATTTCCTTAGATATCTAAAATATTGTCTAATAAACTTTATTTCCTTAATTATCAATAAAAGAAACGAAATTAGGGATGTTACATTTTGTCCTAATAATGCCTTGTATTATCATACCACTTGCTAAATTTTTGTCTTAATGACATGTAACCTAATATTTATTACTATTACACTTTTATTTCATCACATGATTTATTCTATTTTATTACTTGCCACGTCGCTAATTTTAGGGCATGTGAAACACATATACCATGAACATATATTTTTCATAAACATGAATATTACAATCCTTTATCAAGGAAACATATACATATAGGTTTTTTCATACATTTATCATATACAGAAATTCAATATTTTCAGATAATCTCCTTTCATTATACGAGGTTATTGTAGTGAAGTACCGACTAATTTAATTTATGCTTTAGCAGCCCATAAGTTATTACAAAATGGTGTCAATGATATTTGGCAGTGGCCAAAGATATAGATATGAAATACAATAATGTATATCAAGTTCCAGTGATTAGAGAATATTCTGATGTAATTCCTGAGGAATTGCTATGATTACCTTGAAATGTAAAATATAATTTGGTATTGATTTACTTCTTGGAACCCAACCAGTGTGTATACCTCCATATAGAATGGCACTGACTGAACTCAAAGAATTGAAAGATTAGTTGTAAGACTTGTTAGACAAGGGATTTATACGCTCCAGTAGTCCTTCTTGGAGTGCTACAATACTATTTGTTAAAAACAAAAGATGGATCGTTGTGATTGTGCATAGACTATAAACAGTTGAAAAAGGTGATAGTATGGAATAAATACCCATTACCTCATATAGATGATCTATTTGACCAGTTACAAGGTGCTCAACGTTTTTCAAAAATTGAATTGATTTGAAATTTGGATATCATCAATTGAGGATAAGGGAATAGGGTATTCAGAAAATTTCTTTTAGGATTCGGCATGGACACTATGAGTTTTTAGTGATGTCATTTGGATTGACAAATACCCCAACTGTATTCATAGATTTAATGAATACTAATTAAGTCATCCCTAAATCAATTTGTTATTATATTTATTGAATTCTAAGAGTTCAGAGGATCATAAGCAATATTTAAAGATAGTTTTACAAACTCCAAAGGATTATTAGCTATATGCTAAGTTTTCAAAATACAAATTCTGACTTAGTAATATTATTTTCTTAAGGTATGTGACTAGCAAGATAATATCCAAGTTGACCTTGAGAAAGTAAAAGTGGTACAGCAATGTCCATATCTTGCTACAATTACATATGAAGATCCAAGTCCAATTTGCGCTTTCTGCTGTTGTCTGTTGTCCATTCTATTTGAGCTATAATTGGATCAAGTACATGAACATATGCTTATAAAGCATTAATCAACTCCTCAGCATTTGAAGCTGAGATGAGAATTCGTCGTGCTGAGTATGGGATAAATCTTTGTTCCACAGCATGATCAAGAAAAGACAACAAATAATCAAAGAAGTGGTTCACATTTAACAAACCTATTGGTTTGTGATGCATATTTAGTTGTGCCCAAGAGACTATTTAAAAAATCTCTTTTGAAGTACCAAAACCCCCTAGTAAGGCAATGAAGGCATTAGCATTACTCATCATTCTTTCCATACGCTCATGCATGGAAGCAACCCTAAATTCTTCCCCAATTGTTTTTCCTGTGATGTTAGATGTAGCTAGAGTTGTAGGAATAATACCTAAAACTTGACATCCTCCTGCATGTGCAGTTGTAGACACGCACCCCATTAACCCACGGTTACCTCCACCATAGACTAAATGAATTTTTCTCTTGGCTAGCACCATACCTAGGTTTTGTGCAGCTTTCACATACTCTTCATCTTTTCCAGGACTGGAACCACAAAAGACACAAATATTTCGAAATTGATGAAATGTGATTCCCTCCATAATTGCACACACCCTAATTTTGAGTATGAGAAGGTAAAGATATTAATGTGTGTATTTATAGAACTCAGAGAAAGTCATACTTATAATAGATATGTGAATACGCCAGGAATAATTAGAACAACTATGTTAGTGATTGGTGGATATAAGCTAAATTGAAGGTGAAATTTTCAAAAATGACGGCAAGCATGTATATGTGCAGTAGTTGTAAATGTGGCTCATATTAAGCACATAAAGATATTAAGGTTAAGATACCACCAGAAATTTTTCTTTTCCTTATTGTCCTTGATGAAGCATTGATGTCTTGATTATTGTAGGTGATAGGCGTAATTGAAAAAAAAAGTGAAAATGCAAACAAGTTAGTAGTTGAAGAGGGACAATTAAATGATTTTTATTATTTTCCCAATGTTCTTGCCAATCGACTATCGGTATTATTAAGTTGACTAGCTATTTTGAGAAATTTTAATTTGGACTGGTTATTTTATAGTGGATTGATTACATTTATTTTGAAGCAAGCAAATGCATCCTACCAGTTAACTATGTATTCTTTGATTTTCACATACTTTTATAAGCTCAGAAATGTTTCTTTTTCCATGTACTATTTTTCCACCAAATACCAACAGTTTTAAAGTAGATTTTGGCACATATATTCAAACCTTGTGGCCACCAATTTTTGCCGATATAATAGCTAGATTTTTGTTCACTGATTTTCAAGAATTACAACCATCAATTTGAATTTTATTTCAATGCTTTGTCCAAATTTTTGACTTTTTATTTTGGCATCGTTCTCTATTATGTTTGTCGTCTGTTTTATTGCATTTTCCCTTATTAGTGTTTGACATTAAACGAAAAGTTCTTTTCCCTCACTACAAGAAAAGTTAATTTATTTTCTTTGAAACTCAATTATTATGGTGTCCAAGTGGTTAGTAGGTTAAAGTAATGAAAAGTTTGAAAGGAATAGACGGATGATAGCCTTATGGTGTTATGATGAATGTAATAAAGAGAATTAGTGGTGTTGAAGTTTTTGAGGAATAAAATATAGGAAGTAGGATTTTAATTAATCTTTGAATTCTTAATTTGGAAATATGGGGAATATTCTGAGAATCATGTCTGAAAATAATGTAAGTGATTAAGATATTTGTGTTAAAGGTTTATACCATGCTAAATTGAGTCTAGTATCTAGGATGTGAATTATGTTGAAATTAGAAATTCATGTATGAATAATTGTTGGAAAAAAAAAATCTTCTTGAAATGATTGGGTGAATTAAATGAGATTGATATAAGTTAGAATGTGATGTGATCATGGAATGAGCATTTCGAATTTTCAGTATTGTTCAAGTGTGTTACTTGAAAATACAGCTTCTCTTATCTAACTTAGGTTAGTGGCGAGAAACTTCTGATTTCTTATCACTCACATCCCTCTAATTCTTGAGTGTGGTGAAATCAATCCAAATCAGCTTAATTGTGGTGCCCTAGGCTTATCAATTGAGTGATTTGGTTTTCTTCTTTGTTTGTTTCAAGCTAAACCAGAAACGAAGTCCAGTGCTCATCCTCTTCACGTTTTGAGAGCACATCATATTGGTATCAGAGCTTCTGGTTAGTAAACCTGAGTTTAAACACTTAGAGAGTGATCTACCCCTATCAAACACATAGACCAGCAACCTAAAAATAATCATGGCAGAAGGGAGTGATTCTGGAGTCCCTAGAGGGATTAGCCTAGAACAAGCTCAAATTATTGGCCTGCAGAGGAGACAAGAAGAGATGATGGAACAAATGGCTCAACTCACCAATCAGATAACAAGACTCATGGATCTACAGCTAAGACAACCAAGAAGAGAGGAGAATGCTGAGTCTAACGGTGCCGAAGCTGAGTTTGAGGAGGATGAACAACCCTTGCATAAGAGGCAGCCTAGAGCACGGGAGATTAACATCAAAATGAAAGTTCCTCCATTTAGGGGAACAAGTTCTCCTAAAGAATATTTAGAATGGGAACAACGAGTGGAGAAAGTCTTTGAATGTCAAGAGTATTCTGAGATAACCAAATGCCGCCTTGCTGCCCTTGAATTCACTGATTATGCAAATCTGTGGTGGGAGAACTTGAAGAATCAGCGAAGGAGAGATGGTGAAGAAGAAGTAAGAAGTTGGAGGCTAATGAAGAGACTCATGCAGAAACGTTTTGTGCCTGACTATTATAGGCAAGAACTTTATTTCAGACTTCAAAACTTGAGGCAAGGAGGTATGAACGTGGAAGACTATGTGAAGGAATACGAAACCTTGATGATTAGGTGTGAGCTGAATGAACCACAAGAGCAAACCATAGCTCGATTTTTGGGTGGTCTGAACAAAGAAATTGCTGATCTAGTAGAGTTGCAGAATTATGTTTTCTTTGAAGATGTAATTAAATTAGCCATCAAAGTAGAAAGGCAGAAGAAAAGAGTGTATGGGAGGAACTTTGGGGTGACTAAACCTGTGGGAGGAAAACCATTCCAAACACTTTCTCAAACACCAGCAAAACCTACCAAAGGGGACAGTAAGGAAATGGAGAAAAAAGGATCAACCAAAACTGAGAGTTTTAGGGAAAGGGAGAAAGCAGTAGAAAACCATCCCCCTAGAAGAAGCAGAGATATTAAGTGCTTTAAATGTTTGGGACATGGCCATATTGCATCAGACTGTCCTAACAAAAGGGTGATGATTTTGAAGGAAACACAAGGGGAGATAGAGAGTGACGATGAGGGTGTTTTGGAGGACTCTGAGGGGAATGAGTATCTAAACGAGGCAGAGGTTGTTGAATATGCAGATGAGGGTGAAATTCTGGTTATTAGGCGCGTCTTGAATATCCAAACCAAAGCAAAGGAAGAACAACGAGAGAATATTTTTCATACGAGGTGTACTATTGAAGGCAAAGTTTGTAATGTCATTATTGACAGTGGAAGCTGCACCAATGTTGCTTCCACCACTTTAGTTGATAAACTAAAGTTAACTACCATGAACCACCCCCAACCATACAAATTGCAGTGGCTGAATGACAAAGGCGAAGTGAAAGTCACGAAACAAGTGAAGGTTCCAATCTCTATTGGGAAGAATTACAGAGATGAGGTATTATGTGACATTGTCCCAATGAGTGCTGGACATTTGCTGCTAGGGAGGCCATGGCAATTCGATAGGAGAGCACTGCATGATGGCTACAAAAATACCTATGCCTTTGAGAAGGATGGAAAAAAGATTGTGTTGGCACCACTTAAGCCAATGCAAGTACAGCAAGAGAAGACAGTAAAAGAAGAGCAGAAAGCAAGTTGCTTGGCTACTAAAAATGAGATGAAGAAAACGTTGAATAAAGGTAGCCTCATTCTATTGCTAATGCTTAAGGAGTTTCAAGAGTTAGAAAATGAAGTATCCCCACATGTGAAGAAACTATTAGAAGAATTTAGAGATGTCTTTCCAGAAGAGCTGCCTAAGGGATTACCACCCTTAAGGGGGATTGAGCATCAAATCGATTTGGTACCAGGTGCTGCTTTGCCTAACCGACCTGCCTACCGAATGAACCCCACAGAGGCAAATGAAATTAAAAGACAAGTTGAGGAGCTGATTGAAAGAGGCTATGTAAGGGAATCCATGAGTCCATGTTCTGTTCCGGCATTGTTAGTACCAAAAAAAGATGGTTCTATGAGAATGTGTGTAGACAGCAGGGCTATCAACAAGATCACTATCAAATACCGCTATCCAATTCTGAGATTGGATGACATGCCTGATGAGTTACATGGTGCTAAGGTGTTCTCAAAAGTTGATTTGAAGAGTGGCTATCACAAAATTCGTATGAAGGAAGGAGATGAGTGGAAAACAGCATTCAAAACAAAGCATGGCCTTTATGAGTGGATGGTAATGCCTTTTGGGCTATCTAATGCCCCTAGCACTTTTATGCGTCTAATGAATTTTGTGCTCAGATATTTCATTGGCAGATTTGTCGTAGTGTATTTCGATGATATTCTAATCTACAGCCAAAGTTATGATGAGCATGTAGAACATTTGAGGCAAGTATTGGAAGTGCTGAGAAAAGAGAAACTCTATGCAAATCTGAAGAAATGCTACTTTTGTCAAGATCATGTAAATTTTCTTGGCTTTGTAGTATCTCATCAAGATGTGGAAGTTGATGAAGAGAAAATCAAAGCAATCAAAGAATGGCCTATTCCCAGAACCATAAATGAAGTAAGGAGTTTCCATGGACTCGCATCTTTCTATAGAAGGTTTGTTCGAGATTTCAGCACTATCCTAGCACCATTAACAGAATGTATAAAGGGGGGAAAAGAGTTTGGATGGAATAATGCAGCCCAGAGGAGTTTTGAACTGATTAAGGAGAAATTATGCAATGCCCCTATATTAGCACTACCAGACTTCTCCAAGACATTTGAGATTGAATGTGATGCTAGTGGAGTGGGGATTGGTGCTGTTCTACTACAAGAAAGGCGTCCTATTGCATATTTTAGTGAGAAGCTGAATAGGGCTTGTCTTAATTATTCAACCTATGATAAGGAGTTCTACTCCCTGATTAGAGCTCTTGAAACATGGCAGCATTATTTGTTACCAAGAGAATTTGTTATCCATACAGATCACGAATCCCTTAAACATTTGAAAGGGCAGAGCAAGCTGAACCGAAGACATGCTAAATGGGTGGAATTTCTTGAAGTATTTCCATATGTTCTAAAATACAAGAAAGGGGAGACCAATGTTGTTGCTGATGCTTTATCCAGGAGGTATGTATTGCTTTCTATGATGAACGCAAAATTGTTAGGTTTTGAATTTATTAAGGATCAATATGTTGAAGATCCTACACTTGCTAAAACCTACCAAGCTTGTGAAAAAATAGCATACAAAGGGTTTTATAGGCATGAAGGGTTCTTATTTCGTTTGGGAAAGCTTGTAATCCCAGATTGCTCCATGCGGGAATTGCTTGTCCGAGAAGCACATGGGGGAGGATTGGCTGGCCATTTTGGCGAAGCAAAGACATTAGAAATGCTGAAAGAACACTTTTATTGGCCTAATATGATCAAAGATGTTCATCATGTGCTTGAGAGATGTATTGTGTGTAAAAAGGCCAAAAGCAAGGAAGCTGCCCATGGTCTTTACATGCCCTTGCCTGTACCATATCAGCCTTGGGAAGATATAAGTATGGATTTTGTGCTTGGCCTGCCTAGAACTCAGAGGGGAAAGGATTCAATCATGGTTGTTGTGGATCGATTTTCAAAAATGTCACATTTCATTCCATGCCACAAGTCCGATGATGCTGTGAATATTGCCAATCTGTTTTTCAAGGAGATTGTTCGACTCCATGGCATTCCAAAGAGCATTGTTTCAGACCGTGACTCAAAATTTCTTAGTTACTTTTGGAAGACCTTATGGCGAAAATTAGGCACAAGATTGCTTTTTAGCACTGCCTGTCACCCACAAACTGATGGACAAACAGAAGTGGTAAACCGTACACTCTCTACTTTGCTCAGAACTGTCATTAGTAAAAATTTGAAGAATTGGGATGAATGTTTGGCATATGTTGAATTTGCCTATAACAGAAATGTGCATAGTGCTACTAAACGTTCTCCTTTTGAAGTGGTTTATGGATTCAATCCATTAACCCCACTTGACTTAGCACCACTGCCACTTGATGCTCGAGAATGTTTGGATGGAAAACAGAAGGCTGAGATGATCAAGAAATTGCACGAAAATGTTAAAATGCAAATTGAGAAGAAGACCTCAATCTATGAGAAGGCTGCAAATAAAGGGAGAAAATTTGTGCAATTCAACCCTGGAGATTTAGTATGGATCCATCTTCGAAAAGAGCGGTTTCCAAACAAAAGGAAGTCCAAATTAATGCCCAGGGCAGATGGTCCATTTCGAGTCTTAGCAAAGGTAAATGACAATGCATACAAAATAGAGTTGCCTGGTGATTATGGAGTTTCAGCTACCTTCAATGTCAGAGATATTTCTCCTTATTTGCAAGATGAAGAAGATTTGGATTTGAGGGCAAATCCTTCTCAACCAGGGGAGGATGATGTGATCATGGAATGAGCATTTCGAATTTTCAGTATTGTTCAAGTGTGTTACTTGAAAATACAGCTTCTCTTATCTAACTTAGGTTAGTGGCGAGAAACTTCTGATTTCTTATCACTCACATCCCTCTAATTCTTGAGTGTGGTGAAATCAATCCAAATCAGCTTAATTGTGGCGCCCTAGGCTTATCAATTGAGTGATTTGGTTTTCTTCTTTGTTTGTTTCAAGCTAAACCAGAAACGAAGTCCAGTGCTCATCCTCTTCACGTTTTGAGAGCACATCAGAATGAGATGCTTTTAGATATGATAGAAGAAAGAATTGAAATTTTTGATAATGAATTTATTGGTGTTAATAAGAGGGTATAGAGTTACTGTGATGAGGTAAGTTGGAATTGTTAGACATGTGCAAATGGAACATAAACATTTAAAATGTTTGGTGGATTTATTGCTACGTATGTTTAACATATTGATTAATGGATTTTAGAATAAAAAAATAGATGATGGATTAAGATGATGATATTCATGGGATAATGATCTACCCATAATAAAGTAACTCGATCCAACGTGCACTAAATGCCAGAGTCATAAAAAAATCTGCATAACTAATTTTTTGAACATGACATGGAAATATAGTGAGAATTAAATCCCAGTAAATTCAACAATAAATCATCATCAATATAGCTCATCACGTCATGTTCATTTGTATAAACTACAGCAAATATCTTTGATCACATGAATGCACTTTATCTATGTACATGAGAATCGTACAGTAATGACATGTATGAAAGGATTAACTATTTTTCAGAATGTCATATGATGACTATCAATTTATTCTCATATCAAGTTACTCTCGTCAGGGTGAGTATTTTCTACTCTCTGGTATGGGCTTTTCTCACTCCATTCGACATGGCACACTTTCTCTTTCTTTTCTCATTATCATAACCGTTGGTTGGGTGTCCCCTACTGGTGCACCATATGGATTGCCATGTGACCGTACTCATTTCTTTTCTTTTCACAATAATAGCCAAAAATATGATTTCAATAACAAGTATGTTTATCAAAATATAATTATTACCAAAAATCAATGGTATTCATGTCATGAACATAACCATTTCAAACATCACTTTATAAAAGATTTCCATGTCAAAATTTCACACTTAAGATGGTAAGAAATTCATACAATGAAAATGGCTATGGCATATACTAGTCATTTATTATTTTCATTTATAAGATTCTTCTTCTTTTTTAAATATTATTTTTATTTCATTATTTTCTTGATGCAGTTTTTCATCCTATCTGACCTTCTTTTACTAACCAGAGCATAACTCCCGCATAATAAATAATAAAGAAAAAGGAAGGGGAGACAGAAATCGAAGCAAAAACGTGAATAGAATGAATAGTGTGAATAGTAACCTTCATTTTTCTCTCTAGATCTGGAGTGCCTATTGGCTTCCGATCTTAAAACTAAGGGTACCACTAGATTCAGGACAGAGAATACAATGGTTTTGACTGATCACTTTTTTAAATCAATTGTTGAATCGCCGTAGATCGGAAGTAGAAAATCTCAGAAAAAGGTAAACTCTAAAACTCTTACTTAGAGACCTTCAATTGAAAATCTGACACCGTAGATGGATTCAGGAGTTAGATAAATCTTAGGATATGAAATTTTTCAGCTATTTGACAACTTTTTGTTCTTGGTGAATAGTATTTTCCGATGATGAATAGTGTTTTCCGACCATGTATAGTAACCAAGTTTCCGGAGCCATTTTCTTGATTTTTGGACCCTCCGAACACGTTTTTGAAGTCTGTTTAGTCAAATGTGGATTGAAAAATTTCATTTTGGGGCTGTCCATTCTGAAGCCCTTATCTTGTGAGTAAATGATTCTTTCTATGGCTTGCCCTATACTCTTCTTGATCTTTAAGCATGTATATGATTATGTTTATGAGATATTTACAATTTTATATGTTACTAAGATGCATTAAAATTATCTGAGTTGCTTACAATTTGAAATATAGTTCAAGAAGAGTATAGTTTTGAAACTGGATTTCTAAACTCATGGTGTATCTGATTTCACATGTATTTCTCATTAAATGATAAAGTGAATATTTATGCATGTGACATTATTTATAAAAATATATGATTTCCTCAAGAAAGGGCATGTACATGTGATAAACCTTGAATAGGAAATTTATGACAAATGAATCTGTACTGAAACTGAAAGTCTGCATTATATTGAGAATTTTATACTAGATTATATGGCATATGTGCATATAATATTGCTTTATACAGTGATATGTTTGCCTCGGATATGGGCATGTATACATGATTTCCCTGATTGGGAAGTTTTGACAGAGGAATATACTGAGAATGAAAATGTTGTATTATAATAGTACCTTTGTTTTGATTCATACAGAATATATGAGATTATGGTTTTATGGAGGAATCATATTGGAAACTTTGTCTGCTAACAGCAAGTGATGTTAGCCCTAGTGCACCTTGATTGCCTCAGCTAGCAGGGGAGGGGTTGCTAGCCTCGTGTAAGGGCTAACACATGGAAGATGACATGTGAAGGAAAGCGGAATGCCTCCTATATGGGCGATATGCCAGTTATATGAGATGTGATTTGCCTTCCCTTGCTGTGTGCTTGAAAAATACCCATATAGAGTCCCTTCGTGTGTCCTCTTGAATGGTAGTAGGGCAAACCTCTGCGGGATGCTGAGTTTAGGCAAATCCTATACCACCAAAGTACGGAAGGGGTTAAACTTTGATATGGTGGTTCTGATATGGGATCCTCCTAAGATTTGTATAAGAAATGTTTTAAATGCATATCACCATTTGATTATTGATTATATTATATCATATTTGGATACAGATATTTGAATTGATTAAAACTGAGAATATTTGAAAATGCATATCCCATATGGATATACTTCTAAACTCTAGATTTTGATATGATAAATTTTAACTAATAAGTACATCCACATTTTGATATGAGAGGTCATAGGAGGTATTATCTACTCACTGAGTTATAAAACTCACTACACGTTGTAGATATGTTTTTCAGATAAAGATCTAGATTTTGGTCCTGCGGCTTTTTGATCGACTAGGTGTCGTACTTCCGTGGTGAGACTAAATTGTTTTTGGGCTTTCAATGTTTAAATTGTAATATAATTGTACTCTAGAGTTGCTCATAAACAGTTAGTTAAACTCTTAAATCATGATTTTTCTTGATAAAAATCTTAATAAAACAAATCACAAAATAAATATCTTTATACATAATAAAAGAAAGAATATTTTTAAAAAGAAAACCAAAATTTATTAAAGGCCAATATAATTATTTTAAGCAAAACAATAATTACTTTAATTAAAAGTAGACTTGCTTTTAGCAAAACATAATCATTTTTAAACAAATAAAAATATATTTGTTTATAGCAAAACATTATTATTTAAAAATAAAAATTACGAGATGTTACATCACACATGATAAATGAAATATGTATAAATAGGATACTTGTACAACTGATCATAGACTCATACATTTCTTATAGTGGCTCATCATCTGATAATTTCTCTCAATTTTCAAACCTTAGTGTGGCGTGAGCTTTACCCTAATAGCTACTTACCCACTACTGAGTGCCTTTGGTCAAAGCGATTCTTCCCACATTGACTACTATGGGCTATAGGGCGTCTCCTATCCCAGTACCGTATCACAACCATGACCCTTCAGTCAACTTACCTCTATAAGGTGCCGCATGTCGCCGGGTCACCTTAGTAGGTAAGGGTCATCTTGAACTTGTTAGTCTCCTCAATACGGCAAGGGAGACACTTGATGCCAATCCACTCTACTTCAGAGAGGATCATCCTGACTATTAGTCGCCTCAATATAGCAAGGGAGACACTTGTTGCCAGGCCTCCTTGCTTCAGAGAGGGTCCTCCTAACCATGCTCATGTCTTTTACATGTTTTTCTAGCCAATTGTCCCAATAAAAGCATATATATATATATATATATATATATATATATATATATATATATATATATATATCAATAATCATCATGAACATAAACCACATTCATTCTCATGCATGCCATAACAATTCATCATAAACATACATGCTCTTCCATCCTTCCATAATATTCACACATCATTTACTCACTTATGGCTCCATATACAAGTGATCTATATTATTCAAATATACATTTATGCATCATTCCTTCATGCTTTCATAATTAATTCAATAAACATTACATAATCAATTAGATATTAACATATTTCTTTTAACATATATGACTCATAAAACTCCCATTATCATTTCATAAACATTGATGATTAGCTAGGATTTAAAAAGGAAACAGAAATCGCTGAAAAAGGGTAAGGCAGCATGAAGCACGGCCTTGCCGTGTCACTAAGCACGATCGTGCTTCCCTCATGGCCTAGCCATGTTTCTCACAAACCCGCACCAAGAACGGCTTGGCCATGTCCTGCATTTTTTACACATCCAGCCCAGAGCACAGCCGTGCTCTGGGCGCAAAACCCAAAATGTTTCCTCTTTTTCTCCTAAACCAGCCAAGAAAACCAGTTAACAATAATACCAACATTTTAAGCATGAAAAATCCAATTTTTCCATAGCATATGACCACTAAAAACATGGATTAAACCTCAAATTTAACCGCACAAATGTTTCTTAAATCACTACCTTATGTACATAAGTGTAAAACAGTTATCAATGTCATAAATGCATTATAAAAGGTTCTATCTACCCTTCCATCATGTTTTAATACATACATACAAGTCACCCATCAAGTCATCCAACCAAGAACTCATTAAAAGGGGTGTTGATCTTACCTTTTCTTTCTCCCAAAAAGATTTTCTCACTAAGTTTAGCTTAGTTTCTCACTCTAGAAACCTCCACTAAAACTGCAGATTTTTCCTCTAACCATTAGTTTTCCATGGAAACACATGAATATACATAAGGTTAGAGAAGATCAAGAGTCCTAAAGCTTATCTCTTCTCCTTGAATTTCAACTCTCTCTCTCTCTCTCTTCTTCTCTTCCCTTTTCTTTCTTCTCTTTTCTCTCTTTCTGCCGTAGGTTCTTCTGCTCTCTCTTGGCTAGCTGGCAACTTGCTTTAGCAAGTCAACAAGAAACCTTATTTTAATGTTAGCTTCTCCAAGAAGTTTCTCCTCTCTTAACTATTGATCTTTCCATCTTTAAGTATTTCAAAATTGCCACTCCATTACAATGGAAATATTTAGTTAGCTATGGCATTGTTTGGTTGTAGGGAAACTTACCAAGTGTTTAATTACTTCTTGAGACATATTCTAATAGGTTTTGGTGCAACTCTCTTCATAGCTCCTTATCTCTATTCTCACTGCCCAAATATGGCCCTACAGATAAAGAAATTACTACTTCCTTCTTAATTATCTTTTCCAAAAATGAGAAATCTCTTATGAAATATTCACAATTATTTCCTTATAATTATCCCATTTAATCCTTTTTAATATTCTCTTCATATTCCATTTTGTGAATATAATTAACAGAAATTCAGGGTGTTACAAATTTGCTAAAGGATATCTTCTTAATTAAGGTTTAATTAGTACTATTGTTATCAATTCACTAGGCTTAAGGAGGAATAGGGATAGAATCCTGATGATAGATCTTTGGTTTAAGATTAATGATTTTGTCAATGATCAATGCAATCCCTTGATGGTGAATATCGATCGAAACCAACGCCTCTCTCATTGATTACTTTCTTAATTACTTTCATTATTTACTTTATTATTTACAATTATCAAATCTCCCATTTTTCAATCACATAAGGTAATACCAGTCTGTACTTGCGAGAGTACGGACCAAATTTTGGCACCATTGCCAGGGATTGCGTCTAGTACCTTTTGTGATTTTTATTTTGATTTATACTTGTAACTCGTTCTTCTAATTCTCAATATTTACAGTTCAATCCAGATATTAAAAAAATCTGTATACAGGCACATAAGAGAACTTTAAGAGGACATCGATCAAGAAGAGGAGGAAGTAATCATGGCGAGGCATGCTACTCTGAAGGAGCTTGCAGTTCCAGATTTGAATCAACAACCATTATGCATTTATTTTCCTAATCTTGATGATAATGTTAATTTTGAGTTAAAATCTGGATTAATTCATCTCTTATCTAATTTTCAAGATCTTATAGGTGAAGACCTGTATAAACATTTGAAGGAATTCCATGTGGTATGTATTAGTATGAAGCCCCCTAGAGTAACTAAGGAACAAATAAAACTCAGGGCTTTTCCTTTTTCAATAAGAGACTCAGCCAAAGATTGGCTATATTATGTACCCTCTAGTAGTATCACCACATGGAATAAGATGAAGAGAATATTTCTAGAACAATATTTTTCCATATCTAGAGCCGCTAATATCAGGAAAGAAATATGCGGCATTAGACAATTGCATGGAGAGACACTTTATGAATATTGGGAGACATTTAAAAAGCTTTGTGCAAGTTGCCCACATCATCAAATTAGTGAGCAGCTACTAATCCAATATTTCTATGAAGGTCTATTACAAGGAGATAGGAGCATGATAGATGCAGCTTGTAATATCCCGTAAATTTATTTTTAAATAATAATATTTTGCTATAAATAAATATATCTTTATTTGTTTAAAAATGATTATGTTTTGCTAAAAGCAAGTATACTTACAGGTAGGATCCCTGTTTCTGCTGTTACTCTGATGTTTATGGAATTTGTCTGTATATGGTATATGTATGGGAAAACCTATATGTATCTGTTTCCATGATAAATCATTAGAATATTCATGATGATGGAAAATATATGTTCATGATATACGTGTTTCACATGCCCTAAAATTAGGGGCGTGACACAGCTAGTGGAGGAGCACTAGTAGACAAGACTCCTGAGGTAGCCAGAGTCCTGATATCAAATATAACTGCCAACACCCAACAATTTGGCATTAGGCATGACCCTCCAAGACATGCCCATAAGTAAGTACTACTTCTCTTCAGCAACAGATATCTGAACTTACCTTTCTTGTGCGCCCAATGGCTACACATTGCAACAAGTTAAAGTTGGTGGAATATGTTCAGCCACAGGACACCCAACTGATATGTGTCCTACACTTCAAGAGGAATCCACAGAATAAGCTAATGCGGTAGGTGGTTTTCATGGCCAACCAAAGAGGTATGATCCATATGCTAATACATATAATCCTAGATGGAAGGATCATCCGAATTTAAGGTATGGGAATGCACAAAATAGACCTGTAGGACAAAATTTTTAGCAAAACCAACAGGCCTATTATCCTAGATAGAATGCATCCCAAGATCACCAGGTAAGTAATCTATTACAACATATTGTGAAAACTCTTGTACATAATTCTCTTCAATTTCAATAAGAGACAAGAGCTAGCATTCAGAACCTAATAACCCAAGTAGGTCCATTAGCAACCACGGTGAGTCGATTAGATGCTTAAAACTTAGGTAAGCTACCCTCTCAAACTGTGGTAAATCCCAAAGAAAATTTTAGTGCAATTATTTCAAGGAATGGTAAGAAAATTGAAGGCCCACCATCCCTTTCTTGTCCTAAGGAGCATGAAAAATTAAATAAAGAGAAAGAAGAATCTATAGGTAAGTCTCCATATAATTTAAATTATGAAGTAGTGTCTCTTTTTCCAAAAGCTCTTAAAGAAAATAGGCTACATGAGAAAACTTTTGATTTATATGAGACCTCTAGAAAATGTAAAGTTAATATTCTCCTTCTAGATGCTATTAAACAGGTACTAAGATATGCAAAGCTCTTGAAAGAACTATGTACTCAAAACAGAAGGCAAAAATTGAAGGGATTTGAAAAGGTTCAAATGAGTCAGAATCTATCTGCCATGATACAAACAAAACTCCCCACTAAATGTAAGGATCCAGGTATGTTTACTATTCTATGCAAAATTAGAGATACTCGTGTTGAAAAAGCTATGTTGGATTTAGGAGCTTTCATCAATGTCATGTCATATTCAGTATACACATCTTTGAAGTTGGGACCATTGAACTTTACAAATCTAATAAGTTAACTAGCAGACAGATCCAATGCATATCCTAAGGGAATAATTGAGAATATCTTGGTACAGGTAGATGATTTGATTTTCCTTACATATTTTTATGTGCTTGACATGGAAAATGGGGATTTTACTTCTCCAATATTATTAGAGAGACCATTCTTGAAAGCATCTAAGACCACGATAGATGTTCACAATGGTACACTCATTATGGAATTTGATGGTGAAGTAATAAAATTTAATATGTATAAAGCCATGAAACACCCAGGTGATGACACTACTATTTACTCTATTGATATATTTGATTCTTTGGTACACGATGTGTTTGAATCAGGTAAAAAGGATAAATTGGAGGACAGTATGAGCAAATCTATAGAGAAAAATGATGGTGAGATAGACCTCAATGTGAAAACAAAAGAGGAACTGACTACACTTAATGATTTTTCAAAAGGGCCACCAAAAGGTAAGGTTGCTTATATGGAATTATCAATTTATGTTATTACTCTTGCACCTTCTGTTTTGCAGGGCCTTAGATCAAATTTGTCACCTCTCCCTAATCACCTGAAATACATGGCAATTGGAGATGCATCACCTATTATAGTTGCCAAAAATCTAAGTGCTAAAAAAGAATAGGAATTGATGTATATTCTTTAGGAAAAAAGAAATGCTATTATAAAAACAATTGCAAACCTTAAAGGCATAGACCCGACTATAGAATTGTACCAAGTTCTAGAGATCAAAAGGGTTAGACCTCTCAAAGGTAAGAAAACTCTCCTTTGGTTAGGACCACTTGTCATTACTAATGTGGCTTCTGGTCATGCAGTTAAACTTCAAGGATTAAATCAGCCTTATAAATTTAAAGTAAACACCAAGGAGCCTCTATGAACAAGATAGAAAACGGAGTCAAGCCAATGATGTTAAACAAAGTTGCTGGTTGGGAGGTAACCCAACAACATATATTCTTTTTCTTTTTCATAATTTTATTTCTTTTATTTGTTAAAAAAAATCTCAGACCTACGGGCGCACCACACAGCGGCGCTCAAAACCCAGAAAGGTGAGTGCTGCGGCGCTCCCCACCCAGATTGGGCGAGCACTATGACACTTCACGTTGCAACAGAGAGTGTCGTGGCGCTCTTTATAAGAGGCCCGCAGCCTTTTCATCCCTAGCAGCATTTTCACATTCTCGTTTAGCCCCAAACACAATTCCCTGCATCCAATTAACCCTAATAACATCAAATTATGTTTCCTTACTTGAATTAAGTGATTTTCTATCTTCTTTTGTAGGATTGAACAACTCTTTTAGCATTTAGTTTGGATTCAATGGAAATTTTCTAGGGTTCTAAGGCAATTTTGATCTTGCATTTTCCAGCCACAAATCAAGCTCAATTAGGTACGATTTTCTTCATCTTTTTGTTCTAGATTGATCTCCATACTCCATTGTTACTTGGTTGCACTTAATTGGGACTTCAAGTTGGGAATCTACAAGCCATTCTTCCTCCATTTTAAGAGCGCACTCCAGTAAAATGCCTCAGTGAGCTTTTAAGTCTAATGGCTCTTGAAACTTCAAAATTGGGCCTTTCAAAGAGGAAGAACAAAGCCGATGACCCTCCAACTTTTAATAGCACATCATTCGTGACTGAAGAGATTTATCAACACCACATCAAAGTGGTATTGCACAAACCCATCATTCCAGAATGAGGATTTATTGTCACTATTGGGTTACCTTATAGAGACAATATCCTTCATAGGCATTGGGAGATTTTCTGCAGGAATCCAGAAGCAGGGGTTATTCTCGTGGTACAAGAATTTTACTCCAATTCCATAGTCCACGAATGTCATAAAGCACGGGTTAGAGGCAAGATGGTGAAATTCACCCCGCATGCCATCAATGAGTTTTACTCACTGCCTGACATAAAGGATGATGAATATTCGACACTCCTTCAGTCATACATTGATTTTGAAGACATTATTAGCACTATTTGCTATAGGGGGCTTCTTAGAAATTGGATAATAATGGCCAAATAGTGTACCTTGATAGGGTCGACATGAACAAAGTGGCTAAAGCCTGGCACTATTTCGTGTCAGCAAGATTCATGGCCACCTTGAATATGAGTCAGTTTATGAGGGACAAGGTCATTTTACTTTATGCTATACTGAAGAGCCTTTCTATTGATGTAGGGAAAATTATCCACAGACAGATGCTAGGTTGCATTAATTCTCGAGGCAGCTACCTCTTTGCCCTTAGTCTAATCATCGGTCTATGTAATAATGCAAGAGTAAGTTGGGATTCTACTGAGGCTCTCATCCAACCAATGAGACCTATATCCTATGTAGACATACAAAAATATAAAAGGCATGAGGAAGTAGAAGAGGAGGAATTAGGGGTTCAGCCACTTCCTATAGGGGAACCTGGTAGCAGTTTAGCTCCACCACCATCCCAGCACACTATTGATGAATTATGGGAGCCACCTGAGTGCTTGAGCCACCAGATGAATAATCTAGCACTCTACTAGTACTCCATAGCACAACACAACAATGATTGTTTCAGTCAGCTAACCACGCCTTGAACATTCCAATAGCATTCCCAGCACCTCCTGAACCACCCTTTAGGCCTGCACTTGAGCAGGACGAGATAGATGGTGACAACTAATCACAGGGAAGTTCCACTGAGCCCCTCCTTATTTTATTACTTGTCTCATTTATCTTTTTCCTTTTCTATTTTACATTGGGGACAATGTAATTTTTTAAGTGTAAGGGGTCACTTTATGATTCAATTGGATGACTGTATAATAAATCATACATTTATGCACTATTTACTCTACTTTTATGATTTATGAACTTTTAATTCCAGTTATTAAATGGTGTGAGCATGTGAACTTATTTCAATCTTTGAGTTTGTGTTAGTCAAACCAATAGTCAATGATAAAAATGTTTAAATTGTTTTTTTAATTTTAGTTTTCTTGCAATTTATTATTATCCATTTTTTAGGATCCTGAAACTACTTTGCACAACAACTTTGAGTATTTTATTTATCTTCTGCTTAGAGAAAGTTTATATAACTCAAAATATTTTATGATCCCACTAATTTTCTAGAACTTATTTAAATGCTACTTAAGGTGAAATCCTAGGCTGATACTATTAATTAGGAGATGATTTAAGCATTATTTGATGAGATTGAGCCTTTCAAGTCAAACCCAAGCAATAAAATATCCTTAGCACCTGTATTTTGAGCTTAATTAATATAGTCCATTGTTTATTTCATAACCACTGCAGAGCTAAGACCAAATTTTATGATTAATTCCTTTATTTGTTTTCCCTGATTCACTCATTCCATCATTAATTGTGAAATTCTTGTTTTATAGAGCTATATTAATAAAAGGGTGGAAGGGTGGAGCAAGGACAAAAGAAAGAAAAATTCCAAAAATACGGATGAAAGTCTAAGCAGTGAAAGATAAATAGAGAATCAAGGAAAAGAAAAAAAATGATGATTATGAATTCAGTAAAGTAAAGGAATAAGTGGGGGGGAATTCCCAAAACTTGAGAAAGCTTAAGATAAGTATAATTAATCATGTGTTGCTAGGTGATTAAGCCTAAATTTATATCTTTTGTCTCACCCTATAACCTAGCCACATTACAAGCTGATTAAAGCCCTTTTGATCTTAAAAAGTAGTTTTAGCCTACATTAGTGGAGAGTAGCATGAAAAATAAACATATGAAAATCCTAAACAGAGGTCCATAACTAATTTCTTGAGATATATAAACTCATTTGGTTGAAAGATGGTTGAAAAGCTCAAAGACACACACATACTCAGCGATTTAGAAAATAAATCATGAATTGAATTTGAGCTAAATATTGAACATAATTATTAAATTTTCTGAAACTTCTTTAAGACCATACAATTTTCACTATGAGAAACTTTATTGGTAAGTCTTTCACTCATCTCATATATTGAATATTGTTCATATGAATTAATTTTCTTGAGGACAAGCAAAAGAGTAAATGTGCGGGTATTTGACATGCTATAAATTAAGCATGTCTTTAGCATGTTTTAAGTTGCTTTTTATTTAATTTGAGTATGAAATAAATATGATTTAATTGAGTTTTTTTTATGTTTTAGGAATAATAAAGAAGAAAATAAGAGGAAAATAGAGAGAAAATATAGAAAAATGATGATTTTCGACCTTCAGTCACTAATTGAGGCTGTCCCATTTGAACTCCGATTAAGGTGATCCAGCGGCTAAGAAAAGAATAGACATAGAGCTACAACTTTCGTGTTTGGCACTTTGGAAAAATCTAAAAGTTTTAGGCGTTGCGTCATGCCTTTTTCGTAGCGCCGCGGCTCTAAAGTACCCAGAACCAGAGCACCGTGGTGCTAGACCCATGGGCCGTGACACCAAACCCAGTGCACCACGGCACTTGTTGTTAATTTCCAAAGCACCAGGGCCCTCGCTGCCACACTAGAATGCTGATATTGCAATTTTTAGGGGTTTTCAACTCCAATTGAAGCCCAATGGGATGAATTTTGACTTAGAAACAGTTTTACTTCAATGAAGAGAAGCCTATCTATAAAAAAGGGAAGAAAGGAAGCATCAACAATGATTGAAGCTCTTAATTACCTTCTTTAATTCTTGTTTATATTTTCTTATGGCCTGTGCGGCTGATTTACTTTTAGTTGGTAGAGGAAGATTGAAACCTCAAGGAATCATTATGCATTGTGAGATTTGGAATTGATTTTATTAGTTCAATCTTAACTGGGTATTGATTATTCATCTACTCTTTTCTTTTCTTAATGATTGTTTATATAATTGCTAGCGAGGCCTACTAGTATATTGCATGTCTTAATCTATTGCTGAATTAGGTTTTGAACAAAGTTTTCATTACTATATTCATGAAGCAAATAGGATTAAGGATTTTGTATTATAAATCATTAACCCTATAATGAATGATCAACTAAATTAAAGATAACTGGTGTGTTTATATTTATTTAGCTCTATCAGTTTCTCTAGTTCTTTATGCAATTAATAGGTTAGACTTTACCGATGTGTTAAAGGATATCTTATTAATTAAGGTTTAATTGGTATGATGGTTATCAATTCAGTAGACTTAAGGAGGAATAGGGATAGAATCCCAATGATAGATATTTGGTTTAAGATTGATGATTTTTCAACGATCAATGCAATACGTTGATGGTGAATATCAACCGAAACCAACGCCTTTTTCATTAATTACTTTCTTAATTACTTTCATTATTTGCATTATTATTTACAATTATCAAATCCCCCTTTTCTCAATCACATAAGGTAATACCGATCGCTGTGGGATCGACCCTTACTCCCACTACTGTAGGTTAGTTGAGAGGTAAGGTATCAATTGGGGTATACGTACGACAGTACACATCAAGATGAAATTGAAGAGGACTAAATGGATAAAAGAGTGAACTTAATTAGGGGATTGAAATTTGAGTAACTACAATTTTGGGAGATTTAAAATTTGCCTAAGCATAACTCTAAGAATTTATTTCAATAATAAAAAGGAGGAAAACACAAGGCAGTGTAAGGAAAACTTCTGTTTTTGAATTTCTGGGTGAAATCCATAAGTATTTTAAAGAAATTGTTAACATACAATTTATAGCTTTGTGTCTTACGATTTTATAGAAACGGAATAACCTAATTTGGAGACCATATGAGGGAGATATAGTTTAATTAGTACGAAAAGGTCAGAACAAGCTCTTGATGTAGTAACAGTGAGGACACTATATCACCCATATTGTTTTGGAGTTTGCCAAAATTATTAGCATATGAGTTGTAGATTTATGACTTAGCTTTCCATAGGCTTTGAAATCACCTAAATTGGAGTACAAATGAGATAGAAATGGCCAAGACAGTAACAAAGGGTCTAGACTTATGGAAACTAGAATGCTTTGACTCTTAGAAAGAGGTTGATAAATTAAGTATAAGGATGTCGACTAGGAAATCAAGGACAATAAGAAGGGTGGTATGTATAGAATTTGGAAAATAAGTGTTTAAGAGCATATAATAAAAAGAATAATTTGAGTGGGATTGGTTTAAGAAAGAAGAAGAATCACAAAGGAAAAATAATTTCTTTATAAGCCAAATAAAAGACTTTTGGTAAACCTTATGCCCTAGCCACTGCCATTACATGAATTCTTTATCATCTTATGCATATTATTTTTGGCATAATTTTTATAAATGATATTTGAAATGATTATGCTTTGATGAGAAAATGTGGCATGTGGGCATATTTTGTTGATTGAAAATCATATATTGGCTATTAAATTGAAAAGAAAAGAAAAGAAAAGAAAATGGCATGGCGCAGTCACATGGCATTCATGTGTGGTGTACCAGATAGAGGACGCCTTATTCCACTGTTATGATGATGATGATGATAAAAAAAGAAAGAGAATTGTACCATGTCGAACAACGAAAGAGAAGCCCATGCTGAATGAGTATATAGTACTCGCGTTGACTTAGGCAGTCATGCTTGGTATGAGTATTTAATAGCCATTATATGATGAAGTTAGGATTTGGACATGCGATGAAATTTTGAAATAGTTGATCATGGCCTTGATATTTCGAATGATTATTCATGCCCATGATATTTTGAAAATAATTATTCATGTTATACATGTCATTGCTGCATAATTTTCATATGCATAGATATGGTGTAATGCTATGGCCTGATAAATTTTATACCTTATATAGCTGAACATGACATGATGAGCTATGTATGTGAAATTATGATTTATTGTTGAACCTACTATCTCACTATAATTCCATGTCATGTCCAAATAAGCATTGATAACATGCAATTATTTTTTATGCTTTTTCTTTTAACGTATGCTGGGTAAAGATGCCTTATGTTGGGAAAATTCATGTGATTAACAATATGTTAGTGGTTGAGATAGCTGAAGTTTCAGAGGAGGTGCCACCACCCGCACTAGTGTCCCCGGACGAGGCAAATATGGATGATCAGGCCGTAGATATATGTATGCTTTTGTACTATAGGTAATAACTAGAACACTATGATATGTATTAATAACATCATTAAATTAATAGATACCCCCATTTGATATCAATTTGTGTTTTCTTAAATTGAGAGATTAATTATCATGAAATTAATGGATCAGATAATAGTCATTAATGACTTCATTAGTGTGTTAAATAAATAAATAAATAGAGTCATTACACATTTCAATGGTATATTCTTTGCACTAATATATGTAAGATATAAGCTATGAGACATAGAGATTTATTACTTTAAATTACCTGATATAAGTGAAAAAATATGATATATTTATTTTGTTGCATATTGGCTGAGAAAAAAATAATATCATATATGGCTGTTTATGTGATGAAATAAAAGAAAGGCAGATGAGGAAGTGAGGAAGGTCACATGGCTTTCATGTTAACACCAGATAGATGATGCCCTATTCACAAATATTAAAAAGTAAAAAATGAAAATTTGGACATGTTTGGATAGAGCTTGGCTCCTTCAAGGGTGAGCAATGGGGGGAAAAAGTCTCACACTGGCCTTGTGATAATCGAATGTGAGTAGTAGGGGATAGACTCACATTACCTTGTCATAAAGATAATGAAACGGAAAATGAACAACCACTATTGGGAAATATTTTATATGAGATACAATATGATATTTATGTGAAATCTACTATAGCCAAGGATGTTATTGATATTTATGCATTATGCATGCCATGTCTATGTTATAATACATACATTAGAAGGGCATTAGATATACATAGCTATTTATACTCTATAGCACATATAGCTGGACATAACATGACATGGTTTATGTATACTGACTATGATTATTGTTGAACTTACTGGGAACCTTAGTTCTCACTATTATTTCATATTTTGCTTATATACTAGCAGGTAAGATACTATTTGTCTTTCTGTCCTTGATAATTGAAATTTAGTGGATTGATATCTGGGACACATCCCCATTATACAAGACCTAGAAGTAATGTGTAACATCGCCAATTTTATTTACCAAAATTATATAATTATGCCCTTTAATATTAAAAAATGAGACAAATAAATATTATAAAGTGATGGAAAATTTTAAGAAAAAGGGTAAAACAAATATACCAAAAGTATATTGGTTTACAAATGGTAAAAATGACTAAGAAAAAGGGGGAAGTATTGGCAACATCAATTTTCTAGGGATAAAATGTATTGTTTCGGCCTTAATATTCCTAGGAAATTATCCTTAAAGAAAGAATATAAAATTTCTATATTTTGGAAAATAAAGGAGCAAAAAGGATAATTTTAAGTAATTAGGCGAGGAATTTTGAGAAAATGGGTTAAGTCATAGAAATTTCCCTAATTAGAGACACAAATTTTTTTAACATAATCTTAATAAATAATTAAAGGAAATAAATGGATTTGGGCTAACCAAACAAAGTGTTAAGTAATGATTAAAATTGACTTAGTAAGGTGGTGAGAAAGCTAGGATTTATTGAGAAATTAATTAGCCTAAGGATTATACCCAAAATATCTCTGAAGTTCATGATTAAGGCCATTAAATGAAGCCAACAAGGGGCTGAAATGTGTATAGAAAAAGGCAAGAATGAGTGAGGGAGAGAGGAAGCTATGAGAAGGAAGGAAAATGACTAGGTTGGAATTGTTAAAAGGTGCAAGGATGAAAGTGGAATTTCAAGGTTTAATCATAACACCCCTAAAAATATCTTATGAGAATTAATTAAGAAGGTGGAAGGAATACATGGAAGAGCTAGAAAAATGCCAAGAGGCATGTTGATGTTGGTAGGTCAAAGTCTTAAGAGATAAGATTGGTATATTTGTAATTATCCAAGAATTCAAGGGCTATTTCATAAATAAGAAGTATTCTACTAAAATTATCTCCAAAGCCATGACAAAGACAATTGAACAAGTCAATAAGAATCTAAGGGAATTAAGGGAAATGTGGTATGGTTATAATGGGAATTAAGCCACTTAGTCATGGCACCTTAAAAATAGCTTAAGGACACCTCATCAAGGCAATAAAGGAGGATAATTGTGCCTAGGAATCCTACAAAATTCAATGAAAAGTCAAAAAGGAAAGAGAAATGCTAGGCTTAAGGAAGAAAGGAAGAAGAAAGTGAAGAAAAGGTAGGAACCAAGGTGAGATATCTCCTCCTACAGCCATATGTTTTCTTTTTCCTCATTTCCAATCCTTTAGAGTCATCTTTTCCAACATGGAAAATTGCAGAACAACAAGCAAAAATGGGGAGGATTGTGGCACAAAAAAAGATGAAGACAAAGGAAAGGAAAGGAAACTAGTGTAGGAGATTATAGGAAGTTAATTCTAGGTAGGTTTGACAATAATCCCTATTCTAAAACCTTGAATTCTTCATGTTTTGGTTTGAATCCTAACCTTGGAATTTCATGAAAATTGTTTAAACAATATGTTTTCTTGAAGATGGCCACGGAAGATGCATATTTAGATGCATGTATGGCATATTCTTGTGCTTGCAATTTTACATTGAATATATGAGAATTATGGTATGGAATGGTTGGATTTTGGAGCTTTTTTTAGAAATAGAAATGATATATTTGATTAATTTGATATTATATTGAGTGGAGATAAGATTATGGTGCATGAGGATAACAATTTTTGAACTGTGGTGCCTATAGGACTAAAATTGGTTTTTGAATGGTTTTTGGGTATTTAGCCAAAATACTAAGGCAAGGGGTAATGATAATAGATAATTGTGATATAAATGATGTATAGATGAGTAACTAAATAGGAGAAGAAAAATTTGGAGGGTGAATTTTTAAGTGGTGGCCAAATTGGGCAAGAAAAGTGAAGGATTATTGAAATGGTTCCATTGATGTGATCTTAATTAAGCATGATATTAATACCTTTAAACTTAATTTTTGTTTGATTTAAGTAAAATATTATTAGGTATTAGCTTAGTTTTTTGTTTTGTGTTGTAGGAACAAAGGAAGAAGAAAAAGATAAGAAATTCATGGAAAAATGCTGAATTGTAGTGATTCCAAACCTTTTAGCACTGTTTAGAACATATCGCCCCCATATGAACTCCAATCAAAGTGATTCAAGTGGTTGTGAAATGATAAAAAAATTATCTACAACTTTTATGTTGAGCACTTTGTCAAAATCGGGATATTGCATTATGTTACAGAGCTTGTAATTCAGAATAACAGTGCAACAGGATGAATCCTGACCCTTGGTCACAAATTTTCATATATCTCCTTTAATTTAGATCGGATTAAGGTGATTCCTACGGCCATGGAAAGAATAGACATACATCTAGAACTGTAATGTTTGGAACTTTGGCACATTCTGGTTTTTTCTGGGGGATCACCACGGCATTGTCTGCCCAGAAGCACTGGGGGCTGCAGCGCTCGAGCGTCACAACCTCTTTACTTTTAACTATTTAACTCATGAAGTCATTAATACTGATAAAATTATATACTGATACAATTCTGGGTTCACATGCACATCATTAATTAAAAACATCTGTACAAAAATTAAACACATATATGTCTACATCTTATTCATCCATATTGACTAGTTTCGGGCATACGGGTGCAAGTGGTTGCAACGACACTAGGATCTTAGCCAACTTGACCCAACGAACGCTAAAAGCCAGTCATAGAGAATATCTGCATATTTAGTCTTCTGAACATGATATGGAAATATAGTGAGAATTAAATCCTAGTAGGTTCAACAATAAATCATAATTATCATCAATATAGCTCATTATGTCATGTTCATTTGTAGAAGCTACAACAAATATCTTTGGTCACATGAATGCACTTTATCTTTGCACATGTAGATCATATAGTAATGAAATGTATGGCTTGAATAACTAATATGATAACTATCAAATTATTTTCGTATCAAGCTACCCCGGTTAGGTTGAGTACTTTCTACTATTCAGTACGGGTGTTTTTTGCTCCGTCCAACATGACACACTTTCCCTTTCTTTTCTGATTAACATAATCATAGCCGTGAGTAGGGTATCCTCTACTGGTGCACCACACAGACCGCCATATGATCGTGTTTGTCTCTTTTCTTTTCTTTTCTTTTCACATTAATAGCCAAAAATATGAGTTCAATGACAAGTATGTTTATTATACTCACATGCTATAATTTATCATCAAAGCATAATCATTACCAAAAATGATTGGTAAAATACAATCTGGCCATGAACATAATCATTTTCAAATATCACTTTATAAAATATTTTCATGCCAAAATTACACACTTAAGATGGTAAGGAGTTCATGCAATGGCAATGGCTATGGCTATGGCATACATTAGTCATTTATTATTTTCATTTATAAGATTCTTCTTCTTTTTTAAATAATATTTTGCTCTCTACTAAATAGAGCATAACACCCTCATTTTAAATCCAATTGAGGTGTTCTTGGTGTTAATTTAAAGATAAGACAATCCTCTAAAACCCTTATGTTGAAAATTTTAGTTAAATCTTAAGTAATCATGATGTTACTACTCCCTCAAATTCAATGTTATTTCTTCTCGGGTAGGTTCAGTCCTCTATTTACAAATCTGATCATATCTCCTTGATATGGATTCCAAATTGAATGATTCTAGTGGCTAAAAATTTTCGATACATATATCTATATTTTTTATGTGAACCATTTCTTTTATTTGTCTGTATATTTTGCCTAAAAATTCAAAAACAGAAACTTACCTAACAGATTCTTTCCTAGTTAACTAGTTTCTGACCTCTGATTACTAATCTGACTCTCCCTCATATTGATTCCAAATTAAATGATTCCAATTGATAAAAAATTTTAAGACACAAATATATAATTTTCATGTTAAAAATTGATTTTAATTCCATATAGATTTATCTTAGAAATTCAAACACAGAAGCATACATAACAAATTATTCCTTGGTTAACAATTTTCTGACTACTGCTTACTAATAAGAAAATATCTCCCTTATCTGGACTCCAAATTAAGTAATTCCAGTGGCTAAAACTCCGTCAGACATATATCTACATTTGTTATGTTAATTATTTCTTTTATTTCCTATCCAATGTATCCTAGAATTTCAAACACAGAAGCTCCCTGGTTACTCTAAAATCCAGTTTCTTAAGGTTTTAGTTCATCATTTTATTACGTCCTCTTCCAATTTCTTCCGTATTTCATCTAATCGTATTCTATCAATTTTTCACCACATTCAAATATAAAAAATAGTAGCATATAAAAATCCTAAAATTTTACCACCTATAGCCATACCTATGAAGAACTTTCCACACCAATCGAAATCTTCAAAACATTCATCATATGCAAGATAACATGTAACATGAAATAGCACCATCCATGACTAATTATCAAAGTAGCAAATATTGTAAATTACATCAAAGTTCTAAGATTAAAATCCCATATAAATTTTACAAATTTCAAAGCTTTTCTTAAAAAGAGATATTGTTAAACCTACTTAAAGATCTCCTTGGCTCATTTAGTGAATTCTTTTTCTTGTTTCCTCTTGAAGGAAGAAGTAAGAATCCTCCCTTCCCTTAGCTTTTCTAGTAGCTCAAATAAGACAAGGAGGGTGAGTTTTGAACCGCAAGGATGAAGGGAGAAGATGGATTCATGTGGAGATTAAGCTAACGTACCTTGAGCACTTAGTCCTTTAGACTTCTTCTTCTTCCTTCCTCTCTTTCTCTCCTTTTCTCACTCTACCTTGCTTATGTTTTTCCTCTCCCTCACTTGGACAAAATTATAATGTTATAAGGGTGGGTTTTTTCTTAAATAAACTATCAAGTAGTTCACCTTTCATAATCATGGGTCTACCTTATCACAATTAGGATGCACTTGGTTGATTTTTAGGGAAAGACAACTCATGTTCTTGTCTTCCTCTCCCTTAGTCAAGATATGCATAGCAAAAGGTGATTTGTATTTTGAAAATCATGAAAAAATGTTCTTAAGATAAGGGACAAGGTCCCTTTGATTTAGGGATTCATTTTCTTTTTCTTTTGTCCCACTCAAGTATGATATGTTTGCCTTTCTAGGTGGTAAATTTCTAACCCTTGAATCTCCCTTACTTGGCTGAAATTATTTGTGTAGGATAAGGATGTTTTGTCATAATACCAGGTATTATTACCTACTTGCTAAAATTATGAATGTTGGATATAGATGTTTTGTCCTAATGCCATGTATTATTACCTACTTATCAAAATTATGAATGTAGGATATAGATGTTTTGTCCTAATGCTATGTGACCTAATCTTTATTATTATTACACTACTATTTCCTCACACGGTTCTTATCTTTTTTCCTCTTGGATTTGGGCTCATTCTTGCCCATTTCTTTTGCTTTGGTCGAAATTCTACCTTTCATGGAGGGCTTGGTCACATTTTCATATTTTTGGGCTATCAGTCCAACTTCTGTATCCTAGTCCAAGTCTATGTTTTATTTTTTGCTTAGGCTATTCAATTGGCTTGCTAGAAACTCATGTGACGTGGAAAAACTCTATATGAAGTGTCCATAGGTGAAAGCACAATGTATGGGTGGAGATATTAAACTTAGAAACTGTAGCTCCTAAATTAGAAAAAATTACCCTAATCCAATCCTTTGAAATTTTAAGACCTTTACTTACTTACCAAAAATTTATCTTTCTTATCCAAGAATTTTTCCTCTCTTTAGTATGATTTCTAATTTTTCCTATTAGGTTTTTATTTCTTTACTTATTCCCTTAATGTTAGAAACATTTTCTATGCATACACATAAGTTGAAGAATTTCTAAGGCTTATATTTCCTTAGATATCTAAAAATTGTCTAATAAATTTTATTTCCTTAATTAAATATTCATGTACCTTTATTAATAAAAGAAATGAAATTAGGGATATTACATGCAGGCTAAGCACTATTGTGACGGGATTTTTCTAGAAGCTTGGGATTAGAATCTAGAATCATTACCATTGTGACGCTAGTAAGATACCTTCATGATGGCAGGGATATGTGTTATTGTTCTAGAGGTCCAGAAACGTTATTGTTGCAATGCTACTAGGACACTATCATGACAGTAAAAGTAGTGCACACAGAATTTGGTTTCTAGAATTCTCAGGGTCATGACGACAACTTCCCAAGGTTACAACGCTAGGCAAAATGATTAAAATTTCCTTTTATTTATTAAACTTTCAACCATGGCTCTTCTTCCCCATTTCTCCTCATTTTTCCTTGTCTCTCTCTCACTCTAGAAATTTCTTCCACCTTATCTCTAAGATTCTTACCAATCTAGATCTCTATTTGAGATGTCAAAGGTACCATTGGACTCATGATGTGAGAGCTAGATTTTGGACCAATTGCTTTCACCAGAGGAGATAAAAATTCTCGTAAAAAAATTCAAGAAGTAGCTCTAAACTTGGTATTCTTCAAATAAGTATGCTTAGGAACCTTAAAATAAAATTGACACTGTAGATAGTCGTAGGAGTAGTCAAAATATTAGTGTTTAAAGTTTCATAGTGTTATACTATTTATCTAATATTCGCCTGCGCACGACGTAGTTATAGCTAGTTCGGTGAGTACTAGTCATATCCCACATAGACCAATGATCAATTACCAGTATTCTATGAAGTAAAACTATCTAAATCAATATAATTTGATAAGAGAGAAGTCACAATTACTTAAACTAGATACTCAATTACAAAAAGCATAGAGTTAGAGTTTACCGTACTTATGATTTCAACAATCAAGATATACCTCTAATTGCAAGTATTTGAGTAATTAGGGATGGTCTAGCCTTCATTCGTTAATAACTATACCTAGGTTAATCTAATTACCTACTTTCATGGTTCTTAGTTTAATTTAAGCCCATTAAGTTGTGTGCACACCAAGTGATTCAATTCCTAGGGGTCTTGTACCTACCAATTGATTCAATTCCTATGGGGTTTTAATATACTTTCATTATTAGAACATCCCTAATTAACTATCAAGATTCAACATCAACCTTCACCTTTCAGTCCATTAGTTAATAACATAAGACGTGATAAAATGGTGATCAAGCATTCTATCAACTCATACATGCATAATAATTAATCTTGATTAACCATAGATAATACAGTTAAGGTTTCACAATTTGGTTTAATTCAGCATCATTATACCATAAGTGGGTTTACCAAAACCCTAGATTAAAGTCTACTCACACATAATTGAAATAGAAATCATAATCAAATTCAATTGCATTAAATAAACTATGATCCAATATATAAGTCAAGTAAAAGAGAAAAAAAAGTAGAGATAGGAAGAAGAAACCAATAACAAGTGCTGAAGAATAATTCAAAGGTACAAAACTCCAATCCAAATCTCTATTCAATCTAATTCATAAAAGTAACCTAAATTCTACTCAAAAACCAAATTCCAAAGTGTTTCCTACATCCAAAATGCGTCCCCCAATCATGCTCGCCCATATATATACTCCTTGCTACATTAAAATACCTAAAAATATGTGTTGTACGAACATAAAGCATAGCCATGTCCTAGGACATGGCCTAACCTTGCTTTAGGCTAGAACTTAGAAAGCTGCACCATATCTTGCACAGAACACGGCTTGGCCGTGTTTTAGGTGTCTAAAACATAGCCTAACTGCTAGAGGATGTCAGTGTCCATTTTTGCCCATTCAAAGCTTGTTTCATCCTTGGCTTGCTCCTAATCCAAAAGGGCCTTCAAATTTACTTTCTCCTTTGATTTGTAGGCTCTTTTACTCACTTGCAAACAAAAAATACAAGCAAGCAGCATCAAGAGCAACCAAAATAAAATCAAATGGAAATAAGTAGATAATCACAACTTTGCTATGAATTAAGGGGTAAATTATAACAATTTAATACACAATTTTCCCCTTTATCAACTCCCCTATCCTTAAACTATAGCATGTCCTCAAGCAAATAACATAACAAATTAACTAGAAAGGGGAAGATGCATTTAAATTCTAGAAAATAGACAATTTAACATAGCTAATACGTCACCCAATAAATGTGATGTAAAAAGATATATGAGCAAGCATTTATGAGTCAATCTATACTCTTCTAATACTAAAGCCAAATTCTCTTATTATACACCCACTCCTATTATTGCCCTGAATTGTACGTGCTAAAATGATTTTTGAGCACTCAAGTAGGCCATCGCATCCTTTAGATCTCCCTATATGGCCTTACCCTTATTTTAATGTTATCACTATTTTTATTACTCAAATTCTTTCACTTCTCATTTTTTCTTCTTTCTTTTCTCTCTTCTTCTATTTCACCATTTTTTATGCTCTATCTCACTAAGGTATAAGCAACTAAGTACTCATACTAAGGCATTTTTGGTGCCTTGAATGGGTACTCATAATGAAAAAAATTTTGGTTTCACATTTCCTTATTTTCCACCTTTCTATACCTTCATACTTTCATAATGCCAAAATAAAAAAGGGCATACAATTCATAGCTTAGTAGGTAAAGGGTTTTTAAAGAATTAGGGGTTCAATGCTAGAAAAGTGAGATTAAATGACATATACCTATTTCATATTCTGATACACATCACATTTTCATAAGTTAAGATCATCCATAATAGTCTAATCACAAAATTATTGACATTGTGACTAATCAATATAACCAGAAAGGCTTTGAAATGAAATATATGTGCAAGAAAGACAAAATCAACAGTCCAAATCTATCAGGCAAGAGAAAACCAATGACTTAAAAGTAATTAACCCCTCATGCTTATATTTGACATTGTCCTCAATGTCGTAAACAATGATAAGGCGAGTCATGAGAAGGGAGAACTTACCAAATCATTGGTCTTTTAGTGGCGGTAGAGGTGGGTGCTAGGATATGTGCCAATTATATAATGTCTGCACCATGTAATGCATGGACCACATCATGCTCTCCATTGAGTCCATGCAGGCTTCCATCTGGCAGAGGTGTGAGGAGTAGGACTCCTGATCAATCGATGGTGCATGTGAAGGTTCTATAGAGTCAGTATAATGGGAAGGGGTAGAGGTGGTAGGGACAATAAAGGCTCATAAGGGAGGTCATCCCCCTAAGAGTTAGAGGAATCACCATTACTACCCTCTTCCAAAGGGTAAAACAAGTTATATTCATTAGTGACTGTCGTTCTATTAGGGTTAGTGTAACATCCATAATTTTTTTTTATTAATAAAGGTACATAAATATTTAATTAAGAAAATAAATTTATTAAACAATTTTTAGATATCTAAGGAAATATAAGCCTTAGAAGTTCTTCACCTTATGTGTATGCATAGAAAATGTTTCTAACATTAATAGAATAGGTAAAGAGAAAAACCTAATAGGAAAAATTAGAAATAACATCCTAAAGAGGGGCAAAATTCTTAGGTAAGGAAGATAAATTTTTGAAAGTAAGTAAAGGTCTTAAAATTTCAAGAAGATTGGACTAGAGTAATTTTTCTTAATTCAAGAGCTACAGTTCCTAAGTTTAACATCTCCATCCATATATTTGTGCTTTCACCTATAGACACTTCATATAGAGTTTTTTTCCCTTCACATGAGTTTTTAGTAAGCCAAATGGATAGCCCAAGCAAGAGATATAACATAGACTTGGACTAGGATATAGAGGTTAGATCAATAGCTCAAAAATCATGAAAGCGTAGCCAAGTACTCCACAAGAGGTAGAAATTTCAGCCAAAGCAAAGGAAATGGGCAAGAATGAACCAAAATCCAGGAGAAAAAAAAAAGAATCTGGTTATGAAATAGTAGTGTAATAATAATCAAGATCAGATCACATAACATTAGGACAAAACATCTATATCCTAAACTCATAATTTCAGCAAGCCATGTGATGATATAGTAGGTAATAATACATGGCATTATGACAAAACATCCTTACCCTACATAAATAATTTTAGCTAAGCAATAGAGACTTAAGGGCTAGAAATTTTCCACTTAGAAAGGTAAACCTGTCATACTTGAGTGAGATAAAAGAGAAAGGAAATGAATCCCTAAATTAAAGGGACCTTGCCGCATGTCTTAAGAACATTTTATCATAATTTTCAAATAACAAATCCTCTTTTTGTTATCTATATCTTGACTAAGGGATAGGGAGACAAGAACATGATTTGTCTTCCCCCCAAAAGCAACCAAATGCATCTTAATTATGATAAGGTAGACTTATGATTATGAGAGGTGGACTACTTGTAATTTATTTAAGCAAAAATCACTCTCATAACATTAGAACTTCATCCAACTGAGGGAGAGGGAAAAATAGAAGCAAGGTAGAGTGAGGAAACGAGAGAAAGATAGGAGAAGAGAGGAAAGAAGAAGAAGGAGAAGGAGAAGTCTAGAGGACTAAGTACTCAAGGTAAGTTAGCTTCATCTCCACTTGAATCAATCTTTTATCTTTATCCTTGGGGTTCAAAACTCACCCTGGTTCTCTTATTTAAGCTACTAGAAAAGATAAGAGAAGGGAGGAATCTCGCCAGTTCCATCAAGAGGAAACAAGAAAAAGAATTCCCTAATTGAGTTAAGGAGATTTTTAGGTAGGTTTAATAATATCTCTTTTTGAAGGAAAGCTTTCAAATTTATAACATTTATATGGGATTTTGATCCTAGAACTTTGATGAAATTTACAATATTTGCTACTTTGATGATTGGTCATGGATGTTGCTATATCATCTCACATATTGATCTTGCATGTGATGTATGTTTGAATAATTAGGTTGGTATGGAAGGTTCTGCATAGGGATGGCTACGGGTGGCAAAATTTTAGGGTTTTGTGCTGCTGTTATGTATATTTAAATGTGGTGAAAAATTGATGGGATATGGTTAGATTGATAAAATAAATATGGCCTTAAACACCTATAAGAGGACCATGAGAAATTTCTGTTGGGAACACCCTTAATAATACATAATTTGATTTTCTAATTTCTTAAGAAGAGGACGATGGAATATGTTAAATTAAGTGTAAGGAATCTAATTAAAATGTTGAAATGAGTAATCTTATAGTTAGATGGAAATTAGGAAGAAAATGGAAGAGGATTTAATAAAAGGAAGAAGTAGAACCTTAAGAAGGGTTTTGGTTAGAAAATTGGATTTCAGAGTGAGCAGGGAAGCTTCAATTTTTGAAATTATGGGAAGAATCGGTTAGAAATTAAAAGAAACCATTAACATAAAAAATGTAGATATATGTTAGGTAAGCTTCTGTGTTTGAATTTTTGGGCAAAATATGTAGGGAATTAAAATTAATGGTTAACGGAAAAAATATAGATATATGTATAAAGAATTTTTTATCAACTGGAATCATTCAATTTGGAATACATATTAGGGAGATATAGTCAGATTAGTAAGTAGAGGTCATAACCTACCTGAGAAGAAATAACATTGAATTTTAGGGAGTAATAAAAAAAATTACTTAAGAGTTAACTAAATTGTTTAACATAATGGTTTTAGAGGATTGTCTTATCTTTAAAGAACACTACGATAACCTCAATTAGAGTTAAAATGAGGAAGTTATGATGTGATTAGTGAGAGAAGGTCAGGCTGGACGAAAACTTACATCAGGGAACAACACAACATAGTGTATGGCCATGTTTTAGGACATGGCCATGCCGTTTTTGTTGCGAGAAATGGCTATTTGAAGCCAAGAGCATGGCTACATTATAGGAAATGGCTAGGCTGTGTTACAGAACACGTCCAGGCTATGTTGGGAGCTGGTAAAGCTTATTTTCAACACTTTTCTGCCCTAAATGAACTTCATTAACTATCGGATAATAATAGAAACCAAATTAAAGAAGAATTCCCTATAATTTTTGTGAGAACATATGTTGGAAATGATGTAAGTAGGACGAAAGTAACTAGAGGTGAAGCATAAAGAAAATGAAGAGATGAAAATAATATTTAAGAATGATGATGAATCTTATAAATGAAAATAATAAATTACTAGTGTATGCCCTAGCCATTGCCCTTACATAAGCTCCTTACCATTTTAAGTGTGTAATTTTGACATGAAAATCTTTTATAAAGTGATATTTGAAAATGATTATGTTCATGGCATGATTCTATTTTGCCAATGATTTTTGGTAATGATTATGCTTGGATGATAAATTATGGCATGTGAGTATAATGAACATACTTGTTTTTAAAATCATATTTTTGGCTATTAATGTGAAAAGAAAAGAGATGAGCACAGTCACATGGCAGGAAAAGAAAAGGGATGCCCTACTCACGGCAATGATTATGCCATTGAGAAAAGAAAGAGAAAGTGTGCCATATCGGACGGAGTGAGAAAAGCTCGTACTAGAGAGTAGAAAGTACTCAGCCTAACCGGGGTAGCTTGATTTGAAAATAAATTGATAGCCATCATATGATATTTTGAAAATAGTTATTCAATCCATACATGTCATTCCTATATAATTTTCATATGCATAGATAAAGTGAATTCATGTGACCTAAGACATTTGTTGTAGCTTATTCAGATGAACATGACATGATGAGCTATATTGATGATAATTTTGATTTATTGTTGAACCTACTAGGATTTAATTCTCACTATATTTCTATATCATGTTTAGAAGACTAAATATACAAATTTTCTCTATGACTGGCTTTTGACATACATTGGGTCGAGTTGGTTAAGATCTCAATGAAGGTGCAACCACATGTACCCGTATCCTTGGATAAATAAGATGTAGACATATATGTGTTTGACTTTTGTACAGACGTTTTTAATTAATGATGTGTATATGAATCCAAAATTGTATTAGTGTTAATGGTATACCATAAACCTTAATTATACTTGGTTAATTTAATTGAATGTTAATATGAGTTAAATAGTTAGTAGTAAAGAGGTAATGACTTCATAGGACTTTATAAATATATATTTAAAAAAATTGAGTTGTTACATAATTGGTATGAGAGCAGGTCATTCCTAGATGGCTAGTGGGTGGATGGTTATCTTAATCAATCTTATAGTGTCTTGAGTGTGTTTGTGGTTATGTTGTGTAGGGGATAAGTGACTTCATATAGGTAAGAAATTACTATTTTTTCCTATATATATGCCGAGGTGTTGTTATGACTACTGTAATATTTTTGAACTAACTATTGGACTTGATCAACTCAACAGCAACATAAATATATTTTTTCCACAATAGGATATGGCACAAATGAGGAAGAACCCTGCAAACAATGTGGAAGATACCCTGCACAACTTAGCTATAGCAATTCGAGATTAAGTCACAGCCACCAATTAAATTTTGAAACATCTTCAGAATAGTAACCACCTGAATAGATAAAATAATGTAAATAATCGGATGATTGGAAATGATAATAGCCTATCTGAGTTCCTGAGAACTAGACCACCTTCTTTCCAAGGTGGCTATGACCCAATGGTAGTTGAAAGGTGGATAAGGGAATTCGAGAAAATCTTTGAGGTGATGGGCTGCACTAATGAGTAGCAGGTTATCTTTGCTGTATATATACTGAAGGATGAAACTAAGTGTTGGTGGTAAAGGACCAGAGAGCTGCTAACTCATCAGAGGAGGCAGATCACCTGGCAGGTGTTTAAGGACATTTTCTTGAAGAAGTACTTTCCAAGTACTGTGCAAGATGAGAAGGAGATTGAATTGCTCCAACTCAGATAGGGTAATATGTCAGTAGATCAATACATCGCTAAGTTTGAGGAGTTGTTTAAGTTCTCCTCTTACATGAGGTTTAACCCTAATGAAGCATGGAAGGCTATTAAGTTTAAAGTAGAATTGAACCTAGAAATTAGGAATGTGGTGATAGCCTTGGAAATAAGGGAGTTTGTGCCCTTGATAAATAAATCTAGACTTTTAGAGAAGAGTTTAAGGGTAGTGGAGGATAAGAAGCTGAGGTGAAACCTGTGGAAGAAGAAGAAAATTTTCTCCAACCCTGGTAAAAATGTGAGGGGAAGAGGATATGGAGCTCGTAAGAGGCCATTGACTGTCGGTCACCAACCTTTCCAATAAGACTTTGCCACAGTCAAGTGCATTAAGTGCATACGTATGCATGGTAACCAGACATGCTACATGGGACCAAATGTTTGCTTCAAATGCAGACAGAAGGGACATTTTACGAAGAACTACCCATAGAATGTACGAAAGCAGCCAGAATAAAGGCCTAAGGTGAAAGGAAGGGTTTTCACCTGAAGCGGCCAAGAGGCAGCTCAATCCTCTAAAATGATTCAAGGTACGTGTTACATCTATAGAATTACTCTTATGGTGTTGTTTGACTTTGGTGCTAGTCATTCTTTTTTATCAAAAGAATGTATTAGGGAGCTTTAGTATCTTATTTCTAAAACCCCCTATGAGCTATCCATAGTAACCCTTACAAGGGAAAGGGTCTTAACTTCTTCTATATTTAAAGACTGTCGGGTCACCATCTAAGAGAAATTTTTTTCTATAGACCTCTTCTATCTACCGTTAAGATGTATTAATGTCATTCTAGGGTTAGACTAGATGTCTAAAAATTAGGTTTTGCTAAATTTTTGCACTAAGACCATTGAATTTTGACCTCATACTCCACAAGAGGAGATGTAGTTATTGATTCTAAATGCCAATCAAGTCAATCAAGAGTTGAAGAGTGGAGTACTTGGTTACATTCTCCTGTGTTTGTCAAACCTAGAAGTTGAACCGAAGCCTAATGAAATTCCTATAGCTAATGAGTTTCCTGAAGTATTTCCACCAGATATTCCAGGCTTATCTCCTGAGAGAGAGATAGAGATCTCTATTGATCTCCTACTCGGTACAGGGCCTATCTCTATTGCACCTTATAAAATGGCCTCAAAGGAACTACAAGAACTTAAGAAACACTTGGAGGAATTGTTAGACAAGTAATTCATTAGACCGAGTGTATCACCTTGGGAGCTCCTGTATTGTTTGTTAAGAAAAAAGATGGGAGCCTGAGACAATACATAGACTACAAACAGCTAAATAAGGTGACTGTAAAAAAAAGTACCATCTCCCTAGGATAGATGACTTATTGGATCAATTAAAGGAAACCTTCATCTTTTTCTAAATTTGACTTGAGGTTGGGATACCATCAAATTAGGATCAAGGAGGAGAATGTATCAAAAATAGCCTATAGGGCTAGGTATAGGCACTATGAGTTTCTCGTAATGCCCTTCGGCTTAACGAATGCACTTGAAATTTTTATGGATTACATTAATAGAATTTTTCAACCCTACCTAGATCAATTTGTGGTGGTGTTCATTGATAACATCTTAATATATTCTAAGAATGAGAAAGTACAGAAAAAACATCTCTGAATCGTGTTGCAAGTACTGAAAAAGAAAAAGTTGCATGCCAAATATAGAAGTGTGGATTTTGGCTAATAGAGGTGAAGTTTCTCAAACATTTCATCTTTAATAAAAGGGTAGTTGTAGACCCTAGCAAGATGGAAGCAGTGATTCAGTGAGAAAGACCAAAGACGGTTACAGAAATCAGAAGTTTCTTGTGTTTGGCAAGATACTATAGGAGGTTTATACAAAACTTCTCTCGTATAGCCTTGCCATTGACTAAATTGACCAGGCAGAAAAGTCCTTTCAAATGGACTAATCAATGAGAAGCTAGTTTCTAAGAGCTTAAGACAAGATTGACCACTCATCTTGTTTTAATTATTCCAGACCTCATAGGACATTTTAAAGTGTATAGTGATGCTTCAAAGAAAAGGTTGGGATGTGTACTGATGTAAGACAAGAGAGTAGTTGCTTACACCTCTAGGCAACTAAGACCCCATGAAGGAAATTATCCAACCCAAGATCTTGAATTGGCAGTAGTGGTGTTTGTCTTAAAAATTTGGCCACACTATTTGTACGGGGTAACATTTGAAGTATACTATGATCATAAAAGTCTTAAGTACCTTTTTTATCAGAATGAGTTAAATATGAAGCAACGAATATGGGTAGAATTTCTCAATGACTATAAGTTTGAGATAAAGTATCATCCAGGAAAGTTGAAGCACATGGGTCAGATGATGGTGTATGAGATACAAATGCTAGAGGAGTTTTGAAACTTAAAGCTGGCCACTCCTCTTACTCCAAAGAAGCTAATCATCAATGGCTTGCATATAGAGTGTGACCTTAGAGCCCAAATTAAAGAGGCTCAAGTTCACAACCAATACTTATAGGATCACAGAGATCAAAATCATTTTTCTATCTTGGAAGATAGAGCAATCATGTATCAGGGAAGGATTTGTGTCCCTCAAGAAAGAGAGTTGAGGACTAAGATCTTGCAAGAGGAAATCAGATTAAGTACACAGTCCATCTTGGACCCATTAAAATGTATTAGGATTTAAAGAAGATGTACTAATGGCTAGGGATGAAAAAGGACATTACTGAGCTCGTGGCAAAATGTTTAATTTGTTATAAGGTTAAAGTAGAGCATCAAAAGCTAGTAGGATTTCTACAACCTCTTGAGATCCTTGAATGGAAATAGGACAGTATTTCAATTGACTTTGTAGTGGGTTTACTAAAACTTTAGTTAGACATATCTCTATCGTGATAATAGTAGACAGATTAACCAAATTTGCTCACTTTCTACCTATAAAAATAAACTATTCACTTGACAAATTAGCAGAGTTGTATGTTTAGGAAATAGTTAGACTGCATTGAATTAACTTAAATATCATTTTTGACAGAGATCTGAGGTTCATGTCAAAGTTTTGGAAGGTGTTGTAAAAAGCTTTTGGAACCCAGTTGCGGTTCAATATTGCCTACCATCCTCAGACTGACAGGCAGACAGAATGGACCATTCAAACCCTAGAAGATAAGTTAAGGGCTTGTGTAATAGAGCAAAATAAAGGATTGGATAAGTACCTACCTTTAGTAGAGTTTGCTTATAATAATAGATATCATTCTAGTGTTAAAATGGCCTCCTACGAAGCTTTATACAGTAGGAAGTGCTAATCTCTACTCTGTTGGTTTGAGGTAGGATAAAAGAACTTGCTTGATTCTGACCTAGTTCAACAAACCATTGAGCAAATTAAGATGATACGAGACAAAATACTTACAGCTCAGAGTCACCAAAAGAGTTACTATGATAAGAGACATAGAGCTCTAGAGTTTGAGGAAGGAGACCATGTATTTCTCAAGGTTTCTCCAATTACTGGAGTTGGTAAGTCTCTTAAGACCAAAAAGTTAAGTCTGCGATTTTTGGGACCTTATTAAATATTGAGGAAAATGAGGACGTCCATATATCAAGTTGTCTACCCACCTAATTTTTCCAACCTGTATAATGTTTTCCATGTATCCCAGCTCTGAAAGTATCTTCTAGATTCCTCACATATAATACGAGATGAACCAATCTAAATAAAGGAGAACATGACATACCAGTTAGTACCGACATCCATATTGGACATTAACGGGAAGCAATTGATGAATAAGACCATTCCCCTAGTTAAGGTGTTATGGGAAGGTTGGACTCCAGAAGAATCAACTTGGGAGCTAGAAGAAGTCATGAGGAAGAAATATCAACAATTGTTCTTATTAGGTAATTTCTAAAATTTTGAGGAAAAAATTTCTTTTTGGGGGAGAGAAATGTAACATTCCTAATTTCGTATCTTTTATCAATAAAGGTACATAAATATTTTATTAAGGAAATAAAATTTATTAAACAATTTTTAAATATCTAAGAAAATATAAGCCTTAGAAATTCTTTAACTTATGTGTATGTATAGAAAATATTTCTAACATTAATGGAATAGGTAAATAGAGAAAACCTAATAGAAAAAAAATTAGAAATAACGTCCTAAAGAGGGGTAAAATTCTTAGGTAAGGAAGATAAATTTTTGAAAGTAAGTAAAGGTCTTAAAATTTTAAGAATATTGGATTAGAGTAATTGTTCCTAATTCAAGAGCTAGAGTTCCTAAGTTTAACATCTCTAACCACACATTTGGACTTTCACCTATGAATAATTCATAGAGTTTTTTCACTTCACATGAGTTTTTAGTAAGCCAAATGAATAGCCTAAGCTAGAGATATAGCATAGACTTAGACTAGGATATAGAGGTTGGACCAATAGTCCAAAAATCATAAAGGTGTGGCCAAGCCCTCTACGAGAGGTAGGAATTTCAGCCAAAAGCAAAGGAAATGGGAAAGAATGAGCCCAAATCCAAGAAGGAAACAATAAAAATCATGTGATGAAATAGTAGTGTAATAATAATCAAGATTAGGTCACATGGCATTAAGACAAAACATCTATATCCTAAACTTCTAATTTTAGCAAACCATGTGATGATATAGTAGGTAATAATACATGGCATTATGACAAAACTTCCCTATCGTATCATTGATTGCCAACCCTGTCACTTTTGGCCCTACCAAAAACGGTATGTGCCATAAGGCATTATAAATATCTAAAACATTGGTTACAAATCAACGAGGCTTTGGAAATAGATGCCCTGTACTACCCCATACAGAAATTGAACTCCAAAAATTTTGGGCATTAAAACTTTGGGGTACCACTCTAAGACCTTTGGGAGGCAGTCTAAACAATGCATTAAATTAGGTTAAACTATATGGATAGTCCAATAATCTAAAGTTAACATGGCCCAGATCAACGTCGAGACCTTGAAATAGTACCAAATTAAATGAACTAAAAAACTATAATGTGGTTCTAGCATAGGCTGGGTAACGAAGCCTAACAAAAGTAGTCCACCCAATTCGATCAACCAGATAGTGGATGTCAGTCAAAAGGCCCAATAGTTTCAAACATTCCTCATTTATATAGCAGATACTCAACATTTCCTATCTTACCAAAGTATAGTATCATGTCCATTGATTATCATTAATGAACACTATACCATACTCATTAATTTAATGAGTGAGTTAGGACGGTCTTTGGGTACATCCTCTACGAGGTTGGTTGGATTGGGAGGTACTTAGGCCAGTTTTTTCACTTTTAGGGCCCATTGATAATGATAACAGATAAAATTTAAATAGGGAATGGGATGAACAATGCAAGAACCAAGAATGTAAGACCGATAAACACACTAATCCAATAGTTACTAGTGATCAATTGCACTTAACCTATATAATTTAGCACAATGTATATAGAATAACAAAGCCAATGTAGAATGGTCTAGACATATCAAAATTATAAGAATGCAGGGCTAGCAAAATTATCTCGAGTAATTCTCAACTAAAGTAAGACCCAAGATGTAGAGACTAGAGTGTTAAACAGCAACTAAGGCAAATATCAGTTTAAGCAAATTCTATTGTTACAATTTCGAATATTAACTAGCAACGAGCAACCACATTATATTAGCTAATTAATTCAATAACAGAGTATATGGATCCTGGTATAGCTAATTCTTGTCAAGTTCAAAATAATTTTCAGAGTAATGTAAATTAAGGCAAAATAGTGCAATAAGCAAGACAATTCAAATCTAGATAATATTAATGTTAACCACAAGCAGAAAGTTCAAGACACATTCTTGTGCAAATTGAATTCGAAAAGAGCTTATCTAGGTTAAACCAATAATTTAGGATAGAGGAACACAATGCAAGCTAATTTTAATTTCCTACGTTAGTCAATAAATTTCGTGACAGTTTCTAGTCTAAACAAGAAAGTCTAGGTTCTAAATAATAATGCACTAATAAGAGAAGGAACTTTTCACATAAACTAGGTAATGTAAAAATAAAAAAATTTGGCACACGTAAATCCAAAATTCTGCCAGAGTTGTTCAGGAATTACCAAGCAAAGTTAACAAACTCTATCCCAATTTCAAAAAAAAGCAAAGTAACCAATAATTTCTAAATAAATGAAGGCTCTGATGCAAGGATTAAATGATCAAAGAGCAGAAAATGTAATGTTAGTCCAACAATTTAAGTACCAGGGAAGGTATCCAGCCTAAACGAGATTAATCAATGTGAGATATAACTCAACCACACAAACCATAGCAAGTCTAGAGGGATAGAGATTGATACTTGGATGGTGTGCCCAAGAGTAGCTGATGGAGAAGATTGATTCTAGCCTCATGAATTTTGACTCTCTTTAGGATGTTATTTCTAATTTTTCCTATTAAGTTTTTTCTCTTTATCTATTCCCTTAATGTTAAAAACATTTTCTATGCATACACATAAGGTGAAGAATTTATAAGGCTTATATTTTTTCTTATATATCAAAAAATTGTTTAATTAGTTTTATTTTCTTAATAAAATATTACGTACCTTTATTAATAAAAGAAACTAAATTAAGGATGTTACATTTTTCTCCCCTTAAAAGACATCGTGTCCTCAAAATTTTAGAAATTACCTAATAAGAATAATTGTGGATATTTATTCCTCATGACTTGTTCCAGCTCCCAAGTTGATTCTTCTAGAGTCAAACCTTCCCATAACATCTTAACCAAGGGAATGGTTTTATTCCCTAATTGCTTCACGTTGGTGTCCAATATGGATGCCAGTACTAGTTGGTATGTCATGTTCTCCTTTGTTTGGATTGGTTCATCCCGTATTACATGTGCAGAATCTGGAAGATACTTTCAAAGTTGTGATACATGGAAAACATCGTGCAAGTTGGACAAAATAGGTGGGAGGGCAACTTGATATGCTGACATCCCCATTTTCTTCAGAATTTAGTAGTGTCCCAAAAAATGTAGACTTAGATTTCTAGTCTTGAGAGACCTACCAACTCCAGTTGTCGGGGAAAGTTTCAGAAATACATGGTCTCCTTCCTTAAACTCCAGAGGTCTATGTCTTTTATCATAGTAACTCTTTCACCGACTCTAAGTTGAAATTATTTTGGCTCGTATCATCCTGATTTGCTCAGTAGTTTGTTAAACTATATCAAGACCCAACAAGTTCTTTCCCCGTACCAAAAATCAACAGAGTGCATATTGACTTATGCGTACTATTTTTGGTAACCCAAATTGATACCTTAACAAAAAATAACCTATAGTAGCGGGAGTAAAGGCCGATTCCACAGAGACTGGAATTACCTTATCTGATTGAGAGAAGGGGGGATTGATAATTTCAAATAAATAAAATTTAAAAATAATAAAAGTAATGAAGAGAGTAATGAATAATAAAGGTGTTGGTTTCGGTTGATATCCACCATTAAAGAATCGCATTGATCATTGACAACATAACCAATCTATAATTGAATATCTATCATTGGGATTTTAACCCTTTTTCTCCTTAAGTCTAGTAAATTCATGACAATCGCACCAATTAAACCCTAATTAACAAACAATCCTTTAGCATATCGGTAAAGCATAACTTATTACTCGCATAAAGAACTAGAGAAACTGATAGAGCTAAACAAATATAAATGCATTGGCTGTATCTAATTTAGTTAATTATTCATCATAGGGTTAATGATTTATAATCCAAAATCCTTACACCTATTTGCTTCATGAATACAGTAATGAAAACTTTGTTCGAAACCTAATTTAGTAGTAGATTAAGACATACAATATACCAATAAGCCTTCTAGCAATCATAAGAATAATTATTGAGAAAAGAAGAGTAAATGAATAATCAATACTCAATTAAAACTAAAATAATAAAATTAAATCCAAATCTCACAATGCATAATGGTGCGTACTGTCGCAGGTACACCCAAATTGATACCTTACCTCAAAACTAAACTGTAGTAGTGGGAGTAAGGGTCAATCCCACAGAGACTGGAATTACCTTATGTGATTGAAAAAGGGGGGATTGTTAATTGCAAATAAAACCAAGTAAACAATAATGAAAGCAATTAGGAGAGAGTGATTAATGATAAAGACATTGGTTTCGGTTGATATCCACCGTCAAGGGATTGCATTGATCATTGACAACATAATCAATCTATAAATGAATATCTATCATTGGGTTTCTAACCCTGTTCCTCCTTCAGCCTAGCAAATTAATGACAATCACACTAATTAAACCATAATTAACAAGCAGTCCTTTAGCACATCGGTAAAGGATAACTTATTAACCGCATGAAGAACTAGAGAAACTGACAGAGCTAAACAAATATAAACACATCAGTTATATCTAATTTAGTTAATTATTCATCATAGGTTCAATGATTTATAATCCAAAATCCTCAAACCTATTTGCTTCATGAATCACAGAATTGAAGACTTTGTTCAAAACATAATTCAGCAGTAGATTAAGACATATAATATACTAGTAGGGCCCCTAGCAATCATATAAATAATCATTGAGAAGAATAGCAGATGAATAATCAATACTTAATTCAAATTTAAATAATAAAATCAAATCCACATCTCACAAAGTCTTAGGTAAGCCCACCACAAAGTTCATAGAAATACTGTCCCATTTCCATTTAGGGATCTCAAGAGGTTCTAGAAATCCCTCTAGATTTTGATGCTCTATCTTCACCTTCTAAAAAATTAAACATTTTGCCACAAACTCAGCAATATCCTTTTTCATCCCTGGCCATCAGTACATCTTCTTTAAGTCTTGATACCTTTTCGTGGATCTAGGATGGACTATGTACTTACTCTGATGTGCTTCCTACAGGATCTTAGTCCTCAACTCTTGTTCTTGAAGGACACAAACCCTTCCTCAATATATGATTACTCCATTTTTTCAAGACAGAAAATCCATCATGCTCTTTGTGATCCTGTAAGTATTGGTCATGAGTTTGAGCCTCTTTAATCTTGGCTCTAAGATCACACTCTATACTCAACCCATTGATAATTAGCATATTTGGGATAAGAGCAGTGACCGGCTTCAAATTTCAAAACTCTTATAGCTTCTGCATCTCATACACTATCATCTGACCCATGTGTAGAGATTTTTGACTTAAGGCATCAGACACAATATTTTCCTTTTTAGAATGATACTTTATCTCAAACTTGTAGTTATTGAGAAATTTAACCCATCTTCGTTGCCTCATATTTAACTCTTTCTGATCAAAAAGGTACTTGCCACTCTTGTGATCACAGTATACTTCAAATGTTGCCCCATACATATAGTGTCACCAAATCTTTAAGGCAAACACCACAGCTACAAATTCAATATCATGGGTTGGATAATTTCCTTCATGGGGTCTTAGTTGCATAGCGGCATAAGTAACTACTCTCTTGTCTTGCATTAGCACACACCCTAACCCTTTCTTTGTCCTTTATGGGGTCACTATACATTTTAAAATGTCCTGTCAGGTCTAGAATAATTAAAACAAGAAAAGTGGTTAATCTTGTCTTAAGCTCCTGGAAACTAGCTTCACATTGATCAGTCTATTTGAAAAGAGTTCTCTTCTTGGTTAATTTAGTCAATGGCAAGGCTATACGAGATAAGTTTTGTATAAACCTCCTGTAGTATCCTGCTAAACCCAAGAAACTTCTGACTTCTGTAATCGTCTTTGGTCTTTTCTACTAAATCACTACTTCTGTCTTACTAGGGTCTATGGCTACCCCTCTATTGGAGATGACATGTCTGAGAAACTTCACCTCTATCAACCAACGTCCACACTTCTCCAATTTAGCATACAAAGTTTTCTCTTTCAGCACTTGCAGCATAATTCGAAGATGTTGTTCATATTCTTTCTCACTCGTAGAGTATGTCTAGATGTCATCAATGAAAACTACCACAAATTAATCTAGGTAGGGTTGAAAAATAAGATTCATGTAATCCATGAAAATTGTAGGTGCATTTTTCAACCCAAAGGGAATTATGAGAAACTCATAGTGCCATACCTAGTCCTAAGGGCTGTTTTTGGTACATCTTTCTCCTTGATCCTAATTTGATGGTATCCCAATCTCAAGTCAATTTTAGAAAAGATGGAGGCTCCCTTCAATTATTCCAATAAATCATATATCCTAGGGAAATGGTACTTAATTTTGATAGTCACCTTATTCAGTTGTTTGTAATCCATGCATAGTCTCACGCTCCCATCTTTCTTCTTAACAAACAATACAGGATCTCCTCAAGGTGATACACTCAATCTAATAAATTTCTTGTCTAACAATTCCTCAAATTGTTTCTTGAGTTTTTGTAGTTCCTTCGAGGCCATTCTATAATGTGCAATAGAGATAGGCCTTGTCCTAGGTAAGAGATCAATAGAGAACTCTATCTCTCTCTTGGGAGGTAAGCTTGAAATATCTAGTGGAAATACTTCACGAAACTCATTAGCTATTAGAGTTATATTAAGCTTCGGTTCAACTTCTAGGTTTGATAAACACAAGAGAATTTAACCAAGTACTCCATTCTTCAACTTCCAATTGACTTGATTGGCATTTGGCATTAATAATTGTATCTCCTCTTATGGTGTAGGAGGTAGAAATTTCATGGTCTTGGTGCAACAATTTAGCAAGACCCAATTTCTAGACATTTAGTCTAACCCTAGAATGACTTTAATACCTCTTAAAGGTAGACAGATGAGATCTATAAAAAAAATTTCTTCTAGATGGTGACCTGACAGTCTTTACATAGAAAGAAAGTTAAGACTCTTTCCACTGTGGGGGTTATTACAAATAGCTCATAGGGGGTTTTCAGAAATAGGATACTAAAGCTCCCTAATATATTCTTAGGAACACAGATAGGCCATTATCATTTCCATTCATCCGGTTGTTTGCATTATTTTCTCCATTCAGGTTGTTACTATTTTAGAGATGTTACAAAATTTGATTGGTGGTAATGACTTGGTCTCGAATTACTGTAGCCAAGTTGTGCAAGATTTCTTCTGCATTGTTTGTAGGGTTCCTCCACGGTGGTGCCATAGCCTACTGTGGCAAAAATAGAGTTATGCTGCTATTGTGGTGATAAAGCCCAATAGTTAGTTCAAAAATATTTACAGCATTCATAACACTATCTCAACATATAAATAGGAAACACAAGTAATTTATTACCTATATGAAATCACTTATCCCCTACATAACATAACCACAAACATACTCAAGACACTATAAGATCGATTCAGATAACCATCCATCCACTGGCCATCTTTTTTACATATATACATATATATATTTTTAAAATCCCATGAAGTCATTACCTCTTTACTTCTAACTATTTAACTCATAATAACATTCAATTAAATTAACCAATCATAATTAAGTTTTATGGTATACCATTAACACTGGTACAATTCTGGGTTCACATAAACATCATTAATTAAAAACATCCGTACAAAAATCAAACACATATATATCCGTACAAAAATCAAACACATATATATCTACATATATGTCTACATCTTATACATCTTATTCATCTATATGTCTACACCTTCATCGAGATCTTAGCCAACTCGACCCAACGTATACTAAAAGCCGGTCATAGAGAATATCTGCATATTTAGTCTTCTAAACATGATTTGGAAATATAGTGAGAATTAAATCCCAGTAAGTTCAACAATAAATCATCATTATCATTAATATAGATCATCATGTCATATTCATCAGTATAAGCTACAGTAAATATCTTTGGTCACATGAATACACTTTATCTATGCACATGAAAATAGTACAGTAATGACATGTATGGTAGGAATAACTATTTTTAGAATATCATATTATGGCTATCAAACTATTTTCATATCAAGCTATCTCGGTTAGGGTGAGTACTTTCTAGTCTTCGGCACAGGATTTTCTCGCTCTGTTCGACATGGCACACTTTTCTCATAAACATAATCATAGTTGTTGGTAGGGCGTCCCCTATTGGTTCACCACATGGACTGTTATGTGACCGTGCTCATTTCTTTTCTTTTCACATTAATAGCCAAAAATATGATTTCAATAACAAGTATGTTCTTTTTACTCACATGCCATACATTTTTATCAAAATATAATCATTACTAAAAATCATTGGTAATCATGCCATAAACATAATCGTTTCAAATATCACTTTATAAAATATTTGCATGTCAAAATTACACACTTAAGATGGTAAGGAGTTTATGCATTGACAATGGCTATGGTATACATTAGTCATTAATTATTTTCATTTTATAAGATTCATCTTCTTTTTTAAATATTATTTTCCTCTCTAATTAAACAAAGTATAACACCGTAATTTTAAATACAATTGAGATGATCTTGGTGTCAATTGAAAGATAAGACAATCTTCTAAAACCCTTATGTTGAACATTTTATTGAAATATTAATTAATCGTGGTGTTACTAATCCCTCAAGTTCAGTGTTATTTCTTCTCGGGTACGTTCAGACCTTTACTTACTAATCTGACCATATCTCCCTTATACAAACTCCATTTAAGGTGATTCCAAAACCTATTAAAAACTAAGACACTTATATACAACTTTAATGTTTAACATTTCTTCATAATCCTTACTAATTATTCTCAGAAAATTGAAAACTAAAATGCTTACATTTACCACCCTGGATTCTAGACTTATTCTAACCTTTACTCATTAATCAGCCATATCTCCCTCATATGGAGTACCAATTATGTGATTTCAGAGCCTATAGATCTGTAATACATACATATATATATATATATATATATATATATATATATATATATATATATATATATTTATTTATTATGTTAACAATGTCCTTTAATTCCCTACAGATGTGACCCAAAAATTCAAACACAGAAGGATACTTAACAGATTCTTCTATGGTTAGCCATTTTCTGACCACTGCTTACATATTGGACAATATCTGTCTCATATAAACTCCTAATTAAGTGATTCCAATGGCTAAAAATCCATGAGACATAGATCTACATTTTTCATGCTAACCATTTCTTTTAATTCCTAGCCGATTCTTCCCAGAATTTCAAAAATAGAAGCTTCCTTGGTTACTCCAAAATTCAGTTTCCTAGCCAAACATTTCCTAAGGTTTTAGTTCATTATTTTATTACATCCTCTTCCATTTTCTTCCTAATTTATATCTAATCATATTCCATCAATTTTTCACCACATTCAAATATACAAAATAGCAGCATAAAAATCATAAACTTTAACCACCCATAGCCATACCTATGCAGAACTTTCTACACCAACCAAAATATTCAAAACATCCATCATATGCAAAATAACATGTAACATGATATAACAATATCCATAACCAATCATCAAAGTAGCAAATATTGTAAATTTCATCAAAGTTCTAAGATTAAAATCACATATAAATGTTACAAATTTCAAAGATTTTCTTCAAAAAGAGATATTGTTAAACCTACCTAAAGATCTCCATAGCTCACTTAGTGAATTCTTTTTCTTGTTTCCTCTTGAAACAAGTAGAAGATTCCTCCCTTCCTTTAGCTTTTCTAACAGATTAAATAAGAGAAGGAGGGTGAGTTTTTGAACCCTAAGGATGAAGAGAAAAGATGGATTAAAGTAGAGATTAAGCTAACTTACCTTGAGTGCTTAGTCCTTTAGACTTCTCCTTCGTCTTCCTTATTTTCTTCTCCTCTTTTTCTCTCCGTTCCTCACTCTACCTTGCTTCTACTTTTCCTCTCCCTTACTTGGACGAAATTATAACGTTATAAGGGTGGGTTTTGCTTAAATAAACTATCAAGTGGTTCACCTTTCATAATCATGGGTCTACCTTATCACAATTAGGATGCACTTAGTTGTTTTTTTTGGAAAGACAACTAGTGCTTTTGTCTTCCTCTCCCTTAGTCAAGATATGCATAGCAAAAGGAGATTTGTATTTTGAAAGTCATGATAAAATGTTCTTAAGAAAAAGGACAAGGTCCATTTGATTTAGGGATTCATTTCCTTTTTCTTTTGTCTTACTAAACTATGATAGGTTTGCCATTCTAGGTGGCAAATTTTCAGCCGTTGAGTCTCCCTTGCTTGGCTGAAATTATTTATGTAATATAAGGATGTTGTCATAAAGCTATGTATTATTACCCACTTGTTGAAATTATGAATATAGGATATAAATGTTTTGTCTTAATGCCATGTATTATTATCTACTTGTTGAAATTATGAATGTAGGATATAGATGTTTTGTCTTAATGCCATGTGACCTAATCTTGGTTATTATTACAGTACTATTTCCTGACATGATTCTTATTTTTCCTTCTTGGATTTGGGCTTTTTCTTACCCATTTCCTTTGCTTTGGTTGAAATTCTACCATTCATGAAGGGCTTGGTCACATTTTCAAGATTTTTAGGCTATCGGTCCAACTTCTATATCCTAATCCAAGTCTATGTTTTAATTGTTTCTTGGGCTATCCTATTGGATTGCTAAAAATTCATGTGAAGTGGAAAAACTCTATATGAAGTGCCCATAATTGAAAGTCCAATTTATGGGTGAAGATGTTAAACTTAGTAACTCTAACTCTTGAATTAAGAAAAATTAACCTAATCTAATCTTCTTGAAATTTTAAGACCTTTACTTACTTCACAAAAATTTATCTTCCTTACCCAAGAATTTTTCCTTTCTTTATTATCTTATTTCTAATTTTTCCTATTAGGTTTTCTCTTTTTACCTATTCCCTTAATGTTAGAAACATTTTCTATGCATACACATAAGGTGAAGAATTTCTAAGGATTATATTTCCTTCGATATCTAAAAATTGTCTATTAAAATTTATTTCCTTAATAAAATATTTATGTACCTTTATTAATAAAAGAAACAAAATTAGGAATGTTATATTAAATATTTATGTACCTTTATTAATAAATGAAACGAAATTAGGGATGTTACAGGAAGCTTGAAAATCCATCAAAAATCTAGTATTTTAGAAACATTACTTTTTGGGTTATTGTTCACGATTTTCTTGCGAACATCTGGCAAGTTTTTGGCAAAATTGATCGGTGGGTTTTGAAGCTCTTGTCACCATGAATCCAACGGTACCTCTGGTATCTCAACTGGATGTCTAGAATGGGAGATATCTTAAAGAGAAGATAAAACTTACAGAGAGAAATGAAGGGAAGAAAATAGAGGGGATGCCCGAGTTTTCTGCTTCTGCTCTCACGTTTTGCTTCTACCCTTTTTTTACTTAATATTATTAAATAATTGAATATTTAAAATTTATTCTTTAATTATATACTTATAATTATTGTTTTTTCATCCTAAAGCATCCTAAAAATTTCTAAATTTTTTTATTCTTTCAAAAATTTAGTTACACTCTTAAATCATGACTTTTCTTGATAAAATTTTAATAAAATAAATCACAAAATAAAATATCTTTATGCATAATAAAAGAAAGAATATTTCTAAAAAATAAAACAAAAGTTTATTAGAGGCAAATATAATTATTTTAAGCAAAACGAAAAAATCATTTTAATTAAAAGTATATTTGCTTTTACCAAAACATAATCATTTAAAAAAAAATAAAAATACATTTATTTATAGCAAAACATTATTATTTAAAATTTACGGGATATTACATTCTTCTCTCCTTAAGAAATTCGGTCCCCGAATTTCAATCCATCCAACCATAAGTAGGGAATGAAGTCAAGGCATAAATTACAGTAATTAACCTTACTACTTAAGAAATTAAGGGTATCTCTTTTGTATATCATCTTTACTGTCTAAGGGGTCTCTTGTCGATCAATAATAGACTTTGATTTTTTTTTACTCATAATTAAGCCAAATTCTTGTCCAATTGAGTTTCTCTGAATTAGATAACATGAAAAGAATCTAATAGGTACTTCCTTAGCATTGATGAAAGAAAGACTGTATCAACATCACTTAATCTTAATGGAAAAGCTAGGCGATATACTACTATGCCTACTTTGTTCAAGATTTCAAAAGAGCCTATATATTAGAACTTAACTTTTTTCTTCTTTCCAAACCTCATTACCTCTTTCATGGGTGAATCCTTTAAGAATATTTGGTCACCAACTAATAATTTCTAGTGCTCAATATCATAGTCCTTATAGCCTTTTGACCTGTGTTGAGTTGCTTGTTTTCTTCTTTTTTTCTAATCAATTTCAATTTATCAACAACATCTTACAATAAGGCTAGCCTCACTAAATCATGTAACAGAAAGTTTGTAACACCTTTTCCATAAGGTTTTAAGTCATCCAATATAACTTTATTATACTCAAATTTTGCTAAGGGATCTCCCATTTAACTCGAAGAGATATGCTTGAAGCATGCTTTATAAACTAGCATCATCAATTTAAGTTAATCATATTCTATTTATAGCATGTTATTACAAATTAAATTCTAGAAGCTTAACTTTATTAAACTCACCCACTTATTAGGAGACCTACGATGTTTCATGTAAAACCTCTAATGGTGCCATTTGTATATTCGCCTATAGCTACTGATATGAGCAAGTTGAACTAAGGACAAATAATTTCTCCCAACTTTCACCAAAATTATAGAAAGATACATGAATAATAACTTTTAATGCATAAACACATCATTTAAATTTACTATCAGCTATACTATAATCTAACTAATATCCTAAAACTTCCTAAATAGCTCTCCTAAAACAATATATTCAATTCTTACTTGTTAACTCACCAAACAATGAAAAATGTATCACTTGTATCTTCTTTTTACCATTATACTAGTACAATTATTTCAAATATTAGTATAGCCCATCAATATTCAAAATCTATGGCTTTTTCTAAGATCTCATTTCTTTAATCAGCTACATTAGATAAATTTGGGTGTCCTACACTTAGTACTTAGTCAGTATATACTGTAAACTAATTATTCTTCCTAATTTGTACATGGTTTACCAACTTACATAGTTATATATACTTGATGTAAATATTTTTTTCCAAGTACGTTTTTTGGTAGATAAATCCTATCAAAATCTCTATTACTTTAACCTATTAACCACTTAAACCTCATAATAACTACATTTCAAAGAAAAGAAATTAACTCTCATTGTAATAAGAAAAAAGAACCTTGCATTTAATGTCAATCATTAATCAGGGATGATGTGGTAGAAAAAGAGTAATACTTAATAGTCAGAAGTTTGGACAAAGCATTGAAAGAAAATTAAAATCAGTTGCCATAATTCTTGAAAAGCTGTAAACAAATCCTAATTGCCATTTCAGCAAAAATCGGTGGCTGCTAGTTTGGAATATATGTGCCAAAATCTAATTCAAAGTTACTGTTATTCGTTGGAAAAATAGCATATGGAAAAGAAACATTTTTGAACTTATAAAAGTTTGTGAAATACATAGAGCATGTAGTGAACTGGTAGGATGCAGTTGGTTTCTTCAAAATAGATGTAATCAATCAACTGTAAAATAAATTAGTCCAAATTAAAAATTCTCAAAATAACTAGTCGATTGAATAATATCAATAGTCGACTGGCGAGAACATTGGGAAAACAAGATAAATCATTTGATTGTCTCTCTTCCATAATTAACTGGTTTGCATTTTCACCTTTTTTTTAACAATGACGCCTATCACCTACAACTTCTCTACAAACATCAAGACATCAATGCTTCATCAAAGACAACAAGGAAAAGGAAATTTTTTAGTGATATCTTAACCTTATTCTCTTTATGTGCTTAATATGAGCCAAAATCACAACTATTGTACAAATGCATTCGTGCCATCATTTTTGAAATTTTCACCTTTAATTTAGCTGTTCTCATCATACCCAGCCTATTTGCATAGCTATCATAAGTATGCCCTTCTCTGAGTTTTATAAATGTACACATTAACATCTTTACCTTCATACTCAAAGTTAGGCTGAGTGCAGTTATGGAGGGAACCGCATTCCATTAGTTTCGAAATATTTGTGTCTTTTATGGTTCCATTCTTGCAAAATATGGAGAGTATATGAAAGCTACACAAAACCTAGGTATGGTGCTGGCCAGGAGAAAAATTCATTTAGTCTATGGTGGAGGTAACTGTGGGTTAATGGGGTGTATGTCTACACCTGCACATATAGGAGGATGTCAAGTTCTAGGTATTATTCCTACAACTCTAGATGTATCAAACTTCCTAGGAAAAATAGTTGGGGGAGAATTTACAGTGGCCTCTATGCATGAGCGCATTGCTAAAATGATAAGCAATGATGATGCCTTCATCACCTTACTAGTTGGTTTGGAAGAGATTTTTCAAATAGTCTCCTGGGTACAACTAAATATCCATCATAAACCAATAGGTTTGTTAAATGTTAACCATTTCTTTGATGTTTTGTTGTCCTTTCTTGATCATGATATGGAACAAAGGTTTATCTCACACTCAGCATGATGAATTCTTGTCACGCCCCTAATTTTAGAGCACGTGAAACACATACTTTACGATCATATATTTTCCATAACATGTATAATATTTTTCCATCTTTCCAAACCTCATTACCTCTTTCATTGGAGTCCTTCAAGAATATGTGGTCACCAACTGATAATTTCTAGTGCTCAACATTCATGGTTCTTATAGACTTTTGGCCTGTATTGAATTGTTTGTATTCCTTTTCTAATTAATTTCACTTTATACAAAGTACTCAACAGATTATATATATACATGTAAGGAACTCTTAAACCATTGTATATCTCATTCCTTTATATCCTTAATATATATATATATATATATATATATATATATATATATATAAGTCGATATTGTCGATAGTAGGAAACACAAAAAAAAAAAAACATATTCACAACCATATTGGGTAACTATCTTTTCTTATTCCAGACTTCTATCAAGTCATCTTTAATTCTCACATGTCAACATCATCCCATGAATATCTTCATCTATTTTTTTATTCTAAAATCCATTAATCAATATGTTAAATATACGTAGAAATAACTCCACCAAACCTTTTATAACGTTTATGTATCATTGGCACATATCTAATAATTCTAACTTACCTCATCACAGTAACTCTATACCCTCTTAGTAACACCAATAAACTCATTATAAAAAATTTCAAGCCTTTCTTCTATCATATCTAAAATCACCTCATTTTATCTTATATCAATCCCGTTTAATTCATCAAATTATTTCAAGTAAATTTTTCTCAACAATTACTTATACATGAATTCTCAATTTCAACATAATTCACATCCTAGATACTAGACTTAATTTAGCATAATATAAACCTTTCACATAATTATCTTAATCACTTAATTTATTTTCAGACATAACTCTCAGAATATTCGCCATATTTCCAAATTAAGAGTTCAAAGATTAATTTAAATCCTAGTTCCCATATTTTATTCCTCAACACTTCACCACCACTAATTCTCTTGATTACATTCGTCAAAACACCATAAGGCCATCATTCGTCCATTCCTTTTAAACTTTTCATTACTTTAACCTACTAACAACTTGGACACCATAATAATTGAGTTTCAAAGAAAATAAATTCACTTTTCTTGTAATGAGGGAAAAGAACTTTTCATTTAATGCCAAACATTAATAAGGAAAAATACGGTAGAATAGACGAAAAGTATAATAGAGAATGGTGCCAAAATAGAAAGTCAAAAGTTTGGACAAAGCATTGGAGAAAATTAAAATCGGTGGCCGTAATTCTTGAAAATCTATAAACAAAATTTAATTGTTATTTTGGCAAAAATCGATAGCCATAAGTTTTGAATATATTTGGTAAAATCTACTTTAAAGCTGTTGGTATTTGGTGGAAAAATAGCACATGGAAAAAGAAACATTTCTGAGCTTATAAAATTCTGTGAAAATCAAAGAATACGTAGTTAACTAGTAGGATGCAGTTAATTGCCTCAAAATAGATGTAATCAATCAACTATAAAATAACCAGTCTAAATTAAAATTTCTCAAAATAGCTAGTCGATTTAATAATATCGATAGTCGACTGGCAAGAACATTAAAAAAACAAGAAAAATCATTCAATTGTCCATCTTCAACAATTAACTTGTTTGCATTTTCATTTTTTTTAACAATTACACCTATCACCTATAACTTCCTTATAAGAATCAAGACATCAATGATTCATGAAGGACAACAGGGAAAATAAACTTTCTAGTGATAACTTAACCTTAGTCTCTTTATATGCCTAATATGAGCGACTATCACAACTACTGTATATATACATGCTTGCCATCATTTTTGAAAATTTCTCCTTCAATTTAGCTTATATCCATCAATCACTCATATAGTTTTTCTAATTATACTCATTCTATTTACATATCTATCATAAGTATGCCCTTCTCTGAGTTCTATAAATATACACATTAGTATCTTTACCTTCTCATACTCAAAATTAGGGTGTGTGCAGCTATGGAGGGAATCGTGTAACAACTTTTTTTGTTGTTTATTATTATACAATATACACGTCATTAATCAAAATGTACATACAACATTTCAAACGCATAAATATCTACATCTTATTTATTCTGATTGACCAATTCTGGAGATACAGGTGCGGGTGGTTGCAACTTCACCGGGATCTGAACCAACTCTCCCACAAATATTTTATTTATGATCTGCCCATCATAGAGTAACTAGATCCAACGTGCACTAAAATCCATAGCCATAGAAAAATCTACATAACTAATTTTCTGAACATGACATGAAAATATAGTGAGATTTAAATCTCAGTAAGTTCAACAATAAATCATCATCAATATAGCTCATCACGTCATGTTCATCTGTATAAACTACAGCAAATATCTTTGGTCACATGAATGTACTTTATCTATGTACATGAGAATCGTATAGTAATGACATGTATGGAAATTGCACCCAAATTAATACTTTACCTCAAAACTAACCTGTAGTAGTGGGAGTAAGGGTCGATCCCACAGAGACTGGAATTACCTTATGTGATTAAAAGGGGGGAATTGATAATCGGAAATTAAGTAAAGTAAACAATAATGAAAATAAATAAGCGAAAGTGATTAATGATAAAGACGTTGGTTTCGGTTGGTATCCACCGTCAAGGGATTACATTGATCATCGACAACATAATCAATCTGTAAAGGAACATCTATCATTGGGGTTTTAACCCTGTTTCTCCTTAAGCCTAGCAAACTAATGACAATCACACTAATAAAACCCTAATCAACAAGCCATCTTTTAGCACATCGGTAAAATATAACTTGTTAACCACATGAAGAACTAGAGAAACTGACAGAGCTAAACAAATATAAACACATCGGCTATATCTAATTTAGTCAATCATTCATCATAGGTTCAATGATTTATAATCCAAAACCCTCAAACCTATTTGCCACACGAATCGCAGAATTAAAGACTTTGTTCAAAACACAATTCAGCGGTAGATTAAAACAGACAAAATACTAGTAGGCCTCCTAGCAAACATATGCATAATCATTAAGAACAAGAACAGATGAACAATCAATATTCAAAACAAATTGAAATAATAACATCAGATCCACATCTCACAATGTATAAAAATCCCTTGAGGTTTCAACTTACCTCAACCAACTAAAGAGAATTAGCCACGCAGGGCCATAAGATAAACAAAAGAAGAATTGAAGAATGTAGATGAAGAATTCAGTGAAAGATTGGATCCTTCTCTAGTTGCTTTTCTCTCTTTTTATAGACTCCCTCCTCCTAATAGGTGTAGGAGTGTTTCTAGGTCAAATTTCGGCTTATCGGGCTTCAATTAGAGTTAAAAAACCTTAAAAATCGCGAACTCAGCGACCTGATGCGAAGGCGGGTGCCACGGCGCGCTACTCGGGCGCCGCGGCGCTCTGAAAAGCTTTTGATGGGGTGCCACAGCGCTTAGGCTAGCTCTGGTGCACTCTAAATTCTGACGCTCGGGCGCCACGGCGCTAGGCATCGGGCACCGCGGCGCTCGGTGCTTCTGGGCAACAAATGCCGCGGCGCGCTAGGGAGCGCCGCGGCCCTCCGAACCTGCTATGACGCAGCGCCGTGGCGCCTAGAAAAATCCAGAATTTGCCAAAGTGTCGAACACAAAAGTTGTAGCTCTATGTCTCTTCTTTCCAAAGCCGCTAGAATCACCTTAATCCAATCTAAATTGAAGGAGATATGATAAAATTTGTGACCAAAGGTCAGAATTCACCCTGCTGCACTATGATTCTAATGTGTAAGCTCTGTAACACTATGAAATCTCCCGAATTGGATCACATGTTCAACATAAATGTTGTAGAGGATTGTGTTATCGTTGCACAACCACTTGAATCACTTTGATTGGAGTTCATAAGAGGGAGATATGCTCAAAACAGTGCTGAAAGGTCTGGAATCGCTGCAATGTAGCATTTTTCCATGAATTTCTTATCTTTTTCTTCCATTTTCTTCTTCTTTTGTTCCTACAACACAAAACACAAAACTAAGCTAATTCCTAATTATATTTTACTTAAATTAAACAAAAGGTAAGCATAAAGGTATTAAAATCATGCTTAATTAAGATCACATCAGAAATATTGACTAATTTCAGAATATCATATGATGACTATCAATTTATTCTCATATCAAGCTACCCCAGTTAGGGTGAGTATTTTCTACTCTTCGGTACGGGATTTTCTCGCTCCGTCTGACATGGCACACTTTATCTTTGTTTTCTCATAATCATAACCGTTGGTAGGGTGTCCCCTACTGGTGTATCAGACGGATCGCCATGTGACCGTACTTATTTCTTTTCTTTTTATGATAATAGCCAAAAATATGATTTCAATAACAAGTATGTTCATTATACTCACATACCATAATGTTTTATAAAAATATTTTCATGTCAAAATTACACACTTAGAATGGTAAGAAGTTCATGCATTGGCAATGGCTATAACATCTTCTAGTCAATTATTATTTTCATTTATAAGATTCTTTTTTTTAAAATATTAATTTTATTCCTTTATTTTCTTGTTGCAGATTTTCATCCTATTTGACATTCTCTTGCAAATTAGAGCATAACTCCCTCAATCATTACTGATTCTTCCCAGAATTTTAAAAACAAAAGCTCAAAAGTTTGCCACCCATAGCCATACCTATGCAGAACTATCTACACCAGCCTAAGTATTCAAACATACATAATATGTAACATGATATAGCAACATCCATGATCAATCATTAAAGTTATAAAATCAAAATCTCTTATAAATATTACAATTTTCAAAACTTTTCTTAAAAAAAAATTGTTAAACTTACATGGAGCACTTAGTCCTCTAGACTTCTCCTTCCTCTTTCTTCTTTTCTTCCTCTCCTTTCCTCACTCTACCTTGCTTCTATTTTTCTCTCCCTCACTTGGACGAAATTCTAATGCTATAAGGGTGGGTTTTGCTTATATAGACTATCAAATAATTCACCTTTCATAATCATGGGTCTACCTTATCACAATTAGGATGCACTTGGTTAAATTTTTGGAAAACAAACAACTCATGTTCTTGTCTTCCTCTTCCTTAGTCTAGATATGCATAGGAAAAAGGAGATTTTTATTTTGAAAATTATGATAATATGTTCTTAAGATAAGGAACAAGTTCCCTTTGATTTAGGGATTCATTTCATTTTTCTTTTGTCTTAATCAATTATGATAGGTTTGCCTTTTTAGGTGGCAAATTTCTAGCCGTTGAATCTCCATTATTTAGTTGAAATTATTTTTGTGGGATAGGAATGTTTTGTCCTAATGCCATGTATTATCATACCACTTGCTAAAATTATGAGTGTAACATATAGATGTTTTGTCCTAAAGCCTTGTATTATCATACCACTTGCTAAACTTTTGTCTTAAAGCCATGTAACGTAATCTTTATTATATTATCACATGATTTATTTTATTTTATTTTTCCTCTTGGATTTGGGCTTATTCCTAGCCATTTCCTTTGCTTTAGATAAAATTCTACCTTTCTTGGAGGGCTTGGATACATTTTCATAATTTTTGGACTATCGGTCCAATTTCTATATCCTAGTCCAATCTATGTTTTATTTCTTGCTTAGGTTATCCAATGGGCTTGCTAGAAACTTATGTGAAGTGGAAAAACTCTATATGAAGTGTCCATAGGTGAAAGCCCAACGTATGGGTGAATATGTTAAATTTAGTAACTCTAGTTCTTGAATTAGGAAAAATTACCATAATCCAATGTTTTCTTGAAATTTTAAGACCTTTACTTATTTCCAAAAATTTATCTACCTTACCCAAGAATTTCAACTTTCTTTAGTATATTTATTTCTAATTTTTCCTCTTAGGTTTTCTCTCTTTACCTATTCCATTAATGTTAGAATATTTCTATGCATACACATAAGGTGAAGAATTTCTAAGGATTATATTTCCTTAGATATTTAAAAATTGTCTAATAAATTTTATTTTCTTAATTAAATATTTGTATACCTTTATCAATAAAAGAAACAAAATTAGGGATGTTACAAATCGTATTCCTTTAATTTCAAAATATTTATGTCTTTTGTGATTCCAGTCCTGGAAAAGATGGAGAGTATGTGAAAGTAGCACAAAATCTAGGTATGGTACTGGCCAGAAGAAAACTTCATTTAGTCTATGGTGGAAGTAACAGTAGGTTAATGGGGTGTGTGTCTACAACTACACATGCAGGAAGATGTCAAGTTCTAGATATTATTCCTACAGCTCTAGCTACATCCAACATCATAGGGAAGACAATTGGAGAAGAATATAGGGTTGCTTCCATACATGAGCACATAGTTAGAATGATGAGCAATGTTAATGCTTTCATTGCCTTACTAGGGGTTTTGATACTTTAGAGGAGATTTTCCAAATAGTATCTTGGGCACAACTGAATATGCATCACAAATCGATATGTTTGTTAAATGTTAACCATTTCTTTTATGGTCTATTGTCTTTTCTTGATCATGCTGTGGAACAAAGGTTTATCCCATACACAGCACGACGAATTCTCATCTTAGCTTCAAATGCTGAGGAGTTGATTAATGCTTTACAAGTATATGTTCATGTACCTAATCCAATTACAACACAAATAGAATGGACAACAGACGACAGCAAAAAGTGCAAATTGGACTTGGATCTTAATTTATAACTATTGCAAGATATGGAGATTGTTGTACCACTTTTACTTTCTCAGGGTCAACTTGGATACCATCTTGCTAGTCACATACCTTAAGACAGTATTTATAAAATACCTGTGCCGTTATTTATGGCTAATACATCACTCACAATGGCTCATAATCTGTTAATCTCTCTCAGTTGCAATCTTCAATGTGGCGTGAGCCTTATCCCTCCAGCTACTCACCCAACCTTTGAGGCCATTGGTCAGAGCGATCCTTCCTGTATCGACCACTCTAGGCTATAGGGCATCCTCTATCCCCGTATCGTATCTAAGCCACGACCCTTCAGTCGCCTTACCTCGTATGGTGCCACACTCCTAGATCACCTTAATGGGTAAGGGTCATCCTGGACTTGTCAGTCTCCTCAATACAGTAAGAGAGACACCTATTTCTAGGCCAGCCTGCTTCAGAGAGGATCATTCTGACTTGTCAGTGGCCTCAATATAGCAAGGGAGACACTTGTTACCAGGCCACCCTACTTTAGAAAGGGTCCTCCTAATAAAGCTTAAGTCTTTCACATCTCTCCAACCACTTAACACAACAAGAGTATACATATTAATAAATATCCAGAGCATAAACCATACTCATCCTCAAGCATGTTACAATAACTCATCATGGATGAACATGCATGTCTTGATAGCCTTTCATAATATACATACATCCATAACTCACTTGCAACCATACATACAAGCAATATATAGTTTGCAAATATAGCATTCATGCACCATTCTTCATGCTTAAATACATGATTCAATGAACTTACATATTGAAATAGATATTTCACATGAAAATATAGCATTCATGCATCATAAAACCATCATTAACATCCCATATATAATGGTGAATAATTAAAATTTAGAAAGGAAACAGAAAATAGTGAAAAAGGGTGGCACAACATGAAGCACGCCGTGCTTCAAGGCCGTGTTTCTCCCACTGTCTCTCTCTCAACCTGGCCATGTTCATCATTTTTTCTAGATTTCCAAATTTTCATCTTCCTAGCCCAAAGCACAGCCGTGCTTCAGGTGCGAAAACCACTAAAATCTCATTTTTATCCCAAACTAGACAAGAAAAACCAACAATAAAAATACCAACGTTTTAAGCGTGAAAAACACAATTTTTCCAGAGCAAACAACCAACCAAAACATGGATTTAATCTCAAAACCAACTACACAAAGTTTTCCCAAAACATTAGCACATGCATATGAATGAACTATAACCATGGATGCCATAACTACTTCAATAAAAGCTCTATCTACCTTCCCATGCATTTAAATGCTCACATACAACCGGCCATTAAGTCATCCAACTACAAATCCAAAAAGGAGGATGTTGATCTTACCTTCTCTTCAAAAACTTGCTTCTCTCTCCAGTTTTTGGTACTTTCTCTCTCTAGAAAGCTTCACCAAACAATAGATTTTTCTTCTAATCATTAGTTTCCATAGAAAACTTATGAATACATAAGGGTTAAAGGAGATCAAAAATCCAAAGCTAACCTCTTTTCTTTGAATTTCACCCTTCGCTCTCTAGATTTCTTCTTCTTTCTCTCTCCTTCCTTCTTTCTTTCTTCCCTTTTTTCTTCTTCTCCTTCTCTCTTTCTCCCTTGTCGTAGGTTTTCCTTCTCTTTTGCTGAGTGAGTGGCGACTTGGCCTCCAAGCAAGGAGAGATATTATAAAATAATATTAGCTTCTTCAAGAAGCTACCTTGCCCTTTACCTTCACCCTTCATTTCCCTAACAATTTCCAAAATGCCACTCCATTACATTATGACTAAAGGGGTTCGCTAAGGCCTTGTTTGGGTGGAAGAAAAACTTATCAAGTATTTAATTCCTTTTTAAGCCTTACGTCAATGGATTTTTGTGCAACTTTCTTCATGGCTCCTCATCTATATTATTGTTGTCTATTTGTGGTCCTGTAAACAAGGAAATTATTATCTCTTCCTTAACAAATTCTTCCAAAAATGAGAAAACCCTTATTAAATATTCACAATTATTTCCTTATAACTCCCACATTTAACACTTTTTAATCCTTTCTTACTATTCCATTTTGTGAATATTATTAACAAAATTTTGGGTGTTATACTTCTCCCCCCTTAACAGGAATTTTGTCCCCAAAATTCAAGAATTTTACCTGTCCCCAAACAACTATGGATAAGAGTGCCTCATATCTTCCTATCTTTCCCATGTAGCTTCCTCTTTAGATAGCCCTTTCCATAACACCTTCACCAGCGAAACAAATATACTACGTAGCTGCTTCATACTTCGATCCAGGATCATGACAGGTTCCTGAATCACATATGATAGATCCGGCAGATATCTTCGTAGTTTAGAAACGTGAAACACATTGTGCTGATGGGATAGTCTTGGAGGTAAAGCTACTTGATATGTTGAGGGACCAAATTTCTTTAGTATTTAGTAAGGTCCTATATAGTGTGGGCTTAATTTCTTGACTTTTATAGCTTAGCCAATTCCAGTGGTCAGAAAAATCTTCAAAAATACATGTTCTCCTTCTTGGAAATACAAGGGCTTCCTTCTCCGGTCATAATAACTTTTTTGATGACTCTGGATAGTTCGTATTCTATCTTGTATCATTCGTATATGCTTCATAGTATGCTAGACTAAATCTGAACCCAACAACTTTGTCTCACCTACTTCATACCAATAGAGAGGCGATTTGCATCTTCTGTCATACAGAGCTTCATATGGTGCCATCCCAATACTCGCATGGTAACTGTTGTTGTAAACAAACTCCACTAGAGGGAGATACTTATCCCAATCTTTCCCTTGATCTAGTTTGCATGCTCTCAACATATCTTCCATTGTCTGTATTGTCCTTTTAGTCTAACCATCTGTTTTCGGATGATACGCAGTACTAAATAGTAATTTAGTACCGAAAGCCTCCTGTAGTGCTTTCCAGAATCTGGATCGATCAGAAACAATACTGCTTGGAATCCCATGCAATTGGATGACCTCTTTCACATAAAGATGTGTCAGCTTGTCCAGCGAGTAATTAATCCTTATAGGTAAAAAGTATACAGATTTTTTCAATCTATCCACTATTACCCATAAAACGTCATAACCTGCCTAAGTCTTAGACAACCCAGTCACAAAGTCCATAGTAATGTTATCCCATTTCCATTCAGGAATCTCCAAGGACTGTAATGTCCCGAAAGGCCTTTGATGTTTGATCTTGACTTTTTGGCAAGTCAAGCATTTTGCTACGTATTTTGCTATGTCTTTCTTCATTCTCGGCCACTAAAATGATTGCTTTAAATCATGATACATCTTTGTGGCTCTCGGATGGATAGCATATTTGCTCTGATGTCCTTCTTTCAAAAATTTTGTATTCAAGTCCTCCCCCTAAGGCACACACATTCTTCCTCGATAGAGGATGATTCCTTCTTCTGACTTTGTGAAGCCTGGTGAATTTTGTTTATTTTGAAGAAAAAGATCTTGTACTTGCGCTTCCTTAATCTGCATTTTCAAATCACATTCCAACTGTAGCTCACCAATAAGCAAAATTCTAGGAGTAGTTATCACCGACAATCTAAAATTCCTAAATTTTTCAATCAAGTTCATTTCTTTTACTAGCATGTGACTCAAATGCAGTGACTTTCGGCTTAATGCATCCGCCACCACGTTCACTCTTCTTGGGTGGTATTTTAGCTTAAATTTGTAATCATCAATAAACTCCACCCATCTCCTATGTCTCATATTCAATTCTTTCTGATCAAAAAGATATTTAAAACTTTTATGATCACTTTACACTTCAAACATTGCAACATATAGGTAGTGCCGCCAAATCTTTAAGGCGAACACTATAGCAACCAATTCTAGATCATGAGTAGGATAGTTTTCTTCATGTGACCTTAGCTGTCTAGAGGCATAGGCCACTACCCTACCTTCTTGCATCAAAACACATCCTAGTCCCTTCTTAGAAGCATCTGTATAAACTTCAAAACATCCAGAGGGATCCAGGAGAATTAAGATAAAAGGTGTAGTAAGCCGATTTTTAAGCTCCAGAAAACTGTTATCGCATTCTGCCATCCACTTGATCACACTTCCTTTATAAGTCAATCTGGTCAAAGGTAATGCTATTTACAAAAAATCCTATATGAACCTTCTGTAATACCTTGCTAGACCCAGAAAACTTCTAATTTTGGTCATTGTCTTTGGTCTTTCCCAATCGAGGATAGCTTTTGTTTTACTAGGATCCATAGACACTCCCTTCTTTAACACTACATGCCCCAAGAATTTGACTTCTTGCATACAGAATTCGCATTTCTCCAATTTAGCAAAGACACTCAAATTTAGGATTTCGTCGATGAAGACTACCACGAACTGATCTAAATAGGATCGAAAGATCCGATTCATGTAGTCTATGAAGACTGCAGGAGCATTGGTAACTCCAAATAGCATGACTAGGAACTCATAATGCCCGTATCGAGATTTGAAGGCTATTTTAAGGATATCTTCCTCCTTTACTCGAATCTGAGGATAACTTGATCTCATATCGATTTTAGAGAAAACAGTCGCCCCTTTAAGCTGATCTAGCAAATCATCTATTCTGACCTTGTTAAGCTACCGATAGTCAATACATAACCGCAAGCTTCCATCCTTCTACTTTATAAATAGCACTGGGGCTTACCAAGGTGAAACACTTAGTCGAATGAAATTCTTCTCCAAGAGGTCTTCAATCTGCTTCTTAAGCTCTTTCAACTCCACAGGAGCCATCCTATACAAGGTAATAGAAATAGGAGTCGTTCCTAGCACCAAGTCAAAGGAAAACTCCACTTCCCCCTTGGGTGGTTGTTCAATAATTTCTGAAGGAAAAACTTCCAAAAAATCATGAATTATCGAAAACTTGACCAGCTCTTACTCAGCCTCCTTGTTTAGGGTACATAAGGAAATATCATCTAAATACTCACCAACTGATTCCATCTGGAGTTCGTTGATCTATTCATCTTTACTTTTAAATTCCTTGTTGGGTTCTAAACAAAAGACCAGATTCTTCTTAGAATAATCCAAGAGAATCTGGTTGCTGCGAGCCAATCCATCCCCAAAATCACATCTATATCCTCTAGGGGTAAACAAATAAGATCCACCATAAAGGATCTACCATATACTTTGACTATATAGTCTTTACAGACTGAAGAGGTGCTCACCTTCCTTCCCATAGAGGTTAACACTATCAACTCATATGTCAACTCAGACATAGAGTAATGCAGCTTCCCTACACAAGCAGATGATATGAAAGAATGACTGGCACCCGAATCAAAGAGCACAACCAGAGGATAGCCATGAAGATAGCACGTACCTTGAATTAGATCAGGAGATTGCTTCGCTTCAGTCTTGTTCAAAGTAAAAACTCTACCTTTAACTGGCTGAGTTTGCTCAATCTTCTTCCCATCCTCCAAGGGATAGCGACAAGCTATATTGCCTTTCTGGCCACATCAGAAACAAGTAAATGGATTACGGGAACAAGGTCCATTCTTATGTCGTCGCTCACATTTTTTGCACTCGCTCCTAGTAAAATTCTGCACCCATGGTCTAGCCCCTATGGCTAAGGGTTTCTTGCTTGCAGCGGTGTTTCTTCCTCTGACAAAATGATCGGGAGCTAAATATTCTCATTTTCTCTTCCATAGCACCTACCCGTCTTTCTTCCTTTACTACCTTCAAACTCTTTTCCAGCAACCGACACTTGTTAATCAAAGGAACAAATTTGCGAATTTCCAAGGCCACTACTGCATTGTGAATTTTAGGATTCAGACCAGCTTTGAACTTGATTGCCTTCCAAGATTCATTTGAATTGTATCTTAGATAAGACAAGAACTTGGCTAACTCCTCGAATCTTGTAATGTACTGGTCAATTGATCGATTCCCTTGTTTGACTTGAAGGAATTCTATTTCCTTCTAGGCCCCGACACTTCTTGGAAAATATTTGTCCAAGAAGGTCTCTCGAAAGACAAACTAGGTAGCTAGCTTCCCTGGTGGGCCAACAATTCACTAGCTCATCTCCACCAGAACTCTGCTTCTTCCTTTAGCATGTATACAACAAAATTTACCTTCTACTCATTTGAACACTCCAGAACCCTGAAAACTTTCTCTATTTCAGTTAGCCATCTATCTGCCACCATAGGATCATACCCTCCGATGAAAGACGGAAGTCGAGTCCTTATAAAATCTACCCATCCATTGCCAGCGTTCCTTGGGTTTTCACCCATTTCACCATTAGAATTACTATTGCTCTAAATATGCCGTAGGATTTCATTCATGGCAGAAGCTTGATCTCGAATAGAAGTGGCTAGATTTTGTATAGCAGATTCCGCACTTTTCGCTTACTTTCTCCTTGATGATGCCATTTTCTACTATATGAAACAAAAGAGTTAGTCACTATTGAGGTGATCAAGCTTAACAGTATTTAAAGAAAACTATTATAATATAGTAGTGATAACACCATCAAGCATACATATTACGAAAAATGCAAGCAATTTTTCCTTAACAATTTTTCATGTACTACTCTTCTCCATCTATCCACATCTTATTCAAGATGTTTTTAAATCGATCTAGGTAACCATCCACCCCCATGGCCACTTAGGATTGACCTGCTCTGATACCAACTTGTAACATCTGGTTTATATATATATATATACACATATGAAAGAGTCCAACGTTTATCATAAGTTAGGCATCTTGTATTTACATACATACCAAAGTTACATCCATCAGAGTTTAGCAGCATATATACATACATATGTAACCCGAGGTACTGAGCATACATCACAAAAGGCTGAGTACCGTTAGGTTACATAAAAACAATGGGGTTAGCCCATTTACATCACAAAATTAGTTATATACATAGCATTATCCTACTACCCTCCCCTGGCCGTCACCACTGGGGTACTACTGGTAGAGAAGGTAGGCCAAGAGTAGGGACCTCTACCATGTTGATCACCAACAAGATCACTATGACCATGAACTGTCCCAAGTAAGGGACGTCCACCATTTGCAGCTCCAGGAGAATCGTTAACACAACAAAAGACATCTCTACTGATCTGAACATAACATTAAAACATAGTGAGATATAAAATCCCAGCAAGGTCAACATCCAATACATATAAACATATAGAAAATACTTAGATGCTATGTCCAATTGTATAAGTTATAGAAAACATTTTCTCTTTTTATGCAATAAAGGTACAGTAAAGTACATGCAAGCCTTTTATAGGTTATGCATCAATATCACGCATGATAAAATGAAACATGTATTTACAAAATACCTGTGTCGTTATTCATGGCTCATACATCACTCACAGTGGCTCATAATCTGTTAATCTCTCTCAATTGCAATCCTCAATATGGCATGTGTAACATCCCTAATTTCGTTTCATGTATTAATAAAAGTACAAAAGTATTCAAAGTAACATCTCTAATTTCTTTTCTTTTATTAATAAGGAAATAAAATTGATTAGACAATTTTTAAATATCTAAGGAAAAATAATCCTTAGAAATTCTTCACCTTACGTATGCATAAAAAATGTTCTAACATTAATGGAATAGGTAAAGAGAGAAAACCTAAGAGGAAATATTAGAAATAAATATACTAAAGAAAGTTGAAATTCTTAGGTAAGGAAGATAAATTTTTGTGAAGGTACTAAAATTTCAAGAATATTGGATTAGGGTAATTTTTCCTAATTTAAGAGTTAAAGTTACTAAGTTTAGTATCTCCACCCATAAATTGAGCTTTCAACTATGGACACTTCATATATAATCTTTCTACCTCACATGAATTTTTAGCAAGCCAATAGTATAACCCAAGGAAGAAATAAAACATAGACTTGGACTAAGATATAGAAATTGGATCGGTAACCCAAAAATCATGAAAATGTGACCAAGCCCATTATGGAAGGTAGAATTTTAACCAAAGTAAAGAAAATGGGCAAGAATAAGCCCAAACCCAAGAGGAAAAATAAAAATAAAAATAAAGTGATGAAATAATGGTGTAATCAAGATTAGGTGATAAGGCATTACGACAAAACATCTATATTCTACACTCATAATTTTAGCAAGTGGTATGATAATACATGGCATTAGGACAAAAACTCTATATCCCACACTCATAATTTTAGCAAGTGGTATGGTAATACATGGCATTAGGACAAAACATTTCAATCCCACACAAATAATTTCAGCCTAATAATGGAGATTTAAGGGCTAGAAATTTGCCACCCAAAAAGGCAAACCTATCATACTTGATTAAGACAAAAGAAAATGGAAATGAATCCCTAAATTAAAGTGACCTTGTCTCTTATCTTAAGAACATATCATTATAATTTTCAAAATACAAATCTCCTTTTGCTATGCATATCTTGACTAAGGAAGAGGAAGACAAGAACATAAGTTGTTTGCTTTTCAAAAATTCAACCAAGTGTATCCTAATTGTGATAAGGTAGACCCATGATCATGAAAGATGAATTATTTGATGGTTTATTTAAGCAAAACCCACCCCTATAACATTTTAATTTCGTCTAAGTGAGGAAGAGAGAGAAATAGAAGCAAGGTAGAGAGAGGAAATGAGAGAAAGAGAAGAGAAGAAAGGAAGGAAGAAGAAGGAGAAGTCTAGAGGGCTAATTACTCAAGGTAAGTTAACTTAATCTCCACTTGAATCCATTTTTCTTCTTCATCCTTGAGGTTCAAAAACTCACCCACCTTCTCTTATTTAAGCTGTTAGAAAAGCTAAGGAAAGGGAGGAATCTTGATACTTCTTTCAAGGGGAAGCAAGAAAACAAATTCACTAAGTGAGCTAAGGAGATTCTTAGATAGGTTTAACAATATTTCTTTTTGAAGAAAAGTTTGAAATTTGTAACATTTATATGGGATTTTGATCTTAAGAACTTTGATGATTGGTCATGGATGTTGCTTTATCATGTTACTTATTATTCTTGCATGTCATGTATGTTTGAATACTTAGGCAGGTGTAGATAGTTCTGCATAGGTATGGCTATGGGTGGTAAAAATTTAAGCTTCTGTTTTTAAAATTCTGGGTAGAATCGGTAAGGAGTTAAAATAACTTGTTAACATAACAATTATAGATATATGTCTCACGGATTTTTAGCCACTGGAATCACTCAATTTGGAGTCCATATGAGATAGATATGGTCTGATTAGTAAGTAGTGGTCAGAAAATGGTTAATCAAGGAAGAATCTATTAGGAAAGCTTCTGTTTTTTAATTTCTTGGAACATTCTGTAGGGAATTAAAATAACTTGTCAACATAACAATTATAGATATATGTGTCACGGAATTTTATCCACTGGAATCACTCAATTTGGAGTCCATATGAGGTATATATGGTCTGATTAGTAATAAGTGTTCAGAAAATGATTAATCAGGGTAGAATCTGTTAGGAAAGCTTCTATTTTTAAATTTTTTGAGAATATTATGTAGGGAATTAAAATAACTTGTTAACATAACAATTATAGATATATGTATCACGGAAATTTAGCCACTGTAACCAATCAATTTGGAGTCCATATGAGGTAGATATGGTCTGATTAGTAAGCAGTGTTCAGAATATGGTTAATCAGGGAAGAACACGTTAGGATAGCTTTTGTGTTTTAATTTCTTGGAATATCCTGTAGGGAGTTCAAATAAATGGTTAACATAATAATTATAGATATATGTGTCACGGAATTTTAGCCATTGGAATTACACAATTTGGAGTTCATAAGTGGTAGATATGGTCTGATTAGTAAGCAGTGCTCAGAAAATAGTTAATCAGGGAATAATATGTTAGGATAGATCTGTGTTTTAATTTCTGGGAAAATTATGTAGGGAATTAAAATAAATGGTTAACATAATTATATATATATGTGTCACGGATTTTTAGCCACTAGAATCACTTAATTTGGAAGTTTTATGAGGTATGGACAGATTAGTAGCTAGAGGTCAGAAACTACCTAAGAAGAAATAACCTATAATTTGAGGGACTAATATCACCTTGATTTCTTAATATTTTGCTAAACTGTTCAACATAATAGTTTTAGATAATTGTTTTATCTTTAAATTGACACCAAGGTCACCTACATCGGATCTAAATTAAGAGAATTATGATCTGATTAGTAAGAGAATGTTAGATAGGATGAAAACTTGCATCAAGAAAATAAAGAAATAAATGAAAATAATAAATGACTAGTATATGCCATAGCCATTGCCATTGTATGAAATTCTTACCATCTTAAGTGTGAAATTTTGACATGGAAATATTTTATAAAGTGATATTTGAAATGGTTATGTTTATGGCATGATTACCAATGATTTTTGGTAATAGTTATTTACTTGTTATTGAAAGCATATTTTTGGGTATCATTGTGAAAAGAAAAGAAATGAGCACGGTCACATGGCAATCTGTGTGGTACACCAGTAGGGGATGCCCTACCAACGGTTATGATCATGTTAATGAGAAAAGAAAGAGAAAGTAAGCCATGTCGGACAGAGGGAGAAAAGCCCGTACCGGAGAGTAGAAAATACTCACCCTGACCGGGGTAACTTGATATGAGAATAAATTGATAGTCATCCTATGATATCCTGGCAAATAGTATTTATGCCATACATGTCATAATTGTACAAATTTGCATGTGCATGGATAAAGTGTATTCATGTGACCTAAAAATATTTTTTGTAGTTTATACAGATGGACATGACATGATGAACTATATTGATGGTAAATTATGATTTATTGTTGAACCTACTGGGATTTAATTCTCACTATATTTCCATATCATGTTCAGAAGAATAATTATGCAGATTTTCTCCATGACACTTATTATTGTCATATGTTGGATCGAGGTTCCCTACCTTTGGCAACTACCAGTTATATCGGATATATCTGTACTACATGTGACTGAGATTACGCTGGAGGCGCCGCCACCCGCACCAGTGTCCCCGGAAGTAATCAATGTAGATGATTAGGGCTGATATGTATATTTTAGACCTTTTTAAAAATGTTTGTAAAATAATGGTGTGAATGGAAACTCAGTATTGTATCACTGTTAATAACAATTATGCTTGGTTAAATTAATTATTATTATGAGTTAAGTGGTTAGAATTAAAGCAGTAATAACTTCATGGAATTTTACAAATATAAAAAAAAATTGTTACAAAAATGGAGTTGTTACAGCATGAGCCTTACCCCTCAAGCTACTCACCCACCCTTTAAGGGCCATTGGTCGGAGCGGTCCTTCCTATATTGACCCCTCTAGGCTATAGGGCGTCCCCTATTCTGGTACTGTATCCAAGCCACGACCCTTCAGTCGCCTTACCTCATAAGGTGCCACACTCTCGGGTCACCTTAATGGGTAAGGTTCATCCTGGACTTGTCAGTCTCCTCAATACAACAGGGGAGACACCTATTTTTAGGCCAACCTGCTTCAGAGAGGATCATTCTGACTTGTTAGTTGCCTCAATACAGCAAGGGAGACACCTATTACCAGGCCACCTTTGTAACAACTTTTTTTTTTCTTTTATTTATTATTATACAATATAAATTTCACGCACACATCATTAATCAAAACATACATACAACATTTCAAACACATAAATATCTACATCTTATTTATTCTGGTTGACAAATTTTAGAGATTCGGGTGCGGGTGGTTGCACCTTCACTGGGATCTGTGTCAACTCGTCCACAAACATTTTTATTTAGGATTCGCCCATCATAGAATAACTCGATCCAACGTGCACTAAAAGCCAGAGCTATAGAAAAATCTGCATAACTAATTTTCTGAATATGACATGGAAATATAGTGAGAATTAAATATCAGTAAGTTCAACAATAAATCATTATCAATATAGCTCATCAAGTCATATTCAGCTGTATAAACTACAGAAAATATCTTTGGTCACATGAATGCATTATATCTATGCACATAAAAATCATACAGTAATGATATGTATGACAAGATTAACTATTTTCAGAATATCATATGATGACTATAAATTTATTCTCATATCAAGCTACCCCGGTCAGGGTGAGTATTTTCTACTCTCCAGTACGGGCTTTTCTCGCTCCGTCCGACATGGTCCACTTTCTCTTTCTTTTCTCATTAACATGATCATAACCATTGGTAGGACATCCCCTACTGGTGCACCACACGGATTGCAATGTGACCGTGCTCATTTCTTTTCTTTTCACAATGATAGCCAAAAAATGCTTTCAATAACAAGTATGTTCATCAAAATATAACTATTACCATAAAACATTAGTAATCATACCATGAACATAACCATTTCAAATATCACTTTATAAAATATTTCCATGTCAGAATTTCACACTTAAGATAGTAAGAAGTTCATACAATGGAAATGACTATGGCATATATTAGTCATTTATTATTTTCATTTATAAGATTCGTCTTCTTTTTTAAATATTAATTTCATCTCTTCATTTTCTTTATGCTTGGCCTTTAGTCAATTTCTTCATATTTCTATCATTTCTAACACATGTTCTTACAAATTTACAGAGCATTTTTCTCCGATTTGATTTCAACTATTACCCTATAGTTAAAGAGGTTCATCTAGGGTAGAAAAATGTTGAAAATAGGCTTCACCAGCTTTCAACACGGTCTGTCCATGTTCCAAGACATGGCCATGCTTTAAAAATACTTCAAATGTACTCAAAAACAGCCCCGAACATGGTTAACCCGTGCTTGAAGCACCCAAAACACGGCCTGGTTGTGTTCTATGACCTTTGTTCAGTAATCAGAGTATAACTCCCTCATTTTAACTCTGATTGAGGTGATCTTGGTGGCTATGGAAAGCTAAGACAATTATCTAAAACTATTATGTTAATCATATCAGCAAAATAGTAATAAATCCTAGTGTTATTACTCCCTTAATTTCAATATTATTTCTTCTCGGGTAGGTTCTAACCTTTACTTACTAATCTAACTATATCTCCCACATAGAAATTCTAAATTAAGTGATTCCAGTGGCTAAACATCCGTGACCCATAAATATATAATTCATATGTTAACCATTTATTTTAATTCCTTATAAATTGTTCCCAGAAATTAAAACACCGAAGCTATCCTAACATATTCTTCCCTCATTAACCATTTTCTGACCTTTGTTTACTAATCAGAACATATCTACCTCATATAAACTCTAAATTGAATGATTTAAGTGGCGCAAAATCTGCGACACATATATCTATAATTCATATGTTAACCATTTATTTTAATTCCTTATATATTGTTCCCAGAAATTAAAACATAAAAGCTAAAAATTCTGCCACCTATAGCCATACCCATACAGAACTATCTACACCAACCTAAGTATTCAAACTTACATCACATGCAAGATCAATATGTAACATTATATAGCAACATACATGACCAATCATCAAAGTTCTAAGATCAAAATCTCAAATAAATATTATAAGTTTCAAAAGTTTCCTTCAAAAAGAAATATTGTTAAACTTACCTGGAGCACTTAGTCCCCTAGACTTCTCCTTCCTCTTTCTTCCTTTCTTCCTCTCCTTTCCTCACTCTACCTTGCTTCTATTTCTCTCTCTTCCTCACTTGGACGAAATTAAAATGTTGTAGGGATGGGTTTTGCTTAAATAGACCACCAAATAATACACCTTCATGATCATGGGTCTACCTTATCACAATTAGGATACACTTTGTTGAATTTTTGGAAAACAAACAACTTATGTTCTTGTCTTCCTCTTCCTTAGTCAAGATATGCATAGGAAAAGGAGATTTGTATTTTGAAAATTATGATTATATGTTCTTAAGATAAGGGACAAGGTCCCTTTGATTTAGGGATTCATTTCCATTTTCTTTTGTCTTAAACAAGTATGATAGGTTTGCCTTTTTAGGTGGCAAATTTTTAGCCCTTGAATCTCCATTATTTGGTTGATATTATTTGTGTGGGATATGAATGTTTTGTCCTAATTCCATGTCTTATCATACCACTTGCTAAAATTATGAGTGTAGGATATAGATGTTTTTGTCCTAAAGCCTTGTATTATCATGTCACTTGCCAAAATTATGAATGTAGAATCACACCACTTGCTAATTTTTTGTCTTAATGCCATGTAACCTAATCTTTATTATTATTACATTATTATATCATCACCTAATTTATTTTATTTTATTTTTCCTCTTGGATTTGGGCTTATTCCTACCCATTTTCTTTGCTTTGGATAAAATTCTACCTTTCTTGGAGGGCTTGGTCACATTTTCATAGTTTTTGGGCTATTCGTCCAATTACTATATCCTAGTCCAAGTCTATGTTTTATTTCTTGCTTAGGTTATCTAATGGGCTTGCTAGAAACTTATGTGAAGTGGAAAAACTCTATATGAAGTGTCCATAGGTAAAAGCCCAATGTATGGGTAAAGATTTTAAACTTAGTAACTCTAGTTCTTGAATTATGAAAAATTAACCTAATCCAATGTTCTTGAAATTTTAAGACCTTTACTTGTTTCTAAAAATTTACCTTCCTTATCCAACAATTTTGCATCTCTTTAGTATGTTATTTCTAATTTTTTTTATTAGGTTTTCCCTCTTTATTTGTTCTCTTAATGTTAAAAACATTTTCTATGCATATACATAAGGTGAAGAATTTCTAAGGATTATATTTCCTTAGATATCTAAAATATTGTCTAATAAATTTTATTTCCTTAATTAAATATTTATGTACTTTTATCAACAAAAGAAACTAAATTAAGGATGTTACAACCTTGCTTCAAAGAGGGTCTTCCAAATAAAAATTAAGTCTTTTACATCTCTCTAGCCACTTAACACAACAAGAGTATGCAAATTAATAAATATCCAGAGCATAAACCATACTCATACTCATCCTCAACCATATTACAACAACTCATCATGGATGAACGTATATGTCTTGATAGAATTTCATAATATACATACATCCATAACTCACTTGCAGCCATACATACAAGCAGTCTATAGTATGAAAATATAGCATTCATGCATCATTCTTCATGCTTACATACATGATTCAATGAACATACATAAAGAAATAGATATTGCACGTGAAAATTGTCACGCCCCTAATTTTAGGAATGCGAATAACACTAATGTCCGATAACTTTATCTTTATCTATTTGAAATCAATTTCATATTATTGAATATCAGGATAATATCACACGTTTACAAATTTAAACATAACTAATTATACATGTCATGTCTACATTTATCAGTTTTACAGCGGAAACAAGGATCTTGCCTGTGACATTCAGAGCAACTCTAAAGTACATTTATGTTACAATTTAAACACTGAGAGCCCAGAAACAATTTAGCCTCACCACAGAAGTACGACACCTAGTCGATCAAGAAGCCGCAGGACCAAACTCTGGGTTTTTTTCTGAAAAATATGTCAACCACGTGTAGTGAGTTTTACAACTCAGTGAGCAGATAACAACTCCTATGACGTCTTAGGTCAACATATGAATGTACTCTTTATTTTAAAACTTATCACATTGAAAATCACAATTCAGAAGTACATTCATATGGGACCCGCATTTCAAATAAACTATGTTCAAATTCATATGCATATTCATTTCATAAATAATATTGTAAGTACGGTAATAAAATCATGTTATGCATCAACATAATTCTTATAAAAACATTTGGAGGATCCTATATCAGAACCACCATATCAGAGTTCAACCCCTTTCATACTTTAGTTGTATAGGATTTGCCTAAATTCAGCATCCCACTGAGGTTTGCTCTATTACCATTCAAGAGGACACACGAAGGGAATCTATATGGGTATTTCACAGGCACACAGCAAGGGAAGGCAAATCATAACTCATATAACTGTCATCTCGCCTATATATGAGGCATTCCGCTCTCCATCACATATCATCTCCCGTGTGTTAGCCCTCACACGAGGCTAGCACCACTCCCTGCTAGCTGAGGCAATCAAGGTGCGCACTAAGGCTAACATCACCTGTTGTTAGCAGACAGTGTTTCCAATAGGATTCCTACACATAAAATATCACATGCACATATACCATATAATCCAGTATAAAATTCTCAATATAATACAGACTTTCAATTTCTATATATTCATCTGTCAAAACTTCCCAATCTGGGGAATCATGTATACATACCCATATCCGAGGCAAACATATCTCTGTATAAAACAATATTATATGCATAACATATTTTCTTTGCCATATAATGAGAAATACATTTAAAAAGCACATGTTCAATGTGTTTCAAAATTCATTTCAAAAGTCACTCTTCTTGAACCAAATAACATATTTCAATCGTTTCAGATATTCTAAACCATTTCAGGAACATATAAAAGTATAAATAACTAGTAAACATGCTCATTTATCAATGTAAAATTCAAGAAGAGTAAAAACAAGCCACAGGAAGAATCATCTACTCACAGGTAAGAGCCATAGATTGGATATACCTAAAATGTACTTTTCTGATCTCAATTCGATCAAATAGACCTCGAAAACGTATATGGAGGGTCCAAAAATCAAGAAAGCAACTTATAGAACTTTGTCACTATTCACCATGGAAAACACTATTCACGACGAATAAAAAGGCTGTTAGATGACCAAAATATACCTATCCTAAGGTTTATCTAAGTCCTGAATCTATCTACGGTGTCAGAATTTCAATTGAAGGTCTCTAAGTAAAAGTTTTAGTATTTACCTTTTTTTGAGATTTTCTACTTCAGATCTACAGCGATTCAATGACTGATTTGAGAAATTGATCGGTCAAAACCGTAATACTCTTCATCATGAATCCAGTAACACCTTTAATTTTAAGATCGAAAGCCAATAGGCACTCCAGATCTAGAAAAAAAGTTGAAGGTTACTATTCACTCACTATTCATCTTCTCGATTTTTTTTCTAAAATTTGCAGAAAGTACAGTTGCCGTGTCTCCCTTCTACGTTCCCTTCCCCTTTTATTTTTTTTATAATAATAATAATTATTTAATAATTGAATAATAGTATTTTCTTTTATATAAATTCATATAAATTCAGTTTTTCATCCTAAAATATCCAAAAATTTCTAAAAATTTACACTCTTATAAACATTTAGTTAAACTCTTAAATCATGATTTTTCTTGATTAAAATCGTAATAAACAAATCTCAAAATAAATATCTTTTTAGATATTAAAAGAAAGAATATTTCTAAAAATACAACAAAAATTCCTTAGAGGCCGGTATAATTATTTTAATTAAAAGTCTACTTACTTTTAGCAAATACAAATATATTTGCTTATAGCCAAATACTATCATTTAAAAATAAAAATTACGTACCAAAACGTAAATTCTCATATTTTCTTTGTACTTCTTAACCCATGTAGTAAATATACATATTTTCTACAGTTCTTATCCCCACTTTTCGAAATTCTCTATTTCATTCCAAATTTTCTTTAATTGAAATTTTTGTTAAATTTTACAGTTATTACAAAAATATATCATTCATGCATCATAAAAATCTCATTAACATCCCACATAAATTGGTGATTATTTAAAATTCAGAAAGGAAACAGAAAATAGTGAAAAAGGGTGGCACAACATGAAGCACGGTCGTGCTTCATGGCCGTGTTTCTCTTTGTGTATCTCTCTCAACCTGGCAGTGTTTCATACAGGCCAGCCCCAAGAACAACCATGCTTCGGGCTGTGTTCATCATTTTTTCCAGATTTCCAGATTTTCATCTTCCCAGCCCCAAGCACGGCCGTGATTCGGGCACGAAAACCACCAAAAACCTCATTTTTCTCCCAAACCAACCAAGAAAAACCAACAATAAAAATACCAACATTTTGAGCATGAAAAAAACAAATTTTCCAGAGCAAACAACCAACCAAAACATGGATTTAATCTCAAAACCAACTACACAAAGTTTTTCCAAAACATTACCACATGCATATGAATAAACAGTAACCATAGATGCCATAACTACTTCAATAAAAGCTCTATCTACCTACCCACACATTTAAATACTCACATACAACCAGCCATTAAGTAATCTAACTACAAATCCAGAAAGAAGGATATTGATCTTACCTTTTCTTCAAAAACTTGCTTCTCTCTCTAGTTTCTACTACTTTCTCTTTCTAGAAAGCTTCAACAAACAACAAATTTTTCTTCTATCCATTAGTTTCCATAGAAAACTTATGAATACATAAGGGTTAAAGGAGATCAAAAAGCCAAAGCTTACCTTTTTTCTTTGAATTTCACCCTTCTCTCTCTAGCTCTCTTTTCTTCCTCTCTCTTTCCTTCTTTCTTTCTTCCCTTTTTCTTCTTCTCCTTCTCTCTTTCTCCCTTGCCGTGGGTTTTCCTTCTCTTTGGTTGAGTGAGTAGAAACTTGACCACCAAGCAAGGAGAGATATTATAAAATAATATTGGCTTCTTCAAGAAGCTACCTTTCCCTTAACCTTCACCCTTCCTTTCCCTAACAATTTCCAAAATGCCACTCCATTACATTGTGACTAAGACCTTGTTTAGGTGGAAGAAAAACTTACCAAGTATTTAATTCCTTTTTGAGCCTTACTTCAATGGATTTTTGTACAACTTTCTTCATGGCTCCCCATCTCTATTATTGTTGTCTATTTGTGGTCCTCTAAAAAAGGAAATTATTATCTCATCCTTAACAAATTCTTCCAAAAATGAGAAAACCCTTATTCAATATTCACAATTATTTCCTTATAACTTCTCCATTTAACTCTTTTTAATCCTTTCTTACTATTCCATTTTGTGAATATTATTAACAGAATTTCGAGTGTTACACACATTGTTTAAATCATTATGTACTTATATTCTAGAATATGCTCTGATCGCCACAAGCAGTATTCTTGCTTCTGCTGTTACTTTGATACTTATAGACTTGGTCTGTATATTGTGTATACATGGGAATACCTATATGTAAATATTTTCAATGATAAAGGAGTGTATCATACATGTTATGGCAAATATATGTTTGTAAAGCATGTGTTTCACTTGCCCTTAAATTGGGGGCATGACACTATGCATAGATTACAAATAGTTGAATAAGGTGATAATGCATAATAAATACCCATGACCTCGTATAGATGATCTGTTTGACCAGTTACAATTACCTTTTTACTTCTAACTATTTAACTCATAATAACATTCAATTAAATTAGCCAAGCATAATTAAGGTTTATGGTATACCATTAACATTGATACAATTCTAGGTTCACATATACATCCTTATTAAAAAAATTCATACAAAAAGGAAACACGTATATATCTACATCTTATTCATCCATATTGACTAGTTCTGGGGATACGAGTGCAGGCGGTTGCACCGGGATCTTAGCCAACTCGACCCAACGTATGCTAAAAGTTAGTCATAGAGAATATCTGCATATGTAGTCTTTTGTACTTGATATGGAATTATTGTGGGAATTAAATCCCAGTAGGTTCAACAATAAATCATAATTATCATCAATATAGCTCATCATGTCATGTTCATCTGTATAAGCTACAGCAAATACTTTAGGTCACATGAATGCACTTTATCTATGCACATGAAAATCATACAGTAATGACATGTATGGCATTCAGAATATCATATGATGGCTATCAACTTATTTTCATATGAAACTACCCCAGTCAGGATGAGTACTTTCTACTCTTCAGTACGGGTTTTTCTCTCTCCGTCTAACATGGCACTCTTTCTCTTTCTTTTCTCATTGGCATAATCATAGCCATTAGTAAGGCGTCTCCTACTGGTGTACCACATGGACCGCCCTGTGACAGTGCTCATCTCTTTTCTTTTCATATTAATATTCGAAAATAAGATTTCAATAACAAGAATGTTCATTATACTCACATGCCATAATTTATCATCAAAGTATAATCATTACCAAAAATCATTGGTAATTATGCCATGAACATAATCATTTTCAAATATCAATTTATAAAATATTTCCATGTCAAAATTACATACTTAAGATGAAAGGGAGTTCATGCAATGGCAATGGTTAAGGCATACACTACTCATTTATTATTTTTATTTATAAGATTCTTCTTCTTTCTTAAATATTATTTTCATATTTCACTAATCATAGTGTGACTCCCTTATTTTAACTTCAATTGAGGTGATCTTAGTGTCCATTTAAAGTGAAGGCAAACCTCTAAAACTCTTATGTTGAACATTTTAGTGAAATCGTAAGGAATCTTAATATTATTACTGTCTCAAATTTAATGTTATTTCTTCCCGGATAGGTTTTAACCTCTACTTACTAATAAGATAATATCTCCCTCATATGGATTCCAAATTGAATGATTCCAATGGCTAAAAAATCGTGACACACACACACACACACACACACACACACACACACACACATATATATATATATATATATTTCATGTTAACCATTTCTTTTATTTTTTCAAAAATTCAAAAACAGAAGCTTACCTAACAGATTCTTCTTAGGTTAACCAATTTCTAACCACTGCTTACTAGTCGAAACATATCTCCCTTATTTGAACTAAAAAATGGGTGATTTTAGTGGCTAAAAATCTGAGACATATATCTATATTTTTCATGTTAACCATTTCTTTTAATTCCTAATCAATCTTCCCATAAGTTCAAAAACAGAAGCTTCCCTAGTTACTTTGAAATCCAGCTTTCTAACCAAACCTTTCCTAAGGTTTTAGTTCATCCTTTTATTACGTTCTCTTCCATTTTCTTCCTAATTTACATCTAATCATAATATTACTCATTTCAACATTATAATTAGATTCCTTACACTTAATTTAACATATTCTATCATCTACTTCTCAAGAAAACATAAATCAAATCATGTATTGTTAAGGGTGTCTCTCAACAGAAATGTCTCAAGGTCTTCTTCTATGTGTTTAAGGCCATATTCATTTTATCAATCTAACCATATCCCATCAATTTTCACCACATTTAAATATACATAACAGTAGCACACAACCCTAAAATTTTTCCACCCATAGCCATACCTATGCAGAATCTTCCACACCAACCTGAGTATTCAAACATACATCACATGCAAGATCAACATGTAACATGATATAGCAACATCCATGGCCAATCATCAAAGTTTTAGGATCAAAATCCCATATAAATGTTAAAAATTTCAAAACTTTTTTTCAAAAAGAGATATTCTTAAACATACTTAAAGATATCCTTAGCTCACTTAGCGAAGTCTTTTTCTTATTTCCTCTTAAAAGAAGTGGCAAGATTCCTCCCTTCCCTTAGCTTTTCTAGTAACATGAATAAGAGAGGGAGGGTGAGTTTTGAACCCCAAGGATGAAGAGAAAAGATGAATTCAAATGGAGATTAAGCTAACTTACCTTGACTACTTATTCCTCTAGACTTCTCCTTCTTCTTTCTTCCTCTCTTTCTCTCCTTTCCTCACTCTACCTTGCTTCTATTTTTTCTCTCCCTCACTTAGATGAAATTATAATGTTATAAGGGTGTTATTTGCTTAAATAAATTATCAAGTGGTCCTCCTCTCATAATCATGGGTCTACCTTATCACAATTAGGATGCACTTGGTTGCTTTTTAGGGGAAGACAACTCATGTTCTTGTGTTGCTCTCCCATAGTCAAGATATGCATAGTAAAATGAGATTTATATTTGAAAATCAAAATAAAATGTTCTTAAGACAAGGGACATGGTCCATTTGATTTAGGGATTCTTTTTCTTTTTCTTTTGTCTCACTCAAGTATGATAAGTTTGCCTTTCTAAGTGAAAACTTTCTAGCCCTTGAGTCTCCATTGCTTGGCTGAAATTATTTGTGTTGTATAGGGATGTGTTGTCCTAATGCCATGTATTATTATCTATTATATCAACACATGGCTTGCTGAAATTATTAGTGTAAGATATAGATGTTTTGTCCTAATATCATGTGACCTAATCTTGATTATTATTACACTACTATTTCATCACATGGTTCTTATTTTTTCCTCTTGGATTTGGGCTCATTCTTTCCCATTTCCTTTGCTTTGGCTGAAACTCTACATCACATGGAGGGCTTGGTCACATTTTCATGATTTTTGGGCTATCATTCCAACTTCTATATCCTAGTTAAAGTCTATGTTATATCTCTTGCTTGGGCTATCTAATTGACTTGCTAGAAACTCATGTGAAGTGAAAAAACAAAATCTATGAAGTGTCCATAAGTGAAGGACCAATGTATGTATGGAGATGTTAAACTTAGGAACTCTAGCTCTTGAATTAGGAAAATTTACCCTAATCCAATCTTCTTGAAATTTTAAGACCTTTACTTACTTTCAAAAATTTATCTTCCTTACCCAAGAATTTTGCCTCTCTTTAGGATGTTATTTCTAATTTTTTCTATTAGTTTTTCTCTCTTTACCTATTCCCTTAATGTTAGAAACATTTTCTATGCATACACATAAGGTGAAGAATTTCTAAGGCTTATATTTTTTTCTTAGAAATAAAAAAATTGTTTAATAAGTTTATTTCCTTAATTCAATATTTATGTACCTTTATTAATAAAAAAAATAAAATTACGGGCGTTACACTATGACTTCTTAGTGATGTCATTTGGTTTGAAAAATGTCCTAGTTGCATTTATGGATTTGATGAATAGAGTATTTGAGCCCTTCTTGGATTAGTTTGTTATTGTACTCATAGATGATATCTTGGTATATTCAAAGAGTTCAGAGGATCATAAGAAATATTTAATGATAGTTTTACCATCCTTAAGAGGACACCAGCTATATGCTAAGTTTTCAAGATGTGAATTTTGACTTAGTAGTGATACTATCTTAGGGCATGTAGTTACCAAGGAATGTATCCAAGTTAATCTTAATATGATGAAAGCGATGCAGCAATGGCCACGCCTTACCATAGTTACAGATATACGAGAAGTTCATCAATCTACGTATACCATTTATCTTGGATCAACTAAAATGTTTCAAGATCTAAAAGAAATTTATTGGTGGAATGGTATGAAGAAATATATAGCTGATTATGTTTCTCTATATTTAGCATGTCAACGAGTAAAGGCAGAACATCAAAGGCCTGTGAGGTTACATCAATAAATAGAAATACCTGAATGAAAATGGGAGAGAATAACCATAGACTTTGTTACAGAGTTACCACGGATACCAAAAGGGTTTGATTCAATATGGGTGATCATTGATAGGTTGACTAAATCAGTGCATTTTTTACTAATGAAAACTATATACAATATAGCTCAGTATGCAAATATGTATTTGAATGAGATAGCGAGACTTCATGTGGTACCGATATCAATTATTTCTCATCCACGACCATAGTTCACAGGTTTTTTTTAAAGAGACTTCCAAAAAGCTTTGGTCACTAAGTTAAATCTGAGTAATTCTTTCTATTCTCAAATAGATGGACAATCTGAGCTAACTATTCAAATATTGGAAGACATGCTTCAAGCGTGTATGGTTGATTTTCAAGGTAGTTTGGAAAGATTCTTACCCCTAGTTGAATTTTCTTATAACAATTGTTATCAAGCCAGTATTTAAATAGCCCCTTTTGAGGCATTATATGGAAGGCGTTGTCATTCTCTGATCAGATGGTATGAACTGGGAGAAGCTAAGATTTTAGGGCCTAATCTAGTACAAGATGCACTTGATAAGGTAAAGTTGATTAAGAAAAGATTATTAGCAACTCAGAGTAAACAGTAAGTTTATGTTGAGAATAAATGCCAACCTTTGGAATTTTTCATGGGTGAACATGTCTTCTTGAAAATTACTCCTATGAAAGGGGTAGTGAGATTTAGAAAAAGAGAAAAATTAAGTTCACGATACATAGGTCTATTTGAAATTCTTGAAAGGATTAACCCAGTAGCGTATCGTTTGGAATTGCCACCTGAATTGAGTAATGTCCATTTGGTCTTTCATGTGTATATGCTACAAAAGTATTTTCTAGATCCTACACAAGTAATTTATCGCCCACAGATTTAGTTAGATAAAGATTTAACCTATGAGAAACAACCAGTGGCAATAGTGGACAGACAAATAAAGAAATTGTGTTCAAAAGAAATACCTACAATGAAAGTGATTTATCAGAATCATTCTTCAGAGAAGGCTACTTGGGAAAGAGAGGATGATATGCGTCTCAAATACCCATAATTATTTGAACGATGAGGTTAGTGTTTATTTGCAATTTTAGGGGTCAAAATGTAAATAACAAAAGTTGCAAGACACCCCCCAATAAATCAAATTTTTCTATTTGGTCCCTCATAAGATTTTATTGCCTCTCCCACACAAGGAGGCTGGAAAATTTTGAAGTTTTCTCTCTTTCCCTATTTTCTTTCTGTCGAAAACTCAAAAACTTCTCTCTAAAGTTCTAGCACTTTCGAACCTTAGATTTTGACAGCACCACCACCAAAGGACTCAAAACAAAGAGATCTACAAATCCATCAAATTAGATTATAGAAAATTGGCTGAAGATTGGCCAAGAGATGGAAAGAAAGTTCACCTAAAAAGTTAAGCTCCAAAACTCATAGTTATGGTTCTAAAATCCATAAACTAACATCGTAGATGGATTCAGGAGGTGGCAAAACCTTAGGATCATAAACTTCAAGCCAAGGAACCCATCCACGCGCTCCCACGCTCTCAAAACCACGCGAGGCGTGAAGCCCACTAGCATCCCTACAGGTGGTGCGTGAGTGCAAGCACTAGAAGACTAGTCCCATTGATCAACATTGATCAATCTCCCAAAAGTCAATTTTTCTTATTATGAAGTCATTTATTAGGTTTTTGGACCCTCTGGACTCATTTTTAGGTCTATTTGGTAAAATTTGGCTTGGAAATGTGCATTTTGGGGCTGTTTGACCTGGAATCTTAGCCTTGTGAGTTGATAACCCCTATCATTACTTACTATATGCTCTTCTTGAACTTTAAATGTGTAAATGGCTACTGTATACAATTTATTTATACTATTATATGTCTCTGAAATAAATTAAATTATCATATTTGCTTACTAGTCAGCATATTGTTCAAGAAAAGTATTATTTTGCATATTAATTTCAAAATCCTTTTAACATGTGTTTCTAAATACATTTCTCATCATTTAGAAATGATAATTTCTTTTGTGCACGTGGCATTAATTTGTATAATTATAAGGTTGCTTTTGGAAAAAGGGTATGGATGTGTGCTATACTCTGACTGGAAAGTTTTTGACAAAAGAACTAAACTTAGGCTATAATTTCTATATCAGACTGTAACTTCTATATTTATGCAATTATTTTTCTGTGGAAGAATCCTATTGAAAACATTGTTTGCTAACAATAGGAGATGTTAACCCTTATGCACCTTGAAACCTTAGCTAGTAGGGGTGGTGCTAGCATCATGTGACGGCCAACGCACAAGATCTGTTATGTGTAGGAAATCGGGATGCTTGGGATTATCTGATTATTCTGATATAAGAACCTCCTAATATTTACATGTGAAACATTTTGATTTATAAAATTTATTTTATGACCATACCATACTGTATTTGGTTTTGGACCTCTAACTATCTTTTGAATTAAGAATATTTGAAATGCAGGTCTTATATGGATGTACTTTTGAACTATATTTTTATGTGACAATTTTAACATATAAGTGCATCCATATGCTGACTTAGGAGATCATAGGAGGTTTTATTTGGTCCTATACATAGTTGATCAGCTATGTGACATATTCTCTGGGTGATCCTACATTGCTTCCAAGGCTTACAGTATTTGGATTGTATTGTATTTATATTCTAGAGTATGCTTCGAATGCCATAGGAAGGATCCCTACTTTTACTGTTACTTTGATATTTATAAACTTGGTTTGTATATCATATATACATGAGAGAGCCTATATGTGTCTATTTTCATGATAAAGGATTGTATTAAGCATGTTTTGGTAAAGATTTATTTGTGATATATGATTTTCACATGCCCTTAAATTAAGGGCATGACAGGTACAAGATTGCTTTTACAGTTCCCTTTGGCTATTATGAATGGAATGTAATGCCATTTGGACTTAAGAATTCCCCTTTAGAATTTCAAAATATCATGAATGATATATTTACTCCTTATGTAAAGTTTATCATAGTCTACATCGATGATGTATTATTACTCTTAAACTCAATGGCATAACATTTTGTTCACTTTGAACAATTTTTCAATATTATCAAGAACAATGGACTAATAGTTTTAGCCTAAAAAATGAAATTATTCCAAACAAAAGTCAAATTTTTAGGTTTTGAAATCGATGAGGGGTCTATAACTCCCTCAAAAATTTTAAATGGCACCTATATTTCAAGAAATTATTTTTTAAAGTATTCTAGAAGGAAAAATAAGTAGAGAATATGATGAGGCATGAGTTTTAGGAAAAGATTGGAATAAATTATATTTAATCCCAATAAAAGCCCTAAATGCCTAAATGAGTGGAAATAAAGAGGAAAATGAGTGGGATAAAATTATGGAAGCTAAAATGGGATTAAGTAACCCTAATAGGCCACAAAAAATATTTTAAAATAAATAATACAAGAGTTTAGAAATTTTGAAATTAAGGAAACATAAAAGTGAAATTTAAGGAAAAATCATGCACAAAAGCCTAAAAAAGAAAAATTTGGCTAAGGGGATGGTTTAATTAGATTAAATGACATTAATAATATTTCTATTAATATTAAGGAGGACTTAAGAATGACCTTAGGAAGCAATCAAAATTCTTAGGAAATAGTTAAGAATTTATTTTGAATTTTAATATATAGTTAATGGGATAAATTAGATAATATCTTATGCTAACATCATGAAATCTTGGAGAAGATAATATTCGATGACCAAGACCCCTTTTGCTGGCTGCATTGACGTCCAAGTAAACTCTTAGGGCACTTGGTGGTGACTCATTAGGATAAGGGTGATAGCAAAGTAATCATTTAAGGTTAATCATCACATAGTCCAAAATATTTTTATGAAGGGTGCAAGGTGTCTTATGAAGTGGAGTGGAAACTTAAGGAAGCTGGAAAATCAGGCTATAACCAAGGAATAAGGTGGAGAAAGAGCCGTGAGGTAGAGAGAGAGAAAGGAGAACGAAGAAGAGAGAGAAAGTGCAAGAAAAAGCTAGAAATTAAGGTAAATGTTGATTTTTAATGGTTTGAATCCTCCTTTCTTCTTATTTTGTGTGATTTTCTGAGATTATTCTCATCTTTTGGACCTGCTAGAACAGTGAGAAAAGTGTAAAAAAGTGTGAAAAAGTGTGAGGATTTGTTGCCAAGGGAAGGAGAAACAAGCAAGGAAAGAAGCTTAGTTTTGTGGGAGCAATTTTGGGTGAGTTTAGTAGTAATTAATTCTCTAATTTTTTTTTCTGGAAGAACAAAATAATTCTGGGCATGTGAACAGAATTTTGATGGTTTATTTGCTGGAATTTCGTTCAAAAAAATTGTCATACAATTTGTTCACTTGGTGCATGGGTATACATCTATATATATATATGATGCTTGACATCTTATTTCATGTGCTAGAATCTTAATTGCTGAAACTGCACATCTGCTGTTTTGGGGCTGGTATGGTGCCCAAATCAGTGATGATTTTGTGCTTGGAAAGTGCCAAATTCATGGGGAACCCATGGAAAAAATTTTGGAATTAAATATCTACCCAAAAACACAACACTAAGTGCACATCATGGAAAAAAAATTAATTCTGGTTTTTGCTGGAAAATATGGGAGGCCAAAAATATATGTTATATTTCTCCAAATATTGAAATTTAGCAAGCCAAGACATAACCATAAATTAAGAAAATCAAAAATTCGTGTTTGGAGGTGAAAAATGGGTTAGAACCGAAATTATAGGGATATTGAGAGAAAAATCCGAAAATTGGAAAAATAATGGATAAAAAGGTAAAATTAATTATTGTAGGATAAAACTAATATAATATGGATGATTAGAGATATGGGTGTGCATAGAAAATTTGGAAGTAGATAAAAATGAAATTTTAAGTAATGTAAGGAATTAAACCAAAATTGATTTGGAATTTCCTTATGTTAGAAGTAAAAATTAGTTGAAGAAGAATAAATAAGTAAAATGAAAATAAGTGAATAAAAAGGATGATACATGAATATAATCCTGCGATGAGAAAAATAAAAGCCAAAGAAAATGATTTGGTGGGTTAATATATTATATGCACTAAATGAGAAATAATGGAATCATAAAATAACTAAAAGTATGGGTAATATGTTAGACAAAATTGGACAAGCCTAGAGAAAAGAAATAATTAGGGTTTTGGACCCTAAGGCCTATATATCACCTAAGGAGACTCTTGACCAAAAGAAATGGACCTTTTTAATTAATTATAAGGGTTAAATAATATGGCGAAAGTAGGGAAAAATACTAAATGAGTAGTCACCCTACCAAATGAATAGTAACAAATGGAGATAATATTTTTAATGACAAAGTAAGCATTGAGATTTGAGAGAAAATGTTTGAATAAATTATGTAAGGCTATAATGGGTCCCCTGAATTTGATATTAAGTCGGTTGACTAATCTCTTTGCAACGCATGTGGTAAAAGTACATGAGAAAATATGAGAGTACTAATGGCACATGAACTTTAGACTGGATCAACATACACACAACAAGTTGTTGGTGCCGTTGCCGGAGAACAATCGTCAATATTAGATATTTGCGAAATAGCTAGACTAGATCACTTTCTTTTAATTTTTCTACATAATTTTCTTTTGCTGATTTTTGTTCCTTTTTCTTCCTTTTTAGGTGTGTAGCTATTTTATGTGAAGAGGCCACGAACTCTTTGCTGAATTTGACCCAGAGATTAAGCGCACCCTACGGAGAAGAATAAGAAGACAGCAGCAAGATACCGCTGCACCTACCATGGCAGAGAAAGATAACCATTCATTGAAGGATTTCACCGCCCTAGATACTCATGGCCTGAATCCCAATATTGTCAGACCAGCCATAGAGGCCAACAACTTCGAGCTGAAACCTTCTCTTTTGCAGATGGTTTAGCAGAATCAATTTGGAGGCTCACCTACTGAAGACCCAAATCTCCATCTTTCAGTGTTCTTGGAGTATTGTGACACGTTGAAGCTGAATGGAGTATCTTTTGATGCCATCAGACTAAGATTGTTCCCTTTCTCTCTAAGGGACAAGGCTCGTGCATGGTTGAATTCTCTTCCATTAGGGTCCATTACCACATGGCAACAGCTTTCTCAAGCTTTCCTGGCCAAATACTTCCCATCGAGTAAGACGGCTCATCTTAGAAATCAGATAACTACTTTTGCTAAGAAAGATGGGGAGTCACTATATGAAGCTTGGGAGCGATTTAAAGAGCTCCTTAGAATATGCCCACACCATGGGTTGGAGAAGTGGCTGATAGTCCATACATTCTATAATGGACTGATGTATAGCACCCGTATGTGTATGGATGCTGCAGCTGGAGGAGCTTTGATGAATAAAATAGTTGATGAGGCATATGAACAGATAAAAGAAATGGCTTAAAATCATTACTCCTGGTCTAGTGAGAGGCAGCCAAGAAAATTAGCAAGTATGTATGAAGTAGATGCATTTAATCATCTAACTTCTAAGGTTGATGCATTGTTTCAGAAGTTAGATAAGTTAAGCATCAACAATGTTGGTTCCTCATCATCATCTTCTACTTGTGAGATATGTGGTTGCATAGGTCATGTAGCCAATGAATGCCAGCTTGGGAACTTTGCACCTCAGGATTGTGAGCAAATAAGTTTTGTGAACAACAATCAAAGAAACAATCCGTATAGTAACACATATAACCCAGGCTGGAAGAATCACTCGAATCTCTCTTACAAGCCGAATGCAAATCAGCAACCTCAGAATAATTTTAGGCAACTTCCAGGCTTTCAAAATCAGAGGCCATTCAACCCAGTTCCTCAGCCAAAGTCAAATTTGGAGGCTCTAATGGAGAATTTCATCACTACACAGAGTAAGCAGAATGATGAATTCAAAGCCCAAAACTATTCCATGAATGAGGCTATAAAAGATTTAGCCTCCAAGGTAGACTCCCTTGCTACTCATAGCAAGATGCTGGAAACTTAGATAGCACAGCAGACAAGTCTATCTAATAGGAACTTTGGCAGACATCCAGGCCAGACTGAGAACCCCCGAGAGCATTGCAATGCCATTACCATGAGAAGTGGTAAACAATTGGCTAAATCAGAGAGAAGAGGAGAGGTAAAAGAAAATGAATCTCAGGCTGCATCTGAGAAGAGAAGAGAAGATGAACCAAAAGAAAAGGAAAAGAAGGAAAAAGAGCCAAAATATGTGGCTCCTGAACCATACAAGCCACCAATCCCTTTTCCTCAAAGATTGGTTAAGGCCAAGTTAGAGAAGCAGTTTGGGAGATTTCTGGATGTGTTGAAAAAGTTGAATATTAACATTCCATTGCTAGAAGCCATCTCCCAAATGCCATCCTATGCAAAGTTCCTGAAATAGATTCTCTCAAACAAGAGGAAAATTAAAGAGCATGATGTGGTGGCACTGACAGAGGTATCAAGTGTATTAATTCAAAATAAGCTTCCTGAAAAGCTTAAGGATCCTGGAAGCTTCTCAATCCCTTGCTTTATTGGTGAGATGAAAATAGACAGAGCCTTATGTGACCTTGGAGCAAGTGTAAGTCTCATGCCTCTTTCGGTTTGCCAAAAGCTTCAGATGGGTGATTTAAAGCCTACCACCCTTTCTCTTCATTTGACTGACCGATCCATCAAGCATCCGGTAGGTATATTAGAGGATGTTCCTCTAAAGGTAGGCAAATTTTATATACCGGTTGATTTTGTTATTTTAGAGATGGAAGTATATGACAAAATCCCCATCATTCTTGGAATGCCTTTCCTAGTTACGACTGGTGCCAATATAAATGTGAGAGATGGAAAGCTTTCTTTGAATGTAGGGGATGAAAAAGTATAATTTTATTTGAATGATGCTATGCACCCTCCATCTCTAGGTGAATCTTGCTACATGATTGGTTTAACTGAACCAAATGTGAATGATAATGCCATGAATTTTTCTCCTTTTGACCCACTTGAGTTATGCTCTATGGAAAGTTCTTGTGTTTATGTCAAAAAGGGGGAAGAAAAGCAAGAAATCGAGGAGGAAGTGAAAGATACAAAGCTTGAACACAAACTAACTCCTCAAAGCTTGAATGAAGCAAAGGAAGAAAAGATTGAGCTAAAAGGAACCTTGAAGGCTATTAGGCAAAGCCTCAAGTATCATACTAAGAGGCAATGGATTAAAAAGAGAGTCATTCAAACTCTCTTCAAGCCTCCTTGAGTGGAAAGCATGAAAAGGGACTCGAGCTAAAGACTTTAAACAAGCACTTTGTGGGAGGCAACCCACACTTTAATTTTAAAGTTTCTTTTTCTTTTATTTTCTTGCTTTTAGTTTTGTTGTTTTCTATCTTTAATTTTAGTTAATTTCTTTGGTTATAGGTTTAATGAGTGTTTCCTTATGTTTTATAGGTAAATTCCCATGTGCCCAAAGTTGAAATAAAGAATGAAAATCAATGGAAATTGAAAAGGCTTAAAAACTGTAGCAATTTTTGAAGAATTGGAGGATTCAACTCCCATCATGGGCAGGCCGTGTCACAGGACATGGTCATGCCCCAGGCCTAGACCAAGCACCTGTCACCCATGTTGGTTAACACGAGCCAAATCCAGAGTTTTTTGGATTTCCAGTGCCAAGCACGGGTAGGCTGTACTGTGAAGCACGACCATGCTTTAGGTAAAAAAAAAGAGAGAGGGAAAAGAGAAAAAGAGCCATCTGCTATTGGCATCACCATTATAGCTTCCCTCAAGTTAGAATTTGACATTGGCTTTACATGTTGCTAATGCGAGCCAAATACATTTAGGACCAGAGTTAGAACCCTCCACCACCTCTTTCAGAAGACTAGTGAGCATGTAAGTTCCTTCTCCCTTTTGCCTGTACTTTAATTTATACTAACATTGAGGACAATGTCAAGTTTAAGCATAGGGGAGTAGCTTTAGGCTTGTGATTTCCTCTGATTAGATATTATTGGCTGAATATCTCATGTTGCAATGCAAAATCACATAGTTTACTATTTCAGAGATAGATTGATGTAATATAGGTTGATTTTAACTCATGAACATGTGATGCATAGTAGGGTATGAAATAGGTAGTTTAAATTTTAGTCTCTTTCTTCTAGCATTAAATCTCTAAGTTTTTGAAAAATTTCTCTCTATTGTAGTGTGAATTGTATGTAATTGCTGAATTTAACACTATAAGAGTATGGAGGAAGGGAGAGGTGAAAAATGAGGGTATGTGAAATCCAAAATTTTTTCACTCTGAGTACCCCTTGAACGCACCAAAAAGGCCTTAGTATGACTACCTAGATACCTTTACCCTAGTGAGATGGAGCGTAAAATGCACTCACTGCATATTTCTATAAAAAAAATTGATGATGAATGAAATAGACAAATGAAATAAAAAAAATGATGAGAAATAAAAGAAATTTTGTGAGAAAAATAGAAATAAGGGTAAGGCAATATAGGGAGATCTAAAGGATGAGGTGGCCTACTTGAGTGTCGAAAAATCAATTAAATGCATACATTCAACGGTACCAATAGAAGCAAATATATAATAGGAGAATTTTGGTTTAGTTTTAAAAGAACATAGACTGTCTAGTAAATGTCTATTCATATATCTATTGTGTTCACATTGATTGAGTGACAAATTACCTGTATTGCACTTTTCTATCTTCTAGAATCTGATTTCATTTTTCCCCCTTCCTGATATGACATGTTATTTGCTTGAGGACAAGCAAAGGTTTAAGCATGGGGGAGTTGATAAAAGGGAATTTTGAGTACTTAATGGCTATATTTTATCCTTTAATTCATAGTAAACTTGTGGTTATTTCCCTGCTTTTGGTTATACTTTGTTCTAGATACTACTTTGGCTTGTTTTATGTTTATAGGAGCAAAAGAGGCCAAGAAGCAAAGGAAAACACTCATGAGAACTGCCATATGGACTTGGAACAATATGAGGAGGAAGCAAGGAGGCAACACACCAAAATTTGAAAAGAAAGGAGTATGGCAGCCCTCAACATGGCCAGGCCGTGCTTAGTGGCATGAAGCACGACTAAGCTGTGCTCTGAGCAAGAAGTGCAGAAAATTCCCAAAAACCAACCCGAAGCACGGCCAAGCCGTGTCATGAAGCACAGTCGTGCTTCGGGCCCGTACACATCATCTTTTTTAGTGTTTTGAGTCACAAAAGTTAGAGATATTGAAGGGAAAACGCAGCCAAAGGCATGGAGACGTAGAAAGACCTTCTTTTACTTAATTTTAGGCTTAGGAAACACCATTAGATTCGTTTTAGAGTAGGATTAGTGCTTACTTTCATGTTCTTAGCTTAGATTTGAGATTGATTCAGCATTGTATTTCATCTTTGCATTTAACAATCCAAGTTTTATCTTTCCATCTTTGCTTCTACTTCTATTTTTACTTCTTCCTTTTACATTGTATTGGATATCGATGATTTACTTAATGATTATGCCTTTTATTTATCTTTCTATCATGCTTGAGTAGATTTGATCTAGGGTTTCGGTAAACCTACTTATGATGTGATGATACATTATGCAAATTGAATCATTGGAACCGTAATTGTATTATCCATGATTAATTAGGATTCACTATTATGCATTAATTATATGAGTTGATGAATGTCTGGCCAACGTTTTATCACGTCTTAGGATATTAATTGATGAACTGAAAGGTGAAAATTAATACCTGAACCTAATAGTTAATTAGAGATATCTTAATCACGAAAGTAGTTTAAGGTTCTCTAGGAATGAATCAATTAGTGGGCATGAGAAAACCGATTAATTGTATTCCATGGTTGGCATAGAACTTAATGGACCTAGGTTGAACTAAGAACCACGAAAGTAGGTAATTGGATTAACCTAGGTACGATTAGTAACGCTTGAAAGAGGTTGCTAGTTAATTAAGGCTAAACCATCCCCAATAACCTAGATAATTGCAATTAGAGGTACATATTGAGTGTTGAATATCATAAGTGTGGTGAACCCTAACCCTAGGCTTTGTTTAATTGATTATCTTTATTTATTTAATTGTGACACTCTCTAATTGAAGTACATCAATTTAGATAGCTCGTTTCGTATAATTCTAGTAATTGACATTGTTCTCTGTGGGATACAACCCGTACTCGCCGGACTAGTTACAACTATGCCGTGCGCTTGCAGTTATTTAGTGAAATATACACACAACAGGACACAGATCTACAACTTTCATGTTCGGCACTTTGGAAAATTTTGGAATTTTCTGGGTGCTGCGGCATTGCATCATTGTAGATTCAGAAGGTCGCAGTGCTCCCTTACGCGCCACGGCATTTGCTGCTCAGAAGCACTAGGCGCTACAACGCCCGAGTGTCAAAACTACAGCACCCCGACGCTAGCTCAGGCACTGTGGCACCCTGTTAGAAGCTTTCCGTAGCGCCGCGGCACTCACCGCCGCATTAGTTTACCGAATTTGCGATTTTTAGGTCTTCTTGACTCTAATTGAAGCCCAATGGGCCGGGATTTGACCTAGAAGCACTCCTACTTTGATTAGGAGGAGTGAATCTATAAAAAGGGAGGAAAGAAAGCAGAGAATTCATTTAATGAATCATTCAAACTCTTAATTACTTTCTTTAATTCTTCTTTAGATTTTCTTATGGCCCTGCGAGGCTCGTTTACTTTTAGTTGGTAGAGGAAGATTGAAACCTCAAGGGTCATAATGCATTGTGCGATTTGGATTTAATTTTATTATTTCAATCTTAATTGAGTATTGATTATTCATTTGCTCTTCTTTTTTCAATGATTTTTCATATGATTGCTAGGGAGGCCTACTAGTTTATTGTATGTCTTTATCTACTGCTAATTTAGGTTTTGAACAAATTTTTCATTACTTTATTCATGAAGCAAATAGGATTAAGGATTTTGGATTATAAATCATTAAGCTTATGATGAATGATCAACTAAATTAAATATAACCGATGTGCTTATATTTGTTTAGCTCTACCAGTTTCTCTTGTTCTTCATGCGATTAATAGGTTAGACTTTACTGATTTGTTAAAGGATATCTTATTAATTAGGGTTTAATTGGTGCGATTGTTATCAATTTACTAGGCTTAAGGAGGAACAGGGATAGAATCCCAATGATTGATATTTGGTTTAAGATTAATGATTTTGTCAGTGATCAATGCAATCCCTTAATGGTGGATATCAACCGAAACCAACGTCTCACTTAATTATCATTCTCTTAATTATTTTCATTATTGTTTACTTTACTTTAATTGCGATTATCAATCCCCCATTTTCTCAATCACATAAGGTAAGACCAGTTTCTGTGGGATTGACCCTTACTCTCACTACTACAGATTAGTTGAGAGGTAAGTTATTAATTTAGGTGTACCTACGACAAGATGCACCAGGCTTGAACTCTGATATGGTGGTTCTGATATGGGATCTTCCTAATGTTTTCATGAGAAATGTTTTGATGCATAACAATATTTTATTAACAATCATATTATATCACATATGGTTTTGGATATCTCAATGTGATTTGAATTGAGAATATTTGAAATGTGGGTCCGATATGAATGTACTATTAAACTATAATTTTCAATGTGATAAATTTTAATATATGAGTGCATCCATATGTTGACGTAAGAGGTCATGAGAGGTATTATCTGCTCACTGAGTTGTCAAACTCACTACTCGATACTTACATTTTTTTTCAAATAAGGATACAGAGTTTGGTCCTACAACTGCGTGATCAACTAGATGTCATATTCTTTGGGTGAGCCTACGTTGCTTCCAAGGCTCACATTGTTTAAATTATTTTATACTTATATTCTAGAGTATACTCTGAACGCCACAAGCAGGATCTTTACTTCTGCTATACTTTAATGTTTATAGACTTCGTCTGTATATTGTTCAAATAATTTTTTATTTTGTTTAAAATAATTATATTTGCATTTAAATAATTTTTGTTTTATTTTTATAAATTTCTTTCTTTTAATATACATGAAGATATTTTATATTGTGATTTGTTTTATTAAAATTTTATTAAGAAAAGTCATGATTTGATATTACAACTAAAGTTTTGCAAAAATATAAAATTTTAGAAAATTTTGAGATATTTTAGCATGAAAAGTAGTATTTATATGTATATAATAAAAAAATTTAAATATTTAATTATTTAATAATAAAAAAAAAAAGGGGGAGTGGGTGATGCAGCGTAAGAAGAATTAGAAACCTTGGTGACTAGTTTTTTTTTCTCTCATCCATGTTCTTTCTTTATATTTGGAGTGCCTACTGATCTCTGATCTCAAAATTAAGGGAACCACTGAATACAGGACGTAAAGTACTACAATTTTGGCCAAACAATTTTTCAAATCAACCTCAGCATTGTCGCAGATCGGAAGTAGAAAAACTTAGAAAAAGATAAACTCTGAAACTCTAATTTAAAGACCTCAAATTGAAAATCTAACACCATAAATGGATTCAGGAGCTAGATAATCCTAAGGATAGGAAATTTTTCGGCCATCTGAAAACTTTTTGTGCGTCATGAACAGTAAATTCGGTTGGTATGAATAGTGATTTCTGATAATGAATAGTATTTTTCGATTGTGAATAGTACCTACCAGTTGACTAGTGTTGACCAAGCTCTCGTTGGCCAAATTTCGCGATTTCAGAGTCTTTTCCTTGGTTTTTGAACCTTCTAGATTCAATTTTAAGGTCTATTTGGTCAAAGTTAGATAGGAAAAGTGCATTTTAGGGTTGTCCAACTTGGAGCCTTACACTGTGAGTACATACTTTTTTCTATGACTTACCCTATACTCTTCTTGAACTTTAAATGGATAATTGATTATGTTTACAAGTTATTTATACTTTTATATGTCTTTAAAATGGATTAAATTATCCTGATTGTTATAATATGGTATATAGTTTAAGAAGAGTATGGTTTTGAAAATGGGTTTTTTGGAACTCATTGAATATGTGATTTTAAATTGTATTTCTTGTTATATGGTAAAGGAAATATATTGTGCATGTGGCATTGATTTATAAAGCTATAAGATTGCCTTAGAAAAGGGCATGTATATGTGATTACCCTTATTGGGAAGTTTCTAACAGAAGAATTACATTGAGATTGAAAATTATGTAACATACTAAAACCTCTGTTTTGTATGATATGACATATATGAAAATATGATTTTTGTTGAGGAATCCTTTTAGAAACACTGTTTGCTAAAAGTAGGCAATGTTATCCCTAGTGCACTTTGATACCTCAATTAACAGGGGTGGCGTTAGCTTCGTGTGACGACCAACACACGAGATATGATATGTAAATGAGAGCGTGATGCCTCCTATCCAGGCGAGATGCTGACTATATGATATGTAATTTGACCTCCCTTACTATGTGTTTAGGAAATTAACCATATTAGAGTCTCTTCGCGTGCCCTATTGAATAGTGGTAGGGAAAACCTTAACTGGGATCCTAAGTATAGGAAAATCCTACACCACCAAAGTACGGAAGGGCTTAAACTCTAATATGGTGGTTCTAATATAGGATCCTCCTAATGTTTTCATGTGAAATATTTGATGTATAACAACTTTTGTTAAATGATCATATAGTACAATATATGGTTTTCGATATCTGAATATCATTTGTTTGATAATATTTGAAATGTGTGTCTCATATAGATGTACTTTCAAACTGTATTTTCTACGTGACAAATTTTAAAATATGAGTACATCTATATATTGACCTAAAAGGTCATAGGAGATATTATCTGCTCACTGAGTTGTCAAAGTCACTACACGATACTTACATTTTTTTTTTTTCAGATAAGGATATAGAGTTTGGTCTTGTAGCTACTTGATCAACTAGGTATCATACTCTCTAGGTGAGCCTACTTTTCTTCCAAGGCTCAAAATGTTTAAATTATTTTGTATGTGTATTCTACAGTATACTTTGAACGCCACAGGCAGGATCGCTACTTTTGCTGTAATATGTGTATAAAGACTTGGCTTGTATATTTGGTTATATTAGAGAACTTGTAAACATATATTATTAATTCTGATATATAATATAGTTGAAGCAAGTATGCAATAGAATAACGTTAAAGTTATCTGCTACTCGTGACAATTGCATTCCTTTAAATTGGGAGCGTGACCAATTGATGGACATGTGAAACACATGCTTTACAAACATATCTTTTCCATAATATGTATAATACACTCTTTTATAATTGAAAACATTTAATTATAGGTATACCCTTGTATACACAATATACAGACTAAGTCTATAAACATCAAAGTACAGTAGAAGCAGGGATCCTGCCTGTGGCGTTCAGAGCATACTCTAAAGTACAAGTACAATATAACCAAAAATTTATGAGCCCTAGAAATAAAATAGGCTCACCAGAGAATATGTCGCCTAGTTGATCAAATATCTGAAGGGAAAATACCAAACTATATATTTTTATCTAAAAAATGTAGAAATATCGTGTAGTGAGTTTGACAACTCAGTGAGTAGATAATACCTCCTATGACCTCTTAGGTCAATATATAGATGTACTCCAAAAGGATTCCTCCACAAAAATCATATTTGAACATATGCCATATTGTTCAAAACAGAGGTTTCAATATAAATTTAGAATTTTCAGCCTCAGTACAATTCCTCTGTCAGAAACTTCCCAATCAAGATAATCACATATACATGTCCTTTTCCAAGGCAACCTTATAGCTTTACATATTAATGCCACATGCACAATATATTTCCTTTACCATATAATGAGAAATATATTTAAAATCACATATTCAATGAGTTCAAAAATCTATTTTCAAAACCATACTCTTCTTGAACTATATACCAGATTGTAAATAATTCAGATAATTTAATCCACTTCAGAGACATATAAAATTATAAATAACTTATAAATAGAACCAATTATAAATTTAAAGATCAAGAAGAGCACAAGGTAAGTCATAGAAATAATTATCTACTTACAGGGTGGACAGCCCAAAATACACTTTTCCAATTCAAATTTGATCAAATAAACCTCAAAAACCAATCTGGAGGCTCCAAAAACCTTGGAAATGACTCCAGGATCATGAAATTCGGCCTTTGAGAGCTTAGTCAACACACGGTCAACTAATGGGTACTATTCACAGTCGAAATTACTATTCACCACCAGAACCACTATTCATATTAGCTAGATTTACTGTTCACGATGCACAAAAAGTTGTCAGATGGCTGAAAAATTTTATATCTTGAGGTTTATTTATCTGCTAAATTCATCTACGGTGTAAGATTTTTCAATTTCAGATCTCTAAATTGAAGTTTCAGAACTTACCCTTTTTCTAAGATTTTCTACTTCCAATCTATGGCGATTCTGCCGTTGATTTGAAAAATCATTCGACCAATATTGTAGTACTCTTTATCCTAAATCCAGTGGTACCCTTAGTTTTGAAATCAGAGGCTCAAAGGTACTCTAGATCTAGAGAGAGAAAATGAAGAAGAGAGAAATACTATTCATCACCGTTTTATGGAATTTATTCACACGGAAATCCTTTTTTAAAATAAATGATGGAGGGACCATTCTACAAATATTCAATTTTTTAGGGAGGACCTTGCAAATTTCATTATTTATATTTTGAACCCTAAACTTTTAGGAAATTACACTTTGACCCCAAGAATATTAACAAGTTTTCATTTTCATCCTTAAAAATTTTCAATTACATCCCTACTCATTTTTTTTAATAATCCATATATAAATGAAAATTACTAAATCTTGGGTGTGTTACATTCTTCCCCCTTTAAGAAATTCAGTTCTTGAATTTCAAACAATTATATTGCAAGTAAGGAATAAAGTCAAGGCATAAATTATAGTTATTAACCTTACTACTCAAGCTATTGGGAATATCGCTTTTGTATATCATCTTTACTAGTATCTGAACTATCCTTAAATTCACATATTTATATCCAAAAGTCGATAAGGACCAAGAATGTTGAGTATTAAAAATTATCAACTGGTGACCAAATATTCTTGAAGGACTCACCCATGAAAGAGGTAATGAGGTTTGAAAAGAAGGAAAAATTTAAACATTAGTATATAGGCTCTTTTGAAATCTTGGACAAAATATGCATAGTATATATCGCATAGCTTTGCCATCAGGATTAAGTGATGTTGGTACAGTCCTTCTTGCATCAATGCTTAGGAAGTACCTATCAAATTCTTCTTATGTTATCTAATTCCAAGAAATTCAATTGGACAAGAATTTGGCTTAATCATAAGGAAAAACCAAAGTTTATTATTGATCGGCAAGTGAAGAACTTATGGTTAAAGGAAATCCCTATAGTTAAGGTTATATGAGAAAATCACACAAGTGAAGAGATTTCCTACAAACTAAATATGATATACAGAAAAGATATCCCCAATTATTTGAGTGATAAGGTTGGTAACTCTGAGTTATGCCTTAACTTTATTCCCTACATGTGGTAAGATGGGTTGAAATTCAAGGACTGAATTTCTTAAGGGGAAAAAATGTAATATCCTGTAATTTTTACTTTCAAATAATAATATTTTTCTATAAACAAATAGATTTTTAATATTTTAAAATGATCATGTTTTGTTAAAAGTGAATATGTTTTTAATTAAAATGATTTTTGTTTTGCTTAAAATAATTATATTGGATTTAAATAAATTTTTATTTTATTTTTATAAATTTCTTTCTTTTAATATGTATGAAGTGATTTTATACTATGATTCGTTTTATTAAAATTTTTATTAAGAAAATCAGTATTTAAGAGTGCAACTAAAGTTTTACAATAATATAAATTTTTAAAAAATTTTGAGATGCTTTAGGATGAAAAACAATATTTATATGTATATATATATAAAATAATCTCAAATATTCAATTATTAAATAATAATAATAAGTAAAAAAAGAAATAAAAAGGGAAGGGGGAGATGCAAGCGTGAAGAAGAGACAAAAATAGTTTCAAGCGAATGAACAGTGAGAATGAATAGTACTTTTTCTCATTTTCTTTTTCTCTAGATCTAGTGTACCTTTGAGCCTCTGATCTCAAAACTAAGGGTACCACCAGGTTCAGAATGGAGAGTACTACAATTTTGGCCAAACAACTTTTCAAATTGGCCCAGAATTGCCACAGATCGAAAGTATAAAATATTAGAAAAATGTAAATTCTGAAACTCCTACTTAGTGTCCTCAAATTAAAAATCTGACACCGTAGATTGATTCAGGAGATAGATAAACCTTGAGATATGAAAATTTTCAACCATCTACGATGTCAGATTTTCAATTTGAGGACACTAAGTAGGAGTTTCAGAATTTACCTTTTTCTAAAATTTTCTACTTCCAATCTATGGAAATTCTGTGGTCGATTTAAAAAATTGTTCAGTTAAAATCATATTACTCTTTGTCTTAAATCTAGTTGTACCCTTAGTTTTAAGATTAGAGACTCAAAGGTACACCAGATATAAAGAAAAAGAAAACGAGGAAAAAGTATTATTCAGTCTCACTATTCATTTGCCTGAAACTCTTTCTGTCTCTTCTTCATGCTTGCATCTCCCCCTCCCCCTTTTTCTTTCTTTTTTTACTTATTATTATTATTTAATAATTGAATATTTGAGATTATTTTCTTATATATACATATAAATATCATTTTTCATCCTAAAGCATCCCAAATTTTTTTAAAAATTTATATTATTGCAAAACTTTAGTTGCACTTTTAAATCATGATTTTCTTAATAAAAATTTTAATAAAAAGAATCATAAAATAAAATAAATTTATGCATATTAAAAGAAAGAAATTTATAAAAATAAAATAAATATTTATTTAATCTCTACTTGAATCTATCTTTTTTCTTCATCCTTGGGGTTCAAAACTCAACCTCCCTCTCTTATTCAAGCTGCTGAAAAAGTTAAGGGAGGGAAGGGAGGAATCTTACCACTTCCTTCAAGAGGAAATAAGAAAAAGAATTCACTAAGTGAACTAGGGAGATCTGTGGGTAGGTTTAACAATATCTCTTTTTGAAGAAAAGTTTTGAAATTTATAATATTTATATGGGATTTTGATCCTAGTAATTGGATGAAATTTTACAATATTTTCTACTTTGATAATTGGCAATGGATATTGCTATATCATGTTATATGTTGATCTTGCATGTGATGTATGTTTGAATAATTAGGTTGGTGTGGAAGGTTCTGCATAGGTATGGCTATGGGTGGCAAAATTTAAGAGTTTTGTGTTATTGTTATATATATTTAAATGTGGTGAAAATTGATGGGATATGGTTAGATTGATAAAATGAATATGGCCTTAAACACCTAGAAGAAGAACATGAGAAATTTCTGTTGGGAACACCCTTAATAATACATGATTTTATTTTTTGTTTTCCTGAGAAGAGGATGATGGAATATGTTAAATTAAGTGTAAGGAATCTAATAAAAATGTTGAAATGAGTAATCCTATGGTTAGATGGAAATTAGGAAGAAAATGAAAGAGGATTTAATAAATGATGAACTAGAACATTAAAAAGGGTTTTGGTTAGAAAATTGGATTTTGGAGTAACCAGGGAAGCTTCTATTTTTGAAATTCTGGGAAAAATCGATTAGGAATTAAAAGAAATGATTAACATGAAAAATGTAGATATATGTCTCACAGATTTGTAGCCACTGAAATCATCCAATTTTGAGTTACATAAGAGAGATATGGTCCAATTAGTAAGCAATAGTCAAAAAATGGTTAACCAAGGAAGAATCTGTTAAGTATGCTTCTGTGTTTGAATTTCTTAGAAACATATATAGGGAATTAAAAACAATGATTAACATGAAAAATAGATATATATGTCTCATGAAGTTTTAGCCACTAGAATAATTCAAATTGGAATCAATATGAGGGAGATATGTTCAAATTAGTTAGCAGAGGTCAGAAACTAGATAACCAAGGAAGAATATGTTAGGTAAACTTCTGTGTTTGAATTTTTGTGCCAACTTTATAGGTAATTAAAAGAAATGGTTAACATAATATATATATATATATGTACAACAAATTTGCACCCACTGGAATCATTCAATTTGGAATCAATATGAGGGAGATATGGTGAGATTAGTAGGTAAAGGTCAGAACCTAGCCGAGAAAAAATAACATTAAATTTGGGGGAGTAATAACACCAAGATTAATTAATATTTGACTAAAATGTTTAACATATGTTTTTTAGAAGATTGTATTATCTTTAAATTGACACCAAAATCACCTCAATCGGATTTAAAATGAGGGAGTTATGCTCTGATTAGTGAGAGAAAAAAATAATATTTAAGAAAGAAGAAGAATCTTATAAATAAAAATAATAAATGACTAGTGTATGCCCTAGCCATTGCCATTGCATAAACTCCTTACCATCTTAAGTGCGTAATTTTGATATGGAAATATTTTATAAAGTGGTAATTGAAAATGATTAAGTTCATGGCTTGATTGCATTTTACCAATGATTTTTGGTAATGAATATGCTTTAATGATAAACTATGGCATGTGAGTATAATGAACATACTTATTATTGAAATCATATTTTTGACTATTAACGTGAATAGAAAAGAAAAGAAAAGAGACAGACACGGTCACATGGTAGTCCGTGTGGTGCACCAGTAGGGGACGCCCTACTCACGACCATGACTATGAAATTGGGAAAAGAAAGAGAAAGTGTGCCATGTCAGACGGAGTTAGAAAAGTTCGTATCGGAGAGTAGAAAGTACTCACCTTGACTGGGGTAGCTTGATATGAAAATAAGTTGATAGACATCATATGATATTCTAAAAATATTTATTCATGTCATACATGTCATTATTGTACGATTTTTATATGCATAAATCAAGTGCATTCATGTGACCTAAGTTAGCTTATACAGATGAACATAACATGATGAGCTATATTGATGATAATTATGATTTATTATTGAACCTACTGGGATTTAATTCTTAATATATTTCCATATCATGTTCAGAAGACTAAATATGTAGATATTCTCTATGACTGGCTTTTAGTGTACATTCGGTCGAGTTGGCTAAGATCCCGTTGAAGTTGCAACCACTTGCATCCGTATCCCCAGAACTGGTCAATATGGATGAATAAGATGTAGACATATATGTATTTGATTTTTGTACGGACATTTTTAATTAATGATATGTATGTGAACTCAGAATTGTATCAGTGTTAATGGTATACCATAAACCTTAATTATGCTTAGTTAATTTAATTGAATGTTATTATGAGTTAAATAGTTAAAAGTAAAAAAGTAATGACTTTATGAGATTTTACAAGTATATATATATATATACACACATGTATATATGTATATATATATATGTATATATGTAAAAAAAATGAAGTTGTTACACTCAATATTTTTAAAACTCTATTTCTGTTGAGGGACAATACAATGCATCTGTTTTGAAAGCCTTTTTCATTTGCAACCCCACATTTAGATATTTACAAAACCTGATGACCCATACCAATTTTGGTAGAGCTGAAAGTGATGGGGTTACAAATCAAAGAGAACTTTATTTTCTTTAGGCTATGATACACGATTATAAGGTGGACATTAGAGCTTTTTTAGCCCATTAGATGGCTAGGGTGGATAACTTCATGAATGGCAAGTTGGTCATAAGGGGTCTAGTAATTGCCTTAGCTAGAGGGTTAGGACTGAAGGAAAATCTTCAGGATTTGCAACCAATAGCCGGCAGTAGCAGGATTGATTTAGAATCATGTCTGCATATAAAATTGATTGTTAAAAGGAATGCCAACTATTGGCTGCATCTCTGTGGCCATAATATCTTTTGCCTCCCCAACCCACTAGGATTTCCATTACTAATTAGGAGAATTGGATCTACCCTTTAGAAGAGGGTATAGAGGGTGATGATTTTCTTGAGGGGGATGATTTACCCCTTGAACCACTTTTGGCTCTACCACGCCCCCCACTTCCTATTATGCTGACAATGCAGGCTCATCACATATACTGGAGGAAGACCATGACTCCATGTCCTCACGGATTTGCCGAATAGAGGAGGAACAATTAGCTATAAAGGCCACTCTACATGCAATGAATGACACAATCTAAAACATGCAGGGAATGATGCAAGCCTAGTACCAATGGCACCTGAGTCAAAATCCACCACCACCACCTTTAGAACACCAATAAGTAAGTAAGTTACTTCTTTCCCTTGCCTATATATTATTTTATATTGAGATTAAGGACAATGTCAAGTTTAAGAATGGGAGAGTAGACTTTACACTTTTAGTTTTCACTGGCAGAATTTTTTATTTTCACTGGCTGATTAAGTTTTCTCTTGTATGTATATACTTTATTGGCTGAATCTCTTTTATTTTAATGCATAATCACATAGTTTTTTGTTTTAAAGATAAATTGATGTAATATAGGATGATTTTAACTCATGAACATGTGATGCACAACAGAATATGAGATATGTAGTTATCATTTTAGTCTCTTTCTTCTAGCATTGAACCTTTAACTTTTTCAAAAATATCTTTTCTATTATGGTGTAATTTCTTCTAGCATTGAGATATGTAGTTATTGTATGATTTTCTTATGCTTATTACTCTACTTTTTAGCTGGTTTAGTATTAATTCCCCTTGATTTGATATTATGATTGTATCTCTTGAATATGAGAGCACCCATAGCGCCGGATTGAAAAATTCAGTGTGCATTGCAGGATAAGGGATGCTACAGCAAACCTGCATGCATCTCAAGACAAAGGTTCTACAAACCGAATTATGTTGGGTGAGTCTTCAGCCGAATGATACTGGGTCCATGCCTAGGGAGCTAAGACTATATGGTACGATGCAAGTAGGATGAGCACTTTGCTGCTACAGTAGGTGCTGCTCCCACTACTGAAGGTGGAAGAAAAGGTGCTGGCAGAAGTGCAAGAAAAAAAGAAGTAAAAAGCCTAAAAAGAGCCACACCACCAAGACCACAATCCTAGCCTATAAAAGGCTAGAAAGATAACAAAATGGAAGGACAGATAAATATACACACACGGGATACAGAGAGAAAGGAGAAACACCTAGAGCAGCCCTTGATTTCTAACGAGAATGTACAGAGGAAGGGGAATATTGTTCCATTGGGAACCCATCAGGCAGGGGTGGTAGACACTGTGGCTGGGCTAGACAAAGGAGTAGCTGGACGTGGGAGAGAAAGGAAACTGTGTCAAATACGGGTCCCAGCTGGGCTGGACGTGGGAGAGAAAGGACCATGTCATCACATATATCTGAATATCCTTTTATTTGAGAATATTTGAAATACGGGTCCCATATGGATGTACTTTTGAATTGTATTTTCTAAGTGACAAATTTTAAAACATGAGTACATCCATATACTGACCTAAGAGGTCATAGGAGGTATTACCTACTCACTGAGTTGTCAAATTAACTACACAATATTTCCACATTTTTCATATAAGAATACAGAGTCTGATCCTGTAGATAGGTAATCAGTTAGGTGACATATTCTCTAGTTGAGTCTACGTTGCTTTCAAGACTCACAGTTTTGAATTATACTGTGTTTGTATTTGATGAAGGAGAAATTTGAGTACTTAATATCTATATTTTATCCCCTAATTTAAAGTAAACATGTGATTATTCCAACTAACCCATAGCATGACCAGGCTGTGCCACGAAGCACAGCCAGGGCGTGCTGTAGGGCAAAAAACCTAAAAATTACTCTTTTCCTTTCCAAAGTAACCACCAAACCCGAAAACAACCAAACATATATTTTAAGCATATAAATTTTGAATTACAAGCCACATTTATCCACCAAAATCATGAAATATATCCTTCAAAATCATCCATAAAAGAGTCCTAACTAATCTTCCATCACTCATATTTATGGAAGTCAACTACCAACACCAAAAAAAATAATCAATGCATGCATCTACCTACCATTTACTTTCATTATTGTATATAAATACATCCATAAGGTCATTTAGGCAAGAAGTCCAAAGAAGAGATGTTGGTCTTATATTATGGGACAAAGAATACTTTTTCTCTCACTAGATTGCTGGATTTCCTCTCTCTTCTTTCACCCACGAAGCTATAAGAATTTTTCTCTCATCATTATCTCCAAGGATCCATGGTCAAAACCAAAATTAAAGCAAGTCACTTACCTTTTCTTTCTTCTTTTTTTAGCTTTCTCTCCCTTTTTCTCTTTTCTTTTCTTTCTTCCTCTTCTTCTCTTTGTCATGGCTGCTCTCCCTTTTTCCTTAAGGCTGGCAACTCCCCTCTTGGGTCATGCAAAAATTAATAAAATAGTGAGGCTTCTTGGAGAAGCTTCTTCCCCCTTAACCAAAGCCCTTTATTTCTCTAAATATTACCATCATGCCATGCCATTACATTTAAACATGTCATTAGGTAAGGCTTTGTTTGGTTGCAAGGAATTTCACCAAGTGTTTAATCTTCACTTAAGGCATATTCTAATGGCCTTTTGTGCAACTCTCTTTATGGTTCCTTATCCTTCTTATTGATGCTTATTTCTAGTCCTGCAAGTAAAAAAATTATTATTCCGCCCTTAGATCTTTTCTTTAAAAATGAGAATTCCCTTATTTAATATTCATAATTATTTCCCTACAAATGCTTCATTTAATCCTTTTTAACCCTTCTCAACATTTTATTTTGTAAAGATAATTAGTAGAAAATTTGGGATGTTACATCTAAGGGGTCCTAGAGCGGTCTCTCAAAGTTCTAATGCACAAGAATTTTGGAACTCAATTTGTTATAGGTTAATACAGTGCATCAACTTCCAAAGCCTCGTTGATTTGCAATCTATGTTTTAGATATTTACGATGCCTTATGGCTCCCACCATTTTTTGTAGGGCACAAAGTGATGGGATTGCAAATCAGCGTAAGCATTATTTCCTATGGGTTATTATAAACTCCATCCAGGAATATACATAGGCCTTCATAGCCCATCAAATGGCAAGGGTGGGTAATGCAATGAGTGGAAAAATTGTTACAGAGGGATTAGTTACTACCATTGCTAGAGGACTAGACTTAGAGCCCAATTTATAGGATTTGCAACCCATGGCTAGTAGCAGATAGATTGATTTAAAATCATGTCTGTATATAAAATTAGTTGTAAAAATAAATGCCAAATATTGGTTACATCTCTGTAGGTATAACATTTTTTGTCTACCTAGCTTGAATAGAACAATGGTTACCAATCTCGATAATTATATACATCAATTTGAAGACAACCATAATGATGACAATTATGACTATAAGGGAGATGAACAACCCCATGAGCCATTGGCAACCCTACCACCACCCCTTCCCATCATTCTGATTATGTAGGTTCATCTATGTGCCCCCAACTAATTATAACTCTTTCTCTTCATGGCTTAGCCAAATAGAGGAAGAGTAACTCAATCAACGAGCCATACTTCAATGCATAGAATGCATAATAGACTCCATGGAGAGCATGATATGTGCCATACATCACATGGTCCATACCTTATATGATTGGCACTTATCTCAAACCCACCTCATCCACCACCAGAAGACCCCTTATTTGGTAGTTTCTCCCTAGCTCACATTACCCTTATTTATATATATTGAGGACAATGTCAAGTTTAAGCATGAGAGAGTTACTTTTGGGTCTTGGTCTTTGCTTGCTTGTATATATGATGCATATTTAATCTTTGAGCATTTTCATTTATGCAATTTAATTATAAAGTTAAGAATTTTGTGAATACATTTATATAATATAGGTTAATTTTAGCTCATGAAGATGTGATATATAGTTTATGTGAAATAAAATATTTGCCACTTACTCTCTTTCTTCTATAATTGAACCCCTAATTCTTTAAAAACACCGCACCTATTGTGCTATGAATAATATGCCCCTTTTTTTTATTTTTGGCATGATGAAAGTGTGAAGGTAGGGAGTGGTGAAAAATGAGGAAATTTGAAAGCCAAAAAGTCTTCACTTTAAGTTCCTCTTTAAGGCACCAAAAAGGCCTTAGTACGAGTAACTAGTTGTCTATACCGTAGTGAGATGGAGCATAAAATAAAATAAAAAGAGAAGAAACAAGAAAAAAAAAGTGTGAAGCAAAAGAATTTGAGTGAGAAAAATAGTGAAAAAGTTAAAATAAGGGTAAGGCAATATAAGGAGATCTAAAGGATTCAGTGGCCTACTTGGGTGCTTAAAAATCAATTTAGTGCATAAGATTTATTGTAACAATAGGAATGGGTGTATAATAAGAGAATTTGGGTTTAATATTAGAAGAATAGAGACTATATTATAAATGCCTACTCATATGTATGTTTACATTACATTGGTTAAGTGAAAAATTGGTTGTGTTATGCTTTCCCTAAAATTTAAGTTCATTTTCTCCTTTTCTACTTATGTGTTTTGTTATTTGCTTGAGGACAAGCAAATGTTTAAACATGGGGGAGTTGATAAGTGGGAAAATTATGTGCTTAAGCATTACTTTTCAACCAATAACTCAATATTAATTTGTGATTGTTTCCCTGTTTTAGTTCTATTTTATTTTTCTTGCTCTAGATACTGCTTGGCTTCGTTTTCTTTTTATAGGTAAGTAAAATAGCCCAAGAATCAAGGAGGAAAGGTCATTTGAAGAGTTTTTTGAAGCAGGAACAAGTTAAGGAGGTTATAAGGAGGAAACACAAAAAAAGAGCAAGAATGCATCGTGCCTACCCCTAACACATCTTGAAGCATGGCTAGCCTGTATCCTGGGACACGACCATGTTGCGGGATCATACATTGCCGTATATTTTAGGGGTTTTGAAGCTTTATATAGTGGAGCTAAACCTCTTTTTGGGATTCTTTTACATTCTAGACACTCTAAAAGCACTTTAGGTCTAGGATTTCGGTTTTCTTTATGCTTTTAGACTTGGATTTACATTGGATCAAGCTTTGTATTACATATTCATATATACTTCTACACCATTTTTATCGTACATTGTTGCGGGACACGACCATATTGCGGGATCGTACATTGCCGTATATTTTAGGGGGTTTGAATCTTTATATAATGAAGCTAAACCTCTTTTTGGGATTCTTTTACATTCTAGACACTCTAAAAGCACTTTAGGTCTAGGATTTAGGTTTTCTTTATGCTTTTAGACTTGGGTTTACATTGGATCAAGCTTTGTATTACAGATTCATATATACTTCTGCACCATTTTTATCTTTCTATCTCTATCTCTAGTTCTTTTCCTTTCTCTTTTAATTGTATTCAACATTATTATTCATTTAATGAACTTGTCCTTGAGTTTTATTTCAATTATGTCTGAGTAATTCCTAATCTAGGATTTAGGGAAACCCACTTATGGTATGATGATACTGAATTGTTGAATTCTTTTTAGGAATATTTGTGGATAATCAATTTAACTATTATGTATGTATACAAGTTTTGTCACATTTTAGGTTAATAATTGATGGACAGAAAGGTGAAAGTTATTCTCCAAACTTAATAGTTAATTAGGGGTATTTTAAACATGAATTTAAAGGGCTTAAGTTAAACTAAGAATCATGAAAGTAGGCAATTATATTAACTTAGGTACAATTATTAGCGCTTGAAAGAGGCAAGTAATTAATTAAGGCTGAACCATCCCTGATATCCTAAGTAGTTACAATTAGAAATACTTGAATTGGTTGTTGAATATCATAAGTATGGTAAACCATAATCCTAGGCCTTTATATAATTGAATCTCTTCGTCTATTTACTTTCACCATTTGCAAATTGTCATACTATACTTTTCTTGGAATTGATTGATTCTGATAGTTTTATTAATGAAAGACTAGTAGCCGGTACATTAGTCTCCATGGGATATGACTCCACATGCTAGACTAGCTATAACTACACCATGCACTTATGGTATTTAGTGAAACAGACGAACAGGGGGTGTGATGCACCTCATATGCAGAACACGGCCAGGCCGTGCTTGAGGTCCCAAAACATAGCCAGGTCGTCTGTTTTGGCATTTTCTAGACCTTTTAAAGCCCTTTTTTGTGTGATTCCTCCTTCGCATACTCCTAGTTCAAAAAAATCTTCAAATATTCATTTTTACGTTGTTTCTTAGGCCTTCTTTCTTACTTACGAAAGAGAAAATAACCAAGCAGTATTCAAAACAAAAAATAAAATAAAAGAGAACAAAAATAAGGAAATAATCACATGTCAACGCTGAGTTATGGGACAAAAGATATCACATTCACATGCAATTTTCCCATCTATCAACTCTATCATGCTTAAATTTTGCTTGTCCTCAAGAAAATTACAAAACATATAAGTAGAAAAGGATAAGATAAACTCTAAATCCAAAAAATAAGAAAATATGATATAGCTAATTCATCACCCAATCAATGTGATGTTAATAGATATATGAATAAGAATTTATTAGTTAGTCTCTCTCCTTCTAATACTAAACCTAAGTTCTCTTATTATACAACTCCTTCTATTGTTACCACAAACTCTATTTACCAACTTGATTCTCAAGGCACTCAAGTAGGACACCCTATCCTTTCGATCTCCCTACTTTGCCTTACTATTATTTCAAAAAATTTCATTTATTTATTTATTTTTCATCAATTTTTCTTTACAACAAGTCTTTACTTCACCATTTTTCTTCCCTTTTTTTTCGTTGTAAGTGCATTTTATACTCTATCTCACTAGGTTAAAAGAAATTTAGTACTCATACTAAGCCTTTTTGGTGCCTTGAAGGCGCAATACTCAGAGTGAAGACTTTGTGGGTTTTATATTCTCTCATTCTTCACCTCTCCTTACTTTTGCACTTTCATCGTGCCAAAAAGCAAAAAGGGGCATACAACTCATATTACAAGAGGTAGGATGTTTTTAGAGAATTTTGGTTTCAATGTTAGAAGGGAAAGACTAGATAACAAATACTTATTTCATATTCCATCATACACCATATTTTTATCAAATAGGAATCAACCTATATTACATTAACATATTAACAAAATTGCTAACTTTATGACTAAACAAGGTAAGAAATACAAACCAATACCAACAGGGAAAGAGTTAACAAGAGAAAAACAAAAGAAAGTAAAGATAAAATGCAAAGATGACTAACAAAGACTTAGATAAAATATATATAAGCAATCCAAGACCCAAAAGTAAATACCCCCCATACTTAAACTTGACATGTTCCCTAATGTCATTAGCAATGAAGGCATGGGCTATGGAGGGAGAGAAACATACTAGTTAATTGGTCTTCTAATGGTGGTGGTGATGGGTTAGGTGTTAGTTGTACTAGGTTTCCATCATTTGGTGCATGGAATCCACCACACTTTCCATTGAATCCATTTTGGCCTACATGTTTTGGATTGATTCATTCATGTCGTTCAGGGTGGTCCTTTGGTGAAGATGCTCATCCTCTATGTAGCTAAGTTGTAAAAAGGAGTCTTAATTAATGGATTGTGCATGGGAAGGACCTGCATAATGAGAATGATGAAATGGGGGTCGTAGGGATGGTGGGGCTGGTTGGGGTTCGGAAGGTTATTCATCCTCACTAGATTCAAAGTAATCATCATCAATTCCATTTTTCTAGGGGGTTATATCCATTTGTCTTGATCAGTGACTACTGTTCTATCTAGGCTTGGTAAGCAGAAAAGGTTATACGCTCAGAAGTGAAACCAATAGTCAACAATTTTCTTTGCAATTAATTTCATGTTCAAATAGGATTCTAAATCAATCTATCTATTGTTAGTTTTTAGTTGCAAGTTCTATAAATTTTGGTCTAAGCTTAACCTTCTAGCTATCATAGTCACCAATCCCCCTACTACAACTTTACCTTTAATTGCATTAGTAACTTTGGCTATCTGTTTGGCCTCAAATGCCCTTGTATCAACTTGGTTAACATTTATCATAGCATGAAGAAAATATAATTCTCGTTGATTTGCAGCTCTATTGCTCTCACCCCTACCAAAAATAGTGCGGGCCGTCAGGCATTGTAAGTATCTAAAGCAGGGGTTACAAATTAACGAGGCTTTTGAAACTAATGCATTATATTGTCCCCTAATAAAATTGTGTTCCAAAAATCATTTTATTTAAAATTTTGAGTAACCACTTTAGGACCCTCGGAGGCAGTATAAATAATTTATTAAATTAGGCCAATGATAAACTGTAGCCACAGTTAAATAATTTAAACTTAATGTGGCCTTGATTGACATCAAGACCTTAGAAAAGAACCACATTAACAAAACTAAAACATTCTATTATTGTTCTGGCATAGGTTAGGTAACACAACTTCACAAATGTTGACTAATCAATTCAATCAACCAGTTGATAAAGGGGAAAATTGTATGTTTAACTGTTGTTCTAGATATTGCTTTGGTTTGTTTCATGTTTGTAGGTGAGTAAAAGAGGCCAAGAAGTAAGGGAAAACACTCATGTGTGGAGCCATATGGACTTGAAACATGTTGAGGAGGAAGCAAGGAAGCAACCCTAAAGAAATTGGCAAGAAATGAGCTTGGCAAACCCAAACATGGCTAGGTCGTGGTTGGTGTTGCAGAAAGCATGGCCTGGCCGTGCTTTGTACAAAAAACATGGTTTTTTCCAAATTTATGGTACGAAGCATGGTCGTGCTTTGTGTCCGTGCAGTCTACATTTTTTAGGGTTTTCAGCAGACTTAGTGATTACTTTTACAGACTTACTTTTACTCATTTTTAAGCTTAAGAAACACCATTAAATTAGGTTTAGAGTAGGATTAGTGATTACTTTATACTTCTAGAGTAGAATTTACATTGATTGAAGTTTGTATTTGGTACATTTTGCAACCAGGTTTTATCTTTTCATCTTTACTTTTACTTCTACTTCTATTCTTTCTCTTTAATTGTGTTGAACACTTATGAGTTATTCAATGAATTGGATTTTGATTTATATTTCCATTATATGTGGGTAGATATTGATCTAGGGTTGTGGTAAACCCACTTATAATATGCTGATATTGTGTTAATTGAATTATGGAACCTTAATTTTGATTATTTGTGGATTAATTAGGATTAACTATTATGTGCATGTTTAAGAGTTGATAGAATTCCTGATCACCAATCTGTCCTGTCTTAGGTTATTAATCGATGAATTGAAAGGTGAAAGTTAATACCGGAACTTAATAGTTAATTAGGGATATCTTAATCACGAAAGTAGTTTAAGGTTCTCTAGGAATTGAATCAATTAGTGGGCACGAGAAAACCAATTAATTGCATTCCATGGTTAGGATAGAACTTAATGGACCTAGGTTAAACTAAGAACCACAAAAGTAGGCAATCGGATTAACCTAGGCACGATTGGTAACTCTTGAAAGAGGATATTAGTTAATTAAGGCTAAACCATCCCCAATAACCTAGATAATTGCAATTAGAGGTACATATTGATTGTTGAATATCATAAGAGTGGTAAACCCTAACCCTAGGCTTTTTTTAATTGAATTACTTATTTACTTAATTGTGACACTCTCTCTCATCGAATTGCATTGATTTAGATAGCATATTTTGTAGAGGTCTAGTAATTGACCATTGTTCTCTGTGGGATACGGCTTGTTCTTGTCGGACTTGCTATAGTTACGTTGTGCACTTGGAGTTATTTATAAAACACACATAACAAGTTTTTGACATCATTGTTAGGGAACAATGGTCAATATTAGATATTTTACGAAATAGCTAAACTAGATCTTTGTCTTTTAATTTTTCTGCATAATTCTATCTTGCTGATTTTTGTTCCCTTTTCTTCCTTTATAGGTGTGTTGCTCTTTTATGCGAAGGGATTGTGAATTCTTTGCTAAATTTGACCTAGAGATCGAATGCACTCTACGAAGGAAAAGAAGAAAACAACAGCAAGATTATCCTGCACCACCTACCATAGTAGACAGAGATAACAGATCTCTTAAGGATTTCACTACTTCGAATACGCATAGCCTGAACACAAGCATTATCAGACTAGTTGTTAAGGCCAACAACTTTAAGCTGAAGCCTTCTCTTCTGCAGATAGTTCAGTAAAATCAATTTGTAGGGTCGCCTACTAAAGACCCCAATCTCCATCTTTCAGTGTTTTGGGAATATTGGGACACCTTGAAGCTGAATGGAGTATCATTTGATGCCATTAGACTGAGATTGTTCAAATTGTCTCTAAGGGACAAGGCCCATGCATGGTTGCACTCTTTTCCATCGAGGTCCATCACTACTTGGCAGCAACTTTCTTAAGCTTTCTTAGGCAAGTATTTTCCACCAAGTAAGACAGCCCATCTTAAAAATCAAATAACTACTTTTGCACAAAAAGATGGTGAGTTTTTGTATGAAGCTTGGGGGAGATTTAAAGAGCTCCTCAGAATATGCCCACACCATGGGTTAGAAAAATGGCTCATAGTCCATACATTCTACAATGGACTGATCTACAACACCCAAATGTCTGTGGATTCTGCTACAGGAGGAGCCCTAATGAACAAAACGGTTGATGAGGCATATGAGCTTATTGAAGATATGGCTCAGAATCACTACTCATGGTCTAGTGAGAGGCAACCAAGAGAACTAATAGGTATGTATAAAGTAGATGCATTTAATCATCTCACTTCTAAAGTTAATGCATTATTTCAGAAGTTAGATAAATTAAGCATCAATGCTGTTGGTTCGTCTCCATCTTCTGCATGTGAGATTTGTGGATGTGTTGGTCATGTGGCCATTGAATGCCTACTCAAAAATTCTACACCTCAGGATTGTGGACAGGTGAACTTTGTGAATAATAATTAGAGAAACAATCCTTACGGTAACACTTATGATCCAGGCTGGAGAAATCACCCAAATCTCTCATACAAGCTAATGTGAATTAGCCTTAGAATAATTTTAGGCAACCCCCAAGATTTCAAAATTAGAGGCCATTTAATCAACCTCCTTAGCCAAAGTCCAATCTAGAGGCTCTGATGGAAAATTTTATCACTACTCAGAGTGAACAAAATGATGAGTTCAGAGCCTAGAACCACTCTATGAATGAGGCTATAAAAGATTTAGCCTCTAACGTTAACTCACTTGCTACTCATAGTAAGATGTTGAAAACTCGTATTGCACAGTAAGCGAACCTTTCAAATAGGAACTTTGGCAGACCACTTGGCCAAACTAAGAACCCTAGAGAGCATTACAATGTTATTATCTTGAGAAGTGATAAATAGTTGGCTGAATCTAAGAAAAGTGGGGAGGAAAAACAAGATGAACCTTAGGCTAAATTTGAGAAGAGAAGAGAAGAGAAAATGAACAAAAAAAGTGAAAAAGAATAAAGAAGAGCCTAAATATGTGGCTTCAACACCATACAAGCCACTAATTCCTTTCCCTCAGAGATTGGTCAAAGCAAAGTTAGAGAAGCAGTATAGAAGGTTTTTGGATGTGCTGAAGAAGCTGAACATCAATATCCCTTTCCTTGAAGCCATCTCCCAAATGCCCCCATTTGTGAAGTTCTTGAGAGAAATCCTCTCGAATAAGAGGAAAATTGAAGAGAATGCTATTGTGGCATTGGCAGAGGGATCTAGTGCTTTAATTCAAAATAAGCTACCACAAAAGCTTAAGGATCACGGATACTTCTTGATTCCTTGCACTATAGGAGTCATGAAGATTGACAGAGCCCTATGTGACCTTGGAGCAAGTGTGAGTCTCATGCCTCTGTCAGTCTGTAAGAAGCTTTAGATGGGTGACTTGAGGCCTACCACTCTTTCTCTTCATTTGGCTAATCGATCCATTAAACATCCGGTAGATATATTTAAGGATGTTCCTTTAAAGGTAGGTAAATTTTTTATACCGATTGATTTTGTTATTTTAGAGATGGAGGAAGATGACAAAATTCCCATCATTCTTAGAAGGCCTTTCTTAGCCACAGCTAGTGCAAACATTAATGTAAAAGATGGAAAGCTTTCTTTGAATGTAGGGGATGAGAAAGTGGAGTTTAATTTACCTGATACAATTAAACCACCATCTCTAAATGAATATTGTTGTATGATTGGCTTACTTGAACTAAATATGAATGATAGTATTATGAATATTTATTCAACTCACCCACCTGATTTATGCTCTATGGAAAGCTCTATTGCTTATGTTAAATAGGGGGTCAAAAAGCAAGAAATTGAGGAGAAAGTTAAAGATACAAAAGTAGAACCTAAACCACCTCTTCTCAATCTCAACAAAGCAAAGGAGAAATGGAATAAGCCAAGAAGATTTTTGAAGGCTATTAGGCAAAGCCTCTAGCACCATACTAAGAGGCAATGGATCAAAAAGAGAGTTATCCCAACTTTCTTAAAACTCCCTTGAGCAAAATAATGAAAAGGAGTTGAGCTAATAACTTAAAATAAGTGCTTTGTGGGAGACAACCCACTTTTTAATTTTTAAGTTTCTTTTTGCTTAGTTTCATTGCTTTTTTTTTGTTTTTATCTTTAATTTTAGTTAATTTCTTAGGTTATGAGTTTAATGAGTGTTTCCATATGATTTCAGGTCAATTCCAATTTGCCCAAGGATGTATAAAAGGATAAAACTCAAGGGAAATTAAAAAGGATAAAAAACTGTGGAAACTTTCAAAGAAAAATGGAATCTTGCATGAAACACGGGTGTCCCGTGTCACAGAGAATGCCCGTGCTTTAAGCACGGGCCAAATTTTGAAGATTTTGTGACTCTAGCACCAAACACAGGCAAGCCGTGTCTCCAACTACAGCCATGTCCCATGTCCAGCCCCAGCACACCCTTCTCGTGCTAGCAAACACGGGCAAATAGGGAAATTTGGACTTCTAGTACCAAGCACAGGAAAGCTGTGTCACCTGACATGGCTATGTCCCATGTACTAGGCCCAACACGCCTCACCCATGTTGTAGAACACAAGCCACTCTCAAGAAGAATTGGTAGTCTAGCCAAAGCATGACCGTGCTTCGGGCCCAGGTAATTTTTCCCCCTATTTTTCTTTCCTTTTCTTTCCCCGTGTTCATCTTCCCTTCTTCTCGTGCCCTTGCCCGTGTCTTCCTCCCTTTCCTTATACCCCTTCCCAGCCATCTTCCCTCCAATTTCTTTACAATTTTTACTTATTCTCCCATGCTCTACCCTCTTCTCCTCCTTTCCCAACTCCAATCTTCCCTTTTCCCGTGCCCAAATCCTTCCCCCACTTGCGAAAACTCTTCCCTCTGTAACCATTCTTGTGCTTAGCCCACACATACACACACAACTAGTTTTCCCGTGCTTCCCTCTTCCTCTCGGTCACTCCATAACTAAAATTCCTTAGACCCGTACCCACTTTTTCCCCCCATCGTGTTCAACCCATTTACCCATCAAACCTCAGACACACACCCGTGCCCACTCTTTATTCCCAGTCAACCCATTCTTCGGCCTAATCCCCTGAACCCAGCACTTTTCCTCTCCTATTCCCTCTATAACCCAAGTCTCTCCCTCACCCAAATCCCTCTTTTTCCTATTCTCCTGTACCCAGCTTTTACCCGTTCCTTCACCCAGATCCATCACCAACCCACACCATTGTCCCTCTACTCCCTGTTCGTGGCTTCACCTTGTTGTTAAACTCACTCATGGCTACATTACCTGTTGCTGGCGTCACTTGGTTCTCCCTTTCTAGGTAACTTGTGATCCTCCGTTCTTGTATTTTTTTTATAGGAAATTTTGGTTGAATGCTGGACTAGTTTACCTGAGAATTAAAAGCTATATTTGGAATTATGTATGCTTGAATTTCATCTTGCATTGCCTAATTTAATAATGTTGCTGCACTCATCACTAATGATTGATACTAAATATCCTATTAAAACTCTTCAGCACTAGTAATTTGTTGGACTTGGGTTTTTGGTTTAATTATCTTAATTCTCTGCACTTAAAATCAATTTTCTAGATTGGCATTCCCAGCTTGTTGCAATTGTTGGACTTGCTGAATAGTTTATCTGCATAGGGTTAGTTAGACTATTTTTGGCAAGAATTTCTGTAGAATTTGAATTGCATCATTATTGAATTTTTTGGTTGTTGCTAGATTGGAATTTGATACTCTTTGCTTCTCTTGCATATGGCACTGGTCTTTCTAAGCATTTACTGCAAAATTTGAGATGCATGTGTGCTTAAATTTTTTATTTTTTTTGCATTGTCTAATTTAACTAAAGTTTAGTGCTTTACTATTACATGGTTTGAATCCTTAACTTCTCTGCTTTGCACTAGCAATTGTCAAGTATTCACTGGATAATTGTTTTGGTAAAAATTCTACTACTGGTTAATGTTGTTTTCTGAATCTATGATTCACCAAATTACCTTGGTACTTTCTAGAAAAAAAAGACAACATTGGGAATATTTGAGTGCAACACTTTTCTAAATTTGCATTACTCTAAATTGCTTTGATTCTCAACTCCCTAGTGTGCACTAAAAACTGCCTTGCATTTTCTACCTAGTTTAGTTGAATATTATCGGTTAGCTGAAATTGGAAATTTGCTGATATTGTTACTTAATTGCTTTTTCTGGCTGAAACCTGCTTTCAATATTCAAATTGATTTTGAATTAATCAACACATCCTTGCTGAATTTGGATTTTCATATTGGCCTTGAAATTTCTGGATTATTCCTCTTGGTTGTTGCTATTTTTTCATTTGCATTTGGTTTGGATTGGGTGCACACATTGACTTATTTTTTGATTTGCACTTGATTATTTTTTGGTATCCTGGTTTTGTTAGTATCATTTGCAAATAATCCATTATTGGTTTTGGTGTCTAAATATCCTCTCCCCATTACATTTTATCTAATATCATTATAAATGGGTCTAAAATAGCTAGAATTGACCAATCTTTCTCCCAATCCCAGCAACAAGGTAGAGGACAGATTCAAAGACTGTCCCAACCTCATCATCAAATAAATGAGTATGGTATCGTGTTTTTTGATGATAATAAACAAAAATGATACGATACTCTAGTTAAACGAGGAATGCTGAGTACCCGGTACATGGATGAGGAGTGTTTGGATAGGTTAGGACTTTTAACCGACGTCCGCTGCCTCATTCATCAGATTGGGTGGAATACATTCATCAGATTGTGTTACTCGGCCTATGCCAGAACCACCTTAGAGTTTTTTAGTTCCATTAATGTGGTCCTATTTCGGGGTCCTGCCGTCGAGTAAGGCTGCATTAACTTTAGATTATTTGATTATACATTTAATTTATCATTGGCTCAATTTAATGCATTATTCATATTGTCTCTTAGGGGAGATATATTAGTTTCCTCAAATTTTCTTGCTCAATAATTTTGAAACTCTATTTCTATTGAGGGGCAATATGATGCATCGAGTTCAAAAGTCTCTTTTATTTGCAATCCCATTTTTAGATATTTACAATGCCTGATGGCTAATACCATTTTTGGTAGAGCTGAAAATGATGGGGTTGCAAATAAAAGAGAGCTTTAATTTCTTTGGGCCATGATAAATGGCCATAAGGCGGATACTGGCGCCTTCATAGCCCAACAGATGCCTCGGGTATGTAATGCCATGAATGGCAAGGTGATCATAGGGAGTTTAGTAACTACAATTGCTAGAGAGTTAGGATTTGAGGCAAATCTTCAGGATTTGCAACCAATAGTTGGCAGCAACAGGATAGATTGAGAATCCTATTTGCATATGAAATTAACTGTTAAAAGGAATGCTGACTATTGGCTGCATCTCCGTGGCCATAATATCTTTCACCTCCCTAACCCTACTAGGACATCAGTTACTAATGAAGATAATTAGATATACCCTCTAGAAGAGGGTAGAGAGGGTGATGATGATTTTGAGGGGGATGACATCCCCCTTGAGCCTTTTTTTGGCTCTACCACCCCTACTCTATACCCACTTCACTAACACTATAGGTCCTTCCCATGTGCCACAAGAGGACTAAAATTCTATCTCTTCACAGCTTTGTCGAATTGAGGAGGAACAAATAGCACAAAAGGCCACCCTGCGTGCAATCTAAGATTCAATCCAAATCAAACAGGGAATGATGAACGGATGGAGCAGCTGCCATCTAAGTCAGAATCCTCTACCTCATCCTCCAAACGACTAGTGAGTGTGATTGTTACTTCTTCCTTTGCCTGTACTTTCATTATTACTAACATTGGGGACAATGTCAAGTTTAAGCACAGGGGAGTAGACTTTAGGCTTTTGGTTTTCACTGGTTGAATTTATGTTTATTGGCTGAATTTTTATTTTTACTAGCTAATTTAGTTGTCTCTAGATGTATATAATGTATATATTGCATTTCTTTTCTTCCATTGCATAATCACATAGTTTGCTGTTCTAGAGTGGTGCGTATTGTTGCAGGTACACCCAAATTGATACCTTACCTCAAAACTAACCTATAGTAGTGGGAGTAAGGGTCGATCCCACAGAGACTGGAATTACCTTATGTGATTGAAAAATGGGGGATTGATAATTGTAAATAAAACCAAGTAAACAATAATGATAGTAAATAAGAGAAAGTTATTAATGATAAAGACGTTGGTTTCGGTTGATATCTATCGTCAAGGGATTGCATTGATCATTGACAACATAATCAATCTGTAATTGAATATCTATCATTGGGTTTTTAACCCTGTTCCTTCTTTAGTCTAGTAAATTAATGACAATCGCATCAATCAAACCCTAATTAACAAGCAATCCTTTAGCACATCAATAAAGCAGAACTTATTAATCTAATGAAGAACTAGAGAAACTGGTGGAGCTAAACAAATATAAACACATCGGCTATATCTAATTTAGTTAATTATTCATCATAGGTTCAATGTTTTGTAATCCAAAATCCTCAAACCTATTTGCCTCATGAAGCACAGAATTGAAGACTTTGTTCAAAACATAATTCAGCGGTAGATTAAGACAAACAATATACTAATAGGCCTCCCTAGCAATCATATGAATTATCATTGAGTAGAAGAGCAGATGAATAATCAATACTCAATTCAAATTAAAATAATAAAATCAAATCCACATCTCACAATGCATGAAGATCCCTTGATGTTTCAATCTTCCTCAACCAACTAAAAAGAACTAGCCACGCAGGGCCATAAGAAAATCAAAAGAAGAATTGAAGAATGTAACTAAGAACTTGCATGAATGATTGAATGATTTCTCTGCTTGCTTTCCTCCATTTTTATAAATTAACTCCTCCTAATCGAAGTAAGAGTGTTTCTAGGTCAATTTTTAGCCTATCGGGCTTCAATTGGAGTGGAAAAACCCTAAAAATCGTGAATTCAGCGACCTGGTGCGGCGACGGGCGTCGCGACACGCTACAGTAGTACTGTGGCACTCCGGATCTGCAATGAGAGAGCGCCAGAAAATTCTAGAATTTGTGAAAGTGCCGAACATGAAAGTTGTATCTCTATGTCTCTCTTTTCCACAGCCTTCAGAATAACCTTAATATGATCTAAATTGAAGGAGATATGATAAAATTAGTGACCAAAGGTCAAAATTCATCCTACAGCACTATGATTGTAATTTACGAGCTCTGTAACGCTATGAAATCTCCCATATTTGACCAAGTGTTCAACATAAAAGTTGTAGATAATTGTGTTATTGTTTCACAGCCACTTGAATTACTTTGATTGGAGTTCATAAGACGGTGATATGTGCAAACTAGTGTTGAAAGGTTTGGAATCACTACAATGTAGCATTTTTCCATGATTTTCTTATATTTTTGTTCTTCCTTTGTTCCTACAACACAAAACACAAAACTAAACTAATTCCTAATTATATTTTACTTAAATCAAACAAAAAGTAAGTTTAAAGGTATTAATATCATGCTTAATTAAGATCGCATCATAGAGATAGATTGATGTAATAAAGGGTAATTTTAACACACGAACATGCGATGCACAAAAAAATATGAAACATGTAGTTATCATTTTAGTCTCTTTCTTCTAGTATTAAACCTCTAATTTTTTGAAAAATATCTTTCTTATTGTGCTGTGAATTGTATGCTATTATTGATTTTAACACTATGAGAAGGTAAAAGTAGGAAGAGGTGAAAAATGAGGGAATGTGAACCCCAAAAAGTTTTCACTCTGAGTACCCCTTCAAGGCACCAAAAATGCCTTAGTATGAATACCTAGCTGCCTTTACCCTAGTGAGATAGAGCATAAAATGTACTCATTGTATATTTCTATTAAAAAAAAGAAAAAAAAATGAGAAGTAAAGGTATTAGAGCGAGAAAATGAGTGAAAATAGAAATAAGGGTAAGGCAACCTAGGGAGATCTCAAGGATAAGGTGACCTACTGGAGTGTTTAAAATTAATTTGATGCATACAACCAATGTTAACAATAAAAGTAGATGTATAATAAGAGAATTTGGGTTTAGCTTTAGAAAAGTAGAGACTATCTGGTAAATGTCTATTAATATATCTGTTGTGTTCATATTGATTGAGTGAAGAATTACCTGTAATACATTTTTCTGTCATCTAAAATTTGTATGCATCATCTCCCTTCCTTTTGATATGTCATTTTATTTACTTGAGGACAAGTAAAGGTTTAAGCATGGGGAAGTTGATCAAGGAAAAAATTGATTGCTTAATGGTTATATTTTATCCCCTAATTAATAGTAAACTTGTGATTATTTCCCTCCTTTTGGTTGTGCTTTACTTTGGATACTACTTTGATTTGTTTTATGTTTGTAGATAAGCAAAAGAGGCCAAGTGTAACACCTGAAATTCTGTTAATAACATTCAAAAAATGAAATAGTAAGAAATGATTAAAAAGTGTTAAATGGGGGAGTTATAAGGAAATAATTATGAATATTTAACAAGGGTTTTCTCATTTTTGGAAGAATTGTTTAAAGAAGATATAATAATTTCCTTGTCTACAGGACCATAAATGGACAATAAGAATAGAGATGGGGAGCCATGAAGAAAGTTGCACAAAAATCCATTGAAGTAAGGCTCAAGAAGGAATTAAACACTTGGTAAGCTTTTCTTTCACCCAAACAAGGCCTTAGCCAACCTCTTAGTCATAATGTAATGGAGTGGCCTTTTGGAAATACTTAGATATAGGAAGGATGAAGGTTAAAGGGCTAGATGGCTTCTTGGGGAAATTTGTATTATTTTAATATTTTTTCCTCATGACTTGGTGGCCAAGTTGCCACTTCCTCAGCGAAAACCAAAGGGAAACCCATGGCAAGAGAAAAGAGAGAAGGAGAAGAAAGAAAAGGGAAGAAAGAAGAAGAAATGAGAGAGAAAGAAGAAGGGAGCTAGAGAGAAGGTGGAAATATAAGAAGGAGAGGTAAGATTGAACTCTTGATCCTCTCTAATATCTTCCTTACCCCTAAAGTTTCCATGGAAGTTAATGAATAGAAGGGGGAAATATGTAGTTTTGGTGAAGTTTCTAGGGAGAGGGAGAGTAGTTGAAACTAGTGAGAGAAGCAAGCTTTTGGAAAAGAGAAAGGTAAGATCAACATCCTCCTTCATGTTATTTGGTTGGATGATTCAATGGTTGATTTATATGTGTTCATTTAAGGATATGGGAAGGTAGTTAAAGCTGTTATTAATTCATTTATGGTGCTTGTGGCTATAGTTATTTTATATGCATGAGATAGTGATCTTGGAAAAAAGTTTGTTGATAGTTTTAGAATTTAATCCATGTTTTGGGTGGCCATATGCTCTGGAAAAATTGTGTTTTTCAAGCTGAAAACATTGATATAATTATTGTTGGGTTTTCTTGGCTGGTTTGGGAGAAAAAGAGAGTTTTTGGTGAGTTTTGCGCCCATTGCATGACTGTGCTTGGAGACACGGCCAGGCCATGCTCTAGGCTAGAAATTTGGAAATCTGGAAAAACATGCTAAACACGGCCTGAAGCACAGCCGTGCTTGGGACTGGTCTGTGTGTAACACGGCCATGTTGAGAGGGAAGCACGAGGGAGAAACATGGCCATGAAGCACGGCCGTGCTTGGTGACATGGCCAGGCTGTGCTTCGTGCTGTCCTACCATTTTTTAGCATTTTTTTGTTTCCTTTCTGAATCTTAATTAATCACCAATGTTTGTGGGATGTTAATGAGAGTTTTATGAGCCATGTATGTTAAAAGAAATGTGTAATATCTATTTCATTGCGTATGCTCATTGAACTAGGTATGTAAGCATGAAGAATGATGCATGAATGCTATGTTTTCATGCTATAGACTACTTGTATGTGTAGCTACAAGTGAGTGATTAATGTATGTATAGTATGGAAGGCTATCAAGACATATATGTTCATCCATGATGAGATTGTTATAACATGCTTGAGGATGAGTATGGTTAATGCTCTTGATACTTATCAATATGCATGCTCATTGTTATATTAAGTGGCTGAAGAGATGTAAAATGTAACATCCCTAATTTTATTTCTTTTATTGATAAAAGTACATAAATATTTAATTAAGGGCATAAAATTTATTAGACAATATTTTAGATATCTAAGGAAATATAATCCTTAGAAATTCTTCACCTTATGTATATGCATAGAAAATGTTTCTAACATTAAGAGAACAAATAAAGAGGGAAAACCTAATAGGAAAAATATTAGAAATAACATACTAAAGAGATGCAAAATTCTTGGATAAGGAGGATAAATTTTAAAAAAACAAGTAAAGGTCTTAAAATTTCAAGAACATTGGATTAGGGTAATTTTTTCCTAATTGAAGAACTAGAGTTACTAAGTTTAAAATCTTTACCCATACATTGGGCTTTTACCTATGGACACTTCATATAGAGTTTTTCCACTTCACATAAGTTTCTAGCAAGCCCATTGGATAACCTAAGCAAGAAATAAAACATAGACTTGGACTAGGATGTAGTAATTGGACCGATAGCCCAAAAATTATGAAAATGTGACCAAGCCCTCCAAGAAAGGTAGAATTTTATCCAAAGCAAAGAAAATGGGTAGGAATAAGCCCATAATGGGTAGGAATAAGCCCAAATCCAAGAGAAAAAATAAAATAAAATAAATGAGGTGATGATATAGAAATGTAATAATAATAAAGATTAGGTTACATGGCATTAAGACAAAAATTTAGCAAGTGGTGTGATTCTACATTCATAATTTTGGCAAGTGGCATGATAATACAAGGTTTTAGAACAAAAAATCTATATCCTACACTCATAATTTTAGCAAGTGGTATGATAATACATGGCATTAGGACAAAACATTCCTATCCCACACAAATAATATCAACCAAATAATGGAGATTCGAGGGCTAGAAATTTGTCACCTAAAAAGGCAAACCTATCATACTTGTTTAAGACAAAAGAAAATGGAAATGAATCCCTAAATCAAAGGGACCTTGTCCCATATCTTCAGAACATATTATCATAATTTTCAAAATACAAATCTCCTTTTCCTATGCATATCTTGACTAAGGAAGAGGAAGACTAGAACATAAGTTGTTTGTTTTCTAAAAATTCAACCAAGTGTAATCTAATTGTGATAAGGTAGACCCATCATTATGAAAGGTGAATTATTTGGTGGTCTATATAAGAAAACCCAACCTTACAACATTAGAATTTTGTCCAAGTGAGGGAGAGGAAAAATAGAAGCAAGGTAGAGTGAGGAAAGGAGAGGAAGAAAGAGGATGGAGAAGACTAGGGTACTAAGTCCTTCAGGTAAGTTTAACAATATTTCTTTTTGAAGAAAACTTTTGAAACTTATAATATTTATATGAGATTTTGATCTTAGAACTTTGATGATTGGTCATGGATGTTGCTATATCATCTTACATATTAATCTTGCATGTGATGAATGTTTGAATACTTAGACTGGTATAGAAAGTTCTGCATAGGTATGGTTATGGGTAGCAAAATTTTTAGCTTCTGTGTTTTAATTTCTGAGAATTATCTGTAGGGAATTAAAATACATGGTTAACATAAGAATTAAAGATATATGTGTCACAGATTTTTAACTACTGGAATCATTCAATTTGGAGTCCAAATGAGGCAGATATGGTCCGATTAATAAGCAAAGGTCAGAAAATGGTTCATCAGGGAAGAATATGTTAGGATAGCTTCTGTATTTTAATTTCTGAGAATTATCTGAAGGGAATTAAAATAAATAATTAACATAAAAAGTTAAAAATATATGTGTCACAGATTTTTAGCCACTGGAATTATTCCATTTGGAGTCCATATGAGGTAGATATGGTCCGATTAGTAGTCAAAGGTCAGAAAATGGTTCATCAGGGAAGAATATGTTAGGATAGCATCTGTATTTTAATTTCTGAGAATTATCTGTATGCAATTAAAATAAATGGTTAACATAAGAATTATAGCTATGTGTGTCGTGGATTTTTAGCCACTGGAATCATTCAAGTTGGAGTCCATATGAAAAAGATATGAGCTGATTTGTAGTCAAAGGTCAGAAAATGGTTCATCAGGGAAGAATATGTTAGGATATCTTCTGTATTTCAATTTCTGGGAATTATCTGTATGGAATTAAAATAAATGGTTAACATAAGAATTATAGATATGTTTGTGACAGAGTTTTAGCCACTTGAATCACTTACGTTGGTATCCATATGAGGTAGATATGGTCCGATTAGTAGTCAAAGGTCAGAATATGATTCATCAGGGAAGAATATGTTAGGATAGCTTCTGTATTTTAATTTCTGGGAATTATCTGTATGGAATTAAAATAAATGGTTAACATAAGAATTATAGCTATGTGTGTGATGGATTTTGAACCACTGGAATCATTCAATTTGGAGTCCATATGAGGACGATATGAGCTGATTAGTAGTCAAAGTTTAGAAAATGATTCATCAGGGAAGAATATGTTAGGATAACATCTATATTTTAATTTCTGGGAATTATCTGTATGGAATTAAAATAAATAGTTAACATAAGAATTATAGATATGTGTGTCCCAGATTTTTAGCCACTGGATTCACTCACGTTGGAGTCCATATGAGGTAGATATGGTCTGATTAGTAGTCAAAGGTCAGAAAATGATTCATCAGGGAAGAATATGTTAGGATAGCATCTGTATTTTAATTTCTGGGAATTATCTGTATGGAATTAAAATAAATGGTTAACATAAGAATTATAGATATGTGTGTCCCAGATTTTTAGCCACTGGATTCACTCACGTTAGAGTCCATATGAGGTAGATATGGTCCGATTAGTAGTCAAAGGTCAGAAAATGATTCATCAGGGAAGAATATGTTAGGATAGCATCTGTATTTTAATTTCTGGAAATTATTTATATGGAATTAAAATAAATGGTTAACATAAGAATTATAGATATGTGTGTCACAGATTTTTGTCCACTAGAATCCCTCAATTTGGAGTCCATATGAGGTAGATATGGTCCGATTAGTAGGTAGATGTCAGAACCTATCCGAGAAGAAATAACATGTACATTGAGGAAGTAATATAACCTTGATTTCTTAATTTTTTGCTTTAATGTTCAACATAATAGTTTTAGATAATTGTTTTATCTAGAAATTGACACCAAGATCACCTACATCAGAGTTCAATTGAGGGAGTTATGCTCTGATTAGTAAGAAAATGTTAGATATGATGAAAACCTGTATCAAGAAAATAAAGAAATAAAATTAATATTTAAAAAGGAAGACGAATCTTATAAATGACTAGTATATGCCATAGTCATTGCCATTATATGAACTTCTTACCTTCTTAAGTGTAAAATTCTGACATGGAAAAATTTTATAAAGTGATATTTGAAATGGTTATGTTATTGAAAGCATATTTTTTGGCTATCATTGTGAAAAGAAAAGAAATGAGCACGGTCACATGGCAATCCGTGTGGTGCACCAGTAGGGGACGCCCTACCAACGGTTATGATCATGTTAATGAGAAAAGAAAGAGAAAGTGGGCCATGTTGGACGGAGCGAGAAAAGCCCGTACCAGAGAGTAAAAAATACTCACCCTGACCGGGGTAGCTTGATATGAGAATGAATTGATAGTCATCATATGATATTATGAAAATAGTTAACCCTGTCATACATGTTATTATTGTACAATTCTCATGTGCATAGATATAGTGCATTCATGTTACCAAAGTTATTTTCTGTAGTTTATACAGCTGAACATGATGTGATGAGCTATATTGATGATGATTTATTGTTGAACTTACTAGGATTTAATTCTCACTATATTTCCATATCATGTTCAGAAAATTAGTTATGCAGACTTTTTTTATAGCTCTGGCTTTTAGTGCACGTTAGATCGAGTACTTTATGTTGGGCAGATCCTAGAAGCAAATAAAATGTTTGTGGTCGAGTTGGCTTAGATTCCGGTGAAGGTACAACCACCCGCACCTGTATCTCCGAAATTGGTCAACTAGAATAAATAAGATGTAGATTTTTATTTGTTGATATCTTGTACGTATGTATTGATTAATGACATGTATGTAAACTCTGTATTGTATAAATTAAATAAATGTTATATTGAGTTTAAGTTGTAACGAGGTAATAACTTCATGGTATTTTAAAAAAAAAATTTGTATACTTAAATGGAATTGTTACATAAAAGACTCAAGCTTTGTTAGGAGGTCCCTCCCTGAAGTAGGGTGGCCTAGTAACAGGTATCTTCCTTGCTGTATTAAGTTGACTGAAAAGTCAGAATGATCATCTCTGAAGCAGGTTGGCTTGGTAACAGTTGTTTTCGTTGCTGTATTTAGGAGACTGACAAGTCTAGGACGACCCTTACCCATTAAGGTTACCCGAGAATGTGGCACCTTACGAGGTAAGGTGACTAAAGGAACGTGGCTTGGATATGGTATCGGGATAAGGGATTCCCTATAGCCTAGAGTGGTCAATATGGGAAGGACCGCTCCGACTAATGGCCTTCAAATGGTGGGTGAGTAGCTAGAGGGGTAAGGCTCAAGCCACATTGATGCCATCTTAATTAAGCATAATATTAATACCTTTAAACTTACTTTTTGTTTGATTTAAGTAAAATATAATTAGGTATTAGCTTAGTTTTTTGTTTTGTGTTGTAGGAACAAAGGAAAAAGGAAAGAGAAGATACAGATAAGAAATTCATGGAAAAATGGTACATTGCAGCGATGCAGACCTTTCAGCACTATTTAGAACATATCTCCCTCTTATGTACTCCAATCAAAGTGATTTAAGTGGTTGTGAAAATATAACACAATTATCTACAACTTGTAAGTTGAACACTTGGTCAAATTCAGGAGATTTAATAGGTTTACTGAGCTAGAAAATTAGAATCAGAATACAACAAGATGAATTCTGACCTTTGGTAACTAATTATAGCATATCTCCTACAATTTAGATCGGATTATGGTGCTTCCAGCAGCTATAGAATTAAAAGACACAGAGCTACAACTTTCATGTTCCACACTTTCACAAAATCTGGAATTTCTTGGGAGCCGCGGCGCTTGTAAAAGAGTAGCGTGGCTCGGTGTCATCGCAGATTCGGAGGGCCACGGCATTGGCTGCCCAGAAGCACTAGGCGCCGCGGTGCCCATATAGCGTGCCGCAGGGCTCGCCGCTGCATTCGTTATTCGAATTTGCAATTTTAGGTCTTCTTGACTCTAATAGAAGCCCGATGGACTGGAATTTGACCTAGAAACACTCGTACTTCGATTAGGAAGAGGGAATCTATAAAAAGGGAGGAAAGCAAGCAGAGAGGATATTCAATCAATCATCAAAGTTCTTAATTACATTTTTCAATTCTTCTTTAGAGTTTCTTATGGCCCTGCGTGGCTAGTTACTTTTAGTTGGTAGAGGTAGATTAAAACCTTAAGGGATCTTCATGCATTGTCAGATTTGGATTTGATTTGATTTTTTTAATCTTAATTGAGTATTGATTATTCATTTGCTCTTATTTTCAATAATTATTCATATGATTGCTAGGAAGGCCTACCAGTATATTGTTTGTCTTAATCTACCGTTGAATTATGTTTTGAATAAAGTCTTCAATTCTGTGATTCATGAGGCAAATAAGTTTGAAGATTTTGGATTATAAATCATTAAACCTATGATGAATAATTAACTAAATTAGATATAGCCGATGTGTTTATATTTGTTTAGATCTGTCAGTTTCTCTAATTCTTCATGCGGTTAATAAGTTATGCTTTACCGATGTGCTAAAGGATTGCTTGTTAATTAGGGTTTAATTTGTGCGATTGTCATTAATTTACTAGTCTTAAGGAGGAACAGGGTTAGAAACCCAATGATAGATATTCAATAACAGATTGATTATGTTGTCAATGATCAATGTAATCCTTTGACGGTGGATATCAACCGAAACCAACGCCTTTCTCATTAATTACTCTCTTAATTATTTTCATTATTGTTTACTTTACTTAATTTGAGATTATCAATCCCCCATTTTCCAATCTCATAAGGTAATACCAGTCTTTATGGGATCGACCCTGACTCCCACTACTACAGATTAGTTGAGAGGTAAGGTATCAATTTAAGTGTACTTGCGGCAGTACGCACCAAATTTAGTGCCGTTGCCGGGGACTATGTCTATTAATTTTTGTGATTTTATTTTGATTTATGCTTGTCACTCGTCTTCTAATTCTCAAGATTTACAATTCAATTTAGATATTGGAAAATCTATTCACAGGCATAGAAGAGAACTTCAAGAGGACATTCATCAGGAGAAGGAGGAAGTAATCATGGCCTGACACCCCACTTTGAAGGAGCTTGTAGCTCCAGATCTACACCATCAGCCTTTATGCATTACTTTTCCTAACCTTGATGAAAACATTAATTTCGAATTAAAATCAGGACTGATTCATCTCTTACCCAATTTTTTTGGTCTTGCAGGTGAAGACCCACATAAACACTTGAAGGAATTCCATGTGGTGTGTACTAGTATGAAGCCCCCTGGAGTAACAGAAGAACAAATTAAACAAAAGGGATTTCCTTTTTTCCTTAAGAGACTCAGCCAAAGATTGGCTATATTATTTACCATCGGGCACTATTACTACTTGGAATAAGATGAATAAATTGTTTTTAGAGAGATATTTTCCTGCATCTAGAGTCGTAAATATAAGAAAAGAAATTTGTGGCATTAGGCATTTATATGGAGAGACCCTTTATGAGTATTGGGAGAGATGTAAAAAGCTTTGTGCAAGCTTCCCACATCATTAGATTAGTGAGTAGCTACTGATTCAATATTTTTATGAAGGTCTTTTGCAGGGAGACAGGAGCATGATTGATGCAGCTAGTGGAGGAGCATTAGTAGATAAGACTCCTAAAGTAGCCAGAATCTTGATATCCAACATGGCTGCTAATTCCTAACAATTTGGCATTAGGCATGATTCTTTAGTACAATATGCCCATGAGGTGAGTAATTCCTTCCTTCGGCAACAGATATTTGAACTAACCTTTTTTGTACGTCAAATTGCTATAGGTACACCGCAGCAAATTAGAGTCTGTGGAATATGTTTTGCAAATGGGCATCCAACTGATATATGCCCTACACTTCAAGAGGAATCCATAGAACAAGCTCATGCTGTTGGAGGTTTCCCTAGACAACAAAAGAGGAATGATCCTTATGATAATTCATATAATCCTGGATGGAAGGATCATCCTAATTTCAGGTATGGGAATGCACAAAATAGACTTGCAAACAAAATTTTTAGCATAATCAACAGGTCTATTATCTTAGACAAAATACATATCAGGATTCCCAGGTAAGTACTTCTTTAGAAGATATTGTCAAATCTCTTGCACATAACACTCAACAATTTCAGCAAGAGACAAGAACTAGTATTCAAAGCCTAGCAAATTAGATGGGTCAATTAGCAACCATAGTTAGCAAATTAGAAACTCAAAATTCAAGTAAGTTACTCTCTCAAACTGTGGTAAACGCAAGGGAAAATGTGAGTACAATCATGCTACAGGGTGATAAAGAAGTTGAGATCCCAATGCAAGAGGTACATGCATCAAATGCGCAAGAGGAAGAAAAGAATAATGCAATCATAGTAGGTAAGCATCCAAAAGGTAAGTCTACACCTTTATTTGAATATGAATCTACACCTCCCTTTCCTAAAGCTTTAAAGGAAAATAGGATGGAAGAGAAAACTTCTCAGTTATATGATACATTTAGAAAGTGTGAGGTGAATCTTCCTCTTTTAGATGCAATCAGTCAGGAACCTCGCTATGCCAATTTTTTAAGGGAATTACACACACAACAAAGGAAGCAGAAGTTCAAAGGAGCTGAGAAAGTAAAAGTAGGTGAGCATGTTTCTACAATTATTTAGAGAAAACTCCCTACAAAATGCAAGGACCCAAGTATGTTTTATATTCCTTACTCTATAGGCAACAATACATTTGAGAACGCCCTGCTAGATCTAGGAGCATCTATTAATGTCATGCCATACTCTGTTTATGCATCTTTAGCATTAGGACCTTTGAAAGAAACTAGTATTATAGTTCAATTGGCTGACAAATCTAATACCCTTCTTGAGGGTGTGGTTGAGGATGTTTTAGTACAAGTTGGGGACCTAATTTTTCTTGCTAATTTTTATGTACTTAATATGGAGAGTGATAATCAAACCACTCTAATTTTATTAGGGAGACCATTCTTAAAAACATCCAAGGCCATAATGGATGTTCATAGTGGCACTCTCACGATAGAAGTTGAAGGAAAAATTATGAAATTCAATAATTACAGTGCCGCAAAAGATCTCACTGCCTATGCTATTAATATGGTCGATTCTATAGCACAGGATGTTGAGCCTTTAGAGACAAAGGTTGAGAAATCAGCCTTGAATGTTCACTTGTAAGAGAATAATGAAGTAGCTCCAAAAGTGTAGTAAATAGGTAAGGATCCCACTACCTCAATAACAAATTCTAATGCAAGTACACCTTCTATTTTGTAGGATCTTGGATCAAGTCTCTCACGTCTTCCCAAACAAATGAAATAATTAAAAATTAGGGGTGCACCACCTATCATAGTTGCCAAGAATCTAGGTGCTCAAAAAGAAGAGGCATTAATGCATATTCTTCAGGAAAAAAAGAAATGCCATTACAAAAACAATAGCAAACCTTAAAGGCATAAACCAAAATGTAAAGTTGCATCAAGTTCTAGAAATCAAAGGGGTTAGACCCTGCAAAGGTAAGAAATCTCTCCCTTGGTTAGGACCCCTTGTTATTAGTAATGTGATTGCTTGTCATGAAGTAGAATTTCAAGGCTTGAATCAGTCCAAGAAATGTCAAATTAAAGTAGACATCAAGAATCCCCCCTGAATGACATAAAGGATTTTGAGTCGAGCCAATGACATTAAACAAAGACGCTTATTGGGAGGCAACCCAACATAGTCAAAAAAAGATAAAAAGGTGGATATCGGAAAAATTCAGGGTCCAGTAATGCAACAAGCTCATTCCACCCTAAACAAATTTAGGGAAGTCCACTTAACTCATATGTTTTCATATATCCTTTCCTACTCTTATCTTTCTTTTACATTAAGGACAATGTAAAGTTTGAGTGTGGTGGTGGAAATATATTTGTCTGAATAAATATGACCCTATTTTGAGCATTAATTTTCTGATTTTCACTATTAATGCACTTTTATTGCGTTTAGCAAGTTGAGTGATTCTTTGAGTGTTTCAATTTATGTTTTGGGATGTTAGGCATAACCAACAGCCAATGATATGCCTATCCAAATTTTCTTTAGCTCTTTAAAAAAATGTAGAAAATTCATGACTGTGTGCAATTTTATCCCTTTTGCAATTTAATACTTTTGACTTTAGAATCTTGAAATATGTTTTCACAATAACTTTGGGCATTCAATTTATCTTTTACTTAGAGAAGGTTTATATAATTAAAATATATTTCATAATCTCCGTAGGATTCTAGAACTTATTTGAATGTTACTTAAGGCAAAATCTTAGGCTAATACTATTATTTAGGAGATGATTTAGGCATTATTTGAAAGATTGAGCCTTTCAAGCCTAACCTAAACAATGAAATATCCTTAGTTCCTCTATTTTGAGTTTAATGAACTTTTCCTTCTAAAAACTCCAAATGAGCTGAAAACTAAATTTTGTATGAATATATTTATTTTTGATCCTATTCACTCACTCCATAATTTTTTTTCTGAATACTTGTTTTGTATAGCTTTATTTACAAAAGGGTGGAAGGGTGGAGCAAGGAAAAGAAAAGAATTACGCAAAGAAAAAAAAAGAATTATGCAAAGGAAAGAGAAGAAAAATACAAAGAGGATAAAAGCAAATGCTGTGTGAAAAAAAATTAGAGAATTGAGGAAAAAGGATGGATTGAATTCAATTGAAACAAGAAAATGAGTGTGGTGGGAAAAATATCACCAAATTTAGAAAAGCTCAAGAGATCAGATTTAATCATACGATGTTGGGTGATTAAGCCTAAAATTGTATCATTTATCTTACCTTATACCTTAGCCACATTACAAGCTAAATAAAGTCCTATTGATCTTAGAGGTAATTTTGGCCTACATTAGTGGAGAGTGGCATGAAGAATAAGCATATAGAAATCCTAAACTAATTAGAGATCTACAAGAAAATTTTTGGGATATCTAAATTCATCAAGGTAAAAGGAAATTTATTGATTCAAGAACATACACACACTAGGGATTTAGAAGGATAAAATAATAGATTGTATTTGTGTTAATCTTGTGCATGATTATGACCTTTCAAAATTTTTCTTGAGTATATTTTTATGTTAAGAGGAAAACGTTTGGTAAGTCTAACACTCACTACGTATATTGATTGTTGTTTTTCGTCTTTAGGGATTATTTTGCTTAAGGACAAGCAAAAGGTTGAGTGTGGGGGTATTTGATGTGATCTTAATTAAGCATGATATTAATACCTTTAAACTTAATTTTTTTTATTTAAGTAAAATATGATTAGGTATTAGCTTAGTTTTGTGTTTTGTGTTGTAGGAACAAAGGAAAAAGAAAAGAGAAGAAAAAAATAAGAAATTTATGGAAAAATGCTACATTGCAGCAATACAGACCTTTCAGCACTGTTTAGAACCTATCTAACTCTTATGAACTCCAAAAAAAATGATTCAAGCGGTATGAAATGATAACACAATTATCCACAACTTTTATGTTGAACACTTGGTCAAATTCGAGAGATTTAATAGAGTTACCGAGCTAGAAAATCAGAATTACAGTGCAGTAGGATGAATTCTGACCTTTGGTCACTAATTGTGGCATATCTCCTTTAATTTAGATTGGATTAAGGTGATTCTAGCGGCTATGGAACAAAGAGACACAGATCTACAACCTTTATGTTCGACACTTTGGTAAATTATTGAATTTTTTAGGCACCATGGCGCTGCGTCATTGCAGATTTGGAAGGCCACGACGCTCCCTTAAGCGCTGCGGCGCTAGAGCCCCAGCCCTGGGGCACCCGAGCGTCAGAAGCAGAGTGCCTCGACGCTAGCTCAAGTGTTGTGGTGCCCTGATAGTTGATTTCCGAAGTGCCATGGTTCCTGTGTAGCGCGTCACAGTGCTCGCCGCCGCATCAGTTTGCCGAATTTGCAATTTTTAGGTCTTTTTGACTCCAATTGAAGCCCGATGGGCCGGAATTTGACCTAAAAACACTCTTACTTCAATTAGGAGGTGGGAATATATAAAAAGGGAAGAAAGCAAGCATAGAAGATGTTCAATCAATCATCCAAGTTCTTAATTACATTCTTCGTTTCTTCTTTAGAGTTTCTTATGGCCCTGCGTCGTTAGTTACTTTTAATTACTGAACTCATAATAACATTCAATTAATTTAACCAAGCATAATCAAGGTTTAATGTCTACTATTAATACTGATACAATTTTTAGTACACATACACATCATTAATCAAAATGTTCGTACAAAAGTCAAACACTTAAATATCTATATCTTATCCATCCATGTTGACCAATTTTGGAGATTCGGGTGCGGTTGGTTACACCTTCAATGGGATCTTAGCCAACTCGACTACAAACACCTTATTAATTTCTAGGATCTGCCCAACATAGAGTAATTCGATCCAATGCGCACTAAAAGCCAAAGCCATAGAAAAATCTGCATAACTAGTTTTCTGAACATGATATGAAAATATAGTGAGAATTAAATCTCAGTAGGTTGAACAATAAATAATAATCATCATCAATATTGCTCATCACGTCAAGTTCATCTGTATAAGCTATAGTAAATATTTTATGTCACATGAATACACTTTATCTATTCATATGAAATTTGTGTAGTAATGACATGTATGGCATGAATAACTATTTTCATAATATCATATGATGGTTATCAACTTATTTTCATATCAAGTTACCCTAGTCAAGTTGAGTATTTTTTACTCTACAGTACGGGCTTTTCTCACTCTGTCCAACATGGAACACTTTCTCTTTCGTTTCTCATTACCATAATCATAGCCGTTAGTAGGGTGTCCCCTATAGGTGCACCACATAGACTGCCATTTGACCATGCTCATTTTTTTCTTTTCACATTAATAGCCAAAAATATGATTTTAATAACAAGTATGTTAATTATACTAACATGCCATTATTTATCATCAAAGTATAATAATTACCAAAAATCATTAGTAATCATGCCAAGAACATAATAATATTCAAATATCACTTTATAAAATCATTCCATGTCAAAATTACGCACTTATGATAGAAGGGAATTTATGCAATGGTAATGGCTAAGGTATGCATTAGTCATTTATTAATTTTATTTATAAGATTTTTCTTTTTTCTTAAATATTATTTTCATCTTTCACTAATTAGAGCATAACTCCCTTATTTTAACTCCAATTGAGGTGATCTTGGTGTCTGTTTAAACCTAAGACAACCCTCTAACACTCTTATGTTGAACATTTTAGTGAAATCGTAAGGAATCTTAGTGTTATTATTCCCTCAAATTCAATGTTATTTCTTTCTAGGTAGGTTCTGACCTCTGCTTCCTAATCTGATCATATCTCTCACCTATAGACTCTAAATTGAGTGATTACAGTGGCTAAAAATTCATGACTCATATATCTATATTTTAATGCTAATCATTTATTGTAATTCCCTATAAATTCTTCCTAGAAATTTAAACACAGAAGCTTGCCTAACATATTCTTCCTGGGTTAACTAGTTTCTAATCATTGCTTACTAATCTGACCATATCACCCTCATATAGATTCCAAATTGAATGATTCCAGTTGCTAAATATTCTTAAGACACACACACACACACACAGATATATATATATATATATATATATATATATATATATATATATATATATATATATATATATCATGTTAACCATTTCTTTTATTTCCCTACATATTTTTTGCTGAAATTTAAACAAAGAAGCTCACTTAACAGATTCTTCTCTGGTTAACCATTTTTTGACCACTGCTTACTAATCGGACCATATCTCTCTCATTTGACCTCCAAATTAGGTGATTCCAGTGGCTAAAAATCTGTGAGACATATATCTACATTTTTATGTTAATTATTTGTTTTAATTCCTAACTGATTCTTACCAAAATTACAAAAAATAGTAGCTTCCCTGGTTACTCCAAAATCTAGTTTCCTAACCAAACCTTTCCTAAGGTTGTAGTTCATCATTTTATTACGTCCTCTTCCATTTTCTTTGTAATTTACACCTAATGATATTCCATTAATTTTTCACCACATTCAAATATACAAAATAGCAACATAAAAATTATAAAATTTTACAACCCATAGCCGTACTATGCAGAACTTTTCACATAAACCGAAATGTTCAAAACATCCATCATATGCAAGATAACATATAACATGATATAGCAACATCCATGGCCAATCATCAAAGTAGCAAATATTATAAATTTCAATAAAGTTCTAAGATCTAAATCCCATATAAATGTTACAGATTTCAAAGCTTTTCTTTAAAAAGAGATATTGTTAAACCTACCTAAAGATCTCCCTAGCTTACTTAGTGAATTCCTTTTCTTGTTTTCCCTTGAAGGAAGTGGCAAGATTCCTCCCATCCCTTATCTTTTCTAGCGGCTTGAATAAGAGAGGGAGGTTGAGTTTTAAACCCCAAGGATGAAGAGAAAAGATGGATTCATGTGGATATTAAGCTAACTTACATTAAGTAGTTAGTCATCTAGAATTCTTCTTCCAATCTCTCTTCCTCTCTCTTTCTCTCCTTACCTCACTCTACCTTGCTTATGTTTTTCCTCTCCATCACTTAGATGAAATTATAATGTTATAAGGGTGGGTTTTACTTAAATAAACTATCAAGTAGTTCACCTCTCATAATCATGGGTCTACCTTATCACAATTAGGATGCACTTGGTTGCTTTTTGGGGAAAGACAACTCATGTTCCTGTCTTCCTCTCCCTTAGTCAAGATATGCATAGCAGAATAAGATTTGTATTTGAAAATCATGATAAATGTTCTTAAGACAAGGGAATACAACTCATGTTCCTGTCTCATGGAGGGCTTGGTCACATTTTAATAATTTTTGAGCTAATGGTCCAACTTCTATATCCTAATCCAATTCTATGTTATATCTCTTGCTTGGGCTATCCAATTGGCTTCCTAGAAACTCATGCGAAGTGAAAAAATAAACTCTATAAAGTGTCCATAGGTGAAGGCCCAATATATGGGTGGAGATGTTAAACTTAGTAACTCTAGCTCTTAAATTCGAAAAAAATTATCCTAATCCAATCTTCCTAAAATTTTAAGACCTTTACTTACTTCCAAAAATTTATCTTTGTTACTCAAGAATGTCGCCTCTCTTTAGGATGTTATTTCTAATTTCTCTTATTAGGTTTTCTCTCTTTACATATTTCCTTAATGTTAGAAACATTCTCTATGGATACACATAAGGTGAAAAATTTCTAAGGCTTGTATTATTTTTCTTAGATATTGAAAAATTGTTTAATAATTTTTATTTCCTTAATTAAATATTTATGTACCTTTATTAATAAAAGAAACAAAATTAGGGATGTTACATATTGCGTTACCTACCCTTGCCATTTGATGGGACATGAAGGCCCTTGTATCTACTTGAAATGAGTTTACCATAGTCAATAGGAAAGAAAGCTCACGTTGATTTGCAACCCCATCACTTTTAGCCAACGGCATAGGCCATAAGGCATTATAAGTATTTGAAACAAGGATTGTAAATCAACAAGGCTTTGGAAATTGATGCATTATACTGCCACCTATAGAAATTGAGCTCCAAAAATTTTGTGCAGTAAAACCTTGGGGGTTTGCTCTAGGACCCTCGTGAGACAGTCTAAATAGTGCATTAAATTAAGTAAAGATAAATTATATGCAGTATTAAATAGTCTAAAGTTAACGTGTAACACCCCGAATTTTCTATTATTTTTAAAAAATAATATGTTGAGAAGGGTCAAAAAGGATTAAATAGAGTATTTGTATGAAAATAATCATCAATATTAAATAAGAGAATTCTTATTTTTGGAAAAAAGTTCCAAGGGTGAAATAGTAATTTCTTCGCTTGTAGGAGTAGAATCGGGCAACAATGAGTGGAATAAGGAACCATGAAGAGAATGACACAAAGGGCCATTGGAATATGCCCCAAGAGGAGATTAAACACTTGGTGAAATTCTTTTCACCCAACCATGGCCTTACTTAATGACATGGTTCTGATGTAATGGCATGGCACAATGGTAATATTTAGAGAAATGATGGGCATTGGTTAAGGGAGGAGGAAGCTTCTTGGAGAAGACTTAATATTTTAATACTTTTTGCTTGTCTCAAGGGGAAAGGTTCATCAGCAAGGAGAGGAAGGGAGCAAACCACAGTGAAGGGAGAAAGAAGAAAAAGGAAAGAAAATAAGAGAAAGAAAGCTAAAGAAGAAGGAGGAAAATGTGAGTTATCTTCTTTGATCTTGGTTTCAATCATTGGATTCTTTTAGCTAATGATGGGGGGAAAATTCTACAGCTTGGTGGTTGAAGGAAGAGTGAGGAAATCCTGGAAATCTAGAGAGAGAAAAAGCCTTTTGGTGTAATAAGGTAAGGTCAACATCTTTTCCTTGGATTTCTTGACTAAATGACTTTGTGTATGTATTTATATACATTAATGGAAGCATGATAGTAGAGTAGATGAATGCATTGATGAAGCTTTTATGGTATTGGTGGTTGTTTTCCATAAATATAAGTGATGAAATGTGGTTAGTCTTGTGTGGGTGAATGTGGATTTTAATTTCATGAGTTTTGGGGGATAAATGTGGCTTTTAATTTGAAATTATGTGCTTAAAATTTATGTTTTGTTATTTTCTAGTTTGGTGGCTGATTTGGAAAGGAAAAGAGGAATTTTTTGCTTTTTGTACCTAGAGCAAGGCCATGCTCTGGGCTGGATTGGGAGCAACTGGTGCAAGGCACAGGTGCAACACGACCATGCTCTAGACTGGAATGGGAAAAAACGAGTGCTAGAACTAGAAACACGGGCATAGAGCATGGGGTGCAACACAGTCGTGCTTCATGACATGGCTAGGCCGTGTTGCATGTTGTTTTGCCCGCTTTTGCATATTTTGTTCCCTTTTTGAGTTTTAATTAAGAGCTAATAAATATGGGACCTTAATTAGAGTTTCATAAGCTACAAATTAGAGTAAAATAAAGTAGTTTTCCTGATTGTGTGATACTTTTCTTGAATAAGTTATAAAGGCATGAAGGCAAAGAAGTGAATAATGCATGAATGCCATATGTAGGTGCTATAAATCATAAATATATGCAAGTAAAAGGAAAAATAATATATATATATATATATATATGCTAGAGGAAGGTACAAATTCATAATTACTTGTGCTTATATTATTTGGTGAATTGTATGTAGCATACATAAGAGTAATGGTTGAATCATGCACATAATGATATTGATGTGTGGAATTTGTTGAGAAAAGTGGTTGAAAAATATGTTAAAAGACATGTGAAGGTCAGGAGGACCCTCTTTGAAGCAAGGTTACCTAGCAACAGGTGTCACTTTGTTATGTTGAGGAGACTAACAGTTAGGAGGATTCTCTCTAAAGTAGGGTGTCCTAGCAATAGGTGATACTTTACTATGTTCAGGAGATTGACAATTCTTGGATGACCCTTACTCGACCAAGGTAACCCGGCAACATGCAGCACCTTGTGAATGTAAGGCGACTGAAGGGTTATGGCTTTGTTACGGTACCGAGATAGGGGACACCCTATAGCCTATAGTAGTTAATGTGGGAAGGACTACTCTAACTAAGGAACCCAGTGGTGGCTGAGTAGCTGGAAATGGAAATGGCTCACACCACCCTAAGGTAAGATAAATAAAGAATCTCATATGATGAGCCACTTTCAAAAAAACGTACAGGTACCCTATTAATACATAATTTGTTATGTTTGCGTGAGATTGATGCATAACCTGTATAAAGATTATGTGTGCATATTATATATCTTTCTATCTTTCCTGTGCAAAGAGAAAATGTTTTATGTAGCTTATACAACTGAACATAATTGTGAGTTTTATGGTATGTGGTTAATTGCTGGATGTTGACCCTAGTAGGATTATATATGTCATTATGTTTTATGGTGTTATGTTCAGATCCTTGACATGTCGTTTGTCATCTTGACTTTTCTCTTGGAGTTATAGATGGTGGATGTCCTTTACTTGGGATAATTCACTGTTATCGCTAACCTGCTAGTAGTCAACATGGTGGAATTACTTCAACTTGGACCACTTCCTCCAGCAATTATACCCCAAGGGTGATGGCCATGGGAGCAGTAGTATAGTAGGCTATATATATGTATTTTGTTAATGGGCTAATCCATTGTTTTGGTATAACCACACAGTACTTCGCTTTTTAAGTATAATGCTTAGTACCTAAGGTTACACGTATACATACAAGCTAATCCCTAATGTATTGTATACATGTATATATATATATATATATATATATATATATATATATAAGATGCATATATTTTATCTAGCTGTGCATTTGTTGTGTTGTTTGTATTACTAAAAAAATTGATCATTACAATTTGGTATTAGAGCAAGTTGATCCTAAGTGGCCATGGGGGTGGATGGTTACTTGGATTGATCTATGAGTATCTTGAAAAAGATGTGGATAAAAGGAATAGAGTAGAATATTAAAATTGTTAGGAAAAATTGCTAGAATTTTTCCTAATTTATGTGCTTAATGATGTTATGACTACTATATTATAATTTTTTTTTACTACTGTTGAGCTTGATCACCTCAATAGTGACTATTTCTCTTGGTTGATACAGTAGGAAATGACATCATCGAGAAGAAATCTGACGTCAAGTGTAGAAGCTACTCTACAAGATTTAGCCACTACTATTCGAGATCAAGTTTCTACCACAAATAAGATCCTGCGGCATATTCAGAATAATAATAATGGCAATGGTGAGATTGGAGAAAACCCAAGGAATGTAGGAAATGGATGGGCAGATTTCATGAGAACTTAATCTCTCTCTTTTGTCGGGGGATACGAACATATGATTACGGACAGATGGATGATTGAAAATAGAGAAGATTTTTGGGGTTATAGATTGTTCGGATGAGAAAAAAGTGAATTTCGTTGTCTATATGTTGAGGGAGGAAGCAGAATTCTAGTGGAGAGGGGCCAGTGAATTATTAGCTCACCAAGGACAGCAGATTACTTGGCCTATTTTCCAAGAAACCTTATTGGATAAGTATTTTCCCAAGAGTATGAAGGCTGAGAAGGAAATTGAGTTCCTCCAACTCAGGCAGGGGAGAAGATCTATTAACTAGTATATTTCAAAGTTTGAGGAGTTATCAAAATTCTCTTCTTAGCTGAAATACAATCTAGACGAATCCTAGAAAGTAATTAAGTTTGAAGCTAGTCTGAATCTAGAAATTTGCAATGCAGTGGTGGCCTTGGAAATTCATGAATTTGTTTCTCTAATAAATAAGTGTCATCTGCTGGAGAAGAGCATGAAGGCAGTGGAGGAAGAGAAGGAAAGACAGGTCCCTTGGAAAAAGAAGAGAGAATTTTTAGTTTCAGATCATAATGTCAGAGGAAGAAATGTGATGGAAAGCAAGAAACCCTTAGCCATAGGGCTGGATCTATTGTGTTGAATACCACCAGGAATGAATGCAGTATATGTGGGCAACATCATAGAAACAAACACTACTTCCATAATCCGATTACATGATTTCGATGTGGGCAAAAAGGGCATGTGGCTCGCTGATGTCCCTTAGAGGATGGCAAGAGAGTGGACCAAGCCCAGCTAGCTAAAGGAAGAGTTTTTACTTTGAGTAGGGTTGAAGTGGAGCAAGCTCCTAATCTAATCCAAGGTACGTGCTAGCTTTATGGTTATCCTCTGATTACGCTATTTGATTTGGTTGTTAGTCATTCTTTTATAGCATATGATTGTGTGGAGAAACGGCTTTATCCCGTGTCTGATTTGACGTTTGAGTTAATAGTGATAACCCCTACGAGAGCGAAAATAAGTACCTTGACAATTTGTAAAAGTTGTCCAATTTAAGTATATGGCAGATCTTTTGTTATATATCTGATTTGTCTACCTCTAGAAGATACAGACGTGATCTTAGGGATGGATTGGCTCAGCCAAAACCAGTTCCTTTTAGATTGCTACATGAAGACTCGTGTGTTTTCTTCTAGATCTCTCAAGCAGCCGAATGGTAGAATTAATCAAGAGGAGTTAACTGATGTGATTATAGAATGTACCCTCTTATATGCTCTTAACGTAGGAGCTGAGCAAGAGCTATTTAAGATTTTGATAGTTCGTGATTTCCTAAAAGTCTTTCCTTCAAAAAAAATTTAACCGCTGCCTAAGCTAGAGATGGAATTCTCCATTGATCTGGTGCCAAGAGCGACTCCTATTTTTATTACACCTTATAGGATGGCTCTTGTGGAGTTAAAAGAACTTAATAAGTAAATTAAGGAGCTCTTGGAAAAGAACTTTATTTGAACGAGTGTTTCATCTTGGGGAGCCCTAGTGTTGTTTGTAAAGAAGAAAGATGGGAGTTTATGACTATGTATTGATTACAAGCAGCTCAACAAAGTAACCATCAAGAATAAGTACCCGTTACTAAGAATAGATGACTTGTTAGATCATTTGAAAGGGGTTGCCATTTTCTCCCAGATAAATCTAAGGTCAGGGTATCATTAGTTCTGAGTAAAGGAAGAGGATATTCCTAAGACAACATTCTGATCTAGATATGGGCATTACGAGTTCTTGGTCATGCCATTTGGGGTTACCAACGCACTTGTAGTCTTTATGGATTATATGAATCATATCTTTCAACCCTACCTAGATTAATTTGTAGTGGTTTTCTTCGATAACTTTCTAATATACTCAAAGGATGCAGAAGAGCATGAACAATATCTTCAAACAGTACTTCAAACCTTGAAGGAGAAGAAGTTTTTTGCTAAATTGGAGAAATGTGAGTTTTGGATGAAAGAAGTAAAGTTTTTGGGGCACATTGTATCAAGAGATAGTGTATCAGTGGATCCTAGTAAAACGGAGGCAATTCTCAAGTGGGAAATGCCGAGGACAATGACTGAAATTCGAAGCATTTTAGGTTTGGCTAGATACTACAGAAGATTCATACAGGGTTTTTTGCAAATATCTTTACCCTTGACCAGATTAACTAAGAAGGGAAGTTTAATCAAATGGACATCCAAATACGAGAACAGTTTCCTGGAGCTTAAGACTTAGCTTACTATGGCCCTAGTTTTGATTATTTTGGATCCTTCAGGACTTTTTAAAGTTTATATCGATGCCTCCAAGAAGGGGATAGGGTGTGTTTTGATGCAATAAGGTAGAGTGGTTACCTACGCCTTTAGGAAACTAAGTCCACATGAATAAAATTACCCGATGCATAATCTGGAATTGGCTGCTATAGTTTTTGCTTTGAAGATTTGGCAGCATTATTTATATAGTGCGGTGTTTGAAGTATACAGCAATCATAAGAGTTTGAAATATCTTTTTGATCAAAAGGAATTGCACATGAGGTAGAAGAGGTGGATAGAATTCATTGATGATTATAAATTTGAACTAAAGTATAACCCAAGAAAAGTAAATTTGGTAGCAAATGTGTTAAGCAAGAAATCTTTGCATTTGAGCCATATATTGGTCAAGGAGATGGGTTTGATTGAGGAATTTAGGAATTTAAGGCTATCAGTAGTAGCTACTCTTAAAAGTTTACTTATTTTCTAGTTGCAGGTGCAATGTGATCTAAAAACAAAAATTAAGGAAGCGTAAGAACAAGATCCATTTCTTCAGAGTCGACACGACTCTTCAGGCTTCACGTGGTCAGATGATGGGATAATCCTTTACCGAGGAAGAATGTGTGTGCTACAAAGAGAAGACATAAGGGTAAAGATTTTGGAAGAATGTCATCAAATTAAATATGTTATCCATATGAGAACCACAAAGATGTATAGGGATTTAAAGAAGTCTTATTAGTGGCTTGTAATGAAGAGGGATATAGCATAACATGTAGCAAAACGCCTAACTTTTCAGAAAGTCAAAATTGAACATCAGAGACCTTTTGGAATGCTACAGTCTTTAGAAATTCCTGAGTGGATATGGTATAGCATTGCTATGGATTTTATTGCTGGTTTGTCTAGGACTTAGGCAAGTCATGATTCCATATAGGTAATAGTGGATAGATTAACAAAATTTGTAGATTTTTTACACATAAGAATTAAGTACTTGCTGGATAAGCTGATGCATCTATATGTGAAGGAGATTGTTCGACTGCATGGAGTTCCAAGCAGCATTGTTTCATATCGGGATCCTAGATTTACCTTCAGGTTTTGGAAGGCTTTATAGGAAGCTTTCGGTACTAAATTGAGATTTAGTACTATATATTATCCGCAAACAAACGGTCAAACTGAAAGGATAATACAGGCACTGGAAAATATGTTGCAAGCATGTACTTTCGACTAAGAAAAAGAATGGGATAAATATCTACCTCTAGCAAAATTCACTTATAATAACAGCTGCCACATGAGCATCGGGATGGTGTAACGACTGATTTTTTTAAAAAAGCAATTCACACAACAGATAAGCAACCATTCAAACTATATGCACATATATATATACATATATATGTATATGTATATATATATACATATATATGTATATGTATACATATATATATACGAGTCTATGTAACGATCGATTTTTTTTTCATATATATATATAGCGACTAATAACAGATTCCAAGCAGCAAACCATACAAACTTATATAAGCAGCTAATATTCCATTATCATAATATTCGAACTACATCAGAGATTAATATTTATACATAAGCGACATTGAGACACATAACTACATCAACTTAACATTGAACCTTATACCGCACATCTCCCATGGGTGTAAAGGGCGGAGGATGTAACATCCCTGATTTTCCCCTTAAATACTAATGGGTATTTATGTAATCTTTAATTTAAGGGTCGTATTGTAATCCTTTTATAGAGTAAAAATTAAGTAATTTCAATAGACTAGTAATGTTGTAAATACTTTAAAGTGGTATTTTGGTATTTATACGATTTTTAGTATTTATATGATTTTTTGTACAATGGCATTTTGGTAATTCCAACCAAGTAGCTTGGAAGTGATTCTAAAACACTTGAATGGTTGGCTAGAAATGTTTCTAAAACACTTGAGTGGTAGGCTAGAAGTGTTTCTAAAACACTTGAGTGGTAGGCTAGAAGTATTTCTAAAACACTTGAGTGCTAGGCTAGAAGTATTTCTAAAACACTTGAGTGGTAGGCTAGAAGAATTTTTAAAACACTTGAGTGGTAGGCTAGAAGTATTTCTAAAACACTTGAGTGATGATGATGGTTTTGACGATCAAAGGGGAGGGGGAGTGATCAAACAAAATTCAGAAAGGAGAGAACAAGAAGAAGAGAGAGGAAGAAGAGAGAGAAAGAAGAGAGAGAAAGTGCAAGAGAAGAAAATCAAGGTAGGTTTTCTTGATCCAAATTCTTCTATAATCATCTTTTCTTCAATGGATCCTAAATCAAGGTATGGATGTAGGTTTTGGTTGTGAGAAATTGGTATACAAAGTTTAGGAAGCTTGTTAAGGTAGGCTTAATACCTACTCTCCACAAATTTTGATGTAATTTCTATGTTTTACAACTGATTAATTGTGAAATTGTGCAACATGTGGGCTATATATTATGTGGATTTTTCTGTTCTAGTTATTTTGAATTTTTGGGCACAATTGGTAATAGTTTTAAAGAAATTATCAACATAATAATTGTAGCTATGTGTCTCACGAATTTATAGGCTCTAAGAACACCTAATTTGGAGTCAATATGAGGGAGATATGGCCCAAGAAGTAGGCAGAGGTCACAGAACACAAAGAGTCTGGAATCCAGAATTTGTAAATATGAGTTCTTTAGTGTTAGAATTTCTGGGACTAATCAGTAAGGAATTGGAAATTATAGTTAACATCAACATTGTAGGTAATTGTCTTCGCTTGACATAGACACTGAAATCACCTTAATCGGAGTTGAAATGAGAGAGTTATAGTCTGATTAGTGAGGGAAGGTCATAGAACACAAAGAGTCTGGAATCCAGAATTTGTAAATATGAGTGCTTTAGTGTTTGAATGTCTGGGACTAATCTGTAAGGAATTGGAAAATATAGTTAACATAAAGGTTTTAGGTAATTGTCTTAGCTTGACATAGACACTAAAATCACCTTAATCAGAGTTGAAATCCGAGAGTTATGATCTGATTAGTGAGGGAAGGTCACAGAACACGATCCAGCCATGTTCTGAGTTTCAAGGCCGTGTTTAGAGCTGGATAACCTTATTTTTCATTGTTTTCTATAGGAAAAGAACCTTGTTTGTTGAAGGGATTTTAGAAACCAATTGACCAAGAGAAATACTTCTAAAGTGATGGTTTTATATCACCAAAACATTATTTTATTTACTTGATTTCAAAGGCCTTACATTAAATATTGATTTTAGATATTTTGAAAGAGTGATATAGATGGAAATACCTATTGAACATATGATTTGAAATATGCTCATGGTAAGAGTTGTGATGTATATTTATATATCTAATTGAGCATGAAAAAGATGTTTTTGCATTGCATTTGTTATTGATTGACAAGAGTAAAGCTTGCGATGAGTTGCTTGGTGCATATGCAATGCACTTGACTTGAGTGGACATCGATGAATATCGGTGGGTTGTATGGCTGTGACGGTACCGGGTAGGGGACGCTATACTAGCATGACTGAGTCGATGAGGCCACCCAACCAAACAGGAATAAAAGAGAAGCAAATGAGAATAAAAGAGAAGCAATGAATGAAAATGTGTGTTTTTATAGTTATGGCATGCGATGAGCATTGCACAACATGAAGAGCTATGTTTTTCATGCATTGAGTGTGCCAGATCGCCGAGTGAGGCAAGTGTATTAAAATTTATGAATTTATTATAAAAGCTTGATATTTTCTATAGTTTATACAGCTGAACATAATATTTGTTTTTACACATTTTATTATAAAAGGTTGAGTCTACTAGGAACCCTGTATGGGGACTTTTGTAGTTGTATTGTAATTATGACTTGTATTTTATCATAAATACTTATGCGAGATTTGTAATATACATATATGTTTATTTATGCATAATGCATATTGTTATGAGAAATGTGATGAAAATGAAAAAAAAAATGGTGTTACATAGTTGGTATCAGAGCAGGTCGATCCTAGGCGACCATTGGGTGGGTGGTCACCTAGGTTGACTTAGTAGAGTCTTACATGGTTATGCGGTAATGTTGAGTAAGGTAGCATATAAATTCAGTAGGAAATTACTTGTGTTTCCTAACTGTATACTTGAGTGGTGTGATGCTTACTGTAAGTTTCTTAAACCACTGTTGAGATTAATCACCTCGATAAAAAAACTGATATTTTGCTTCACTAATACAATAAGTGATGGCACTACCAAGAAAGAATCCGTCAGGCAGCTCGGATGCTACTTTAAACAACATAGCTGCAGCTATGCAAGCTCAGGCCACTGCAACAAATCAAATTTTGCAGCATCTCCAGCAGATTACCACAAAAGGGATTAGAGGAAACCTGGGGAATGAGAGGAACCATCGGAGAGATGGAAACGAAACTAGAGAAGGAAATGGATGGTCTAAATTCCTGAAGACTCGACCACCGACTTTTGTGGGTGGATATGAACTTGTAACTGCTGAAAGGTGGCTAGTTGAACTGGAGAAAATCTTCAAAATCTTGAATTGTGCTGATGAGCAGAAGGTTAATTTTGCAGCTTATATGCTACAAGAGGAAGCTGAGTACTGGTGGAGGGGAGCCAGTGAACTACTAAGTCACCAAGGCCGTGAGGTTACCTGGCAAGTATTTAGGGAGACTTTCTTGGATAAATATTTCCCCAGAAGTGTGAGAGTTGAGAAGGAGATTGAATTCCTTCAGCTTAGAAAAAACAACTGAACCGTGGAACAGTACATTGCAAAATTTGAGGAATTGTCTAAGTTTTCAAACTATATGAGACATAATCCGAATGAATCGTGGAAAGCAATCAAATTTGAAGCAGGGCTGAATCCAGAAATCCATATGCTGTGGTGGGTTTCGAGATCCGAGAATTTGTTCCATTAATTAACAAATGTTGGCTGCTGGAGAAGAGCCTGAAGATAGTGGAAGAAGATAGAGAAAGACGGGTTCAGTGGAATCGAAAGAGGGAATTTTTGATTGTGGGCAGAAACGTCATAAGAAAGGCTGTTATGAGGGGTAAACAACCTACAATGGTGGGACCCAGACCTTTTCCACAAAAGTCGGTGACAGATCCGTGTGGGAAATGTGGACAATACCATAAAAATGGATCATGTTACTTCAATTCCATTACTTGCTTCAAGTGTGGACAAAAGGGGCATATTGCAAAGCAATGCCCACAAGGAAAGGGGAAAGGGATTGCACAACCTCAGCAAGCACCAGAAAGGGTTTTCACTTTGAGCGGTGTTGAAGCAAAATCCACTCCTGATTTGATGCAAGGTACATGTTATATCAACAATATACCTTTGATTGTATTGTTTGATTATGGTGCAAGTCATTCTTTTATAGTTATAGAATGTGTGGGGAAGTTACAATACCCTACTGTTGAGTTACCACATGAGTTAGCGGTAGTGACACCTACGGGAGGAAAAGTAGTTACCTCCTCGGTGTGTTTGAATTGTTTTGTTGAGATGAGTAACAGATCTTTTGTAGTGGATTTGGTCTATCTACCCTTGGACAGTATTGATGTCATCTTAGGTATGGATTGGTTAAGTAAGAACCGAGTCCTTCTAGATTGCTACAATAAGACTTTTGAGTTTCTTGCGGAGCCTCCAGAGAACCAAAAGTATAGTGTTATCAGTGCTCACAGACTCAATAAAGAGTTTAGAGAGGCGAACCTGAGTTGTATCTTCCTGTATGCTATCTATTCGAATACGGAGCATGAACTGCTTGGGATTTCGATAGTCAGTGAGTTTTCAGAGGTTTTTCCCTCTGAGATCTCTGAACCTCCACTGAAGAGAGAAGTGGAATTTTCCATAGATTTGGCACCAGAAACAAGACCAATTTCTATTACTCCGTACAGGATGTCTCTTGTGGAATTACAAGAACTTAAGAATCAGCTTGAAGATTTGTTAGAAAAAAACTTTATTTAACCCAGTATATCACCTTGGGGAGTGCCTGTGCTATTTGTCAAGAAGAAGGATGGCAGTCTAAGACTGTGCATTGACTACAGGCAACTGAACAAGGCAACTATTAAGAATAAGTATTTGTTGCCCAGAATTGACGATCTGTTAGATCAGCTAAAAGGAGCTATAATTTTCTCAAAGATAGAATTGAGGTCGAGGTATCATCATATTGGAGTTAAGGAAGAAGATATTTCGAAGATAGCTTTTAGAACTCGGTATGGACACTACGAATTTCGGGTAATGTCGTTTGGGGTCACGAATGCGTCGGCGATCTTTATGGACTACATGAATCGTATTTTTAGACCTTATCTGGATCAATTTGTAGTGGTATTCATAGACGCTATACTAATCAACTCTAAGAGTGAAGAAGAACATAGCCAGTATCTTCGGCTAGTGCTTCAGTTGTTGAAAGAAAATAAACTCTTTGCGAAATTAGATAAATGTGAATTTTGGTTAGAAGAAGTAAAGTTTTTGGGTCACGTAATTTCTGGAGAGGGTGTGTCAATAGATCCCAGTAAGACTGAAGCAGTGTTGAAATGGGAGAGACCAAAAACTATAACTGAGATCAGAAGTTTCTTGGGTTTAGCAAGATATTATAGAAGATTCATACATGGGTTTTCTCAAATAGCCTTACCTTTGACCCGATTAACCAGAAAAGGAAGTCTCTTTAAGTGGACCGAAAAATGTGAGAATAGTTTCCAAGAGTTTAAAGTCAAATTGACTTCTCCTCCTATTTTAGTCATTCCCAATCCTTCTGGACGGTTTGAAGTCTATACAGATGCTTCCAAAAAAGGCTTAGGGTGTGTATTAATGCAAGAAAGCAGAGTAGTTGCATATGCTTCTCGACAGTTGAAATCACATGAAGAGAACTATCCCACTCATGACTTGGAGTTAGTTGCAATAGTTTTTGCCTTAAAGATATGTCGACACTACTTGTATGGAGCTGTATTTGAGATATATAGCGACCACAAGAGTTTAAAGTATCTTTTTGACCAAAAAGAGCTCAATATGAGGCAAAGAAGGTGGATGGAATTCATCAGTGATTATAAGTTTGAATTAAAGTATCACCCTAGAAAGGCAAACATAGTAGCTGATGCATTGAGTCAGAAGTTGTTGCATGTGAGTCATATGCTAATTTGGGAGATGAAGTTGATTGAAGAGTTCCAAAATTTGAAGTTGTCAGTGGTGACTATCCCTAGAAGTTTGATTATTAGCGAATTAAAAGTTGAATGTGACTTAAAGATGGAAATTAAGGAGGGTCAGTCACATGATCAATTTTTACAAGATCGAAGAGACCAGCCTGATTTTGCAGTATCAAAAGATGGAATCATTATGTACCGAGACAGAACATGTGTACCACAAGAAGGGAATTTAAAAGTTAAAATTCTGGATGAAGCACATCAAAGTATACAATCCATCCGAGATCTATAAAGATGTATCAAGATTTGAAAAGATTGTACTGGTGTCCAGGAATGAAGCGAGACATTGCTGAGTATGTAATGAAATGTATGACTTATCAAAAGGTGAAGATTGAACACCAAAAACCTTCTGGGATGTTACAACCATTAGAAATCCCTGAGTGGAAATAGGATGGCATTTCTATGGATTTTGTTATAGGGCTACCTAAGACTCAGGCAAGCAATGATGCAATATGGGTAATAGTAGACAGATTGAAAAAATATGCACACTTCCTACCCATCAGGATTAACTACTCCTTAAATAAATTAACCCAATTGTATATGAAGGAAGTTGTCCGGTTACATGGAATTCCTAATAGCATAATTTCATATCGAGATCCTAGATTCACTTCCAAATTTTGGAGAGCATTACAAGAGGATTTTGGCACCTGTCTATGTTTTAGTACTGCATATCTTCCTCAAACGGATGGACAAACAGAGAGGACTATACAGACCTTAAAAGATATGCTAAGAGTTTGTACGCTAGAGCAAGGAAAGGGATGGGATGAATATTTACCCCTGGCAGAGTTTGCATATAATAATAGTTATCATTCCAGTATTGGGATGGCACCTTATAAAACTTTGTATGGAAGAAAGTGTAAATCGCCTTTATGTTGGGATGAAGTGGGGGAGAAAAATTTATTGGGTCCCGAGTTAGTGCTACACACGTCTGAGCAGATACAGATGATTTGGGATAAGATGCAGACGGCTCACAGTCGACAGAAAAGCTATTTCAATAAGAGGAGGAGGCCGTTACAATTTCAAGAAGGGGAACATGTATTCTTGAAAATTTCTCTGACTACCGGAATTGGCTGAGCAATGCAAGTAAATAAACTGAGCCCGAGGTACTTAGGCCCTTACCAAATTCTCAATAGGGTAGGTCCATCAGCATATCAGATTACACTTCCTCTGCATTTGACAAATTTGCATGATGTGTTCCATGTATCACAGCTTCAGAAATATCTACCAGATCCGTCGCACATAATTCAAGAAGAGCCAATAATTGTAAATGAGAATCTCACTTATCGACCAAAGCCAATTACAATTATGGAAAGGGACGTGAAATAGCTAAGGAACAAAATGATTCTATTGGTGAAGATAGCTTGGAAAGGTTTAACGGCAGAAGAAGCCACGTGGGAAAGAGAGGATGTCATGAGATAGAAATACCCGCAACTATTTGAAGACATATAGGCTTTGAATTTCGGGGACAAAATTCCTTTTTAGGGGGGAGAACTGTAACATCCGTGATTTTTCCCTAAAATACTAATCGGTATTTACGTAATCTTTAATTTAAGGGTCGTATTGTAATGCTTTTAGAGAGTAACAATTATGTAATTTCAATAGACTAGTAATGGTGTAAATACTTTAAAGTGGTATTTTGGTATTTATACGATTTTTGGTAGAATGGCATTTTGATAATTCCAACCAAGTAGCTTGGAAGTGTTTCTAAAACACTTGAATGGTAGGCTGGAAATGTTTCTAAAACACTTGAGTTGTAGGCTAGAAGTGTTTCTAAAACACTTGAGTGGTAGACTATAAGTATTTCTAAAATACTTGAGTGGTAGGATAGAAGGATTTTTAAAACACTTGAGTGTTAGGCCAGAAGAATTTTTAAAACACTTGAGTGGTAGGTTAGAAGTATTTCTAAAACACTTGAGTGATGATGATGGTCTTGACTATCAAAGGGGAGGGAGAGTAATCAGAAAAAATTCAGAAAGGAGAGAACAAGAAGAAGAGAGAGGAAGAAGAGAGAGAAAGTAGAGAGAGAAAGTGCAAGAGGAGAAAATCAAGGAAGGTTTTCTTGATCCAAATTCTTCTATAATCATCTTTTCTTCAATGGATCATAAATCAAGGTATGGATGTAGGTTTTGGTGGTGAGAAATTAGTATACAAAGTTTAGGAAGCTTGTTAAGGTAGGCTTAACACCTACTCTCCACAAATTTTGATGCAATTTCTATATTTCCAAGCCACCAGGCTTTGGAGAAGAACATTCAAACCGTCAGTCAACTCCACACAGTAAAGTGACACCTGTTTCCAGGCAACTCTGCTTCGGAGAGAGTCCTTCTGACCAGTACATGTCTTTTTCATATTTTTCAGCCACTTGTCTCAACAAAATACACACATCATTAATCATTATGAGCATGATCAACCATTGCTCTTGTGCATGCTATAATGACCTATTATATAATATGAGGTGAAGTACTCATGCATTTCCATCTTCTCATAGCTATATATAATAATAATTTATGGCATTTATATGTAGTATTCATACACCATTCCTTCATTTTCTTCAGGCATTTATAGTTAATTCAAAAAGGACATCACACAACCAAGTAAAACACTTAATTTTGCTCTAAGGTATAGCTTATGGAACTCTAATTATGGTCTCATAAACATTGGTTCTTAGTTAAGATTCAAAAGAAAGAAAGCAAAAATAGCAAAATGAGTAAATAGCATCAAGCACGGTCGTGCTTCAGGCCCGTGCTCCCTACCCATGCTCCCCACAATAAAGCCTGTGTTATCATATTCTAGCATAGAACACAGCTTGGCTGTGCCACCATGCATGGCCATGTTGCAACTGTGCCCTGCACCAAAACTTCCACTAACTAGCCCAGAGCATGACCTGACTGTGCCTCCAAGCATGGCCATGCTCTGGGCATGAAAAACTCAAAATTGCACTTTTTTCTTCCTAATCCAGCCATCGAACCAAAAATAACCAATCATACATCTTAGGTATATAAAATCTAGATTAACAATTACACATATCCCTCAAAAGTCATGAAAAAATCCAACTACAATAAATCCTCACCATTACTACATCATGCATAATTATAAAAGCCAACCATCACCACCATAAATGCTTCATCAATACTATCTTTTATTCCGCTATTATACTCCCATGAATGCACAAAAAACACACACCAAGTCATTTAACCAAGAAACTTTATAAAAGGGTGTTGATCTTACTTTAAACACCAAGAACACTTGTTTCTCTCACTAAATGGTTGAGTTTTCTCTCTTTTCCTTCAACCCCAAGCTGTAGAAAACTTTCTCCATCACTTATTTTCAAAGATTCAAGATCAAATCCAAGATTAAGAGAGTTAAATTAACTATTTTCCCTTCTTATTTCAGCTTTCTCTCCTATCTTCTTCTTCACTTCTCTCTCTTCTTTTCTTTCTCTTTTCTTTAGTCCTCCTTCTTTATCCTTGATGCTGGCGACTTCTTCACCAAGTCAAGTGTAACATCCCTAATTTCGTTTCTTTTATTGATAAAGGTACATAAATATTTAATTAAGGAAATAAAATTTATTAGATAATTTTTAGATATATAAGGAAATATAATCCTTAGAAATTCTTCACCTTACGTGTATGCATAGAAATGTTCTAACATTAATGGAATAGGTAAAGAGAGAAAACCTAAGAGGAAATATTAGAAACAAATATACTAAAGAAAAGTGAAATTCTTGGGTAAGGAAGATAAATTTTTGAAAAGTAAGTAAAGGTATTAAAATTTCAAGAAGATTGGATTAGGGTAATTTTTCCTAATTTAAGAGTTAAAGTTACTAAGTTCAATATCTCCATCCATAAATTGGGTTTTCACCTATGGACACTTCATATAGAGTTCTTCTACTTCACATGAATTTTTAGCAAGTCAATAGGATAGCCCAAGGAAGAAATAAAACATAGACTTGGACTAGGATATAGAAACTGGACCGGTAGCCCAAAAATCGTGAAAATGTGACTAAGCCAATTATGAAAGGTAGAATTTTAACCAAAGTAAAGAAAATGGGCAAGAATGAGCCCAAACCCAAGAGGAAAAATAAAAATAAAAATAAAATAAAGTAATGAAATAATGGTGTAATCAAGATTAGGTGACATGGCATTAAGACAAAAATTTAGCAAGTGGTGTGATATCGTACATTCATAATTTTAGCAAGTGGTATGATAATACATCGCATTAGAACAAAACATCTATATCCTACACTCATAATTTTAGCAAGTGGGTAATAATACATAACATTATGACAAAACATCCTTATCCTACACAAATAATTTTAGCTAAATTTGCCACCTAAAAAGGCAAACCTATCATAACTGATTATGACAAAAGAAAAAAGAAATGAATCCCTAAATCAAAGGGACCTTGTCCCTTATCTTAAGAACATATTATCATAATTTTCAAAATACAAATCTCCTTTTCCTATGCATATCTTGACTAAGGAAGAGGAAGACAAGAACATGAGTTGTTCTTTTCCAAAAATTCAACAAAGTGCATCCTAATCGTGATAAGGTAGACCCATGATTATGAAAGGTGAATTATTTGATAGTTTATATAAGCAAAACCCACCCTTTTAACATTAGAATTTTTTCCAAGTGAGCGAGAGGAAAAATAGAAGCAAGGTAGAGTGAGGAAAGGAGAGGAAGAAAGGAAGAAAGATGAAGGAGAAGTCTAGAGGACTAAGTGCTCATGGTAAGTTTAACAATATTTCTTTTTGAAGAAAAATTTTGAAACTTGTAATATTTATATGAGATTTTGTTCTTAGAACTTTGATAATTGTTCATGGATGTTGCTATATCATGTTACATATTATGTATGTTTGAATATTTAGGCTGGTGTAGATAGTTCTGCAGAGGTATGGCTATGGGTGGCAAAATTTTAAGATTCTATTTTTAAAATTTTGGGAAGAATTGGTAAGCAATTAAAACAAATGGTTAACATTAAAAATGTAGATCTATGTCTAATGGATTTTTAACCACTAAAATCACTCAATTTGGAGTCCATATGAGGCAGATATGGTCTGATTAGTATGCAGTGGTCAGAAATTAGTTAATTAGGGAAGAATATTTTAGGATAGCTTCTGTGTTTTAATTTATGGGAATATTTTGTAGGGAATTAAAATAAATTATTAACATAAATATTATTTCTATATGTGTCACGGATTTTTAGCCACTGGAATCACTTAATTTGGAATTCTTATGAGGGAGATATGGACAGATTAGTAGGTAGAGGTTAGAACCTACTCAAGAAGAAATAACATGTACTTCGAGAGAGTAATATCACCTTGAGTTCTTAATATTGACCTGAACTGTTCAACATAATAGTTTTAGATAATTGTTTTATTTTTAAATTGACACCAAGATCACCTACATCGGAGTTAAATTGAGGGAGATATGCTCTGATTAGTAAGAGAAGTCAGATAGGATGAAAACCTACATCAAGAAAATAAAGAAATAAAATTAATATTTAAAAAAGAAGAAGAGTCTTATAAATGAAAATAATAAATGACTAGTATATGCCATAGCCATTGCCATTGTATGAGCTTCTTACCATCTTAAGTGTGAAATTTTGACAAGGAAATATTTTATAAAGTGATATTTGAAATGGTTATGTTCATGGCATGATTACCAATGATTTTTGGTAATAATTATATTTTGATGAACATACTTGTTATTGAAAGCATATTTTTGGCTATTATTGTGAAAAGAAAAGAAATAAGCATGGTCACATGGCAATCCGTGTGGTGCACCAGTAGGGGACGCCCTACCAACGGTTATGACTATGTTAATGAGAAAAGAAAGAGAAAGTGTGCCATGTCAGACGGAGCGAGAAAAGCCCGTACCAAAGAGTAGAAAATACTCACCTTGACTAAGGTAGCTTGATATGAGAATAAATTTATAGTCATCATATGATATTCTGAAAATAGTTAACCCTGTCATATATGTCATTACTATACGATTCTCATGTACATAGATAAAGTACATTCATGTGACCAAAGATATTTGCTGTAGTTTATACAAATGAACATGACGTGAAGAGCTATACTAATGATGATTTATTGTTGAACTTACAAGGATTTAATTCTCACTAGATTTGCATGTCATGTTCAGAAAATTAGTTATGCAGATTTTTCTATGGCTCTGGTTTTTAGTGCACGTTGGATCGAGTTACTCTTTGATGGGTAGATCCCAGAAACAAATAAAATGTTTGTGGTCAAGTTGGCTCAGATCCCGGTGAAGGTGTAACCACCCGCACTTGTATCTCCATAATTGGTCAACCCGAATAAATAAGATGTAGATATTTGTGTTTGATATGTTGTACGTACGTTTTGATTAATGACGTGTATGTGAACTATATATTGTATAATAATAATAATAATAAAAGTTGTTACATCAAGCAAGAAAGAATAAGATAATAAAGCTTCTTGGAGAAGCTTCTTCCCCCTTATACCAAGCCTTTCCTTTTTCTAACAATTACAATCATGCCATGCCATTACAATTGAACTATGTCATTAGATAAGTCATTGTTTGATTGTAAGGAATTTTACCAAGTGTTTATTTTCCATTTGAGGCATACTTCAATGGCCTTTTGTGCAACTCTCTTCATGGTACCTTATCCCTCTAATTGTTGCCCGTTTCTATTCCTACAAGCAAAGAAATTACTATTCCATCCTTAGATCTTTCCTTCAAAAATGAGAATTCTCTTATTTAATATTCATAATTATTTCCTTACAAATGCTCCATTTAATCCTTTTTAACCTTTCTTAACACTCTATTTTGTAAAGATAATTAATAGAAAATGTAAGTCACCTCTGTGTTGGTAAGAAGTGGGTGAGAGGAAATTGTTAGGTCTTGCGCTAGTTCAACACACTATAGAGCAAGTATGAATGATTCAAGATAAGATGCAAATTGCCCATAGTCGACAGAAAAGCTATTATGATTAGAGAAGGAAGCCTTTTCATTTTCAAGAAGGGGAACACATGTTTCTGAATATTTCTTCGACTACTGGGATTGGTCCAGCCATGAAAGTTAGGAAATTAAGCCCACATTATACAGGACCTTACCAGATGCTCAAGAAAGTTGGGCCATCAGCATATTAAATATCTCTACCCCCAAGACTGTCAAACATGCACGATGTGTTTCATGTTTCACAAATTCAAAAGTATAAACTGGACCTATTAACACAATTTAGGAGTAAGAAGTAACGGTAAAGGAGAACTTAACTTTTCAACTGGACCCAATTGCAATCCTGGATAAAAACATTAAATAGCTACGAAGTAAAACTGTTCCGCTAGTAAAGGTGATGTGGAGTGGTTTGTCTAAGGAAGAAATTACATGTGAGAGAGAGGAGGATATGAGATACTATCATCCATAATTCTTTTAGGATAGGTAAATCTTGAATTTTGGGGGCAAAATTCCTTTTTAAGGGGGCAGAAAAGTAACACCTCGAATTGTATATTATTTGTATAAAATAATATGTTGAAAAGGGTAAAAAAGGATTAAATAGTGCATTTGTATGAAAATAATCATGAATAATAGATAAGATAATTCTCATTTTTAAAAGAAAGTTCTAAGGGTGAAATAGTAATTTCTTCACTCACAGGACTAAAATCAAGCAGCAATGAATGGATTAAGTAACCATGAAGAGAGTGACACAAAGGACAATTGGAATATGCCTCAAGAGGAGATTAAACACTTGGTGAAATTCTTTGCACCCAAACAAAGCCTTACCTAATGACATGGTTCTAATGTAATTGCATTGGCACAATGGTAATATTTAGAGAAATGAAGGGCATTAGTAAAGGGAGGAGGAACCTTATTGGATAAGCCTCAATATTTTAATACTTTTTTCTTGACTCAAGGGGAAAAGTCAGCCAATAAAGAGAGGAAGGGAGCAAACCACGGCAAAGGGAGAAAGAAGAAAGAAGAAAAAGAAAAAAGATGAGAAGAAAGAGAAAGCTAAAGAAGAAGAAGGAGGAAAATGTGAGTTATCTTCTTTAATCTTGGTTTTAATCATGCAATTATTAGAGCTAATGATGGGGGGAAATTTTGTAGCTTGGTGGTTGAAGGATGAGTGAGGAAATCCAACAAATCTAGAGAGAGAAAAATCTTTTCTAGTGCAATAGGATAAAATTAACATCTTTTCCTTGGATTTCTTGTCTAAATAACTTTGTGTATGTATTTATATACATTAATGGAAGCATGATAGTAGAGTAGATGAATGCATTGATGAAGCTTTTATGGTGTTGGTGGTTGTCTTCCATAAATATGAGTGATGAAATGTGGTTTAGAACTCTTTTGTGGATGATTTTGAAGGCTATATTTCATGATTTTTGGGGGATAAAAATAGCTTTTAATTTGAAATTATATGCTTAAAATGTATGTTTGGTTATTTTCTGGTTTTGTGTTTGATTTGGAAAGGAAAATTGGATTTTTTACTTTTTTACGCCCAAAGCACAATTGTGCTCTGCGCTGAAATGGGAAAACACGGGTGTTATCACTAGAAACACAAGCACATAGCACGAGGTGCAAAAGGGTTGTGCTTCGTAACAGGGCCAGGCTGTGTTGCGTGCTATTTTGCCCATTTTTGTATATTTTGTTCCCTTTTTGAGTTTTAATTAAGAGCTAATAAATATAGGAACTTAATCAGAGTTTCATGAGCTATAAATTAGAGTAAAATTAAGTGGTTTGCTTGATTGTGAGATACTTTTCTTGAATAAATTATAAAGGCATAAAGGCAAAGAAGTGAATAATGCATGAATGCCATATGTAGGTGCTATAAATAATAAATATTTGCAAGTAAAGTGATAAATGATATATGTATGCTTGAGGAATGTGCAAATGCATAATTACTTCATCTTATATTATGTGATGGATTATATTTAGTATACATAAAAGTAATGGTTGATTCATGCACATGATGATATTGATGTGTGTAATTTGTTTAGAAAAATGGCTGAAAATTATGTTAAAAGATGTAACAACCTTTTTTTTTCCTTTATTATTATACAATATTGAGTTCACATACATGTCATTAATCAAAACATACGTATAACATATCAAACAGATAGATATTTACATCTTGTTTATTTTGGTTGACCAATTCCGGAGATACAGGTGCGGGTGGTTGCACCTTCACCGGGATCTGAGCCAACTCGACCACAAACATCTTATTTGATTCTGAAATCTTCCCAACATAAAGTAACTCGATCCAATGTGCACTAAAAGACAGAGCCTTAGAAACAAAAGCGGCATAAATAATTTTCTGAACATGATATGGAAATATAGTGAGAATTAAATCCCAGTAAGTTCAACAATAAATTATCATCAGTAAAGCTCATCACGTCATGTTCAGCTGTATAAACTACAGAAAATATCTTTGGTCACATGAATGCATTATATCTATGCACATAAGAATCATACTGTAATGATATGTATGATAGGATTAACTATTTTCAAAATATCATATGATGGCCATCAACTTATTCTCATTTCAAGCTACCCCAGTCAGGGTGAGTATCATCTACTCTCCGGTACGGGCTTTTCTCGCTCCGTCCGACATGGCCCACTTTCTCTTTCTTTTCTCATTATCATGATCATAACCGTTGGTAGGGCGTCTCCTACTGGTGCACCACACGGATTGCCATGTGACCGTGCTCATTTATTTTCTTTTCACAATGATAGCCAAAAATATGTTTTCAATAACAAGTATGTTCATCAAAATATAACTACTACCATAAATCATTGGTAATCATGCCATGAACATAACCATTTCAAATATCACTTTATAAAATATTTCCATGTCAAAATTTCACACTTAAGATGGTAAGAAGTTCATACAATGGCAATGGCTATGGCTATACTAGTCATTTATTAAGATTCATCTTCTTTTTTAAATACTAATTTTATTTTCTTTATTTTCTTGATGCAGGTTTTCATCCTATCTAACCTTCTCTTACTAATCAGAGCATAACTCCCTCAATTTAACTCTGATGTAGGTGATCTTGGTGTCCATTTCAAGATAAAACAATTATCTAAAACTATTATGTTGAACATTGTAGCGAAAAATTAAGAAACGAAGGTGATATTACTCCCTCAAAGTACAGGATAGTTCCTCTCGGATAGGTTCTGACCTTTACTGACTAATTAGACCATATCTCCCAAATTGGAACTCCAAATTGAGTTATTCCAGTTGGTAAAAATCCATGAGCCATATATATATAATTTTTATGTTGGCGCGTTATTTTAATTCCCTACAGAATATTCCCCGAAATTCAAAAACTAAAACATTAATAACATACTCTTCCCTGAATAAACATTTTCTGACCTCTGCTTACTAATCGGATCATATCTACCTCATATGAACTCCAAATTGCATAATTCCAGTGGGTATATTTCCATGAGACATAGATATATAATGTTAATGTTAATCATTTATTTTAATTTCATACAGATAATTCCCAGAAATTAAAATACAAAAGCTGTCCTAACATAATCTTCCCTGATGAACCATTTTCTGACCTTGGTTTACTAATCGAACCATACCTACCACATGTGAACTCCAAATTGAATGATTCCAGTGGCTAAAAACCCATGACACACATATCTTTAATCAATTTATTTTAATTCCCTACCAATAATTCCAAGAAATTAAATTACCGAAGCTATCCTAACATATTCTTCCCTGATGATTCATTTTCTGACCTTTGACTACTAATCAGACCATAGCTACCTCATATGGACTCCAAATGGAATGATTCCAGTGGGTGCAAATCCATGACACACATAGCTATAATTCTTATGTTAACTATTTATATTAATTCCTTATAGATTGTTCCCAGAAATTAAAATACCGAAGCTTAAAATTCTGTCAACCATAGCCATACCCATGCAGAACTATCTACACCAACCTAAGTATTCAAACATACATCACATGCAAGATCAATATGCAACATGATATAGCAACATCCATGACCAATCATCAAAGTTCTAAGATCAAAATCTCATATAAATATTATGACTTTCAAAGGTTTTCTTCAAAAAGAAATATTGTTAAACTTACTTGGAGCACTTAGTCCCCTAGACTTCTCCTTCCTTTTTCTTCCTTTCTTCCTCTCCTTTCCTCACACTACCTTGCTTCTATTTTTGCTCTCCCTCACTTGGACGAAATTCTAATGTTGTAAGGGTGGGTTTTCTTATATAGACTACCAAATAATTCACCTTTCATGATCATGGGTCTACCTTATCACAATTAGGATACACTTTGTTGAATTTTTGGAAAACAAACAACTTATGTTCTTGTCTTCCTCTTCCTTAGTCAAGATATGCATAGAAAAAAGAGATTTGTATTTTGAAAATTATGATGATATGTTCTTAAGACATGGGGCAAGATCCCTTTGATTTAGGGATTCATTTCCTTTTTCTTTTGTCTTAATCAAGTATGATAGATTTGCCTTTTTAAGTGGCAAATTTCTAGCCCTTGAATTTTCCTTACTTAACTAAAATTATTTGTGTAGGATAATGATGTTTTGTCATAATGCTATGTATTATTACCCACTTGCTAAAGTTATGAATGTAGGATATAGATGTTTTGTCCTAAAGCCTTGTATTATTATGCCACTTGACAAAATGATGAATGTAGAATCACACCACTTGCCAAATTTTTGTCTTAATGCCATGTCACTTAATCTTGATTACACCAATATTTCATCACTTTAATTTTATTTTTATTTTTATTTTTCCTCTTGGGTTTGGGCTCATTCTTGCCCATTTTCCTTACTTTGGTTAAAATTCTTCCTTTCATAATGGGCTTGGTCACATTTTCATGATTTTTGGGCTACCGGTCCAATTTCTATATCCTAGTCCAAGTCTATGTTTTATTTCTTCCTTGGGCTATCCTATTGGCTTGCTAAAAATTCATGTGAAGTAGAAAAACTCTATATGAAGTGTCTATAGGTTAAAGCCCAATTACGGGTGGAGATACTAAACTTAGTAACTTTTGCTCTTAAATTAAGAAAAATTACCCTAATCCGATCTTCTTGAAATTTTAAGACCTTTACTTACTTCACAAAAATTTATCTTTCTTTACCTAAGAATTTCACCTTTCTTTAACATGTTTATTTCTAATATTTCCTCTTAGGTTTTCTTTCTTTACCTATTCCATTAATATTAGAACATTTCTATGCATATATGTAAGGTGAAGAATTTCTAAGGAAAATATCTAAAAATTACGGGATGTTACAAAAGACATGTAAAGGTCAAGAGGGCCCTTTCCGATGTAGGGTGGCCTGGCAACAGGTGTTACTTTGCTTTGTTGAGGAGACTCATGGTCAGGAGGATCTTCTCCGAAGCAGGACTGCTTGGCAACAAGTGTCACTTTGCTGTGTTGAGGAGACTGATAATTCCAAAGTGACCATTACCCGACTAAGGTGACCTAGCGACATGCTGCACCTTGTGAAAGTAAGGCGACTGAAGGGTCATGGTGTAACAACTCCATTTATGTAAATTTTTTTTTTTAAAATACCATGAAGTTATTACCTCGTTACAACTTAACTCAATATAACATTTATTTAATTTATACAATACTGAGTTTCCATACACACTATTATTTTACAAACTACACACCATTATTTTACAAACATTTGTACAAAGATACATATTAGTTCTAATCATCTATATCGACTACTTCCGGGGACACTGGTTCGGGTGGCACGTCCACCGGAATCTCAGTTACATCTACGACAGTTACATCAGAAATAACTGGAAGTTGCCCAAGGTAGGGCACCTCGATCCAACGTACAGAGATAATAAGTGTCATAGAGAATATCTGCATATTTATTCTTCTGAACATGATATGGAAATATAGTGAGAATTAAATCCCAGTAAGTTCAACAATAAATCATAATTTACCATCAATATAGTTCATCACGTCATGTTCAGCTGTATAAACTACAGAAAATATCTTTAGGTCACATGAATGCACTTTATCATGCACATGAAAATTATACAGTTATGACATGTATGGCATGAATAACTATTTTTCGAATTTCATATGATGGCTATCCACTTATTCTTACTTCAAGCTACCCCGGTCAGGGTGAGTATTCTCTACTTTTCGGTACGGGCTTATCTCGCTCCGTCCGACATGGCACACTTTCTCTTTCTTTTCTTATTAACATGATCATAACCGTTGGTAGGGCGTCCCCTACTGGTGCACCACACGGATTGCCATGTGACCGTGCTCATTTCTTTTCTTTTCACAATGATAGCCAAAAATATGCTTTCAATAACAAGTATGTTCATCAAAATATAACTATTACCATAAATCATTGGTAATCATGCCATGAACATAACCATTTAAAATATCACTTTATAAAACATTTCCATGTCAAAATTCCATACTAATACCTTGGTAACTGGATAGTAATTGTAGTCTGTAAACAGCGCACCAGAAAAGTTCTCAGGAAAGAGAGGTGGGTCACTAATGGACACGCTTAAGTACCATGTCTTTCCTTGCCAGAGCTTTCCTTAGACATGCACTTTTCACAAATCACAATTTTGTTTTCCAGTAACTAGAATAATTCTTTTCTGATGTGAAAATACTGCAACCACGGAGCATACTAAGATTTTTCAAATAAAACCGGCACTTTCAAAACTTCTTGTAAATTTATATGAGTACTAGGGTAAATTCCATGTTAAAAATTACACACTTAAAATGGTAGTAAGTTCATGCAATGGCAATGGCTATGGCTATACTAGTCATTTGTTAAGATTCATCTTCTTTTTAAAATACTAATTTTATTTCTTTATTTTCTTGAAGCAGGTTTTCATCCTATCTAACCTTCTCTTACTAATCAGAGCATAACTCCCTCAATTTAACTCTGATGTAGGTGATCTTAGTGTCAATTTCAAGATAAAACAATTATCTAAAACTATTATGTTGAACATTGTAGCGAAATATTAAGAAATCAAGGTGATATTACTCCCTAAATGTACAGATTATTTCTTCTCGTGTAGGTTCTGACCTTTACTGACTAATTAGACCATATCTCCCAAATTTGAACTCCAAATTGAGTTATTCCAGTTGGTAAAAATCCATGAGCCCTATATCTATAATTGTTATCTTGGCGTACGATTTTAACTCCCTACAGAATATTTTCCAGAAATTCAAAAACTAAAGCTTTAATAACATATTCTGAATAAACATTTTCTGACCTCTGCTTACTAATCAGCTTATATCTACCTCAAATGGACTTCAAATTGAATGATTCCAGTGCCTAAAAATCCATGACACATTTATCTTTAATTCTTATGTTAATAATTTATTTTAATTCCTTACAGATACTTCTCAGAAATTAAAATACCGAAGCTATCCTAACATATTTTTCCCTGATGACCCATTTTCTGACCTTTGTCTACTAATCGGCTCATATCTCCCTCATATGGACTCTACATTGAATGATTCCAGTGGCTAAAAATCCATGACATACATATCTTTAATTCTTATGTTAACCATTTATTTTAATTCCCTACCAATAATTCTCAGAAATTAAATTACCGAAGCTATCCTAACATATTCTTCCCTGATGATTCATTTTCTGACCTTTGACTACTAATCAGACCATAGCTACCTCATATGGACTCCAAATGGAATGATTCCAGTGGCTAAAAATCCATGACACATTTATCTTTAATTCTTATGTTAACCATTTATTTTAATTCCTTATAGATTGTTCCCAGAAATTAAAATACCGAAGCTTAAAATTCTGCCACCCATAGCCATAACCATGCAGAACTATCTACACCAACCTAAGTATTCAAACATACATCACATGCAAGATCAATATGTAACATGATATAGCAACATCATGACCAATCATAAAAGTTCTAAGATCAAAATCTCATACAAATATTATAAGTTTCAAAAGTTTTCTTCAAAAAGAAATATTGTTAAACTTACTTGGAGCACTTAGTCTTCTAGACTTCTCCTTCCTCTTTCTTCCTTTCTTCCTCTCCTTTCCTCACTCTACCTTGCTTCTATTTTTTTCTCTCCCTCACTTGGACGAAATTCTAATGTTGTAAGGGTGGGTTTTCTTATATATACCACCAAATAATTCACCTTTCATGATCATGGGTCTACCTTATCACAATTAGGATACACTTTGTTGTATTTTTGGAAAACAAACAACTTATGTTCTTGTCTTCCTCTTCCTTAGTCAAGATATGCATAGGAAAAGGAGATTTGTATTTTGAAAATTATGATAATATGTTCTTAAGATATGGGACAAGGTCCCTTTGATTTAGGGATTCATTTCCATTTTCTTTTGTCTTAAACAAGTATGATAGGTTTGCCTTTTTAGGTGGCAAATTTCTAGCCCTTGAATCTTCATTATTTGGTTGATATTATTTGTGTGGGCTATGAATGTTTTGTCCTAATACCATGTATTATCATACCACTTGCTAAAATTATGAGTGTAGGATATAGATGTTTTTGTCCTAAAGCCTTGTATTATCATGCCACTTGCTTAGGTGATGAATGTAGAATCACACCACTTGCTAAATTTTTTGTCTTAATGCCATGTAACCTAATCTTTATTCTTATTATTATATCATCATCTAATTTATTTTATTTTAGTTTTCCTCTTGGATTTGGGCTTATTCCTACCCATTATGGGCTTGTCCTACCCATTTTCTTTGCTTTGGATAAAATTCTTCCTTTCTTGGTGGGCTTGGTCACATTTTCATAATTTTTGGGCTATTTGTGAAATTACTATATCCTAGTCCAAGTCTATGTTTAATTTCTTGTTTAGGTTATCCAATGGGCTTGCTAGAAACTTATGTGAAGTGGAAAAACTCTATATGAAGTGTCCATAGGTAAAAGCCCAATGTATGGGTAAAGATTTTAAACTTAGTAACTATAGTTCTTGAATTAGGAAAAATTACCCTAATTCAATGTTCTTTGAAATTTTAAGACCTTTACTTGTTTCTAAAAATTTATCTTCCTTATCCAAGAATTTTGCATCTCTTTAGTATGTTATTTCTAATTTCTTTCCTATTAGATTTTCCTTCTTTATTTGTTCTCTTAATGTTAGAAACATTTTCTATGCATATACCTAAGGTGAAGAATTTCTAAGGATTATATTTCCTTAGATATCTAAAATATTGTCTAATAAATTTTATTTCCTTAATTAAATTTTTTATGTACCTTTATCAATAAAAGAAACGAAATTAAGGATGTTACACATGGCTTTGTTATGGTATCGAGATTGGGGACGCCCTATACCCTAGAGAGGTCAGTGTGGGAAGGACTGCTCTGACCAAGGAACCCAATGGTGAGTGAGTAGCTGGAGGTAGAAATGGCTCACACCACCCTGAGGTTATTATATAAATAGAGAATCTTGAATGGTGAGTCACTATGGACAAACATATAGGCACCCTATTAATACATAATTTGTTATGTTTGTGTGATATTGATGCATAACTTGTATAAAGATTATGTGTGCATATTATATATCTCTGTATCTTTCCTGTGCAAAGAGAAAATATTTTCTATAGCTTATACAACTGAACATAATTGTGAGTTTTCTGGTATGTGCTTAATTATTGGAAGTTGACCTTACTGGGATTTCATATCTCATTATGTTTTATGGTTTTATGTTCAAATCCTTGACATGCCATTTGTCATCCTGACCCTTCTGTTGGAGATGCAAACGGTGGATGTCCTTTATTTGGGACAATTCACTGTTATCATGAACCTACTAGTAGTCAACATGGTGGAAGTACCGGCACCCGGGCCACCTCGTCGACTAGCTATACCCCAGGGTTGATGACCATAGGAGCAGTAGTATAGTAGGCTATATATATGTGTTTTCTTAATGGGCTAACCCATTATTTTGGTGTAACCACATGGTACTTCACCTTTTAAGTATAATGCCTAGTACTTAGGATTACACGTGTACATACAAGCTAATCCCTAATGAATTTTAGACATGTATATATATATAAGATGCATATATTTTGGCTGGCTGTGTATCTGTTGTGTTGTTTGTATTACTAAAAAAAAAGAAAACCAATCAATACATAACACAACCCTGATCGACATTGGGACCTTGAAATAGGACCACATTAATTGAACTAAAAGATTTCAAAGTACACCTAGCATAGGCAAGGTAACAAAGCCATATAAAATTAGTCCACCCAATTTGATCAACAAGATATTGAACATCAATCAATAATCCCTACCATTCCAAACAATCATAATCCATATAGCGAGTACTCAACATTCCTCATTTTACCAATGTATCTTATAGTGTTTATTGATTATCATCAATGAATGATACACCATAAGGTTGGTGGGATTAGACGATACTTTGGCCAATTTGGGCTCTTTTTGGGGCTATATGAATGATGAACAATAAAGTGAAAAAAAGCATGGAATGAAAAAATACTAAATCTAATTACACACCAACAACACGATAATAAAGCCAAATAACTATGTTAATGCAAATACCAATTTCAAACATAAGATGGAAGTATCATTGTAATCACAGAGTAGAAACCAAAACAATAACCAGATTACAATAGAAATGTAATTACAAGAAACTTCCAAGTATGGAGTAGCAGAGTATACCATCAAAACCAATTTGTAAATGCACTAATTTGTAATGTAGATACTAGCCAGGTAAAAAATTGGAAATAATTCCTTGTGCAAATGAATCAAACTAGAATAGAGCAGAGAGTGAGAATGAGACAATCCTGATAGAGAGCCTTAAGAGAGAGATGCAGAGCCACTAAGAAGGGAGGCATAGTAGGGGAAGGTTGTTGGATGCAGAGGAATAGTTAGGAGTAAGATTACATAGAACATGGGGTATATAGTGGGTAGGAAATTTCATAAGAGAGCTTTGTATAAAGGGTAAAGGAAACACAAGGATGTCGCATAGAGGGGGAAGGGGAAAATTGGCTTATTGTGTGGAAGGTTAGGTTTAGGTGGGTTATGATTGAGGTGGAAGGGAAGAGAGAATTATTTGGGAAGAGTGGAATCTACGGTAAGGGAGGGAGACAATGTAGGTAAGGTGAGGGCACGAGTAGTAGAGGTAGCGATGGAGTGGGAGTTAAGCACGAAATAGGGCGAAGGATGCTGGTTAGGGCACGAGACTAGAGGTGGAGAGGCTGAAGGCTAGAAGAAGACATGGAGACGAGGTTGAAGGGATCAAAGAGAGTATAGGACTAGAGATTTTGAGGATGAGCATGGGGTGGAAGGGATTGAGTACTGGAGAGAATAAGAAGAGCATGACTAAAGGGAATTCAGAATGAAGAAAAAGAGTGCGAGCATGGAAAGAAAAATAGACCTGGGTGTAGAACGCGAGCATGCTTAACAGTATGGGGAAGCCATGCTAGGAACTAGTTCTCATTTGGTCATAGGGAAAGGCCGTGTCCTAAGACACAGCTCGCCAATGTTGTATGCGGACGTGCATAATTTTTACAAGGACCTAGTTATAGTCTTGCAACATGGCAAGCTCATGTTGCACATTTGACTCCCTGAAATTTTTCCATTTAGCCCATGCTTAAAGTACGAGCGTGTTATGGAACAAGGCATAGCCATGTTAGGTCTTGGAATGTGCCATTTTCTTTGTATTTTGCCACTCTTTTTTATCCCATTTATGTTTCCTTTGAAGTTCATCATTTTCTCCAACCTTAAGGATATGGAAATTGACCTAAAAAACACCTATAAACATAACTAAACACTAAAACTAAAGAGACTAAGAAAAAATTCAAAAAAAATCGTAAAGTGTTAAAATAAAAAAAAATTAAAACTAAAATATGGGTTACCTCCCACAAAACGCTCATTTAAAGTCATGAGCTCGACTCTTTTGCATGCTTTTGGCTCAATGTGGCTTTAAGAGAGTTTGGATAACTTTTTTCTCTAACCATTGACCCTTATCATAGTGGTTGAAATGTTTCCTGATTGATTACCATATATCATAGTGCTTTAAATGTTGTCCATTGGTTCTCAAGGATCCTCTAGCCTCATTCCATCTTTCCTTTGCTTTATTCTTCGGGTTGAGAGGAGGTGACTTTTACCCTTGGAATTGTGACTTTTTCCTCAATTGCATGCTTTTGTTTGATGTCCACTTCAAGCTTATATACCGTTTCCTTTAAAGGAAAGATGGGACTTTCATCAAGCATCTTAGTATGTTTAACAGCTTCAACCTATTTAGCACAAGGAAAAGAACTCTCCATAAGGCATGGCTTAAGTCAGTCAGAATAATGGAAGCTCATAACATTATTTTTAACATTCTGTTCATGCAAGTCAATTACACAATATGATTCATTTAGAGAAGGGATTTTATTGTATTGTCTAAATTAAACTCAATCTTCTTAGCTCCTACATTCAAGGCAAGCTTTCCATCTTTTACATCAATTTTAGCACCAATTGTTGCTAAGAAAGACTTTCCAAGAATGATGGAGATTCTATTATCCTCTTATATCTCTAAAATCAAAAAATCGACTAGTATGAAAAACTTACCTACTTTTAGAGGAACATCCTTTTAAATACCTACCGGATGCTTGATGGATCTGTTTTCCAAGTAAAGATAAAGAGTGGTAGGCTTTAAGTCACCCAATTAAAGCTTATTGAAAATTGACAAGGGCATGAGGCTCACACTTGCTCCAAGATCATATAGTGCCCTATCAATCTGTATATCTATAATGGAATAGGGGATAGAGAAGCTTCTAGGGTCCTTAAACTTTCTAGGTAGCTTATTCTAGATCAATACACTATACTCCTTTGTTAATGCCACTGTAGTATACTCCTCAATTTTTCTCTTATTTGAGAGGATTTCTTTCAAAAATCTTGAATATGAAGGAATTTGAGATATGGTATCTAGGAATGAGATACTAATGTGCAACTTCTTCATCACACCTAGAAACTTCCTATACTTCTTCTCCAACTTAGCTTTAACTAATATCTAAGGAAAAGGGACTGGTAGCTTTTATAGTTAAGGAACCACATATTTGGGCTCATCTTCTCTCTTTTCTATCCCTTTTGATTCTTCCTATTTGGCATATTCTGATTCAACCTAAGGTTCCTCTTCCTTCTCCTCCTCAATTCTTTCTAACTTAGTCAACTGCTTACCAATTATGAAGGTAATGGAATTGCAATGCTCTTTGAAGTTCTTAGTCTAGCCAGGAAGTTTGCCAAAGGTCTTGTTTGATAAGCTAGATTGTTGTGCAATCCGAGTTTCCAACATCCTACTAAGAGTAGCTAGTGAATCAACCTTTGAAGCTAATTCCTTTATAGCCTCATTCATGGAATGATTGTAGCCTCTAAATTCTTGATGCTGAGCTATAAATTATTCATTTTCCTTTGACTGAGTTATTATAAAGTTCCCCATTAAAGATTTTGGTTAGGTTAAAGGATTAAAGGGTCTCTGATTCTAAAATCTTGGAGGTTACCTAAAATTATTCTGTGGAGGCTAATTTACATTGGGTTTATAAGAGAAATTGAGATGGATCCTTTGGCCTGGATTGTACGTGTTGCTATAAGGATTTTTTCTCTAACTATTATTGACAAAATTCACCTGTTCATAATCTTGGGGTGTAGGGTTTCCAAGCTAGAAATCATTGGCAGCATGACCAACACACCAATAAATATCACATGTAGATGATGAGGAAGAACCAACATCATTAATGCTCAACTTATCAAGCTTCTAAAATAATGCATCTACCTTAAAAGATAGATGGTCAAAAGTATTTATGTGATCATAATTAAGCATGATTTTAATACCATTAAACTTACTTTTTGTTTGATTTAAGTAAAATATTATTAGAAACCAAATTAGTTTTGTGTTTTATGTTGTAAGAGCAAAGGAAGAAGAAAAGAGGAGAAAAAGATAAGAAATTCTTGAAAAAAGGCTGAATTACAACTATTCCATACCTTTCGGCATAAATTAGACCATATCTCCCACATATGAACTCTAATAAAAGCGATACAAGTGTTTGGAAAAATATAAGACAATAATCTACAACTTTTATGTTGAGAAATTTGTCAAATTTGGGATATTTCAGAGTGTTACCGATCTCGAAAATCAAAATCGCAGTGTAGCAAGATGATTCTTAACCATTAGTCACTAATTTAGGTGTATCTTCCTCAAATTAACTCCGATTAAGGTTATTCCAATGGCTATGGAAAGCTAAGAGACAAGGTTACATCTTTTATGTCAACCACTTTCAAAATTCTAAAGAACTATTAGTGCCGCTTTGCCTGAATGTTAAGGTTATAATGCTGGCATGCCTAAATCCGAATCGCCATGGTACTAGCTTTGGGTGCTGCGGTAGTGCATTCTCAAGCACGTACAAAGAACCACGATGCTCGATGCCCCAAAAAACAAGTGCTGTGGCACCCTTCACTACTGTAAAAAATAAAAAATGTGATGATTATCCCTTTTTGACTTCAATTAAAGCCCAAAATCCTAGGAACTGGCCTAAAAGCAATCCTACTTCATTTATGACTCTCATAACCTATAAATAAGGGGGAAAACAAGCATAAAAGGAATCATGTCATCCAAGGATTGAAGGATTAAACCATCTTTTTCTCTTTTTGTATAGATTCTTTTATGGCCCTGCACAGCTAGTTTCCTTTTTATTTGTTGAGAAACATTGAAACCTCAAGGATCTTTTATGCATTGTGAGATGTTAATTTGAGTTTATTATGTCAATTTTAATTGAGTATTGATTATTCATCCAATCTTATTCCCATGATTATTTTAATTGATATCTACGGTACACACTAGCGATTTCATTGTTTTAATCTATAACTAAATCGTATCTTGAACAAAGTTTTCGTTATTATGATTTAAGAGGCAAATAGAATTAATAATTTTTGATTATAAATTATTAAACCTATAATTAATGATTGACTAAATTAAATATATCCAATGTGTCTATATTGTTTTAGCTCTATCAGTTTCTCTAATTCGTTACGCAGTTAATAGGTTAGTGCTAAAGGATTACTTGTTAATTACAGTTAATTGAGGCGATCGTCAACAATTACTAAAATTAAGGAGGAATACGGATAGAATCCCAATGATAGATATTCAATTAAAGATTGATTATGTTGTCAAGGATCAATGTGATTCCTTGATAATGGATATAACCGAAACTAATTATCTTATTATTTATCACTCTTTATTATATTGCGATTATTCTCTTTTTAATTTAATAATTTACTTTCAGTGTTCAAACCCCCATTTTCTATTTCACAAAAGGTAAAACCAATCTCTGTGGAAACAACCCTTACTCTCACTAGTACAGATTAGTTTTGAAGTAAGGTATTTACTATATTTGGTGTACCCGCCACAGTACCCACCGAATTTTGGCACTGTTGTTGAGGACTGCGTCTATTATCTTTTGTGATTTTTATTTTAATTTATGCTTGTGACTCGTTCTGCTAATTCTCAAAATCTACAGTCCAATCCAAATGTTGGAAAATCTATTTACAGGCATATAAGAGAAATCAAAAGGATATTGATCAAGAGAAGGAGGAAGTCATCATGGCTAGGCACCTCACTTTGAAGGAGCTTACAGTTCCAAATCTCCACCAACAGGCTTTATGCATTAATTTTCCTAACTTTGATGAAAATATTAATTTTGAATTAAAATATGGATTAATTCATCTTTTACCCAATTTTAATGGTCTTGCAGGAGAAGACCCACACAAGCACTTAAAGGAATTCCATATAGTATGTACCAGCATGAAGCCCCCTGGAGTAACTAAAGAATAAATTAAATTCAGGGGCTTTCCTTTTTCTTTAAGAGATTCAGCCAAAGATTGGCTATATTATTTTCCATCTATCACTATCACTACTTGGAATGAGATTAACAAGTTTTTTTAGAGAGATATTTTCCTACATGTAGAGCTACAAATATAAGAAAAGAAATATGCAGCATTAGGCAATTACATAGAGAGAATCTTTATGAGTATTGGGAGATATTTACAAAGTTTTATGCAAGATACATGCCTACATCATCAAATTAGTGAATATCTACTGATCCAATATTTTTATGAATTGTAGGATGATAGAAGCATGATAGATGTAGCCAGTGCAGGAGCACTAGTAAATAAGACTCTTGAAGGAACCAGAATCCTGATATCTAATATGGCTACTAACTCCCAACAATTTGGTGTTAGGCATGATCCCCTAGTTAGACATGCCAATGAGGTAAGTACGTCTTCCCTTTAGCAATAGATGTCTGACCTGACCTCTCTTGTGTGCCAAATTGTTATAGATACACCTAAGCCAGTTAAAGTTTGTGGAATCTATTTAGCAACGGGCACCCAAATAATATGTGCCCTACCCTTCAAGAAGAATTCACTGAACAAGTTAATGCGGTAGGTGGTTTTCTTGGACAAACAAAGAGGTATGGTCCTTACACTAATATATATAATCCTAGATGCAAGGATCATCCTAACTTCAAGCATGTGGATGCACACAATAGGATTGTAGGGTTAAATTTTATAAATTCTTAGCATAACCAACATGTTTATTATCTTAAACAAACTACACCTCAAGATTCTCTAGTAACTAGCTCTTTAGAAGAAATAGTTAAATCTCTTATTGAATCTATTGCTCAAATAACATAAGAATTAAAGCAAGTTTAGCAAGAGAATAGAGCCAGCATCCAGATCTAGGCAACTCAAATAAGACAACTAGCATCTTTAGTTAGCCGATTAGAGGCTTAGAGTTTAAAACAGTTACCCTCCCAAATTGTGGTAAATCCAAGGGAAAATGTAAGTGCCATCATGCTACAAAGTGGTCAAGAAGTTGAGATTCCAACGGAAGAGGTATAGGTCCTAATTGAGCAAAAGGAAGAAAAAAATAATATAACCATGGAAGGTAGGCTTCCACTTGTATTTGAATATAAACCCGCACCTCCTTTTCTTGAAGCTCTGAATGAAAATAAGACGAACGAGAAAACTTTTAACTTATACGAGACCTTTAGAAAGTGTGAGGTGAATCTTCCTCTTTTAGATGGGATCAGCTAGGCATCCTGTTATGCCAAATTCCTAAGGGAATTATACAACCAAAAGAAGAAGTTGAAGTTGAAAAAATCTAAGAAAGTAAAAGTAGGGGAGAAAGTTTCTGCAATTATTCAAAGAAAACTCCCTACAAAGTGCAAGGACCTGGTATGTTTTCTATCCCCTGCATTATAGGCAAACCAAATTTGAGAAGGCCATGCTAGATTTAGGAGCATCTATTAATGTCATGCCATACTTTGTTTATGAATCTTTAGCACTAGGTGCATTGAAAGAAATTGGTGTTATAATTCAATTGGTTGACAAATCTAATACCCTTCTTGAGGGTGCGGTTGAGGATGTTTTAGTACAAGTTAGTGACCTAATTTTATTTACTATTTTTTATGTACTTAATAATGAGAATGGTGATCAAACCACTCTAATTTTTCTTTAGAGACCATTCTTAAAAACATCCAAGGCCATAATAGTTGTTCATAATGGCACACTGATAATGGAATTTGAAGGAAAAATTATAAAATTAAGTTATTATAATGCCATGAAAAATCTTACTGCCTATGCTATTAATATAATAGATTATGTAGCACATAATGTTGAGCCTTCAAAGAAAAAGGTTGAAAAACCAGCATTAAGTATTCACTTACAGAAGAATAATGGAGAATTAAAAGTATCTCCAAAAGTGTAGTAGATAGGTAAGGATCCTCCTACCGTAGTACCAAATTCTAATGAAACAAGTGCATCTTCTATTTTGCAGGATCCTAGATCAAATCTATCACCTCTTCTGAATCACCTAAAATACTTTTAAGTTGGAGATGCACCACCTATCATAGTTGCCAAGAATGTAGGTGCTAAAAAAGAGGAGACATTAATGCATATTTTTCAGGAAAAAGGAAGTACCATTAAAAAAACAGTTGCAACCCTTAAAGGCAAAGAATTGCATCAAGCTTTAGAGATCAAAGAGATTAAACCTGTTAGTATATGTCTTACTAATTAACCACAAGCGCAAGGCATAGCTGTAACTAGTCCAGCGAGTATGGGTTGTATCCCACAGAGACCAAAGATCAATTACCAGAATTTCACGAAACAAGCTATCTAAATTAATCTAATTCGATAGAGATAAATCACAATTAAGTAAATAAAATAATCGACTATCAAAAGCCTAGGGTTAGGGTTTACCATACTTATGATACTTAATAATCAATATGTACCTCTAATTATAATTATCTAGGTAATAGGGGATGGTTTATCCTCAATTAATTAATAACCTCTTTCAACTGTTACTAATCGTACCTAAGTTAATCTAATTGCCTACTTTAGTTGTTATTAGTTTAACCTAAGTCTATTAAGTTCCTTGCTTGCCATGTGATTCAATTAATAGGGGTTCTCGTGCCTACCAATTGATTGAATTCCAAGAGAACCTTAAACTACTTTCGTGATTAAGATAACCATAATTAACTATTAAGTTCTGGCATTAACTTTCACCTTTCAGTTCATCAGTTAATAACCTAATACATGATAAACATTGGCCAGACATTCATCAACTCATATAATGTATAATAGTTCATCCTAATTAACCATAGACAATCACAATTAAGGTTTCACAATTCTATTTAATGTAGTATCATCATACCATAAGTGGGTTACCGAAATCCTAGATCAAACTCTACTCACATATAATTAAAAGAAAACTCGTAATTAAATTCATTAAGTAATTCATCAACATTCAATACAATCAAAGAGAAAGGAGTAGAAGTAGAAGGAGATATAAAGCTAGAAAGATAAAACCTGGTTGCATAATGTATTGAATAAGAGATACAAAGCTTCAATCAATCCAAATTCTACTATATAAAAATAAAGTAATCAATAATCCTAATAATCACCTAATCTAATGGTGTTCCCTAAGCCTAAACTGCATCTCTCTGAGTCTATATGCCTCTCTAAATACTTCTCTATGCTTCCCCTATGTATTTATGGCACTTTGGCTACTTAAAACCCTAAAAGATACGAACATGAAGTATGACCGTGTTCTAGGACACGGCCTGGCCGTGCTTTGGGCTAGATTCTAGGATTTCTCTCCATGTCTCACATAGAACACGGCCTGGATGTACTCTAGGTACACCAAGCATGGCTTGCCCGTGTTGGAGGCTACCAAGCTCAATTCTTGCCAATTTCTTCTATGTTTGCTCCTTGCTTCTTTCTCAACTTGTTCCAAGTCCATATAGCTCTTCACATGAATGTTTACCTGTGATTCTTGGCCTCTTTTTCTCACTTACAAATAAAAAATAAACCAAAGCAGTATCCAGAGCAAACAAAGAAAAATAGAACCAAAGTAGGGAAATAATCACAAGTTCACTATAAGTTAGGGGATAAAATATAACTATTAAACACTTAATTTTTCCCTTTATCAAAACCCTACAAAGGTAAGAAATATGGCCCTTGGTTTGGACCCCTTGTTATTACTAATGTAGTTACTTATCATGCAGTAGTACTTTAAGGCTCGAATCAGTCCCAGAAATTTCAAATTAAAGTGGATATCTAGGATCCTCCATGAATTACATAAGGAGCGTTGAGTCGAGCGAACAACTTTAAACAAAGGAGGTAACCCAACATAGTAATTTCAAAAAAGAAAAGACTGGTGGAAATTAGAAATATTTAGGGTCTAGTAATGTAACTCACTCATCCCGCCACAACCAAATTCAAGGAAGTTTACTTAACTTAAATCTCTTTATATATCCCTCTTTATTATCATCTTTATTTTAGATTGAGGACAATGTAAAGTTTAAGTGTGGGGGTGGAAGTATGCCTGAATAAATATGGCCCTATTTTGAGCATCAAACTTCTGATGTTCACTATCAATGAACTTTTTTTGCGTTTAGCAAGTTGAATGATTGTGTGAGTGTTTCCATTTTATTTTTGTGTTGTTAGGCACAATTAATACCCAATGATTTGACTATCCAAAAAATTTTTAGCTTCTTAAATTGTAGAAAATTCATCGTTGTGTACAATTTTAGCCCTTTTGTAATTTATTTTTTACTTTAGAATTTTGAAACACTTTTTCACAATAACTTTGGGCATTTAATTTGTCTTTTACTTATAGAAGGTTTATATAACTCAAAAATATTTTATGATCTCAATAGGATTATAGAGCTTATTTGAATGGTACTTTAGGTAAAATTCTAGGCTAATACTATTAATTAAGAGATGATTTAGGCATTATTTGATAGATTGAACCTTTCAAGCCTAACCCATGCAATTAGATATACTTAGTTCCTCTATTTGAGCTTAATGAATTTTTTTTTCTATATCCATAAATGAGCTAAAAGCCAAATTTTGTATGAATATTCTTAATTTTGAGCCTATTCACTCACTCCATTATTATTTTTCTATATATTTGTTCTATAGATCTTTATTGACCAAAGGGTGGAAAGGTGGAGCAAAGAAAAGAAAAGAAATATCGAAAGAGGAAGGAAGCATATAATGTGGATGAAAGAAAAGAAATATAGAACCAAGGAAAATAATGAATAAAATTTAGTTGATGCAAGAAAATGAGTATGGGGGAAAATTTCCCAAGCTTAAAAAGGGAAAAAGATCCAAATTAATTATGTAGTGCTGGGTGATTGAGCCTAAAATTATATCATCTACCCTGCCTCTATACCCTGGCCACAATACAAGCTAAATAAAGCCCTATTGATCCTAGAGGTAGTTTTGGCCGACATTAGTGGATAGTGGCATAAAAAGTATATCGATGGAAATCCTAAATTAATTAGAGATCTGCACCCAAAATTTTGGGATATATAAACTCATCCGAGTAAAGAAAATTTATTAACTCAAAAACACACACACACTCAAAATTCAAGAGAATAAAATAATGGATTGTACTTGAGTTAATCTTGTGCATGGTTATGACCTTTCAAAATTTTTCCTGAGCATATTTTCATGCTATGAGGCAAAATATTGATTAGCCTAACACTCACTACATATGTTGATTTTTGTTTTTTTCGTTAGGGATTATTTTGCTTGAGGATAAGCAAAAGGTTGAGTGTGGGAGTATTTGATGTGTTCATAATTATGCAGTATTTTAATACCTTTAAGCTTACTTTTTTTTTATTTAATTCAAATATTATTAGAAATTAACTTAGTTTTTTATTTTATCTTCTAGGAGAAAAAGAAGAATAAAGAGAGGAGAAAAAGATAAGAAATTCATGGAAAATGCTAAATTACAGCAATTCCAGACCTTTTGGCACTAATTGTACCATATATCCCACATATGAACTCCAATAAAAGTGATTCAAGTGCCTGTGATGCCCAAAAAAATGAGCACTAAGGTGCCCGCCATTACTGTAAAAAGTAAAAAATGAAATGTTTAACCTTTTTTTACTCCAATTGATGCCCAAAGGACCCAGAATTGACCTAAAAGAAATCCAACTTCATTTAGGACTCTCCAAACCTATAAATAAGGATGAAAGAAAGCATAAAAGACATCCAATCATCGAAGGATCGAAGGATCAAATCATCTTTTTCTCTTCTTTAGATTCTCTTGTGGCCCTGCACGGCTAGTTTCCTTTTTGTTTGTTGAGGAAGATTGAAACCTCAAAGATCTTTTATGCATTGTGAGATGTTGGTTTGAGTTTCTTATGTCAATTTTAATTGAGTATTGATTATTCATCCATTATTATTCCCATGATTGTTTCAATTGATATCTAGGGTACACATTAGTGATTTCATTGTTTTAATCTACTGTTGAATCATATTTGGAACAAATTTTTTATTATTATGATTTAAGAGGTAAGTAGGATTAATAATTTTGGATTATAAATCATTAAACCTATGGTGAATGATTGACTAAATTAAATATAGCTTATGTGCCTATGTTGTTTTAGCTCTATCAGTTTTTCTAATTCATCATGCAGTTAATAGGTTATATTTTACTGATATGCTAAAGGATTACTTGTTAATTAGGGTTAATTGAGGCGATCATCATCAATTACTAAACTTAGGGAGGAACAAGAATAAAATACCAATGACAGATATTCAATTAAAGATTGATTATGTTTTCAAAGATCAATGCAATTCCTTGATGGTGGATATAAACCGAAACCAACTCTCTTATCATTCATCACTCTTTATTGTATTGTGATTATTATCGTTTTACTTTAATAATTTACTTTCAGCATTCAAACCCCACTTTTCTATTTCACAAATGATAATACCAGTCTTTGTCGGATTGACCCTTACACCCATTACTATAGGTTAGTTTTAAGATAAGGTATTTACTATATTTGTTGTACCCGCGATAGTATCTACCAAGCATCTACCTCATACATAACTATTGGCTTCCTTGATGGTTGCCTCTCACTAGACCAAGAGTAGTAATTTTGTGTCATGTCTTTTATTAGCTCATAAGCCTTATTAGTAGTCTTATTCATGAATGCTCCTCTAGATGCAGCATCCACAGACATATAAGTATTGTATATGAGTCAATTATAGAAAGTATGGACTATGAACCATTTTTCCAAACTGTGGTGAGGACATAATCTGAGGATTTCCTTGAATCTTTCCTAAGCTTTATATAAAGATTCCCCATCTTTTTGAGAAAAAGTTGTAATCTGATTACGTAGATGGTGTGTCTTGCTTGGAGGAAAATACTTAACGAGAAAAGCTTGTGAAAGTTATTGCCAATTAGTGATAGACCCTAATGGAAGGGAGTGCAACCATACTCAGCACTTGTCCCTCAAAGAGAAAGGGAACAATCTCAAATGGATAGCATTAGAAGAGACTCTATTTTGTTTCGATGAGTCACAGTACTTTAGGAACATTGATAGCTGGAGGTTTGCATCCTTAGTAGGGGAACCTCCAAATTAGTTCTGCTGAACCATCTGTAGCAAAGACGGCTTCAGCTCAAAATTATTGGCCTCTACAGTAGGTCTAATAATGCTACAATTCAGGCCTTGGGTATATGGCCTAGTGAAATCTTTCAATGAACGATTGTCACAGTCTGCCATAGTAGGTGGTTGCTAATCTTGCTACCTTCTTCTTCTGCATAATGTTCATTCAATTTCAGGGTCAAATTCAGCAAAATACTCAGGATCTCCATCCATATAAGAATATCACACCTATAAAAGAAAACAAAGGATGAAATCAACAAAGTAGCATATGTAGAAAACTTGAAAAGAAAGGATTTAGTCTAGTTATTTAGTAAAATAAACTTATATTAACACAATTGATCCCCGACAACAGTGTCAAAAAAACTTATTGGTATGTTTCACTAAATACTGCAAGCGCATGTCATAACTGTAGCTAATTTGACAAGTACGGGTCGTATCCCATAGAGACCAATGTATCAATTACCAGTGTTTTACAAAGTAAACTATCAAAATCAATATGATTTGAGAGAAAGAGTGAATAAAGAACATAATCAATTTAACAAGATGTATAATGGAATTCAATTATGAAATGCCTAGGGTTAAGGTTTACTGCACATATGGTATTCAACATCAAGTAATAATACCCAATTGCAATTACTTGAGTAATTGGGGATGATTTACCCTCAATTGATTAATAGCCTCTTTCAATTGATAATAATTGTATCTAAGTTAATCCAATTATCTACTTTTAATGTTCTTAGTTTAACTTAAGCCCTTTGAGTTCAGTGCCAACCAACATAATTCCTAAAGGAGATTCAATTCCTAAAGGATCTTAAACTACTTTGTTATTAAAATACCCTTAATTAACTATCAAGTTCCAACATTAACCTTCTCCTTTCCGTCCATTAGTTAATCACCTAAGATATGATAAATTTTGGCCAGACATTCATCAACACATATACATGTATAATAGCCAATCCTGGTAAACCTCAAATAATCACAATTAGAGTTCCAACAATTCAATTCAATCCAGTATCATTATACCATAAGTGAGTTTCTTGAAACCTTAAATTAAAGTCTACTAATGCATAATTGAAATAGAAATCATAATCAAATAAATTAAGTAATTCATAAATTTTCAATACAAAGTATGTAAAAAAAGAAGCAAAGATGGAGATAGAAAGATAAAACTCGGAACAAAGTGATGGAGATGAATACAATATTCAATCCAATGTCAAACCTAATCTAAAGTGTAAAGGAAACTATAACCCTACTCTAAAACCCAAACCTAGAATTTTTCATATCCCAAAATATGTCTGAATCCCTCTACAAGTCAAGTCCCCACCTCTTTATACTCATTGGTTGCTTAAAACACTAAAAAATCACGTGTTGTACAGACCCAAAGCATGGCCATACTTGTAGCTAGAATCTAGGAAGCTTCAACATGTCTTGCATAGAACACAGCCTGGACGTCATTTCAGTGTTCCAAACTTAGTCTGGTTGTGTTGGATTCTGGTGATGTCCATTCTTTCCTTTTTGAAGCCCGTTTCTTCTATGTTTCTTCCTTGGCTAACTCTCAATCCAAATAACCCTTCAAATGTTCTTTCTTCCTTGATTCTTAGGCCTTTTTTCCTACCCATAAACAAAAAATACAAATAAGTAGTATCTAGAGCAAACAAAATAAAACAGAATCGAAGTAAACAGATAATCACAAGTATGATTTAATAGGATGAACTATAGAAAGTATGTATGTGTGTGTGTGTGTGTGTGTCTATATATATATAATGATTATGTTTAACTAGGGCAAATATACTTTTAATTTTAATTTATTTTTAGCCTAAACTAATTATGTTTGGATCTAAATAAATTTTTTTAATAAATATTCTTTCTTTTATTATTCATAAAGATATTTTTTTTATCATTTGTTTTATTAAAAGTTTTATCAAGAAAAGTCATGATTTATGGTTACAACTAAAGTTTTACAAGAATATAAATTTTGAGAAATTTTTGGAATGCTTTAGGATGAAAAACAATATTTAAATCTATATAAAAAATTGTCAAATATTCAATTACTAAATAATAATAATAATAATAATAATAATAATAATAAGTAAACAAAAGGAATACAAGTGGAAGAAGCAAAAGACACTGAGGCAACAAGAGGAAACTTATATCTTTCTCTTCTTCTTCTCTCTATGATATTGCCTAAGATATTCTCTAATCTAGACATATATTCGAGATGCTGGAGGTACCGATGGATTTGTGGTGATGATAGCTTCAAAACTCACTGATCAATTTCATTGAAAACTCATTGAAAAGTGATGAACAATAGATGCGATAGGTAAATCTTTGGATTTCGAATTTCTTTGGTGTTTTCTAGTGATTTTGGCCCTAGAATCATGTTTAAGAGGTAAAATAATCTTTATATTCAAGTTTCTCTAACTAGATAACATCATTTAGGGCCTTAATTCACAAAAATTTCCTCTGATGAACAATAACATGATCAATGTATGTACAGTACCGTGAGTCAAATTTTTGAGCTTTGTTTGGTATGGATCGAAGAGCACAAAATAAAAGTTCAAGTAGTTCAATTGTTTTGGAGAGAAAGCTAAAAGGAGCTAGTCTAATTGAAGCTCCAAGTTGGTGAGTAAATGACATGAATTATGGTATAGAGAAAAAAATTATAATTTGTCTCTAAATTTATAAGCAATATAATATGGTTATGTAATGTAAATTTATGACTATTTTTATATGTCGAGATTATGGCTTGGGTGATGTCTAAATTTTGAATTATATGTCACTAAAATGTATGAATTTGTAAGAAGTGAATTGAAATGGGTTGGTAGTAGAAATATTAGGAATAATGAAAGTAAGATATGTTATAATTTCTTAAGAATTAGATAGTGATGGGAAAGTGTCATAAAAGGAAGATTTGAGCATATTGGGTTTATGGTGTGTACTATCGCAGGTACACCCAAATAAATACTTTATCTCTCAACTAACTTGTAGTCGTGGGAGTAAGGATCAATCCCACAGAGATTGGAATTACTTTGTGTAATTCTAGAAAGGGGGTCTGATAATTGTAAGTAAAACAAAGTCAACGAGAATGAGAGTAATTAAAAAGAGAGTATTTAATAATAAAGGCCTAGGTTTCAGTTGATATTCACCATCAAAGGATTGCATTAATCATTGACAACATAATCAATCTTAATTTAAATATCTATCATTAGGATTCTAACCTTGTTTCTCCTTAAGTCTAAGGATTGATGACAATCGTCCTAATTAAATCTTAATTAACAATCAATCTTTTAGCACATCAGTAAAGTCTAACCTATTAATCGCATGAAAAACTAGATATAACGATAGAGCTAAACAAATATAGACACATTGGCTATATCAAATTTAGTCAATTATTCATCATAGGTTTAATGATTTATAATCCAAAATCCTTAAGCCTATTTGCCTCATGAATTACAGTAATGAAAACTTTGTTCAAAACATAATTTAGCAGTAGATTCATATAGATAATATACTAGTAGTCGTTGCTAGCAATTATATGAATAATCATTGAAAAGAGAAGAATAGATGAATAATTAATACTCAATTAAGATTAAACTAATAAAATCAAATATAAATATCACAATGCATAAAGATCCCTTGAGGTTTCAATCTTCTTCTACCAACTAAAAGTAAATTAGCTCCTAAAGAAAATCTAGAGAAGAATTGAAGAAGGTAATTAAGAGCCTGATTAATTATCTAGATGCTTGCTTTCTCTCCATTTTTATAGATTGGCTTCTTATCATTGAAATATAATTGTTTCTACGTCAAAACCTAACCCATCATGCTTCAATTAGAGCTAAAAAGACCTAAAAATCACGATTTTAGCATTTTAGTACAACGATGTCCGGCACTCGGTCCTTTGGTTGAACGGGTGCCACGACGCTGGGTGTAACATCCCTACTTTTGTTTCTTTTATTAATAAAGGTACATAAATATTTAGTTAAGGAAATAAAATTTATTAGAACTTTTTTAGATATCTAAGGAAATATAATATTTAGAAATTCTTCACCTTGTGTGTATGCATAGAAAATGTTTCTAACATTAAGAGAAAAAGTAAAGAGAGAAAAATCAAATAGGAAAAAAAATTGTAATAACATACTAAAGAGAGGTGAAACTCATGGGTAAGGAAGATAAATTTTTGGGAAGTAAGTAAAGGTCTTAAAATTTTAAGAAGATTGGATTAGGGTAATTTTTCCTAATTTAAGAGCTAGAGTTCCTAAGTTTAAGATATCCATCCATACATTGGGCTTTCACCTATGGAAACTTTATATAGAGTTTTTCCACTTCACATGAGTTTCTAGAAAGCCAATAGGATAGTTCAAGCAAGAAATAAAACATAGACTTGGACTACGATATAGAAATTGGACCGATAGACCACAAACCATGAAAATGTGACCAAGCCCTCCATGAAAGGTAAAATTTTAGCCAAAGCAAAGAAAATGGGTAAGAATGACCCCAAATCCAAGAGGGAAAAATAAGAATCATGTGAGAAAATAGTAGTGTAATAATAATCAAAATTAGGTCACATGACATTTGGATAAAACATCTATATTGTACATTCATAATTTCAACAAGTAGGTAATAATACATGGCATTTAGACAAAACATCTATATTCTACATTTATAATTTCAACAAGTAGGTAATAATACATGGAATTATGACAAAACATCCTTATCCTACACAAATAATTTCAGCCAAGAAATAGAGACTCAAGGGCTGAAAATTTTCCACCTAGAAAGGCAAACCTATCATACTTGAGTGAGACAAAAAAAAACAAAATGAATCCTTAAATCAAAGGGATCTTGTCCCTTGTCTAAAGAATATTTTATCATAATTTTCAAAATAGAAATCTCCTTTTGCTATGCATATCTTGACTAAGGAAGAGAAAGACAAGAACATGAGTTGTCTTTCTTCACAAAAAAAGCAAGTGCATTGGTGCGCACTGTCGCAGGTGCACCCAAATTAATACCTTACCTTAAAACTAACCTGTAGTAGTGGGAGTAAGGGTCGATCCCACAGAGACTAGAATTACCTTATGTGATTAAAAGGGGGGAATTGATAATCGCAAATTAAGTAAAGTAAACAATAATGAAAATAAATAAGCGAAAGTGATTAATGATAAAGACGTTGGTTTCGGTTGGTATCCACCGTCAAGGGATTACATTGATCATCGACAACATAGTCAATCTGCTAATGAATATCTATCATTGGGGTTTTAACCCTGTTTCTCCTTAAGCCTAGCAAATTAATGACAATCGCACTAATTAAACCCTAATCAACAAGCCATCTTTTAGCACATCGGTAAAATATAACTTGTTAACCGCATGAAGAACTGGAGAAACTGACAAAGCTAAACAAATATAAACACATCGGCTATATCTAATTTAGTCAATCATTCATCATAGGTTCAATGATTTATAATCCAAAACCCTCAAACCTATTTGCCTCACGAATCGCAGAATTAAAAACTTTGTTCAAAACACAATTCAGCAATAGATTAAAACAGACGAAATACTAGTAGGCCTCCTAGCAAACATATGCATAATCATTAAAAACAAGAACAGATGAACAATCAATATTCAAAACAAATTGAAATAATAACATCAGATCCACATCTCACAATGTATAAAAATCCCTTGAGGTTTCAACTCACCTCAACCAACTAAAGAGAATTAGCCACGCAGGGCCATAAGATAAACAAAAGAAGAATTGAAGAATGTAGATGAAGAATTCGGTGATGAATTGGATGCCTTCTCTGGTTGCTTTCCTCTCTTTTTATAGACTCCCCTCTCTAAATCGAAGTCAGAATGTGTTTTAGGTCAAATTCACGTCCATTCCCTTCAATTTTGAGCGAAAAACGACCTAAAATCACGAAATCAGCAAGTCCCCTACGGCGCACGGGCGCCGCGGCGCTTAAGTGGAGCATCGCGGCGCTACGAAGATGAAGCCACGGGGCGCCGCGGCTCCCTCAGTCACCGCCGCGGCTCTCTTTGTCGAGAGAGCTAAGGCGCCGCGGCGCTTCGGATTGTCTTACCGTGGTGCCGCGGCGCTCCATTGTGAACGCCACGGCGCCCAGATTCTTCTAGATTTGGCCGAAGTACCGAACATGAAAGTTGTAGCTCTATGTCTCTTCTTTACATAGCCGCTGAAATCACCTTAATTAGAGTCCAAATGAGTGAGATATGCCTCAATTAGTGACACAAGGTCAAAAATCAGCATTTTTCTATGATTTTCTCTCTATTTTCCTCTTCATTTCTTCTTTATTATTCCTAAAACACAAAACACAACACTTAGTTAATTCATACCTATTTTCTACTAAAATTAAATAAAAAGCAACTTAAAACATGTAAAAAACATGCTTATTTTATAGCATGTCAAATACCCCCACGCTTACTCTTTTGCTTGTCCTCAAGCAAACATTGATTCATGTAAACAGAATTCAATACATGAAATGAGTGAATGGCTTACCAATATGCTGCCTCATAGTGAAAATTGTATGCTCTTGAAGAAATTTCAGAAAATGTCATGACCATGTGCAACATTTAATTCAAAAGCAATTTATAATTTATTCCCTAAAATCCATAGTGTGTGTGTGTATTTGGATAATTAAATTTTCTTTTACCTAAATGAGCTTATATATCTCAGGAATTATAGCATGGCTCTCTATTTAAAATTTCCATAGGCTTATTTTTCATGTACTCTCCACTAATGTAGGCTAAAACTACTTTTTAGGATCGAAAGGGCTTACCTCAGCTTGTAATGTGGCTAGGCTATGAGGTGAGATAAAAGATATAATTTTAAAGCTCAATCCCCCAACATCACATGATTAACTCTGATCTATTTGAGCTAATTCTCAAGATTGGGGGAAGTTTTTCCCCCACACTTATTTCCTTGCTTTTCTGCATTCTACTTTTTTTGATTCTCTATTTCTTCTTTTTTCAATCACTGGATAGACTTTCGTTAGTCTTTTGAGAAAATATAAATATATATTTTTTTTCTTTTTTCTTTTTTCTTTCTTTTTGTCCTTGCTCCACCCTTCCACCCTTTCATTAATATAGATCTATAAAACAAATATTCAGAAATTAATCATAGAGTGAGTGAATCAGGTAGAAAAAATAAAGGTGTTAATCACAAAAAAATTTGGTCTTGGCTATTTTGTGGGTATAGAATAAAATGTTAATTAAGCTCAAAATAGAGGTTCTAAGGATATTCACTTGTTTGGGTTAAGCTTGAAAGGCTCAATCTCAAAATGAAATGCCTAAATCATCTCCTAATTGTTAGAATTAGCCTAGGATTTCGCCTCAAGTAGCATTTAAATAAGTTCTAGAAATTTAAATGAGATCATAAAATAATTTTGAGTTATATAATCTTTTTCTAAGTAAAAGACAAATTAAATATCCAAAATTATTGTGCAAAAGAATTTCAGGATTTTTAGAAAATAGGTAATCATAAATTGAAAAGAAATTAAAATTACACATAATTATGACTTTCCTACATCTCTCAAGAACTATAATCAATTTAAACAGTTATATCATTGGCTATTGGTTCAGCTATCACAAACTCATAAATTGAAATTTTGTTCACATGCTCACCTCATGACAAGATTAAAAGTGCACATACCATAAAATGTATCAAAGTAGGAAAATCCACACGTGTATGATATATTATACAGTCATCCAGCTGAATTATAAAGTGACCCCCCCACACTTAAAAACATACATTGTCCTCAATGTAAGAATATAAAAGAGAATATAAAAGGGACAAATAAAAACATAAGGAGGGGTGCAGTGAAACTTCCCTGACTAGTGATCACCATCCATCTCATCATGTTCAGGTGCAGGCCTAAAGGGTGGTTCAGGAGGTGCCGGGAAAGCAATTGGGAGGTTCAGGGCATGAGCTAACTGGCTAAAACACGCATGATGATGCTGTGCAATAGAGTGCTGATAGAGGGCTAGATCGTTCATTTGATGGCTCAGATACTCTGTGCGCTCCCATAAATCTTCAATGGTATGCTGGGATGGTGGTGGAGCTGAGCTGCTTCCCGGTTCTGCCGTATGTATTGGCTGAATCCCTAGCTCCTCCTCTGCTGCTTCTTCATGGCCCTTGTATTTTTGGATGTCTGCATAGGAAATAGGCTTCATCGGGTGAATGAGAGCCTCAGTGGAATCCCAGCTTACGCCTGCTTTCTGACATAGACCAGTAATTAAACTAGGGGCAAATAGGGATCCGCCTCTAGCACTGATACAGCCAAGCAGCTGCCTATGAATAACCTTGCCTATATAAATAGAAAGCCCTTTTAGTACTGCATAAAGCAAAATGGCCCTTTCCCGCCTGACTTGACTCATGTTGAGGCTGGGCATGAATCTGGCTAATACGAAATAATGCCATGCTTTAGCCACTTTATTCATGTCAGCTCTAGCAAGGTATAACGGATGGCCATTGCTATCTAATTTCCAGGAGGCCCCCCTGTAGCATAGAGTGCAAATAACGTCGTCAAAGTCAATGTAAGATTGAAGAAGTGCCGTATATTCATCATCCTCAATATCCGGCAGGGAATAAAATTCATTAATAGCGTGCGGAGTGAATGGCACCATCTTGCCTCTAATCCTTGCTTGATGACGTTCGTGAACTGTAGCATTAGAGTAGAACTCCTGAACTATGGGAATAACTCCTGGTTCTGGGTTCCTGCAAAAAATCTCCCAATGCCTATGGAGGATATTGTCTCTGTGAGGTAGCCCTTCGGTGATCAGAAATCCACGTTCTGGAACTATAGGCTTATGCACCACCACTTTGATGTGGTGTTGATAAACCGCTTTAGTCACAAAAGCTCCGGTGTCAAATGTCGGAGGGTCCTCAGCTCTGTTCTTCCTCTTAGAGATGCCTAATTTGGAAGTTTTGGGAGCCATTGCAGCTTGGCAAACTTACTGGGGCGTTTTATCAAACACCTAGTGTGCACTCTTGAAAAATGGAGAGAATGGATGGTAGATTCGTAGCTTGGAGTCCCAATGCAGTAAAAACCAGTAGCAAGGAAGTGTAGAGATCAACTTTAGCAGGAAAAACAACGTAAATCATACCAAATGCAGCGTGATTTGTGGCTGGAAAGTGTGAGATCAAAAATGCTTGAGAACCTTAGAAGATTTCCATTGAATCCAAGCCAAAAGCTGAAAGAATTAGTTAATCCTGCAAAAGAAGATGAGAAATCATGTAATTTCAGCAAGAAAACGTAATAGGAGGTGGTTGTGGTTGATTCAAAGCAAGAAAGTGGAGTGGGAGTTGCAAAGGAGGCAAAAACGGAGGTGGGGAACGAAGAGCATCGCGATGCTCTTATAGAGAGCGTCGCGGCGCTCTTTGCTGTAACGCGGAGCGCCGCGGCGCTCACCCATTCTGGGTAGGAAGCGCCGCGGCGCTGTTCTAGAGCGCCGCAGCGCATGTGCGCGTCCGCAGATCAAACTTTTTTTTTTTTTAGAAAATTAAACTATGAAAAATAAGAAAAAGAAGAGGAATGATTGTTGGGTTGCCTCCCAACCAGCACCTTTGTTTTACGTCGTTGGCTCGACATAGATCCAAAGAAAATCAAAGTGGGTCTTGAAAAGTTATCCATTGTGCTTCCTCTTGCTGGAATCCTTCATAGTAAGGTTTAAGCCTATGCCCATTGACTTTGAAGCTATGCTGGTTATCCATGCTCTTTATTTCAACTGCACCATGATGGAAAATATTAGTAACAATAAATGGTCCCTCCCATCTAGAACGAAATTTACCTGGAAATAATCGGAGCCTAGAATTGTAGAGGAGGACTTTCTGCCCTTTGCTAAACTCCTTACGTGAAATCATACGATCGTGTAGGAGTTTAGTTTTGGCTTTATAAATATTTGCGTTTTCGTAGGCCTCGTTTCTAAGTTCCTCCAATTCCTGAAGTTGTAATTTCCTGCATTCTCCACTTTCTTCCACATTCATGTTAAATTTCTTTATAGCCCAAAATGCTTTATGTTCCAATTCAACTGGAAGATGACAAGTTTTACCAAATACTAACATGTATGGGGACATACCAATTGGGGTCTTATAGGCTATCCTGTATGCCCATAGAGCATCATCTAATCTGAGACTCCAATCCCGGCGGTTGGGATTTATTGTCTTACTAATGATATTTTTGATTTCTCTGTTGGATACTTCAGCTTGCCCATTGGTCTGGGGGTGATATGCAGTTGATAATTTATGAGTGACATTATATTTCTTTAATAGGGCTTCAATAGTCCTATTGCAAAAATGTGTTCCCCTGTCACTTATCAAAGCTCTTGGAATCCCAAATCTTGAAAAGATATGAGATTTAATGAAATCTGCAACCACTTTAGAATCATCAGTCCTAGTGGGTTTAGCTTCCACCCACTTTGAGACATAATCCACAGCCAACAAAATATAATTATATCCAGCTGATAAAGGAAAAGGTCCCATGAAATCAATGCCCCAAACGTCAAAAATTTCACAAAACAATATTGGTGTTTGAGGCATCTCATTTTTCGTGGAGATATTACCTGTTTTTTGACAGTTTGTACATGACTTACAAAAATGGTATGAATCTCTGAATATGGTAGGCCAGTAGAAACCGCAATCTAAAACTTTCTTTACTGTCCTTTTTGCTCCAAAATGTCCACCACATGCATAAGAATGGCAGAATGTTAGAATGGATAAAACTTCAGAATTAAGAATACACCTTCTTATAATTTGATCTGAGCATTGCTTCCAAAGGTAAGGATTGTCCCATATGTAGTATTTGGCGTCACTCTTGATCCTATTTTTGGCTGCCCTGGTCAAAAGAGGAGGTAACTGATTAGTAGCCAGATAATTTACAATGTTTGCATACCATGGCATATGAATTGAAATTGAAAATAAATTTTCATCTGGAAATAATTCTTCAATTTTCAATTTTTCTTCCACATGTGTCAGGCGGCTCAGGTGATCTGCTACACTGTTTTCAGATCCTTTCTTGTCTCTAATCTCTAAATCAAATTCTGTAAGCAGTAGCACCCATCTGATTATCCTAGGTTTAGCCTCCTTTTTCATCACCAAGTACCTCAACGCTGCATGATCAGTAAAAACAATAATTTTAGTGCATATTAAATATGATCTAAATTTTTCTAATGCAAAGACTACAGCTAAGAGTTCTTTTTCAGTGGTGGTATAGTTCTTCTGGGCATCATTCAGTATTCTGGAGGCATAATATATCACATGGGATGTGTTTCCAATCCTTTGGCCTAGTACTGCTCCAACTGCATGGTCACTAGCATCACACATAATTTCAAAAGGGATGTTCCAATCTGGTGCTTGGATGATTGGAGCTGAAATCAAGGACTCTTTTAATTTGTCAAAAGCTTCCCTGCATTCTCCATCAAATTCAAAAGAGACATCCTTCTGAAGCAATTTGCACATAGGTGCTGCTTTCTTAGAAAAGTCCTTTATGAATCTCCTATAAAAACCTACATGGCCAAGAAAAGAACGAACTTCCCGCACACAAGTGGGATAAGGTAGAGTTTGTATAATATCAATCTTTGCTTTATCTACCGTTATTCCTCTTTTTGAGACAACATGGCCTAAAACTATACCTTGTTCAACCATAAAATGACACTTTTCAGAATTTAAAACAAGGTTAGTTTCTTGACATCTTTTCAAAATTAGTGAAAGGTTATGCAAACAATCATCGAATGAATTCCCATAAACTGAAAAATCATCCATAAATACCTCAATAAATTTTTCAAGGTAATCTGAGAATATGTTAACCATACACCTTTGAAAAGTGGCAGGGGCATTACAAAGCCCAAATGGCATGCGCCTATATGAAAATGTCCCAAATGGACAAGTGAAGGTTGTCTTTTCCTGGTCTTCCGGAGCAATTGTAATCTGGAAATAGCCTGAATAACCATCAAGAAAACAGTAGTAAGGTTTACCAGATAATCTTTCAAGCATTTGATCAATAAAAGGTAAAGGAAAATGATCTTTTCGGGTTACAGAATTTAATTTTCTATAATCTATACAAACCCTCCACCCATTTTGAATCCGGGTGGGTACCAATTCCTCATTTTGATTTTTCACCACAGTTATTCCTGTTTTCTTAGGAACCACTTGCACTGGGCTAACCCAATGACTGTCTGAAATAGGGTATATTACCCCAACCTCCAACAATTTAAGAATTTCTTTCTTCACTACATCCATCATAGGTGGATTTAGCCTTCTTTGGGGTTGTCTAGATGGTTTAGCTCCTTCTTCCATCAATATTCTGTGCATACATGTAGAAGGGCTTATTCCCTTAAGATCAGCTATGGTCCAACCTATTGCAGTTTTGTGTTCTTTAAGAACTTGGATTAGCTTTGCCTCCTGATTATTTTCAAGCTTGTTGGAGATAATAACAGGAAGTGTTTCTTCCTCTCCCAAGAATACATATTTGAGATGATCAGGGAGTGGTTTCAGTTCAGGAGTAGGAGCCTGCACCACAGAAGGTAAAAGAGAAGTATCAGAAATTGGTAAATCTATATAAGAAACATTACCTGTTGGTGGTTCTTCTGAAAAACCATTTAGTGCAGCCAGTTCCTCTTTCGTTTCTTCATCCAAGTCTATCTCACCATCATCCTCTTCTATGGATTTGCTCACAATCACATCCAATTTATCCTGTCCATCTAATTCAAATACATCATGTGCTAGGGAATCAAAGATATCTATAGAATAAACATGAGTATCATCACCTGGATGTTTCATGGCTTCATACATATTAAAATTTATTACTTCACCATCAAATTCCATAGTGAGTGTGCCATTGTGAACATCTATCTTTGTTTTTGAGGTTTTCAAAAATGGTCTCCCTAATAATATTGGGGATGTAAAATCCCCATTTTCCATGTCTAGAACATAAAAATTTGCAAGGAAAACCAAATCATCTACCTGTACCAAAACATCCTCAATTACTCCCTTAGGATACGCAGTGGACCTGTCAGCTAATTGAATAACCACATTAGTAGAGTTCAATGGTCCTAATTTCAAGGAAGCATATATAAAATATGGCATGACATTTATGGAAGCTCCTAAATCCAACATAGCTTTTTCAACATGAGTATCCCCAATTTTACATGGAATGGTAAACATACCTGGATCCTTGCATTTAGTGGGGAGTTTTGTTTGTATCATGGCAGATACGTTCTGACTCATTTGAACCTTTTCAAACCCCTTCAATTTTTGCTTTCTTTTTTGAGTGCATAATTCTTTCAAGAACTTTGCATATCTTGGTACCTGCTTAATAGCATCTAGGAGGGGAATATTAACTTCACATTTTCTAAAGATATCATACAATTCAGAAGTTTTCTCATTTAGCCTATTCTCTTTAAGAGCTTCTGGAAAAGGAGGCACTACTTCACAATTTAAATTAGAAGGAGACTTACCTGTAGGTGCTTCCTTCTCCTTAATTGATGTTTCAGTTTTCTTAGGAGAAGAGGGTGTGGGTGGACTTTCAATCTCCTTACCACTCCTTAAAACAATTGCACTGGCATTCTCTTTGGGGTTCACCACAGTTTGTGAAGGTAACTTACCTGAGTTTTGAGCATCCAAACGACTCACTGTGGTTGCTAACTGACCTACTTGCGTTGTCAGGTTCTGAATGCTAGCTCTTGTCTCTTGCTGAAATTGATGAGAATTATGTACAAGAGTTTTCACAATGTCTTCCAAAGGATTACTTACCTGTTGATCCTCGGGTGCATTCTATCTAGGATAATAGGCTTGTTGATTTTGTTGAAAATTTTGTCCCGCAGGCCTATTTTGTGCACTCCCATATCTGAAATTGGGATGATCCTTCCATCCAGGATTGTATGTATTGGCATATGGATCATACCTTTTTGGTTGGGCAGGAAAACCTCCTACAGTATTCGCTTGTTCTGTGGATTCCTCTTGAAGTGTAGGACACATGTCAGTTGGGTGCCCTGTGGCTGAGCATATTCCACATACTTTAACTTGCTGTAGTGTACCTGTAGCCATTTGACGCACAAGAGAAGTAAGTTCAGATATTTGATTCTGAAGAGAAGTAGTACTTACCTCCTGGGCATGTCTAATAGGAGGATCATGCCTAACGCCAAATTGTTGTGAATTGGCAGCCATATTTGATATCAGGATTCTGGCTGCCTCAGGAGTCTTATCTACTAGTGCTCCTCCACTAGCCGCATCTATCATGCTCCTATCTCCCTACAAAAGACCTTCATAAAAATATTGGATTAGTAGCTGCTCACTAATCTGATGATGTGGCTAGCTTGCACAAAGTTTCTTAAACCTCTCCCAATATTCATAAAGGGTTTCACCATGCAATTGCCTAATGCCGCATATCTCTTTCCTAATAGTAGCGGCTCTAGATGCAGGAAAATAACGTTCTAAAAACATTCTCTTCATCTCATTCCAAGTAGTGATAGTACCAGAAGGCAAATAATACAACCAATCTTTGGCTGAATCTTTTAAGGAAAAAGAAAAAGCCCTGAGTTTTATTTGTTCCTAAGTTACTCCAGGGGGCTTCATACTGATACATACTACATGGAACTCCTTCAAATGTTTATGCGGGTCTTCACCAGCAAGACCATGAAAACTTGGTAAGAGATGAATTAATCCAGATTTCAATTCAAAATTAACATTATCATCAAGATTAGGAAAAGTAATGCATAAGGGTTGCTGATGCAAATCAGGAGCTGCAAGCTCCTTCAGAGTGGGGTGTCTAGCCATGATCACTTCCTCCTTATCCTGATCAACGTCTTCTTGAATTTCTCTTCTGTGCCTGTATACAGATTTTCCAATATCTGGATTGAACTGTAAATCTCGAGAATTAGAAGAACGAGTTACAGGCATAAAAAAAATAATCATAAAAAGCAATGACGCAGTCCCCGGCAACGGCGCCAAAATTTGGTGCGCACTGTCGCAGGTGCACCCAAATTAATACCTTACCTCAAAACTAACCTGTAGTAGTGGGAGTAAGGGTCGATCCCACAGAGACTAGAATTACCTTATGTGATTAAAAGGGGGGAATTGATAATCGCAAATTAAGTAAAGTAAACAATAATGAAAATAAATAAGCGAAAGTGATTAATTATAAAGACGTTGGTTTCGGTTGGTATCCACCATCAAGGGATTACATTGATCATCGACAACATAGTCAATTTGCTAATGAATATCTATCATTGGGGTTTTAACCCTGTTTCTCCTTAAGCCTAGCAAATTAATGACAATCGCACTAATTAAACCCTAATCAACAAGCCATCTTTTAGCACATCGGTAAAATATAACTTATTAACTGCATGAAGAACTGGAGAAACTGACAGAGCTAAACAAATATAAACACATCGGCTATATCTAATTTAGTCAATCATTCATCATAGGTTCAATGATTTATAATCCAAAACCCTCAAACCTATTTGCCTCACGAATCGCAGAATTAAAAACTTTGTTCAAAACACAATTCAGCAATAGATTAAAACAGACGAAATACTAGTTGGCCTCCTAGCAAACATATGCATAATCATTAAGAACAAGAACAGATGAACAATCAATATTCAAAACAAATTGAAATAATAACATCAGATCCACATCTCACAATGTATAAAAATCGCTTGAGGTTTCAACTCACCTCAACCAACTAAAGAGAATTAGCCACGCAGGGCCATAAGATAAACAAAAGAAGAATTGAAGAATGTAGATGAAGAATTCGGTGATGAATTGGATGCCTTATCTGGTTGCTTTCCTCTCTTTTTATAGACTCCCCTATCTAAATCGAAGTCAGAATGTGTTTTAGGTTAAATTCCCGTCCATTCCCTTCAATTTTGAGCGAAAACGACCTAAAATCGCGAAATCAGCAAGTCCCCTACGGCGCACGGGCACCGCGGCGCTTAAGTGGAGCGCCGCGGTGCTACGAAGATGAAGCCACGGGGCGCTGTGGCTCCCTCAGTCACCACCGTGGCGCTCTTTGTCGACAGAGCTAAGGCGCCGCGACGCCATGGGTTGAGCGCCGCGGCGCTTCGAATTGTCTTACCGTGGCGCCGCAGTGCTCCATTGTGAGCGCCGTGGCGCCCAGATTCTTCTAGATTTTGCCGAAGTGCCGAACATGAAAGTTGTAGCTCTATGTCTCGTCTTTCCATAGCCGCTGAAATCACCTTAATTAGAGTCGAAATGAGTGAGATATGCCTCAATTAGTGACACAAGGTCAAAAATCCGCATTTTTCTATGATTTTCTCTCTATTTTCCTCTTCATTTCTTCTTTATTATTCCTAAAAAACAAAACAAAACACTTAGTTAATTCATACCTATTTTCTACTAAAATTAAATAAAAAGCAACTTAAAACATGTCAAAAACATGCTTATTTTATAGCATGTCATGCATCCTAATTATGATAAGGTAGACCTATGATTATGAAAGGTGAACCACTGAATAGTTCATTTAAGCAAAACCCACCCTTATAACATTATAATTTCGTCCAAGTGAGGGAGAGGAAAAACATAATCAAGGTAGAGCGAGGAAAGTAGATAAAGAAAGGATAAGAGAGGAAGAAATTGGAAGGAGAAGTTTAGAGGACTAAGTACTCAAGGTAAGTTAACTTAATCTCTACATGAATCCATCTTTTCTCTTCATCCTCAGGGTTCAAAACTCACCCTCCTTCTCTTATTTAAGCTACTAGAAAATCTAAGGAAATGGAGGAATCTTGCTACTCCCTTCAAGAGGAAACAAAAAAAGAATTCACTAAGTGAGCGAGGAAGATCTTTAGGTAGGTTTAACAATATCTCTTTTTGAAGAAAATCTTTGAAATTTGTAACATTTATATGGGATTTTGATCTTAGAACTTTGATGAAATTTACAATATTTGCTACTTTGATGATTGTTCATGGATGTTACTATATAATGTTACATGTTATCTTGCATATGATGGATGTTTTGAACATTTCAGTTAGTATGGAAAGTTTTGCATAGATATGGCTATGGGTGGCAAAAGTTTAGGACTTTTATGCTACTATTTTGTTTATTTGAATGTGGTGAAAAATTGATGGAAGATGATTAGATGTAAATTAGGAAAAAAATGGAAGAGGATGTAATAAAATGATGAAATAAAACCTTAGGAAAATTTTGGTTAGGAATATGGATTTCGGAGTAACCAAGGAAGCTTCTGTTTTTGAAATTTGGGTAAGAATCAGTTAGGAATTAAAAGAAATGGTTAACATGAAAAATGTAGATATATGTATCATGGATTTTTATCCATTTGAATCAATTAATTTGGAGTCCAGATGAGGAATATATTTTCCAATTAGTAAGCAGTGGTCAAAAAATTGTTAACCAGGGAAGAATTTGTTAGGTATGCTTCTGTGTTTCAATTTTTGGGAAACATATGTAGGGAATTAAAAGAAAGATTTACAAGACAAATATAGATATATGTCTTATGAATCTTAAGCCACTGGAATAAATCAAATTGGAATCCGTATGAAGGAGATATGGTCATATTAATAAGCAGTGGTCAGAAAACTAGTTAACCAGGTAAGAATCTATTAGATAAGCTTATGTGTTTGAATTTCTAGGATAAATCTATAAGGAATTAAAAGAAATGTGTAACATAAAAAATACATATATACGTCTCATGAATTTTTATCCACTAGAATCATTCAAATTGGAATCAATATGAGTGAGATATGGTTAGATTAGTAAGAAAATGTCATAAACTAGTTAATCAGGGAAGAATGTGTTAGGCAAGTTTCTGTGTTTGAATTTCTGTGTAAAATATGAAGGGAATTAAAAGAAATGGTTAACATAAAACATATAGAAATATGTATCACAAATTGTTAGCCATTAGAATCATTCAATTTGGAATCTATATGAGGGAGATATGGTTAGATTAGTTAGTAGAACTTTGAACCTACCCGAGAAGAAATAACATTAAATTTGAGATAGTAGTAACCCTACTATTACTTATGATTTCATTAAAATGTTCAACATAAAAGTTTTAGATGATTGTCTTATCTTTAAATTGACACCAAGGTCAACTCAATTGGATTTAAAATGAGTGTGTTATGCTCTCATTAGTGAGAGAGGAAAATGTTATTTAAGAAAGAAGACGAATCTTAGAAATAAAAATAATAAATGACTAGTGTATGCCCTAGCCATTTCCATTGCATGAACTCTTTACCATCTTAAGTGTGTAATTCTGAAATAGAAATATTTAATAAAGTGGTAATTGAAGGTGATTATGTTCATGCCAAGATTTTATTTTACTAATGATTTTTGGTAATGATTATGCTTTGATGATAAATTATGGAATGTGAGTATAATAAATATACTTGTTATTAAAATCATATTTTTGGCTATTAATAAGAAAAGAAAAGATACAAGCATGGTTACATGGTGGTCCATGTGGTGCATCAGTAGGGGACACCTTACTCACAGTTATGATTATGTTAATGAGAAAAGAAAGAGGAAGTGTGACATGTTAGATGGAGCAAGAAAAGCCCATACCAGAGAGTAGCAAGTACTCACCCTGACGGGGGTAGCTTGATATGAAAATAAGTTGATAGTTATCATATGATATTCTGAAAATAGTTATTCATGCCATACATGTCATTATCGTATGATTTTCATGTGCATAGATAAAGTGCATTCATGTGACCTAAGATATTTTTTGTAGTTTATACAGATGAACATGACATGATGATCTATATTGATGATAATTATGATGTATTGTTGAACCTACTAGGATTTAATTCTCACAATATTTCCATATCATGTTCAGAGGACTAGATATGTAGATATTCTCTATGACTGGCTTTTATTATACGTTAGGTTGAGTTGGCTAAGATCTCGGTGAAGGTGCAACCACCCGCACTCGTATCCCCAAAACTGGTCAATATGGATGAATAAGATGTAGACATATATGTATTTAATTTGTGTACAGATATTGTTTAATAATGATGTGTAAACCTTAATTATGTTTGGTTAATTTAATTAAATGTTATTATGAGTCAAATAGTTAGAAGTAAAGAGGTAATGACTTCATGAGATTTTAATATATATATATATATATATATATGTGTGTGTGTGTGTGTGTAAAAAAATGGAGTTGTTACACTGGGGGCTAGTGCCACAACGCTCTTGTGCTGGAAATTTTCTCACCACGACACCTAGATACTTTCAAAATTTTCCAAAGTACCAAACACAAAAGTTGTAGCTCTATGTCTGTTCTTTCCATAACCACTAGAATCAGTTTTATCAGAGTTCATATGAGAGATATATACATCAATTTGTGACAAAGGGTCAAAAATAAGCATTTATCATGATTTTCTCTCTATTTTCCTCTTCTTTTCCTCTTTATTCTTCCTAAAAAATAAAACACAAATCTCAATTAATTACTATTTATATTTTAATAAAACCAAACTAAAATTAAGCTTAAAGGTTTTTAAGTATGCTTAATTATAAATACATTAGTTTACTTGAGGGTAGGTAAAACAAAACTAGGAAAATTACAATTTTAATTTGTTGGAAGTGACTAATGGAGGAAATCCTAGAGAAAGTTTGGCATTTAAATTTTCTTAATATAAGATAGTGAGTTTGGGTACCACAATGCATAAAAAGGTTCACGTGAGAAGAATTGATTGACGAATGCCTTACGGTGTTTTAAGAAGTGTAATCAAGTGAACCAGTAGTGTTGAAGTTTCTTGAGGAATAAAATATGTGAAGTAGAATTTAAATTAATCTTTGTCCCATTAACTTGGAAATTTATGTATGAATAATTGTTGGGAAAAATCTATTTAACATGATTGGGTTAATTAAACGGCATTTATATGAGCTAGTATGATATACTTTTAGATATGAAAGAAGAAAGGCTCGAAATTTTTGGTAATGACTTTATTAGTGTTAGTAAAAGGGTATAGAGTTATCATGATGAAGCAAGTTAAAATTATCTAGCATGTGTCAATGATGCCTAAGCATTATAAAATGTTTAGTGGTTTATTGCTATGTATGCTTAACATATTGATTAATAGATTGTAGGATAATATATATGCAAATTTGAGGATAGTCTAGATATTACTGAAGATAATGCATAATGGTTTGAGGATTTAATAGCATATGTTATATATATAATGTATCGGGTATTTTTATCCCAAAGGTGTGAAATGTTCTAACCAAAAAGTTTAATATCATGATCTCCCGTTACATATAATATTTATACTATGAACACATATAAGTATGTGAATATTTATGTATACCGGAATCCTAAATAATATTTAATGTTGGCAACCCTAGTGGATATTGAATTAATAATAAATGATATATGATCATAAGATTCAAGATAATGAAAAATGAGATATAACTATCAAAAAAGAGATTTCTTTATTTATCTGAGCACATGGATATGTATAAGTACACTTTATAAATATAAATATGAGTCAAAAAAAGAATGAAAGTGATATGAATAAATGTGATGATTATTGAATTTGATGTGTAATGATAGTAAAGTATCTATTGTGGGTATAATGATCATGATGATGTGATCACAATAGGTTATTATCAGATAGTGAGTAAGACAATACTTTATTTTAAAACATGAAAACAAAGAAAGAAATAAATAAAACTAATAATAATTACACTGGATTTTTTTTTGGAAACATTGTCAGCTAGCGACAGAGATAGCTAGCCTTGGTGCACCTTGTAACCGTAGCTAGCAAAGGAGTTGCTAGCCCTATGTGAAGAAGGGGAAATAAGGATTAGATGATGGATGAGTAAGGAGTTGAGGTATTCTCTTCCCACGACTAGTGGCATTTTGCCTAGTTATTTATGATATGGAATATGATTATTTACCCACCCTTGCTGTGTGCTTGGGTATGTTGAAATAGTTCTGGATGGAAATCCTCTAAACTAAAAAAACACATTTATAATAATAGTAATAATAATAATAATTATTATTATTATATAAATAAATAATGAACAATATATATATGGTGTAACATCCCTAATTTCGTTTCTTTAATTGATAAAGGTACATAAAAAATTTAATTAAGGAAATAAAATTTATTAGACAATATTTTAGATATCTAAGGAAATATAGTCCTTAGAAATTCTTCACCTTATGTATATGCATAGAAAATGTTTCTAACATTAAGAGAACAAATAAAGAAGGAAAACCTAATAGGAAAGAAATTAGAAATAACATATTAAAGAGATGCAAAATTCTTGAATAAGGAAGATAAATTTTTAGAAACAAGTAAAGGTCTTAAAATTTCAAGAACATTGAATTAGAGTAATTTTTCCTAATTCAAGAACTAGAGTTACTAAGTTTAAAATCTTTACCTATACATTGGGCTTTTACCTATGGACACTTCATATAGAGTTTTTCCACTTTACATAAGTTTCTAGCAAGCCATTGGATAATCTAAACAAGAAATAAAACATAGACTTGGACTAGGATATAGTAATTGGACCAATAGCCCAAAAATTATGAAAATGTGACCAAGCCCTCCAAGAAAGGTAGAATTTTATCCAAAGCAAAGAAAATGGGTAGAAATAAGCCCATAATGGGTAGAAATAAGCCCAAATCCAAGAGAAAAAATAAAATAAAATAAATTAGATGATGATATAATAATAATAATAAAGATTAGGTTACACGGCATTAAGACAAAAATTTAGCAAGTGGTGTGATTCTACATTCATCATTTAGGCAAGTGGCATGATAATACAAGGCTTTAGGACAAAAACATCTATATCCTACACTCATAATTTTAGCAAGTTGTATGATAATACATGGCATTAGGACAAAACTTTCCTATCCCACACAAATACTATCAACCAAATAATGGAGATTCAAGGGCTAGAAATTTGCCACCTAAAAAGGAAAACCTATCATACTTGTTTAAGACAAAAGAAAATGGAAATGAATCCCTAAATCAAAGGGACCTTGTCCCTTATCTTAAGAACATATCATCATAATTTTCAAAATACAAATCTCCTTTTCCTATGCATATCTTGACTAAGGAAGAGGAAGACAAGAATATAACTTGTTTGTTTTCCAAAAATTCAACAAAGTGTATCTTAATTGTGATAAGGTAGACCTATGATCATGAAAGGTGAATTATTTGGTGGTCTATGTTGGGATACGTTTGTGTGTTATTCATGCAAAGATGAATACAATATCGGTACGCAAGTGCACGTATCGTGACCAAGTAATAAAGTGATGAGTGAGTATCGTCCCACGAGGAGTGAACTGAAACTGTCTAGATACCTTTGCTGTATGAATGTTGTAGCAATGTCAAGTTGTTTCACAAAATTGGAATACGCTTGGTTTATCCGATTTTTACTGTGACTAAAGTGAAGAGTATTAGGGAATAGAAAAGGAAATATGTAAGGGGATCTGGGGTGCTCGGGGTTGCCATGGACTTCAGCATTCAGAGATGCTGTAGACTTTGTTGCAGCAAGGTCCCTAGTGCTAAACTTAGTCCTGAATGGAGTCTTCCCAGACTGCCATTCCTTACAACTCCAAGGTTCAGACACGCATTCCTGCCTTAGTCCTCACCTCTTAGTTGTGCATGCATTTCGTTATGGACTAATGGGGTACCCGTATATCCCTACATGAGGTAACCCACCTACAATCAGTCTCTTTTTCCAGCCTCCATTACCCTCCCAGGTGAATGGTGGCCTTGGATTTCTTCCTTCAAACTTCCGTTATTAAGGAAAGAAAAGTTACTGGAACAGCAGCTGAATGTAAACAAAACTGCAGCAAATGTACTCATGTTAAAAATGTGCCTCAGTCCATTACAACCCCTTGTGCAACCCCAGCTGGAAACTAGCCGAGCCTCATGGGTGCACTAGTTACAAAAGGTTTAGAAACTCTAGTATGCATTCTAAAAGATAAAAACTTGTTTGCAAAATGCGGTTCTTTCTTTTCCTTTGATAAACAACGAAACCTCCGCAGAAAACTAAGTTCCTTTCTACACTACTCCTCCCCTCCCTGATGCTGCACCTTCCGGTGTTATCAGCACTCTCTGTTGTGGAATGATTTTCTACCTAATTCTCGTTTTTTTTCCTTTCTCTCACGCCCCCCTTTCATTCTCTATTTTTCGGTCTTTTATCAGCAACCTCTGTGGTCCCAGAAAAGCTCCCTGGATGCTGCCATTCCTTCTGCTCTGCAGCAGGCGCCCTTGCAGCTTTTATACTCTCCAATTTCAGTAGTGGAGGCAGTCCTGTACCAATGGCTTGTAGTGACCCTGCTGCTTTCTGCCTGCACTGCTGCTGTCTGCTGCTGCACCAAATCAAACGGAATCAGAGTATTTCGGGAGGAAGGGGCAACTCACCCTCTATCACTTGTGGTTCTGCTATCATTACCACAGATGCTCAGTGAAATGCTGCAGCAATGGGTAGCTGATGTCATATCTAGACGAGTCATCCTTTTTTATTAAATCAGAGGGAAAAAGTGCTTAAAACACCAGAAAATTCAGTAAATAATTATGGGAAATGCATGGAAACTATAGTGAAATGCAGTTAACACAATGCAGTTATCAAATCCCCCCAAACTTAAAGGATTGCTTGTCCCCAAGCATCCTACATTGCCCACTACAAACTAAACACCTGGCAGTTTTAGGCTTTGGTTCTGCTGAAAGCTCTCAACTCTCAGGATTGCCTTCATACAAAGGATACCACAACTCTTTCTCCCAATCACAGTAATACCTTCTTTGAATTTGTGTGTGTGTGGTATGGACAATTTGTCTAGGAGTTACTTGGGTCACAAACAGCCAGAGTTCTTAAGACTTTTATGCTAATATTTCAAGCTTCCTTTCTTAGGTCAAGCTAGCATTCATCATAATAAGGGCAGCAGATATGGGGGAAAAAAGGGGCAGCTTACTGACTTTTCTCCTTTTACTGTTGTTTTTTATATGGATCTTATTACAGAAGAGGTCATTACGGCCTTTTGACGCGAGTGCCAACATGTTCAATGCCGGCACCCGGTTACTCAACCTTATCACCTTTCAACTACTCCCCACTCATACTCTACATCCCTGTTTTACGCAAAGGCACACATGGGGCTCATGCATACCCCTGGTTACTAAGGGATTATAGAGCATTGGAGTGTCCACTCTTCATCCCTGTTTTACGCAAAGGCACACATGGGACTCATGCATGCCCCTGGTTACTAAGGAATTACAGAGCATTTGAGCGTCCATATTTTTCTTTATTTTCTACTCCCCTCCCTTAAACTTAAGCTGTTATGCCCCTATGATTCTGCCTCTTTTTTTTTTTTTTTTTTACTGGAAGCTCTCAATACTAGCTCTAAGACTAAGGGCCTTTTTTCTGGAAGTTCACCAAATTCTCTTATGGGCAAGCTGCCCATGATCCAGTGCTTATAAGAGGAAGGTGTTGTGTGATGGGGTGAGACTGAAGGTTCCCTATTCTGATTTTTAACAGAATACCCAATCCTCCTCATGGAGTATCCCAAAACTTTCAGCAGGATAAGCATCTGTTCCCCCCTCTTTTCTCTTTTTTTTTTAAACAATAAACAAACTTAGTGATTACTGGGAAAGATTCATTCAACACGGGTGGATGAAGACACAGGCAGACAGTACTATAAACAAACACCTAGCAGAACTAAACATGCAGAATGCTTCAGCAATGAATCAAAATAAAATATGCTCCAGCAATGAATCAAAAGACACAAGTGATGCTACAGCAATGAATCAAAAGACACAAGTGATGCTACAACAATGATTCCATACACAAAAGTGATATGCTCTAGCAACTTCATTCCCAACAGACAATTATATCACACCCTCCCCCCAAACTTAAGGTGAGCAGTGTCCTCACTGCTGATGCAATAGTCAGAAAATAAAATATGCTCACAAACAGAAACAGAAACAGAAACGAAGAAATGCCAAATACTGCAGAGAAGGACAAAGGGTTGAGGGAACTTTCCTGAGGGTGCTGGCAGGTATGCTGCAGCACCCTAGGGTCATTGACCCCCAGAAGATTTCGAGGAGCTTCTGAGTCCACTCCTCCTCTGCGTTGATGGATGTGGTGCCTTTCCTTTGCGCAGTACTGCTGCCCTTTTTGCAATGGGCTCATCATCATCAGAGGACACACGTTCCTCCGATGTCTGGTGGGGCTCAGGGCAGGGCTCTTTGCTGGAGGAGGATCCTTCAGAGGCCTTAAGGTGCTCTGCTTGAGTTTCTGGTACTGCAGCTGACTCCTCGAAGGTGGCGTGGAGCAGGGCAGTTGGGAACTCTGGGAATGGGAAAAGAGGAGGCTTCCCTTCTTTCGATGGAGACTGGCACTCCATGATTGTTGCACAGGGTGGTGATGAGGGAAGGAAAGAGGAGGCTTCCCTTCTTTCGGCTGGCACAGGCTCGGATTTGATCACTTATAATGCAGCCAACGTTGAGTGGCCGGCCGAGTATGAGCGCATCCACCATTGCTACTCTTTCTCTGCTCACAGTCTGCCCGTGGGTGGAAGGCAGGAGACGGGTCTTGAGAAAATGGTACCAGACCTTTGCTGCCGGCACCAAGGAGATGCGATTTACAGTGGTGGAGCCCTGGGGAGATTTGTCCCAGGTGGTGCCAGGAAGGCACATCCTGGTGAGTATTGCTTCCCACTCTTCATCCCGCAGACTCTGCAGATAGCCTTCATAGTTGTCCTCCTCGTCGGGCAAGTTGTAGGCCTTGTTGATAGCAGCTTGGTCAAAATGGACCTTTGTTTCCCGAACTTTCACCCATTTGTCCGTTTCTGGGGCGAAGTTCGCATAGAACTGCCTAACCAATGGGATGAGGGCCGTTGGTGGATGGCTTGCAAAATTTTCCCAATTCCTCTGTTTTACCACCGTTCCAACGTACATCGGCACTCCCAAATCGCCAGTGGGAGTGAATGTGAACCCCTTCTCAGCACAGAAGTTCCTGTGCATGATTTCGTCGTCATGCCTCTTTCTGTTTTCTTCAAAAATGAATTTCCTCATCTTGCTGGCCTTCCTCGCCACAGTCTTGATTCTCGGCATGCTTGCTTCGAAGAGTTGAAGGTTGGGGTTTTCTGGGACGAAGGTGATGAGTGGGTTGCAGTGTTTGGAACTCGGGAGAGGTGTGGTGAGGGGAGGTTGAAGAGGTGGCAGTGTGGGTGCGTTACGCTCGAAAGAAATGGGTTGGAAGCCACAGAGGTTTAAAGACCGTAGGTGTCTTATGGCCTTCTGCCAGTTTCCCGCCCACCATTTTTTTTTTTTGGAGGATGGCAGAGGGGAACCCTTGGCTTGAAGCTGACTGTGTTGCTGCAGCAATACTGGAGCAATGCTTCAGCAAGCTAGGAGCCCAAAAATTTCCTGCTGCAGCATAGAGTGCTTGCTACCAGTTCTGCTATAGCAACCAGGGACTGCCTTTAGTGCTATGCTGCTGCAGCAAAACAAAGGCTGGTTCAACAACTCCTTGCTTCCTAACCTGCATATTAACCACAAAAGCTATTAGGTTCTTGATCTAAGCTTGTCTTAAAACTATTATCCTAAATAATAACAAATTTAAATATGGGTTGCCTCCCATGAGCGCTTGGTTTAGAGTCTTCAGCCTGACTTCCCTTCTGTTCAATCCTCTTGCAGCTGAATGGAAGTGTGCTGTCTCTCCACGTCACCCCCCAGATAATGCTTGACTCTTTGCCCATTAACCTTGAATGTCCTTCCTTCCTTCTCTTCTTCCAATTCAATTGTCCCAAATGGAAAGACCTGGCTTATATGAAAAGGTCCAGACCATCGTGATTTCAACTTTCCAGGAAACAAGGTTAGCCTGGAGTTGTACAGTAGTACTTTTTGTCCTACTTTGAAGTTTCTGGGCTGTATCTTCCTATCATGCCATTGCTTGGCTTTCTCCTTGTATAGCTTGGCATTCTCATAGGCCTGCCCCCGAAATTCGTCCAACTCATTTAGCTGCAGCATCCTTCTCTCCCCTGCAGCATGCAGGCTCCAGTTCAGTTTCTTCACTGCCCAATATGCTCGATGTTCCAGCTCTACTGGGAGATGACAAGCCTTCCCGAATACCAACCTGTAAGGTGACATGCCCAGAAGTGTCTTATAGGCTGTTCTATATGCCCAAAGTGCATCATCCAACCTTGAGGACCAATCCTTCCTTGTTGGACTTACTGTTTTTTCCAAAATTCTCTCGATCTCTCTGTTAGAGACCTCAGCCTGCCCACTTGTTTGTGGATGATAGGGGGTTGCTACCTTGTGTCTTACTCCGTATTTGGCCAGTAGTGCCTTGAACTGCCTATTGCAGAAATAGGTTCCTCCATCGCTAATGATAGCTCTGGGGGTTCCAAACCTTGTAAAGATATTCCTCTTCAAGAATCTGGTCACAACCCTGGCTTCATTAGTCTGAGATGCACTGGCTTCCACCCACTTTGAGACATAATCTACAGCTACAAGGATGTATTGGTTGCCAAAGCTTGAGGGGAATGGTCCCACGAAATCTATGCCCCAGACATCAAATAATTCCACCTCCAGGATGTTGTTCAGTGGCATTTCTTGCCTGCGAGATATATTTCCTGTTCTCTGGCACCGGTCACATTTCCTTGCATACACGTGGGAGTCCTTGAATAATGAGGGCCAATAGAAACCCGCCTGCAACACTTTGTTTGCTGTCCTAATTCCTCCAAAATGACCTCCATAAGGAGAAGCGTGGCATTGCTGCAAGATTTGCTTCGTTTCTTCACTGGGTATACACCTCCTTATCATCTGGTCAGCACATTGTTTGTAAAGATAGGGCTCATCCCAGTAGTAGGAGTTGACTTCATGCAGAAATTTTTTCTTCTGTTGCCATGTCAGGTCTGGTGGGAGCATTCCACTCACGAGGTAATTCACATAGTCCGCATACCATGGCACATCCATTTGAGACATGAGATAGAGTTGCTCATCCGGGAATCTTTCATTGATAGCCTCTGCTCCAGAGCTGTGCTCCTCTAACTTGGAAAGATGGTCTGCCACTTGGTTCTCAGTCCCCTTTCTATCTCTGATCTCTAGATCAAACTCTTGAAGCAAAAGCACCCACCAAATGAGCCTCGGTTTGGAATCCTTCTTTCTGACCAAGTGTTTGATGGCAGAGTGGTCTGTGTGCACTATCACCTTTGCTCCTACCAGATATGCTCTGAATTTCTCAAAGGCAAACACTACAGCAAGCAACTCCTTCTCTGTCATAGTGTAGTTCAGCTGGGCACCTTGCAGCATTTTGCTAGCATAGTAAATAGAGAGAAACATCTTATTTTTGCGCTGTCCCAGGACAGCTCCTAATGCTGTTTCGCTAGCATCACACATTAGCTCAAATGGGGAGGTCCAGTCTGGTGCTACGATGATCGGGGTTGTGCTCAATTTCTACTTGAGATCGCAGAATGCTGTCATGCAGCCTTTATCAAAACAAAAGGTTCTATCATTCTCCAGCAAACTGCATAGTGGTTTGGCCACCTTAGAAAAGTCCTTGATGAACCTTCTATAAAATCCTGCATGTCCCAAAAAACTCCGAATGCCCTTTACCGAGGTGGGAGGAGGCAATTTCTCAATAACTTCTACTTTGGCCTTGTCCACCTCTAGTCCTCTCTGCGATACCTTATGCCCCAGCACAATTCCCTCCTTTACCATAAACTGGCACTTTTCCCAGTTTAGCACCAAGTTTGTCTCCTCACACCTTTGCAATACTTTAGCAAGGTTTCCCAAGCATTGGTCGAAGGAGTCTCCAAAAACTAAGAAATCATCCATAAAGATTTCCACAAACTGTTCAGCCATTTCTGTGAATATTGCCATCATGCATCGCTGGAACGTTGCTGGAGCATTGCACAGCCCGAATGGCATCCTTCAAAATGCAAAGGTACCATAAGGACATGTGAATGTGGTCTTATGCTGATCTTCTGGTGCTATGGCGATCTGGTTATACCCTGAGTACCCATCCAGGAAGCAATAATATTCCCTCCCAGCAAGTATATCTAGCATTTGATCGATGAATGGCAGAGGGAAGTGATCCTTCCTAGTGCTTTTGTTCAGCTTCCGGTAGTCCATGCAAATCCTCCAACCGATTACCACCTTAGTGGGAATGAGCTCGTTGCTATCATTTTCCACCACAGTCATGCCTCCTTTCTTGGGCACACACTGGACTGGACTCACCCAAGAGCTATTTGATATAGGGTAAATGATTCCAGCATCCAACCATTTGATGATCTCCTTCTTCACTACTTCCTTCATTATTGGGTTAAGCCTACGCTGAGGTTCAATGGACCCTTTTTCATTGGTTTCCAGAAGGATCTTATGCATGCAAAATGAGGGACTGATTCCCTTAATGTCAGCAAGTGTCCATCCAATTGCCTTCCTGAATTTCTTCAGTGTCAGGACCAATTTCTCCTCTTGCTCCTCTGTTAGAAATGCTGAGATAACGACCGGAAGAGTGTCTGTTTCTCCTAGATATGCATACTTAAGGTGAGCTGGCAGAGGCTTCATCTCCAGAGCTGGTGGTTCTTCCATTGGTGCTTTTAGCAGTCTTGAATCTGTCGTGGTTTCGAACAATGGCTCCTTCTTACTGAAGCCTTGTCTGAAATCATTCCAAGCCCATTCCTTCTCATCTTCTCCTTCGGACTCTGAGTGATCTGTCCACTCTGCTGGTGATGGCTCCTTGCAGCATCTTTCCAGTTGTTCTGATGCTAATGTATCTATCATTAACACTACAGCACATTCCTCTTCTTCACTGGCAAACCTCATGGTCTGGAGCACGTTGAATGTAACCTGCTCATCCTGTACTCTCATAGTTAATTCACCCTTCTCAACATCAATGAGTGTCCGGCCAGTTGCTAGGAATGGTCTGCCTAATATAATAGGTACTTCTGCGTCAACTTCATAATCCAGAATTATGAAATCTACTGGGAAGATGAACTTGTCCACCTTAACTAAGACATCCTCTATTTTTCCCTCTGGGTGTGCAATGGATCTATCTGCCAATTGCAGTGTAACTGTGGTAGGCCGAGCTTCTCCAATTCCTAGCTTTTTAAAGATGGCCATTGGCATAAGGTTGATACTTACTCCCAGATCACAAAGTGCCTTGCCGAAATACTGGTTTCCAATCGAACAACGTATGGTGAAACTGCCTGGATCTTTAAGTTTGGGTGGCAACTTATTTTGTAGTACATCACTGCATTCTCTTGTGAGGGCAACGGTTTCAAACTCGCCAAACCTCCTTTTCTTTGTCAGAATGTCCTTCATGAACTTCACATAATTAGGCATCTGCTCTAGTGCTTCCACTAGTGGAATGTTGATGTGTAGCTGTTTCAGGACATCCAAGAACCTTCTAAATTGCTGGTCATTCTGCTGCTTCTGAAATCTTTGAGGGAAAGGGGGAGGTAGCTTGGATTGCTGCATATCCTGCTGCAGCAAAGTTGACGACTTTTGCTGCGGCATAGCTGCAACATTCTCTCCAAAGATGTTTTCGTCCTTGCTTATCTCCTCCTTTTGCTTTTTCTTGGCGTTTTCGTTCTCCAGGGGTGCAGTGGAGTCTGTCTGGTCTTGCTCTCTTGCTTTTGGTGTTTCCACCATCTTTCCACTCCTCAGGGCTATGGCTTTACAGTGTTCTTTCCCCTCTCTCCTAGGGACTTCAGTATTGCTAGGAAGTGTCCCTGGGGGTCTACTTTTCAGTTCATTGGCAAGCTGTCCCACTTGAGTCTCCAAATTCCTCAGTGAGGCTGCTTGACTCTGGATTAAAGCATCATTCCTTGCCATATACTCCTTCAACAAGGATTCCAGTGAAGTGTGGGCTTCCTGAGGCTGTTGTCTCTGTTGCTGAAAGCCTGGTGGACCCTGTGGTCTTTGTGGGGCAGAGTTGCTCCCTTGTCTTGCACCATAATTGCTCCAGGAGAAATTGGGGTGTTGCCTCCATCCTGGGTTATATGTGTTGGAGTAAGGGTTGTTATTGCGATTCATATTGCCCACAAAACACACTGATTCAGGGTTTGAGGGACAAGCTTCAAATAAATGAGATCCATTGCATAGTACGCAAGATGGTCCAGTTTCCTGGACTGCATTGGTTCCTTGAGGGCGGTGAGACTGTTGGCTTTTCAAAACGTTGACTAGCAAGGCTAGCTGGGCTGTGAGAGAAGTCACTTCACTTACTTCATGCATGCCTGCTGCTTTCTTTCCATTTGAAACCCTGTCCATTGGCCATTGGTAGTTGTTACTGGCCATTCTTTCGAGCAACTCATATGCTTCATTGTATGTTTTGGACAAGAGTGCCCCATTGGCCGCTGCATCTACTATGGTCCGAGTTTAGGCATTGAGACCATTATAAAAGGTCTCCATCTGAATGCAGTAAGGGATTCCATGATGTGGGCATCTCCGTAATAGCTCTTTATACCTCTCCCATGTCTCATACAAAGATTCACCTTCTAATTGCTGGAAAGAGGTGATGTCGTTTCTCAATCTGGCATTTTTGGTAAGCGGGAAGTATTTCAGCAGAAATTTTTCTGCCAAATCACTCCAGTTAGTGATAGAGTCAGGTGGCAGAGAGTTTAACTAGGCTCTTGCTCGGTCTCTTAATGAATAAGGAAACAGCTTAAGCCTGAGCACTTCTTCTGTTACACCATTCATTTTAAAAGCATCCGTGACTTCCATGAATACTCTTAAATGAAGGTGGGGGTCCTCAGTAGGCATGCCACTGAATTGCCCAGCAGTTTGCAGCATCTGGAACATTACTGGTTTAAGTTCAAAATGTAGAGCCTCAATCTCTGGTCTCACAATGCTTGGGTTCAATCCATTCAGATTTGGTTGAACGTAAGCATTCAAGACCCTATCTCTATCGTCCATGTTGTCTGTTCCATTTTGATTTGCCATCTCCGCCTGCTGCTGGTGTGTTAGCTGTCCTCTTCTTCTTCTTAGAAGTGTTCTTTCTATTTCTGGGTCAAGGGGCAGAAGTTCTCTGTCAGCCCTGCTCATACACCGTGTTACCTGCTCAATCAAGACAATAGAATAAAAGCACAACAATCCTTCACACAGTAGGGTATCTAACAACAATTTTCAAAGTTTGACACTCCCCGGCAACGGCGCCAAAAACTTGTTGGGATACGTTTGTGTGTTATTCATGCAAAGATGAATACAATATCGGTACGCAAGTGCACGTATCGTGACCAAGTAATAAAGTGATGAGTGAGTATCGTCCCACGAGGAGTGAACTGAAACTGTCTAGATACCTTTGCTGTATGAATGCTGTAGCAATGTCAAGTTGTTTCACAAAATTGGAATACGCTTGGTTTATCCGATTTTTACTGTGACTAAAGTGAAGAGTATTAGGGAATAGAAAAGGAAATATGTAAGGGGATCTGGGGTGCTCGGGGTTGCCATGGACTTCAGCATTCAGAGATGCTGTAGACTTTGCTGCAGCAAGGTCCCTGGTGCTAAACTTAGTCCTGAATGGAGTCTTCCCAGACTGCCATTCCTTACAACTCCAAGGTTCAGACACGCATTCCTGCCTTAGTCCTCACCTCTTAGTTGTGCATGCATTTCGTTATGGACTAATGGGGTACCCGTATATCCCTACATGAGGTAACCCCCCTATAATCAGTCTCTTTTTCCAGCCTCCATTACCCTCCCAGGTGAATGGTGGCCTTAGATTTCTTCCTTCAAACTTCCGTTATTAAGGAAAGAAAAGTTACTGGAACAGCAGCTGAATGTAAACAAAACTGCAGCAAATGTACTCATGTTAAAAATGTGCCTCAGTCCATTACAACCCCTTGTGCAACCCCAGCTGGAAACTAGCCGAGCCTCATGGGTTCACTAGTTACAAAATGTTTAGAAACTCTAGTATGCATTCTAAAAGATAAAAACTTGTTTGCAAAATGCTGTTCTTTCTTTTCCTTTGATAAACAACGAAACCTCCGCAGAAAACTAAGTTCCTTTCTACACTACTCCTCCCCTCCCTGATGCTGCACCTTCCGGTGTTATCAGCACTCTCTGTTGTGGAATGATTTTTCTACCTAATTCTCATTTTTTTTCCTTTCTCTCACGCCCCCCTTTCATTCTCTATTTTTCGGTCTTTTATCAGCAGCCTCTGTGGTCCCAGAAAAGCTCCCTAGATGCTGCCATTCCTTCTGCTCTGCAGTAGGCGCCCTTGCAGCTTTTATACTCTCCACTTTCAGTAGTGGAGGCAGTCCTGTACCAACGGCTTGTAGTGACCCTGCTGCTTTCTGCCTGCACTGCTGTTGTCTGCTGTTGTCTGCTGCTGTCTGCTGCTGCACCAAATCAAACGGAATCAGAGTATTTCGGGAGGAAGGGGCAGCTCACCCTCTATCACTTGTGGTTCTGCTATCATTGCCACAGATGCTCAGTGAAATGCTGCAGCAATGGGTAGCTGATGTCATATCTAGACGAGTCATCCTTTTTTATTAAATCAGAGGGCAAAAGTGCTTAAAACTCCAGAAAATTCAGTAAATAATTATGGGAAATGCATGGAAACTATAGTGAAATGCAGTTAACACAATGCAGTCATCAGTCTATATAAGAAAACCCACCCTTACAACATTATAATTTCGTCCAAGTGAGGGAGAGGAAAAATAGAAGCAAGGTAGAGTGAGGAAAGGAGAGGAAGAAAGGAAGAAAGAGGAAGGAGAAGTTTAGGGGACTAAGTGCTCCAGGTAAGTTTAACAATATTTCTTTTTGAAGAAAACTTTTGAAACTTATAATGTTTATATGAGATTTTGATCTTAGAACTTTTATGATTGGTCATAATGTTGCTATATCATGTTACATATTGATCTTGCATGTGATGTATGTTTGAATACTTAGGTTGGTGTAGATAGCTCTGCATGGGTATGGCTATGGGTGGCAAAATTTTAAGCTTCGTTGTTTTAATTTATGGGAACAATCTATAAGGAATTAAAATAAATGGTTAACATATGAATTATAGATATATATTCCATGGATTTTTAGCCACTGGAAGCATTCAATTTAGAGTTCATATGAGGAACATATGTTCCGATTAGTAAACAAAGGTCAGAAAATGGTTAATCAGGGAAGAATATGTTAGGATAGCTTTGATGTTTTAAATTATGGGAAAATTATATAAGGAATTAAAATAAATGGTTAACATATGAATTATATATTTTTGTGTTACGGATGTTTAGCCACTAGAATCACTTAATTTGGAATTATTATGTGGGAGATATAGGCAAATTAGCAAGTAAAGGTTAGAACCTACCCGAGAAGAAATAATATTGATTTTAAAGCAGTAATAACACCATGATTTGTTACTATTTTGCTGATATGATTAACATAATCATTTTAGATAATTGTCTTAGCTTTCCATAGACACCAAGATAACATGAATTGGAGTTAAAATGAGGGAGTTATGCTCTGATTAGTGAGCAAAGGTCACAGAGCACGGCCAGACCGTGTTCTGGGTGCTTCAAGCACGGGCTAGCCGTGTTCGGGGCTGTTTTTGAGTACATTTGAAGTATTTTCAAAGCATGGTCATGTCCTGGCACATGGCCAGACCGTGTTGGAAACTGGTTAAGACTATTTTCAACATTTTTCTATCCTAGATGAACCTCTTTAACTCTAGGGTAATAGTAGAAATTAAATTGGAGAACAATGCTCTATAAATTTGTAAGAACATGTGTTGGAAATGATATAAATAAGAAGAAAATTACTAAAGGCCAAGCATAAAGAGAAGGTTAGATATGATGAAAACCTGCATCAAGAAAATAAAGAAATAAAATTAATATTTAAAAAAAGAAGATGAATCTTATAAATGAAAATAATAAATGACTAGTATATGCCATAGCCATTGCCATTGTATGAATTTCTTACCATCTTAAGTGTGAAATTCTGACATGGAAATATTTTATAAATTGATATTTGAAATGGTTATGTTCATGGCATGATTACCAATGATTTATGGTAATAGTTATATTTTGATGAACATACTTGTTATTGAAAGCATATTTTTGGCTATCATTGTGAAAAGAAAAGAAATGAGCACGGTCACATGGAAATCTGTGTGGTGCACCAGTAGGGGACGCCCTACCAACAGTTATGATTATGATTATGAGAAAAGAAAGAGAAAGTATGCCATGTTGGACGGAGTGAGAAAAGCCCGTACCGGAGAGTTGAGGATACTCACCCTGACCGGGGTAGCTTGAAATGAGAATAAGTTGATGGCCATCATATGATATTTTGAAAATAGTTAATCCTATCATACATATCATTACAGTATGATTCTTATGTGCATAGATATAATGCATTATGTGACCAAAGATATTTTCTGTAGTTTATACAGCTGAACATGATGTGATGAGCTATATTGATGATGATTTATTGTTGAACTTACTAGGATTTAATTCTCACTATATTTCCATATCATGTTCAGAAAATTAGTTATGCAGATTTTTCTATAGCTCTGGCTTTTAGTGCACGTTGGATCGAGTACTTTATGTTGGGCAGATCCCAGAAGCAAATAAAATGTTTGTGGTCAAGTTGGCTTAGATCTCAGTGAAGGTGCAACCACCCGCAACTGTATCTCCAAAATTGGTCAACCAGAATAAATAAGATGTAGATTTTATGTGTTTGATATGTTGTACGTATGTTTTAATTAATGACATGTATGTGAACTCTATATTTTATAAATTAAATAAATGTTATATTGAGTTAAGTTGTAACGAGGTAATAACTTAATGGTATTTTTTAAAAAAAAAATTGATACTTAAATGGAGTTGTTACATAATTGGTATCAGAGTAGGTCGATCCTAGATGGCCAATGGGTGGATGGTTATCTAAATCGATCTTATAGTGTCTTGAGTATGTTGTGGTTGTGCTGTGTAGGGGATCAGTGATTCATATAGGTAAGAAATTACTATTTTTTTCTATCTATATGCTGAGGTGGTGTTGTGACTGCTATTAAATATTTTTGAACTAACTATTGGGCTTGATCACCTCAATAGCAGCATAACTTTGTTTTTGCCATAGTAGGAAATGGCACCACCAAGGAGGAATCCAGCAACCAATGTAGAGGAAACCCTACACAACCTGGCCATGGCAATTCGAGACCAAGTCATGACCACCAACCAAATTTTACAACATCTCCAGAATGCTAATAACACAAATGTTGAGAATGGTGCTAACAACCGGGTGGCTGGAAAAGATAATGGCATATCCGAGTTCCTGAGGACTAGACCACCTTGTTTCTAAGGTGGCTATGACCCAACGGTAGTCGAAAGGTGGATTAAGGAATTAGAGAAAATCTTTGAAGTGATTGGCTGTACTGAAGAGCAGCAAATTATTTTTGCTGCATATATGTTAAAGGATGAAGCAGAATACTGGTGGTGTGGAGTTAGAGAACTTTTAGCTCATCACGGAAGACAGATCACCTGGCAAGTGTTCAAGGACATTTTTTTTGAAAAGTACTTTCCAAGTACTGTACGGACAGAGAAAGAGATCGAATTTCTCCAACTCAGGCAAGGCAGCATGACCGTGGACCAGTATATCGCAAGGTTCGAGGAGCTGTCTAAGTTCTCCTCTTATTTGCAATATAATCCAGATGAAGCATAGAAGGCAATTAAGTTTGAAGCGGGACTAAACCCAGAGATAAAGAATGTTGTTATAGCTATGGAGATCAGGGAGTTTGTACCTCTGATAAATAAATGCAAACTCTTGGGAAAGAGTTTAACGGCAGTGGAGGACGAAAAGTAAAGGCAAAACCTATGGAAAAGAAAGAAAAATTTTCCCAACCCTGGAAAGAACGTGAGAAGAAGTGGATATGGAGCTGGTAAGAGGCCATTGATTGTGGGTCCTAGGCCTTTTCAACAAGACCTTGCCTCAGTCTAGTGCGCTAAGTGCGGACGCATGCATGGTAACCGGCCATGCTACATGAGACAAGATGTCTGCTTCAATTGCGGACAGAAGGGACATTTTGCGAAAAACTGCCCACGGAATGTGGGGAAGTAACCAAAACAGAGGCCTCAGGTGAAAGGAAGGGTTTTCACCCTGAGCAGCCAAGAGGTAGCCTAATCTTCTGAAATGATTCAAGGTACATGCTATATCTATGGATTTGCTCTTATGGTGTTATTTGACTCTAGTGCTAGTCATTCATTTATATCGGAAGAATGTATTAGGAAGTTTTAGTTCCCTATTTCTGAAACTCCCTATGAGCTATCCGTAGTAACCCCTACAGGGTAATGGGTATTAACTTCCTCTGTATGTAAGGACTGTCAAGTCACCATCCAGGAGAGAACTTTTTCTGTAGACCTCATCTGTTTACCTTTAAGAGGTATTGAGGTCATTCTAGGGTTAGATTGGATGTTTAGAAATCGAGTCTTGTTGAATTGTTGTAACAAGACCATTAAATTTCTACCTTCTACTCCGAAAGAGGAGGTCCAGTTATTGATGCTAAATGCCAATCAAGTTAGTAGGGAGTTGAAGAATGGAGTACTTGGATACATTGTCTTGTATTTATCAAACCTAGAAGTCGAATCGAAGTTTGATGAAATCCCAATAGCCAATGAGTTTCCTGAAGTATTTCCATCAGATATTCCAAGCTTACCTCCCAAGAGAGAGATAGAGTTCTCTATTGATCTCCTACCTGGGATAGGGCCTATCTCTTTTGCACTATATCGAATGGCCTCGAAGGAACTACAAGAACTAAAGAAGCAGTTGGAGGAACTATTAGACAAGCAATTCATTAGACCGACTGTATCACCTTGGGGAGCTCCTGTATTATTTGTTAAGAAGAAAGATGGGAGCATAAGACTATGCATAGATTACAGACAGCTGAATAAGGTGACTATAAAAAACAAGTACCCTCTCCCTAGGATAGATGACTTATTGGATCAATTGAAGGGTGCCTCCATCTTTTCTAAAATTGACTTGAGGTCAGGATATCATCATATTAGGATTAAGGAGGAGGACGTACCAAAAACTGCCTTCAGGACTAGGTATGGGCACTATGAGTTTCTCGTAATGCCCTTCGGGTTGACGAATGTACCTGCAATTTTCATGGATTACATGAATCGCATTTTTTGACCCTACCTAGATCAATTTGTTGTAGTGTTCATTGATGACATCTTGATATATTCTAAGAGTGAGAAAGAACATGAACAACATCTCTGAATCGTGATGCAACTGTTGAAAGAGAAAAAGTTATATGCCAAATTGGAAAAGTGTGAATTTTGGCTGTCAGAGGTGAAGTTTCTCGGACATGTCATCTCTAATAGTGGGGTAGCCGTAGATCCTAGCAAGACGGAAGCAGTGATTCAGTGGGAGAGACCAAAGATGGTTACAGAATTCAGAAGTTTCCTAGGTCTGGCAGGATACTACAGGAGGTTTATACAAAACTTCTCTCGTATAGCCGTGCCATTGACTAAATTGACTAGGAAGGGAAGTCCTTTCAAATGGACTGATCAATGTAAAGATAGTTTTCAGGAGCTTAAGACAAGACTAACCACTCCTCCAGTTTTAATTATTCCAGACCCCATAGGACATTTTGAAGTGTATAGTGATGCTTCAAAGAAAGGGCTAGGGTGTGTGCTAATGCAAGACAAGAGAGTAGTTGCTTATGCCTCTAGACAACTAAGACCCCACGAAGGAAACTATCCAACCCACGATCTTGAATTGGCGGCGGTGGTGTTTGCTTTAAAGATTTGGCGACATTACTTATACGGAGCAACCTCTGAAGTATATTGCGATCACAAGAGTCTTAAATATCTCTTTGATCAAAAGGAGTTAAATATGAGGCAACGAAGATGGGTGGAATTTCTCAATGACTACAAGTTTGAGATAAAGTATCATCCAGGAAAGGCAAATATTGTAGCTGATTCCTTAAGTCAAAAATCTTTACACTTGGGCCAGATGATGTTCTATGAGATGCAAATGCTAGAGGAGTTTCGGAATTTAAAGCTGGACACTACTTTTTCCTCAAAAAAAGCTAACCATTAATGGTTTAAGTATAGGGTGTGACCTTAGAACCCTGATCAAAGAGGCTCAAGCTCACGACCAATACTTATAGGATCATAAAGACCAAGGTAATTTTTCTGTCATGGAAGATGGAGCAATCATGTATCAGGGAAGGATTTGTGTCCCTCAAGAATGAGAGTTGAGGACTAAGATCCTACAGGAAGCGCATCAGAGTAAATACACAGTCCATCCTGGATGCACTAAAATGTACCAGGATTTAAAAAGGATGTATTGGTGGCCGGGGATGAAAAATGACATTACTGAGTTTGTGGCGAAATGTCTCATTTGTCAAAAAGTGAAGGTGGAGCATCAAAAGCCAGCGGGATTTCTACAACCTCTTGAGATCCCTAAATGGAAATGGGATAGTATCTCGATGGACTTTGTTGTAGGTTTACCTAAGACTTCAGTGGGACATGACTCTATCTGGGTAATAGTTGACAGATTAACCAAATCTGCTCACCTTTTGCCCATAAAAATTAACTTTTCACTAGATAAATTAGCCCAATTGTACGTTCAGGAAATAGTTAGACTTCATGGGATTCCCTTAAATATTTTTTCTGATAGAGATCCGAGGTTCACGTCGAGATTTTTGAAGGCGTTGCAAGAAGCTTTTGGTACTTAGTTGCGGTTCAGTACTGCCTACCATCCTCAGACTGACGGGCAGACAGAACGAACCATTCAAACCCTAGAAGATATGTTGAGGGCCTGTGTGATAGAGCAAGGTAAAGGATGGGATAAGTACCTACCTTTAGTAGAGTTTGCTTATAATAATAGCTATCACTCTAGTATTAAGATGGCCCCCTATGAAGCTTTATACGGTAGAAAGTGCCGATCTCCACTATGTTGGTTTGAGGTAGGAGAAAAGAACTTGTTGGGTCCTGATCTAGTTCAACAAACCACTGAACAAATCAGGATGATACGAAACAAAATACTTACAGCTCAGAGTCGGCAAAAGAGTTACTACGATAAGAGACATAGACCTCTAGAGTTTGAGGAAGGAGACCATGTATTTCTAAAACTTTCCCCGACTACTGGAGTTGGTAGGTCTCTCAAAGCAAGAAAGCTAAGTTCGCGATTTTTGGGACACTACCAAATTCTGAAGAAAGTAGGGACATCAGCATATCAAGTTGCTCTCCCACCTAATTTTTCCAACCTGCATAATGTTTTCCATGTATCACAGCTGCGGAAGTATCTTTCAGATTCATCACATGTAATACAGGATGAACCAATCCAAATAAAGGAGAACATGACATACCAGCTCGTACCTGCATCCATATTGGACATTGACGTGAAGCAACTGAGAAATAAAACCATTCCCCTAGTTAAGGTGTTATGGGAAGGCTTGACTCCAGAAGAAGCAACTTGGGAGTTGGAAGAAGTCATGAGGAAGAAATATCCGCAATTGTTCTTATAAGGTAATTTCTGAAATTTTGAGGACAAAATTTCTTTTAGGGGGATAGAAATGTAACATCCCTAATTTTGTTTCTTTTATTGATAAATGTACATAAAAAATTTAATTAAGGAAATAAAATTTATTAGACAATATTTTAGATATCTAAGGAAATATAGTCCTTAAAAATTCTTCACCTTATGTATATGCATAGAAAATGTTTCTAACATTAAGAGAACAAACAAAGAAGGAAAACCTAATAGGAAAGAAATTAGAAATAACATACTAAAAAGATGCAAAATTCTTGGATAAGGAAGATAAATTTTTAGAAACAAGTAAAGGTCTTAAAATTTCAAGAACATTGAATTAGGGTAATTTTTTCTAATTCAAGAACTAGAGTTACTAAGTTTAAAATCTTTACCCATACATTGGGCTTTTACCTATGGACACTTCATATAGAGTTTTTCCACTTCACATAAGTTTCTAGCAAGCCATTGGATAACCTAAGCAAGAAATAAAACATAGACTTGGACTAGGATATAGTAATTGGACCAATAGCCCAAAAATTATGAAAATGTGACCAAGCCGTCCAAGAAAGGTAGAATTTTATCCAAAGCAAAGAAAATGGGTAGGAATAATCCCATAATGGGTAGAAATAAGCCCAAATCCAAGAGGAAAAATAAAATAAAATAAATTAGATGATGATATAATAATAATAATAAAGATTAGGTTACATGGCATTAAGACAAAAATTTAGCAAGTGGTGTGATTCTACATTCATCATTTAGGCAAGTGGCATGATAATACAAGGCTTTAGGACAAAAACATCTATATCCTACACTCATAATTTTAGCAAGTTGTATGATAATACATGGCATTAGGACAAAACTTTCCTATCCCACACAAATACTATAAACCAAATAATGGAGATTCAAGGGCTAGAAATTTGCCACCTAAAAAGGAAAACCTATCATACTTGTTTAAGACAAAAGAAAATGGAAATGAATCCCTAAATCAAAGGGACCTTGTCCCTTATCTTAAGAATATATCATCATAATTTTCAAAATAAAAATCTCCTTTTCCTATGCATATCTTGACTAAGGAAGAGGAAGACAAGAACATAAGTTGTTTGTTTTCCAAAAATTCAACAAAGTGTATCTTAATTGAGATAAGGTAGACCCATGATCATGAAAGGTGAATTATTTGGTGGTCTATATAAGAAAACCCACCCTTACAACATTATAATTTCGTTCAAGTGAGGGAGAGGAAAAATAGAAGCAAGGTAGAGTGAGGAAAGGAGAGGAAGAAAGGAAAAAAGAGGAAGGAGAAGTTTAGGGGACTAAATGCTCTAGGTAAGTTTAACAATATTTCTTTTTGAAGAAAACTTTTGAAACTTATAATATTTATATGAGATTTTGATCTTAGAACTTTTATGATTGGTCATGATGTTGCTATATCATGTTACATATTGATCTTGCATGTGATGTATGTTTGAATACTTAGATTGGTGTAGATAGTTCTGCATGGGTATGGCTATGGGTGGCAGAATTTTAAGCTTCGGTGTTTTAATTTCTGGGAACAATCTATAAGGAATTAAAATAAATGGTTAACATATGAATTATAGATATATGTGTCATGGATTTTTAGCCACTGGAATCATTCCATTTAGAGTACATATGAGGAAGATATATTCCGATTAGTAAACAAAGGTTAGAAAATGGTTAATCAGGGAAGAATATGTTAGGATAGCTTCGGTGTTTTAAATTATGGGAAACTTATATTAGAAATTAAAATAAATGGTTAACATATGAATTATATATTTTTGTGTCACGGATGCTTAACCACTGGAATCACTTAATTTGGAATTATTATGTGGGAGATATACGCAAATTAGTAAGTAAAGGTTAGAACCTACCCAATAAGAAATAATATTTACTTTAAAGGAGTAATAACACCAATATTTATTACTAGTTTGCTGATGTGATTAACGTAAGAGTTTTAGATAATTGTCTTAGCTTTCCAAAGACACCAAGATAACCTCAATCGAAGTTAAAATGAGGGAGATATGCTCTAATTAGTGAGTAAATGTCACAGAGCACGGCCAGGCCGTGTTCTGGGTGCTTCAAGCAGGGGCTAGCCGTGTTCGGGGTTGTTTTTGAGTACATTTGAAGTATTTTTAAAGTATGGCCATGTCCTGGAACATGGCCAGACTGTGTTGGAAGCTGGTTAAGCCTATTTTCAACATTTTTCTACCCTAGATGAACCTCTTTAACTCTAGGGTAATAGTAGAAATCAAATTGGAGAACAATGCTCTATAAATTTGTAAGAACATATGTTGGAAATGATATAAATAAGAAGAAAATTACTAAAGCCCAAGCATAAAGAGAAGGTTAGATATGATGAAAACCTGCATCAAGAAAATAAAGAAATAAAATTAATATTTAAAAAAAGATGACGAATCTTATAAATGAAAATAATAAATGACTAGTATATGCCATAGCCATTGCCATTGTATGAACTTCTTACCATCTTAAGTGTGAAATTCTGACATGGAAATATTTTATAAAGTGATATTTGAAATGGTTATGTTCATGGCGTGATTACCAATGATTTATGGTAATAGTTATATTTTAATGAACATACTTGTTATTGAAAGCATATTTTTGGCTATCATTGTGAAAAGAAAAGAAATGAGCACGGTCACATGGCAATCCGTGTGGTGCACCAATAGGGGACGCCCTACCAACAGTTATGATTATTATTATGAGAAAAGAAAGAGAAAGTGTGCCATGTCGGACGGAGCGAGAAAAGCCCGGACTAGAGAGTAGAGGATACTCACCCTGACCGGGGTAGCTTGAAATGAGAATAAGTTGATGGCCAACATATGATATTTTGAAAATAGTTAATCATGTCATACATATCATTACAGTATGAGTCTTATGTACATAGATATAATGCATTATGTGACCAAAGATATTTTCTGTAGTTTATACAGCTGAACATGATGTGATGAGCTATATTGATGATGATTTATTGTTGAACTTACTGGGATTTTATTCTCACTATATTTCCATATCATGTTCAGAAAATTAGTTATGCAGATTTTTCTATAGCTCTGGCTTTTAGTGCACGTTGCATCGAGTACTTTATGTTGGGCAGATCCCTGAACTAAATAAAATGTTTGTGGTGAAGTTGGCTTAGATCCCGGTGAAGGTGCAACCACTCGCACTTGTATCTCCGGAATTGGTCAACTAGAATAAATAAAATGTAGATTTTATGTGTTTGATATGTTGTACGTATGTTTTGATTAATGACATGTATGTGAACTCTGTATTGTATAAATTAAATAAATGTTATATTGAGTTAAGTTGTAACGAGGTAATAACTTCATGGTATTTTTTTAAAAAAAATTTGATACTTAAATGGAGTTGTTACATATGGTTCAGTGACAGTTTACATGGCTCTTGAGCAATTGTGGAGCAAACTTCAATAAGGATGTTGTGCCCCAAAACAAGGAGGTAAGTTAATCTTAAATATAAAAGCTCAAATAATAAATGTATATGTGTATACAAATATACCAGAATATTTCTATACAGCATAAGAGCATAATGAGATAATGGTAATAATCATGAGAAATATGATAAAGTAGGTCTATCCCAATTGCCACAACGTATGCAAATGTTTGTATTAGTAATCTTCAATGTGATTACTTAGAAGAGAAACAGTGAAGGAAGGTTTATTGAGGAAGTTAAAAGGTCCTTAAGAGATCTATATGCTTATAATGATAGAATTAGATATGGAAAAGTATGAGATTAGGTTAGATTAAGGTAAATGGGTGAATTAGTAATCTTCCATCATGTTGAATAAGTTTTAAGATTTATTTATCAAAAGTATGGATTTGAAGTTTATAAATAAAAATATTCTTCGTAACCTAATTATAATGAAAATGGGTAAATAGAACAAGTAAAAATACCTTGAAATAATCATAACTTAAATAATAAGCAATAATTCATAATATATTAAAGAAGATTATTGTCTGTATGTTATAATTGTACTATTTATTCACTGAATCAAAAAAATCATTTCTTTCTTTATATGTTTTTTAGTTAGTATTGGAGAAGCATAGCAAAAATGTAAGAGGTTAAATTATCTCTAGTGAGCCTAAATTGTTCTTAGGCCTTATTCTTTATTCGCTGGTTTGTTTGTAATATTCTAGAGTATGCTATATTACCACAAGCAGAATCCCTATTTCTAATGCGTGTGAAAAAAGGTATAATCTATACGTAAGAAAAGAAATGAAAAATGTAATTTGCATTGTTTAATGAAGCTAGATCTTTATTTATGTTTTATATGTGTTTAAATTTTTTAATAGTGGTTATGAGCAGACATGCTAAACTAAGGTATTTAATGGGTTTTTGGTTCAAAATACAATGCTTCGGCTTATAGAGTGGGGAAAAATCCTTATACAATGCCGATCACGGCCTCGAATAAATATAATACGTGACAATTATGACACGAACTACAAAAACAAACATGATTGCAAGTGTTATGGTAGCAGCATCCAATAGCCAATGCATCGAAATGGCACAAACCAAGCATCTTAGCACTTGGTAATGCTTCTCCTCTCCATCGGAAAGCATGCCTCTCATTCAAATTGTTTAACGTGACCCTAATTTAAAGATATGGCCATAACTCATCAAAATCACATAAAATAAATAACCTAGTGCTCGTGATGGCTTCTCGTCTCCATCAAGGTCTTTTTTCTCATTTTAGAGCTTTTGGCCTTACATGGAAGCACAAGCATGCTCATAAGAACTTTGATGGTAGGATCTGGTAGGCAGCACACCAGAAGAGCATAAAACGGATGTCTTGATGCTTTCCCTAGCTTTCCTTCTCTATTGAGATATTTTTATCCTATTTTAGACCATTTGACCTGACTTGAATGCACTAACATGACCAAAAGGTCTCCAACGACAAGGTTCAACACCAGCTCACTTGGATCATATAAAATAGACATCCTTTCCTCTTTGTCGAGACCCTTTCATTATTGTTTACTTTACTTAATTTGCGATTATCAATTCCCCCCTCTTAATCACATAAGGTAATTCCAGTCTCTGTGGGATCGACCCTTACTCCCACTACTACATGTTAGTTTTAAGGTAAGGTATTAATTTGGGTGCACCTGCGACAGTGCGCACCAATAAGATTTTATGGCCAACCCTCCCTTGCTTCTTCTCTCAATCAGGGCCATTTTTTACCATTTTAAATTGTTTGACCCAAAGTAGAAGCATGAACATGACTGCAATGGAATCACATAAAATGAGCTTCCTAGCGCTCGCCATGGCTTTTATCGATTAGGACACATTCTTTCCGTTCGAAGCATTTAATGTGACCCAAAAGTGCAAATATAGCCTTAACTCATTAGAATCACATGAAATAGACGTCTAATAGTTCGTGATGACTCCTTATCTCCATCAAGAACCTTTTTACCTGTTTTAGTGTATTTAGCCCTACCTAGAAGCATGAGCATTCCCGTAAGAACTTTGATGGTGAGATCTGATAGTAGTCACATGAGAAAATTGTTAAACGGATGTCTTGGCGCTCTACCTAGCTTTCCTCATCCATCAAGATACTTTTATCTTATTTTATAGCATTCGACATGACCCAAAAGCATAGACTTGACCTTATGGTCTCCAATAGGAGGTTTGAACCTATAGACTTACTTGGTTTGTACGAAAGGTGTAATATCCTATAATTTTTTGATATAAAAATATATATTTTTATTTTAAATGATTATGTTTTGCTAAAAGTAAATATGCTTTTAATTAAAATGATTTTATTTTGCTTAAAATAATTATATTTGGCTTTAAATAAATTTTTATTTTATTTTTATAAATTTTTTTCTTTTCACATGCATGAAGTTGTTTTATATTATGATTTGTTTTATTAAAATTTTTATTAAGAAAAATCATGATTTAAGAGTTTAACTAAATTTTTATAAGAATATAAATTTTTAGAAATTTTTGGGTTTACTTTAGGATGAAAAATAATATTATTATGTATATAATAATAATAATAATAATAAATTTCAAATATTAAATAATTAAATAAAAAATAAATAAAGAAAAAGGGGTGAGATGCAAGAAATATGCGAAATCTCCGTAAACCGAATGAATAATGATGAAGATTGATTTCTCTCTCTAAATCTAAAGTACCTTCAAGCCTCTAATCTCAAAACTAAGGTACCACTAGATTCAGGACAAAGAGTACTATAATATTGGTCGAATAATTTTTCAAATCAGCCACAAAATTGTCGTAGATTGAAAGTAGAAAATCTTAGAAAAAGGTAAACTCTCAAACTCTTATTTAGAAACCTCAAATTGAAAATCTGACATCGTAGATGGATTCAAAGGATAGATAAACCTCGGATATGAAATTTTTTGACCATCTGACAATTTTTTATACGTCGTGAATAGTAAATCCAGTCGGTATGAATAGTAACTTTCGGCGGTGAATAGTATTGGAGACGGTAAATAGTACTCATCAGTTGATTAGTATTGACTAAGCTCTTGAAGGTCAAATTTCGTGATTCTGGTGTTATTTCCTAGGTTTTTAGACCCTTTGGATTCGTTTTTAAGGTCTATTTGATCAAATTTAAATTGGAAAAGTGTATTTTGGGGTTGTCCAACCTGGAGCCTAACCTTATGAGAAGATAATTCTTTCTATGACTTACCTTATACTCTTCTTGAACTTCAAAAGTATAATTAGTTTTGTTTACAAGTTATTTATACTGTTACATGTCTCTGAAATGGTTTTAATTTTCTAAATTATTTACAATCTGGTATATAAAAATAGATTTTTGAACTCTTTGAATATGTGATTTTAAATGTATTTCTCATCATATGGTAAAGGGAATATAATTTGCGCATGGCATTAATATGTAAAGCTATAAGATTGCCTTGGAAAAGGGCATATATATGTGATAACCTTGATTAGAAATTTTCTGACAGAGGAATTATACTAAGACTGAAAATTTTGTATTATACTGAAAACTCTGTTTTGAACGATATAGCATATGTGCAAATATAATTTTTATGGAGGAATCTTATTGAAAATATTGTTTGCAAACATCAGGTGATGTTAGAACTGGTGCACCTTGATACCTCAGCTAGCAGGGATGGTGCTAGCCTCATGTGACGGCCAACACACGGGATATGATATGTGAAGGAGAGTAGGATGCCTTCTATCTGGGCGAGATGCTGACTATATGATATGTGATTTTCCTTCCCTTGCTGTGTGCTTGGGAAATTGCCCATATTAGAGTCCCTTCGTGTGTCCTCTTGAATGGTGGTAGGGCAAACCTTAGTCGGGATGCTAAGTATAGGAAAATCCTACACCACCAAAGTAAGGAAGGGCTTCAACTCTGATATAGTTGTTCTAATATGGGATCTTCCTGATGTTTTTCATGAGAAATGTTTTCATGCATATCAATATTTGATTAACGATCATACCGTATAGCATATGGTTTTAGATATCTGAATGTGATTTAAAATGAGAATATTTGAAATACGGATCCCATATGGATGTACTTTTAAACTGTAATTTTCTACGTGATAAATTTTAAAATATGAGTACATCCATATATTGACTTAAGATGTCATAGGAGGTATTATTTGCTCACTGAGTTGCAAACTCACTACACGATATCTACATTTTTTTCAGATAAGAATATAAAGTTTGGTCTTTTCTCTTCAGATTGTTAATCAGCTAGGCGACATATTCTCTGGTAAGCCTATTTTGTTTCCAGGGCTCATAGATTTTGATTTATAATGTACTTGTACTCTAGAGTATGCTTTGAAAACTACAGGCATGATCCTTGCTTCTATTGTTACTATGTTATTTTATACACTTGGTCTGTATAGCGTGTATACATGGGAATACCTATCTGTAAAGGAATGTATTATAGATGTTATGGAGAAAATATGTTCATAAAGTATGTGTTTTATGTGCTCTTAAAAATAGGGGCGTGACAAAAGGGACGTCTTATTGATCAATATGGCTTCTCATCTCTATTAGGATAGGAATTAACTTGAATCCTACAAAACTTATGCCCTAAAGCTCAATACAACTTTTCCTCTTCGTCAAGACCCATTCTTTTTATTTCAAGACTTTTGACCCTACTTGAAAGGAAGAATATGATTGTAAGATGATAAAAATTGGATCATAAGGAAAGGACAACCAATTAGCAAGAAATAGATTCCTTAGTACTCGCTCGAGTTTCTCCTCTCCATTAAGGGCATATTCTCCCATTTCGTAGTGTTTGACTCAAACTAGAAGATCAAAAATGACTTCAAGTCCTCTGGCTATAGCATCCAATAGCCAATGCATCAGAATCGTACAAAATAGGCATCCTAGCACTTACCTTGGCTTTTCCTTTCCATTAGGACCTATTCGAAGCTTTCAATGCGACCTGAAAGAACATATATGGCCATAACTCGTCAGAATCATGTGAGACAGACATTGTAGTGCTCGTGACTGCTTTTCATTTCCATCGAGACATTTTATTATTATTTTAGGGCATTTGGGCCTTTCTAGAAGCACGAGTATGCTTGTAAGATCTCGAACAATAAGAACTAGTAGTCTAGGCACCAAAAGAGCATGAAACAAATGTCTCAGAGCTTTTATTTCAAGACTATTGTTCATTCATCATTATGCTCCTATAAGTAAACACTCTGGTTCCTCAACCTTTTTTCTCTGAAGGCTCAACATTAATAGCATAGGCAGTAAGATCTTTCATGGCACTACAATTACAGAATTTCATAATTTTTTCATAAAATTCCATTGTCAGTGTACCACTATGAACATCTATTATGGCCTTGGATGCTTTTAAGAATGGTTTCTCTAGCAAAATTGAAGTGGTGTGATCACCACTCTCAATATTAAGTACATAAAAATCAACAGGGAAAATTTGGTCACCAACTTGTACTAAAACATCCTTAACCACACCCTTAGGAAGGGTATTAGATTTATCAGCCAATTGAATTATAACACCAGTTTCTTTTAAGGGTCCTAGTGTTAAAGATGCGTAAATAGAGCATGGCATGACATTAATAGATGTTCCTAAATCTAGCATGGCCTTATCAAATTTTGTATTACCTATAGTGCAAGGAATGGAAAACATACATGGGTCCTTGAATTTAGTAGGGATTTTTCTTCGAATAATTGCAAAAACATGCTTACTTACTTTTACTTTCACAACTCCTTTCAACTTTTGCTTCCTCTGTTAGGTGTGTAATTCCCTTAAGAAATTGGCATAACGGGGTTCTTGGCTAATTGCATCTAAAAGAGGAAGATTCACCTCACATTGTTTAAATGTTTCATATAAGTAAGAAGTTTTCTCATTCAATCTATTTTTTTTTCAGAGCTTTAGGAAAGGGAAGTGTAGATTCATATTCAAATAAAGTTGTAGACTTACCTTTTGGATGCTTACCTACCATGGATGCATTATTCTTTTCTTCCTCTTACTCAGTTGGTGCATGTACCTCTTGCTTTGGGATCTCAACTTCTTTATCACCTTGTAGCATGATGGCACTTACATTTTCCCTTGGGATTACCACAGTTCAAGAGGGTAACTTGAATTTTGAGCCTCTAACTAGCAAACAGTGGTTACCAATTGTCCCATTTGATTTGCCAGGTATTGAATACTAGCTCTTGTCTCTTACTAAAATTGATGAGTGTTATGTGCAAGAGATTTAAAAATATCTTCTAAAGAAGTACTAAATTGGGAATCCTGAGATGTATTCACTCTAGTATAATAGGCCTGTTGATTATGCTAAAAATTTTATTTTGCAAGCCTATTTTGTGCATTCCCATACCTATAATTGGGATGATCTTTTTATCCAGGATTATATGTATTAGCATAAGGATCATACCTCTTTGGTTGGCCAGGGAAACCTTCTGCAGAATTAGCTTGTTATGTGGATTCCTCTTGAAGTGTAGAGGACATAATAGTTGGGGGCCCTATTGCTGAACATATTCCACAGACTCGAACTTGCTACGACGTACCTATAGCAATATGGCGTACAAAAGAGGTAAGTTCAGATATCTTTTGCAGAAGAGAAAAATTACTTACCTCGGGCATGTCAAACTATAAAATCATGCCTAATTTTAAATTATTGGGAGTTGGCAGCCATAGTTGATATTAGGATTCTATCTACTTCAGGAGTCTTGTCGACTAGTACTCCTCCACTAGCTGCATCTATCATGCTCCTATCTCTTTACAAAAGTCCTTCATAGAAATATTGGATTAGTAGCTGCTTACTAATCTGATGATGTGGGCAGCTTGCACAAAGCTTTTTAAACCTCTCCCAATACTCATAAAGTGTCTCCCCATATAATTGACTAACATCGTATATTTCTTTTCTTATATTTGTGGCTCTAGATGCAGGGAAATAACATTCTAGAAATAATTTATTCATCTTATTCCAAGTAGTGATAGTGCCAGATGATAAATAATACAGCCAATTTTTTGGCTGCATCTCTTAAGGATAAAGAAAAAGCTTAGAGTTTAATTTGTTCTTCCGTTACTCCAGGAGGCTTTTTACTAGTACACACCTCATGGAATTCCATCAAGTGTTTATGTGGGTCTTCACCTACGAGACCATGAAAGTTAGGTAAAGGATAAATCAGTCCAAATTTTAATTGAAAATTAATGTTTTCATCAAGGTTAGGAAAAATAATGCATAATGGCTAATGGTTTAGATCTGGAGCTGCAAGCTCCTTTAGAGTGGGGTGCCTAGCCATGATTACTTCCTCCTTCTCCTGATGAATGTCCTTATGAAGTTCTCTTCTATGCCTGTGAATAGATTTTCCAATATTTGTATTGAATTGTAAATCTTGAGAATTAGTAGAACGAGTCACAGGCATAAATAATTAAAAAATCACAAAAATTTAATAGACACAGTCCCCGACAACAACGCCAAAATTTGGTGGGTACTGTTGTGGGTACACCAAATATAATAAATACCTTATCTCAAAACTAACCTGTAGTAGTGGGAGTAAGCGTCGATCCCACAAAGACTGGTATTACCTTTTTTGAATAAGAAAGGTGGGATTGAATGCTAAAAGTAAGTTAATAAAGTAAAAAGAGAATTATTGCAAATAATAAAAGAAAGTGATTAAGAATGAAAGTGTTGGTTTCAGTTGATATCCACCATCAAGGAATCGCATTGATCATTGACAACATAATTAATCTTAAATTGAGTATCTACCATTGCGATTCTATCCCTGTTCCTCCTTAAATTTAGTAATTGATGACGATTAGCTCAATTAATCATAATTAACAAGCAATCCTTTAGCACATCGGTAAAGCATAACCTATTAACTGCATGAAGAACTAGAGAAACTGATAGAGCTAAACAAACATAGACACATCGGTTATATTTAATTTAGTCAATCATTCACCATAGGTTTAATAATTTATAATCCAAAATTATTTATTCGATTTGCCTCTTGAATCATAATAATGAAAACTTTGTTCAAAACATAATTCAGCAGTAGATTGAAATAATGAAATCACTAGTGTGCACCCTAGATATCAATTGAAACAATCATAGGAATAAGAATGGATGAATAATCAATACTCAATTAGAATTGATATAATAAACTCAAATCCACATCTCACAATGCATAAAAAATCCTTGAGGTTTCAATCTTCCTTAACTAACAAAAATAAAACTAGCCACGTAGTGTAACATCCCATAAGAAAATAAAATTTATTAGACAATTTTTAGATATTTAAGGAAATATAATCCTTAAAAATTCTTCACCTTACGTGTATGCATAGAAATGTTCTAACATTAATGAAATAGGTAAAGAGAGAAAACATAAGAGGAAAAATTAGAAATAAATATACTAAAGAAAGGTCAAATTCTTGGGTAAGGAAGATAATTTTTTGTGAAGTAAATAGAGGTATTAAAATTTCAAGAAGATTGGATTAGGGTAATTTTTCCTAATTTAAGAGTTAAAGTTACTAAGTTTAGTATATCCACCCATAAATTAGGCTTTCACCTATGGACACTTCATATAGAGTTTTTCTACTTCACATGAATTTTTAGCAAGCCAATAGGATAGTCCAGGCAAGAAATAAAACATAGACGTAGATTAGGATATAAAAATTGGACCGGTAGCCCAAAAATCATGAAAATGTGACTAAGCCCATTATGAAAGGTAGAATTTTATCCAAAGTAAAGAAAATGAGCAAGAATGAGCCCAAACCCAAGAGGAAAACTAAAAACAAAAATAAAATAAAGTGATGAAATAATGGTGTAATCAAGATTAGGTGACATGGCATTAAGACAAAAATTTAGCAAGTGGTGTGATATCATACATTCATAATTTTAGCAAGTGGTATGATAATACAAGGCATTAGGAAAAAACATCTATATCCTACACTCATAATTTTAGCAAGTGGGTAATAATACATAGCATTATGACTAAACATCATTATCCTACACAAATAATTTTAGTTAAGTAAGGAAGATTCAAGGGTTGGAAATTTGCCACCTAAAAAGACAAACCTATCATAATTGATTAAGACAAAATAAAAAGAAATGAATCCCTAAATCAAAGGGACCTTGTCCCTTATCTTAGAAACATATTATCATAATTTTCAAAATACAAATCTCGTTCTGCTATGCATATCTTGACTAAGAAAGAGGAAGACAAGAACATAAGTTGTTTGTTTCCCAAAAATTCAACCAAGTGTATCCTAATTGTGATAAGGTAGACCCATGATCATGAAAGATGAATTATTTGGTGGTCTATTTAAGTAAAACCCACCCCTATAACATTAGAATTTTCATCCAAGTGAGGGAAAGCAAAAATAGAAGCAAAGTAGAGTAAGGAAAGGAGAGGAAGAAAGGAAGAAAGAGGAAGTAGAAGTCTAGAGGACTAAGTACTTAAGGTAAGTTTAACAATATTTCTTTTTTGAAGAAAACTTTTGAAACTTATAATAATTATATGAGATTTTGATCTTAGAACTTTGATGATTGGTCATGGATTTTCCTATATCATGTTACATATTATGTATGTTTGAATACTTAGGCCGGTGTAGATAGTTTTATATAGGTATGCCTATGGATGGCAAAATTGTTAGCTTCTGTTTTTAAATTTCTGGGATGAATAAGTAAGGAATTTAAAGACATGGTGAAGATGAAAAATGTAGATCTATGTCTTACGGATATTTAGCCAGTGGAATAACTCAATTTGGAGTCCATATGAGCTAGATATGGTCTGTTTAGTAAGCAATGTTCAGAAAATGGTTAATCAGGGAAGAACATGTTAGGATAGCTTCTGTTTTTTTTAATTTCTAGGAACATTATGTAGGAAATTAAAATAAATAGTTAACATAAGAATTATAGATATATGTGTCATGGAATTGTAGCCACTAGAATTATGCAATTTGGAGTCCATATGAGGTAGATATGGTCTGATTAGTAAGCAGTGGTCAGAAAATGGTTAATTAGGGAAGAATATGTTAGGATAGCTTCTGTGTTTTAATTTCTGAAAACCTTTTGTAGGGAATTAAAATACGTAGTTAACATATGAATTATATATATATATATATATATATATATATTTATATATGTCACGGATTTGTAGCCACTGGAATCACTTAATTTGGAATTTTTATGAGGGAGATATGGACCGATTAGTAGGCAGAGTTCAGAAACTATCCGAGAAGAAATAACCTGTACATTGAGGGACTAATATCACCTTGATTTATTAATATTTTGTTAAACTGTTAAACATAATAGTTTTAGATAATTGTTCGGTCTTGAAATTGACACCAAGATCCCCAACATTGGAGTTAAATTGAGCGAGTTATGCGCTGATTAGTAAGAGAAGGTTAGATGTGATGAAAACTTGCATCAAGAAAATAAAGAAATAAAATTAATATTTAAAAAAGAAGAAGAATCTTATAAATGAAAATAATAAATGATTAGCATATGTCATAGCCATTGCCATTGTTTGAACTTCTTACCATCTTAAGTGTGAAATTTTGACATAAAAATATTTTATAAAGTGATATTTGAAATGCTTATGTTCATGGCATGATTACTAATGATTTATGGTAATAGTTATATTTTGATGAACATACTTGTTATTGAAAGCATATTTTTGGCTATCATTGTGAAAAGAAAAAAAATGAGCACAGTCACATGGCAATCCGTGTGGTGCACCAGTAAGGGATGCCCTACCAACGGTTATGATCATGTTAATGAGAAAAGAAAGAGAAAGTGAGCCATGACGAACGGAGCGAGAAAAGCCCATACCGGAGAGTAGAAAATACTCACCCAGACCTGGGTATCTTGATATGAGAATAAATTGATAGTCATCATATGATATTCTAAAAATAATTAATCTTGTCATACAAGTCATTACTGTACAATTCTCATGTGCATAGATATTGTGCATTCATGTGACCAAAGATATTTACTGTAGTTTATACAGCCGAACATGACGTGATGAGCTATGTTGATGATGATTTATTGTTGAACTTACTAGGATTTAATTCTCACTATATTTCCATATCATGTTCATAAAATTAGTTATGCAGATTTTTCTATGGCTCTGGCTTTTAGTGTACATTGGATCGTGTTATTTTATGTTGGGCAGATCTCAGAATCAAATAATATGTTTGTGGTCGAGTTGGTTCAGATCCCGGTGAAGGTGCAACCACCCGCACCTATATCTCCGGAATTGGTCAACCAGAATAAATAAGATGTAGTTATTTATGTGTTTGATTTTGTTGTACGTACGTTTTGATTAATGATGTGTATGTGAACTCTATATTGTATAATAAATAATAAAATAAAAAAAGGTTGTTACATAATTGGTATCAGAGCAGGTCGATCCTAGATGGCCTGTGGGTGGTTAGTTATCTGAATCGTTCTTATAGTATCTTGAGTATGTTGTGGTAGTGTTGTGTAGGGGATCAGTGATTTCATATAGGTAAGAAATCACTAGTGTTTCCTATCTATATGCCGAGGTGGTGTTATGAATGCTGTTAAATATTTTTTTGAAACTAATTATTGGGTTTGATCACCTCAATAGTAGCATAACTTTATTTTTACCACAGAAGGAAATAGCACCACCAAGGAGTTATCCGGCAAACAATGCGGAGGAAACCCTGCACAACCTTGCCACGACAATTCGAGAATTTTATATTGATTTACTCCTTAGAACTCAATTAGTATCTATATCCCTATATAGAATGATATCGATTGAATTAAAAAAAAATAGTTACAAGACTTGTTAAACAAGGGATTTAAATGCCCTAGTACTTTTATTTAAGAGTGCTCCAGTTCTATCTTTGACAAAGAAAGATGGATCACTATGACTATGCATAGATTATAGACAGTTGAATAAGGTGACAATATAGAATAAAAACCCATTACCTCGTATAGATTACTTGTTTGACCAGTTACAAGGTGTTCAATAATTTTTTTTTCCAAAAATTGATTTGGGATATGAGTAACATTAATTAAGAATAAGAGAAGAGGATGTACGGAAATTTTCTTTTAAGACTCATTATAGGCATTATGAGTTCTTGGTGATGTCATTTAATTTGACAAATGTCCTAGCTGCATTCATAGATTTAATAAATAGTAATTAGGTCATCCCTGGATCAGTTTGTTTTTATTGATGATATACTAGAATATTTCTAAAGTTCAGAGGATCATTCAAAGATAGTTTTACCAACTCTAAGGGAGTATGGTTGGTAAAGATGGTATCCAAGTAGACTCTAAGAAAGTAAAAGTAGTACAACAATGGCTACGTTTTACTACATCTAAAGATGAAGATCCAAATCCAATTTGTGCTTCTTGCGGTTATCTGTCGTCCATTCTATTTGAGCCATAGTTGGATCAGGTACATGAACATATGCTTGTAAAGCATCAATCAACTCCTCAGCATTTGAAGCTGAGATGAGAATTCATTGTGCTGAGTGTGAGATGAACCTTTGTTCCACAACATGATCAAGAAAAGACAATAGATCATCAAAGAAGTGATTAACATTTAACAAACCTATCGGTTTGTGATGCATATTTAGTTAAGCCCAAGAAATTATTTGAAAAATCTCTTCTAAAGTACCAAAACCACCTCGTAAGGCAATGAAGGCATCAGCATTGCTCATCATTCTAGCCATGCGTTCATGCATGGAAGCTACCCTAAACTCTTCCCCAATTGCCTTTCCTACGATGTTAGATGCAGCTAGAGCTGTAGGAATAATACATAGAACTTGACATCCTCCTACATAGGCAACGGTAGACACACACCCCATTAATCCACGGTTACCTCCACCATAGACTAAATGAATTTTTCTTCTGCCCAGTACCATACCTAGGTTTTGTGCAGTTTTTACATACTCTCCATCCTTTCCAGGACTAGAACCACAAAAGACACAAATATTTTGAAATTGATGAAATGTGATTCCCTCCATAGATGCACACACCTTAACTTGGAGTATGAAAGTAAAGATATTAACGTGTGCATTTATAGAACTCAAAGAATAGCATATTTATGATAGCTATGCAAATAGGCCGGGAATAATTAAAATAGTTATGTGAGTGATTGGTGGATATTAGCTAAATTGAAGGTGAAATTTTCTAAAATGATGGCAAGCATGTATATGTATAGTAGTTGTGATAGTCACTCATATTAAGCATATAAAGAGAATAAGGTTAAGATATCATCAGAAATTTGTCTTTGTTGTCTTTGATGAAACCTTGATATCTTGATTCTTGTAGAGAAATTGTAGGTGATAGGCGTAATTGAAAAACAAAAGAAAGTGAAAATGTAAACAAGTTAGTTGTTGAAGAAGGACAATCAAATGATTTATTTTTTTTCCCAATATTTTTGCCAGTCGACTATTGTTATTATTAAGTCGACTAGCTATTTTGAGAAATTTTAATTTAGACTGATTATTTTACAGTTGATTGATTACATCTATTTTGAAGCAATCAACTGCATCCTATCAGTTAACTACGTATTCTTTGATTTTCACAAACTTTTATAAACTTAGAAATATTTTTTTTTCATGTGATATCTTTCCACCGAATACCAACAGATTTAAAGTAGATTTTGGCACATATATTCAAACCTTGCGGCCACCGATTTTTGTCGATATTACAATTAAATTTTTGTTTTCAGATTTTCAAGAATTACGGTCACCGATTTTAACTCTCTCTAATGTTTTGTCCAAACTTTCGACTTTCTATTTTAGCACCGTTCCTTATTATGCTTTTCGTTTGTTCTACTACGTTGTCCTAGATTAATATTTGACATTAAACGCAAGATTATTTTCTCATATTACAAGAAAAGTTAATTAATTAATTAATTTATTATTATATTTGAAACTCAACTATTATGGTGTTTTGACGAATGTAATCAAGAGAATTAATGGTGTTGAAGTTCTTGAGGAATAAAATATGGCAAGTAGGATTTAAATTAATCTTTGAACTCTTCATTTGGAAATAAGGAGAATATTTTGAGAACCATGTCCAAAAATAATGTAAGTGATCAAAATATTTGTGTTAAAGGTTTATATCATGCTAAATTGAGTATAGTATCTAGGATGTGAATTATGTTGGAATTAAGAATTCATGTATGAGTAATTGTTAGGAAAAATCTTCTTGAAATGATTCGGTGAATTAAATGGGATTGACATAAGTTAGAATGAGGTACTTTTGGATATGATAGAAGAAATAATTAAAAATTTTGACAATGAGTTTAATGGTGTTAATAATATGGTATAGAATTACTGTGATGAGGTAAGTTGGAATTATTAGACATGTGTCAATGGTACATAAATGTTATTAAAGGTTTGGTGGATTTATTGCTACGTATGTCTAACATATTGATTAAATGATTTTGGGATAAAAAAAGATGAGAGACATAAGATGATGATATTCATGGGATGATGTTGATATATGGAAACCATAAAAAAATGACTTGATAGAAGTTTAGAATAAGAAAAGATAGTTACCCAATATGAAGGTGAATATGTTCCTTTATGTGTGAGTTTTCTAATATCGACCCAAAGATATATCCATTCGAGCTAGAGGATATAAAGTAAAGAACTTATGGATGAAAGAAATCCCTAAAGTTAAGTTATATGGCAAAATCACTCAAGTGAATAGATATATTAGAAAGTAAAGATGATATATAGAAAAGATATCCCTAATTATTTGGGTAATAAAGTTGGTAACTCTGAATTATGCTTTCGTTTCATTCTCTACATGTGGTAGGATGGGTTGAAATTCGGGGACTGAATTTCTAAAGGGGGGAAGAATGTAACATCCCATAAGAAAATAAAATTTATTAGACAATTTTTAGATATTTAAGGAAATATAATCCTTAAAAATTCTTCACCTTACGTGTATGCATAGAAATGTTCTAACATTAATGAAATAGGTAAAGAGAGAAAACCTAAGAGAAAAAATTAGAAATAAATATACTAAAGAAAGGTGAAATTCTTGGGTAAGGAAGATAAATTTTTGTGAAGTAGATAGAGGTATTAAAATTTCAAGAAGATTGGACAAGGGTAATTTTTCCTAATTTAAGAGTTAAAGTTACTAAGTTTAGTATCTCTACCCATAAATTGGGCTTTCACCTATGGACACTTCATATAGAGTTTTTCTACTTCACATGAATTTTTAGCAAGCCAATAGGATAGCCCAGGGAAGAAATAAAACATAGACTTGGATTAGAATATAGAAATTGGACCGGTAGCCGAAAAATCATGAAAATGTGACTAAGCCCATTATGAAAGGTAGAATTTTATCCAAAGTAAAGAAAATGGGCAAGAATGAGCCCAAACCCAAGAGGAAAAAAAATAAAGTGATGAAATAATGGTGTAATCAAGATTAGGTGACATGGCATTAAGACAAAAATTTAGCAAGTGGTGTGATATCCTACATTCATAATTTTAGCAAGTGGTATGATAATACAAGGCATTAGGACAAAACATCTATATCCTACACTCATAATTTTAGCAAGTGGGTAATAATACATAGCATTATGTCCAAACATCATTATCCTACACAAATAATTTTATTTAAGCAAGGAAGATTCAAGGGTTGGAAATTTGCCACCTAAAAAGACAAACCTATCTTAATTGATTAAGACAAAAGAAAAAGAAATGAATCCCTAAATCAAAGGGACCTTGTCCCTTATCTTAGAAACATATTATCATAATTTTCAAAATACAAATCTCCTTTTTCTATGCATATCTTGACTAAGAAAGAGGAAGACAAGAACATAAGTTGTTTGTTTTCCAAAAATTCAACCAAGTGTATCCTAATTGTGATAAGGTAGACCCATGATCATGAAAGATGAATTATTTTGTGGTCTATTTAAGCAAAACCCACCCCTATAACATTAGAATTTTCGTCCAATTGAGGGAAAGGAAAAATAAAAGCAAGGTAAAGTGACGAAATGAGAGGAAGAAAGGAAGAAAGAGGAAGGAAAAGTCCAGAGGACTAAGTACATAAGGTAAGTTTAACAATATTTCTTTTTTGAAGAAAACATTTGAAACTTATAATATTTATATGAGATTTTGATCTTAGAACTTTGATGATTGGTCATGGATGTTGCTATATCATGTTACATATTATGAATATTTGAATACTTAGGTTGGTGTAGATAGTTTTGCATAGGTATGGCTATGGATGGCAAAATTTTTAGCTTCTGCTTTTAAATTTGTGGGAAGAATCAGTAAGAAATTTAAAGAAATGGTTAACATGAAAAATGTAGATCTATGTCTTACGGACTTTAAACCACTGGAATAACTCAGTTTGGAGTCTATATGAGGTAGATATGGTCAAAATAGTAAGCAGTGTTCAGAAAATGGTTAATCAGGGAAGAACATGTTAGGATAACTTTAGTTTTTTTAATTTTTGGGAACATTATGTAGGGAATTCAAATAACTAGTTAACATAAGAATTATAGATATATGTGTCTCGGAATTGTAGCCACTGGAATTAAGCAATTTAGAGTCCATATGATGTAGATATGGTCTGATTAGTAAGCAGTAGTCAGAAAATGGTTAATCAGGGAAGAATATGTTAGAATAGCTTATGTGTTTTAATTTTTGGGAACATTATGTAGGTAATTAAAATACATAGTTAACATACGAATTATAGATATATATGTCACGGATTTGTAGCCACTGGAATCACTTAATTTGAACTTTTTATGAGGGAGATATGGACTGATTAGTAGACAGAGGTCAGAACCTATCTGAGAAGAAATAACCTGTACATTGAGAGAGTAATATCACCTTGATTTATTAATATTTCACTAAACTGTTAAACATAATAGTTTTTGATAATTGTTTTATCTTGAAATTGACACCAAGATAACCAACATCAGAGTTAAATTGAAGGAGTTATGCTCTAATTAGTAAGAGAAGGTTAGATGGGATGAAAACCTACATCAAGAAAATAAAGAAATAAAATGAATATTTAAAAAAGAAGAATAATCTTATAAATGAAAATAATAAATGGCATGAAAATATCTTATATATGCCATAGCCATTGCCATTGTATGAACTTCGTACCATCTTAAGTGTGAAATTTTGACATGAAAACATTTTATAAATTGATATTTGAAGTGGTTATGTTCATGGCATGATTACTAATGATTTTTTGTAATAGTTATATTTTGATGAACATACTTGTTATTGAAAGCATATTTTTGGCTATCATTGTGAAAAGAAAAGAAATGAGCACGATCACATGTCAATCCGTGTGGTTCACTAGTAGGGGACGCCCTACCAACGGTTATGATCATGTTAATGAGAAAAGAAAGAGAAAGTGGGCCATGTCGGACGGAGCGAGAAAAGCCCATACCAGAGAGTAGAAAATACTCACCCTGACTGGGGTGGCTTGATATGAGAATAAATTGATAGTCATCATATGATATTCTAAAAATAATTAATCCTGTCATACATGTCATTATTGTACGATTCTCATGTGCATTCATGTGATGAAAGATATTTACTGTAGTTTATACAGCTGAATATGACGTGATGAGCTATATTGATGATGATTTATTGTTGAACTTACTGGTATTTAATTCTCACTATATTTCCATATCATGTTCATAAAATTAGTTATGCAGATTTTTCTATGGCTCTGGCTTTTAGTGTACGTTTGATCGAGTTACTTTATGTTGGGCAGATCTCAGAATCAAATAATATGTTTGTGGTCGAGCTGGTTCTGATCCCAGTGAAGGTGCAACCACCCGCAACTATATCTCCGGAATTGGTCAACCATAATAAATAAGATGTAGTTATTTATGTGTTTGATTTTGTTGTACGTACATTTTGATTAATGATGTGTATGTGAACTCAATTTGGGTGTACCTACGACAGTACACACCAAATTTTGGCGCTGTTGCCGGGGACTGTGTCTATTACTTTTTGTGATTTTATTTTGATTTATGCCTGCGACTCGTTCTTTTAATTCTCAAAATTTAGAGTTCAATCCAGATATTGAAAAATCTGTATACAGGCACGGAAGAGAACTTCAAGAGGACATTGATCAAGAAGAGGAGGAAGTAACCATGGCAAGGCACCCCACTCTGAAGGAGCTTGCAGCTCCAGATTTTCATCAGCAACCTTTATGCATTACTTTTCCCAATCTTGACGACAATGTTAATTTTGAGTTGAAATCTAGATTAATTCATCTATTACCTAATTTTCGTGGTCTTGCAGGTGAAGACCCGCATAAACATTTGAAGGAATTTAATGTGGTATGTACCAGGATGAAGCCCCCTGGAGTAACTGAGGAACAAATAAAACTCAGGGCTTTTCCTTTTTCATTAAGAGATTCAACCAAAGATTCGTTGTATTATTTACCCTCTAGTACTATCACTACTTGGAATGAGATGAAGAGAATGTTATTTTGCTGCATCTAGGGCTGCTACTATCAGGAAAGAAATATGCGACATTAGGCAATTGCATGGAGAAACACTTTATGAATATTGGGAGAGGTTTAAAAAGCTTTGTGCAAGCCGCCCACATCATCAGATTAGTGAGCAACTACTAATCCAATATTTCTGTGAAGGTCTTTTGCAGGGAGATAAGAGCATGATAGATGCAGCTAGTGGAAGAGCACAAGTAGAAAAGACTCCTGAAGCAACCATAATCCTAATATCAAATATGGCTGCCAATTCGCAACAATTTGACATTACGCATGTTCCTCATATTAGGCATGCCCATGAGGTAAGTACTAGTTCTCTTCAGAATCAAATATATGAACTTACTTCTCTTGTGTGCCAAATGGCTACAGGTACACTACAACAAGTTAAAGTATGTGGAATATGTTCAGCCACAGGGCACCCAACTGACATGTGTCCTACACTTCAAGAGGAACCCACAAAACAAGCAAATGCTGTAGGCGGTTTTCCTGGTCAACCAAAGAGGTATGATCCTTATGCTAATACATACAATCCTGGATGGAAGGATCATCCCAATTTCAGATATAGGAATGCACAAAATAGGCCTGCAGGACAAAATTTTCAGCAAAATCAGCAAGCATATTATCCTAGACAAAATACATCTCAGGATCACCAGGTAAATAATTCCTTGGAAGATGTTGTCAAATCTCTTGTACATAATTCTCATCAATTTCAGCAAGAGAAAAGAGCCAACATTCAGAACCAAACAACTCAAGTAGGTCAGTTGGCAACCACAGTGAGTCGATTGAATGCTCAAAACTCAGGTAACTTACCTTCTCAAACTGTGGTAAATCCTAGAGAAAATGTCAGTGCAATTATTTCAATGAATGGTAAGGAAATTGAAGGTTTACCCCTTTCTTCTCCTAAAATGCATGAGAAATTAAATAAGGAGAAAGAAGAATCTATAGGTAATTCTCTATCTACTCCAAATTATGAAGTAGTGCCTTCTTTTCCAGAAGCTCTTAAAGAGAAGAGGCTAAATGAGAAAACTTCTGAATTGTATGACATCTTTAGAAAATGTGAAGTTAATCTCCCCCTTCAAGATACCATTAAACATGTGCCAAGATATGCAAAGTTCTTGAAAGAACTATGTACTCAAAAAGAAGGGAAAAAATTAAAGGATTTTGAAAAAGGTTCATATGAGTCAGAATGTATCTGTTATGATACAAACAAAACTCCCTACTAAATGCAAGGATCCAGGTATGTTTACTATTCCATGCAAAATTAGGGGAACTCGCATTGAAAAGGCTATGTTAGATTTAGGAGCTTCCATCAATGTTATGCCATATTCTGTATATACATCTTTGAATTTGGGACAATTGAACTCTGTAAATTTGATAATTCAACTAGCAGACAGGTCCACTGCATATCCTAAGGGAATAATTGAGGATGTCTTGGTGCAGGTTGATGATTTGGTGTTCTCTACAGATTTTTATGTGCTTGACATGGACAATGGGGATTTCACTTCTCCAATATTATTAGGGAGACCATTCTTGAAAACCTCTAAAACAAAGATAGCTGTTCACAATGATACACTCACTATGGAATTTGACGGTGAAGTAATAAAATTCAATATGTATGAAGCCATGAAACACCTAGCTGATGATACTCTTGTTTATTCCATTGATATACTTGATTCTTTGGCATACGATGTGTTTGAATTAGATGAAAAGGATAAAATAGAGGAAAGTGTGAACAAATCTATAGCAGAAGATGATGGTGAGATAGACTTAGATGAAGAAACAAAGGAAAAATTGGCTGCACTCAATGATTTTTTAGAAGGGCCACCAAAAGGTAAGGTTGCTTATAAGGAATTATCAAATTCTAATACTACTCTTGCACTTTCTGTTTTGCAGGATCGTGGATCAATTTTGTCACCTCTTCCTAATCACCTGAAACACCTGGAAGTAGGAGATGCATCACCTATTATAGTTGCAAAAAGTTTAGGTGTTAAAAAAGAAGAGGAATTGATGCATATTCTTCAGGAAAAAAGAAATGCCATTACAAAAACAATTACAAACCTTAAAGGCATAGACCTGACTACAAAGTTGCATCAAGTTCTAGAAATAAAATGGGTTAGACCCCTTAAAGGTAAGAAATCTCTCCCTTGGTTAGAACCACTTGTTATTACTAATGTGGCTTCTAGTTATACAGTTGAATTTTAAGGATTGAATCAGTCCCAAAAATTTAAAGTGAACATCAAAGAGCCTCCATGAACAAAGATAGGGAGCTGGGTCGAGCCAGCAACATTAAACAAAGGCGCTTTTTGGGAGGCAACCCAACATAGTCAAAAAAAAGTCAAAAGCAGAAAATTGAAGATCCAGCAATGCAACACGCTCATTCTAACTCAAAAAAATTCAGGGAAGATCACTTAACTCATATGTTTTTCTATATCCTTCCCTAATTCTTATCTTTCTTTTACATTGAGGAAAATGTAAATTTTGAGTGTGGGGGTGGGCGTATACTTTTCTGAATCATTATGACCGTATATTGAGCATCAATTTTCTAATTTTCACTATTAATGCACTTTTATTGCGTTTAGCTAGTTGAGTGATTGTGTGAGTGTTCAATTTATGTTTTGGGATGTTAGGCACAACCAACAGCCAATGATATGACTATCCAAATTTTTTTTAGCTCTTGAAAAATATAGAAAATTCATGGTTGTGTGCAATTTTATCCCTTTTGCAATTTATTACTTTTGACTTTAAAATCCTGAAATATTTTTGCACAATAACTTTGGGCATTAAATTTATCTTTTACTTAGAGAAGGTTTACATAATTCAAATATATTTCATGATCTACACAGAATTCTAGAACTTATTTGAATGCTGCTTGAGGCGAAATCTTAGGCTAATACTATTATTTAGGAGATGATTTAGGCATTATTTGATAGATTGAGCCTTGCAAGCCTAACCTAAACAATGAAATATCTTTAGTTCCTCTATTTTGAGCTTAATGAACTTTTCCTTCTAAAAACCACAAATGAGTCGAAGGACAAATTTTGTATGAATATCCTTATTTTTTATCCTATTCACTCACTCTATAATTATTTTTTTGAATACTTGTTTTGTAGAGCTTTATTTACAGAAGGGTGGAAGGGTGGAGCAAGGAAAAGAAAGGAATTATGCAAAGAAAAAAAAAGAGAATTACGTAAAGAAGAGAGAAGAAAAATCCAAAGAGGATAAAAGCAAATTTTGTGGGTGAAGGAAAAAAAATTTGAGAACCAAGAAAAAGGATGGATTAAACTCAATTGAAACAAGAAAATGAGTGTGTGGGAAAAAATCAACCCAAATTTAGGAAAGCTCAAGAGATCAGATTTTATCATGTGGTGCTGGGTGATTGAGCCTAAATTTATATCTTTTATCTTATCTTATACTCTAGCCACGTTGCAAGCTAAATAAAGTCCTATTGATCCTAGAGGTAGTTCTGGCCTACATTAGTGGAGAGTGGCATGAAGAATAAGCATATAGAAATCCTAAACTATTAGAGATCTAAAAAAAAAATTTGGGATATATAAACTCATCCGAGTAAAGGAAAATTTATTGACCCAAAAATGCACACACTAGGGATTCAAAAGGATAAAATAATAGATTGTATTTGTGTTAATCTTGTGCATGATTATGACCTTCCAAAAAAATTTTAGAGTATATATTTTATGTTATGAGGTAAACGTTTGGTAAGCCTAACACTCACTACATTATTGATTGTTGTGTTTTTGTCTTTAGGGATTATTTTGCTTGAGAACAAGCAAAAGGTTGAGTGTCAGAGTATTTGATGTGATCTTAATTAAGCATGATATTAATACCTTTAAACTTGCTTTTTTTTATTTAAGTAAAATATAATTTTGAATTAGCTTTGTTTTGTGTTTTGTGTTGAGGAACAAAGAAAGAAGAAAAGAGAAGAAAAAGATAAGAAATTAATGGAAAAATGCTACATTGTAGGGATTCCAGACCTTTCAACACTTTTTTGAGCATATCTCCCTCTTATGAACTCCAATCAAAGTAATTCAAGTGGTTGTGAAAAGATAACACAATCATATACAACCTTTTTGTTGACCACTTGGTCAAATTTGGCAGATTTCATAGCGTTACAGAGCTCGCCAATCAGAATCACAGTGTAGCAGGATGAATTCTGACCTTTGGTCACTAATTTTTTCATATCTCCTTCAATTTAGCTGAGCTTAAGTTGATTCTAGCGGCTATGGAAAGAAATAACACAGAGCTACAACTTTCGTGGTTGGCACTTTGGCAAATTCAAGAACTTTTGGGGCACCGCGGCGCTGCATCATTGCAGACTCAGAGTGCCGCGGCGCCTCTATAGAGAGCCGCGGTGCTGTGTCATTGAATACTCGGAGCGCTGCGGCACTCGCCACTGCACCAGGTCACTGAATTCATGAATTTTAGGTCTTTTTGACTCCAATTGAACCCCGATGGGCTGGGATTTGACCTAGATACACTCCTACTTCGATTAGGAGGAGTTAATTTATAAAAGGGAGGAAAGCAAGCAGAAAATTCATTCAATCCTTCATCCAAGTTCTTAGTTACATTCTTTAATTCTTCTTTAGATTTTCATATGGCCCTGCGTGGCTAGTTCTTTTTAATTCGTTGAGATAGATTGAAATCTCAAGGGATCTTCAGGCATTGTGAGATGTGGATTTGATTTTTTTATTTCAATTTGAATTGAGTAATGATTATTCATTTTCTCTTCTTCTCTATGATTATTCATATGATTGCTAGGGAGGCCTACTAGTATATTGTCTGTCTTAATCTACCGCTGAATTATGTTTTGAACAAAGTCTTCAATTTTGTGATTCATGAGGCAAATAGGTTTGAGGATTTTAGATTATAAATCATCGAACCTATGATGAGTAATTAACTAAATTAGATATAGCCGATGTGTTTAGCTCTGTCAGTTTCTCTAGTTCTTCATGCGATTAATAAGTTATGCTTTATCGATGTGCTAATGGATTGCTTGTTAATTAGGGTTTAATTCGTGCGATTGTCATTAATTTACTAGACTTAAGGAGCAACGGGGTTAGAAACCCAATGATAGATATTCAATTACATTGATTATGTTGTCAATGATCAATACAATCCCTTGACGGTGGATATCAACCGAAACCAACGTCTTTATCATTAATCACTCTCTCTTAATTGCTTTCATTATTATTTACTTAGTTTTATTTGCAATTATCAATACCCCCTTTCTCAATCACATAAGGTAATTCCAATCTCTGTGGGATCGATCCTTACTCCCACTACTACAGGTTAGTTATGAAATAAGGTATTAATTTGGGTGTACCTGCGACAGCACGCACCACATAACTGTAAGGACTCTAATGACAGGTTTCAACCTCTGACTCACTTGGATCTAAAAAATAGACATCCTAATGCTTACCATAGATTCTCTTTTCTATCAAGATCGTAGTTAACTAGAATTTTACAAAATGTGTGTCTTAGAGCTTGCCATGGCTTCTTCTCTCTGTCTAGACTCCTTCCTCTAATTTTAGGGGGTTTGATCGGAATCGTGACTGTAGATGCCAAATAGTCGGATATGGTTCGTAGCACAAACAAATTAGCATGAAACAGATTCCTTAGTGCTCGCCTTGGCTTTTCCTTTCCATTGAGGTTGTTTTCTCCCATTTTAGAGCATTTGACCTAAATTAGAAGAACGACACAACTATAGGCCTCTAGCTATAGGATCCAATAGCCAATGCAATAGAATCATACAAAAATGGCATCCAAGCACTCAACATAGCTTATCCTAATCATCGTGACCCATTTATTCCATTCGAAGTGTTTAACGTGACCCTAAACTACATATATTGCTGTAAGTCATCAAAATCATGTGAAACAGACGTCCTATTGCTCGAGACGCCTTTTAGTCTCTGTCGAGACAATTTTTTTCTACTTTTGGGGCATTTTGCCTTGCATAGAAGTGTGAGCATACCTATAAGATATCTAATAATAGGATCTGGTAACCAGTGTAGCATAAAAGCGTGAAATAGACATCCTTGTGCTCTCCCAGACTTTCCCTCTCTATCGAGACATGTTTATCCTATTTAAGTACATTTAACCTAACTGAAAGCAAAGACATAACTATACGGTCTCTAACTACAGGTTCTATCCACTGGTTGACTTAGATTGTATGAAATAGATGTCTATATCCTACACTCATAAATTTAGCAAGTGATATAATAATACATGCCATTAGGACAAAACATTCCTATCCTACACAAATAATTTTAGCCAAGCAAGGAAGATTCAAGGGCTAGAAACTTGCCACTTATAAAGGCAAACCTATCATACTTGTGTGAGACAAAACAAAAAGAAAAAGAATCCCTAAATCAAAGAGACCTTATCCCTTATCTTAAGAATATTTTATCATGATTTTCAAAATAAAAATCTTCTTTTCCTATGCATATCTTGACTAAGGGAGAGGACGACATGAACATGAGTTTTCTTTCCTAAAAAAGCAACCAAGTGCATCCTAATTCTGATAAGATAGACCCATGGTTATAAAAGGTGAACCACATGATAGTTTATTTAAGTAAAATCCACCCTTATAACATTAGAATTTTGTCCAAGTGCGGGAGAGGAAAAACATAAGCAAGGTAGAGTAAGGAAAGGAGAGAAAGAGAGGAGAAGAGAGGAATAAAAAGGAAGGAGAAGTCTAGAGGACTAAGTACTCAAGGTAAGTTAGCTTAATCTCCACTTGAATCTATATTTCTTCTTCATTCTTGGGGTTGAAAAACTCACCCTCCTTCTCTTATTTAAGCTGCTAGAAAAGCTAAGGGAATGGAAGAATCTTGCTACTTTCTTCAAGAGGAAAGAAGAAAAAGAATTCACTAAGTGAGCTAGGGAGATCTCTAGGTAGGTTTAACAAAATCTCTTTTTTGAAGAAAAGTTTTGAAATTTATAACATTTATGTGGGATTTTGATCTTAGAACTTTGATGAAATTTACAATATTTTCTACTTTGTTGATTGGTCATGGATGTTGCTATATCATGTTACAAGTTATTTTGCATATGATGGATGTTTTGGACATTACAGTTAGTGTGGAAATTCTACATAGGTATGGCTATGGCTGCCAAAACTTTTATGATTTTTATGCTACTATTTTGTATATTTGAATGTGGTGAAAAACTGATGGAATATGATTAGATGTAAAGCAAATGACAGAGGATGTAATATAATGATGAACTAAAACCTTAGGAAAGAATTGAAAGCTTTTGTTTTTGAAATTCTGGGAAGAATCGGTTCGGAATTAAAAGAAATGGTTAACATACAAAATGGAGATCTATGTCTCATGGATTTTTAACCACTGGAATCACTTAATTTGGAGTCCATATGAGGAAATATTGCCCGATATGTAAGTAGTGGTTAGAAAATAGTTAACCAGGGAAGAATCTGTCAGGTATGCTTATGTGTTTATGTTTCTGGGATAAATCTGTAGGGAAATAAAAAAAATTCTTAACATGAAAAATGTAGATATATTTAGGGCCAGGTGAGTATTTTTCATCGTGCTTTCTTCCTTTTACTCATCCCTTGTTTCATTCTTCTTTTCCTATGTCCTAGTCATACCTCACCCAATTTTCCTATGTTTCTTTCTCCTTTATAAATTCTATCTCCATCTCCATCTCCAATCCTTTTGCAAGCTCCCATTCCTTCTACCTTACTTTTTTCCCACTTCCTCCTTGGACTATTCTCTTACTCCCAGCTTTTCTCCACAATCCTGTGCTCCCCTTCTTTTCCTTCTTCCAACCACACTATAACCATCAACTCCCTTCTTCCATATTCCCTTTATAACTCTCGAACCTATAAATTTTCTCATGGCCTAGCTCTCCCTCATCCAATCCCACCGTGCTCACCCCTACACCCAAACGGTTAAGCTCTTTTTATCTTCCCTGTATTATTCTCCTCCATTTCCTTCTTCAACCTATGCTCCTTCTCCCTCACCGACTATCGAAGCATCCTTTCTGTAACACCCTAGATTTTCTATTATTTTTCTTATAAAATAAAATGTTGAGAAGGGTAAAACAAAGTGTTTCCTAATGGCATAGTTCTAAAGTAATGGCATGGCACAATTGTAATAATTAGATAAATGAAGGGCATTGGATAAGGAAGGAGGAAGATTCTCCAAGAAGCCTTAATATTTTAATGTTTATTGTTGACTCAATAGGGGAAGTCGCCAACCTAAATGAGAGAAGGAGAGTAGCCGGTGAAGAAAGAAAAAGAAAAGAGACGAAGAGAGAGAAAGAGAAGGAGGAGAGGAGAGAGAAAGTTGAAAAAGGAAGCAAGAAAAGGTAAGTTAACGCCTTTAATCTTAGTTTTGATCATCGATCCTTGGACATAATGATAGGGGGAATATTTCTACATCTTGGTGGTTGAAGAATGAGAGAGGAAATCCAGCAACCTAGAGAGAGAAAGAGTTTTCTTAGTGCTATAAAGTAAGATCAACATCTCTCCTTTGGTTTTCTTGACTAAATGACCTTGTGTTTGTGTTTATATGCAATAATGGAAGTATAATGTTAAGGTAAATGCATGTATTGATGAGGCTTTTATGATGTTAATGGTTGTCTTCCAAAAATGTGAGTGTTAGAGCATTAACTAGGATTCTTTTATGGATGTTTTTATAGGCTATATTCCATGATTTTGGGGGATAAATGTGACTCGTAATTTGAAATTTATGTGCCTAAAACGCATGTTTGGTTGTTTTCTGGTTTGGTGGCAAATTTGGAGAGGAAAATAGGAGTTTTGTTGTTTTTGCACCTAGAGCATGGCTGTGCTTTGTGGCTTGGCCTAGATGTGATCTTGGCTAGAATGGAAAAGCACGAGTATTAGAATTTAGAACAGAGCACAAAGCATGAGTGGCAACACGACTGTGCTTTATGACATGGCTAAGCCGTGTGCATGTTGGTTTGCACGTTTTTGCATATTTTATTTCTTTTTTGAGTTTTAATCAAAAGCTAATAAATATAGGGCCTTAATTAGAGTTTCATGAGCTATAAAGTAGAGAAAAATTAAGTGGTTTGCTTGATTGTGTAATACTCTCCTTGAATAATTGATAAATGCATGAAGGCATAGAGGTAAATGATGCATGAATGCTATATGTAAGTGCTATAAATCATAAATATATGCAAGTAAAGGGCTAAATGATATATGTATGCTATGGGAAGATGCAAAGGCATAATTACTTCATCTTATATTATATGATGGATTATTGTAGCATGCATAAGAACAATGGTTGGATCATGCATATATGTTAATTATGTGTGTTCTATTAAGACAAGTGGCTGGAAAATATGTTAAAAGACATGTGATGGTCAGGAGGATCCTCTCTAAAGTAGGGTGGCCTGGCAACAGGTGTCATTTTGCTGTGTTGAGGTGCCTAATGATAAGGATGATCCTCTCCAAAGTAGGGTTGCTAGCAACAAGTGTTACTTTGCAATGTTGAGGAGACTGACAATTCCAGGATGACCCTTACCCGACTAAGGTGACCCAGCGACATATGGTACCTTGTGAATGTAACACGACTGAAGGATTGTGGTTGTGATACAGTACCAAGATAAGGGATGTCCTATAGCCTAGAGTGGTCGATGTAGGAAGGATCGCTCTGACCAAGGAACCCAGTGGTGGGTGAGTAGCTGAAGGTGGTAAGGGCTCACACCACCTTGAGATTAGATAAATTGAGAACCTCAGATGATGAGCCACTATTGAAAAATGTGCAATTACCTTATTAATACATAATTTGTTATATTTACATGATATTGATGCATAACCTGTATAAAGATTATGTGTGCATATTATATATCTATGTATCTCTTTTGTGCAAAGAGAAAATGCTTTTTGTAACTTATACAACTGAACATAACATGTGAGTTTCCCTAATATGTTCTATTTTACTGGATGTTGACCTTGCTGAGATTTTATATCTCATTATGTTGGTGGTGTTATGTTCAGACTCTTGACATGTCGTTTCTCATCTTGACCCTGATACTAGAGCTACAGACGGTGGATGTCCCTTACTTTGGACAATTCACTGTTATTGTGAACCTGTTAGTGATCAACATGGTGGAAGTACTTACACTCGGGCCACCTCCTCCACTAGCTGTACCCCAGGGGTAATGGCCATGGGAGTTGTAGTGTAGTAGGTTATATATGTATGTGGTTGTAAATGGGCTAACCTATTGTTTTGGTGTAACTACACGGTACTTTGCTTTTTGAGTATGATGCCGAGTACATAGGGTTACACGTGTTTATACGAGCTAATCCTTGATGTTTTGTAAACATGTATATATATATATATATATATATATATATATATATATATATATAAGATGCATATATTTTGGATAGCTGATTATCTATTGTATGTTATTTACATTACCCAAAAACAATAACCAGTCATTACACTCTGTAACCATACCCACCGACCAAGTCCATCCAAGCCTCCATATTCCCATTTGCTACCCGAGCTAACTCCACCACCGTGCTTCCAACCTAGAAATTCCCTCCCCTGCACTAGCATTATCCCTCACCTAACGTAACTCCCTCCCCTCTAGTCTTCCTTCTCCCAAAACTCCTAACTCCCAGCTTTCTTGTGCCCGTCACCATTCCCTACACTAGACTCTCACCTTGCTGGCACTTCTTGGCTATTTTCCATTTAGTTAACTCTGGTTCTCTGTAGTTGTGCTTAATTTATTTTTTTCTAAATAAGAATTACCTGATTAATTGCATGTCTTCCTTATTACACTAGTTTGACTAGGTTGCTAAAATACTGAATTTGCTAAGTTTGCTTGTTTCTTTGGCTAGTTATATCTGCATTATTCTGGTTTTCATTTTGAGATAAGCCTAGTGATTGCCCTTGCTGAATTTTGAATTCTCTTATAAACACTTGGCTTATTTGAAATTGTTGGAATATCCTGCCATTTTATCGTACTTTCCTTGGATAGTATATAAATTAGAAATTGGTGCATTTACTTGGTTTGGAAGGTAGTCACTAGATATTGTTTCCTCTTGCCTTGGTATTTGCTTGTATTACCTATTGCACTAGTTTTTCTGGGAATTTTTTGCAGTATTAAAAATTATATGTTGCTTGTTTTTTGCCTAAGTTGACATTACTTTGTGTTAAGTCAAGTTAATGCTGGTTAGTTCTGCTTAATTAGACTGCCTGTCTTGGATTTACATTGCTCTGAATCATGCTTTGAACTTGACTAGAATTAGCCATATCAGGACCTATATGTTGTGCTATTGTCTGGTTTGTTTGGAATTATTTTGATTTACACATTAATTTTCTACTTTTAGTGTCCTGGTTTAGTTAATGTCAACTGCAAATAGTCCATGGTTGGTCCTAGTGCCTGTTTATCCCACTCCCTATTACATTTTAACTTTATATCATTTCCCATGGCCCCTAAAAGAGCCAGAACTGGTCAAAGCTCTTCTAAATCTCAACAACCACGTAGAGGACGAATTCAATGACTATCCTAACCACCTCACTAAAGAAAGAGTATGGCATCATATTTGTTTATGATAATCAACGGACATGATACGATACTCTAGTTAAACGGGGAATGCTGAGTACCTGGTATATGGAGAAGGAATGCTCAAAATGGCTAAGACTTTTAACACATATCCGATACTTGGTTGATAGGATTGGGTAAACCAACTTTGTTTGGCTATGTTACCCGACTTATGCCTAAACCACCTTAGAGTTTTTTAATACAGTTAATGTTGTCCTGTTTTGGGGTCCCGATATTGATCAAGGCCACATTAACTTTTGATTATTTGACAGTTCTTTCAATTTATTATTAGCCCAATTTAATGCATTATTTAGATTACCTCTCGGGGGAGCTAGATCAATCCCCTAAAGTTTTAATGCATAAAATTTTTGGAATTCTATTTCTATAGGGGGCAATACAATGTATTTGTATCGGAAGCCTCATTCATTTGCAACCCAACTTTTAGATATTTATAATGCCTAATGGCTCATACTATTTTTGGTAGGAACAAAGGTGACAGGGTTGCAAATTAAAATGAGTTTTATTTCCTATGGGCTATGTTAAACGATCATAAGGTGGACACTAAAGCCTTCATAGCTCACCAGATGGCTATGGTTGGTAATGCTATAAGTGGCAAAGTGGTCATAGGGGGTTCTAGTGACTGTAATAACTTGAAGGTCAAGACTAGAGGAAAATCTATATGATTTGTAAACAATAGCCGGAAGTAGCAGGATTGATTTAGAATCTTGTCTACATATAAAATTAATTATTAAAAGAAATGCCAACTATTGGTTGCATTTCTGTGGCCATAATATGTTTTGTCTCCCTAATCCCACTAGAACTGCCATTACTAATGAAGAAAATGAGATATACCCTCTAGAAAAGGGTAGGGAAGGTGATGATGACTCTAAGGGGGATGACTTCCCCCATTAGACACTCTTGGCTCTACCACCCCCACTCTATTCCTATTATTCTGACACTGAAGGTCTATTATATGTACCAGAAAAGATCAAGACTTCATGTCCTCACAACTCTACTGCATCGAGAAGGAGCAACTATCTTAAAGGGCCACCCTGTATACAATCAATGACACAATCCAAAGCATGCAGGGAATGATGTAAGAATTACACAATTAGCACTTGGTCCAAAATCCACCACCACCTCTAGAAAACCAATGTCAAATTTAAGCATAGAGGAGTAGTTACATTAGGTTTTTGGATTTTTATTGGCTCCTTAGTTTCCTTTTGCATTTAACTCTTTTTTTATTGCATAATCACAAAGTTTACTATTATAGAGATAGGCTGATGTAATATAGATTAATTTTAGCTCATGAAAATATGATGCACAATAGAATATGAAATAGGTAGTTGTCATCTTATTCTCTTTCTTCTAGCATTGAACCTCTATTTTTTTTCAAAAATATCTCTCTTATTATGCTATGAATTGTATGCTTTTTAGATTTCAACACTATGAAAGTATGAAGGTAGGGAGAGGTGAAAAATGAGGGAATATGAAACTAATTTTTTTTACTCTGAGTACCTCTACAAGGCACCAAAAAGGTCTTAGTATGAGTACCTAGCTGCCTATACCCTAGTGAGATGGAGCATAAAATGCACTCACTGTATATTTCTACATAGATAAAAAAGAATGAAATAGACAAAAGAAAAAGATAAAAGAAAGAAGAAAAAAGTGAGAAATAAAAGAATGAGTGAGAAAAAGAGTGATAAAATCTAAATAAAGGTAAAGCAACTTAGGGAGATCTAAAGGATGAGGTGGCCTACTTGAGTATTTAAAAATCAATTTGGTGAATACAATCAATGGTAACAATAGAAGTAGGTGTATAATAAGAGATTTTTTTTTAGTTTTAGAAGAATATAGACTATCTAAAAAATGTCTACTCATATATTTGCTATGTTCACATTGATTGAGTAAAGAGTTACTTGTATTTCATTTTTCTGTCATCTAGAATTTAAATGCGTCTTACCCTTTCCTACTAATATTTCATGTTATTTGCTTGTGTACAAGAAAAGGTTTAAGCATAGGGGAGTTGATAAAGGGGAAAAATGTGTGTTTAATTGTTATATTTCATCCTTTATTTCATAGTGAACTTGTGATTATTTCCCTGCTTTGGTTCTATTTTCTTTTACTTGCTCTATATACTACTTGGCTTTGTTTTCTGTTTATACGTGAGTAAAAGAAACCAAGAGTCAAGGGAAAACACTCATGTGAAGGGTTATATGGGCTTGAAACAAGCTAAGGAGGATACAAGGAAGAAACAAAGAAGAAATTGGCAAGATTTGACCTCGGTAACGTCTAACACCCAAGTAGTGTTTTGTGCAAGAAGTGGAGCCAAATACCAGATTCCAGACCGAAGCATGGCCAAGCCGTGTCTTGGAACACGACCGTGCTTCGGGTCTATACAATTTGTGATTTTAAGTATTTTTAGCAGCCAAAGTGATATATATATGAGGGAAAACATGGTGAAAGAGAGACAGACTCATACAGACAGAGACAAACTTATTTAGAATCATTTTATTCATAGAAAACACTCTTAGATTAGGTTTAAAGTAGGACCATTTTTTACTTTATGTTCTTAGACTAAAATTGAGATTGATCCAAGCTTTGTATCCTTAATTCATTACTTAATGCAAATAAGGTTTTATCTTTCTATCTCTATACTTATCTCTACCTCTACTCCTTTCTTTTGGATTGTATTGAACATTTATGAGTTTCTTAATGCATTTGATTATGATTTCTCTATCAATAATCTGTGAGAAGATTTGATCTAGGGCTTCGGTAATCCCACTTGCGATATGTGATAAAGGGGAAAATTGTGTTTTTAATGGTTATATTTTATCCCCTAATTTATAGTGAACTTGTGATTATTTTCTTGCTTTTGTTCTATTCTATTTTGCTTGCTCTGGATACTACTTTGGTTTGTTTTCTGTTTGTAGGCGAGCAAAAAAGGCCAAGAATCAAGGGAAAATATTTTTGTAAAGAGATATATGGACTTGGAACAATCTGAGGAGGAAGCGAGGAGGAAACCTAAAAGAAATTGGCATGAAAAGATCTTCACAGCCTCCAACACGGCCAGACCATGCTTGGTGTACCTGAAGCACATCTAGGCTGTGTTATGTGCAAAATGTGGAGAAACTTTTTAAAATCCAGTCCGAAGCATAGCCAAGCCAAATCCTGGAACACAGCCGTGCTTTGGGTCCATACAGTCCATGATTTTTAGGGTTTTAAGCAGCCAAAGTGCTATAAATACATAGGGAAGCGTGGAGAAACATATAAAAACACATACAGACAAATTTAGACTTAATTTAGGCTTAGGAAACACCGTTAGATTAGGTTTAGAGTTGCATCAATTGTTTACTTTATGTTGTTAGTGTAGAATTTACATTAATTCAAGCTTTGTATCTCTTATTAAGTATATTCTGCAACCAGATTTTATCTTTCTAGCTTGACATCTCCTTTTCCTTCTACTCCTTTCTTTTAGATTATATTGAACATTTATTAATGGTTTAATGAATATGATTATGAGTTTTCTTTCAATTATGTGTGAATAGATTTAATCTAGGGTTTTAGTAAACCTACTTATAGTATGATAATACTGTATTAATTGGAATTATGAAACCCTAATTGTGATTGTCTATGGTTAATTAGGATTAACTATTATGCATTATATGAATTGATAGGATGCTTGATCATCATTTTCTCACATCTTAGGTTATTAACTGATGAACTTAAAGTTGAAAGTTAAAGCTAGAACTTAATAGTTAATTAGGGATGTCTTAATCACAAAAGTAGTTTAAGGTTCTCTAGGAGTTGAATTGATTGGTAAGCACGAGAATCCCTATTAATTGAATCATATGGTTACCATGGAACTTAGTGGACTTAGGTTAAACTAAGCACTATGAAAGTAGGCAGTTGGATTAACCTAGGTATAATTAGTAATGCTTGAAAGAGGTTATTAATTAATTAAGGCTAAACCATCCCCAATTACCTAGATAATTGTAATTAGAGGTACATATTGATTTTTGAATATCATAAGTGCGGTAAACAATAACCCTAGGCTTATGTTAGTTGCTTATCTTATTTAATTAATTGTGATCTCTCTATCGAATTACATTGATTTAGATAGCTTGATTTATAGAATTCTAGTAATTCATCATTGTTCTCTGTGGGATATGACTCGTACTTACCAGACTAGCTACAGCTATGCTGTGCGCTTGCGATTAATTAGTGAAACACACACAACAAGTTTTTGGCGTCGTTGTTAGGGAACAATAGCTCAATGTTAGATATTTTATGAAATAGTTAAACTATATCTTTTTCTTTTAATTTTTCTACATAATTCTATCTTGTGGATTTTTGTCTCTTTTCTTCCTATATAGGTATGATGTTATTTTATGTGAAGAGATCATGCATTCTTTCCTGAATTTTACCCAAAAATTGAATGCACTTTACGAAGGATAAGAAGATAGCAACAAGATCCTACTGCACCTACCATGGTGGATAGAGATAACTAATCTCCTAAAGATTTCACTACCCCATATACTCAGGGCCTGAATCTAAGCATAGTTAGACCAGTTGTTGAGGCATACAACTTTAAGCTGAAGCCTTCACTTTTGTAGATGGTTCAACAAAATTAGTTTGGAGGGTTCCCTACTGAAGAACCAAATCTCAATCTATCAATTTTTTTGGAATATTGTGATACATTGAAGCTGAATTGAGTATCCTCTGATGCCATCCGACTGAGGTTGTTCCCATTCTCTTTACGAAACAAGGCCTGAGCATGGTTGCACTCTCTTCCATCAGGGTCGATAACTACTTCGCAATAACTTTCTCAAGCCTTGCTCATCAAGTACTTCCCACTAAGTAAGGTATCCCATCTCAGAAATTAGATTACTACATTTACACCAAAAAGATAGGGAGTCACTGTATGAAGCTTGGAAGAGATTTAAAGAGCTTTTCAGATTTTGCCCTTAACATAGGTTGGAAAATTAGCTAATAGTCCATACATTCTACAATGGACTGATATACAGCAACCGTATGTTTGTGGATGCTATAACAGGAGGAGCCTTAATAAACAAAAAAATTCTTGAGACTTATGAGTTGATTGAAGATATTGCTCAGAACCACTACTCCTGGTTCAATGACAGGCAGCCATATAGAAAACCAGCAGGTATGTATAAATTTTATGCATTTAATCATCTAACTTTTGAAGCTTAAGCATTGTTTCAGAAGCTGGATAAATTGAGCATCAATGTTATTGATTCTTCTCCATCTTCTGCATGTGGGATTTATGGGTGTGTTGGTCATATGGCTAATGAATGCCAACTTGGAAACCTTGCACCTCAGGATTGTAAATATGTAAACTTTGTGTATAATAATCAGAGAAACAATCCATATAGTAATACCTATAATTCAGGCAGGAGGAATCACCTGAATCTCTCATATAAGCCTAATGTGAATCAGCCTCCTAAGAATAATTTTAAGCAATCTCCTGAGTTTTAGAATCAGAGGCCATTCAATCCTCCTCTACAGCCGAAGTCAAATCTAGAGTATTTGATGGAAAATTTCATTACTACTAAGAGTAAACATAATGATGAGTTCAGAGCCCAAAACCATTCAATGAATGAAGCTATAAAAGATTTACCCTCTAAGGTTGACTCGCTTGTTTCCCATAGTAAGATGTTGAAAACTCACATAGCACAGTAGGCGAGCATTTTAAATAGAAAATTTGGCAGCCTACCAGGGCAAACTAAAAATCCCAGGGAGCATTGCAATGCTATAACCTTTAGGAGTCGTAAGCAATTAACTGAGCCAGAAGGAAGTGGGGAGGAGAAAATTGAAAAACCCCAAGCTGAGTTAGAAAATACAAAGGAGAAAGAGCAAAAGGAGGAAAAGAATGAAGAAGAGCCCAATATGTCGCTCCTGTCCCATACAAGCCACCAATTTTGTTTCCTCAAAGATTGGTCAAAGCTAAATTAGAGAAGTAGTATGGAAGGTTTTTGGATGTTTCGAAGAAATTGAACATTAACATCCCTTTCCTAGAAGCCATCTCCCAAATGCCTTCTTATGCAAAATTTCTAAAAGAAATCCTCTCAAACATGAAGAAATTTGAAGAACATGTTGTTATGGCACTGATAGAGGGATCCTGTACATTAATTCAGAATAAGCTGCCACAAAAGCTTAAGGATCCCAAAAGCTTTTCGATACCTTGTTCCATTGGTCAAATGAAGATTAAAAAAGCCCTATGTGACCTTGGAGCAAGTGTGAGCCTCATGCCTCTTTCAATTTGCAAGAATCTTCAAATATGACACTTAAAACCGACTACTATTTCTCTTTATTTAGTGAACAGATCCATTAAACATCTGGTAGGTATATTAAATGATATATTTTTAAAGGTATGTAAGTTATACATGTAGATTTTGTAATTTTAGAGATGGAGGAAGATAACCAAATCCCCATAATTCTTGGAAGGTCTTTCTTAGCCACTATTGGTGCTAATATTAATGTGAGAGATGGAAAGCTTTCAATGAATGTAAGGGGTGAGTAAGTAGAGTTTAATTTAGTTGACACAACGAACTCTCCATCTCTAAATGAATCTTGTTATATGATTGGCTTACCTGAACCAAATAGGAATAATAATATTATGAACTTTTGTTCAACTAACCCACATGAGTTATGTTTTGTGGAAAGTTCTTTTGCTTATGTTAAACAGCGGGAAGGAAAACAAGTGATTGAGGAGGCAATTGACGTGTGTGTTTTATAAATAACCAAAAGCGCACGGCGTAGCTGTAGCTAGTCCAGCGACTATGGGTTGTATCACATAGATAACAATTATCAACTACTAGAATTATATGAAATATGCTATCTAAATAAATGTAATGCAATAGAAATTTTGTCATAATTAAGTAAACAAGTAATTCAATTAAGAAAAGCCTAGGGTTAGGGTTCACCACACTTATGATATTCAACATTCAACATGTACCTCTAATTGCAATTATCTAGGTTATTGGGGATAGTTTAGCCTTAATTAACTAGCAACCTATTTCAAGCGTTACTAATCATACCTAGGTTAATCTAATTGCCTAATTTCTTGGTTCTTAGTTTAACTTAGGTCCATTAAGTTCTATGCCAACCTTGGAATACAATTAATCGATTTTCTCGTGCCCACAAATTTATTCATTCCTAGAGAACCTTAAACTACTTTCGTGATTAAGATATCCCTAATTAACTATTAGGTTCCGGTATTAATTTTCACCTTTCATTTCAACAATTAATATCCTAAGACGTGATAAATATTGGCCAGACATTCATCAACTCATATAATCAAAGCATAATAGTCAATCCAAATTAACCATGGATAATACATATTAGGGTTCCAACAATCAGTTCAATAGTTCAGTATCATCATACCGTAAGTGGGTTTACCAAAACTTTAGATCAAATCTACTCAAGCATCATTGAAATAGCAATCAAAAGCATATTCATTAAGTAAATCATTAAAGTTCAATACAAACCAAGAGAAAGGAGTAGAAAAGGAAGTAGGTACAGAATAGAAAGATAAAACCTGGTTTGTAGAATGTAGCAGAGATACAATGCTGAATCAATCTCAAATATAACCTAAGAATATGAAAGTAAACACTAGCCCTACTCTAAACCTAATCTAATGGTGTTTCCTAAGCGTAAACCTAAGTAAAGGTAAGTTTGAATGTGTATGGCTCCTCTCCAAGTGTTTCCCCCATGTATATATAACATCTTGGCTGTTCTAAACCTTAAAAACCACGTGGTGTACGGACACGAAGCACGACTGTGCTTCCTAACACGGCCTGGCCGTGTTTCAGACTAGAAATCTAGGAAATTCTACACTTCTTGCACAGAGCACAGTCTGTCCGTGCGTTAAGTACACCAATCACGGCCTTGTCGTGTTGGGAGCTACAAGTATTTTTTCTTGCCAATTTCTTTAGGGTTACCTCCTTGTTTCCTCCTAAGCATGTTCCAAGTCCATATAGAACTTCTCATGAGTGTTTTCCTTTGCTTTTTGGCCTCTTTTGATCACCTACAAGCATAAAACCAACCAAAGTAGTATCCATAACAAAGCATAACTAAAAGCAAGGGAATAATCACAAGTTTACTTTGAATTAGGGGATAAAATATAAACATTAAGCACTCAAATTTCCCCTTTATCAACTCCCTCATGCTTAAACCTTTGCTTGTCCTCAAGCAAATAACATGACATATCAAAAGGAAGGCAGAAAATGCATTCAAATTGTAGAGGATAGAAAAGTGCAATGCAAGTAATTTTTCACTCAACCAGTGTGCATACAATAGATATATGAATAGACCTTTACCAGATAGTCTTTGTTCTTCTAAAAGTATACCTAAATTCTTCTATTATATATCTACTTCTATTGTTACCATTGAATGTATGCATCAAATTGATTTTTTAGGCACTCAAGTAGGCCACCTCATCCTTTAGATCTCCTTATGTTGCCTCACCATTATTTCTATTTTTCTCACTCTTTTTTTCACTCAATTTCTTTTATTTCTAATCATTTTTTTCTTTTCTCTTTTTCTTTTGTCTATTTCATTCATCATTTTTTTTTCTTTTATAGAAATATGCAGTGAGTGCATTTTATACTCCATCTCACTAGGGTAAAGGCAGCTAGGAACTCATACTAAGGCCTTTTTGGTGCCTTGAAGGCATACTCAGAGTTAAAACATTTTGGGTTTTATATTCCCTCATTTTTCACCTCTCCCTGCCTTCGTACTTTCATAGTGTTAAAAATCAATAAAGGCATACAATTCTTAACATAATAGGGGAGATATTTTTCAAAAAAAAATAGAGGTTTAATTCTAGAAGAGAGAGACTAAAATTTAAACTACCTATTTCATATCCTATTGTGCATCACATGTTCATGAGCTAAAATTAACCTATATTACATCAATCTCTCTCTGAAACAGCAAACTATGTGATTTTGTAATGAAACAAGAGACATGCAATATATAGAGTATATACATGCAAGATCAATATGAAGTCCACAATCTTAAAGTCTACTCCTCCATGCTTAAACTTGACATTGTCCTTAATATCAATAATAATGAAAGTATAGGCAAAGGGAGAAATAACTTACTTGCTTACTGGCCTTCTAGAGGTGGTGGAGGTTCAATTAAGTTCAAAAGGGGAGTGGCATAAGTAGGATCAAAATCCAATTATCACACTAATGCAACCAGATAAGTATGATGGTTAATTGCCAAATCCAAACTTAGGATGGTAATGTGAAAGAAATCAGAGGATAGATCAATTGCTAATTTTAAATCCAAAATAATGCAAGCTAGCAGAATTCTATCAGATATATAATATGTTCTAAATAATGCTCTTGTGCAATTAGAATCAAATCAAAACAATATGGTTAAACCAGAATTCAATTCAAAGTAAGTTGCTCATATGCATCCCAAAACTAGGCCAATTAAGCCTCTAGTGCAGAACATATATTCCTAAATGAATGCAATCAGCTAAATTAAGAACAGAGAATTGATGGCAGGTAATTTAGTGTAATGAGGAAGTCAGCCAATAACCAGCAAGAGTGATAACCAGCACTCAGAAGATTTAACAAATATGATGCCAAAGTATAGGATTGCTTATAACCAGATAAACCAAACTCATGCAGATAAACCATCTAGCAAGTCTAAAAATAGGGAGGGAATTCCAATTTAGAGATTGAGATAAATAAATTAGAACACTATGCAACATGAAAACCTATATACTGAGGCAAAATTTGTCCAACATTACTTGGTTATCAAGTGCAGAAATTTGGCAGCTATTAAGGTCAATGGCAGACAATCGAAGACCAGAAAGTTCAATGCAGCAAATTTATCAGATGATGCTCAAGTACAGAAAGAATAACAGACCAATTCAGAAACTTAAACCAGTGCAAATACCAATTCAGAGTGTCTAATCCAGAAATTTAAACAAATGGAAAGAAATCAGAAATTACCTGGATGGAAGTATGATGGAGATGCAGCAAGGAGTAACTACCAACCAGCAATCTTCAATATAGTAGGAGGTAATGCAGGGGAATGAGGGCTTCAGGTAGGTTGATGCAGGGAAAAAGGGTGTGGGTTGAACATGGGTTTTGAGTGCAGGGGAGTTGAAGAAGAGGGAGTTGGGTGAGAGAGTTGGCCACGAATTGCTGGGCAGGTGTTTATGGGTTTGCGAAAGCTAGGATTTGGGAGGCTGATTTTGGGTTTTTTCTTTAGATAGGGAACGAGTAAATTTGGCGATGGGAGAAGGGGATGGGAGGTCACAAGAGAATGGCTGGGATTTTCTGGGTGTGAGTGTGTGGGAGTGTTTCGGGTTGGCTGGAGTGAAAGGGAAGGAGTAGAATGTTGGAATGGGGATTTCGATAATAAGGAGGTAGGGGAGTGATGGTGGGCCACGGGAAAGTTTCTGGGTTAGGGATTAAACCGAGAGGGAGAGGGATTAAGGCACAATAATGCGTATGGAAGAGGAAGAAGATGGGAGACAAGAAGGGAGGAAAATAGGAATGGGTTGAATTTATAAAGAATTTGGTACGAAAATTGGAGGGAAGATAGAGTAGAATGAACACGGGGAGAAGAAACCAAAACACGAGAAAGAAGAGGATGAACACGGGATGAAAAAGGGGGAAAATTTGGGACTTTTACCTTGCTAGGCCCGAAGGATGGCTGTTCTTTAGGCTAGTCCTCCAAAAATTCCTAGAGAGTGGCCTGTGTTGGGCCCGATGGATGGCTATGGTGGAAGACACGGCCAGGCCGTGCTTCGTGCCAAAACCTAAAAATTCTAGATTTTGCCCGTGTTTGCTGGCACGAGAAGGGAGTGCTGGGTCTTGACGTGAGGCACGACCGTGTCTAGTGACATGGCCTACCCGTGTTTGGTGACACAGCCTGCTTGTGTTTGGCACTGGAAGTGCCAAAACCTCCAAAATTTGGCCCCTGCTTATAGCACGGGCATGGTTCATGACACGAGCTAGCCGTGTTTGGTGCTGGAATTTTCTTTTCTTTGAAATTTGCTACAGTTTTTTATTCTCTTTTTGATTTCCTTTGATTTTAATCCTTTAATTCAACCTTGGGCATATGGGAATTTAACTATAAAACATATGGAAACACTAATTAAACTTCGAACCTAAGAAATCAATTAAAATTACAGATTAAAACTAAACCAAAAGCAATGAAACTAAGTAAAAAGAAATTTAAGAATGATGGGAATTTTATCATCTTCCTCTATATCTAAAAAAATAAAATCAATTGATATATAAAACTTACCTACCTTTAGAGGAACATCCTCTAAAATACCTACCATATTCTTAATGGATCAATCAACCAAATGAAGAGAAAGGGCGGTAGGCTTCAAGTCACCCATTTGAAGCTTCTTGCAAATCGAAAAAGGCATGAGGCTCACACTTGTTCCAAGGTCACATAAGGATTTATCAATCTTTATGTCACCAATAGAGCAAGGAATTGAGAAGCTTCTGGGATCCTTAAGCTTTTGTGGTAACTTATTCTAAATCAGCGTAATGGATCCCTCTGTCAGTGACACAACAGCATGCTCTTCAATTTTCCTCTTGTTTGAGAGGATTTCCTTCAGAAACTTCGCATAGGAAGGCATTTGGGAGATGACTTCTAGGAATGGGATGTTTATATTTAACTTTTTCAAAACATACAAAAACCTCACAAACTGCTTCTCTAACTTAGCCTTAACCAATCTTTAAGGAAAAGGGATTGGTGCCTTGTAAGGTGCAGGAGCCATATATTTGGGCTCTTCTTCTTTCTTTTCCTTTTCTTCTGGTTCCTCTTCTCTTCTCTTCTCTTCTCAAATGCAGCATGAGGTTCATCTTCTTTTATCTCTCCTTTTCTCTCTGATTCAGCCAATTGTTTACCACTTCTCAGGGTAATGGCATTACAATGTTCCATAGGGCTCTCAGTCTGACCTAGAAGTATGCCAAAGTGCTTATTAGATATGCTTTCTTTCTGTACTATCTGAGTTTCTAGCATCTTACTATAGGTAGCAAGCGAGTCAACCTTAGAGTCTAAATCTTTTATAGCCTCATTCATTGAATGGTGTTGGGCTCTGAACTGATCATTTTGTTTCATTTGAGTAGTGATGAAATTTTCCTTCAGAGCCTTTAGATTTAACTTTAGCTTAGGAGGAGGATTGAATGGCCTCTGATTCTAAAATCCTGGAGGTTGCCTAAAATTATTCTGAGGCTGATTCTCATTAGGCTTGTTTGAGAGATTCGGGTGGTTCCTCCAACTTGAATTATAAGTGTTGTTGTAAGGATTATTTTTTTGATTATTCACAAAACTTATATGCTCACAATCCTGAAGTGTAGTGTTTCCAAGCTGACATTCATTGGCCATATGACCAACACCTCCACAATTCTCACATGATGAAGATGGAAAGGAACCAATGGCATTGATGCTTAATTTTTCTAATTTCTGAAACAGAGCATCAACTTTAGAAGTTAGATGATTAAATGCATCTACTTCATACATACCTGATGGTTTTCTTGGCTGCCTCTCACTAGACCATGAGTAATGATTTTGAGCCATATCTTCAATTAGCTCATAGGACTCATCCATTGTTTTGTTCATCAAAGCTCCTTCAACTGCAGCATCCACAGATATACGAGTGCTGTAGATTAGTCCATTGTAGAATTTATGGACTATGAGCCACTTCTCCAACCCATGGTGTGGGCATATTTTGAGGAGCTCTTTAAATCTCTCTCGAGCTTCATACAAAAACTCGCCATCTTTTTTAGCAAAGGTAGTGATTTGGTTCCTAAGATAAGCTATCTTACTTGGTGGGAAGTACTTGGCCAAGAATGTTTAAGAATGCTGCTGCCATGTAATTATTGACCCTGATGGAAGAGAATGCAACCATGCACGAGCCTTGTCCCTTAGAGAGATAGGGAACAATCTCAGTCTAATGGCATCATAAGTTACTCCATTCAGCTTCAAAGTATCATAGTATTCTAAAAATATTGATAAGTGGGGATTAGGGTCTTCGGTAGGTGACCCTCCAAATTGATTCTGCTGAACTATCTGGAGAAGAGAATGTTTCAGCTCAAAGTTGTTGGCCTTAACAACCAGTTTGACAATGCTTGTCTTTAGGACATGTGTATCTGGGATGGTGAAATCTTTAAGAGATCTATTATCTCCTTTTTCCATGGTAGGTGCAGTGGGATCTTAATGTTGTCTTCTTCTCCTTCGTAGTGTGCGTTCAATTTCCGGATCAAATTGAGAAAAGAGTTCACTACTTCTTCACATAAAACAACTGCAAACCTATAAAAGAAGAAACGAGGCAAAAATCATCAAGATAAAATATGCAGAAAAATAAAAAGAAAAAGGATCTAGTCAAGCTATTTCGCAAAGTATCTAATATTGACTATTGTTCCCCAGCAACAGCGCTGAAAACTTGTTATGTGTGTTTTATAAATAACCGCAAGCGCACGGCGTAGTTGTAGTTAGTCTGGTGAGTACGGGTCGTATCCCACAAAGAACAATTATCAACTACTAGAATTATATGAAATATGCTATCTAAATCGATGTAATGCAATAGAAAGTTTGTCACAAATAAGTAAATAATTAATTCAATTAATAAAAGCCTAGGGTTAGGGTTCACCACACTTACAATATTTAACATTCAACATATATCTCTAATTGCAATTATTTAGGTTATTGGGGAAAGTTTAACCTTAATTAACTAGCAACCTCTTTCAAGCATTACTAATCATACCTAGGTTAATCTAATTGCCTACTTTAGTAGTTCTTAGTTCAACTTAGGTCCATTAAGTTCTATGCCAACCATGGAATACAATTAATCGGTTTTCTCGTGCCCACTAATTGATTCATTCCTAGAGAACCTTAAACTACTTTCGTGATTAAGATATCCCTAATTAATAATTAGGTTCCGGTATTAATTTTCACCTTTCATTTCATCAATTAATATACTAAGACGTGATAAATATTGGCCATATATTCATCAACTCATATAATCAATGCATAATAGTCAATCCAAATTAACCATGGATAATACAAATTAGGGTTCCAATAATTAGTTCAATAGTTCAGTATCATCATACCATAAGTGGGTTTACCAAAACCCTATATCAAATCTACTCAAGCATAATTGAAACAAAAATCAAAAGCATATTGATTAAGTAAATCATTAAAGTTAAATACAAACCAAGAAAAAGGAGTAGAAGAAGAAGTGCAGAATAGAAAGATAAAACCTGGTTTGTAGAATATAGTAGAGATACAATGCTAAATCAATCTCAAATCTAACCTAAGAACATGAAAGTAAATACTAATTCTACTCTAAACCTAATATAATGGTGTTTCTTAAGCCTAAAACTGAGTAAAGGTAAGTTTGAATCTGTCTGGCTCCTCTCCCTGCGTTTCCCCCATGTATATATAACATCTTTGTTGCTCAAAACCTTAAAAGTCACATGGTGTACGGACACGAATCACAGTTGTGCTTCATGACACGGCCTGTCCGTGTTTCGGGCTGGAGATATGGGAAATTCTACACTTTTTACACAAAGCATGGCCTGGCCTTGCTTCAGGTACACTAAGCATGACTTGGTTCTGTTGGGGGCTACAAGTCTATTTTCTTGCCAATTTCTTCAGGGTTGCCTCCTTGCTTCCTCCAAAGCATGTTCTAAGTCCATATGGCACTTCTCTTGAGTGATTTCCATTGCTTCTTGGGCTTTTTTACTCACATACAAGCATAAAACCAATCAAAACAGTATCCAGAGCAAAGTATAACCAAAAGAAAGGGAATAATCTCAAGTTTACTTTAAATTAAGGGATAAAATATAAACATTAAGCACTCAAATTTTCCCTTTATCAGCAATCAGAGCTCTAAAGGTAGAACCCAAACTACCTCCTCTTAACCTCAACGGAGTTAAGGAAGAATGGAATGAGCTAAGAAGACCACTTAAGGCTATTAAGCAAAGCCTCAAGCACCATATTAAGAGGCAATAGATCAAAAAGAGAGTTATTCAAACTCTCTTAAAACCTCCGTGAGCAAAAGAGTGAAAAAAGAGTCAAGCTAATAACTTAAAACAAGCACTTTGTGGGAGGTAACCCATAATTTAATTTTTGAATTTATTTTCATTTTATGGTTTTGTTTTTGGATTTTATCTTATGCTTAGTTTAATTTCTTAGGTTAAAGGATTAATGAGTGTTTCCATATGATTTTTAGGTCAATTTCCAAGTCCCAAAGGTTAGATAAAAGAATGATATGCAAAGGAAATTCAAAAGGATCAAAAACTAAAGTAAAATTTTAGAAAATAGGAGTTTCAGCACCCAACACAGGCTACTCATGTCATGGAGCACGTGTAACAACTCCATTTTTCTTTTACTTATATATATATATATATATATATATATATTTGTGAAATCCCATAAAATCATTATTTCTTTACTTTTAATTACTTAACTCATAATAACATTCAATTAATTTAACCAAGCATAATCAAAGTTGAAAGTATACCATTAACACTTATACAATTTTTAGTTCACATACACATCATTAATAAAAATGTATGTACAAAAATCAAACACATAAATATCTACATCTTATTCATTCATGTTTACCAATCTCGGAGATACGGGTGCGAGTGGTTGCACCTTCACTGGGATCTTAGCCAACTCGACCACAAACACCTTATTAATTTCTGGGATCTACCTAACATAGAGTAACTTGATCTAACATGCACTAAAAGCTAGAGTCATAGAAAAATATGCATAACTAGTTTTCTGAACAAGATATGGAAATATAGTGATAAATGTAGGTCCATTCGTCAACATGAAGGGCATTAATGAATATATCAAGATGTCATCAATGAATACCACCACAATTAATCTAGGTAGGGTCAAAATGTGATTCACGTAATCCATTAAAATTGCAGGTCCATTCGTCAACCTAAAGAGCATTACGAGAAACTCATAGTGCTTATACCTAGTCTTGAAGGCTATTTTTGATACATCCTCCTTCTTGATCCTAATCTGATGGTATCTCGATCTGAAGTCAATTTTAGAAAAGATGGAGGCTGCCTTTAGTTGATCTATTAAGTCATCTATCCTAAGGAGAGGGTACTAATTTTTGACAGTTACCTTATTTAGTTTTCTATAGTCTATACATAGTCTAAGGCTCACATCTTTTTTCAAAACAAACAATACAGGAGCTCCCCAAGGTGATATACTCGGTCTAATGAATTACTTGTCTAATAATTCCTCCAACTATTTCTTGAGTTCCTTTAGTTCCTTCGAAGTTATTCTATAAGGTGCAATAGAGATAGGCCCTGTACCGGGTAAGAGATCAATAGATAACTCTATCTCTCTCTTGGGAGGTAAGCTTGGAATATCTGGTGGAAATACTTCAGGAAACTAATTAGCTAGTGGAATTTCATTAAGTTTCGGTTCGACTTCTATGTTTGATAAACACAAGAGAATGTAACCAAGTACTCCAATCTTCAACTCCTGATTGACTTGATTGGAATTTAGCATCAATAAATGCATCTCCTCTTATGGAGTAGGAGGTAAAAATTCAACGGTCTTGGTGAAACAATTTAGCAAGACCCAATTTCTAGACATCCAGTCTAACCCTAGAATGTCATCAATACCTTTTAGAGGTAGACAGACAAGCTCTACAAAAAAAAGTTTTCTCCTGGATAGTGACCTGACAGTGTTTACATACAGAGAAAGTTAAGACCCTTTTCCCTATTGGGGTTACTACAGATAGCTTATAAGGGGTTTCAGAAATAGGTTACTAAAGCTCCTTAAAACATTCTTATGATATAAATGAATGACTAGCACCAGAGTCAAACAACACCATAAGAACAAATCCATAGATATGGCAAGTACCTTGAATCATTTCAGAGGATTGAGCTACCTCTTAGCTATTTAAGGTGAAAACAGTTCCTTTCACCTGAGGCCTCTGTTCTGGCTGCTTCCCCACATTCTGTGGGCAGTTCTTTGTAAAATGACTCTTCTGCCTGCATTTGAAGCAAACATCTGGTCCTACGTAGCATGGATGGTTACCATTCATACGTTTGCACTTAGTGCACTTGACAGCCTTCCATGCTTCAACAGGGTTAAACCTCAGGTAAGAGGAGAACTTAGACAACTCTTTGAACTAAGCGATGTATCGGTCTACCAACACGTTACCCTGTCTTAGTTGAGGAAATTTGATCTCCTTCTTAGGTAGCATAGTACATAGAAAGTACTTCAATAAGAAAATATCCTTAAACACTTGCTAGGTGATCTGCCTCCTCTGATGAGTTTGTAGCTCTCTAGCTCCTCGCCGCCAACACTCAGCTTCATCCTTCAGCATATATGCAGCAAAGATAACCTATTGCTCATTAGTGCATCCCATCACTTCGAAGATCTTCTCCAATTCCCTTACCTACCTTTTGGCTACAGTTGGGTCATAGCCACCTTGGAAAGAAGGTGGTCTAATTCTCAGGAACTCAGATAGGCCATTATTATTTTCATTCATCTGGTTGTTTGCATTATTTTCTCCATTTAGATTGTTACTGTTCTGGAGATGTTGCAGAATTTTATTAGTGGCAGTGACTTGGTATTGAATTGCTGTAACCAAGTTATGCAGGGTTTCTTCTGCATTATTTGTAGGATTCCTCCTTGGTGGTGCCATATACTATATAAAATCCCTAATTTCGTTTCTTTTATTGATAAAAGTACATAAATATTTAGTTAAGGAAATAAAATTTATTAGATAACTTTTAGATATCTAAGGAAATATAATCCTTAAAAATTCTTCACCTTAAGTGTATGCATAGAAATGTTCTAACATTAATGGAATAGGTAAAGAGAGAAAACCTAAGAGGAAAAATTAAAAATTAAAATACTAAAGAAAGGTAAAATTCTTGGGTAAGGAAGATAAATTTTTGTGAAGTAAGTAAATGTATTAAAATTTCAAGAAGATTGGATTAAGGTAATTTTTCCTAATTTAAGAGTTAAAGTTACTAAGTTTAGTATCTCCACCCATAAATTGGGCTTTCAACTATGGACACTTCATATAGAGTTTTTCTACTTCACATAAATTTTTAGCAAGCCAATAGGATAAATTGTTGTAAAGTCATTCTAGGGTTAGATTGGATGTCTAAAAATCGAGTCTTGCTAAATTGTTGTAACAAGACCGTTGAATTTCTACCTCCTAATCCAAAAGAGGAGGTGCAGTTATTGATGCTTAATGCCAACCAAGTTAATAGGGAGTTGAAGAATGGAGTACTTGGATACATTCTCTTGTAGTTATCAAACCTAGAAGTCGAATCAAAGCTTGATGAAATCCCAATGCCCAATTAGTTTCCAGAAGTATTTCCATTAGATATTCCAAGCTCACCTCCCAAGAGAGAAGTAGAGTTCTCTATTTATCTCTTACCTAGGACAGGGCCTATCTCTATTGCACAATATAAAATGGCCTCGAAGGAACTACAGGAACTCAAGAAACAATTGGAGGAACTATTAGACAAACAATTCATTAGACCGAGTGTAACACCTTAGGGAGCTCTTGTATTGTTTGTTAAGAAGAAAGATGGGAGCTTGAGACTATGCATAGATTACAGACAGCTAAATAAGTTGACTATAAAAAATAAGTATCATCTCCCTAGGATAGATGACTCATTGGATCAACTAAAGAGAGCCTCCATCTTTTCTAAATTTGACTTGAGGTTGGGATACTGTCAGATTAGGATCAAGGAGGAGGACGTACCAAAAACTGCCTTCAGGACTAGGTATGGGCACTATGAGTTTCTCGTAATGCCCGTCGGGTTGACGAATGCACCTGCAATTTTCATGGATTACATGAATGGCATTTTTTGACCCTACCTAGATCAATTTGTTGTAGTGTTCATTGATGACATCTTGATATATTCTAAGAGTGAAAAAGAACATGAACAACATCTCCGAATCGTGCTGCAAGTGCTGAAAGAGAAAAAGTTATATGCCAAATTGGAGAAGTGTGAATTTTGGCTGTCAAAGGTGATGTGTATTTTCGCAAGTGTACGAATCGTTCAAGTAATAAAGTGTACATAAGTACGGATATCAAACCCACAAGGAATGGCATTACTAAGTACCGAAATTGACTAATCCTAATTTTATCTGAAAACCAAATTGTTGAAATTGTTTAAGAGGCAAATTAACTTACAAATAAATGCAAGGAACACAATTGAATGTTGTTAACAAATGATTAAAAACACTAAGGCATTTGATTTCGCTGAATCAATTCAATCCAATTTCAAGTATTTTTATATGAGAATCAAAGATAAAACTGATGGCTGAAAAACCTAAACTTATCTAATACTCTCTCCCGAGTTATATTAGAATTACTTATCTATGATAATCAACTATATTTCTATAAAGATTGAATCACAAACAAGCACATTATGATCTATAGAATTTCTAGAATAACCACATACATCGTGCATTAGGTTTCACACTCACATTCAACATATGGTATTTATCACAAGAAGCATTCATTACACATCTCCTCTCGGTCTCAATATAATGCAACAAATCATCTAAATCTTGGCCAGAAATTTAGAAGCATTAAGCATAGAAATAAATACTTAACTTGAAGACAATGAACTCATATAACAATAACCAAAGAAATCAAATTTTCTTGATTCAACTACATCATAGCCTTAGCAAAAATGAATTAGTTCATAATGGAAAGAAGAACAACTATTATCTCAACTGAATACATCAATACAAAATTGGAATAAACTGCAGAAAAAGAAAGCTAAGGAGAAGAGATGAAGAACTCTTGGAGATGAACACTTGGCAGTAACAATGGTGATGATCCTTCAAGATTCTCTAAACTTTCTCTCTAACATGGCTTCCTCTCCTCCAAAAATGCCTCTCTTCAGTATATTTCCCGTCCCCTCTTTCTCTATCATATGGTATTTATAGATCTATGGTTTTAGGGGCAATTTTCGAACAAAAAGACATAAAAAACGCATTTTCTGACGAAACTTGCCGGCGGCACAAATATTCTGGCCGCAGCGAGCTTTCTGGAAGAAAGTAAAATGCTGAGTTTCAGAATCTCGTCGGCGGCCAGTTCTGAATCCATCAAAACTCGCGCTCTCGAGAAAATTTCGCTGCAACATTCTCGCCGCAGCCAAAATAATCTCGCCGCAGTGAGAATTCCAAATCTTGAAACTTGATTTTCTTGATTCTCACTCAATCCCGATCATTGAAATTTGTCCCAAACTTCTCCAAAATTATGATTTTACTTGAAATTGAACTTTAAACACAAAATACCCGTGAAATGACATTTGTGGATTAAATAATCAAATAAACACAATTTTCACACAAATATCAATATTTAAATCATAACAAAAATGCAATAATTTGACTCTTATCAAGAGGTGAAGTTTCTCAGACATGTCATCTCTAATAAAGGGGTAGCCATCGATCCTAGCAAAACGGAAGCAGTAATTCAGTGGGAGAGACAAAATGTAACATCCCTAATTTCATTTCTTTTATTGATAAAAGTACATAAATAGTTAACAAAGAAAATAAAATTTATTAGAAAATATTTTAGATATCTAAGGAAATATAATCCTTAGATATTCTTCACCTTATGTATATGCATAGAAAATGTCTCTAACATTAAGAGAACAAATAAAGAGGGAAAACCTAATAGGAAAGAAATTAGAAATAATATACTAAAGAGAGGCAAAATTCTTGGATAAGGAAGATAAATTTTTAGAAACAAGTAAAGGTCTTAAAATTTCAAGAACATTGGATTAGGGTAATTTTTTCTAATTCAAGAATTAGAGTTACTAAGTTTAAAATCTTTACCCATACATTGGGCTTTTACTTATGGACACTTCAAATAGAGCTTTTCCACTTCACATAAGTTTCTAGCAAGCCCATTGGATAACCTAAACAAGAAATAAAACATAGACTTGGACTAGGATATAGTAATTGGACCAATAGCCCAAAAACTATGAAAATGTGACCAAGCACTCAAAGAAAAGTAGAATTTTATCAAAAGAAAAAAAAAGGGTAGGAATAAGCTCATAATGGGTAAAAATAAGCCCAGATGCAACAGGAAAAATAAAATAAAATAAATTAGATGATGATATAATAATAATAACAAATATTAGTTTACATGGCATTAAGACAAAAATTTAGCAAGTGGTGTGATTCTACATTCATCATTTAGGCAAGTGGCAAGATAATACAAGGCTTTAGGGCAAAAACATCTATATCCTACATTCATAATTTTAGCAAGTGGTATGATAATACATGGCATTAGGACAAAACTTTCTTATTCCACACAAATAATATCAACCAAATAATGGAGATTCAAGGGCTAGAAATTTGCCACCTAAAAAGGAAAACCTATCATACTTGTTCAAGACAAAAGAAAATGGAAATGAATCCCAAAATCAAATGGACCTTGTCCCTTATCTTAAGAACATATAATCATAATTTTCAAAATGTAAATCTCCTTTTCCTATGCATATAAGGAAGAGGAAGACAAGAACATAAGTTGTTTGTTTTCCAAAAATTCAACAAAGTGTATCCTAATTGTGATAAGGTAGACCGATGATCATGAAAGGTGCATTATTTGGTGGTCTATATAAGCAAAACCCACCCCTACAACATTTTAATTTCGTCCAAGTGAGGAAGAGAGAGAAATAGAAGCAAGGTAGAGTGAGGAAAGGAGAGAAAGAGAGGAGAAGAAAGGAAGGAAGAAGAAGGAGAAGTTTAGAAGGCTAAGTACTCAAGGTAAGTTACCTTAATCTCCACTTGAGTCCATTTTTCAACCTTGAGGTTCAAAAATTCACCCTCCTTCTCTTACCTAAGCTACTTGAAAAGCTAAGGGAAGGAAGGAATCTTGCTACTTCTTTCAAGAGGAAACAAGAAAACCTATTCACTAAGTAAGATAGGGAGATCCTTAGGTAAGTTTAACAATATTTCTTTTTGAAGAAAACTTTTGAAACATATAATATTTATATGAGATTTTGATCTTAGAACTTTGATGATTGGTCATGGATGTTGCTATATCATGTTACATATTGATCTTGCATGTGATGTATGTTTGAATACTTAGGCTGGTATAGAAAGTTCTGTATAGGTATGGCTATGGGTGGCAAAATTTTTAGCTTTCGTATTTTAATGTTTGGGAATTATCTATATGGAATTAAAATATATGGTTAACATAAGAATTATAGCTATGTGTGTCACGGATTTTTAGCCACTGGAATCATACAATTTGGAGTCCATATGAGATAGATATGATCTTATTAGTAAGAAAAGGTCAAAAATTGGTTCTTCAGGGAAGAATATGTTTGGATAGCTTCTGTATTTTAATTTCTGAGAATTATCTATATGGAATTAATATAAATGGTTAATATACGAATTTTACCTATGTGTATCACAGATTTTTAGCCACTGGAATCATTCAATTTGGAGTCCATATGAGGTAGATATGGTTTGATTAGTAAGCAAAGGTCAGAAAATGGTTCATCAGGGAAGAATATGTTATGATAGCTTCTGTATTTTAATTTTTGGAAATTATTTGTATGGAATTAAAATAAATGGTTAATATATGAATTATAGATATTTGTGTCAAGAATATTTATCCACTAGAATCATGCAAGTTGGAGTCCATATGAGGTAGATATGGTCCGATTAGTAGGTGGAGGTCTAAACCTATCAGAGAAGAAATAATCTGTACATTGAGGGAGTAATATCACCATGATTTCTTAATCGTTCGTTACAATGTTCAACATAATAGTTTTAGATAATTGTTTATCTTCAAATTGACACCAAGATCCCCTATATCGGAGTACAATTGAGGGAGTTATGCTCTGAATAGTAAGAGAAGGTTAGATATGATGAAAACCTGCATCAAGAAAATAAAGAAATAAAATTAATATTTAAAAAAAAAGATGAATCTTATAAATGACTAGTATATGCCATAGCCATTGCCATTGTATGAACTTCTTACCATCTTAAGTGTGAAATTCTGACATGGAAATATTTTATAAAGTGATATTTGAAATAGTTATGTTCATGGCATGATTACCAATGATTTATGGTAATAGTTATATTTTGATGAACATACTTGTTATTGAAAGCATATTTTTGGCTATCATTGTGAAAAGAAAAGAAATGAGCACGGTCACATGGCAATCTATGTGGTGCACCAGTAGGGGACACCATACCAACGGTTATGATCATGTTAATGAGAAAAGAAAGAGAATGTGGGCCATGTCGGACGGAGCGAGAAAAGCCTGTACCATAGAGTAGAAGATACTCACCCTGACCGGGGTAGCTTGAAATGAGAATAAGTTAATGGCCATCATATGTTATTCTAAAAATAATTAATCCTGTCATACATATCATTATTGTATGATTCTTATGTGCGTAGATATAATGCATTCATGTGACCAAAGATATTTTCTGTATTCTATACAGCTGAACATGACATGATGAACTATATTGATGGTAAATTATGATTTATTGTTGAACTTACTGGGATTTAATTCTCACTATATTTCCATATCATGTTCAGAAGAATAAATATGTAATTTTTCTCTATGACACTTATTATTTCTGTACGTTGGATCGAGGTGCCCTACCTTGGGCAACTTCTAGTTATTTCAGATGTATCTGTCGTAGATGTGACTGAGATTCGGTGGACATGCCACCCGCACCAGTGTCCCCGGAAGTATTCGACATAGATGATTAAAGCTAATATGTATCTTTGTACAAATGTTTGTAAAATAATGGTGTGTAGTTTGTAAAATAATGGTGTGTATGGAAACTCAGTATTGTATCACTGTTAATAATAATTATGCTTGGTTAAAGTGATTATTATTACGAGTTAAGTGGTTAGAATTAAAGTAGTAATAACTTCATGGAATTTTTACAAATATAAAAAAAAACTTTACATTTACATAAATGGAGTTGTTACATAATTGGTATCAGAGCAGGTCGATCCTAGATGGCCAGTGGGTGGATGGTTATCTGAATCAATCTTATAGTGTCTTAAGTATGTTGTGGTTGTGCTGTGTAGGGGATCAGTGATTCATATAGGTAAGAAATTACTAGTGTTTCCTATCTATATGCCGAGGAGGTGTTATGACTGCTATTAAATATTTTTGAACTAACTATTGGGCTTGATCACCTCAATAGCAGCATAACTTTGTTTTTGCCATAGTAGGAAATAGCACCACCAAGGAGGAATCCAGCAACCAATGCAGAGGAGACCCTGCACAACCTGGCCACAGCAATTCGAGACCAAGTCATGACCACCAACCAAATTTTACAACATCTCCAGAATGCTAATAACACAAATGTTGAGAATGGTGCTAACAACCGGATGGCTGGAAAAGATAATGGCATATCCGAGTTCCTGAGGACTAGACCACCTTGTTTCTAAGGTGGCTATGACCCAACAGTAGCCGAAAGGTGGATAAGGGAATTAGAGAAAATCTTTGAAGTGATGGGCTGTACTGAGGAGCAGCAAGTTATTTTTGTTGCATATATGTTAAAGGATGAAGGAGAATACTGGTGGCGTGGAGCTAGAGAACTTTTAGCTCATCAGAGAAGACAGATCACCTGGCAAGTGTTTAAGGACATTTTTTTTGAAAAGTACTTTCCAAGTACTGTACGGGCAGAGAAAGAGATCGAATTTCTCCAACTCAGGCAAGGCAGCATGACCGTGGACCAGTATATCGCAAGGTTCGAAGAGCTGTCTAAGTTCTCCTCTTATATGCAATATAACCTAGATGAAGCATGGAAGGCGGTTAAGTTCGAAGCGGGACTAAACTCGGAGATAAAGAATGCTGTTATAGCTATGGAGATTAGGGAGTTTATACCTCTGATAAATAAATGCAAACTCCTAGAAAAGAGTTTAAGGGTAGTGGAGGATGAGAAGCAAAGGCGAAATCTATGGAAGAGAAGGAAAAATTTTCCCAACCCTGGAAAGAACGTGAGAAGAAGTGGATATGGAGCTGGTAAGAAGCCATTAACTGCGGCTCCTAGACCTTTTCAACAAGACCTCGCCCCAGTCAAGTGCGCTAAGTACGGACACATGCATGGTAACTGGCCATGCTACATGGGACAAGATGTCTGCTTCAATTACGGACAGAAGGGACATTTTGCGAGAAACTGCCCACAAAATGTGGGGAAGCAGCCAAAACAGAGGCCTCAGGTGAAAGGAAGGGTTTTCACCCTGAGCGGCCAAGAGGCAGCTCAATCTTTTGAAATGATTCAAGGTATATGCTATATTTATGGATTTGCTCTTATGGTGTTATTTGACTCTGGTGCTAGTCATTCATTTATATCGGAATAATGTATTAGGAAGTTTCAGTTTCCTATTTCTGAAACTCCCTATGAGCTATCCGTAGTAACCCCTACAGGGGAACAGGTATTAACTTCCTCTATATGTAAAGACTGTCAAGTCACCATCCAGGAGAAAACGTTTTCTGTAGACCTCGTCTGTTTACCTTTAAGAGGTATTGAGGTCATTCTAGGGTTAGACTGGATGTCTAAAAACCAAGTCTTGTTGAATTATTGTAACAAGACCGTTGAATTTCTACCTCCTACTCCGAAAGAGGAGGTCTAGTTATTGATGCTAAATGCCAATCACGTTAATAAGGAGTTGAAGAATGGAGTACTTAGATACATTCTCTTGTATTTATCAAACCTAGAAGTCGAATCGAAGCTTGATGAAATCCCAATAGCCAACGATTTTCCTCAAGTATTTCCATAAGATATTCTAGGCTTACCTCCCAAGAGAGAGATAGAGTTCTCTATTGATCTCTTACCTGGGACAGGGCCTATCTCTATTGCACCATATCGAATGGCCTTGAAGGAACTATAGGAACTCAAGAAACAGTTGGAGGAGCTAATAGACAAGCAATTCATTAGACTGAGTGTATCACCTTGGGGAGCTCCCGTATTATTTGTTAAGAAGAAAGACGGGAGCTTGAGACTATGCATAGATTACAGACAGCTGAATAAGGTGACTATCAAAAACAAGTACCCTCTCCCTAGGATAGATGACTTATTGGATCAATTGAAGGGAGCCTCCATCTTTTCTAAAATTGACTTGAGGTCAAGATATCATCAGATTAAGATCAAGGAGGAGGATGTACCAAAAACGGCCTTCAGGACTAGGTATGGGCACTATGAGTTTCTCGTAATACCCTTCGGGTTGACGAATGCACCTGTAATTTTCATGGATTACATGAATCGCATTTTTCGACCCTACCAAGATCAATTTGTTGTAGTGTTCATTGATGACATCTTGATATATTCTAAGAGTGAGAAAGAACATGAACAACATCTCTGAATCGTGCTGCAAGTGCTGAAAGAGAAAAATTTATATGCCAAATTGGAGAAGTGTGAATTTTGGCTTTCCGAGGTAAAGTTTCTCGGACATGTCATCTCTAATAGAGGGGTAGCCGTAGATCCTAGCAAGAGGGAAGCAATCATTCAGTGGGAGAGACCAAAGACAGTTACGGAAATCAGAAGTTTCCTGGGTTTGGCAGGATACTACAGGAGATTTATACAAAACTTCTCTCGTATAGCCTTGCCATTGACTAAATTGACTAGGAAAGGAAGTCCTTTCAAATGGACTGATCAATGTGAAGTTAATTTTCAGGAGCTAAAGACAAGACTGACCACTCCTCCTGTTTTAATTATTCCAAACCCCACAGGATATTTTGAAGTGTATAGTGACGCTTCAAAGAAAGGGCTAGTATGTATGCTGATGTAAGATAAGAGAGTAGTTGCTTACGCCTCTAGGCAACTGAGACCCCACGAAGGAAATTATCCAACCCATGATCTTGAATTAGCGGCAGTAGTGTTTGCCTTAAAGATTTGGCGACACTATTTGTACGGGGCAACCTTTGAAGTATATTGTGATCATAAGAGTCTTAAATACCTCTTTGATCAGAAGGAGTTAAATATGAGGCAACGAAGATGGGTAGAATTCCTCAATGACTACAAGTTTGAGATAAAGTATCATCCTGGAAAGGCGAATATTGTAGCAGATGCCTTGAGTCGAAAATTTCTGCACATGGGTCAGATGATGGTGTATGAGATGCAGATGCTAGAGGAGTTTCGAAATTTGAAGCTAACCACTACTCTCACTCCAAAGAATCTAGTCATTAATGGTTTAAGTATAGGGTGTGACCTTAGAATCCAGATCAAAGAGGCTCAACCTCACGACCAATAGTTACAGGATCATAAAGACTAAGGTAATTTTTCTGTTATGGAAGATGGAGCAATCATGTATCAGCGAAGGATTTGTTTCCCTCAAGAACGAGAGTTGAGGACTAAGATCCTGCAGGAAGCGCATCAAAGTAAATACACAGTCCATCCTGGATGCACTAAAATGTACCAGGATTTAAAAAGGATATATTGGTGGCCAGGGATGAAAAAGGACATTGCTGAGTTTGTGTTGAAGTGTCTCATTTGTCAAAAGGTGAAGGTGGAGCATCAAAAGCCAGCGGGGTTTCTACAACCTCTTGAGAACCCTAAATGGAAGTGGGACAATATCTCAATGGACTTTGTTGTGGGATTACCTAAGACTTCAGTGGGACATGACTCTATCTGGGTAATAATTGACAGATTAACCAAATCTGCTCACTTTTTGCCCATAAAAATTAACTATTCACTAGATAAATTAGCCCAATTGTACGTCCAGGAAATAGTTAGACTGCATGGAATTCCCTTAAATATCGTTTCTGATAGAGATCCGAGGTTCACATTGAGGTTTTGAAAGGCGTTGCAGGAAGTTTTTGGTACTCAGTTACGATTCAGTACTGCCTACCATCCTCAGACTGATGGGCAAACAGAACGCACCATTCAAACCTTAGAAGATATGTTAAGGGCCTGTGTGATAAAGCAAGGTAAAGGATGGGATAAGTACCTACCTTTAGTAGAATTTGCTTATAATAATAGTTATCACTCCAGTATTAAGATGGCCCCCTACGACATTTTATACGGTAGGTAGTGCCGATTTCCACTATGTTGGTTTGAGGTAGGAGAAAAGAACTTGCAGGGTCTTGATCTAGTTCAACAAACCACTGAACAAATCAGGATGATACGAGATAAAATACTCACAGCTCAAAGTTGGCAAAAGAGTTATTATGATAAGAGACATAGACCTCTAGAGTTTGAGGAAGGAGACCACGTATTTCTAAAACTTTCTCCGACCACCAGAGTTGGTAGGTCTCTCAAGACCAAAAAGCTAAATCCGCGAATTTTAGGACCCTACCAAATTATGAAGAAAGTAGGGACATCAGCATATCAAGTTGCTCTCCCACCTAATTTTTCCAACCTGCATAATGTTTTCCATGTATCACAGCTCCGAAAGTATCTTCCAGACTCTTTACATGTGATACAAGATGAACCAATCCAAATAAAGGAGAACATGACATACCAGCTAGTACCAGCATCTATATTGGACACTGATGTGAAGCAATTGCGGAACAAAACTATTCCCCTAGTTAAGGTGTTATGGGAAGGTTTGACTCCAGAAGAAGCAACTTGGGAGCTAGAAGAAGTCATGAGGAAGAAATATCTGAAATTGTTCTTATTAGGTAATTTCTGAAATTTTGAGGACAAAATTTCTTAGGCGGAGAGAAATGTAACATCCCTAATTTCATTTCTTTTATTGATAAAAGTACATAAATATTTAATTAAGAAAATAAAATTTATTAGACAATATTTTAGATATCTAAGGAAATATAATCCTTAGATATTCTTCACCTTATGTATATGCATAGAAAATGTTTCTAACATTAAGAGAACAAATAAAGAGAGAAAACCTAATAGGAAAGAAATTAGAAATAACATACTAAAGAGATGTAAAATTCTTGGATAAGGAAGATAAATTTTTAGAAACAAGTAAAGGTCTTAAAATTTCAAGAACATTGGATTAGGGTAATTTTTCCTAATTCAAGAACTAGAGTTACTAAGTTTAAAATCTTTACCCATACATTGGGCTTTTACTTATGGACACTTCAAATAGAGTTTTTCCACTTCACATAAGTTTCTAGCAAGCCCATTGGATAACCTAAACAAGAAATAAAACATAGACTTGGACTAGGATATAGTAATTGGACCAATAGCCCAAAAATTATGAAAATGTGACCAAGCCCTCCAAGAAAAGTAGAATTTTATCCAAAGCAAAAAAAAAATGGGTAGGAATAAGCCCAAATCCAAGAGAAAAAATAAAATAAAATAAATTAGATGATGATATAATAATAATAAGAAAGATTAGTTTACATGGCATTAAGACAAAAATTTAGTAAGTGGTGTGATTCTACATTCATCATTTAGGCAAGTGGCATGATAATACAAGGCTTTAAGACAAAAACATCTATATCCTACACTCATAATTTTAGCAAGTGGTATGATAATACATGGCATTAGGACAAAAATTTCTTATTCCACACAAATAATATCAACCAAATAATGGAGATTCAAGGGATAGAAATTTGCCACCTAAAAAGGAAAACCTATCATACTTGTTTAAGACAAAAGAAAATGGAAATGAATCCCTAAATCAAAGGGACCTTGTCCCTTATCTTAAGAACATATCATCATAATTTTCAAAATGTAAATCTCCTTTTCCTATGCATATCTTGACTAAGGAAGAGGAAGACAAGAACATAAGTTGTTTGTTTTCCAAAAATTCAACAAAGTGTATCCTAATTGTGATAAGGTAGACCCATGATCATGAAAGGTGTATTATTTGGTTGTCTATATAAGAAAAACCCACCCCTACAACATTTTAATTTCGTTCAAGTGAGGAAGAGAGAGAAATAGAAGCATGGTAGAGTGAGGAAAGGAGAGAAAGAGAGGAGAAGAAAGGAAGGAAGAAGAAGGAGAAGTTTAGAAGGCTAAGTACTCAAGGTAAGTTACCTTAATCTCCACTTGAGTCCATTTTTCATCCTTGAAGTTCAAAAATTCACCCTCCTTCTCTTACCTAAGCTGCTAGAAAAGCTAAAGGAAGGAAGGAATCTTGCTACTTCTTTCAAGAGGAAACAAGAAAACCAATTCACTAAGTAAGCTATGGAGATTCTTAGGTAATTTTAACAATATTTCTTTTTGAAGAAAACTTTTGAAACTTATAATATTTATATGAAATTTTGATCTTAGAACTTTGATGATTGGTCATGGATGTTTCTATATCATGTTACATATTGATCTTGCATGTGATGTATGTTTGAATACTTAGGCTGGTATGGAAAGTTCTGCATAGGTATGGCTATGGGTGGAAATATTTTTAGCTTTCATATTTTAATTTTTGGGTATTATCTGTATGGAATTAAAATATATGGTTAACATAAGAATTATAGCTATGTGTGTCACAGATTTTTAGCCACTGGAATCATTCAATGTGGAGTCCATATGAGATAGATATGATCTGATTAGTAAGAAAAGGTCAGAAAATGGTTCATCAGGGAAGAATATGTTACGATAGCTTCTGTATTTTAATTTTTGGGAATTATCTCTATGGAATTAAAATAAATGGTTAATATACAAATTATAGCTATGTGTGTCACGGATTTTTAACCACTGGAATCATTCAATTTAGAGTCCATATGAGGTAGATATGGTTCGATTAGTACGTAAAGGTCAGAAAATGGTTCATCAGGGAAGAATAGATTAGGATAGCTTTTGCATTTTAATTTCTGGGAATTATTTGTATCAAATTAAAATAAATGGTTAATATAATAATTATAGATATGTGTGTCAAGAATATTTAGCCACTGGAATCAAGCAAGTTGGAGTCCATATGAGGTAGATATGGGCCGATTAGTTGGTGGAGGTCAAAACCTATCAGAGAAGAAATATCCTGTATATTGGGGGAGTAATATCACCATGATTTCTTAATAGTTCGCTACAATGTTCAACATAATAGTTTTAGATAATTGTTTTATCCTCAAATTGACACCAAGATCACCTACATCAGAGTTCAATTGAGTGAGTTATGCTTTGAATAGTAAGATAAGGTTAGATATGAAGAAAACCTGCATCAAGAAAATAAAGAAATAAAATTAATATTTAAAAAAGAAGACGAATCTTATAAATGACTAGTATATGCCATAGCCATTGCCATTGTATAAACTTCTTACCATCTTAAGTGTGAAATTCTGACATGGAAATATTTTATAAAGTGATATTTGAAATAGTTATGTTCATGGCATGATTACCAATGATTTATGGTAATAGTTATATTTTGATGAACATACTTGTTATTGAAAGCATAATTTTGGCTATCATTGTGAAAAGAAAAGAAATGAGCACGGTCACATGGCAATCCATGTGGTGCACCAGTAGGGGACGCCCTACCAACGGTTATGATCATGTTAATGAGAAAAGAAAAAAAAAGTGGGCCATGTCGGACGGAGCAAGAAATGCCCGTACCGGAGAGTAGAAGATACTCACCCTGACCAGGGTAGCTTGAAATGAGAATAAGTTAATGGCCATCTTATGTTATTCTGAAAATAATTAATCCTGTCATACATATCATTATTGTATGATTCTTATGTGCGTAGATATAATGCATTCATGTGACCAAAGATATTTTCTGTAGTCTATACAGCTGAACATGACATGATGAACTATATTGATGGTAAATTATGATTTATTGTTGAACTTACTGGGATTTAATTCTCACTATATTTTCATATCATGTTGAGAATAATAAATATGCAGATTTTCTCTATGACACTTATTATTTCTGTACATTGGATCAAGGTGCCCTACCTTGGGCAACTTTCAGTTATTTCAGATGTATCTGTTGTAGATGTGACTTAGATTCTACTGGACGTGCCACCCGCACCAGTGTCCCCAGAAGTAGTCGACATAGATGATTAAAGCTAATATGTATCTTTGTACAAATGTTTGTAAAATAATGGTGTGTAGTTTGTAAAATAATGGTGTGTATGGAAACTCAGTATTGTATCACTATTAATAATAATTATGCTTGGTTAAATTGATTATTATTATGAGTTAAGTGGTTAGAATTAAAGTAGTAATAACTTTATGGAATTTTTACAAATATAAAAAAAAATTACATTTACATAAATGGAGTTGTTACACCAAAGACGGTTACAGAAGTCAGAAGTTTCCTGGGTTTGGCCGAATACTACAGGAGGTTTATACAAAACTTCTCTCGTATAGCCTTTCCATTGACTAAATTGACCAGGAAGGGAAGCCTTTTCAAATGTATTAATCAATGTGAAGCTAGGTTCCAGGAGCTTAAGACAAGACTGACCACTCCTCTTGTGTTAATTATTCCAGACCCTATAGGACATTTTGAAGTGTATAGTGATGCTTCAAAGAAAGGGCTAGGATGTCTGCTGATGCAAGATAAAAGTGTAATTGCTTACGACTCTAGGCAACTGAGAACCCACGAAGGAAACTGTCCAATCCATGATCGTGAATTGGCAGCGGTGGTGTTTGCCTTAAAGATTTGGCGACACTATTTGTACGGGGCAACATTTGAAGTATACTGTGATCATAAGAGTCTTAAGTACCTTTTTGATCAGAAGGAGTTAAATATGAGGCAACGAAGGTGGGTAGAATTTCTCAATGACTACAAGTTTGAGATAAAGTATCTTCCAAGAAACCTGAATGTTGTAGCTGATGCCTTGAGTCAAAAATCTATACACATAGGTCAGATGATGGTGTATAAGACGCAGATGCTAGAGGAGTTTTGAAATCTGAAGCTGGCCACTACCCTTACACCAAATAAGCTAATCATCAATGGGTTGAGTATGGAGTGTGATCTTAGAATCCAGATTAAAGAGGCTCAAGCTCACGATCAATACTAACAGGATCACAAAGATCAAGTTAACTTTTCTGTGTCAAAAATTGGAGCAATCATGTATCAAGGAAGGATTTGTGTCCCTCAAAAACATGAGTTGAGGACCAAGATCCTATAGGAGGCACATCAGAGTAAATACTCAGTCCATCCTGGATCCACTAAAATGTATCAGGACTTAAAGAGGATGTATTGGTGGCCAGGGATAAAAAAGGACATTGCTGAGTTCGTGGCGAAATGTTTAATTTGTTAAAAGGTGAAAGTAGAATATCAAAAGCCAGCAAGATTTCTATCTTAAGATTCCTAAAAGGAAATGGGATAGTATTTCGATGGACTTTGTTGTGGGTTTTCCTAAAACTTCAGTTGGACATGACTCTATCTGGGTAATAGTTGACAGATTAACCAAATCTGCTCACTTTCTGCCCATAAAGATTAACTATTCACTAGACAAATTGGCCTAGTTGTACATTCAGGAAATAGTTAGACTACATGGGATTCCCTTAAATATCGTTTCAGATAGAGATCTGAGGTTCACGTCGAGGTTTTGGAAGGCGTTGCAGGAAGCTTTTGGTACTCAGTTGTGGTTCAGTACTGCCTATCATCCTCAAACTGACTGGCAGACAGAACGAACCATTCAAACCTTAGAAGACATGTTGAGGGCCTATGTGATAGAGCAAGGTAAAGGATGGGATAAATACCTACCTTTAGTAGAGTTTGCTTATAATAATAGCTATCACTCTAGTATTAAGATGGCTCTCTATGAAGCTTTATACGGTAGAAAGTGCCGATCTCCACTATGTTGGTTTGAAGTAGGAGAAAAGAACTTGTTGGGTCCTGATCTAATCCAACAAACCACTGAACAAATCAAGATTATATGAGAGAAAATGCTCACAGCTCAGAGTCAGCAAAAGAGTTACTATAAAAAGAGACATAGACCTCTGGAGTTTGAGGAAGGGGACCATGTATTTCTAAAACTTTTCCCAACCACTGGAGTCGGTAGGTCTTTCAAGACCAAAAAGCTAAATCTGCAATTTTGGGGAGCCTACAAAATTTTGAAGAAAGTAGGGACATCAGCATATCAAGTTGCTCTCCCACCTAATTTGTCCAACTTGCATAATGTTTTCCATGTATCATAGCTCCGGATGTAACAACTCCATTTAAGTATCAATTTTTTTAAAAAAAATACCGTGAAGTTATTACCTCGTTACAACTTAACTCAATATAACATTTATTTAATTTATACAATACAGAGTTCACATACATGTCATTAATCAAAACACACGTACAACATATCAGACACATAAAAATCTACATCTTATTTATTCTGGTTGACCAATTCTGGAGTTACAGGTGCGGGTGGTTGCACCTTTACTGGGATCTAAGCCAACTCGACCACAAACATTTTATTTGCTTCTGGAATGTGCCCAACATAAAGCACTTGATCCAACGTGCACTAAAAGCCAGAGCTATAGAAAAATTTACATAACTAATTTTCTGAACATGATATGGAAATATAGTGAGAATTAAATCCCAGTAAGTTCAACAATACATCATCATCAATATAGCTCATCACATCATGTTCAGCTGTATAAACTACAGAAAATATCTTTGGTCACATGAATGCATTATATCTATGCACATAAGAATCATACAGTAATAATATGTATGACAGGAGTAACTATTTTTTAGAATATCATATGATGGCCAACAACTTATTCTCATTTCAAACTACCCCGGTCAAGGTGAGTATCCTCTACTCTCCGGTACGGACTTTTCTCACTCCGTCCGACATGGCACACTTTCTCTTTCTTTTCTCATAATCATAATCATAACCGTTGGTAGGGCGTCCCCTACTGGTGCACCACACAGATTACCATGTGACCGTGCTCATTTTTTTTCTTTTCACAATGATAGCCAAAAATATGCTTTCAATAACAAGTATGTTCATCAAAATATAATTATTACCAAAAATCATTGGTAATCATGCCATAAACATAACCATTTCAAATATCACTTTATAAAATATTTCCATGTCAAAATTTCACACTTAAGATGGTAAGAAGTTCATACAATGGCAATGGCTATGGTTATACTAGTCATTTATTAAGATTCATCTTCTTTTTTAAATACTAATTTTATTTATTTATTTTCTTGATGCAGGTTTTCATCCTAACATTCTCTTATTAATCAGAGCATAACTCTCGCAATTTAACTCTGATGTAAGTGATCTTGGTGTCAATTTCAAGATAAAACAATTATCTAAAACTATTATGTTGAACATTGTAGCGAAATATTAAGAAATCAAGGTGATATTACTCCCTAACTGTATAGGTTATTTCTTCTCGGATAGGTTCTGACCTTTACCTACTAATCGGAACATATCTACCTCATATAGACTCCAACTTGAGTGATTCCAGTGGTTAAAAATCCGTGACACATATATCTATAATTCTTATGTTAACAATGTATTTTAATTCCATACAGATAATTCCCAGAAATTAAAATACAGAAGTTGTCCTAACATATTCTTCCCTGATGAACCATTTTCTGACCTTTGACAACTAATTAGCTCATATCTTCCTCATATGGACTCCAAATTGAATGATTCCAGTGGCTAAAAATCCATGACACACATAGATATAATTCTTATGTTAACCATTTATTTTAATTCCCTACAAATAATTTCCAGAAATTAAAATACAGAAGTTGTCCTAACATAATCTTCCCTAATGAACCATTTTATGACCTTTGACTACAAATCAGCACATATCTTCCTCATATAGACTCCAAACTGAATGATTCCAGTGGATTAAAATCCATGATACACATAGATATAATTATTATGTTAACCATTTATTTTAATTCAACACAGATAATTCCCAAAAATTAAAATACAAAAGATGTCCTAACATATTCTTCCCTGATGAACCATTTTATGACCTTTGACTACTAATCAGCTCATATATTCCTCATATGGACTCCAAATTGAATGATTTCAGTGGCTTAAAATCCATGACACACATAGATATATTTCTTATGTTAACCATTTATTTTTATTCCATACACATAATTTCAAGAAATTAAAATACAGAAGCTGTCCTAACATATTCTTCCCTGATGAACCATTTTTTGACCTTTGACTACAAATCAGACCATATATACCTCATATGGACTCCAAATTGAATGTTTCCAGTGGTTAAAACTCCTTGACACATATATCTTTAATTCTTATGTTAACCATTTATTTTAATGCCCTACAGATAAATCCTAGAAATTAAAACACAGAAGCTATCCTAACATATTCTTCCCTGATGAACCATTTTCTAATCTTTGCTTACTAATCGGACCATATCTACCACATATGGACTCCAAATTGAATGATTCCAGTGGCTAAACATCCATGAAACACATAGCTATAATTCTTATGTTAACCATTTATTTTAATTCCATACAGATAATTCCCAGAAATTAAAACACAGAAGCTATCCTAGCATATTCTTCCCTGATGAACCATTTTCGAACCTTTGCTTACTAATCAGACCATATCTACCACATATCGACTCCAAATTGAATGATTCCAGTGGATAAAAATCTGTGACACATATATCTTTAATTCTTATGTTAACCATTTATTTTAATTCCTTATAGATGGTTCCCAGAAATTAAAACACCGAAGCTTAAAATTCTGCCACCCACAGCCATACCCATGCAGAACTATCTACACCAACCTAAGTATTCAAACATACATCACATGCAAGATCAATATGTAACATGATATAGCAACATCATGACCAATCATCAAAGCTCTAAGATTAAAATCTCATATAAATATTATAAGTTTCAAAAGTTTTCTTCAAAAAGAAATATTGTTAAACTTACCTAGAGCACTTAGTCCCCTAGACTTCTCCTTCATCTTTCTTCCTTTCTTCCTCTCCTTTCCTCACTCTACCTTGCTTTTATTTTTCCTCTCCCTCACTTGGACGAAATTATAATGTTGTATGGGTGGGTTTTCTTATATAGACCACCAAATAATTCACCTTTCATGATCATGGATCTACCTTATCACAATTAGGATACACTTTGTTGAATTTTTGGAAAACAAACAACTTATGTTCTTCTCTTCCTCTTCCTTAGTCAAGATATGCATAGGAAAAGGAGATTTGTATTTTGAAAATTATGATGATATGTTCTTAAGATAAGGGACAAGGTCCCTTTGATTTAGGGATTCATTTCCATTTTCTTTTGTCTTAAACAAGTATGATAGGTTTGCCTTTTTAGGTGGCAAATTTCTAGCCCTTGAATCTCCATTATTTGGTTGATATTATTTGTGTGGGATAGGAATGTTTTGTCCTAATGCCATGTATTATCATACCACTTGCTAAAATTATGAGTGTAGGATATAGATGTTTTTGTCCTAAAGCCTTGTATTATCATGCCACTTGCCAAAATGATGAATGTAGAATCACACCACTTGCTAAATTTTTGTCTTAATGCAATGTAACCTAATCTTTATTATTACATTATTATATAATCACCTAATTTATTTTATTTTATTTTTCCTCTTGGATTTGGGCTTATTCCTACCCATTATGGGCTTATTCCTACCTATTTTCTTTGCTTTGGATAAAATTCTACCTTTCTTGGAGGGCTTGGTCACATTTTCATAATTTTTGGGCTATTGGTCCAATTACTATTTCCTAGTCCAAGTCTATGTTTTATTTCTTGCTTAGGTTATCCAATGGCTTGCTAGAAACTTATGTGAAGTGGAAAAACTCTATATGAAGTGTCCATAGGTAAAAGCCCAATGTATGGGTAAAGATTTTAAACTTAGTAACTCTAGTTCTTGAATTAGGAAAAATTACCCTAATTCAATGTTCTTGAAATTTTAAGACCTTTACTTGTTTAAAAATTTATCCTCCTTAACCAAGAATTTTACATCTCTTTAGTATGTTATTTCTAATTTCTTTCCTATTAGGTTTTCCCTCTTTATTTGTTCTCTTAATGTTAGAAACATTTTCTATGCATATACATAAGGTGAAGAATTTCTAAGGATTATATTTCCTTAGATATTTAAAATATTGTCTAATAAATTTTATTTCCTTAATTAAATTTTTATGTACTTTTATCAATAAAAGAAACGAAATTAGGGATGTTACACCGGAAGTATCTTCCAGACTCCTCACATGTGATACAAGATGAACCAATCCAAATAAAGGAGAACATGACATACCAGCTAATACCAGCATCTATATTGGACACTGACGTGAAACAATTGCGGAACAAAACTATTCCCCTAGTTAAGGTGTTATGGGAAGGTTTGACTCTGAAAGAAGCAACTTGGGAGCTAGAAGAAATCATGAGGAAGAAATATCCGAAATTTTTCTTAGGCAATTTCTGAAATTTTGAAGACAAAATTTATTTTAGGGGGAGAGAAATGTAACATCCCTAATTTTGTTTCTTTTATTGATAAAAGTACATAAAAATTTAATTAAGGAAATAAAATTTATTAGACAATATTTTAAATATCTAAGGAAATATAATCCTTAGAAATTCTTCACCTTATGTATATGCATAGAAAATGTTTCTAACATTAAGAGAACAAATAAAGAGGGAAAACCTAATAGGAAAGAAATTAGAAATAACATATAAAATTATGAGAAATTTTTTAGATATCTAAGGAAATATAATCCTTAGAAATTCTTCACCTTACGTGTATGTATAAAAATGTTCTAAGATTAATGGAATAGGTAAAGAGAGAAAACCTAAGAGGAAAAATTATAAATAAATATATGAAAGAAAGGTAAAATTCTTGGGTAAGGAAGATAAATTTTTGTGAAGTAAGTAAAGGTATTAAAATTTGAAGAAGATTGAATTAGAGTAATTTTTCCTAATTTAAGAGTTAAAATTACTAAGTTTAGTATCTCCACCCATAAATTGAGATTTCACCTATGGACACTTCATATAGAGTTTTTCTACTTGACATGAATTTTTTGCAAGCCAATAGGATAGTCCAAGGAAGAAATAAAACATAGACTTGGACTAGGATATAGAAATTGGACCGGTAGCCCAAAATTCATGAAAATGTGACCAAGCCCATTATGAAAGGTAGAATTTTAACCAAAGTAAAGAAAATGGGCAAGAATGAGCCCAAACCCAAGAGGAAAAAAAATAAAAAGTAAAATAAAGTGATGAAATAATGGTGTAATCAAGATTAGGTAACATGGCATTAAGACAAAAATTTAGCAAGTTGTGTGATATCATACATTCATAATTTTAGCAAGTGGTATGATAATACAAGGTTTTAGGACAAAACATCTATATCCTACACTCATAATTTTAGCAAGTGGTATGATAATACATGGCATTAGAGCAAAACATTCCTATCCCACACAAATAATTTCAACCAAATAATGGAAATTCAAAGGCTAGAAATTTGCCACCTAAAAAGACAAACCTATCATACTTGATTAAGACAAAAGAAAAAAAATGAATCCCTAAATCAAAGGGACCTTGTCCCTTATCTTAGAAACATATTATCACAATTTTCAAAATACAAATCTCCTATCTTGACTAAGGAAGAGGATGACGAGAGTATAAGTTGTTTGTTTTTCAAAAATTCAACCAAGTGTATCCTAATTGTGAGAAGGTAGACCCATGATCATGAAAGATGAATTATTTGGTGGTCTATTTAAGCAAAACCCACACTTATAACATTATAATTTTTGTCTAAGTGAGGGAGAGGAAAAATAGAGGTAAGATAGAGTGAGGAAAGGAGAGGAAGAAAGGAAGAAAGAGGAAGGAGAAGTCTAGAGGACTACGTGCTTAAGGTAAATTTAACAATATTTCTTTTTGAAGAAAAGATTTGAAACTTGTAATATTTATATGAGATTTTAATCTTAGAATGTCGATGATTAGTCATGCATGTTGCTATATCATGTTACATATTTTGCATGTCTGAATACTTATGCTGGTGAAGATAGTTTTGCATAGGTATGGCTATGGGTGGCAAAAATTTTAAGCTTCTATTTTTAAACTTCTGGGAAGCATTAGTAAGGAAATTAAAGAAATAGTTAACATGAAAAATTTAGATCTATGTCTCACGTATTTTTATCCACTGGAATCACTCAATTCGGAGTCCATATGAGGTAGATATGGTCCTATTTGTAAGTAGTGGTGAGAAAATGGTTAATCAGGGAAGAATATGTTAGAATAGCTTCTGTGTTTTAATTTCTGAGAACTTTCTATAGGGAATTAAAATAACTGGTTAACATAAGAATTATAGATATATGTGTCATGGATTTTTAGCCACTGGAATCACTCAATTTGGAGTCCGTATGAGGTAGATAAGGTCTGATTAGTATGCAGTGGTCAGAAATTGGTTTATCAGGGAAGAATATTTCAGAATAGCTTCTATGTTTTAATTTTTAAGAACATTCTGTAGGTAATTAAAATAAATTATTAACATAAAAATTATTTTTATATGTGTCACGGATTTTTAGCCACTGGAATAACTTAATTTGGAATTCTTATGAGAGAGATATGGACAGATTAGTAGGTAGAAGTCAGAACCTATGCGAGAGGAAATAACCTATACTTTGAGGGAGTAATATCATCTTGATTTCTTAATATTTTGCTAAATTGTTCAACATAATTGTTTTATCTTGAAATTAACACCAAGATAACCTACATCATAGTTAAATTGAGGGAGTTATGCTCTGATTAGTAAGAGAAGGTTAGATAGGATGAAAACCTGCATCAAGAAAATAAAGAAATAAAATTAATATTTAAAAAAGAAGATGAATCTTATAAATGAAAATAATAAATGACTAGTATAGTCATAGCCATTGCCATTGTATGAACTTCTTACCATCTTAAGTGTGAAATTTTGACATGGAAATATTTTATAAAGTGATATTTGAAATGGTTATGTTCATGGCATGATTACCAATGATTTTTGGGTAATAGTTATATTTTGATGAACATACTTGTTATTGAAAGCATATTTTTGGCTATCATTGTGAAAAGAAAAGAAATGAGCACGATCACATGGCAATCCGTGTGGTGCACCAGTAGGGGACGCTATACCAACGGTTATGATCATGTTAATGAGAAAAGAAAAAAAAAGTGGGCCATGTCGGACAGAGCGAGAAAAGCCCGTACTGGAGAGTAGAAAATACTCACCCTGACTAGGGTACCTTAATATGAGAATAAATTGATAGTCATCTTATGATATGCTGAAAATAGTTAATCTTGTCATACATGTCATTATTGTACGATTCTCATGTGCATAGGTATAGTGCATTCATGTGACCAAAGATATTTGCTGTAGTTTATATAGCTGAACATGACGTGAAGAGCTATATTGATGATGATTTATTGTTGAACTTACTGGGATTAAATTCTCACTATATTTCCATGTCATGTTCAGAAGAATAATTATGTAGATTTTCTCTATGGCACTGGCTTTTAGCATATGTTGGATGGAGTTACTCTATTTTGAGCTGATCGCAGTAATATATATGGTGTCTATAGTCGAGTTGACTAAGATCCGGGTAAAGGTGCAACCACCCACAGCCGTATCTCCGGAACTGGTTAACAGGGATGAATAAGATGTAATTATATATGTGTTAGACTTTTGTACGAATGTTATTGATTAATGATATGTATGTAAACTTTGTATTGTATAAATTAAATAAATGTTATTTTGAGTTAAGTTGTAACGAGGTAATAACTTCATGGTATTTTTTTTAAAAAAAAATTGTTACTTAAATGGAGTTGTTACATACTACTGTGGCAAAAATAGAGTTATGCTACTATTGAGTTGATCAAGGCCTATAGTTAGTTCAAAAATATTTACAGTAGTCATAACAACACCTCAGCATATAAATAGGAAACACTAGCAATTTCTTACCTATATGAAATCATCAATCCCCTACACAACATAACCACAAACATACTCAAGACAGTATAAGATCGATTCAAATAACCATCCACCCACTGGCCATATAGGATCGACCTGCTCTGATACCAATTATGAAAGAACTCCATTTTTTTTACATATATACATACATATATATATATATATATATATATATATATATATATTTAAAATCCCATAAAATATTACTTCTTTACTTCTAATTACTTAACTCATAATAACATTCAATTAATTTAACTAAGCATAATCAAGGTTTAAGGTCTACCATTAACACTGATACAATTCTAAGTTCACATACACATCATTAATCAAAACGTACGTACAAAAATCAAGCACATAAATATCTACATCTTATTCATTTGTGTTGACAAATTCTAGAGATATAGGTGCGAGTGGTTGCATCTTCACCGAGATCTTAGCCAATTCGACCACAAACACCTTATTAATTTCTAAGATCTGCCCAACATAGAGTAACTCGATCTAACATGCACTAAAAGCCAGAGCCATAGAAAAATCTGCATAACTAGTTTTCTCAACATGATATGGAAATATGGTTAGAATTAAATCCCAATAAGTTCAACAATAAATCATAATCATCATCAATAATGCTCGTCACGTCATGTTCATCTGTATAAGCTATATCAAATATTTTAGGTCAAATGAATGCACTTTATCTATGTCCATGAAAATTGTACAGTAATGACATGTATGAATAACTATTTTCAGAATATCATATGATGGCTATCAATTTATTTTCATAACAAGCTACCCCGGTCAGGGTGAATACTTTCTACTCTCCAGAACGGGCTTTTCTCGCTTCGTCCGATATGACATACTTTCTCTTTCATTTATTATTAGCATAATCATAGCCATGAGTAGTCGGTCCCCTATTAGTGCACCACACGGATCGCCATATGACCGTGCTCGTCTCTTTTCTTTTCTTTTCACATTAATAGCCAAAAATAGGATTTCAATAACAAGTATGTTTATTATACTCACATGCCATAAATTGTGATTAAAGCATAATCATTACCAAAAATCATTGGTAAAATACAATCTTGCTATGAGCATAATCATTTCCAATTACCACTTTATTAATTATTTTTATGTCAAATTTACACACCTAAGATGGTAAGGAGTTCATGCAATGGTAATGGATAGGGCATACACTAGTCATTTATTATTTTCATTTATAAGATTCTTCTTCATTCTTAAATATTGTTTTCCTCTCTCACTAATCAGAGCATAACACCCTTATTTTAAATTCGATTGAGGTGATCTTAGTGTCAATTGAAAGATAAGACAATACTCTAAAACCCTTATGTTGAATATTTTATTGAAATCTTAAGTAATAATGGTGTTACTACTCCCTAAAATTCAATGTTATTTATTCTCGGGTAGGTTCAGACCTCTACTTACTAATCTGACCATATCTCCTTCATAGGGATTCCAAATTGAAAGATTCCAGTTGCTAAAAATTTGTGATACATATGTCTATATTTTATATGATAAAAACTTATTTTAATTCCCTAAAAATTTCGCGCATAAATTCAAACATATAAGCTTACCTAACATATTCTTCCATGGTTAACTAGTTTCTGACCTCTGCTTATTAATTTGACCATATCTCCCTCATATTGATTCCAATTTGAATGATTCCAATGGCTACAAATTCGTGAGATATATATCTATTTTGTTTCTGTTAATAATTTCTTTTAATTCCCTACATATTTATCCCAAAAAATAAAACCCAAAACCATACCTAACAGATTCTTCCCTAGTTAACCATTTTCTGATCAATGCTTACAAATTGGACAATATATCCCTCATTTGGACTCCATATTAAGTGATTCTAGTCGCTATGAGACATATATATACTTTTTTCATGTAAACCATTGCTTTTAATTCATGATAAATTCTTCCTAGAATTTCAAAAATAGAAGCTTCTCTAGTTACTCTAAAATCCAGTTTCCTAACCAAACATTTCCTAACATTTTAGTTCACCATTTTATTACATCCTCTTCCATTTTCTTCCAAATTTACATTTAATCATATTATATCCATTTTTTGTGACATTTCAATATACAAAATAGTAGCATAAAAATCCTAAAATTTTGCCACCCATTGCCATACTTATGTAGCACTTTCCACACCAACTGAAATGTTCAAAACATCCATCATATGCAAGATAACATGTAACATGATATAGTAACATCTATGACCAATCATCAAAGTAGCAAATATAGTATACTTCATCAAAGTTCTAAGATCAAAATCTCATATAAATGTTACAAATTTCAAAACTTTTCTTCAAAAAGAGATATTGTTAAACCTACCTAAAGATCTCCTTAGCTCACTTAGTGAATTATTTTTCTTGTTTCCCCTTGAAGGAAGTGGTAAGATTCCTCCCTTCCCTTAGCTTTTCCAGCAGCTTAAATAAGAGGACGGTGAGTTTTAAACCCTAAGGGTGAAGAGAAAAGATGGATTCAAGTAGATTTTAAGCTAACTTACCTTGAGTAATTAGTCCTCTAGACTTCTCCTTCTTCTTCCCTCCTTTCTTCTCCTTTATTTCTCTCTTTTTCTCACTATACCTTGCTTCTATTTTTCTCTCTCCCTTACTTGGACCAAATTATAATGTTATAAGGGTGGGTTTTGCTTAAATAAACTATCAAGTGGTTCACCTTTCATAATCATGGTTCTACCTTATCACAATTAGGATGCACTTGGTTACTTTTTGGAAAAAAACTCATGTTCTTGTCTTCCTCTGCCTTAGTCAAGATATGCATAGCATAAGAAGATTTGTATTTGAAAATAATGATAAAATATTCTTAAGACAAGGGACAAGATTCCTTTTATCTAGGGATTCATTTCCTTTTTCTTTTGTCTTACTCAAGTATGATAGGTTTGCCTTTCTAAGTGGCAAATTTTCACCCCTTGAGTCTCCCTTACTTGGCTAAAATTATTTGTGTAGGATAGGGATGTTTTGTCATAATGCCTTGTATTATTACCCACTTGCTGAAATTATAAATGTAGGATATAGATGTTTTGTCAATGCCTTGTAACCTAATATTGATTATTATTACACTACTATTTCCTCATATGGTTCTTATTTTTTTGTCTTGGATTTCGGCTCATTCTTGTCTATTTCCTTTACTTTGGCTGAAATTCTACCTGTCATGGAGGGTTTGGTCACTTTTCATGATTTTTGGGGTACTGGTCCAACTTCTATATCCCAGTCCAAGTCTATGTTATATTTCTTGCTTCAGCTATCCAATTGGCTTGCTAGAAACTCTTGTGAAGTGGAAAAACTCTATATGAAGTGTCCATGGGTGAAAGGCCAATGTATAGGTGGAGATGTTAAACTTAGTAACTCTAGCTCTTGAATTAGGAAAAATTACCCTAATTCAATTTTCTTGAAATTTTAAGACCTTTACTTACTTCCCAAAAATTTATCTTCTTTACCCAAGAATTTCGCCTCTCTTTACTATGTTCTTTCTGATTTTTCCTATTAGCTTTTTTCTCTTTACCCATTCCCTTAATGTTAGAAACATTTTCTATGCATAAACATAAAGTGAAGAATTTGTAAGGCTTATATTTCCTTAGATATCTAAAATTTTTTTAATAAATTTCTTTCCTTAACTAAATATTTATATACCTTTACTAATAAAAGAAATAAAATTAGTGATGTTACAGCATGCCTGTGCTTTAAGCAGGGGCTAAAATTTGGAAGAATCAAAGTTATTGTCCTAGAGATGTTGAAGAATTTGATTGGTGGTTGTAACTTGGTATCGAATTTTTGTGGCCAAGTTATGTAGGATTTCTTCTGCATTGTTCGCTAGGTTCCTCCTCGGTGGTGCCATATCCTACTATGGCAAAAACAAAGTTATGCTACTATTGAGTTGATCAAGCCAAATAGTTAGTTCAAAAATATTTACAGCAGTCATAACACCACCTCAGTATGTAGATAAGAAATACTATTAATTTCTTACCTATATGAAATCATAGATCTCCCACACAACATAACCACAAACATACTCAAGACACTATAAGATTGATTTAGATAACCATCCACCCACTGGCCATCTAGGATTGACCTCCTCTGATACCAATTATGTAACAACTCCATATATATATATATATATATATATATATATATATATATATATATATATATATATATATATATATATATATATATATATATATATATATATATATATATATATATATATATATATATATATATATATTTGTAAAATCCCATGAAGTCATTACCTCTTTATTTCTAACTATTTAACTCATAATAACATTCAATGAAAATAACCAAGAATAATTAAGATTTATAGTATAGCAATAACACTAATACAATTCTGGGTTCACATACATATCATTAATTAAAAAACATCTGAACAAAAATCAAACACATATATGTACACATCTTATTCATCCATATTGACCAGTTTTGTGGATATGGGTGCGGCTGGTTGCACCTTCACGGGGATCTTAGCCAAATCGACACAACATACGCTAAAACCCGGTCATAGAGAATATCTGCATATTTAGTCTTCTAAACATGATATGGAAATATAGTGAGAATTAAATCCTAGTAGGTTCAACAATAAATCATAATCATCATCAATATAGCTCATCATGTCTTGTTCATTTATATAAACTACAACAATTACCTTAGGTCACATGAATGCACTTTATCTATGCACAAGAAAATCATACAGTAATGATATGGATGGCATGAATAACTATTATTAGAATATCATATGATGGCTATCAATTTATTCTCATATCAAGCTACCCCAGTCAGGGTGAGTATTTTCTACGCTTCGGTACGGGCATTTCTCGCTTCATCCGACATGGAACACTTTCTCTTTCTTTTCTCATTATTATAATCATAGTTGTGAGTAGGGATCCCCTACTACTGCACCACACGGACCACCATGTTACCGTGCTCGTCTCTTTTCTTTTCTTTTATTTTTACATTAATAGCCACAAATATGATTTCAATAACAAGTATGCTTATTATGCTCATATTCTATAATTTAACATCAAAGCATGATCATTATAAAAAAACATTGGTAAAATGCAATCATGCCATGAACATAATCATTTTCAAATATCACTTTATAAAATATTTTCATGTCAAAATTACACACTTAAGATGGTAAGAAGTTCATGCAATGGCAGTGGCTAGGGCATACTCTAGTCATTTATTATTTTCATTTATAAGATTCTTCTTATTTCTTAAATATTATTTTTATCTCTTCATTTTCTTCATGCTTGGCCTCTAGTCACTATCCTCCTATTTATATCATTTCCAACACATGTTCTCACTAATTTAATACGGTATTCTTCTTCAATTTGGTTTATATTATTATCCTATAGTTAATGAGGTTTATTTAGGGTTGAAAATTGTTGAAAATAAGCTTTACCAGCTTCCAACATGCCCTAAACGTATCCTGTAACATGGCTTGGCCATTTCCTATAAAACAACCATGCTTTTAGGCTTCAAAATGGCCTTTCCAGCATTGAGCACGGCTTGGTCAAGCCTTGAAACACGGCCATGTTCTATGTTGTGTTATTCCCTGATGCAGGTTTTCCTCTTGCTTAACCTTCTCTCACTAATTAGAGCATAACTCCCTTATTTTAACTCTGAGTTAGATGATCTTAGTGATCATTTAAAGATAAAAAAGTTCTCTAAAACTATTATGTTGAACATTTTTGCGAAATCATAAGGAATCTTGGTGATATTACTCTCTCAATTTAAGCATTATTTCTCCTCGGGCAGGTTCTGACCTCTACTTACTAATCTGTCTATATCTCCCTCATATGAACTCCTAATTGAGTGATTCCAGTGAATAAAATTAAGTGATACATATATCTACATTTTTTATGTTATCAATTTATTTTAATTCGCTACAAAATGTTCCCAGAAATTCAAACACAGAAGCTTTCCTAACAGATTCTTCCCTGGTTAACCATTTTCTGACCACTCCTTACTAATCTAACCATATCTACGTCATATGGACTTCAAATTGAGTGATTCTAATGGTTACAAATCTGTGAGACATATATCTATATTTTTCATTTTAACCATTTCTTTTAATTCCTAATTGATTCTTCCCAAAATTTTAAAAACAGAAGCTTCCCTAGTTACTCCAAAATCTAGCTTCCTAACCAAACATTTTCTAATGTTTTAGTTCAGCATTTTATTATGTCCTCTTCCATTTTCTTCCTAATTTAAATCTAATCATATTCTATCAATTTTTCACCATATTTAAATATACAAAATAGCAGCATAAAAATCTTAAAATTTTGCCAACCATAGCTATACCTATGCAGAACTTTCCACATTAACCTAAGTATTCAAACATACATCATATACAAGATCAACATGTAACATGATATAGTAACATCCATGGCCAATCATCAAGATAACAAATATAGTAAATTTCATCAAAGTTATAGGATTATAATCCCATATAAATGTTTCTAATTTCAAAGCTTTTCTAAAAAAAATATTGTTAAACCTACCTAATGATCTCCGTAGCTCACTTAGTGAATTCTTTTTTTCTTGTTTCCTATTGAAGAAAGTGGCAAGATTCCTCCGTTCCCTTAACTTTTTCAGCAGCTTGAATAAGAGAAGGAGGGTGAGTTTTGAACCCTAAGGATGAAGAGAAAACATGGATTCAAGTGGAGATTAAGCTAACTTACCTTAATTACTTAGTCCTCTAGGCTTCTCCTTCTTCTTCCTTCCTCTCTTCTCCTCTCTCTCTCTCTCTTTTCCTCACTCTACCTTGCTTATGTTTTTCCTCTCCCTTACTTGGATGAAATTCTAATGTTATAAGGGTGGTTCTTGCTTAAATAAACTATCAAGTGGTCCTCTTCTCGTAATCATGGGTCTACCTTATCGCAATTAGGATACACTTAGGTTTTTTTTGTCAAAAGACAACTCATGTTCTTGTCTTCCTCTCCCTTAGTCAATATATGCATAGCAAAAGAAGATTTGTATTTTAAAAATCATGATAAAATATTATTAAGATAAAGGACAAGGTCCCTTTGATTTAAGGATTCATTTCTTTTTTCTTTTGTCTCACAAAAGTATGATAAGTTTGCCTTTGTAAGTGGCAAGTTTCTAGCCCTTGAATCTCCCTTTCTTGGTTGAAATTATTTGTGTAGGATGGGGATGTTTTGTCCTAATGCTATGTATTATTATACCACTTGATAAAATTTTGAGTGTAGGATATAGAAGTTATGTCCTAATGCAATGTATTATTACACCACTTGCTGAAATTTTGAGTGTAGGATATAGATATTATCATACCACTTGCTAAATTTTTGTCTTAATGCCATGTGACCTAATCTTTATTACACTATTATTTCATCACATGATTCTTATTTTTTTCCTCTTGGATTTGGGCTCATGCTTGCCCATTTCCTTTGCTTTGGCTGAAATTTTACATCTCATGGAGGGCTTGGTCACATTTTAATGCTTTTTTGGCTATCAGTCCAACTTCTATATCCTAGTCCAACTCTATGATATTTCTCTTGCTTGGGCTATTCAATTGGCTTGCTAGAAACTCATGTGAAGTGGAAGAACAAACTCTATGAAGTGTCCATAGGTGAAGGCCCAATGTATGGGTGGAGATGTTAAACTTAGTAACTCTAGCTCTTGAATTAGGAAAAATTACCCTAATTCAATCTTCTTGAACTTTTAATATCTTTACTTACTTCCAAAAAAATTTATCTTCCTTACCCAAGAATTTTGCCTCTCTTTAGGATATTATTTGTTATTTTTTCCTGTTAGATTTCTTTCTTTACCTATAACGTTAATGTTAAAAAAAATTTCTATGCATACACATATGGTGAAGAATTTTTAAGGCTTACATTTTCTTATATATCAAAAAGAATTGTTTAATATGTTTGATTTCCTTAAATATTTATGTACATCTATTAATAAAAGAAACGAAATTAGGGATGTTACATATGGTATACCATTAACACTGATACAACTCTAGGTTCATATACACATCATTAATTAAAAATGTCTGTACAAAAATCAAACACATATATGTCTACATCTTATTCATTCATATTGACCAGTTTCGAGGATATGGGTGTGGGTGGTTGCACCTTCACCGGGATCTTAGCTAACTCGACCCAACGTACGCTAAAAGCCCGTCATAGGGAATATCTGCATATTTAGTCTTCTAAACATAATATGGAAATATAATCAAAATTAAATCCCAGTAGGTTCAGCAATAAATCATAATTATAATCATTATAGCTTATCTTATCATGTTCATCTATATAAGCTACAGAAAATATCTTAGGTCACATGAATGCACATTATCTATGCATAAGAAAATCGTACAGTATTGACATATATGGCATGAATAACTATTTTCATAATATCATATAATGGCTATCAACTTATTTTCATATCAAGCTACGTAAGTTAGGGTGAGTACTTTCTACTCTCCAATACAACATTTTCTCTCTCTATCTGACATGGCACACTTTCTCTTTCTTTTCTCAATAACATAATCATAGCTGTGAGTAGGGAGTCCCCTACTGGTGCACCACACAAACTACTATATGACCGTGATTTCCTTTTTTCTTCTCTTTTCTTTTTACATTAATAGCTAAAAATATGATTTCAATAACAAGAATGTTTAAATGCCATAATTTATCATCAAAGTATATTCACTTCCAAAAATCATTGGTAAAATACAATCATGCCATGAACATTATCGTTTTCAAATATCAATTTATAAATTATTTCCAAGTCAAAATCACACACTTAAGATGGTAAGGAATTTATGCAATAGCAATGGCTAGGGCATCCGCTAGTCATTTATTATTTAAATTTATAAGATTCTTCTTCTAGCAAGCCATATGGATAGCTTAAGAGATATAACATAGACTTGGACTAGGATATAGAGGTTGGACCAATAGCTCAAAAATCATGAAAGTGTGGCCAAGCCCTTCATGAGAGGTAGGAACTTCACCTAAAGCAAATGAAATGGGCAAGAATTAGCCCAAATCCAAGAGGAAAAATTAAGAATCATATGATGAAATAATAGTGTAATAATAATCAAGATTCGGTCACATGGTATTAGGACAAAACATCTATATCTTACAATCATAATTTTCAGTAAGCCATGTGATGATATAGTAGGTAATAATACATGGCATTATGACAAAACATCCTTATCGTACACAAATAATTTTAGCCAAATAAGGGAGACTCAAAGGCTAGAAATTTGCCACTTAATGTAATATCCTGTAATTTTTAAATAATAATGTTTTACTATAAAAAAATTATTTTTTTAAATGATTATATTTTGCTAAAAGCAAGTATATTTTTAATTAATTTTTTTTTGTTTTGTTTAAACTAATTATATTAGCCTTTAATAAATTTTTGTTTTATTTTTAGAAATATTCTTTCTTTTATTATGTATAAAGATATTTATTTTGTGATTTTTTATATTAAAAGTTTATGAAGAAAGGTCATGATTTAAGAGTTCAACTAAAGTTTTATAAGAATATTAATTTTTAGAAATTTTTAGGATATTTTAAGATGGAAAATAATATTTATATGTATATATATAAAAATAAATCCCATTATTGAATTATTAAATAATAATAATTAAAAAAAGAAGAAGAAAAAGGAGAAAGGGAACGGGAGACAAGCTTACGGATCGTAGAGGAAGGACATTTTTTTCTTCTCTTTCTCTCTCTAAGCTTCTCAACTTCTTTCTAAAATTTCTCTCATTCTAGACATCCAATTTAGATACAAGAGGTATCATTGGACTCATGGAGACGAGAGCTTCAAAATCCACCGATCAATTTCATCGGAAGTTCACTGGAATTTCATCGAAAAATTGTAAATAGTAACTTATAGGTAATTTTTCTAAAATGCTTGATTTTTGATGGTTTTTTAAGCTTTCAAGTTAGGAGTTTTGTTAAGGATGTAGAGTATTGGTTGTATGATAAATTTCACGGTCAAACAACATGATTTGGTGCTTTAATTTTGCAAATTATTTTTTGGTAAACAATACCTTGAATAATGTGTGAATAGTTTTTTTTAGCATGAACAATATTTTTCGGTGTGAATAGTGACCAGCGTTGACCAAGCTCCTGGGGTCATTTCTTAAATTTTTGGACCCTCCAAACACATTTTTTAGGTTTATTTGATCAAATTGAGATCAGAAAAGTGCATTTTAGGGCTGTCCAACCTAGAGCCTTACCCTATGGGTAGATGATTATTTCTATGACTTGCCCTATACTCTTCTTGATATTTAAACGTGTATTTGATTATGTTTATAAGATATTTACACTTTTATAAGTTTCTAAAATGCGATAAAATTAACTAAATTGATTACAATTTGGAATATAGTTCAAGAGTATAGTTTTGAAAATAGATTTCTAAACTCATGGTATATCTGATTTCACATGTATTTCTCATTAAATTATAAAGTGAATATTTATGCATGCGGCATTGATTTATACAGCTAGATGATTGCCTTAAGAAAGGGCATGTATATGTGATAAACCCTGAATGGGTAATTTATGACAGATGATCTATATTGAGATTGAGATTCTGTATTATACTGAAAGCTCTGTTTTGAATGATATGGAATATGTGCATATGATAATTTTATGGAGGAATCCTATTAGAAACACTGTCTGCTAATAGCAGGTTATGTTAGCTTTGATGCATCTTGATACCTCAGTTAGCAGGGGTAGTACTAGCCTCGTGTGAGGGCTAACACACGAGATATAATATGTGCTTGAGAGCAGGATGCCTCCTATCTAGGAGAGATGTCAGTTATATGATATGTTATTTGTCTTCCCTTGCTTTGTGCTTGGGAAATTGCCCATATTAGAGTTCCTTCGCATGTCCTCTTGAATGGTGGTAAGGAAAACCTTGGCTGATATGCTAAGTATAGGCAAATCCTACACCAACAAAGTACGAAAAGTATTGAACTCTTATATAGTGGTTCTGATATGGGATCCTTCTAATATTTTTATAAGAAATGTTTTTGATGCATATCAACGTTTGATTAAATTTAAAATATGAGTATATCCATATGTTGACCTAAGAGGTCATAGGAGGTATTATCAGCTCATTGAGTTGTCAAACTCACTACATGATATTTCCATAATTTTCAGATAAGAATATAGAGTTTTGTCCTTCCCCATCAGATAGGTGATCGGCTATGCGATATTTTCTTTGGTGAGCCAATTTTGTTTCTAAGACTCATAGATTTTGATTTATATTGTACTTGTACTCTAAAGTATGCTCTAAACGCCACAGGCAGGATCCCTATTTTTGCTGTTACTTTGATGTTTATAGATTTAGATTATATATTATGTATATATGGGAATACCTATCTGTAAAAGAGTGTATTATATATGTTATGGAAAATATATGTTCGTAAAGTATATGTTTCACGTGCTCTAAAATTAGTAGCGTGACAAGTTGGTATCTGTTGGGATACGTTTATGTGTTATTCATGCAAAGATGAATACAATATCGGTACGCAAGTGCACGTATCGTGACCAAGTAATAAAGTGATGAGTGAGTATCGTCCCACGAGGAGTGAACTGAAACTGTCTAGATACCTTTGCTGTATGAAAGCTGTAGCAATGTCAAGTTGTTTCACAAAATTGGAATACGCTTGGTTTATCCGATTTTTACTGTGACTAAAGTGAAGAGTATTAGGGAATAGAAAAGGAAATATGTAAGGGGATCTGGGGTGCTCGGGGTTGCCATGGACTTCAGCATTCAGAGATGCTGTAGACTTTGCTGCAGCAAGGTCCCTGGTGCTAAACTTAGTCCTGAATGGAGTCTTCCCAAACTGCCATTCCTTACAACTCTAAGGTTCAGACACGCATTCCTGCCTTAGTCCTCACCTCTTAGTTGTGCATGCATTTCGTTATGGACTAATGGGGTACCCGTATATCCTTACATGAGGTAACCCCCCTACAATCAGCCTCTTTTTCCAGCCTCCATTACCCTCCCAGGTGAATGGTGGCCTTGGATTTCTTCCTTCAAACTTCCGTTATTAAGGAAAGAAAAGTTACTGGAACAACAGCTGAATGTAAACAAAACTGCAGCAAATGTACTCATGTTAAAAATGTGCCTCAGTCCATTACAACCCCTTGTGCAACCCCAGCTAGAAACTAGCCGAGCCTCATGGGTGCACTAGTTACAAAAGGTTTAGAAACTCTAGTATGCATTCTAAAAGATAAAAACTTGTTTGCAAAATGCGGTTCTTTCTTTTCCTTTGATAAACAACGAAACCTCCGCAGAAAACTAAGTTCCTTTCTACACTACTCCTCTCCTCCCTGATGCTGCACCTTCCGGTGTTATCAGCACTCTCTGTTGTGGAATGATTTTTCTACCTAATTCTCATTTTTTTTCCTTTCTCTCATGCCCCCCTTTCATTCTCTATTTTTCGGTCTTTTATCAGCAGCCTCTGTGGTCCCAGAAAAGCTCCCTGGATGCTGCCATTCCTTCTGCTCTGCAGCAGGCGCCCTTGCAGCTTTTATACTCTCCACTTTCAGTAGTGGAGGCAGTCCTGTACCAACGGCTTGTAGTGACCCTGCTGCTTTCTACCTACACTGCTGCTGTCTGCTGCTTTCTGCCTGCACTGCTGCTGTCTGCTGCTGCACCAAATCAAATGGAATCAGAGTATTTCGGGAGGAAGGGGCAGCTCACCCTCTATCACTTGTGGTTCTGCTATCATTGCCACAGATGCTCAGTGAAATGCTGCAGCAATGGGTAGCTGATGTCATATCTAGACGAGTCATCCTTTTTTATTAAATCAGAGGGCAAAAGTGCTTAAAACACCAGAAAATTCAGTAAATAATTATGGGAAATGCATGGAAACTATAGTGAAATGCAGTTAACACAATGCAATTATCAAATCCCCCCAAACTTAAAGGATTGCTTGTCCCCAAGCATCCTACATTGCCCACTACAAACTAAACACCTGGTAGTTTTAGGCTTTGGTTCTGCTGAAAGCTCTCAACTCTCAGGATTGCCTTCATACAAAGGATACCACAACTCTTTCTCCCAATCACAGTAATACCTTCTTTGAATTTGTGTGTGTGTGGTATGGACAATTTGTCTAGGAGTTACTTGGGTCACAAACAGCCAGAGTTCTTAAGACTTTTATGCTAATATTTCGAGCTTCCTTTCTTAGGTCAAGCTAGCATTCATCATAATAAGGGCAGCAGATATGGGGGAAAAAAGGAGCAGCTTACTGACTTTTCTCCTTTTACTGTTGTTTTTGATATGGATCTTATTACAGTAGAGGTCATTACGGCCTTTTGACGCGAGTGCCAACATGTTCAATGCCGGCACCCGGTTACTCAACCTTATCACCTTTCAACTACTCCCCACTCATACTCTACATCCCTGTTTTACGCAAAGGCACACATGGGGCTCATGCATACCCCTGGTTACTAAGGGATTACAGAGCATTTGAGTGTCCACTCTTCATCTCCGTTTTATGCAAAGGCACACATGGGACTCATGCATGCCCCTGGTTACTAAGGAATTACAGAGTATTTGAGCATCCATATTTTTCTTTATTTTCTACTCCCCTCCCCCAAACTTAAGCTGTTATGCCCCTATGATTCTGCCTCTTTTTTTCTTTTTCTTTTTTTAAATTTTACTGGAAGCTCTCAATACTAGCTCTAAGACTAAGGGCCTCTTTCTGGAAGTTCACCAAATTCTCTTATGGGCAAGCTGCCCATGATCCAGTGCTTATAAGAGGAAGGTGCTGTGTGATGGGGTGAGACTGAAGGTTCCCTATTCTGATTTTTAACAGAATACCCAATCCTCCTTATGGAGTATCCCAAAACTTTCAGCAGGATAAGCATCTGTTCCCCCCTCTTTTCTCTTTTTTTTTTTTAAACATTAAACAAACTTAGTGATTACTGGGAAAGATTCATTCAACACGGGTGGATGAAGACACAGGCAGACAATACTATAAACAAACACCTAGCAGAACTAAACATGCAGAATGCTTCAGCAATGAATCAAAATAAAATATGCTCCAGCAATGAATCAAAAGACACAAGTGATGCTACAGCAATGAATCCATACACAAAAGTGATATGCTCTAGCAACTTCATTCCTAACAGACAATTATATCACACCCCCTCAAACTTAAGGTGAGCAGTGTCCTCACTGCTGATGCAATAGTCAGAAAATAAAATATGCTCACAAACAGAAACAGAAACGAAGAAATGCCAAATACTGCAGAGAAGGACAAAGGGTTGAGGGAACTTTCCTGAGGGTGCTGGCAGGTATGCTGCAGCACCCTAGGGTCATTGACCCCCAGAAGATTTCGAGGAGCTTTTGAGTCCGCTCCTCCTCTGTGTTGATTGATGTGGTGCTTTTCCTTTGCGTAGTACTGCTGCCCTTTTTGCAATGGGCTCATCATCATCAGAGGACACACGTTCCTCCGATGTCTGGTGGGGCTCAAGGCAGGGCTCCTTGCTGGAGGAGGATCCTTCAGAGGCCTTAGGGTGCTCTGCTTGAGTTTCTGGTACTGCAGCTGACTCCTCGAAGGTGGCGTGGAGCAGGGCAGTTGGGAACTCTGGGAATGGGAAAAATTGCTTGAAATTTTGTTCCAGAGTGGTGTGGAGGGCAAGGTCCCTTTTCTGCGCATATTGCCAGAATGTTTGCTGGTGCTGCAGCAACTGTGCTTGCTGTTTAAGGAGTGTGGATTGTTGCTGCAGCAGGTGCTGAATGACCTTCTCAGCTGGTGGAGCGGTAGAGGAGGACGCAGATGGTCCAGTAGTTGGTGGGGGATTACGAGAGGCATTTGATGGATGCTGGGCGGCTTTCTCGAGAACAATGCGAGAAATGGTGGTAGGGGTGATGGGGGGAGTGTCCTTTAAGACCTCTTCGTCGATGGAGACTGGCACTCCATGATTGTTGCATAGGGTGGTGATGAGGGAAGGAAAGAGGAGGCTTCCCTTCTTTCGGCTGGCACAGGCTCGGATTTGATCACTTATAATGCGGCCAACGTTGAGTGTCCGGCCGAGTATGAGCGCATTCACCATTGCTACTCTTTCTCTGCTCACAGTCTACCCGTGGGTGGAAGGCAGGAGACGGGTCTTGTTAAAATGGTACCAGACCTTTGCTGCCGGCACCAAGGAGATGCGATTTACAGTGGTGGAGCCCTGGGGAGATTTGTCCCAGGTGGTGCCAGGAAGGCACATCCTGGTGAGTATTGCTTCCCAATCTTCATCCCGCAGACTCTGCAGATAGCCTTCGTAGTTGTCCTCCTCGTCGGGCAAATTGTAGGCCTTGTTGATAGCAGCTTGGTCAAAATGGACCTTTGTTTCCCGAACTTTCACCCATTTGTTCGTTTCTGGGGCGAAGTTCGCATAGAACTCCCTAACCAATGGGATGAGGGCCGTTGGTGGATGGCTTGCAAAATTTTCCCAATTCCTCTATTTTACCACCGTTCCAACGTACATCGGCACTCCCAAATCGCCAGTGGGAGTGAATGTGAACCCCTTCTCGGCACAGAAGTTCCTGTGCATGATTTCGTCGTCATGCCTCTTTCTGTTTTCTTCAGAAATGAATTTCCTCATCTTGCTGGCCTTCCTCGCCACAGTCTTGATTCTCGGCATGCTTGCTTCGAAGAGTTGAAGGTTGGGGTTTTCTGGGACGAAGGTGATGAGTGGATTGCAGTGTTTGGAACTCGGGAGAGGTGAGGTGAGGGGAGGTTGAAGAGGTGGCAGTGTGGGTGCGTTACGCTCGAAAGAAATGGGTTGGAAGCTGCAGAGGTTTAAAGACCGTAGGTGTCTTATGGCCTTCTGCCAGTTTCCCGCCCACCATTTTTTTTTTTTTGGATGATGGCAGAGGGGAACCCTTGGCTTGAAGCTGACTGTGTTGCTGCAGCAATACTGGAGCAATGCTTCAGCAAGCTAGGAGCCCAAAAATTTCTTGCTGCAGCATAAAGTGCTTGCTACCAGTTCTGCTATAGCAACCAGGGACTGCCTTTAGTGCTATGCTGCTGCAGCAAAACAAAGGCTGGTTCAGCAACTCCTTGCTTCCTAACCTGCATATTAACCACAAAAGCTATTAGGTTCTTGATCTAAGCTTGTCTTAAAACTATTATCCTAAATAATAACAAATTTAAATATGGGTTGCCTCCCATGAGCGCTTGGTTTAGAGTCTTCAGCCTGACTTCCCTTCTGTTCAATCCTCTTGCAGCTGAATGGAAGTGTGCTGTCTCTCCACGTCACCCCCTAGATAATGCTTGACTCTTTGCCCATTAACCTTGAATGTCCTTCCTTCCTTCTCTTCTTCCAATTCAATTGTCCCAAATGGAAAGACCTGGCTTATACGAAAAGGTCCAGACCATCGTGATTTCAACTTTCCAGGAAACAAGGTTAGCCTGGAGTTGTACAGTAGTACTTTCTATCCTACTTCGAAGTTTCTGGGCTGTATCTTCCTGTCATGCCATTGCTTGGCTTTCTCCTTGTATAGCTTGGCATTCTCATAGGCCTGCCCCCGAAATTCATCCAACTCATTTAGCTGCAGCATCCTTCTCTCCCCTGCAGCATCCAGGCTCCAGTTCAGTTTCTTCATTGCCCAATATGCTCGATGTTCCAGCTCTACTGGGAGATGACAAGCCTTCCCGAATACCAACCTGTAAGGTGACATGCCCAGAGGTGTCTTATAGGCTGTTCTATATGCCCAAAGTGCATCATCCAACCTTGAGGACCAATCCTTCCTTGTTGGACTTACTGTTTTTTCCAAAATTCTCTTGATCTCTCTGTTAGAGACCTCAGCCTGCCCACTTGTTTGTGGATGATAGGGGGTTGCTACCTTGTGTCTTACTCCGTATTTGGCCAGTAGTGCCTTGAACTGCCTATTGCAGAAATAGGTTCATCCATCGCTGATGATAGCTCTGGGGGTTCCAAACCTTGTAAAGATATTCCTCTTCAAGAATCTAATCACAACCCTGGCTTCATTAGTCTGAGATGCACTGGCTTCCACCCACTTTGAGACATAATCTACAGCTACAAGGATGTATTGGTTGCCAAAGCTTGAGGGGAATGGTCCCATGAAATCTATACCCCAGACATCAAATAATTCCACCTCCAGGATGTTGTTCAGTGGCATTTCATGCCTGCGAGATATATTTCCTGTTCTCTGGCACCGGTCACATTTCCTTGCATACACGTGGGAGTCCTTGAATAATAAGGGCCAATAGAAACCCGCCTGCAACACTTTGTTTGCTGTCCTAATTCCTCCAAAATGACCTCCATAAGGAGAAGCGTGGCATTGCTGCAAGATTTGCTCCGTTTCTTCACTGGGTATACACCTCCTTATCATCTGGTCAGCACATTGTTTGTAAAGATAGGGCTCATCCCAGTAGTAGGAGTTGACTTCATGCAGGAATTTTTTCTTCTGCTGCCATGTCAGGTCTGGTGGGAGCATTCCACTCACGAGGTAATTCACATAGTCCGCATACCATGGCACATCCATTTGAGACATGAGATAGAGTTGCTCATCCGGGAATCTTTCATTGATAGCCTCTGCTCCAGAGCTGTGCTCCTCTAACCTGGAAAGATGGTCTGCCACTTGGTTCTCAGTCCCCTTTCTATCTCTGATCTCTAGATCAAACTCTTGAAGCAAAAGCACCCACCGAATGAGCCTCGGTTTGGAATCCTTCTTTCTGACCAAGTGTTTGATGGCAGAGTGGTCTGTGTGCACTATCACCTTTGCTCCTACCAGATATGCTCTGAATTTCTCAAAGGCAAACACTACAGCAAGCAACTCCTTCTCTGTCACAGTGTAGTTCAGCTGGGCACCTTGCAGCATTTTGCTAGCATAGTAAATAGAGTGAAACAGCTTATTTTTGCGCTGTCCCAGGACAGCTCCTAATGCTGTTTCGCTAGCATCACACATTAGCTCAAATGGGGAGGTTCAGTCTGGTGCTACGATGATCGGGGCTGTGCTCAATTTCTGCTTGAGATCGCAGAATGCTGTCATGCAACCTTTATCAAAACAAAAGGTTCTATCCTTCTCCGGCAAACTGCATAGTGGTTTGGCCACCTTAGAAAAGTCCTTGATGAACCTTCTATAAAATCCTGCATGTCCCAAAAAACTCCGAATGCCCTTTACCGAGGTGGGAGGAGGCAATTTCTCAATAACTTCTACTTTGGCCTTGTCCACCTCTAGTCCTCTCTGCGATACCTTATGCCCCAGCACAATTCCCTCTTTTACCATAAACTGGCACTTTTCCCAGTTTAGCACCAAGTTTGTCTCCTCACACCTCTGCAATACTTTAGTAAGGTTTCCCAAGCATTGGTCGAAGGAGTCTCCAAAAACTGAGAAATCATCCATAAAGATTTCCACAAACTGTTCAGCCATTTCTGTGAATATTGCCATCATGCATCGCTGGAACGTTGCTGGAGCATTGCACAGCCCGAATGACATCCTTCGAAATGCAAAGGTACCATAAGGACATGTGAATGTGGTCTTATGTTGATCTTCTGGTGCTATGGCGATCTGGTTATACCCTGAGTACCCATCCAGGAAGCAATAATATTCCCTCTCAGCAAGTCTATCTAGCATTTGATCGATGAATGGCAGAGGGAAGTGATCCTTCCTAGTGCTTTTGTTCAGCTTCCGGTAGTCCATGCAAATCCTCCAACCGGTTACCACCTTAGTGGGAATGAGCTCATTGCTATCATTTTCCACCACAGTCATGCCTCCTTTCTTGGGCACACACTGGACTGGACTCACCCAAGAGCTATCTGATATAGGGTAAATGATTCCAGCATCCAGCCATTTGATGATCTCCTTCTTCACTACTTCCTTCATTATTGGGTTAAGCCTACGCTGAGGTTCAATGGACCCTTTTTCATTGGTTTCCAAAAGGATCTTATGCATGCAAAATGAGGGACTGATTCCCTTAATGTCAGCAAGTGTCCATCCAATTGCCTTCCTGAATTTCTTCAGTGTCAGGACCAATTTCTCCTCTTGCTCCTCTGTTAGAAATGCTGAGATAATGACCGGAAGAGTGTCTGTTTCTCCTATATATGCATACTTAAGGTGAGCTGGCAGAGGCTTCATCTCCAGAGCTGGTGGTTCTTCCATTGGTGCTTTTAGCAGTCTTGAATCTGTCGTGGTTTCGAACAATGGCTCCTTCTTACTGAAGCCTTGTCTGAAATCATTCCAAGCCCATTCCTTCTCATCTTCTCCTTCGGACTCTGAGTGATCTGTCCACTCTGCTGGTGATGGCTCCTTGCAGCATCTTTCCAGTTGTTCTGATGCTAATGTATCTATCATTGACACTACAGCACATTCCTCTTCTTCACTGGCAAACCTCATGGTCTGGAGCACGTTGAATATAACCTACTCATCTTGTACTCTCATAGTTAATTCACCCTTCTGAACATCAATGAGTGTCCGGCCAGTTGCTAGGAATGGTCTGCCTAATATAATAGGTACTTCTGCGTCAGCTTCATAATCCAGAATTATGAAATCTACTGGGAAGATGAACTTGTCCACCTTAACTAAGACATCCTCTATTTTTCCCTCTGGGTGTGCAATGGATCTATCTGCCAATTGCAGTGTAACTGTGGTAGGCCGAGCTTCTCCAATTCCTAGCTTTTTAAAGATGGCCATTGGCATAAGGTTGATACTTGCTCCCAGATCACAAAGTGCCTTGCCGAAATACTGGTTTCCAATCGAACAAGGTATGGTGAAACTGCTTGGATCTTTAAGTTTGGGTGGCAACTTATTTTGCAGTACAGCACTGCATTCTCTTGTGAGGGCAACGGTTTCAAACTCGCCAAACCTCCTTTTCTTTGTCAGAATGTCCTTCATGAACTTCACATAATTGGGCATCTACTCCAGTGCTTCCACTAGCGGAATGTTGATGTGTAGCTGTTTCAGGACATCCAAGAACCTTCTAAATTGCTGGTCATTCTGCTGCTTCTGAAATCTTTGAGGGAAAGGGGGAGGTAGCTTGGATTGCTGCATATCCTGCTGCAGCAAAGTTGACGACTTTTGCTGCGGCATAGCTGCAGCATTCTCTCCAGAGATTTTTTCGTCCTTGCTTATCTCCTCCTTTTGCTTTTTCTTGGCGTTTTCGTTCTCCAGGGGTGCAGTGGAGTCTGTCTGGTCTTGCTCTCTTGCTTTTGGTGTTTCCACCATCTTTCCACTCCTCAGGGCTATGGCTTTACAGTGTTCTTTCCCCTCTCTCCTAGGGACTTCAGTATTGCTAGGAAGTGTCCCTGGGGGTCTGCTTTTTAGTTCATTAGCAAGCTGTCCCACTTGAGTCTCCAGATTCCTCAGTGAGGCTGCTTGACTCTGGATTAAAGCGTCATTCCTTGCCATATACTCCTTCAATAGGGATTCCAGTGAAGTGTGGGCTTCCTGAGGCTGTTGTCTCTATTGCTGAAAGCCTGGTGGACCCTGTGGTCTTTGTGGGGCAGAGTTGCTCCCTTGTCCTGCACCATAATTGCTCCAGGAGAAATTGGGGTGTTGCCTCCATCCTGGGTTATATGTGTTGGAGTAAGGGTTGTTATTACGATTCATATTGCCCACAAAACACACTGATTCAGGGTTTGAGGGACAAGCTTCAAATAAATGAGATCCATTGCATAGTACGCAAGATGGTCCAGTTTCCTGGACTGCATTGGTTCCTTGAGGGCGGTGAGACTGCTGGCTTTTCAAAACGTTGACTAGCGAGGCTAGCTGGGCTGTGAGAGAAATCACTTCACTTACTTCACGCATGACTGCTGCTTTCTTTCCGTTTGAAACCCTGTCCATTGGCCATTGGTAGTTGTTACTGGCCATTCTTTCGAGCAACTCATATGCTTCATTGTATGTTTTGGACAAGAGTGCCCCATTGGCCGCTGCATCTACTATGGTTCGGGTTTGGGCATTGAGACCATTATAAAAGGTCTCCATCTGAATGCAGTAAGGGATTCCATGATGTGGGCATCTCCGTAATAGCTCTTTATACCTCTCCCACGTCTCATACAAAGATTCACCTTCTAATTGCTGGAAAGAGCTGATGTCGTTTCTCAATCTAGCATTTTTCGTAGGCGGGAAGTATTTCAGCAGAAATTTTTCTGCCAAATCACTCCAGTTAGTGATAGAGTCAGGTGGCAGAGAGTTTAACCAGGCTCTTGCTCGGTCTCTTAATGAATAAGGAAACAGCTTAAGCCTGAGCACTTCTTCTGTTACACCATTCATTTTAAAAGCATCCGTGACTTCCATGAATACTCTTAAATGAAGGTGAGGGTCCTCAGTAGGCATGCCACTGAATTGCCCAGCAGTTTGCAGCATCTGGAACATTACTGGTTTAAGTTCAAAATGTAGAGCCTCAATCTCTGGTCTCACAATGCTTGGGTTCAATCCATTCAGATTTGGTTGAACGTAAGCATTCAAGACCCTATCTCTATCGTCCATGTTGTCTGTTCCATTTTGATTTGCCATCTCCGCCTGCTGCTGGTGTGTTAGCTGTCCTCTTCTTCTTCTCAGAAGTGTTCTTTCTATTTCTGGGTCAAGGGGCAGAAGTTCTCTGTCAGCCCTGCTCATACACCGTGTTACCTGCTTAATCAGGACAATAGAATAAAAGCACAACAATCCTTCACATAGTAGGGTATCTAAAAACAATTTTCAAAGTTTGACACTCCCCGACAACGGTGCCAAAAACTTGTTGGGATACGTTTGTGTGTTATTCATGCAAAGATGAATACAATATCGGTACGCAAGTGCACGTATCGTGACCAAGTAATAAAGTGATGAGTGAGTATCGTCCCACGAGGAGTGAACTGAAACTGTCTAGATACCTTTGCTGTATGAAAGCTGTAGCAATGTCAAGTTGTTTCACAAAATTGGAATACGCTTGGTTTATCCGATTTTTACTGTGACTAAAGTGAAGAGTATTAGGGAATAGAAAATGAAATATGTAAGGGGATCTGGGGTGCTCGGGGTTGCCATGGACTTCAGCATTCAGAGATGCTGTAGACTTTGCTGCAGCAAGGTCCCTGGTGCTAAACTTAGTCCTGAATGGAGTCTTCCCAGACTGCCATTCCTTACAACTCCAAGGTTCAGACACGCATTCCTGCCTTAGTCCTCACCTCTTAGTTGTGCATGCATTTCGTTATAGACTAATGGGGTACCCGTATATCCCTACATGAGGTAACCCCCTACAATCAGCCTCTTTTTCCAGCCTCCATTACCCTCCCAGGTGAATGGTGGCCTTGGATTTCTTCCTTCAAACTTCTGTTATTAAGGAAAGAAAAGTTACTGGAACAACAGCTGAATGTAAACAAAACTGCAGCAAATGTACTCATGTTAAAAATTTGCCTCAGTCCATTACAACCCCTTGTGCAACCCCAGCTAGAAACTAGCCGAGCCTCATGGGTGCACTAGTTACAAAAGGTTTAGAAACTCTAGTATGCATTCTAAAAGATAAAAACTTGTTTGCAAAATGCGGTTCTTTCTTTTCCTTTGATAAACAACGAAACCTCCGCAGAAAACTAAGTTCCTTTCTACACTACTCCTCTCCTCCCTGATGCTGCACCTTCCAGTGTTATCTGCACTCTCTGTTGTGGAATGATTTTTCTACCTAATTCTCTCTTTTTTTCCTTTCTCTCACGCCCCCCTTTCATTCTCTATTTTTCGGTCTTTTATCAGCAGCCTCTGTGGTCCCAGAAAAGCTCCCTGGATGCTGCCATTCCTTCTGCTCTGCAGCAGGCGCCCTTGCAGCTTTTATACTCTCCACTTTCAGTAGTGGAGGCAGTCCTGTACCAACGGCTTGTAGTGACCCTGCTGCTTTCTGCCTGCACTGCTGCTGTTTGCTGCTTTCTGCCTGCACTGCTGCTGTCTGCTGCTGCACCAAATCAAACGGAATCAGAGTATTTCGGGAGGAAGGGTCAGCTCACCCTCTATCACTTGTGGTTCTGCTATCATTGCCACAGATGCTCAGTGAAATGCTGCAGCAATGGGTAGCTGATGTCATATTTAGACGAGTCATCCTTTTTTATTAAATCAGAGGGCAAAAGTGCTTAAAACACCAAAAAATTCAGTAAATAATTATGGGAAATGCATGGAAACTATAGTGAAATGCAGTTAACACAATGCAGTTATCAGTATCAGAGCATTAGGTTTTCCTGTGGCAATCAGAGCAAAGGATTCTTTAGTAGGACCTTTAGTATGGATATGAGCTGGACATATTTATACTTTAGGTGTTGTTGTGGGATTCTATAAGGTTTCAATTTCCTTTCTATTACAATATTGGTAAATTTTCTAGTATAAGATTGATTGAATATTGTGGTATTTTAAAAAATATCTATAGGTCAATTTCTACCTGAAAGAAGTAAGGATAGGCGTGCCAAAAAAAAAAGAATTTAAAGAATTGAGACATATACCAAATATGACGGTGTCTAAATGTTATATCTGTTTTATCCCGTTGTCTAGATATGGTAGACTTCGATGTGATACTGAGATTAGATTGGTTGGTATCATACCATGCTATTTTGGAATTTCACTTTAAGGTGATTAAATATAATATTCTTGGAGAATTTTCTTTCTTGATACAAGGAGACCGTAGTGAGGTATCTAGTAATCTCATCTTTGCTTTAGCAGCCCATAAGTTATTACAAAATGGTGCCAAGGATATTTGACAGTGGTCAAAGATATAGATATGAAATATTCTAATGTAGATTAAGTTCTAGTGGTTAGAGAATTTCTTTATGTGTTCCTTGAGGAATTTCCAAGATTACCCCGAAATGATAAATATAATTTGGTATTAATTTATTTCCTAGAACCTAACTAGTGTCTATACCCCCATATAGAATATCAACGACTGAACTCAAGGAATTGAAGAATTAGTTGTAAGACTTGTTAGACAAAGGAATAATACGCCCTAGTACTCTCCTTGAGGTGTGGTCCGTATTGTCGCAGGTGCACCCACATTGATACCTTACCTCAAAACTAACTTATAGTATTGAGAGTAAGGGTCAATCCCACAGAGACTGGTATGACCTTATGTGATTGAGAAAGAGGGGATTGATAGTTGCAAATAAAATCAGGTAAACAATAACGAAAGTAATTAAGAGAGAGTGATTAATGGTAAAGACGTTGGTTTCGGTTGATATCCACTGTCAATGGATTGCATTGATCATTGACAACATAATCAATTTGTAATTGAATATCTATCACTGGGTTTCGGACCCTGTTCCTCCTTAAGTCTAGTAAATTAATGATAATCGCACCAATTAAACTCTAATTAACAAGCAATCCTTCAGCACATCGGTAAAGCATAATTTATTAACCGCATGAAGAACTAAAGAAACTGACAGAGCTAAACAAATATAAACACATCGGCTATATCTAATTTAGTTAATTATTCATCTTAGGTTCAATGATTTATAATCCAAAATCCTCAAACCTATTTGCCTCATGAATCACAGAATTGAAGACTTTGTTCAAAACATAATTCAACAGTAGATTAAGACAAACAATATATTAGTAGGCCTCCTAGCAATCATATGAATAATCATTAAGAAGAAGAGTAGATGAATAATCAATACTCAATTCAAATTGAAATAATAAAATCAAATCCATGTCTCACAATGCGTGAAGATCCCTTGAGGTTTTAATCTACCTCAACTAACTAAAAAGAACTAGCCACGCAGGGCCATAAGAAAATCTAAAGAAGAATTGAAGAATGTAACTAAGAACTTGGATGAAGGATTGAATGAATTCTCTACTTGCTTTCCTCCATTTTTATAGATTTACTCCTCCTAATTGAAGTAGGAGTGTTTCTAGCTCAAATCCCAGCCCATCGTGCTTCAATTGGAGTAAAAAAGACCTAAAATTCGCAAATTCAGCAAATTGATGAGGCAGTGAGCACTGCGGCACTATGGAAATCCTCTGATGGGGTGCCGCGGTGCCTGAGCTAGCGCTGGCGCACTCTGCATTCTGATGCTCGGGCACCGTGGCCCTCCAAATTTGTGATGATGCAGCACCGCGGTGCTCTCTTGCGAGCGCTGCGGCGCCTAGAAAACTCCAGAATTTGCCAAAGTGCCAAACAAAAAAGTTGTACCTCTATGTCCCTTCTTTCCATAGCCACTAGAATCATCTTAACCTTATCTAATTTGAAAGAGATATGTCAAAATTAGTGACCAAAGGTCAGATTTCATCCTACTGCACTGTGATTCTGATTTTTAAGCTCTGTAACGCTATGAAATCTCCCGAATTTGACCAAGTGTTAAACATAAAAGTTGTAGATGATTGTGTTATATTTTCAGTCACTTGAATCACTTTGATTGGAGTTCATAAGAGGGAGATATGTGTAAAATAGTGCTGAAAGGTCTAGAATCGCTACAATGTAGCATTTTTACATGAATTTCTTATCTTTTTCTTACCTTTTCTTCTTCCTTTGTTCCTACAACACAAAACTAAGCTAATTCCTAATTATATTTTACAAAAAGTAATTTTAAAGGTATTAATATCATGCTTAATTAAGATCACATCAAATACCCCCACACTCAACCTTTTGCTTGTCCTCAAGCAAAATAATCCCTAAAGACAAAAAGCAACAATCAATAATGTAGTGAGTGTTAGGCTTACCAAATGTTTGCCACATAACATAAAAATATACTCTAGAAAAATTTTGGATGGTCATAATCATGCACAAGATTAACACAAATGCAATCTATTATTTTATCCTTCTGAATCCTTAGTGTTTGTGTGTTTTTGGGTCAATAAATTTCCTTTTACTTGGATGAGTTTATATATCCCAAAATTTTTTTTGTAGATCTCTAATTATTTTAGGATTTCCATACACTTATTCTTCATGCCACTCTCCACTAATATAGGCCAAAACTACTTCCAGGATCAATAGGACTTTATTTAGCTTGTAATGTGGCCAGGGTATAAGGTAAGATAAAAGATACAAATTTAGGCTCAATCACCCAGTACCACATGATTAATTTTGATCTCTTGAGCTTTTATAAATTTGGGGAGATTTTTCCCCACACTCATTTTCTTGTTTCAATTTAGTTTAATCCATCCTTTTCCTTGGTTCTCAAAATTTTTTTTTGTTCTTTCACCCACAAAATTTGCTTTTATCCTCTTTGGATTTTTCTTCTCTCTTCTTTGCGTAATTCTCTTTTTTTTTCTTTGCATAATTCGTTTCTTTTCCTTGCTCCACCCTTCCACCCTTCTGTAAATAAAGCTCTACAAAACAAGTATCCAGAAAAATAATCATGGAGTGAGTGAATAGGATCAAAAATAAGGATATTCATACAAAATTTGGCTTTCGGCTCATTTGTGGTTCTTAGAAGGGAAAATTCATTAAGCTCAAAATAAAGGAACTAAGGATATTTCATTGTTTAGGTTAGGCTTGCAAGGCGCAATCTATCAAATAATGCCTAAATCATCTCTTAAATAATAGTATTAGCCTAAGATTTCGCCTCAAGCAGCACTCAAATAAGTTCTAGAATCCTGTGGAGATCATGAAATATATTTGAATTATATAAACCTTCTCTAAGTAAAAGATAAATTGAATGCCCAAAATTATTGTGCAAAACTATTTCAGGATTCTAAAGTCAAAAGTAATAAATTACAGAAGGGATAGAATTGCACACAATCATGAATTTTCTATATTTTTCAAGAGATAAAAAAAAATTTGGATAGTCATATCATTGGCTGTTGGTTGTGCCTAACATCCCAAAACATAAATTGAAATACTCGCACTATCACTCAACTTGCTAAACGCAATAAAAGTGCATTAATAGTGAAAAATCAAAAAATTGATGCTCATAATAGGGTCACAATGATTCAGTCAAATAAACTTCCACCCCCACACTCAAACTTTACATTATCCTCAATATAAAACAAAGATAAGAATTAGGGAAAGATATAGAAAAACATATGAGTTAAATGAACTTCCCTGAATTTGTTCGAGTCAGAATGAGCGTGTTGCATTGTTGGATCTTGAATTTTCTACTTTCCACTTCTTTTTTTGGACTATGTTGGGTTGCCTCCCAATAAGCACCTTGGTTTAATGTCATTGGCTTGACTCAAAGTTTCACATGTCATTCAAGGAGGATCTTTGATGTCAACTTTGAATTGGCTTGCCTTTGAATGTGCAGAATTTTGAGGTTCAGCTGCATTATGAAGAGAGAAGTCAACATTAGTCAAAGGTTTAATAAAATGAGAACTCAACTTACCTGAAAATAATTGATGTCTTGAGTAGCTTTTGGCATCCAATTTAATTTCATCTTTTTGAGATTTTGCCAAAGTATAGGGTAACTTTCCTCTATCTTTGAGTAGGGCATATTTATTTGAGGTTATAACTGTGGGTGGTTCTCCACTGTATATGCCCTTTAAATGGCTAGAGATGTTAAGCCTAGGTCAAAATACTACAAAATAGAAGGTACAGGCATCTTATTAGAAATTGGTAACAAAATAGAAAGATCCTTACCTGTTTGCTGTACTTTTGGTGTTTCCTCTCCTGCTAACATATTCTCTTCAAATTTGGCATTCAGGGTAGATTCCACAGCTCTTTATTAGTAGTCTTACTGTTGTCAACTTTCAAGTCATCTTTTTCATTAAGTGGAGAATTTTTCTCTTTTTGCACTAATGATGCTAGAGCTAGACTTTCAATTTTTGAATTCTGAACCTCTAATCGATTGACTAGTGTTGTAAGTTGTCCAATTTGATTTGTTAAGCTTTAAATGATGGCCCTCACCTCTTGTTGAAATTGATGAGTATTATGTACAAGAGATTTAACAATTTCTTCTAAAGAACTTCTTTCCTGGGAATCCTGATATGCAGCTTGTCTAGGATAATAGATCTATTGGTTATGCTGAAAATTTGTAAAATCTTGTTCTCCAGGCCAATTTTGTGCATTCCCATACCTAAAGTTGGGATGATCCTTCCATCCAAGATTATACATGTTTGAATAGGAATCATACCTCCCTTGTGGTGGCCCAGGGAAACCACTAACCTTATTTACCAGCTCAAATGATTCTTCATAGAAAGTTGGGTACCCATTAGAAGGATACCCCATGGCTGAATGATTTACATAGCACTTCTCACTTTGCATATTTTCTACACATTGACGAACAAGAGAAGTTAAATTTACAAGTTGTTTTCCAAGGGAAGAACTACATACCTCACCAGCATGTCTTAATGGAGACCCTAGCCTAGTGCCAAATTGCCAAATTGGCTACCATATTCAAAGTTATGAACAAAACGAAAAGAAAAAAAAATCACAAAGGTAAATAGACACAATCCCCAGCAACGGTGCCAAAATTTGGTCTATACTGTCGCAGGTACACCCAAATTGATACCTTACCTCAAAACTAACTTGTTGTAGTGGGAGTAAGGGTCGATCCCATAAACACTGGTATTACCTTATGTGATAGAGAAAGGGGGATTGATAGATGCAAATAAAATCAAGTAAACAATAATGAAAGTAATAAAGAGAGAGTGATTAATGATAAAGACGTTGGTTTCAGTTGATATCCACCGTCAAGGGATTGCATTGATCATTGACAACATAATCAATTTGTAATTGAATATCTATCATTGGGAATCTGACCTTGTTCCTCCTTAAGTCTAGTAAATTAATGACAATCGCACCAATTAAACCCTAATTAACAAGCAATCCTTTAGCACATCGGTAAAGCATAACTTATTAACCGCATGAAGAAGTAAAGAAACTGACAGAGCTAAACATATATAAATACATCGGCTATATGTAATTTAGTTGATTATTCATCATAGGTTCAATGATTTATAATCAAAAATCCTCAAACCTATTTGCATCATGAATCACAGAATTGAAGACTTTGTTCAAAACATAATTCAGCGGTAGATTAAGACAAACAATATACTAGTAGGCCTCCTAGCAATCATATGAATAATCATTAAGAAGAAGAGTAGATGAATAATCAATACTCAATTCAAATTGAAATAATAAAATCAAATCCATGTCTCACAATGCATGAAAATCCCTTGAGGTTTTAATCTACCTCAACTAACTAAAAAGAACTAGCCACGCACAACGATAAGAAAATCTGAAGAAGAATTGAAGAATGTAACTAAGAACTTGGATGAAGGATTGAATGAATTCTCTGCTTGCTTTTCTCCCTTTTTATAGATTTACTCCTCCTAATCGAAGTAGGAGTGTTTCTAGGTCAAATCCTGGCCCATCGGGCTTTAATTGGAGTCAAAAAGACCTAAAATTCGTGAATTCAACAAATTGATGCGAAGATTAGCGCCGCGGAGTGCTACACGGGTGCCGTGGTGCTACAAAAAGCTTCTGACGGGGCACCGTGGCACCTGAGCTAGCTCTGGCACACTCTGGATTCTGATGCTCGGGCGCTGCGACCCTCCGAATCTGTGATGACACAGTGCCCCAAAACATCGATAATTTGCCAATGTACCAATCACAAAAGTTGTAGCGCTATGTCTCTTATTTCTATAGCCACTGGAATCACCTTAATCTGATATAATTTCAAAGAGATATGACAAAATTAGTGACCCAAGGTCAGAATTCATCCTACTGCACTGTGATTCTGATTTACGAGCTCTGTAACACTATGAAATCTCCTGAATTTGACCAAGTGTTCAAGATAAACGTTGTAGATGATTGTGTTATCATTTCACCGCCACTTGAATCACTTTGAGTGGAGTTCATAAGATGGAGATATGCTCAAAATGGTGCTAAAAGGTCTGGAATCGCTACAATGTAGCATTTTTCCATGAATTTCTTATCTTTTTCTTCTCTTTTCTTCTTCCTTTGTTCCTACAACACAAAACACAAAACAAAACTAATTCCTAATTATATTTTACAAAAGGTAAGTGGTATTAATATCAGGTTAATTAAGATCACATCAAGGTACTCTAGACCTATTTGTGAAAAAGAAGGATGGATCACTATGACTATACATAGATTATAGATAGTTAAATAGGACGATAGTGTGGAATAAATACTCATTACCTCATATAGATTATTTGTTTGACCAGCTACATGGTGCTCAACGTTTTTCAAAAATTGAATTTATTTGAGATCTGGATATCATCAATTAAGGATAAGGGAAGAGGATATTCCAAAAAAAAAATTGCTTTTAGGACTTGGTATAGGCACTATAAGTTCTTAGTGATGACATTTAGATTGACAAATGTCCCAGTTGCATTCATAGATTTAATGAAGTCATCCTTCGATCAATTTGTTATTATATATATTGATGATATATTAGAATATTCCAAGAGTTCGGAGGATCATAAGCAACATTTAAAGATAGTTTTACAAACTCTAAGGGAGTATGTTTAGCAAGGATGGTGTCTAAATAGACCCTAAGAAAGTAAAAGTGATATAGCAATGGTTACGTTCTACTATAGTTAAAGATGAGGATCCAAGTCTAATTTGCACTTTATGCGGTTGTCTGTTGTCCATTCTATTTGAGCTGTAATTAGATAAGGTACATGAACATATGCTTGTAAAGTATCAATCAACTCCTCAGCATTTGAAGCCGAGATGAGAATTCGTCGTGCTGAGTGTGAGATAAACCTTTATTCCACTACTTGATCAAGAAAAGATAACAGACCATCAAAGAAATAGTTAACATTTAACAAACCTATCGGTTTGTGATGCATAATTAGTTGTGCCCAAAAGACTATTTGGAAAATCTCTTCTAAAGTACCAAAACCACCTAGTAAGGCAATGAAGGCATCAGCATTGCTTATCATTCTAGCCATGTGCTCATGCATGGAAGCTACCCTAAATTCTTCTCCAATTATCTTTCCTACGATGTTGGATGCAACTAGAGCTGTGGGAGTAATACCTAGAACTGCACATCCTCCTATATGTGCAGCTGTAGACACACACCCAATTAATCCACGGTTACCTCCACCATATATTAAATAAATTTTTTTTTGCCAGCACCATACCTAGGTTTTGTGCAACTTTCACATACTCTATCATTTCCAGGACTAGAACCACAAAAGACATAAATATTTGAAAACTGATGGAATGTGGTTCCCTCCATAGATGTACACACCCTAACTTTGAGTATGAAGGTAAAGATACTAACGTGTACCTTTATAGAACTCAAAGAAGGTCATACTTACAATATTTATGCGAATATGCCAGACATAATTAGAACAGCTATGCAAGTGATTGGTGTATATCAATTAAATTAAAGGTGAAAATTTCAAAAATGACGCCAAGCATGTATATGTACAGTAGTTGTGATCGTGTCACTTCTCTTCATCCTTAGGGTTCAAAACTCACCCTTATTCTCTTATTTAAGCTGCTGGAAAAGCTCAGGGAAAGGAGGAATCTTACCACTTCCTTCGAAAGCTTTGAAATTTATAACATTTATATTGGATTCTGATCCTATAACTTTGATGAGATTTACAATATTTGATACTTTGATGATTAACCATGGATGTTGCTATATCATGTTACATGTTGATCTTGGATGTGATGGATGTTTCAATGCATATGTTGGTATCAAAATTTTCTACTTAGGCATGCCTATGGGTGGCGAACTTTTAAGGCTTTTTGTGCTGCTGTGAGGTATATTGGGATGTGGTAAAAATGGATGGAAGATGGTTAGATTGGTAAATTATGTAGGGGCTTAAATGTTGAGATGAATAATTCTATTGTTAGGTGGAAATTTGGAAGAAAAATGGAAGAGGACATAATAAAAGGATAAACTAGAACTTTAGGAAAGGCTAGGATAAGAAAACTGGATTTCAGAGTAACCAGGGAATAATCAATTAGGTAAGCTTCTGTGTTTGATATATGTCTCACAAATTTTTAGTCACTAGGATCACTTAATTTGAAGTAAAGATGAGGGAGATATAGTCTGATTAGTAAACAATGGTTAGAAACTAGTTAACTAGGGAAGAATCTATTAGGTAAGCTTATGTGTTTGAATTTCTAGGAAAAACATCTATGGAATTAAAAGAATTGATTAACATGAAAAATATAGATAAATGCGTAACAATTTTTTTGCTGCTAGAATCACTTAATTTGGAGTCCATAAAAGGGAGATATGGTCAGATTAGTATGTAGAGGTCAGAATCTACCTAGGAAAAAATAACATTGAAATTGAGGGAGTAATAACACTAAGATTCCTTATGATTTCGCTAAATTGTTCAACATAAGAGTTTTAAAGGATTGTCTTATAGACACCAAGATCACAGCAATCAGAGTTAAAATGTAGGAGTTATGCTCTGATTAGTGAGGGAAGGTTAGGTCAGATAGAAACCTACATCAGGGGGACAACACAACAAAGAGCATGGCTGTGTTCTAGGACATGGCCAGGCCGTGTTCGGTGCGGGAAATGGCTGTTTGAAGCCTAGAGCATGGCTGTGTTATAGGAAATGGCCAGACCATGTACAAGACATGTCCAGGCCATGTTGGGAGCTAGTAAAGCTTATTTTCAACATTTTTCTACCTTCAATGAACCACATTAACTATAGGGAAATAACAAAAACTAAATTAAAGAAGAATGTCCTATAATCTTTGTGAGCACATATGTTGGAAATTATGTAAGAAGGAGGAAAATGAGTAGAGGTCAAGCATAAAGAACATAAAGAGATGAAAATAATATTTAAGAAAGAAGAAGAATCTTATAAATGAAAATAATAAATGACTAGTGTATGCTCTAATCATTGCCATTGCATAAATTCCTTACCATATTAAGTGTGCAATTTTGACTTGGAAATAATTTATAAATTGATATTTAAAAATGATGATGTTCATGGCATGATTGTATTTTACCAATGATCTTTGGAAGTGAATATGCTTTGATGATAAATTATGGCATGTGAACATACTTGTTATTGAAATCATATTTTTGGCTATTAATGTAAAAAGAAACAAAAAGAAAAGAAAAGAAAAGAGACGAGCATGGTCACATGGCGGTCCGTGTGGTGTACCCGTAGGGACGCCCTACTCACAGCTATGATTATGATATTGAGAAAAGAAAGAGAAAGTGTGCCATGTTAGACTAAGCGAGAAAAGTCCGTAATGGAGAGTAGAAAGTACTCACCCTTACTAGGGTAGCTTGATATGAAAATAAGTTGATAGCCATCATATGAAATTTTAAAAATAGTTATTCACGCCATATATGTCATTACTGTACGATTTTCATGTGCATAAATAAAATGCATTCATGTGACCTAAGATATTTTCTGTAGCTTATACAAATGAACATGACATGATGAGATATACTAATGATAATTATGATTTATTGTTGAACCTACTGGGATTTAATTCTCACTATATTTTCATATCATGTTCAAAAGAACAAATATGAAGATATTCTCTATGACTGGCTATTAACATATGTTGGGTCGAGTTGGCTAAGATCTCGGTGAAGGTGCAACAACCAGCACCCGTATCCTCAGAACTGGTCCATATGAATGAATAAGATGTAGACATATATGTATTTGATTTTTGTATAAATGTTTTTAATTAATGATGTGTATGTGAACCTAGAGTTGTATTAGTGTTAATGGTATACCATAAACCTTAATTATGCTTGTTTAATTTAATTGAATATTATTATGAGTTAAATAGTTAGAAGCCAAGAGGTAATGACTTCATGGAGTACCTTCGAGCATCTGATCTAAAAACTAAGTGTACCACTAGATTTAAGACTAAGAGTACTACAATATTGACTGAATAATTTTTCAAATTGGCCGCAGAATCGCTATAGATCATAAGTACAAAATCTTAGAAAAATGTAAGATCTAAAATTTCTATTTAGAGACTTTAAATTGATAATCTGACATCAGTTATGGATTCTGAAGATAGATAAACTATAAGATTTGAAATTTCTTAGCTATTTAACAATTTTTAAGTGTTATGAACAGTAACTCCAACTGGCGTGAATAGTGATTCTAACCAATGTGAATAGTATTCCTAACCATGAACAGTGACCATCAGTTGATCGAGCTCCCATAGTTATTTTTTAGGTTTTTGGACCCTCCAAACTTGTTTTTGAGGTCTATTTGATCAAATTTGAATTGGAAAAGTGAATTTTTGGGCTACTAACATAGAGACCTTACCGTATGAGTAGATAATTCTTCCTATGACTTACCTTATATTTTTCTTAAACTTTTAATGTATAATTGGTTCTGTTTACAAGTTATTTATACTTTTATATATATCTGAAATGGATTAAATTACCTGATTTGTTTAATATCTGGCATAAAGTTTAAGAAGAGTATGGTTTTGAAAATGAATATTTGAAGTCATTGAATATGTGATTCTAAATGTATTTCTCATCATATGGTAAAGGAAATATATTGTGCATATGGCATTGATATGTAAAGCTATAAGATTGCCTTGTAAAAAGGTATGTATATGTGATAACCCTGATTGGAAAGATTTTGACAGATAAATTGTACAAAGACTGAAAATTTTAAATTATACTGAAACCTTTGTTTTGAACGGTATGCATATATGCAAATAAGGATTTCTGTGTAGGAATCCTATTGGAAATACTATTTGCTAACAACAAGTGATGTTAGCAAAAGTGCACCTTGACAATTCAGCTAGCAGGGGTGGTGCTAACCTCATGTGACAGCCAATACACGGGATAAGATATGTAAATGAGAGTGGGATGTCTCCTATCTGAGTGAGATGCCGACTATATGATATATGATTTGTCCTCCCTTACTGTGTGCTTGGGAAATGCCCAACACATCAGTCCCATATGGATGTACTTTCGAATTGTAATTTTCTATGTGATAAATTTTAAAATATTAGTACATCCATATGCCGACCTAAGAGGTCATATGAGGCATTATCTGCTCACTGAGTTGTCAAACTCACTTCACGATATTTCCACATTTTTCACATAAGAATATAGAGTTTGATCATTTCCTTTCTGATAAGTGATCAGCTAGGCGACATATTCTTTGGTGAGCCTATGAATATAATGCTTTCAATGATAGACTTTGTTGATATAAAGGATTCAAAGACAGTTTAGTTTTCAATAATATTATTTACAAACATTATGAGAAAGAAAGGTTTGCCCATGGAAATTTAAAATTTGAGGTATGCAAAATGGGTAATTCATGTGAAGGACTCTTTGATAGACATAAGCTTTTCATGATTGATTGTTAAGACATTGAATAAGCATATTAAATAATAAAGTCAAAATAGGTTAACCTTGTTTAAGTGTTTTGAAGTGCATTCTAGCTGATATAGTCTGAAGATGTCATCAATAGCATAAAAGGTTAGTAAATGAGTTGTAAGTAGTGAACAATTAGTGGAAGCATGTACCCAGTAATTTAATTTTAGCTTTAGCAGCCCATAAGTTATTACAAAAAGGGTGCCAAGGATATTTGGCAGTAGTGAGAGATGTTGATATAATGTATACCAATGTAGATCAAGTTCCAGTGATTAAGGAATTTCTTGATGTGTTCGCAGAAGAATTGCCTGGTTTACCCCTAAAATGAGAAATATAATTTGATATTGATTTACTTCCTGAAATCTAACTAGTATATATATCTCTATATAGAATGATATTGACTGAACTTAAAGAAATAAAAAAAATTAAAATTAATTACAAGACTTGTTAGACAAGGGATTTATACACTCTAGTACTCTCCTTGTATAGATGATTTATACACTCTATTTGTGAAAAAGAAAGATGGATCACTGTGGTTATGCATAGATTATAGATAATTGAATAAAGTGATAGTGAGTAATAAATACCCATTTCCTTGTATAGATGATTTATTTGACCAACTATAGTGTGTTCAATTTTTTAAGAAGATTGATTTGAGATCTAGGTATCATTAATTGTGTAACATTCCTAATTTCGTTTCTTTTATTTATAAAGGTACATAAATATTTAATTAAGGAAATAAAATTTATTAAACAATTTTTCGATATCTAAGAAAAAATATAAGCCTTAGAAATTTTTCACCTTATGTCTAGGCATAGAAAATGTTTCTAACATTAAGGGAATAGGTAAAGAGAGAAAATCTAATAGGAAAAATTAGAAATAACATCATAAAGAGAGGCAAAATTCTTGGGTGAGGAAGATAAATTTTTGGAAGTAAGTAAAGGTCTTAAAATTTCAAGAAGATTGGATTAGGGTAATTTTTCCTAATTCAAGAGTTAGAGTTACTAAGTTTAACATCTCTACCCATACATTGGGCCTTCACCTATGGACACTTCATAGAGTTGGTTTTTCAACTTAACACGAGTTTCTAACGAGCCAATTGGATAGCCCAAGCAAAAGATATAACATAGACTTGGACTAGGATAAAGAAGTCGGACCGATAGCCCAAAAATCATTAAAATGTGACCAAGTCCTCCATGAGATGTAGAATTTCAGCCAAAGCAAAGGAAATGGGCAAGAATGAGCCCAAATCCAGGAAGGAAAAATAAGAACCATGTGTTGGAAATAGTAGTGTAATAATAATCAAGATTAGGTTACTTGCCAATAGGACAAAACATCTATATCTTACACTAATTAATTTAGCGAGCCATGTGATGATATAATAATACATGGCATTATGATAAAACATCCTTATCCTACACAAATAATTTTATCCAAGCAAGGGAGACTCAAGTGTTGGAAATTTTCCACCTAAAAAAGCAAACCTATCATACTTGAGTGAAACAAGAGAAAAAGGAAATGAATCCCTAAATCAAAGGGACCTTGTCCCTTGTCTTCAGAACATTTTATCATGATTTTCAAATACAAATCTCCTTTTGCTATGCATATCTTGACTAAGGGAAAGGAAGACAAGAACATGAGTTGTCTTCCTCCAAAACATAACCAAGTGCATCCTAATTGTGATAAGGTAGACCCATGATTATAAGAGGTGAACCACTTGGTAGTTTATTTAAGTAAAACTCACCGTTATAACATTATAATTTTGTCCAAGTGAGGGAGGGAAAAAATAAAAGCAAGGTAGAGTGAGGAAATGAGAGAAAGAGAAGAGAATACATGATGAAAGAAGGAGAATTTTAGAGAACTAAGTACTCAAGATAAGTTAGGTTAATCTCCAGTTGAATCCATCTTTTCTCTTTATCCTTGGGGTTCAAAACTCACCCTCCTTGTCTTATTTAAGCTGTTGGAAAAGTTAAGGGAAGGGAGAAATCTTGCTAGTTCCTTCCTAAGAAAATAAGAAAAATAATTCACTAAGTGAGCTAGGGACATCTTTAGGTAGGTTTAACAATATCTCTTTTTGAAGAAAAGCTTTGAAATTTGTAACATTTATATGGGATTTTGATCTCAAAACTTTGATTCAATTTACAATATTTGCTACTTTTATCATTGGCCATGGATGTTGCTATATCATGTTATATGTTGATCTTGCATGTGATGGATGTTTTGAATACTTCAGTTGGTATGGAAAGTTCTACATAAATATGGATATGGGTGGCAAAAATTTAGGGTTTTTATGCTGCTGTTATGTATATTTGAATATGGTAAAAAGGGATGGAAGATGGTTAGGTTGGTAAATTAAGTATGGCCTTAAACAACTAGGGGAAGACTGTGAGAAATTTATGTTGAGAAACAACCTTATTGATGCATGATTTGATTTTGTTTTTCTTTTGAAGTGGATGATGGAATATATTAAATTAAGTAAGAAATATAATTAAATGTAAGGATGAGTAATTCCATGGTTAGATGGAAATTTGGAAGAAAAATAGAAGATGAGTTAGTAAAAGGACGAACTAGAACTTTAGGAAAGGCTAGGCTAAGAAAACTGGATTTTGGAGTAACTAGGGAAGCTTCTGTTTTTGAAATTATGGGAAGAATCAGTTAGAAATTGAAAGAAATGGTTAAAATGAAAAATATAGATATATGTCTCATAGATTTTTAGCCACTAGAATCACCCAATTTGAAGTTCAAATGAGTGATATATGGTCCGATTAGTAAGCAATGGCAGAAAATTTTTAACCAAGGAAGGATCTATTAGGTAAGTTTCTGTGTTTGATTTTCTAGGAAGAATCTATAAGGATCTAAAATAAATAGTTAACATGAATATATATATATATATATATATATATATATATATATATATATATATATATATGTCTTAAAAAATTTTAGCCGTTGTAATCATTCAATTTGGAATCTATATTAGAAAGATATGGTCAAATTAATAAGAAGTGGTCAGACACTAGCTAACAAGGGAAGAATCTATTAAGTATGATTCTGTGTTTGAATTTTTGGGCAAAATTTGTAAGGAATTAAAGGAAAATTTTAAAATAATAAATATAGATATATGTCTAATGGATTTATAGGCTCTAAAATTATTTAATTTGGAGTCTATATGAGGGAGATATGGCTGATTAATGGGTAGAGGTCATAATAAGTCTAGAATCTTGGGTGGTAAATGTAAGCATTTTTGTTTTCAATTTTTTTGGAAATAATTCATAAGGAATCTAAAGAAATAATAAACATAAATTTTTTCGATAAGTGTCTTACCTTTTTTTAGGATTTAGAATAACCTTAATTGGAGTTCGTATGAGGGAGATATGGTTGAATAAGTGAGAAAAGGTCACAGATCATGGCCAGGCTGTATTATGGGTTGCTTCAGCACATGTAGGCCGTGTTTAAGGCTATTTTTGAGTATGTTTGAAGTATTTTTCAAGCATGGCCGTGTCTTAGAACATGGTCAGGTCATGTTGGAAGCTGGTAAAACTTATTTTTAACATTTTTCTACCCTAAATGAACTTCATTAATTATAGGGTAATAATAGAAATCAAATTGGAGAAGAATGTCCTATAAAATTTGTGAGAAAATGTGTTGGAAATGATATAAGTAGGAGAAAAGTAACTAGAGGCCAAGGATAAAGACAACGAAAAGATGAAAATAATATTTAAAAAAGAAGAAGAATCTTATAAGTGGAAATAATAAATAACTAGTGTATGCCCTAGCCATTGCCATTGCATGAACTCCTTACCATCTTAAATGGATAATTTTAACATAGAAATATTTTATAAAGTGATATTTGAAAATGTCTAAGATCATGACATGATTGCATTTTACCAATGATTTTTGGTAGTGATTATGCTTTGATGATAAATTATGGCATGTGAGTATAATGAACATACTTCTTATTGAAATCATATTTTTGGCTATTAACGTGAAAAAGAAAAGGAAAAGAAAAGAGACAAGCATGGTCACATGGCGGTTCGTGTGGTGCACTAGTAGAGGACACCCTACTCACGGCTATGACTATGAAATTGAGAAAAGAAAGAGAAAGTGTGCCATGTTGCATAGAGCAAGAAAATCCCGTACCGGAGAGTAGAAACTACTCACCCTGACCACCATATTTTAAAAATAGTTATTCATGCTATACATGTCATTACTGTATGATTTTTATGTGCATAGATAAAGTGCATTCATATGACTAAAGATATTTTTTGTACCTTATACAGATGATCATGACATGATGAGTTATATTAATGATAATTATGATTTATTGTTGAACATATTAGGATTTAATTCTCACTATATTTTCATATCTTGTTCAGGAGACTAAATATACATATATTCTCTCTGAGTGGCTTTTAGTGTACGTTGGGTCGAGTTGGCTAAGATCCCAGTGAAGGTGCAACCACTCACACCCATATCCCTGAAATATGGATGAATAAGATGTAGACATATATGTGTTTGATTTTTTGTTCGGATGTTTTTAATTAATTATGTGTATGTAAGCCCAGAATTGTATCAGTGTTAATGGTATACCATAAACCTTAATTATGCTTGGTTAATTTAATTGAATGTTATTATGAGTTAAATAGTTAGAAGTAAAAAGGTAATGACTTCATGGGATTTTAAAAATATATATATGTATATATGTAAAAAAATGGAGTTGTTACAAATTGACGATGAGGGAAGAGTATATTTGAAAAACTGCTTTTAGGATTCGGTATAGGCTTTATGAGTTCTTAGTAATACCATTTGGTTTAACAGATGCCACAGTTGCATTCATGTATTTGATGAATAGAGTATTTAAACTTTTCTTTGATCAATTTGTTATTGTATTCATAAATGATATCCTCGTATATTCAAGATGTTCTGAAAAGCATGAGCAACATTTAAAGATAGCTTTGCAAACTCTAAGAAAACACCAGCTATATGCTAAGTTTTCAAAATGTGAATTTTGGCTTAGTAGTGTTACTTTCCTAGGGAATGTGGTTACCAAGGATGGTATTTAAGTTGATCTTAAAAGGGTAGAAGTAGTGCAGCAATGGCCACACCCTACCCCAATTACAGAGATATGTAGTTTTCTTATTTTAATAGGTTATTATCGGAGATTCATTAAAGATTTTTCAAAAATTGATGCTTCTTTGAAGAGCAATACAAGGAAGAAAATAAAGTTTGACTGGTCAAATGAATGTGAGAAAAGTTTTCAAAAACTTAAAGAATGTTTGACTACAACACTAGTATTGTCTATTCTCTCAAGTACCGGAGGATGCATAATATACTGTGATGTATCGAGAATTGGATTAAGGTATGTGTTGATGCAACATGGTCGAGTCATTGCATCTCTATCTAGACAACTTAAACCACATGAGCAAAATTATCTGACTCATAATTTGGAAATTGCAGCAGTAGTTTTTTCTCTCAAAATTTAGAGGCATTATTTGTATGGTGAGACATGTGAAATCTATACAGATCATAAAAGCCTCAAATACATTTTCCAACAAAAAGATTTTAAATTGAGACAATGACGATGAATGGAATTACTTAAAGATTATGATTGTACAATACTATATCATCCAGGTAATTCCAATGTAGCGGCCAATGCATTAAGCAAGAAGTCAATGAGTAGTTTGGCTCATATCACAATGGTAAGGAGGTCTTTGAATAAATAAATGCATAAGTTAGAAATTCATACAGTAGTATTGAAAGTAAAGGAACTTGGGATACTATTGTCCCATATACAGTTTCAATTATCTTTAGTTGAGCAAGTGAAAAAGGCACAGGAAGATGATGCCTATTTATGCAAGAAAATTTAAAAGGTGAAGAATGGAAGTAATGTTGAATTTATTGTAGACTCTGAAGGAATTCTGAGATTGGGCAAGCAGTTGTGTGTACCTAATACAAAAGAACTCAAGAAAGAGATTCTAGGAGAAGCCCATCAATCTACTTATACCATTCATCCTTGATTAACTAAAATGTATCAAGATTTAAAAGGAATTTATTGGTGGGATGGTATGAAGAAAGATATACCTGATTATGTTTCTTAGTGTTTAACATATCAACAAGTAAAAATAGAACATCAAAGGTGTAACATCCCCGATTTTTCTTTATGTTACTAATTGAAATTTATTTCTTTCAGAAAAGAGAAAGCATTTTGGATCTCAAGGGAGGATTAAATTATTTTACAATTTTACTTAAGTCAAACAAGATCTTAGGATGGTTAAAATGAAATTTATGTAATTTAATTGAAATGACATTTATGTAAATTTCTTAAGATGGCATTTATGTAAATTCTTTAAGATGACAGTTTTGTAAATACTCTAGGATGGCATTTTTGTAAATAATGAATGATGGAAAAATTGTAAATATTGGGTGATAGGTAGGAAAAATTTTAATAATTATGAGGGAGGTAAGTAAGAAAAATTATTGATAATTATGAGGGAGAGAAAGGAGTGTCGGTAAAGAGTGTTGGTAAGGAAGAGAAAGAAAACAAAACAAAAAGAGGAAAAGAAAGAAGAGAAAAATGAAGAGGAAGAAGAAGAAGAGAAAAAGGAAGAAAAAGAAAAGAAAAAGGACGAAGAGAAAGAGGAAGAAGAAGGAGAAGGAAGAGGAAAGGGAAATCTAGGATTTTTGTGTGGTAGGAATCAAGCATCAAGTTTAAAGATTTGTTTGAGGTAGGTTTAACATCTACTCATGAATTTTGTACAAAATTATATATATACTTTTAGATTTGTTTATATGTGATTTTGGATAACATGTGGTCTGGATGTTTATATGCAATTCTATTTTGGTTGTATGGACATGCATATGGGTGCATGGGATTACATAAAAGGAAAACAAAGGAGAAGTTACACTAAGCTAAATTTCGGAATAATTTGGGAAGCCTCTATTTTTAGAATTCTGGGAAAATTCAGCAAGGATTTTAAAGAAATGTTCAACATATGAATTGTAAATATATGTCTCACAGATCTATAGGCTCTAAAATTACTTAATTTGGATTCCATATAAAAGTGATATGGCTAATTAATTGAGTAGAGGCTAGAATTCAGGATAGTAAAAATAATCATTTTTAATTTTTAATTTTCAATTTTTTGAAAATAATCCTTAAGGAATCTAAAGAATAGATAAACATAAAAGTTGTAGAAAATTATATTATATTTTTATAGGTTTTGACATCACCACAATTGGAGTCCATATGAGGGAGATTTGGTTGATTAATTAAGTAGAGATCAGAATCAGTCTAGAATCCAAAGTGGTAAAATAAGTATTTTTGTTTTAATTTTATGAGAATAATCTGTAAGGAATCTGAAGACATGATAGACATTAAAGTTTTCGATAATTGTCTTATATTTTTATAGGATTTAAAATCAAATCAATCGGGGTTCTTATAAGGGAGATATGGTTGAATAAGTGAAGAAAGTTCATAGAACACGGCCAGGCCATGTTCTGCGCTGCTTCAGCTTGGATAGGCCATGTTCGAGGTGGTTTTTGAGCATGTTTGAAGTATTTTTCAAGTATGGCCATGTCTTGAATAGGGCCAGGGCGTGTTGGGTGCTGCATTATCATATTTTTTTACTGTTTTCTGCCTAAAAATAATCTTATTTATTGAAATATTTTTAAGAAATATATATCCAAGAAAAATACTTTTAAAATGATGATTTTGGTATCACAAATTACTCTTTTTTGTTATTTGATTTAAAATGAATCATATTTGATATTGGTATGTGATGAATAATTATTAATCATTTGGTATAAAAATGATGAATCATATTATGAAAGTGATTAAATGGCAAGCGTAAAGCTCATGGCGAGTTGCTTGATAATTATATATTTCATTTGATAAATATGCATATATATATATATATACATATATATATATATATATATATATATATACATATATATATATATATATATACATATATATATATATATATATATACATATATATATATATATATATACATATATATATATATATATGTATGGATGAATATCGACGAGTTGTATGTCTTGAGATGATATTGAGTAGGGGACGCGTTATTAGCCTGAGTGAGTCAAGGGAGGGCCACTCTAACTGGGTCACAGAGGTAATGTGTGGAGGCAAATGGGTGATGAACTCACATTCCCTGATCACTTATTATGACTGTAGTCGATCGGTCACTATGCATATAGCAAAAGAGTATATTTTCAGTTTATATAGTATGTTAATTATGCATCAATTGAATTGATGATTTTTTCTCCAAATCTTAATATTTTCTGTAGCTTATACAGCTGAACATAACTCTTGTTTTCTCATTATATTTTATTTACGTTAAGTCTACTAAAAACCTTTATTCTCACTCTTATTGTGGTGTTATGTTCAAATAACAAGAAATGAGATGCAACAGAGAATGACGTTACTAATGGAGGTATCGATGTCAGTACCACCTCCTCACCCATTATGTTTCAAGGGTGGAGTGCTATATAGGGACTCTTATTTGTGTTCTAAAATATTGTGTTGTATAATTATTACATGTATGAGATTTGTAATATATATATATATATATACATATATATTGTGTAACAATTCCAGTAGTTTTTTTTACATACATACTTATATGCATATTTCTAAAATTCCATGAATTCATTACCTTCTTCTTCAAACTATTCAACTCATAATAAAATTCAATTAAACTAACAAAACATAAATAAGGTTTAAGAAATATCATTAACACTTATACAATTATGGGTTCACATACACGTCATTAATCGAAACATATGTACAAAAATCAAACACATAAAGGACTAGATGTTATTCATCCATATTGGCCAGTTCTGAATATACGGGTGTGAGTGGTTGCACCTTCACCGAGATCTTAGCCAACTCGACCCATCGTACGCTAAAAGCTGGTCATAGAGAATATTTGCATAACTTAGTTTTCTAAACATGATATGGAAATATAGTGAGAAATAAATCCCAGTAGGTTCAACAATAAATCATTATCAATAATGCTTGTCACATCATGTTCATCTGTATAAGATACAACAATTATCTGTAGGTCACATGAATGCACTTCATCTGTGTACAGAAAATCGCACAATTATTACATGTATGTCATGAATAACTATTTTCAGAATATCATATGATGGCTATCAACTTGTTTTCATACCAAGCTACCCCAGTTAGGGTGAGTACTTTCTACTGTCTAGTACGGGCTTTTCTCGCTCCGTCCGACATGGCACGCTTTTTTTTCTCATTAACATAATCATAGCCGTTGGTAGGACGTCCCCTACTATTGCACTACACGGACCACCATGTGACTGTGCTAATTTCTATTCATTTTTTTTCTTTTCACATTAATAGGCAAAAATATGATTTCAATAACAAGTATGTTCATTATACTCACATGCTATAATTTTTCTTCAAAATTTAATAATTACCAAAAATTATTGGTAATCATGTCATAAACATAATCGTTTCAAATATCACTTTATAAAATATTTCTATGTCAAAATTATACACTTATGATAGTAAGGAGTTCATATAATGGCAATGGCTATGGTATACACTATTCATTTATTATTCTCATTTATAATATTCTTCTTCTTTGTTAAATATTATTATCATCTCTTCACTAGACAGAGCATAACATCCTCATTTTAAATCCAATTGAGGTGATCTTAGTGTCAAGTGAAAGATAAGACAATCCTCTAAAACACTTATGTTGAATATTTTAGTGAAATCTTAAGTAATCTTGGTGTTGCTACTCCCTCAAATTCAATGTTATTTTTTCTCGGGTAGATTCAGACCTCTACTAACGAATCGGACCATATCTCTCTCATAAAAACTCCAATTGAGGTGATTCCTATAAAATGCTAAGACATTTATATACAACTTTCATATTTATCATTTCTTCAGATTCCCTACTAATGTCTCCCCAACAATCAAAAACAAAAACACTTACATTTACCACTATGGATTCTAGATTGATTCTAACATTTACTCATTAGTCAATCATATCTCTCTCATATAAACTCCAAAGTAATTGATTTCAAAGCCTATAGATCCGTGATTCATATATCTATATTTATTATGTTAACAATTTCCTTTAATTGCCAACATATTGTACCCAATATTTCAAATACAAAAACATACTTAACATATTCTTCCGTGGTTAGCTAGTTTCTGACCTTTGCTTACTAATCTGACCATATCTCCCTCATATTGATTCCAATTTGAATGATTCCAGTGGCTAAAAATACGTGAAACATAGATCTACATTTTTCATGTTAATAATTTCTTTTAATTCACTACATATTTATACCAAATATTAAAACACAGAAGCATACTTGACAGATTCTTCCCTGGTTAACCATTTTCTGACCACTGCTTACATATTAGGGAATATATCCCTCAGTTGGACTCCAAATTAAGTGATTCCAGTGGCTAAAAATCTGTGAGACATAGATATACATTTTTAATGTTAACCATTTCTATTAATTTCTAATTGATTCTTCCCAAAATCAAAATAGCAGCATAAAAATCATTAAATTTTACCACACATAGCCATACCTATGCAGAACTTTCCACACTAACCGTAATGTCCAAAACATCCAACATATGCAAAATAACATGTAACATGATCTAGCAACATCCATGACCAATCATCAAAGTAACAAATATTGTAAATTTCATCAAAGTTATAAGATCAAAACCCCACATAAATGTTACAAATTTTAAAGTTTTTCTTCAAAAAGATATATTGTTAAACCTACCTAAAGATCTCCCTAGCTCACTTAGTGAATTCTTTTTCTGGTTTCCTCTTGAAGGAAGCAGCAAGATTCTTCCCATACCTTAGCTTTTCTAGTTGCTTAAATAAGAGAAGGAGAGTGAGTTTTTGAACCCCAAGGATGAAGAAGAAAGATGGATTCAAGTGGAGATTAAACTAACTTACCTTGAGTACTTAGTCCTCTAGACTTCTCCTTCTTCTTCCTTCCTTTCTTGTCCTCTTTTTCTCTCATTTCCTCACTCTACCTTGCTTCTATTTTTTGTCTCCCTCACTTGAGTGAAATTGTAATGTTATAAGGGTGGGTTTTGCTTAAATAGACTATCAAGTGGTTTACCTTTCATGATCATGGGTCTACCTTATCACAATTAGGATGCACTTGGCTGATTTTTGAAAAAAAAAATAACTCATGTTCTTGTCTTCCTTTTCCTTAGTAAAGATATGCATAACAAAAAGAGATTTGTATTTTGAAAATTTTGATAATATGTTCTTAAGATTAGGGACAAGGTCACTTTGATTTAGGAATTCATTTCCTTTTTCTTTTGTCTTAATCGAGTATGATAGGTTTGCCTTTCTAAGTGGCAAATTTTCTGCCATTGGATGTCCCTTGCTTGGCTAAAATTATTTGTGTAGGATAAGGATGTTTTGTCATAATGTTATGTATTGTTATCCACTTGTTAATGAATGTAGGATATAAATATTTTGTCCTAATGCCATGTATTATTATCTACTTGTTAAAATTATGAATGTAGGATATAGATGTTTTGTTTTAATGCCATCTGACCTAATCTTGATTATTATTGCACTACTATTTCTTCACATGATTCTTATTTTTTTCCTTCTTGGATTTGGGCTCATTCTTAACTATTTCCTTTGCTTTGGATAAAATTCTACCTTTTATGAAGGCTTGGTCACATTTTCAGAATTTTTGGACTATCAGTCCAACTTCTATATCCTACTCCAAGTCTATATTTTGTTTCTTACTTGGGCTATCCAATGGGCTTGCTAAAAGCTTATGTGAAGTGGAAAAACTCTATATAAAGTGTCCAAAGGTGAAAGCCCAATTTATGGGTGGAGATGTTAAACTTAGAAATTTCTAACTCTTGAATTAAGAAAAATTAAAGTAATCCAATCTTCCTAAAATTTTAAGACCTTTACTCACTTCACAAAATTTTATCTTCCTTACCAAAGAATTTCGCCTCTCTTTAGTATGTTATTTCTAATTTTTCCTATTAGATTTTCTCTCTTTACTTGTTCCCTTAATGTTAGAAACATTTCCTATGCATACACATAACGTGAAGAATTTCTAAAGATTATATTTCCTTAGATATCTAAAAATTGTCTAATAAATTTTATTTTCTTAATTAAATATTTATGTACCTTTAAAGAAAAAAAATTAGGGATGTTACATTAAATATTTATGTACCTTTATTAATAAAAGAAACAAAATTAAGGATTTACATATTGTGTTTAAACATATGATGTATTTAACATGCGAAATGTGAAAATAATTTAAAAAAAGAAAAAAGTAAATCGAATCTTACGAAGTTGCTATAATAAATAAAAAAATTGGACGTTACAAAAGGCTTGTGGGGTTACATCAACAAATAGAAATACTTGAATGGAAATGGGAAAGAATAACTATAGATTTTGTTATAGGGCTACTACAAACACCAAAAAGGTTTGATTCAATATGGGTGATCATTGATAGATTGATTAAATCAGCATATTTTCTACCAGTAAAAACCACATATAAGGTAGCTCAATATGCAACTCTGTATTTGAATGAGATAGTGAGACTTCATGGTGTACCGATATCGATTATTTCTAATTGAGGACTATAGTTGACAACTCAGCTAGTAGGGATGGTGCTAGCCTCGTGTGACGGCCAACACACGAGGTATGATATGTGAAAGAGATCGGGATGCCTTATATCTGCGCAATATGCCAATTATATGATATGTGATTTTCCCACCCTTGCTGTCTGCTTGGAAAATGCCTATATTAGAAACACTTTGCGTGTCCTCTTGAACGGTGGTAGGGCAAACCTCAGCTGGGATGCTGAGTTTAGGTAAATCCAACACTAACAAAGTACGGAAGGGATTAAACTTTGATATGTTGGTTCTGATACGGGATCCTCCTAATATTTTCATAAGAAATATTTTTATGCATAACAATATTTGACTAATGATCATACTATTTGCATATAGTTTTTGATATTTGAATGTGATTTGAACTGAGAATATTTGAAATACGGGTCCCATAAAGAAGTACTTCCGAACTGTAATTTTCTACGTGATAAATTTTAAAATAAGAGTACATTCATATTCTGACCTAAGAGATCATAGGAGGTATTATCTTCTCACTGAGTTGTAAAACTCACTACACGATATTTTCACATTTTTTAGATAAGAATACAAAGTTTGGTCATTTCCCTTCAGAAAGGTGATGAACTAGTTGGCATATTCTATGGTGAGCCTATTTTATTTTCAGGGCTCGTAGATTTTGATTTATAATGTATTTGTACTCTAGAGTATGCTCTAAACGCCACAAGCTGGATCCTTGCTTCTATTGTTACTCTGATATTTATAAACTTGATATGTATATTGTGTTTACATGAGAGAACCTATCTGCATTTTTTTCTATAATAAACGCTTGTATTATACCTACTATAGTAAAGATCTGTCTGTAAAGTATGTGTTTCACGTACCCTTAAAAGTAGAGGCATTACAAACTTGTCACGTGATGTGATCTTAATTAAGCATGATATTAATACCTTTAAACTTAATTTTTCTTTGATTTAAGTAAAATATGAACAAAAATTAGTTTTGTTTTGTGTTTTGTGTTGTAGGAACAAAGGAAGAAGAAAAATATAAGATAATCATCGAAAAATGACAAATTGCAACAATTCCAGACTTTTCAGCATTGTTTTGAAAATATCTCCCTCATATGAACTCCAATCAAAGTGATTCAAGTGGATGTGAAAACATAAAGTAATTATCTACAATATTTATGTTGAACACTTAGTCAAATTCGAGAGATTTAATAGTGTTAAAGAGCTCGTAAATCAGAATCACAGTGTAGCAGGATAAATCTTGACCTTTGGTCACTAATTTCAGCATATCTTTTTCAATTTAGATTGGATTAAGGTGATTCCAGCTGCTATGGAAAAAGAGACAAAGAGCTACGTGTTTGGTACCTTGGAAAATTCTTGAATTTTTTGTGCGCCATTGCGCTGCATCATTGCAAATTCGGAGGGCCGCGATGCTCCCTAGTGAGCCACGGTGCCCAAGCCCCAATGCCGTGGCACCCAAGCATCAGAACCAAAGTGCCCTGGTGCTGATCAAACGTCGCAGTGCCCCATCAGTGTGTTTTTCATGTGCCGCGGCACTCGCTGCCACACCAGAATGCTAAGTTCGCAATTTTTAGGGTTTTTTTAACTCCAAATGAAGCCTGATGGGCTGATATTTGACCTAGAAACAACCCTACTTCATTAAAGAGCGTCCAATCTATAAAAAGGGAAGAGAGGAAGCATTAGGGATCCATTCAATCGTTCAAACTCTTAATTCCTTTGTTTAATTCTTCTTTAGATTTTATTATGGCCCTATGAGGCTGATTTAATTTTTATTAGTAGAGTAAGATTGAAACCTCAAGGGATCATTATGTATTGTGAGATTTAGATTTGATTTGATTTTTTCAATCTTAATTGAGTATTGATTATTCATCTGCTCTTCTTTTTTCAATGATTATACATATGATTGCTAAGAGGCCTACTGGTATATTGTATGTCTAAATCCACTGCTGAATTAGGTTTTGAACAAAGTTTTCATTACTATATTCATGAAGCAAATAGGTTTAAGGATTTTGGATTATAAATCATTAACCCTTTGATGAATAATTAACTAAGTTAGATATAGCCGATGAGTTTATATTTATTTAGCTCTATTAGTTTCTCTAGTTCTTCATGTGATTAATAAGTTATGCTTTACCGATGTGCTAAAGGATTTCTTGTTCATTAGGGTTTAATTGGTACGATTGTCATCAATTTACTAGACTTAAGGAGGAACAGGGTTAAAAACCCAATGACAGATATTCAATTATAGATTGATTATGTTGTCAACAATCAATGCAATTCCTTGATGGTGGATATCAACCGAAACCAACACCTTTATTATTTATTACTCTCCTCATTACTTTTAATTATTTGAAATTATCAATCCCCCCTTTTCTTAATCACATAAGGTAATACCAGTCTCTATGGGATCGATCCTTACTTCAATTCCTACAGATTAGTTGAGAGGTAAGGTATCAATTTGGGTGTACTTGCGATAGTATGCATCAAATTTTGGCGCAGTTACCGGGGACTGTGTCTATTTACCTTTTGTGATTTCCTTTTCTTTTCTTTATGTTCATAACTTTCAATATGACAGCCAATTTTCAAGAATTTGGCATTATGCTAGGCTCTCCATTAAGACATGCTGGTGAGGTATATAGTTCTTCCCTTAAACAGTAACTTGTAAATTTAACTTCTCTTGTTCATAATATGCAAAGTGATAAGTGCTATGGAAATCATTCAGCCATGTGGCATCCTTCTAATGGGTACCCAACTTTCTATAATGAATTATTTGAGCAAGTAAATATGGTTAGTGGTTTCCCTGGTCCACCACAAGGGATGTATGATTCTTATTTAAATATGTATAATCCTAGATGGAAGGATTATCCCAACTTTAGGTATGGGAATACACAAAATTGGCATGGAGAATAAGATTTTACAAATTTTCATCAGAACCAACATGCTTATTATCCTAGACAGACTGCATCTCAAGATTCCCAGGTAAGTAGTTCTTTAGAAGAAATCATTAAATCTCTTACACATAATACTCATCAATTTCAACAAGAGGTAATTGCCAGTATCCAAAGCTTGACAAATCAAATAAGTCAACTAGCAACAACAGTTAGTTGACTAGAGACTCAAAATTTAGAAATTGAAAGTCAAACCCTAGCATCATTAGTGAAAAAAGAGGAAAATTTTGCACTGAATGAAAAATATGACTTGGAAGTTGACACTAGTAAACCTACTAAGGAAGATGCTGTGGAATCTACCCTGAATGCCAAATTTTAAGAGAAAATTACAGTAAGAGAGGAAGCACCAAAAGTGCAGCAAATAGGTAAGGATCTTTCTATGTTGTTACCCATTTCTAATAAGATGCCTATACCTTCTATTTTGCAGTATCTTGACCTAGGTTTAAAGAGCTTCCCTAGCCATTTAAAGGGCATATACAGTGGAGAACCACCCCCAGTGATAACCTCAAATAAATATGCCCTACTCAAAGATAGAGGAAAGTTACCCCATGCTTTGGCAAAATCTCAAAAAGATGAAATTAAATTGGATGCCAAAAGTTACTCAAGACATCAGTTATTTCTAGGTAAGTTGAGTTCTCATTTAAGTAAACCTTTGATTAATGCTAATTTCCCCCCTCATGATGCAGTTGAACCTTAAAATTCTATAAATCCAATGGAAACCCAATTTAAAGTGGACATCAAGGATCCTCGTTGAATGACATAAAGAGCTTTGAGTCGAACCAATGACATTAAACAAAGGCGCTTATTGGGAGGCAACCCAACATAGTTAAAAAAAAGGTGGATATTAGAAAAATTCAGGGTCCAGTAATGCAATATGCTCATTCCATCCCAAACAAGTTCAAGGAAGTCCACTTAACTCATATGTTTTCATATATCCTTTCCTACTCTTATCTTTCTTTTACATTTAGGACAATGCAAAGTTTGAGGGTGGGGGTGGAAGTATATTTATCTGAATAATTGTGACCCTATTTTAGGCATCAATTTTCCGACTTTTACTATTAATGCACTTTTATTGCATTTAGCAAGTTGAGTGATTGTGTGAGTGTTTCAATTTATAATTTGTGATGTTAGGTGTAACGCCCCCAATTTACGTTATGTAAAATAAACATTTTTTTTTCGCAATAAAATAATCTCCATAAATATGCACAATTCAATTCTTTATCATTTCTCTCATGTATACACAAAATATAGACCAAGTTAATGAACATTAAAGTACAACAGAAATGAAGATCCTGCCTGTAGCGTTCAGAGCACTCTAGAATACCAACATAGTATAATTCAAAGACTATGAGTCTTGGAAGCAACGTAGACTCACCCAGAGAATATATCACCTTTCTGCCGAATCAGACTCTGATATTCTTATCTGAAAAATGTGGAAATATCATGTAGTGAGTTTGACAACTCAGTGAGCAAATAATTCCTCCTATGACCTCTTAGGTCAACATATGGATGTACTTATATTATAAATTGTGTCACAGAAAATACAGTTCAAAAGTACATTCATATAGGACCCGTATTTCAAATATTATCAAATCAAAAGATATTCAGATATCCAAAACCATATGCACCATGGTATGATCATTAAATAAATGTTGTTATGCTCAGCTGTATAAGTTATAGTAAAATATTATGATTTGATGGTAAAATCATTACTTTGAAAACGACCTGCCTCACTCGGCAATCTGGTCAATGCAATTTGATTTGAAAATGACCTGCCTCACTCGGTAATCTGGCCAATGCAATTTGAAAATGACCTGCCTCACTCAGCGATCTGGTCAATGCAATTTGAAAATGACTTGCCTCACTCGGCGATCTAGTCAATGTAATTTGCTATACGCATAGTGACCTCGACCGTAGTCACAATAAGTGATAAGGGAATGTGAGTACATCACCCAACTACCTCCTCACATTATCACTGTCACCCGGTTGGAGCGGCCCTCCCTCGGCTCACTCAGGCTAATAGGGCGTCCGCTATTCGGTACCGTCACAAGACATACAACCAACCGATATGCATCAATACATATATATACATGTAAAATATCAAGCAACTCGCCATGAGCTTTACGATTGCCATTCAATCTCATTTGTAATATGACATGCATAATTTTCACAAGTATATCGCTTTACAAAACAATGCATCGTGCACATAATATCACTTTATCAAATAATGATAAATACATTTAGAACCACGTATTCAATGAGTTCTAAAATCCATTTCTAAAACCATATTCTTCTTGAACTATGTGCCAGTTCGTAAATATAATAGATATTTTAACACATTCCAGAAACTTATAATAGTAAATAATTTATAATCAGAAACAATAATAAATTTATAATTCAAGAAGAGCATGGGGCAAGTCATAGAAAGAAATATCTACTCACCTGGTAAGGGCTCCAGATTGGACAGCCCTAAAGTGTACTTTTCCAAGCTGAATTTGACCAATTAGAACTTAAAAACGTGTCTGGAGGGTCCAAGGACTTAGAAAATGACTCCGGGAGCTTGGGTACTATTCACCGCCGGAAAACACTATTCACGACGAACAAAAAGACTGTTAAATGGCCGAAAATATATTTATCCTATGGTTTATCTAGCTTCTGAATCCATCTACGGTGTTAGAATTTCAATTGGAGATCTCTAAGTAAGATTTTTCAGAACTTACCTTTTACCGAGATTTTTTACTTCAGATCTACGGCGATTCAACGGCTGATTTGAAAAACTGATCGGTCAAAACCGTAGTACTCTTCGTCCTGAATCCAATAGCACCTTCAGTTTTGAGATCGAAAGCTAATCGGTACTCCAGATCGAGAGAAAGGGTTGGATGTTACTATTCACTCACTATTCACTACTATACATCTTTCTCCATTTTTTTCTTTTTCGACTAATTACTCTTCTCCGGTTTCATTTTATGCTTTCTTTCTTCTTCTTTTTTTAAATATAATAATAATTATTAAATAATTAGTAATAGAATTTTCTTTTATAAAAATTCATATAAATTCCGTTTTTCATCATAAAATATCCCAAAATTTTCTAAAAATTTCTATTCTTATAAATCTTTAGTTAAACACTTAAATCATGATTTTTCTTGATAAAAATCGTAATAAAACAAATTTCAAAATAAATAACTTTATTCATATTAAAAGGAAGAATATTTCTAAAAATACAACAAAAATTCTTTAGAGACCGGTATAATTATTTCAAGTAAAACAATAATTATTTTCATTAAAAATAGATTTACTTTGAGCAGAACAGAATCATTTTTAAACAAATAAAAATATATTTGTTTATAACAAAACATTATTATTTAAAAATAAAAATTATGAGATGTTACATTCTTCCCCCCTTAGGAAATTCGGTCTCCGAATTTCAAACCATCCTTTCATAAGTAGGGAATGAGACCAAGGCATAAAATACAGTTATTAACCTCACTACTCAACCTATTGGGGACATCTCTTTTGTTTATCATCTTCACTATTATTTGAACTATCCTCAATTTCGCATATTTATATCCATAAGTCGATATAATTAGGAACCATATACATAAAAGCATACGTACACATCCATATAAGGTAACCAAATTTTCTTATTCCATACTTTTATCAAGTCATTTTTGATTCTCACATCAATCTCTTCGTCTTAATCTATCATTATAATTCCTATCACATCCATTTAACTAGCCCGTTCATTCTAAGAAAACTTTTCTCAACAATCATTCACATATGAATTTTCAATCTCAACATAATTTACATTTTATATATTAAACTCAATTTAACATGATATAAACCCTTAATACAAATATTTAAATCACTTAACATTATTCCGGACATGATTCTCAAAATATTATCCATATTTTCAAATTAAGAGTTCAAAGATTAATTTGAAACCTACTTCCCATATTTTATTCCTCAAAAACTTCAATACCACAATTCACTTTATTACATTCCTCAAGAACTTCAACACCACTAATTTACTTTATTACATTCCTCAAAGTACTATAATGCATTCATTAATTATTTATTCTCACGTGAACTTTTTTTTTTAATTTCGATACCCAAATTCACCACCTTATATCATGAAAAGTTAAATGTCCAATTTTCTCTAAGATTTCCTCCATTAATCACTTTCAACAAATTTAAATTGTAAATTTCCTAGTTTTGTCTTACCTATCCTCAAGTAAACCCAATATGCTCACATCCTTCTCTTATAACACTTCTTCATCTCTAGCCAATCCTTAAGCAATCTTAACATATCTTACTTTCACAATTCCTAACATGTCTACTACTTATCTATCTCAATTCACTTCTCACACATTCATATATTTTATTAACATACTATCCAAATATCAAATATCACCTAAGTCACAATCTCGACATATGAAAATAGTCATAAATTTACATTGTACAACTATATTATACAATCTATAAATTTATAGACAAATTATAGTTCTTTTATCCATACCATAATTTATGTCATTTATTCACTCACCTATTAGAAAATCTACAATGTTTCATGTAAAACCTCAAATGGTATTATTTGTATACTGATTTGGTAGCTATTGTTATAAGCAAATTCAGCTTAGGGCAAGAATTTTTTTTCCAACTACCTTGAAAATCAAACACATATGCCTGAAGCATGTATTCCAATATTTGGTTGGTTCACTCAGACTATCCATCTGTTTGAGGATGGAAAGCAGTACTAAGATTTATTTTCATACCCAAAGCTTCTTGGATGGCTCTCCAAAAACGAGTTGTGAACTGTGATCCTCGATAAAAAAAATCTATATCGGTACTTCATGAAATCTCACTATCTCATTCGACTATAGAATTGCATATTGAGCTACGTTACATGTGGTTTTCACTGGTAGAAAATATGTTGATTTAGTTAACCTATCAATGATCACTCACATTGAGTCAAACCTTATTTGATGTCCGCAGTAGCCTGTAACAAAATCTAAAGTTATTCTCTTCCATTTTCATTCAGGTATCTCTATCTGCTGATGTAATCCAGTAGACTTTTGATGTTCTGCTTTTACCTGCTGGCAAGTTAAATATCGAGAGGCATAATCAACTATATCTTTTTTTCCATACCGTCCTACCAATAAATTTCTTTTAGATCTTAATACATTTTTATTACCTCAGGATGAATGGTATATATGGATTTATAGGTTTCCTCTAAAATCTCTTTCTTAAACTCTTCTTTATTAGATACACACAATCACTTGCCCGATCTCAGAATTCCCTCAGAGTCTACATACATATGTAATGACTCGAAAATGTTGCATCAACACACACCCTAATCCAATTCTTGATACATCATAATATACCATGTATCCTTCAGTACTTGAAGGAATAAACAGTACTAACATTGTAGTCAAACATTTTTTTTAAATTTCTGAAAACTTCTCTTACATTTATCTAACCAGTCAAACTTTATTATTTTCTTTAACAATCTCATCAAAGGAGCAGCAATTTTTATTTTTATTTTAACAAATCTTCGGTAATAACCTGCTAAACCAAGAAAACTACAGATCTCTGTAATTGTGGTAAGGCGTGGCTATTACTGCACTGCTTCTACTATTTTTAGGATCAACTTAAATACTATCCTTAGTAACCACATGCCTTAGGAAAGTAACACTATTAAGTCAAAATTCACATTTTAAGAACGTAGCATATAATTGATACTTCCTCAGAGTTTGTAAACCTGTCCTCAAATATTGCTTATGATCCTCTAAACTTTTGGAATATACTATTATATCTTGAACATATAATAATAAATCAATCCAAGAACATTTTAAGTACTCTATTCATCAAATCCATGAATGCAGTTGAGGTATTTGTCAAACCAAATGACATTACTAAGAACTCAGTACCCATACCGAATCCTAAAAGTAGTTTTTTTTTTGAAATATTATCTTCCCTTATCCTCAATTGATGACACTCAGATCTTAAATCATTTTTTTAAAAAAAACATTGAGCACTCTATAGCTGGTTAAACAAATCATCTATACGAGGTAATGGGTATTTATTACTCACTGTCACCTTATTCAACTGTCTGTAATCTATCTATAATCATAATGATTCATCCTTCTTTTCACAAATAGGACTAGAGTACCTCAAGGAGGGTACTAAGGTATATAAATCCCTTGTCTAACAGGTCTAACAACTGATTCTTCAATTCCTTGAATTCAGTTGGTGCCATTCTATATGGGAATATAAACACTGCTTGAGTTCTAAGAAGTAAATCAATACTAAATTTTATTTTACGTTTCAGGATAATCTTGACAATTCCTTAGGAAATACATCAGAAAATTCTCTAACCACTGGAACTTGATCCACATTGGTAAACTTTATGTCAACATTTCTCACCACTGCCAAATATCCTTGGCACCCTTTATGTAATAACTTATGGCTGTTACTGGGTACTTGCTTCCATGATTGTTCACTACTTGCAACCCTTTTACTAACATTTTCTGCTATTGATCTTCATACTGTATCAGCTAGAACATACTTGAAAACAATTAAACAAGGTCAACCCATTTTGACTTTATTCTTTAATATGCTTATAACATGTCTGAACAATCAACCATGAAAATCTTACATCTATCCAAGAGTCCTTCACATGAATTACCCATCTTGTATATCTCAAATTTTAAATTTCTATGAGCAAACCTTCATTTCTCATAATGTTTGTACAAAATATTATTGAAAACTAAACTGTCTTCGAATCCTTTATATCAACAAAATCTATCATTGAATTATCTTTATAGATTCCTTGCTCTCAAATTCAATCCACCCCACTGCTTGCCAAATTTATTTATATACATAGGTTCCAACTCATCCATCCAAAAAGATATTTACATCTATTTCCAAAATACTCACTTTATTACAAGCCGTTATCTTGGAGTTAACAATCTCGATCACATCATAACCCACTATCAAACATATTAACCATTCGTCATATTGCTTCACATAAGCATATCAGACAACCAATTCAAACCTTCTTGACATCCAAACAAGCCATTACCTTTGTGTACGGATGGAATCTTCTTATATTTAGCTAATTACCCAAAAGGGTTCTCTTTTTCACTATTCAACAAAACGAGTTTCAAAGCTGAACTGGTAGTTCACACTCAAGGGCACCATCTAGGACATATGCATAGATGTTTAAACATCGCATATCTAAGGAAAATAGTCGAAAGGAATGAAAGAAAAAGAAAAATGATGACACCCTATAGAATTCCACAACAGCACCGTGAGTATAAATATGCCTGCAGTTACATACCCATACTCAAAGTCCTACTACAAAATTATTTGCTCTGTTAGCCATAGGGCAACCTAATGCTCTGATACCAACTTGTAACGCCCCCAATTTACATTACGTAAAATAAACATTTTTTTTTCGCAATAAAATAATCTCCATAAATATGCACAATTCAATTCCTTGTCATTTCTCTCATGTATACACAAAATACAGACCAAGTCTATAAACATTAAAGTACAACAAAAATAAAGATCCTGCCTATAGCATTCAGAGCACTCTAGAATACCAACATAATATAATTCAAAGAATATAAGTCTTGAAAGCAACGTAGACTCACCCAGAGAATATATCACCTATCTGCCGAATCAGACTCTGATATTATTATCTAAAAAATGTGGAAATATCATGTAGTGAGTTTGACAACTCAGTGAGCAAATAATTCCTCATATGACCTCTTAGGTCAACATATAGATGTATTTATATTTTAAAATGTGTCACATAGAAAATACAGTTCAAAAGTACATTCATATGGGACTCGTATTCCAAATATTATCAAATCAAAGGATATTCAGATATCCAAAACCATATGCACCATGGTATGATCATTAAACAAATGTTGTTATGCTCAGCTATATAAGTTATAGTAAAATATTATGATTTGAAGGTAAAATCATTACTTTGAAAATGACATGCCTCACTCGGCAATCTGGTCAATGCAATTTGATTTGAAAATGACCTGCCTCACTCGGCGATCTGGTCAATGCAATTTGAAAATGACCTGCCTCACTCGGCGATATAGTCAATGCAATTTGCTATACGCATAGTGACCTCGACCCTAGTCACAATAAGTGATCAAGGAATGTCAGTACATCACCCAACTGACTCCTCACATTACCACTATCACCTGGTTGGAGCGGCCCTCCCTCAGCTCACTCAGGCTAATAGGGCGTCCCCTATTCGGTACGGGCACAAGCCATACAACCAGCCGATATGCATCATACATATATATACATGTAAAATATCAAGCAACTCGCCATGAGCTTTACGCTAGCCATTCAATCTCATTTATAATATGACATGCATAATTTTCACAAGTATATCGCTTTACAAAAAAATGCATCGTGCACATAATATCACTTTATCAAATAATGATAAATACATTTAGAACCATGTATTCAATGAGTTCCAAAATCCATTTCTAAAACTATACTCTTCTTGAACTATGTGCCAGTTCATAAATATAACAGATATTTTAACACATTCTAGAAACTTATAATAGTAAATAATTTATAATCAGAAACAATAATAAATTTATAATTCAAGAAGAGCATGGGGCAAGTCATAGAAAGATATATCTACTCACCTGGTAAGGGCTCCAGATTGGACAGCCCTAAAGTGTACTTTTCCAAGCTGAATTTGACCAATTAGACCTCAAAAACGTGTCTGGAGGGTCCAAGGACTTAGAAAATGACTCCGGGAGCTTGGGCACTATTCACCGCCGGAAAACACTATTCACCCGCCAGAAAACACTATTCACGACGAACAAAAAGGCTGTTAGATGGCCGAAAGTATATCTATCCTAAGGTTTATCTAGCTTCTGAATCCATCTATGGTGTCTTAATTTGAATTGGCGGTCTCTAAGTAAGATTTTTCAGAATTTACCTTTTACCGAGATTTTCTACTTCAAATCTACAGCGATTCAACGGCTGATTTGAAAAACTGATCGGTCAAAACCGTAGTACTCTTTGTCCTAAATCCAATAGCACCTTCAGTTTTGAGATCGGAAGCCAATCGGTACTCCAGATCAAGAGAAAGGGTTGGATGTTACTATTCACTCACTATTCACTACTATGCATCTTTCTCCATTTTTTTCTCTTTCGACTGATTACTCTTCTCCGGTTTCGTTTTATGCTTTCTTTCTTCCTTCTTTTTCTTTTTTTAAATATAATAATTATTATTAAATAATTAGTAATAGGATTTTCTTTTATAAAAATTCATATAAATTCTGTTTTTCATCATAAAATATCCCAAAAAATTTTAAAAATTTATATTCTCATAAATCTTTAGTTAAACACTTAAATCATGATTTTTCTTGATAAAAATCGTAATAAAATAAATTTTTAAATAAATAACTTTATTCATATTAAAAGAAAGAATATTTCTAAAAATACAACAAAAATTCTTTAGAGATCGGTATAATTATTTCAAGTAAAACAATAATTATTTTCATTAAAAATAGATTTACTTTGAGCAGAACAGAATCATTTTTAAACAAATAAAAATATATTTGTTTATAAAAAAATATTATTATTTAAAAATAAAAATTATGGGATGTTACATTAGGCACAACCAACAGCCAATGATATGACTATCCAAATTTTTTTTAACTCTTGAAAGATGTAGAAAATTCATGGTTGTGTGCAATTTTATCTCTTTTTCAATTTATTACTTTTGACTTTTGAATCCTAAAATATTTTTGCACAATAACTTTGGGTATTAAATTTATCTTTTACTTATAGAAGGCTCATATAATTCAAAAATATTTCATGATCTCAATTGGATTCTAGAACTTATTTAATTACTGCTTGAGGCAAAATCCTAGGCTAATACTATTATTTAGGAGATGATTTAGGCATTATTTGATAGATTGAGCCTTTTAAGCCTAACCTATGCAATGAAATATGCTTAGTTCCTCTATTTTGAGCTTAATGAAATTTTCTTTCTAAAAACCCCAAATAAGCCGAAAGCCAAATTTTGTATGAATATCCTTATTTTTTGTCCTATTCACTCACTCCATGATTATTTTTCTGAATACTTGTTTTGTATAGCTTTATTTACAAAAGGGTGGAAAGGTAAAGCAAGGAAAAGAAAAGAATTATGCAAAGAAAAAAAAATTATGCAAAGGAAATAGGAGAAAAATCCAAATAGTGTGAAAAAAATTAGAAAACTGAGGAAAATGATGGATTAAATTCAATTGAAGTAAGAAAATGAGTCTGGGGGGAAAAATCTCCCCAAATTTAAAAAAGCTCAATAGATCATATTTAGTCATGTGGTGTTGAGTGATTGAGCCTAAATTTGTATCCTTTATCCTGCCTTATATCTTAGCCACATTACAAGCTAAATAAAGTCCTATTGATCCTAGAGGTAGTTTTGGTCTACATTAGTGGAGAGTGGCATGAAGAATAAGCATATAGAAATCCTAAAATAATTAGAGATCTACAACCAAAATTTTGGGATATATAAACTCATTCGGATAAAAGGAAATTTATTGACCCAATAACACACACACACTAGGGATTCAGAAGGATAAAATAATGGATTGAATTTATGTTAATCTTGTGTATGATTATGACCTTCCAAAATTTTTCTTAAGCATATTTTCATATTATGAGGCAAACGTTTGGTAAGACTAACAACCACTACATATATTGATTGTTGTTTTTCGTCTTTAGGGATTATTTTGCATGAGGACAAGCAAAAAGTGAAGTGTGGGGGTATTTGATGTGATCTTAATTAAGCATGATATTAATACCTTTAAACTTACTTTTTGTTTTATTTAAGTACATTATGAACAGAAATTTGCTTTGTTTTGTGTTTTGTGTTGTTGGAACAAAGGAAGAAGAAAAGATAAGAAATTCATGAAAAAATGATAAATTGAAGCGATTCCAGACCTTTCAACACTGTTTAGAACATATCTCTCTCATATGAACTCCAATCAAAGTGATTCAAGTGGTTGTGAAAAGCAAAAACAATTATCTACAATTTTTATGTGAACACTTAATCAAATTCAGGAGATTTAATAGTGTTATAGAGCTTGCAAATTAGAATCATAGTGCAGAAAGATAAATCGTGACCTTTGGTCACTAATTTTGGCATATCTCCTTCAATTTAGATCGAATTAAGGTGATTCTAGTGGCTATAGAAAAAGATACAAAAAGTTACAACTTTCTTGTTTAGCACTTTAGACAATTCTAGAATTTTCTGGGTGCTGCAATGCTCGCAAGAGAGCGCCGTGGTGATACATCATTGCAGATTCGGAGGGTCGTAGCGTTCCCTAGTGCATTATGGCATTGGTCGCCTAGAAGCACCGGGTGCCACGGTGCCCGAGCTTTAGAACCAGAGTACCTTGACACTGATCATGTGTTGTGGTGCCACGTCAGTGAGTATTCAAAACGCCACAGCGCTCGAGTAGTGCACTGTAGCGCTCGCCACCACAACAGAATGTTGAGTTTGCAATTTTTAGGGTTTTTTAACTCCAAATGAAGCACGATGGGCCAAGATTTAACCTAGAAACAACCCTAGTTCATTGAAGAGCATCCAATCTATAAAAAGGGAAGAGAGAAAGCATCAGGGATGCATTCAATCATTCAAACTCTTAATTACTTTCTTTAATTCTTCTTTAGATTTTCTTATGGCCCTGCGAGGATGATTTACTTTTTGTTGGTAGAGGAAGATTAAAACCTCAAGGGATCATTATGCATTGTGAGATTTAGATTAGATTTTATTATTTCAATCTTAATTGGGTATTGATTATTCATCTGCTCTTCTTTTCTCAATGATTATTTATATGATTGCTAGGAGACCTACTGGTATATTGTATGTCTTAATCCACTGTTGAATTAGGTTTTGAACAAAGTTTTCATTACTGTATTTATGAAGCAAATAGGTTTAAGGAGTTTGGATTATAAATCATTAACCATATGATGAATAATTAACTAAGTTAGATATAGCCAATGTGTTTATATTTTTTTAGCTCTATTAGTTTCTCTATTTCTTCATGCGATTAATAAGTTATGCTTTATGATGTGCTAAAGGATTGCTTGTTAATTAGGGTTTAATTGGTGCGATTGTCATCAATTTACTAGACTTAAGGAGGAACAGGGTAAAAAGTGTAACATCCCCGATTTTCTCATATGTCACTAATTGAAATTTATTTCTTTCAGAGAGGAGAACGGATTTTGGATCTCATGGGAGGATTAACTTATTTGACTTAAGTTAAATAAGATAGTAAGAATGGTTAAAATGGCATTTAATTTATAGAAAATAAGGGGATGACATTATAGTAATTATGGATGGTGGCAAGGGTATTTTGGAGATAAGGAGGTGGTAGGTAGGGGGTAAGAAGGGAAAAAAAAATAAGGGGATGGCATTAGTGTAATTATGGAGGGTGGCAAGGGCATTTGGGAGAAAAGGAGGTGGTAGGTAGGGGGTAAGAAGGGAAAAAATAAAATGGAATTAAATAATAAAAGATAAGAAGGAGAAGGGGGAAGTGACGGAGGGGAAAAGAGAAGAAAAAAAAAGGAGAAGAAAAAAGAAAGAAGAAAAAGAAAAGGGAAGAAGAGAAAAAGGGAAGAAGAAGAAGAGAAAGAAGAAGAAGAGAAAGAGGAAGAAGAGGAAGAGGAAGAAGAAGAAGAAGGGAGAGGGAAGAGAAATCAAGAAATCAAGCACCAGATTTACTGAAATTTGAGGTAGGTTTAATATCTTCTAATAAATTTTTGTACAAAATTATATATACATTTTTAGATTTGTTTAGATATGATTTTGGATAACATGTGGTCTGGATATTTATATGAAATTCTGTTTTGGATGTTTGGACATGCATTTGGGTGCATGGGATTATATAAAAGAAAATCAAAGGAGAATATAAATTAAGCTGAATTTCGGAATAATTGGGGAAGCTTCGGTTTTCGGAATTCTGGGAAAAGTCAGAAAGGATTTTAAAGAAATGGTCAACATATGAATTATAGATATATGTCTCACGGATCTATAGGCTTTGGAATTACTTGATTTGGAGACAATATGAGGGAGATATGGTTGATTAATTGAGCAACGGTCGGAATTCAGGATAGTAAAAATAACTGTTTTATTTTTAATTTTCTGGGAATAAACTGTACATATTTTGAAGAAATGATAAACATAGAAGTTGTAGATAATTGTCTTAGAGTTTTATAGGCTTTACGATCACCTCAATCGGAATTCATATGAGGGAGATATGGTTGATTAATTGAGCAAAGGTCAGAATTCAGGATAGTAAAATTAAGTGTTTTATTTTTAATTGTTTGGGAATAAACCGTAAAGAATTTGAAGAAATGATAAACACATAAGTTGTAGATAATTGTCTTAGCTTTTTATAGGCTTTGAGATCACCTCAATCGAAATTCTTATGAGGGAGATATGATTGAATAAGTGAAGAAAGGTCACAGAACACGTCCAGGCCGTGTTCTGAGTTATTTCAACACGGGTAGGCCGTGTCAGGTGCTGGTTTATTATATTTTTTTTTCATTTTTTTTCTACCTAAAAATAGTTTTATTTGTTGAAATATTTTTAGAAGACAAATGTCCTAGAAAATTACCCTTTTCTTTATTTGATTCAAAATTTATTATATTGGACATTTAATATGTGATGAATAATTATTAATTGTTGGATATGAAAATTATGCATGTTATTTTATGAAAGAAATTGAATGGCAAGCATAAAGTTCATGGTGAGTTGCTTGATAATTTTGGCAAGCGTAAAACTCATGGCGAGTTGCTTGATAATTTTACATTCTATTTGATGAATATACATTAATATATATATGTATTTATATGAATGAATGAATATCGACGGGTTGTATGGCTTGTGATCGTACCGAGTAGGGGACGCCCTATTAGCCTGAGTGAACCAAGGGAGGGCCACTCCAACCGGGTGTCAGTGGTAATGTGAGGAGGCAAGAGGGTGATGTACTCACATTCTCCGATCACTTATTGTGACTGTAATCGATCGATCACTATGCATATAGCAAATGATTAAATTAAAAGCCGTGATAGGGCTGAGCATTAGAAAAAAAAAAATAGACTTCTGGTGCATGAGTAGTATGATAATTATGCATAAACAAAAATTATGATTTTATCTCAAAATTTTGATATTTTTTCTGTAGCTTATACAGCTGAACATAACTCCTGTTTTCTCATCATATTTTATTTATGTTAATTCTACTGGGAATCTTTGTTCTCACTATTATTGTGGTGTTATGTTCAGATAAAAAGAAATGAGATGCGATACAAAATGAAGTTACTGATGGTGATCTAGATGTCAGCACCACCTCCTCACCCTTTGTATTTTAAGGTTGAAGTGCTGTATAAAGACTCTTATTTATGTACTGAAATGTTGTATTATATAAATATAACATGTGTGAGGTTTGTAATGTATATGTAAACATGTATATTGTGTTTTGAAATGTTGTATTGAATAATTATAACATGTATGAGGTTTGTAATAAATATGTATATATATATATATATATTGTGTTTATACATATGGCGTACTTAACATGCATAATGAAAAAAAAACCCCCGGACGTTACAAAGTTAGTATAAGAGCGGTCGATCTTAAGCGACCATGGGGTGGGTGGTCACCTAAATTGACTCAGAGGAGTCTTGAATAGTTATGTGGAAACGTTGTATAAGGTTGCAGATAAATACAGTAGGAAAGTACTAGTATTTCCTATTTATAATTTTGTGTAGTGTGATAACTACTGTAAAATTTTGAACTCCTGTTGAGCTTGATCACCTCAATAGTGACTAATATTTTTCTTTACAAATACAGTGAGTTATGGCACCACCAAGAAGGAGTCTGCTAGGTAGCGCAGATGCTACCTTAAATAACATAGCCGCAGCTATTCAAGCTCAAGCAGCTGCTACGAATCAGATTCTGCAGCATCTTCAGAATATTAATAATAATGACGAGGTTAGGGGAGATGAAAGAAATCGAAATGGGAACAGAACTGGAAATGGTAATGGATGGTCTGAATTTATGGGAATGCGACCTCCATCTTTTGTGGGTGCATATGACCCAATAGTTGCTGAGAGATGGCTGACGGAACTCAAGAAGATTTTTGAAGTTCTAAATTGTTTTGATGAGTAGAAGGTTAATCTTGGGACATATATGCTGAAGGAAGAAGCTGAATACTGGTGGAGAGGAGCCAAAGAGTTACTGTTACATCAAGACAGGGAAATTACATGGCACTTGTTCCGAGAGACTTTTCTAAACAAATATTTTCCCAATAATGTGAGAGCTGAGAAAGAGATTGAGTTTCTTCAACTTAGACAGGGAAATGGGACCATTGAGCACTATATTACCAAGTTTGAAGAACTGTCTAAGTTCTCAAGTACTTTGAAGAATAATCTAGATAATGCTTGGAAGACAGTGAAGTTTGAATCAGGAATGAAACCGGAGCTTAGAAATGCTGTGGTGGCATTAGAGATTTGGGAATATGCCCCGTTGGTAAATAAATGTCGGATGCTGGCGACAAGTCTAAAAGCAGTCGAGGATGAAAAGGAGAGGCAAACTCAGTGGAAGCGAAAGAGAGAGTTCCCAGTTATGGATAGAAATACTAGAGGGAAGAATATTATGAGAGGTAAACAACCAGTAATTGTGGAACCCAGACCTTTTCTGAAAAATCCGACAACGGGTCAGTTTGGAAAATGCGGGAAATTCCATGGGAATAATCCATGTTATTTTGATTCAGTTACTTGCTACCAATGCAGACAGAAGGGGCATGTGGCACGATATTGTCCACTGGGAAGAGGGAAAGGTATTGCATGAACACAACAAACAACAGGAAGAGTTTTCACCTTGAGTGGTGCTGAAGCAAAAACAGCTCCTGATTTGATGCAAGGTACGTGCCGTATCAACAATTTGTCTCTAAATGTATTGTTTGATTCTGGCACGAGCCATTCTTTCATAGCAATAAAATGTGTGGGGAAATTACAACACTCTATTGCAGAGTTACCATATGAGTTAGTGGTGGTGACACCTACAGGAGGAAAAATAATTACCTCCTCAGTGTGTTTGAATTGTCCCATTGTATTGAATGACAGATCCTTTGTAGTGGATCTGATCTGTCTACCTCTGGACGGTATAGATGTCATCTTGGGTATGGATTGGTTAAGTCAGAATCGAGTCCTACTGGATTGCTGCAATAAGACTTTTGAGTTTCTCTCGGACCTACCGGAGGACCAAAAGTATAGCATTATTAGTACTCACCGACTCTATAAGGAGATGAGGGATGCATATTTGAAATGTGTTTTCTTGTATACCATCAATCTGAGTGTGAAACAGGAATTGCTTGAGATTCCAGTAGTCCGTGAATTTCCAGAGGTTTTTCCCTCTGAAATTTCTGAACCTCCACCGAATAGAGAAGTGGAATTTTCCATCGATCTAGCACCAGAGGCGAGGCATATTTCTATCACTCCCCATAGAATGTCTCATGTGGAACTACAAGAGCTGAAGAAGCAGATCGAAGAGTTGTTAGAAAAGAATTTTATCAGACCTAGCGTATTAACTTGGGGAGCGCCTGTATTGTTTGTAAAGAAGAAAGATGGTAGTTTGAGATTGTGTATTGATTACAGGTAATTGAATAAGGCGACTATTAAGAATAAGTATCCGTTACCTAGAATAGACGATCTATTAGATCAATTAAAGGGAGCTACTATTTTCTCTAAGATAGACTTGAGGTCAGGATATCATCAGATCGGACTTAAAGAAGAAAACATTCCAAAAACTGCTTTCAGAACTCGATATGGACACTACGAATTTTTAGTCATGCCTTTTGGGGTTACCAATGCACCTGCAGTCTTTATGGACTATATGAATCGCATTTTTAGACCCTACTTGGATCAATTCGTAGTAGTGTTCATAGATGATATTTTAATCTACTCTAAGAGTAAGGAAGAACACAATTAGCATCTCTGATTAGTACTTCAGGTCTTGAAGGAAAAGAAACTTTTTGCTAAGTTGGAAAAATGTGAATTTTTGGGTCACGTGATTTCTAAAGATGGCGTGTCGGTGGATCCCAGTAAAACTGAAGCAGTGCTGAAATGGGAGAGACCTAAAACTATGACTGAAATTAGAAGTTTCTTGGGTTTAGCAGGATATTACAGATGGTTTATACAGGGATTCTCTCAAATAGCTTTGCCTTTGACTCGATTGACCAGAAAGGGAAGTCTCTTTAATTGGACTGAAGAATGAGAGAATAGTTTCCAAGAGCTTAAAGTCAAATTGACTTCTCCACCTATTCTAGTTGTTCCTAACCCTTCTGGATGCTTTGTAGTCTATACAGACGCTTCCAAGAAAGGTTTAGGATGTGTTTTGATGCAAGAAAGTATAGTAGTTGCTTATGCATCTCGACAATTGAGACCGCATGAGGAGAACTATCCTAATCATGATTTAGAGTTGGCTACAATAGTTTTTTCCCTGAAGATGTAGAGATACTACTTGTATGGAGCTGTATTTGAAATATACAGTGATCATAAGAGTTTAAAGTATCTCTTTGACCAAAAAGAATTGAATATGAGGCAAAGAAGGTGGATGGAATTCATTAATGATTACAAATTTCAATTAAAGTATCACCCAGGGAAGGCAAATGTAGTAGCTGATGCGTTGAGCCGGAAGTCGTTGCATTTAAGTCAAATACTGATAAAGGAAATGGAGCTAATTGAGGAATTCAGAAATTTGAAATTATTAGTTATAACTGTCCCGGGTAGTTTGATTGTTAGTGAATTAAGAATTGAAAGTGACTTGAAGACTCAGATTAAAGAAGCGCAGATACATGATCAATTTTTACAAGATCGAAGAGATCAGCCTGACTTTGCAATGTCAGAGGATAGAATTATTATGTACCGGGGCAGAACATGTATACCACAAGGAGAGAATTTGAAGGCTAAGATTCTGGAAGAAGCTCATCAAAGTAAGTATACAATCCATTCAGGATCTAAAAAAATGTATCAAGATTTGAAAAGATTATACTGGTGGCCAGGAATGAAGAGAGACATTGCTGAATATGTGTCTAAGTGTCTGGTTTATCAAAAGATGAAGATAGAACATCAAAAACCTTCTGGGATGTTATAACCTTTAGAAATCCCTGAGTGGAAGTGGGATAGTATATCTATGGATTTTATTGTCGAATTACCTAAGACTCAGACAGGTTATGATGCGATATGGGTAATAGTTGATAGACTGACGAAATCTGTGCATTTTTTACCCATTAAGAAAAACTACTCGTTGAATAAGTTGGCCTAGTTGTATATGAAGGAAATTGTACGGTTGCATGGAATTCCTAATAGTATCATTTCAGATCGAGATCCTCGATTTACTTCCAGATTTTGGAGAGCACTACAAGAAGTTTTTGGTACTCGTTTGTGTTTTAGTACTGCATATCATCCTTAAACAGACGGTCAAACGGAGATAACTATACAGACTTTAGAGGATATGCTAAGATCGTGCGTGCTAGAGCAAGGAAAAGGATGGGATGGATATCTGTCACTGGCTGAGTTTGCGTATAATAACAGTTATCATTCTAGCATTGGAATGGCACCATATGAAGCTTTGTATGGTAGGAGATGTAAATCGCCATTATGTTGGAATGAAGTGGGGGATAAAAGGTTATTGGGGCCTAAGTTAGTGCAACATACTTCTGAGCAAATACAGATAATTCGAGATAAAATGCGAACAGCTCAGAGTCGAAAAAAGAGCTATTTTGATAGGAGAAGGAGACCGATACAATTCCAAGAAGGTGAGCATGTGTTCTTGAAAATTTCTCTTACTACCGGAATTGGCCGAGCAATGAAAATTAAGAAATTGAGTCAGAGATATTTAGGACCTGTTGTTGTTTTAATTAAAACTCGCAAGTGCACGAATCTATTGGAGTATAGATTTAGTGGTATGCAAGGTCGATCCCACAGAGATTGCCAATTGAGAGAAAATTCTAATATAGATTCGAAATAAATACTTCTAACCTAGTTCCCGATGTCTTGTTTTGTGAGAGGAATATTGAACAAATTACACAAAGAACGAATATATTGAAATTAAATGAAGATGTATTCAAAGTAAAGAAGCATGCTAAGGTTAGGGGATCCACTCTTGGTATATCGAATAAAAATAAATTTAACTCTTTTGTTACTCAATTAGAATCTTTACATGAATAAAGTTCTAATCGGATGATATGTTAATTTAAGCTCAACTTTGTTTATAAATGAATTATATTTACCTCCTTACTAATAATTAAAACATTGTTGTAAAATGGGTTCAAGTATATATTGTGCCAATTGTCATGTTGTCTACAATATATCAAGATTCACACCTCGCAAGATTAAAAATACAAGGATACAAAAGATAACTTATAACTAAATTCAAGCGTACATTGTGCTAATCATTATATTGTCTACAATAAATCAAGATTGATTCAAGTATTTATTGTGCCAAAGATTTTCTACAATGTATCAAGATTCAAAGTTTACAAGATTAAAATGAAAAGAGGTGCGAAGAAGAAACATAACAAGAGGTAGGTGGCAAAGCCAACCATAAAAATAATAAGAGATAGGCGGTCTAATAAAACCAGCCAATAACATAACAAGAAATCGGTGGTATGATAAAACCAGCCATTAAGAAATAATTATGAGAAAAGAAATAGGAAGGTAAATAAAATATCAAAGATAAACATTAAGATTAAGAGTTAGATAAATTATTATTCTCATACCAAGAGTTTCACCCTTTCACCTTAGCATTAGGAGATTAGTTCTCCATAATCAAGGCAAGAAAGTGAAATGAAAGATGAAGAAACATGATAATATTACGAAAGAAAATGAAAAATACAAGATGTCTAAAGAGAGAATAACATTACAAGTTCGTAGAATTCCAACAAAGCTTTCCCAAGCTTTATCCAAAGCTCTCCAAAAACTCCCTCACTCACCCCTCAAGCCCTCTATTTATAGATACAATTAAGTGTGGTAGGTGTGGTAATTGTCAAAATTGTAAGGTAGGAAGTTGTACAAAGTTGACAATTTAGATTCCATCATGTGAACTGAAATTTATCCTTGAATATCGTCTTGGAATCCGCTGAATTTGCTGACTTCATCAACACAAAAGTTGTAGAAAATTGCATTAACTTTCCGTCAAGAAAAATTGTGGACAAATTGGATACGTAATGTGTGAGTTATGGTCAAAATACTAGAGCAAAGTCGGGCTGGACTGCAACAATAGTCAGATTCTCTTCTAGCCCACTTTTGGCCCTTTTAATGTCCGTATTTTCTGACCACTTGAACATGAAAGTTGTACCCAATTGTGTCAGCTACACACCTACCAAATTGTATACATATTGGATATGTATTTTCTGAGATATGGCCTAAGTATTACAACAAAGTTGGGCTGGACTACAACCAGCAAACATATTCTCAACATTGGGTGCTTTGCCTTGAATCTTTATGTTTTAGTTCTTTTGGAAATGTGATCATAAATCAAGAATAAATTTGTGCATATATCCATTAGGATGTGTCTTAAGAGACAATATGATAATGCTCCTTACTCATCCATCCTTAATGAATTTGTTTTATCTGCTTGATTTATAGACATCATTCCTAAAGAACCACAATTTAGCTCTGATTCCTCCAATTAAGTCCATTTTCTACTCTTCTCTCCATCTGTAAGAAAGACACAAAACTAAAGACAAGTAAGAAAGATTTATGCTTAATTATGGCAAAAGATAATATGAAAATATTTAATTTATGAGTATATAGCTCACTCATCAGGACCATATCAAATTTTGAAAAGGATAGGGTCATCGGCGTATCAGATTGCACTTCCTCTGCATTTGTCAAATCTGCATGATGTGTTCCATGTTTCTCAACTTCGAAAGTATCTACCAGATCCGTCGCACATAATTCAAGAAGAAATAATAACTGTAGACGAGAATATAACCTACCGACCGAGGCCGATAGTAATTCTGGATAAAGACGTGAAACAGTTGAGAAATAAAACCATTCCATTGGTGAAGGTAGGTTGGGAGAGTTTAACAATGGAAGAAGCCACATGGGAAAGGGAAGATGACATGAGACAGAAGTATTCACAACTATTTGAAGACAGGTAAACCTTGAATTTTGAGGTCAAAATTCTTTTTAGGGGGGAGATGTAACATCCCGTAATTTTTAGATATTTTCCTTAGAAATTCTTCACCTTACATATATGCATAGAAATGTTCTAATATTAATGGAATAGGTAAAGAAAGAAAACCTAAGAGGAAATATTAGAAATAAACATGTTAAAGAAAGGTGAAATTCTTAGGTAAAGAAAGATAAATTTTTGTGAAGTAAGTAAAGGTCTTAAAATTTCAAGAAGATCGGATTAGGGTAATCTTTCTTAATTTAAGAGCAAAAGTTACTGAGTTTAGTATCTCCACTCGTAATTGGGCTTTAACCTATAGACACTTCATATAGAGTTTTTCTACTTCACATGAATTTTTAGCAAGCCAATAGGATAGGCCAAGGAAGAAATAAAACATAGACTTGGACTAGGATATAGAAATTGGACCGATAGCCCAAAAATCATGAAAATGTGACCAAGCCCATTATGAAAGGAAGAATTTTAACCAAAGTAAGGAAAATGGGCAAGAATGAGCCCAAACCCAAGAGGAAAAATAAAAATAAAAATAAAATTAAAGTGATGAAATATTAGTGTAATCAAGATTAAGTGACATGGCATTAAGACAAAAATTTGACAAGTGGTGTGATTCTACATTCATCATTTTGGCAAGTGGCATAATAATACAAGGCTTTAGGACAAAAACATCTATATCCTACATTCATAACTTTAGCAAGTGGGTAATAATACATAGCATTATGACAAAACATCATTATCCTACACAAATAATTTTAGTTAATTAAGGAAAATTCAAGGGCTAGAAATTTGCCACTTAAAAAGGCAAATCTATCATACTTGATTAAGACAAAAGAAAAAGGAAATGAATCCCTAAATCAAAGGGATCTTGCCCCATATCTTAAGAACATATCATCATAATTTTCAAAATACAAATCTCCTTTTTCTATGCATATCTTGACTAAGGAACAGGAAGACAAGAACATAAGTTGTTTGTTTTCCAAAAATTCAACAAAGTGTATCCTAATTGTGATAAGGTAGACCCATGATCATGAAAGGTGAATTATTTGGTGGTCTATATAAGAAAACCCACCCTTACAACATTAGAATTTCGTCCAAGTGAGGGAGAGCAAAAATAGAAGCAAGGTAGTGTGAGGAAAGGAGAGGAAGAAAGGAAGAAAGAGGAAGGAGAAGTCTAGGAGACTAAGTGCTCCAGGTAAGTTTAACAATATTTCTTTTTGAAGAAAACCTTTGAAACTCATAATATTTATATGAGATTTTGATCTTAGAACTTTGATGATTGGTCATGGATGTTGCTATATCATGTTACATATTGATCTTGCATGTGATGTATGTTTGAATACTTAGGTTGGTGTAGATAGTTCTGCATGGGTATGGCTATGGTTGACAGAATTTTAAGCTTCGGTATTTTAATTTCTGGGAACAATCTATAAGGAATTAAAATAAATGGTTAACATAAGAATTACAGATATATGTGTCACGGATTTTTAGCCACTGGAATCATTCCATTTGGAGTCCATATGAGGTAGCTATGGTCTGATTAGTAGTCAAAGGTCAGAAAATGAATCATCAGGGAAGAATATGTTAGGATAGCTTTGGTAATTTAATTTCTGGGAATTATTGGTAGGGAATTAAAATAAATGGTTAACATAAGAATTAAAGATATGTGTGTCATGGACTTTTAGCCACTGGAATCATTCAATTTGGAGTTCACATGTGGTAGATATGATCCGATTAGTAAGCCAAGGTCAGAAAATGGTTCATCAGGGAAGATTATGTTAGGACAGCTTTTGTATTTTAATTTCTGGGAATTATCTGTATGGAATTAAAATAAATGGTTAACATGAAAGTTATATATCTATGTCTCGTGGAAATATACCCACTGGAATTATGCAATTTGGAGTTCATATGAGGTAGATATTATCCGATTAGTAAGCAGAGGTCAGAAAATGTTTATTCAGGGAAGAGTATGTTATTAATGCTTTAGTTTTTGAATTTCTGGGAATATTTTGTAGGGAATTAAAATAGCGCGCCAACATAACAATTATAGATATATGGCTCATGGATTTTTACCAACTGGAATAATGCAATTTGGAGTTCCAATTTGGGAGATATGGTCTAATTAGTCAGTAAAGGTCAGAACCTATCCGAGAGGAACTATCCTGTACTTTGAGGGAGTAATATCACCTTTGTTTCTTAATTTGTCGCTACAATGTTCAACATAATAGTTTTAGATAATTGTTTTATCTTGAAATGGACACCAAGATCACCTACATCAGAGTTAAATTGAGGGAGTTATGCTCTGATTAGTAAGAGAAGGTTAGATAGGATGAAAACCTGCATCAAGAAAATAAAGAAATAAAATTAGTATTTAAAAAAAAAAGATGAATCTTAATAAATGACTAGTATAGCCATAGCCATTGCCATTGTATGAACTTCTTACCATCTTAAGTATGAAATTTTGACATGGAAATATTTTATAAAGTGATATTTGAAATGGTTATGTTCATGGCATGATTACCAATGATTTATGGTAATACTTATATTTTGATGAACATACTTGTTATTGAAAGCATATATTTGGCTATCATTGTGAAAAGAAAAGAAATAAGCACGGTCACATGGCAATCCGTGTGGTGCACCAGTAGGGGACGCCCTACCAACGGTTATGATCATGATAATGAGAAAAGAAAGAGAAAGTGGGCCATGTCGGACGGAGCAAGAAAAGCCCGTACCGGAGAGTAGAGGATACTCACCCTGACCGGGGTAGCTTGAAATGAGAATAAGTTGATGGCCATCATATGATATTTTGAAAATAGTTAATCCTGTCATACATATCATTACAGTATGATTCTTATGTGCATAAATATAATGCATTCATGTGACCAAAGATATTTTCTGTAGTTTATACAGCTGAACATGACGTGATGAGCTTTACTGATGATAATTTATTGTTAAACTTACTGGGATTTAATTCTCACTATATTTCCATATCATGTTCAGAAAATTAATTATGCAGCTTTTGTTGCTAAAGCTCTGGCTTTTAGTGCACATTGGATCGAGTTACTTTATGTTGGGCAGATTTCAGAATCAAATAAGTTGTTTGTGGTCGAGTTGGCTCAGATCCCGGTGAAGGTGCAACCACCCGCACCTGTATCTCCGGAATTGGTCAACCAAAATAAACAAGATGTAAATATATGTGTTTGATATGTTATACGTTTGTTTTGATTAATGACATGTATGTGAACTCAATATTGTATAATAATAAAGAAAAAAAAAGAGGTTGTTACAGGAGAACTGTAACATCCCCGATTTTCTCTTATGTTACTAATTGAAATTTATTTCTTTCAGAGAGGAGAACGGATTTTGGATCTCATGGGAGGATTAACTTATTTGACTTAAGTCAAATAAGATAGTAAGAATGATTAAAATGGCATTTAATTTATAGAAAATAAGGGGATAACATTAGTGTAATTATGGATGGTGGCAAGGGTATTTTGGAGATAAGGAGGTGGTAAGTAGGGGGTAAGAAGGGAAACAAAATAAGGGGATGGCATTAGTATAATTATGGATAGTGGCAAGGGCATTTGGGAGAAAAGGAGGTGGTAGGTAGGGGGTAAGAAGGGAAAAAAATAAAATGGAATTAAATAATAAAAGATAAGAAGGAGAAGGGGGAAGTGACGGAGTGGAAAAGAGAAGAAAAAAAAAGGAGAAGAAAAAAGAAAGAAGAAAAAGAAAAGGGAAGAAGAGAAAAGGGGAAGAAGAAGAAGAGAAAGAAGAAGAAGAGAAAGAGGAAGAAGAGGAAGAGGAAGAAGAATAGGAGAAAGAGGAAGAAGAAGGAGAAGGGAGAGGGAAGAGAAATCAAGAAATCAAGCACTGGATTTACTGAAATTTGAGGTAGGTTTAATATCTTCTAATATATTTTTGTACAAAATTATATATACATTTTTAGATTTGTTTAGATATGATTTTGGATAACATGTGGTCTGGATTTTTATATGAAATTCTGTTTTGGATGTTTGGACATGCATATGGGTGCATGGGATTATATAAAAGAAAATCAAAGGAGAAGATAAATTAAGCTGAATTTCGGAATAATTGGGGAAGCTTCGGTTTTTGGAATTCTGGGAAAATTTGTAAAAGATTTTAAAGAAATGGTCAACATATGAATTGTAGATATATGTCTCACGGATCTATAGGCTTTAGAATTACTTGATTTGGAGACCATATGAAGGAGATATGGTTGATTAATTGAGCAAAGGTCGGAATTCAGGATAGTAAAAATAAGTGTTTATTTTTAATTTTCTGGGAATACACCGTAAAGAATTTGAAGAAAAGATAAACATAGAAGTTGTAGATAATTGTCGTAGCTTTTTATAGGTTTTGAGATCACCTCAATCGGAATTCATATGAGGGAGATATTATTGAATAAGTGAAGAAAGGTCACAGAACACGTCCAGGCCGTGTTTTGAGTTATTTCAACACGGGTAGGCCATGTTAGGTACTGGTTTATTATATTTGTTTTTCATTGTTTTTCTACCTAAACATAGTTTTATTTGTTGAAATATTTTTAAAAGACAAATGTCCAAGAAAATTACCCTTTTCTTCATTTGATTCAAAATTTATTATATTGGACATTTAATATGTGATGAATAATTATTAATTGTTGGATATGAAAATTATGCATGTTATTTTATGAAAGAAATTGAATGGCAAGCGTAAAGTTCATGGCGAGTTGCTTGATAATTATGGTAAGCGTAAAACTCATGGCGAGTTGCTTGATAATTTTAAATTCTATTTAATAAATATGCATTAATATATATATGTATTTATATGTATGAATGAATATCGACGGGTTGTATGGCTTGTGACGGTACCGAGTAGGGGATGCCTTATTAGCCTGAGTGAGCCAAGGGAGGGCCACTCCAACCGGGTGTCAGTGGTAATGTAAGGAGGCAGGAGGGTGATGTACTCACATTCCCCGATCACTTATTGTGACTGTAGTCGATCGGTCACTATGCATATAGCAAACGAGTAAATTAAAAGCCGTGATAGGGCTGAGCATTAGAAAAAAAAATGGACTTCTGGTGCATGAGTAGTATGATAATTATGCATAAACAAAAATTCTGATTTTATCTCAAAATTTTGATATTTTTCTGTAGCTTATATAGCTGAACATAACTCCTGTTTTCTCATCATATTTTATTTATGTTAAGTCTACTGGGAACCTTTGTTCTCACTATTATTGTGGTGTTATGTTCAGATAAAAAGAAATGAGATGCGATACAAAATGAAGTTATTGATGGTGATCTAGATGTCAGCACCACCTCCTCGCCCTTTGTATTTTAAGGGTGAAGTGCTGTATAAAGACTCTTATTTATGTACTGAAATGTTGTATTATATAAATATAACATGTGTGAGGTTTGTAATATATATGTAAACATGTATATTGTGTTTTGAAATGTTGTATTGAATAATTATAACATGTATGAGGTTTGTAATAAATATGTATATATATATATATTGTGTTTATACATATGGCGTATTTAACATGCGTAATGAAAAAAAAAACCCCAGACGTTACAAAAAGCCCAATGATAGATATTCAATTATGGATTGATTATGTTGTCAATGATCAATGTGATTCCTTAATAGTGGATATAAACTAAAATCAATCCTCTCTTTTCTCAATCACATAAGGTAATACCGGTCTCTGTGGGATTGACCCTTACTCCCATTACTATAGATTAGTTGAGAGGTAAGGTATCAATTTGGGTGTACCTGTGAGTACGGATCATAACACCCCTAATTTAAGGGCGCTGAAACACAGACTTTACAAATATTTACCATAACAAGCATAATACACTCCTTTATAATAGAAAACAGTTTCATATAGGTATTTCCATGTATACACAATATACAGATCAAGTTTATGAATGTCAAAGTAACAATAAAAGCATGGATCTTGCCTGTGGTGTACAGAGCATATTATAAAGTACAAGTACAATATAAATCAAAATCTACGAGCCTTGGAAACAAAATAGGCTCACTAGATAATATGTCGTCTAAATGATCACCTATCTGAAGTGAAATGACCAAACTCTGTATTCTTATATGAAAATGTGAAAATATTGTGTAGTGAGTTTGACAACTTAGTAAGCAAATAATACCTCATATGACCTCTTAGGTCAACATATGGATGTTCTCATATTTTAAAATTTATCACGTAGAAAATTACTGTTTGGAAGTACATCCATATGGGACCCGTATTTTAAATATTCTCAAAACAAAATATATTCAAATATCCAAAACCATATATTGTACTTTATGATCATTAAACAATTATTGTTATGCATCAAAATATTTCACATGAAAATATTAAGAGAATCCCATATCAGAGTTCTAGCCCTTCCATACTTTGGGGGTGTAGGATTTGTCTAAACTCAGCATCATAGCTAAGGTTTTCACTACCACCAATCAAGAGGACACGCGAAGGGATTCTAATATGGGAATTTCCCAAGCATACAGTAAGGGAGGGAAAATCATATATCATATAGTTGGCTTCTCGCCCAGATAAGAGGCATCCCACTCTCCTTCACATATCATATCTTGTGTGTTGGCCGTCACACGAGGCTAGCACTACCCCTGCTAGCTGAGGTATCAAGGAGCATCAAGGCTAACATCACCTGCTATTAGCAAACAGTATTTCTAATAGGATTCCTCCACAGAAATCATTATTTACACATATGACATATCATTCAAAATAGAGGTTTCAATATAATACATAATTTTTAGACTTAATATAATTCCTCTATCAGAAACTTCTCAATCAGAGTTATCACATATACATGCTTTTTTTCAAGGCAATCTTATAGCTCTACATATCAATGCCACATAGACAATATATTTTCTTTACCATATGATGAGAAATACATGTAGAATCACATGTTCATTGAGTTCAAAAATCAATTTTCAAAACCATACTCTTCTTGAACTATATGCTAGATAGTAAACAAATAAGGTCATTAATCCATTTTTAGAGACATATAAAAGTGTAAATAACTTGTAAATAAAATCAATTATACATTTAAAGTTCAAGAATAGCATAGGGTAAGTCATAGAAATTTACTATTCATTCACCCCAAAATTATTTTCGTCTTTTTTTTATAATAATGGAGGGACCAATTAGCAATTTTCTAATTGTTAAATGAAGTCCTTACCAACTTTATTATTTACAATTTAACCCCTAAACTATTAGAAAATTATAATTTGACCCAAAAAATATTAATAAGTTTTCATTTTCATCCTTAAAACCTTTCAATTACATCCCTACTCCTTTATTTATTTTAATAATCCATACATAAAGGAAAATTAATAAATCTTAGGGGTGTTACATTCTTTCTCCCTTAAGAAATTCAATCACCGAATTTCAAACCATCTTATCACAAGTAGGGAATGAAGTCAAAGCATAAATTATGGTTATTAACCTCACTACTCAAGTAATTGGGGATATCTCTTTTGTATATCATCTTTATTTTTTTAAGAAGTCTTTTCACTTGAGTGATTTTGCCATATAACCTTAACCATAGGGATTTCCTTCAACTATAAGTTTTTCACTTGTCGATCCACAATAGACATAATTTTTTTCCTTCATAATTAAGCCAAATTCTTGTCCAATTGAATTTTTGGGAATCTGATAACATGAAAAGAATCTAATAAGTACTTCCTTAGCATTGATGAAAAAAAAACAATATCAATATCACTTAATCCCAATGGTAAGACTAAGCGATATACTATTATACCTAATTTGTTCAAGATTTCAAAAGAGGCTATATACTAAAGCTTGACCTTTTTCTTCTTTCCAAACATCATTACCTCTTTCATGGGTAAGTCCTTCAAGAATATTTGGTCAACAACTAATAATTTCTAGTGCTCAATATTCATGGTCCTTATAGACTTTTGGACTATATTAAGTTGCTTGTATTCTTTTTCTAATAAATTTCAATTTATCAATGGCATCTTATAATAAGTCTGACCCCATTCAATCATTTAATAGAAAGTTTGTAACACCTCTTACATAAGGTTTTAAGTCATCCAATATCACTTTATTATATGCAAATTCTGCTAGGGAATCTCGTACCAAACTTGAAGACATATGCTTTAAGCATGCCCTTCAAATTAGCATCATCAATTTAGGTTAGTCATATTCTATCTATTGCATGTTATTCCAAATTAGATTCTAAAAGCTTAACTTTACTCAACTCATCCACCTTTTAGGAGACCTACGATATTTCATATAAAACCTTAAATAATGCCATTTGTATATTGGCTTGGTAGCTATTGTTATAAGCAAATTCAGCTAGGGGTAAGAATCTTTCCCAACTACCTTGAAAATTAAGCATACATGCTCGAAACATGTCTTCTAATATTTGGATGGTTCACTCAGATTGTCCATCTATTTGAGAATGGAAAGCAGTACTGAGATTTACCTTCATGCCCAAAGCTTCTTGGAAGGCTTTCAAAAAAAAAAAGCTATGAACTGTGGTCCTTGATCAGAAATAATCGATATCGGTACCCCATAAAGTCTCACTATCTCATTCAAATATAGATTTTCATATTGAGCTATGTTATATGTGGTTTTCACTGATAGAAAATGTGCTAATTTAGTCAACCTATCAATGATCACCCATATTGAATCAAAACCATTTTGGTGTCCGTGATAGCCTTCTAACAAAATCCATAGTTATTATTTTCCATTTCTATTCTGGTAATTCTATTTATTGATGTAACCACACAGGCCTTTAATGTTCTACCTTTACTTGTTGATATGTTAAACACTGAGAAACATAATCAGTTATATCTTTCTTCATACCATTCCACCATTAAATTTCTTTTAAATTTTGATACATTTTAGTTGATCCAGGATGAATGGTATACGTTGATTGATGGGCTTCTCCTAGAATCTCTTTCTTGAATTCTTCTTTATTAGGTACAAATAACTGCTAGCCCATTCTTAGAATTACTTTAGAGTCTACAGTAAATTCAACAATACTGCCATTCTTTATAACGATCATTTTTTTATATGGAATTACTTATAACAACCCAAGCAGAAACCATATGTATTTATATAAGTAGCTAATATTCCATCACCATCATATCCAAACTACATCAGAGATTAAGATTTATACATATGTGACACTGAGTCACGTAACTACATCAACTTAACATTGAACCCTATACTACACATCTCCCTTGGGTGTAAAGGTTGGAGGAGGTGGTGCTAGCATTAGGATCTATACAAGGCATCGATTTCCACTAGATCTCTATGATAAAGTGCGTAGAAGTAGCTAGCATATCATTTTATCTTATCTGAACATCACACCAACAATAATGAGAATGAAATTTCCCACTAGGTTTACATTAAAAGCATCATACAGTAAATAAGAAAATCACAACGTTATGTTCAACTGTATAAACTACAGAAAACATTTTCTCTTTGTATATGATAAACTAACAAGAATGTATAGCATGCTTTCATATTTGATAGACAGGTTATAGATCAATATCAAGCTTGTATAATAACCAGGGTATACTTTAATATTATGCTTGTATATATATATATATATATATATATATATATATATCACTATAGTGCTTTTATGCATGGTGACTGATCGTCTATAGCCACAAGTTCTATAACTAGTGACTTATCGTCCGTAGCCACGAGTTCAACCATATATATTAACATGATATAACCATGTATACACCAAACAACTCACTTTTATTATCATGCTTGCCACCTATGTAGCATCCCTAATTTTTTTTCTTTTATTAATAAAGGTACATAAATATTTAATTAAGAAAATAAAACTTATTAAACAATTTTTTGATATCTAAGAAAAAATAAAAGCCTTAGAAATTCTTCACCTTATGTGTATGCATAGAAAATGTTTCTAACATTAAGGGAATATGTAAAGAGAGAAAGCCTAATAGAAAAGAATTAGAAATAACATCCTAAAGAGAGGTGAAATGCTTTGGCAAGGAAGATAAATTTTTAGAAGTAAAGATCTTAAAATTTTAAGAAGATTGGGTAATAGCCTAAATAAATGAAAACCCTGAATTAAAGAAAAATTCTGAATAAAAGTGAGAATTATGAAAATGGAGATAAGTACCATTGAAAATATGTTTATTTATCACATGGGTTGAGGAATTATAAAAATAATATGAGGATTTATGTTTTGAGGTAAAAATACAATTTTCAAAAAGTTTAGGGGTCAAAATGTAAATAAGAAAAATTTGCAAGGACCTCACCCAAAAGTTAAAAATTTGCAAAATGGTCCCTTTGATATTTTTAGAGCCTCTACCACACAAGAAGCTAGAAAAAAAATATGGATTTTTCTCCCCAATTTTTCTCTCCTGAAATCCCAAAACTTCTCTCCAAAATTTTAACACTTTCAGACCTCGGAGTTCGACCCCAGCACCGTCAGCAAATTCAGAATGATGAGAACTATTAATCTGTCTGATTGATTTCTAGAATTTTGACCAGAGATTTGTCGGAAAGTGGAGGAGAAACTCTAGGAAGGTAAGTTCTAAAATTCATACTTAGAGTTCTCAAATTGAAAATCTAACACCATAGATGGATTTAAAAGGTGGAAAAAACCTTAGGATATTAAAATTTTCAACCATCTGACAACTTTTGTGTGCATCATGAATAGTGAATTCGGCAGGCATGAATAATGATTCTGACCATGAATAGTACCCCCACAATTGAAGATATCTAACTTGGAACTTTGGGTTTGTGAATAGATAATTCTTTTTATGACTTACCCTATACTCTTCTAGAACTTTAAAAGTATAATTGATTATGTTTACAAGTTATTTACACTTTTATAAGTCTATGGTGTGAATTAAAATATCTGAATTATTTGCAATTTGATATATAGTTCAAAAAGAGTATAGTTTTGAAAATAGATTTTTGAACTCATTGAATATGTGATTTTAAATGTATTTCTCCTCATACGGTAAATGAAATATATTGTGCTTGTGGCATTGATATGTAAAGCTATATGATTGCCTTTGAAAAGGGCATGTATATGTGATTACCCTGATTGAGAAATTTTTGACAGTGGAATTATACTGAAATTGAAATTTCTAAATTATACTAAAACCCTTATTTTTAACGATATGACATATGTACAAATATGTTTTTTGTGTGGAGGAATCCTATTGGAAACATTGTTTGCTAACAACAAGCAATGTTAGCCCTGGTGAACCTTGATACCTCAGCTAGCAGGGGTGTTGCGAGCCTTGTGTGACGGCCAACACACGAGATATGATATGTGAAAAAGAGCGGGATGCCTCTTAGCTAGGCGAGATGCCGACTATATGATTTGTGATTTGCCCTCCTTTGCCGTGTGCTTGGGAATTGCCCATATTAGAGTCCCTTCGTGTGTCCTCTTGAATGGTGGTAGGACAATCCTTGGATAAGATGCTAAGTATAGGAAAATTTTACAGCACCAAAGTACGAAAGGGCTTGAACTCTAATATGGTGGTTCTGATATGGGATCCTCCTAATGTTTTATGAAAAATATTTTAATGCTTAACAATATTTGAATAATGATCATACCATATTGCATATGATTTTGGATATCTAAACATGATTTAAACTGAGAATATTTGAAATACGAGTCCCATATGGATGTACCTCTAAACTTTAATTTTCTATATAATAAATTTTAATATATAAGTACATCCATATGTTGACCTAAGAGGTCATAGGAGGTATTATCTGCTCATTGAGTTGTCAAACTCACTATACGATATCTACATTTTTTTTTCAGATAAACATACAGAATTTGGTCCTACAGCTACGTGATAAGCTAGGTGTCATATTCTTTGGGTGAGCCTACATTGCTTCTAAGGCTCACAATGTTTAAAACATTATGTAATTGTAATCTATAGTGTGCTCTAAATGCTACAGGCAGTATCCTTTCTTTTGCTGTAAAGACTTGGCATGTATGTTTGGCTCTATTGGAAACTTGTGAACATATGTTTTACTCTTATTATGTGATACACTTGAAGCATGTATGCAATAAAATAAGGGTAAAGTTATATATTATTCACGTCAATCACGTTCCATTAAATTGGGGCGTGATAAATTGGATTAAGGTAATTTTTCCTAATTCAAGAGCTAGAGTTACTAAGTTTAACATCTCCACCCATACGTTGGACCTTCACCTATGAACACTTTATAGAGTTTGTTTTTCCACTTAACATGAGTTTTTAGCAAGCCAATTGGATAACACAAGCAAGAGATATAACATAGACTTGGACTAGGATATAGAAGTTGGATGGATAGCCCAAAAATCATTGAAATGTGACTAAGCCCTCCATGAGATGTAGAATTTCAGCCAAAGCAAAGGAAATGGGCAAGAATGAGCCTAAATCTAAGAGAGAGAAATAAGAACCATGTGATGAAATAGTATTATGATAATAATCAAGATTTGGTCACTTGCCATTAAGACAAAATATCTATATCTTACACTAATAATTTCAGCAAGCCATGTGATGATATAGTAGGTAATCATACATGGCATTTGGACAAAACATCTATATCTTACACTAATAATTTTAGCAAGCTATGTGATGATATAATAATACATGACATTATGACAAAACATCTATATCCTACACAAATAATTTCAACCAAGCAAGGGAGATTCAAGGGTTGAAAATTAGCCACCTAGAAAGGTAAACCTATCATACTTAATGAGACAAAAGAAAAAGGAAATGAATGCCTAAATTAGAAGGACCTTGTCCCTTGTCTTAAGAATATTTTATCATAATTTTTAAATACTAATCTCTTTTGCTATGCATATTTTGACTAAGGGAGAGGAAGACAAGAACATGTGTCATGCCCCTAATTTTAGGGCATGTGAAACACGTATACCATGAACATATATTTTCCATAAACATGAATATTCCAATAATTTATCATGGAAATAGATATATATAGGTTCTCCCATACATAAACCATATACAGACAAAGTCCATAAATATTAGAGTCACAGTAGAAGCAGGGATCCTGCCTATATCGTTTCAGAGCATACTCTAAATTACAAGTACAATATAAATCAAAATCTATGAGCCATGCAAAACAAAGTAGGCTAACCTAGAGATTATGTCATCTAGGTGGTCAACTATCTGAAGGGAAATGACCAAACACTATATCCTTATCTGAAAAACATATAAACATCATGTAGTGAGTTTGACAACTTAGTGAGCAGATAATACCTGTTATGACCTCTTAGGTCAATATATGAATGTACTCATCTATTAAAATTTGTCACAGAAAATATAGTTCAAAAGTACATTCATATGAGACCCGCATTTCAAATATTCTTAGTTTATATCATAATTAGATATTCAAAATCATATGCAATACAGTATGATCATTATTCAAATATTGTAATGTATCAAAACCCTTCACATGAAAATATTAGGAGGATCCCATATCAGAACCACCATATCAGAGTTGAGGCCCTTCTGTACTTTGTTGGTGTAAGATTTGCCTAAACTCAACATCCCGTTGAGGTTTGCCCTACCACCATTCAAGAGGACACGCGAAGGGACTCTAATATGAGTATTTTCCAAGCACAAAGCAAGGAAAGACAAATCACATCTCATATAGTTGGCATCTCGCCCATATAGGATGTATCCCACTCTCCATCACATATCATATCCTGTGTGTTGTCCCTCACACGAGGCTAGCACCACCCCTGTTAGCTAAGGTATCAAGGTGCACCAAGGCTAACATCACCTATTGTTAGCAAATAGTGTTTCCAATAGGATTCCTCCATAAATTTATCATATGTACATATTCCATATCATTCAAAATAGAGCTTTCAGTATAATACAGAATCTCAGTCTCAATACAGCTCATCTGTCATAAATTACCCAATTAGGGTTTATCACATATACATGCCCTTTCTCAAGGCAAATCATATAGCTTTATAAATCAATGCCACGTGTATAAATATTCACTTTATCATTTAATGAGAAATACATGTAAAATCAGATGTACCATGAGTTCAGAAATCTATTTTCGAAACTATACTCTTCTTGAACTATATTTCAAATTGTAAGCAATTTAGATAATTTAATGCATCTCAGAAACATCTAAAAGTGTAAATATCTTATAAACATAATCAAATACACATTTAAAGATCAAGAAGAGTATAGGACAAGTCATAGGAAGAATCATCTACTCACAAGGTAAGAGCTCCAGATTGGACAGCCCCAAAATGCACTTTTTCAATCCACATTTTACTAAACAGACTTCAAAAACGTGTCCAGAGGGTCTAAAAATGAAGGAAATGACTCCGGGAACTTTGTCACTATTCATGGTTGGAAAATACTATTCACCGCCAAAAAATACTATTCACCAGGAATAAAAAGTTGCCAGATAGCTAAACAAATTCATATCCTAAGGTTTATCTAACTCCTGAATCTATCTACGGTGTCAGATTTTCAATTTGAGGTCTCTAAGTAAGAGTTTCAGAGTTTATTTTTTTTTGAGATTTTCTAATTCCGATCTACAACAATTCTACGACTGATTTAAAAAATTGTTAGGTCAAATTCCTAGTATTCTCTGTCCTGAATCTAGTGATACCTTTAGTTTTGAGATTAGAAGCTAATAGACATTTCAAATCTAGAGAGAAAACATAGAGATACTATTCATACTATTTCATTATTTATCAGTTTCGCAGATTTCAGCATTCCTCTCCGTTATGTCTCCCCCTTCCTCTTTTCTCTTTTTTTTTTTATAATAACTATTATTATTATTTAATAATTGAATAATAGGATCTATTTTATATATATTCATATAAATAATTTTTTTCATCCTAAAACATCCCAAAAATTTCTAAAAATTTACATTCTCATAAACCTTTAGTTAAACTCTTAAATCATGACTTTTCTTTATAAAAATCTTAATAAAATAAATCACAAAATAAATATCTTTATACATAATAAAAGAAGGAATATTTCTAAAAATACAACAAAAATTTATTAGAGGCCAAAATAATTATTTTAAGCAAAACAATAATTATTTTTAATAAAAATATATTTACTTCCAGCAAAACATGCATAGTCATTTTTAGAAAAATCATACTTGTTTATAATAAAATATTATTTAAAAATAAAAATTTTGGGATATTACATTCTTTCCCCCTTAAGAAATTTGGTCCCCGAATTTCAGCCCATCCTACCACATGTAGGGAATGAAATCAAGGCATAACTTGGAGTTACTAATCTTATTACTCAAATAATTAGGGATATCTTTTCTGTATATCATATTTACTTTTTAATATGTCTCTTCACTTGAGTAATTTTGCCATATAACTTAACCATAGAGATTTCTTTCATCCATAAGTCTTCACTTGTCGATCAACAATAGACATCGATTTTACCCATAGTAAAGCCAAATTTTTGTCCAATTGAATTTCTTGGAATTAGGTAACATAAGAAGAATCTAATAGGTACTTCCTTAGCATTGATGCAAGAAAGACTATATCCACTTTACTTAATCCTGATGGCAAAGCTAGGCAATGTACTACTATGCCTACTTTCTTCAAGTTTCAAAAGAGTCTATATATAAGAGCTTAACTTTTTCCATCTTTCCAAACTTCATTACCTCTTTCATTGGTGAGTCCTTCAAGAATATGTGGTCACCAACTGATAATTTCTAGTGCTCAACATTCATGGTTCTTATAGACTTTTGACCAGTATTGAGTTACTTGTATTTCATTTCTAATCAATTCCACTTTATGCAAAATACTCAACAGATTATATATATACATTTAAGGAACTGTTAAACCATTTTTTATCTTATTCCTTTATATCCTCAAGCTCGTGTGCATATATCTATAGGTCGATATTGGGAAACACACACATAAAAGATCATATTCACATCTATATTAGGTAACTATATTTTCTTATTCCAGACTTCTATCAAGTCATCTTTGATTCTCACATGTCAACATCATACCATGAATATCATCATCTTAATCTATCATCTATTTTTATCCTAAAATCCATTAATCAATATGTTAAACATATGTAGCAATAAACTTACCAATCCTTTTTAACGTTTATGTATCATTGGTACATGTCTAACAATTCTGACTTACCTCATCACAGTAACTCTATACTCTCTTATTAACACCAATAAAATCATTATAAAAAATATCAAGCCTTTCTTCAATCATATCTAAAAGAACTCAATTCTAACTTATATCAATCTCATTTAATTCACCCAATCATTTAAAGAAGATTTTTCCCAACAATTACTCATACATGAATTCTCAATTTCAACTTAATTCACATCCTAGATACTAGACTCAATTTGGCATAATATAAACTTTTAAAACAAATATCTTAATCACTTACATTATTTTTGGACATGATTCTTAGAATATTTTCCATATTTCCAAATTAAGCATTCAAAGATTAATTTAAATCCTAGTTTCCATATTTTATTCCTCAAAACTTCAACACCACTAATTCTCTTGAGTACATTTGTCAAAACACCATAAGCCCATCATCCGTCCATTCTCTTCAAAATTTTCATTAATTTAACCTACTAACAACTTGGACACCATAATAATTGAGTTTCAAAGAAAATAAGTTAACTTTTCATGTAATGAGGAAAAAGAACTTTGCATTTAATGCCAAACATTGATAAGGAAAAATGTAGTAGAACAAACGAAAAGCATAATAGAAAATGATGCCAAAATATAAAGTCAAAAATTTAGACAAAGCATTGAAAGAAAATTAAAATCAGTTGTTGTAATTCTTGAAAATCTGTAAACAAAATCTAACTATTATTTATGCAAAAATTGGTGGCTGCAAATTTTGAATATATGTGCCAAAATCTACTTTAAAGTTGTTGATATTCGGTGGAAAAAAAACATTTCTGAGCTTATAAAAGTCTATGAAAATCAAAGAATATATAGTTAACTAGTAAGATACAGTTGATTGCTTCAAAATAGATATAATTAATCAACTATAAAATAACCATTCTAAATTAAAAAATTTCAAAATAGCTAGTCGACTTAATAATACCGATATTTGATTGGAAAAAACATTGGAAAAACAAAATAAATCATTTGATTGTCCCTCTTCAACAACTAACTTGTTTGTATTTTCACTCTTTTTTTTACAATTATGCCTATCACCTACAACTTCCTTACAAGAATCAAGACATCAATGCTTCATCAAGGGCAAAAAGGAAAAGACAAATTTCTGATGATATCTTAACCTTATTCTCTTTATGTGTTTATTATGAACCTCAATCACAACTATTGTATATATACATGCTTGTCGTCATTTTTGAAAATTTCACCTTTAATTTAGCTGATATCTACCAATTATTCACATAGTTCTAATTATGTCCAGCCTATTTGCAAAGCTATCATAAGTATACAATTCTCTGAGTTCTATAAATGTACACATTAATATCTTTACTTTCATATTCAAAGTTAAAGTGTGTGTAGCTATGGAGGGAACTGCATTCCGTCAGTTTCAAAATATTTGTGTCTTTTGTGGTTTCAGTCTAGGAAAAGATAGAGAGTATGTGAAAGTTGCACAAAACCTAAGTATAGTGCTGGCTAGGAGAAAGATTCATTTAGTCTATGGTGGAGGTAACTGTGGGTTAATGGGGTACGTGTCTACAACTGTGCATGCATGAGGATGTCAAGTTCTAGGTATTATTCCTACAGCTCTAGCTGCATGCAACATCATAGGGAAGGCAATTGGGAAAGAATTTAAGGTAGCTTCCATGCATGAGCGCATGGCTAGAATGATGAGCAATGCTAATGCCTTCATTGCCTTACCAGGGGGTTTTGGTACTTTTGAAGAAATTTTCCAATAGTCTCTTGGGCACAACTAAATATGCACCACAAAATGATAGGTTTGTTAAATGTTAACAACTTCTTTGATGGTCTGTTGTCTTTTCTTGATCATGCTGTGGAACAAATGTTCATCTCACACTCAGCACGATGAATTCTTATTTCGGCTTCAAATGCTGAGGAGTTGATTGATGCATTATAAGCATATGTTCATGTACCTGATCTAACTATGGCTCGAATAGATTGGAAGACAAACAACCGTGGAAAGCTCAAGTTAGATTTGGATTCTCATCTGTAGTTGTAGTAAGATGTGGTCATTCCTATACTGCTTCTACTTCCTTAGAATCTACTTGGATACTATCCTTACCAACCATACTTCCTTAGAGTTAGTAAAACTATCTTTGAATGTTGTTTATGATTCTCTGAACTCTTGAAAAATTCTAGTATATCATCAATAAATATAATAACAAATTGAATCCAGGGATGACCTAATTACTATTCATTAAATCTATAAATGCAGCTGGAACATTTGTTGAACTAAATGACATCACCAAGAACTTATAATGCCTATAATGAGTCCTAAAAGAAATTTTCCATACATCCACTTCTCTTATCCTCAATTAATGTTACTCATATCGCAAATCAATTTTTGGAAAAAAATATATTAAGCACCTTGTAACTGGTCAAACATGTCATCTATACGAGGCAATAGGTTTTTATTCCACATTGTCACCTTATTCAAATGTCGATAATCTATGCATAGTCATAGTGATCCATCTTTCTTTTTCATAGATAGAACTGGAGCACTCCAAATAAAAGCACTAGGGCATTTAAATCCCTTGTCTAACAAGTCTTATAACTAATTTTTAAAAAAAAATCAGTCGATATCATTCTATATAGGGATATAGATACTAGTTGGGTTCCAAGGAGTAAATCAATATCAAATTCTATTTTTTGTTTTTGGGGGTAATCTAGGCAATTTTTATGAAAACACATCAGGAAATTCTCTAACCACTGGACCTTGATCTATATTAGTATACTTTACAACAACATCTCTCACCACTGCCAAATATCTTTGGCACTCTTTTGGTAATAACTTATGGACTGCTAAAGCTAAAATTAAATTACTGGGTACATGCTTCCACTAATTGTCCACTACTTGCAACTTTTTTTTTACTAACCTTTTATGCTATTGATGATATCTTCATACTGTATCAGCTAAAATGCATTTTAAAACACTTAAACAAGGTCAACCCTTTTTGACTTTATTCTTTAACATTCTTATGCAATGTCTTAACAATCGATCATGAAAAACTTATGTCTATCCAAGAGCCCTTCACATGAATTACCCATTTTACATACCTTAAATTTTAAATTTCTATGGGCAAACCTTCCTTTATCATAATGCTTATACATAATATTATTGAAAACCAAACTGTCTTCGAATTCTTTATATCAACAAAATATATCATTAAAAAAATTATCTTCATAGATTCTCTGCTCTCAAATTCAATCTAACCCACAACTAGCCAAATCCATTTATATATATAGATTCCAACTCATCCATCCAAAAAGTGATTTAAATCTATTTTCAAAACACTCACTTTATTACAAATCGTTATCTTGGAGTTAACAACCTTGATCACGTCATAACCAACAATCAAAATTGTATTAGCCATTCATCATATTGATTCACATAAACAAATCAAACCTTATTGACATCCGAACACACCATTACCTTTGTGTTTGGATGAAATCTTCTTATTTTCAGCTAATTATTTTTCTTTATACCTAAGAGAGTTCTCTTTATCATTATTCATCAACACGAGTTCAAAAGTTGAACTGGTAGTCCACCTTCAAGAAACATTGTCTAGGACATACTTATTGGTCATCGCATATATAAGGAAAAGAATCAGAAGGAAGAAGAGGACGACACCCTATAGAATTCCACAGTAGCACCGTGAGTATAAATATGTTCATGGTTACATACCCATACTCAAAGTTCTACTACAGAATCTTTTGATTCGATAGCCATAGGGAAATCTATTGCTCTGATACTAACTTGTCACGCCCCTAATTTTAGGGCACGTGAAACACATATACCATGAACATATATTTTCCATAAACATGAATATTCCAATCATTTATCATGGAAACAGACACATATAGGTTCCCCTATACATAAACCATATACAGACAAAGTCCATAAACATCAGAGTCATAGCAGAAGCAGGGATCCTGTCTGTAGCATTTCAGGACATACTCTAAAGTACAAGTACAATATAAATCAAAATCTATGAGCCCTAGAAACAAAATAGGCTCACCAGAGAAAATTTCACTTAGCCGATCACCTATTTGATAGGGAAGGACAAAACTCTGTATTCTTATTTGAAAATTATGGAAATATCATGTAGTGAATTTGACAACTCAGTGAGCAAATAATGCCTCATATGACCTCTTAGGTCAACATATGGATGTACTCATATTTTAAAATTTGTCACAGAAAATACAGTTCAAATGTACATTCATATAGGACCCGTATTTCAAATATTCTCAGTTCATATCACATTAAGATATTCAAAATCAAATGTAATTCGGTATGATCATTATTCAAATATTGTAATGCATCAAAACCTTTCACATGAAAACATTAGTAGGATCCCATATCAGAACCACTATATTTAAGTTCAGACCCTTTCGTACTTTGTTGGTGAGGATTTGTCTAAACACAATATCCTGCTGAGGTTTGTCCTACCACCATTTAAGAGGACACACGAAGGGACTCTAATATGAGTATTTCCCAAGCACATAGCAAGGGAAAGCAAATCATATCTCATATAGTTGGCATCTCGCCCATATAGGAGGCATCCCACTCTCTATCACATATCATATCCCGTGTGTTGGCCCTCACACGAGGCTAGTGTTGTTGTTTTTATTAAAACTCACAAGCGCACAAATCTATTGGAGTATAGATTTAGTGGTATGTAAGGTTGATCCCACGAGGATTGCCAATTGAGAAAATTTAATTCAGATCCAAAATAAATATTTCTAACTTAGTTGCCAGAATGTTTGTTTTGTGAGAAGAATACTGAACAGAGTTTGTAAAGAACTAAAATACTGAAATTAAATATGAATGTATTCAAAGTAAGAAACATGCTAAGGTTAGGAGATCCACTCTTGGTACATCAAGTAATAATAAATTTTAACTCTTTTAATACTCAAATGGAATCCTCACATAATTGAGGTTCTATTCGAAAGATAAGTTACATTAAACGCGCCTTGGTTTATAGATGAAATGTATTTTCCTTCTTTTTATTGTATTACTAATAATAAATAACTTTTGTAAAATAGATTCAAGTATACATTGTGCCAATCATTATATTGTCTACAATAAATCAAGAATGATTCAAACATTTATTGTGACAAAGATTGTCTACAATGTATCAAGATTCGCATTTTACAAAATTTAAAATAAAAAGTTGTAAAAGGAAGAAAAACATAACAACAGAATTAATGATAATAATATAAAGTAGGTGGTAAAACCAGCCATTAAAAAATAAAATAACACGGGAATAAATAATAGAAGTGCAGAAAATAAATAACAGAGGGGCAATAAAGCCATCCTCTAAAAAAATAAATATCAAAAAAATAAATAATAGAAGTGCAGAAAATAAATAACAGAGGGGAAACAAAGCCATCCTCTAAGAAAGTAAATAACAAGAAAATAAATAATAGAAGTGCAGAAAATAAATAACAGAGGGCCAACAAAGCTATCCTCTAAGAAAATAAATAACAAGAAAAAAATAAAAGAAGTGCATAAAATGAATAACAGAGGGACAACAAAGACACCCTCTAAGAAAGTAAATAACAAGAAAATAAATAACAAAGAGGCGACATAGCCGTCCTCTCAGAAGAAAAATAACTAGAAAATAAATTACAGAGAGGATAAAAAATAAGGATATTAATACAAAATTTGGCTTTCGGCTTGTTTGTGGTTTTTAGAAGGAAAATTTCATTAAGCTTAAGATAGAGGAACTAAGGATATTTCGTTGCTTAGGTTCGGCTAGAAAGGCTCAATCTATCAAATAATGCCTAAATCATCTTTTAAATAATAGTATTAACCTAGGATTTCACCTCAAGTAGCATTCGAATTAGTTCTAGAATCTTGTGGAGATCATGAAATATGTTTGAATTATATAAACCTTCTCTAAGTACAAGATAAATTTAATGCCCAAAGTTATTGTGCAAACATATTTCAGGATTCTAAAGTCAAAAGTAATAAATTGCAAAAGGGATAAAATTGCACACAATCATAAATTTTTTACATTTTTCAAGAGCTAAAAAAATTTGGATAGTCATATCATTGGCTGTTGGTTGTGCCTAACATCTCAAAAAATAAATTGAAACACTCACACAATCACTCAACTTGGTAAACGCAATAGAAATGCATTAATAGTGAAAATCAGAAAATTGATGCTCATAATAGGGTCACAATGATTCAGGAAAATAAACTTCCACCCCCACACTCAAACTTTACATTGTCCTCAATGTAAAAGAAAGATAAGAATTATGGAAAGATATAGAGAAACATATGAGTTAAGTGAACTTCCCTGAATTTGTTTGGTGTGGAATCCGCATGTTGCATTACTGGACCATGAATATTTCTGATTCCCACTTTTCTTTTTCTTTTTATGTTGGGTTGCCTTCCAATAAGCGCCTTTGTTTAATGTCGTTGGCTCGACTCAAGGCTCCTTATGTCATTCAAGGAGGATCCTTGATGTCAACTTTGAATTGGCTTGCCTTTGAATGTGCAGAATTATGAGGTTCAGCTACATTATGAAGAGGGAAGTTAGCATTTGTCAAAGATTTAATTAAATGAGAACTCAACTTACCTGGAAATAACTTATTACTTGAGTTGCTTTTGGCATCCAATTTAATTTCATCCTTTTGAGAATCTACCAAAGCATGCGGTAACTTTCCTCTATCTTTAAGTAGGGCATATTTATTTGAGGTTATAACTGCGGGTGGTTCTCCACTGTATATGCCCTTTAAATGGCTTGGGACGCTCTTTAAACCTAGGTCAGAATACTACACAATAGAAGGTACAAGCATCTTATTAGAAATTGGTAACAACATAGAAAGATCCTTACCTGTTTGCTGCACTTCTGGTGCTTCCTCTCCTGCTAAAATATTCTCTTCAAATTTGGCATTTAGGGTACATTCTATGACCTCTTTCTTAGTAGGCTTACTAGTGTCAACTTCCAAGTCATCTTTTTCATTCAATGCAGAATTTTCTTCCTTTTGCATTAACGATGCTGGTGCTAAACTTTCAATTTCTGAATTTTGAGCCTCTAGCCTGCTGACTGTTGTTGCTAATTGTCCAATTTGATTTGTTAAGCTTTGAATGCTAGCCCCCTTACCTCTTGTTGAAATTGATGAGTATTTTGTGTAAGAGATTTAACAATATCTTCTAAAGGAGTACTTACCTGGAAATTTTGAGATGTATTCTTTCTAGGATAATAGGCCTGTTGGGCATGGTGAAAATTTGCAAAATTTTGTTCTGCAAGACTATTTTGTGCATTCTCATACCTGAAGTTAAGATGATCCTTCCATCTAGGATTGTACATGTTTGAATACGAATCATACCTCACTTGTTGTGGTTCTTGGAAACTATTAACCATATTTGCCTGCTCAAATGACTCATCATAGAAAGTTGGGTACCCAATAGACGAATGCTCCATGATAGAATGATTTCCATAGTGATGCATATTTTCGCAAGTACACGAATCGTTCAAGTAATAAAGTGTATAAAAGTACAGATATCGAACACACAAGGAATGGCGTTACTAAGTACCGAAATTGACTAATCCTAATTTTATTTGAAAACCAAATTGTTGAAATTGTTTAAAAGGCAAATTAACTTATAAATAAATGCAAAGAACACAATTGAATGTTGTTCACAAATGATTAAAAATGCTAAGGCATTTGATTTCACTGAATCAATTCAATCTGATTTCAAATCATGTTTATGAGAATCAAAGCTAAAAGTGATGGTTGAAAAACCCAAACTTATCTAATACTCTCTCTCAAGTTATATTAGAATTACTTATCTATGATAACCAACTATATTTCTATGAAGATTTAATCACAAACAAGCACATTATGATTTATGGAATTTCTAGAATAACCACATACATCATACATTAGGTCTTGCACTCGCATTCAACATATGGTATTTATCACGAGAAGCATTCATTACACATCTCCTCTCAGTCTCAATATAATGCAACAAATCATCTAAATCTTGGCCAGAAATTTAGAAGCATTAAACATGGAAATAAATACTCAACTTGAAGACAATGAACTCATCTAACCATGACAAAAGAAATCAGATTTTCTTGATTCAACTACATCATATCGTTAGCAAAAAATGAATTAGTTCATAATGGAAATAAGAACAACTATTATCTCAACTGAATACATGAATACAAAATCGGAATAAACTACAGAAAAAGAAAGCTAAGGATAAGAGATGAAGAACTCTTGGCGATGAACACTTGGCAGCAACAATGGTGATGATCCTTCAAGATTCTCCAAGCTTTCTCTTCAAAATGGCTTCTTTTCCTCCAAAAGCGCCTCTCCCCAGTCTATTTTCTTGTCCCCTCTTTCTCTATCTTATGGTATATATAGATCTAGGGTTTTGGGGGCAATTTTGGAACAAAACGACCAAAAAATGCATTTTCGGATGAAACTCGCCGGCGGCGCAATTATTCTTGCCGCGGCAAGCTTTCTGGAAAAAAAAACTAAAATGTTGGATCTCCAGTTCTCGCCAGCGATGAGATGCATTTGGCTGGCGGCGAAATAATCTCGCCGGCAGCTAGTTTTGAATCTGTCAAAACTCGCGCTCTCGGGAAAATTATGCTGCAGCATTCTCGCCGTGGCGGGAATAGTCTCGCTAGCGGCGAGATTCTAAATCTTGTAACTCTCTTTTCTTGATTTTCACTCAATCTCGGTCATTGAAATTTGTCCCAAACTTCTCTAAAATTATGATTTTACCTGAAATTGCACTTTAAACACAAAATACCCGTGAAATGACATTTGTGGATTAAATAATCAAATAAACACAATTTTCACACAAATATCAATATTTAAATCATAACAAAAATGCAATAATTTGACTCTTATCAACAACCCCCAACCAGCTTCTTGCTAGTCTATAGCAAGAAAAGCGATCTATGAATAAATTCAAAGAAGACATTAAAAGAAGAAGTCAAAGAGAATTTATTCTATTTACAAAATTACATTAAGCGTATGCAATAAGCCTTTAAACCCCTAGGTAGCCCTAGTAGGACGAGTTGTAGTCTCGTGAGAGCTTCTAGTGATGATACCCACAAACATCTTACCTAAAACTATCCTAACTCAAAACAATAAAATCCCACAACAATTAATTTGCACAAATGTCTCAAAAATTGTAAATAACACACAACACATAGAATAATTAAATGTCACCTAAGCTTTAAGAAATCTCAAATACCAATGTCACTTTTGTTATTGACTCTTAAACATCCATCAAACCACAAACCAATAGCCATAATGCCTGGATAATATTATGCACAACATCCATAAATTAAAAGGTGAAATCTCAAACTCCATAGGCTCGCTTTTCAAACCTCTCTCCACTAATGAAGGAAAAATACACCACTTTGGATCAATAGGATTTTATGAGGCTTGTAATGTTAGGCTTAGGTATTTGGTTAAGAAAGAACGAGAAGTGTCAAAATACAAATAAGAGAACTTATTAGATTAAACACAACCAATTAAGTAAAAGAGTAACACCATTAAACCCAAATTGTTTCTTCCGATCATATCCCATTTTTCCAAAGATCAACAAAATTCTTCCTCAATCATTCACCTCAATACATCCATCACTAACACTATTTTATTTACTAGAATGTGAAGGCTTTTTTTTTTTTACAATAGATAACCCCGAACCAATTTCTTCCAATATATGTGGAATATATATATATATATATATATATATATATATATATATATATATATATATATATATATATATATATATTTTGGCTAAATAAAAGGTGGGATATAGAAGGGAAAAAGAAAGAAAAAGAAAGCTAACAATATATTTAAATAGGCTCAAAGAGGTAACTAGTGATATAAGGATAATAAGGTAGGCTTAAAATGGGACAATCGATCCAAAAATGGCCTACATCATATCTTAAACAGTGCAATTCCAAATTATTTCACCTCAAGAGGTTTTCAAATGAGTTCTAGAGTTTGTTGAGATCACAAAAATGTCCATGAAAAATTCGCACATAAGACTTCTCTAAGCATTTAGACTAATCAACCAAGTCATACCACATACCAAAAGAGTCGCCAACTAAGTAAAATCAACATTTGAAATTATCTTTAAACTGAAGCAAAATTTAATGTCTTCTAAAAGCTACTTGTTATCACAATCACACTATTATCATCAACGTGCAAATTAAAACAAGTAAAATGCAAATGAGACCAAAAAAAAATAAGACAATAAAAGAAATTAAATTGGAATGCAAAAAAATAAATGGAAAATCAAAATTAAACACAATTAAACACACAAAAACTACTAAAAATGAAACTAAGAAAAATTTACCATTTATCGCACCCCCAACCAAAACCTTACATTGTCCTCAATGTAAGGAAGAAAAACTGCAAATGGCCATTGACATCACAAAGAGAAAGAGAGCTAGTTGCACCATCATAGTCACAGTAATTCGTTAAATCACGTGGTTAATAATAAAAGAAAGTCAATCATAAAGAAACAAAACGAAAAAGATGACAAAAAGTAAGACACTCAACAAAAGTCCACAAGATGAATATCAGAAACTAAACAAAAAATATGAAAATAAATACAAGAAGTACTGAAAAAAACTAAAAGCAAAATACAACATCACTCCTCATCCTCAACATCATCATCATCATCATCATTGGTCCCAACGTAAATAGGTGCATCAGGTATAGGGGGAAAGTTTACATCGCAGGATAACCACTCATATCACTCCTAGACAGCAGAGCCATCCTCTGAAGGTAGTCATGAAGGAACTGTGTACTCTCGGTCTAAAAGTTCCTTTATTGTATGAGTAACTGACTCTGTTAAGTAAGATGCTCACTCTGGTAATCCAAAATATGCTCAATCCTGCCCAAACGGTGTTCAACAGATTCAATCATAGGCTGGGAGGAACTCGCACTAGCCCCTATAGTAGAATGAGGTCGTTTCTTGGGACGCGATGCGATACCCAGAAACTCAGCAAGCTTTGGTCCATCAATAGGCTTCATCACACCACCAATTTCCTCATTTTTGTCCCAAATCACTCCCTAGTTTTCGCAGATAGCAAAAATCAAATATGGGAACTCAAGGCCTCCAGATGCAGCCCTCGCACTCTTCATGATATAATCAAAGATAACCCTGCCAACATCAACAGAGGCCCCTGACACAATGGCATAAAGTAGGATGACCACTCTCTAGTGACATCAGTAAGGTGTGCAGTAGGCAATAAATTAGCACAAATGAAAGCATACCAGGGCCGTACATAGTCTAATAAAGCACTTTGGGGAAAATGTTTATACACATCCCCTGACATCTTCCATACTGTGCCTGGCTTACAGACCGAAGCACTAACTGTCGCCATGTCAATATCGGAAAGGAATCAGAGAAAATCCTTATCATCCCCCATTGTGGGCAAACCGTAATGGTTGTTAATCACTTCTTTGGTGAAGAGTACCCATTGTCCACGCACATAAACCTTATAATCCACCCGCTCGGGAGCATTAGTATAGAATTTCCTTACCAAAGAAAGGCAGCCCCCCTCAATAGGACGACAGAAAACCTCCCACTTCCTAGCCTGAAGATGGGGGACATAATTACCCCAACAAGAAGTTTGATCAATCGACAACCACCTCTGAGGTATGATTGCCCTCTTAACAACCTTTTCCACGAAACGCTTTGCAGGTTACTCAGAAATAAACAAACTCCTGTCAAATGAAAAGGCAGGACCTCTCTGGGCTGTGGTTTTTTTAGGCATTTTCACAATATACTTTCAAGCCGGACAATCCAGACAATTCAGACAATTCACAATATCCCAATGCGTCTATATATCAAAGTAAGAATGGCAGCAATTTAACCAAAATATCCTCAATATCAAAAAGCCCCAAATTGCCAAATCAAGTTCAAATTCAAAACCCTAGCTTGTAATTCATTTGTCACAATCCAATTTATCCTCCAACAATCTCTTATAATTTAAGAGAAATGCAAATAAAGAAAACTTTATACCAAAATTACTTACTTGCTAGAGGAAAATCAAGCTCCAATATGCTGAAATTTCGGCTCCAAAACACCCAAAATCTGCTCCAAAATCAGGCACAAAACAGCCCCAAAATCTGCTCCAAAGTCGCGCACAACACAGCCCCAAAATCTACTCCAAAATCACACACAACACAGCCACAAAATCATTCCAAAATCGCGCAATAATCGGATGAAATTGCAACAAATCTCAATGGAAACAAGTGTATGGTGACCAATTTGATGTTTGATGATGATGGGTGATGAAGATTTGGAGTTGGGATGAGAGAAAATTGAAGAAAATCATGCGGGAACTAACCTGGCCACGGCGAAAATGTGTTTTACAACGAATCTGGCCGGCGGCGAAAATTTCCTTGCCGCGACGAACTTTTTTTTTTTAGCCTGCAAAACAAATAAAATGAAAAATAAAATTAGCATTGAATGAAGTGCAGAACTGAAAATATAACTAATAATTAACCAAAAGTAAAAATTGAATGAGATAAGAGATGGGAAAACAAATCTGATGGGTTGCCTCCCATTAAGCGCTTTAAGTTATAGTCATTAGCTAAACTTCCTGTCATTCTTTACTGTGGTTGTTGTAACTCTAGAGAATCCTTCTGCTTGCTGAATTCTCCGTCAAAATAGGTCTTCAACCGTTGTCCATTCACCTTGAAAGTTCCCTTTGTTTCATGACTGATCTCAACTGCTCCATAAGGAAACAACTTGGTTACTAGAAAAGGTCCTGACCAACGAGATCTTAGCTTTCCTGGAAAAAGTCTGAGACGGGAATTATAAAGCAGCACTTTCTGTCCCACCTCAAAGTTTCTCCTCAGAATGTGCTTATCATGCCAAACCTTTGTCTTGTCTTTGTATATTTGGGCATTCTCATAAGTATCATTCCTCATTTCATCCATCTCATTCAATTGCAACACCCTCTTTTCACCTGCTGCCTTAAGATCAAAATTCAAAATTTTAATTGCCCAATATGCCCGATGTTCCAATTCAACTGGAAGGTGACAAGCTTTTCCATACACCAATTGGTATGGAGACATGCCAATAGGTGTCTTGAAAGCTGTCCTATAGGCCCAAAGTGCATCATCTAATTTCCTTGACCAATCCTTGCGTGAGTTATTTACGGTCTTTTCAAGGATCCGCTTCAACTTTCAGTTTGACACTTCAACTTGTCCACTAGTTTGAGGATGGTAAGGTGTTGCTATCCGGTGTGTTACTCCATACTTTTGTAGCAAAGTTTCAAATTGGTTATTGAAAAAATGCTTACCTCCATAACTTATAATTGCTCTAGGTGTGCCAAATCTGGAAAATATGTTCTTCTTGAGGAAATTGATCACAACCCTAGCATCATTGGTAGGAAAGGCAACTGCTTCCACCCATTTAGAGACATAATCTACACCAACAAGAATGTATTTATTAGAATGAGATAAAGGAAACAGCCCCATAAAATCAATACCCCAAACATCAAATAAATCAATTATCAAAATATTATTTAAGGGCATTTCATGTCTCCGTGAAATATTGCCGCTCCTTTGGCAATCATCACACATTGAAACAAACTTGAAAAGCATCTTTAAACAATGAAGGCCAATAGAATCCGGATTGCAAAATTTTTGTTGCAGTTTTTGTTCCACCAAAATGTCCTCCAACTTCCTTCGAATGGCAATGACGAAGAATGCTTTCCATTTCTTCATCTGGCATACATCTTCTAATGATTTGATCTGAACAATGTTTATACAAGTAAGGTTCATCCCAAAAATAATGTTTCAAATCAGAAAAGAATTTCTTCCTTTGTTGATAAGACATGTCAGGAGGTAAAATTTTCTTGACCAAATAGTTTGCATAATCAGTAAACCATGGAGCCATTCGGATAGCAAGCAATTGCTCATTAAGAAATGTTTCATTAATTTGTTCTTCAACCTCAAGGTAATCTTCCTCCAACCTGGACAAATGGTTAGCAACCAAATTTTCGGTCCCCTTTTTGTCCCAGATTTCTAAGTTAAATTCTTGCAAGAGAAGAATCCATCTTAGTAATCGCAGTTCGGCATCTTTCTTGGCTAGCAAATACTTAAGAGCAGAATGATCAGTATAAACAATGATTTTAGACCCAATTAAATAAGATCTAAACTTATCAAATGCAAACACTACTGCCAAAAGCTCTTTCTCAGTTGTTGCATAATCAAGTTGAGCATCTGTCAATGTCCTGCTTGCATAATAAATCACATGCAACAACTTATTCTTCCTTTGACCCAAAACAACACCTATAGCATAATCACTAGCATCACACATTACCTCAAATGGAAGACTCCAATCCGGTGAACAAATTATAGGGGCAGAAGTGAGCTTTTCCTTCAAAAGGTTAAAAGCCTGCAAACATTTAGAAGAGAAATCAAACTGTGCATTTTTAACTAACAAACTACAAAGAGGTTTTGTTATTTTTGAAAAATCTTTAATAAATCTTCTATAAAACCCAGCATGTCCCAAGAAACTTCTGATGCCCTTTACAGTTGTTGGAGGTGGTAATTTTTCGATCACTTCCACCTTTGCACGGTCCACTTCTATTCCCTTTGCTGAAATCCGATGGCCAAGAACAATTCCTTCTTGAACCATGAAGTGACATTTCTCCCAATTTAGTTCTAAATTTGTGTCTTTACAATGCTGCAAGACTAAAGAGAGATTATGCAAGCAATTATCAAAAGAATGGCAAAAAATAGAAAAATCATCCATAAAAACCTCAATAAACCTTTCGACCATATCAGAGAAAATCGCTATCATGCATCTTTGGAAAGTTGCAGGTGCATTACATAAACCGAATGGCATCCTTCTGTATGTAAAAGTACCATAAGGGCATGTAAATGTTGTCTTATCTTGATCCTCTGGTGTAATTGCAATTTGGTTGTAGCCCGAATATCCATCCAGAAAATAATAATAAGCATGTCTAGTCAATCTTTCCAACATCTGATCAATAAATGGCAAAGGAAAATGATCCTTTCGGGTGGCGTCGTTCAACTTTCGGTAATCAATACACACTCTCCACCTAGTCACTGTCCTTGTTGGAATAAGCTCATTTTTTTCATTTTCTACAACTGTGATTCCTCCTTTCTTTGGCACAGAATGAATTGGGCTTACCCAAGCACTATCTGAAATCGGATAAATTACCTCGGCATCCAAAAGCTCAATCACCTCAGCCTTAACCACTTCTTGCATTGTTAGGTTTAAGCGCCTTTGAGGCTGGATTGTGGGCTTGTAATCCTCATTCATCAAAATTTTATGCATGCAAACAGAGTTACTAATCCCTTTGATGTCTGCCATTGTCTATCCAATTGCTGCTTTGTGAGTCCGAAGAACTCCTAATAGCTTGTTTTCCTCTTCATCATTCAAAGAATTGTTAATAATAACAGGAAAAGATTCAGAGTCTTCAAGATATGCATACCTTAGATGGGATGGCAGTGGCTTTAGCTCAATCTTGTTGGCTTCCTTCTTTACCACTGAAGTTAGAGTTTCATTTGTTCCCAACTCCTTGAATGTTTCATCACTGAACAAATATTCATTAAGTGTTGCCAGTAATTCTGAACTTTGTCTCACTCTCTCATCTTCCTCCTCAATTGTTGCAGATTTCACAAGGCAAGCTTCTAGTGGTAGCAATGGAGTTCTCTCCTCAAAATTTTTTGAGATTAACCTGTCAAGAGTGTTAATTTGAAAACAAGAATGTACGTCACTCGGAAATTTCATTTCTTCAAAAACATCGAAAGTCACTTGTTCATCTTGCACCCTTAGAATGAGTTTTCCTTGTTGAACATCAATCAATGTTCTTCCAGTTGCAAGGAATGGTCTCCCTAATATCAATGGTATCTCTCTATCTTCCTCCATGTCAAGCACCACAAAATCTGCAGGAAAAATAAATTTGTCAACTTTAATTAAAACATCCTCAATTACCCCTCGAGGATATTTCATCGATCGATCCGCTAATTGTAGAGAAATTGAAGTAGGCTTTACTTCTCCCAGGCCTAGTTTCCTGAAAAAAGAAAGTGGCATCAAATTAATGCTTGCTCCTAAATCACATATGACTTTATCAAAATTGTAACTTCCTATAGTACAAGCTATAGTAAAACTCCCTGGGTCTTTCAATTTCTGTGGCAATTTTCTTTGAAGAACTGCATTGTACTCCTCATTTAGCATGACAGTTTCATAATCTCTCAGCTTCCTCTTCTTTGATAGAATTTCCTTCATGAATTTTGCATACTTAGGAATTTGTTCCAACATCTCTACAAAAGGAATGTTAAAACTCCCTTGGGGAAGGTTGATCATCTTGGGATGTTGATGGCTTTTCTTTAGATTCTTCCATCTTTTTCTCCGATTTCTTCTGCCATTCAAGTTCTTTACCACTTCTCAATGTGATAGCCTTTACATGCTCTTTGGGATTTATTGTGTCACTTGGCAACGATCCTTGAGACCTTTTTGTAATCTGCTTTGAAAGCTGCCCCAGTTGGTTTTGGATGTCCCTGTTGATTGCCTCTTGATTTCTGAAATTTGTTCTTGACTCCTCAATGAACTTCCCTAAAATTCCTTCCAAATTTTTTTGTTTCTTCTCGTGGGGTTGGTAGGAAGATGATGACGGTTTGAATCCCCCTTGGTTATTCCCCCATGAAAAATTTGGATGATTCCTCCAACCTGGATTGTAGGTGTTCGAATATGGGTTATGTTGAGGTCTTTGGAAATTTGAAACATAATTGGCTTGCTCAGCATTTGGTGAAGCAAATGGATTTCCAACTTGGCACTCGATACTAGCATGATTTCCACCACATAAATCACATTCTGCAGTTGGTTTGGATTCGAACTTGGATGACAAAGAATCTATCTTTCTTGAAAGAGCAGCAACTTGAGCCGACAAAGCATTCACTGAATCAATTTCATGTACTCCTGCTGGTCTTTTTGCAATTACCCGCTCTAAATGCCACTAATTGTTGTTTTCTGCCATAATCTCTAACAACTCATGAGCATCCTCTGGTGTTTTTCCCATTAAAGATCCTTCAGCTACAGCATCAATCATTGCCCGATAGTTTGAAACTAACCCATTATAAAATGTAGAGACTTGCAGTCAAATCGGTATACCATGATGTGGGCACTTCCGCAACATTTCTTTGAATCTCTCCCAAGCTTCATACAATGATTCTTGATCATATTGTGTAAAAGATGTGATTTCATTCCGTAATTTTGCTGTCTTAGCAGGAGGAAAGAACTTGGACAAGAACTTCTGAACCAACTCATTCCATGTTGTAATTGATCCCGGTGGTAATGAGTTTAGCCACTCCTTGGCTCTATCCCGAAGTGAAAAAGGAAAAAACCCTTAATCTTACGGCATCTTCAGATACACTATTTATCTTGTATAGATCACACACCTCCAAAAAGTAAGCAATATATGCATTTGGATCATCCTTTGACATTCCCCCAAACTGATTTGATTGAACCATTTGGATAAAGGATGGTTTTATCTCAAAGTTATTGGCTTGAACAATTGGCCTCCTTATACCCGAAGTGGTCCCAGCAACATTAGGCATAGCATAATCCCTCAAAGCTCTACGATTTCCATCTCCCTGGACAAATTGTGGATCCATGGCTGATTGTCTATTAGGAGCTAAGGTTGAACGCCTTCTCTCTCGGTTTAGACGCCTATATGTTCGATCAATCTCCGGATCAAATGGAAGAAGGTTAAGGCTTCTTGCACGTCGCATACAAAAAGTCCTACAACCTGAAAATCAACAAGCACTCAAACAACACAAAGTTACCCCTTTTTTTATGATAAATAAAATAAAAGAGCAAAATAAACAAACTTAAAAATTTGCAAGAAATGACTAAAATAAATAATGCAAATGAGCAGCAACAACTCTAAATGAACAAACAATTAACACAACTCAACAAACTCAATTTAAAACAAAACTAAAGAAAAAATGAAACAATGATAAAGCAAATTAACTTCAAATTAAAACTAAGATTAGGTAGTATCGATATTAATAATCAAACCATTCCCCAGCAAAGGCGCCAAAAACTTAATGCGTATTTTCGCAAGTGCACGAATCATTCAAGTAATAAAGTGTACAAAAGTACAGATATCGAACCCACAAGGAATGGCGTTACTAAGTACTGAAATTGACTAATCCTAATTTTATTTGAAAACCAAATTGTTGAAATTGTTTAAAAGGCAAATTAACTTATAAATAAATGCAAAGAACACAATTGAATGTTGTTCACAAATGATTAAAAATGCTAAGGCATTTGATTTCACTGAATCAATTCAATCCGATTTCAAATCATGTTATATGAGAATCAAAGCTAAAAGTGATGGTTGAAAAACCCAAACTTATCTAATACTCTCTCTCGAGTTATATTAGAATTACTTATCTATGATAACCAACTATATTTTTATGAAGATTTAATCACAAACAAGCACATTATGATTTATGGAATTTCTAGAATAACCACATACATCATGCATTAGGTCTCACACTCGCATTCAACATATGGTATTTATCACGAGAAGCATTCATTACACATCTCCTCTCGGTCTTAATATAATGCAACAAATTATCTAAATCTTGGCCAGAAATTTAGAAGCATTAAGCATGGAAATAAATACTTAACTTGAAGACAATGAACTCATATAACCATAACAAAAGAAATCAGATTTTCTTGATTCAACTATATCATAGCCTTAGTAAAAAATGAATTAGTTCATAATGGAAATAAGAACAACTATTATCTCAACTGAATACATGAATACAAAATCGGAATAAATTGCAGAAAAAGAAAACTAAGGATAAGAGATGAAGAACTCTTGGAGATGAAAACTTGGCAGCAACAATGGTGATGATCCTTCAAGATTCTCCAAGCTTTCTCTCTAAAATGGCTTCTTCTCCTCCAAAAGCGCCTCTCCCCAGTCTATTTCACCGTCCCCTCTTTCTCTATCTTATGGTATATATAGATCTAGGGTTTTGGGGGCAATCTTGGAACAAAATGACAAAAAAAATGTGTTTTCGGATGAAACTCGCCGGTGACGCAATTATTCTTGCCGCGACGAGCTTTCTGGAAAAAAACTAAAATGTTGGATCTCCAGTTCTCATCGGCGGGGAGATGCATTTGGCCGGCGGCGAACTAATCTCGCCAGCGGCTAGTTTTGAATCTGTCTAAACTCACGCTCTTGGAAAAATTATGCTACAGCATTCTCGCCGCGACGAGAATAGTCTCGTCGGCGGCGTGATTTCTAAATCATGAAACTCTCTTTTCTTGATTTTCACTCAATCCCGGTCATTGAAATTTGTCCCAAACTTCTCCAAAATTATGATTTTACCTGAAATTGCACTTTAAACACGAAATACCCGTGAAATGTCATTTGTAGATTAAATAATCAAATAAGCACAATTTTCACACAAATATCAATATTTAAATCATAACAAAAATGCAATAATTTGACACTTATCACATAGCATTTTCTCTTTGCATATTTTCTACACGTTGACGAAAAAGAGAGGTTAAATTTGCAAGTTGTTGTTCAAGGGAAGAACTACATACCTTACTAGTATGTCTTAATGGAGACCCTAGCCTAGTGCCAAATTGTTGAAAATTGGCTGCCATATTCAAAGTTATGAATAAAAAGAAAAGGAAAAAAATCACAAAAGGTAAATACACACAGTCTCCAGCAACGGTGCCAAAATTTGGTGCGCACGGTCACAGGTACACCTAAATTGATACATTACCTCAAAACTAACTTGTAGTAGTGAGAGTAAGGGACGATCCCACAGAGACTGGTATTACCTTATGTGATTGAAAAAGAGGGGAATTGATAATTATAAATAAAATTAAGTAGATAATAATGAAAGTAATTAAGAGAAAGTAATTAATGATAAAGATGTTGGTTTTAGTTGATATCCACTATCAAGGGATTACATTGATCATTGACAACATAATCAATCTGTAATTGAATATCTATCATTGGGGTTCTAACCCTGTTTCTCCTCAAGTCTAGTAAATTAATGACAATTGCACTAATTAAACCCTAATTAACAAGCAATCCTTTAGCACATTGGTAAAACATAACTTGTTAACCGCATGAAGAACTAGAGAAACTGACAGAGCTAAACAAATATAAATAGATAAGCTATATCTAATTTAGTTAATCATTCATCATAGGTTCAATGATTTATAATCCAAAATCCTCAAACCTATTTTCCTCATGAATCGTAGAATTGAAGACTTTGTTCAAAACACAATTCAGCGGTAGATTAAGACAGACAATATTCTAGTAGGCCTCCTAGCAATCATATGAATAATCATTAAGAAGAAGAATAGATGAATAATCATCACTCAATTCAAATTGGAACAATAAAATCAAATCCAAATCTCACAATGTATGAAAATCCCTTCAGGTTTCAATCTACCTTAACCAACTAAAAAGAACTAGCCATGTAGGGCCATAAGAAAATCTAAAGAAGAATCGAAGAATATAACTAAGAACTTGGATGAAGGATTGAATGAATTCTCTACTTTCTTTCCTCTCTTTTTATAGATTAACTCCTCCTAATCGAAGTAGGAGTGTTTCTAGGTCAAATCTCGGCCCATCGGGCTTCAATTGGAGTTAAGAAGACCTAAAAATCGTGAATTCAGCAATCTGGTGCGGTGGCGAATGCCGCGGCACTATGGAAAGCTTCTGACGAGGCGCTGCGGTGCCTAGGGTAGCTCTGGCACACTCTGGATTCTGACGCCCGGTGCTTCTGGACAACAAATGCCGCGGTGCACTGGGGAGTGCCACGGCCCTCCAAACCTGCAATGATGCAGCACCGCGGTGCCTAGAAAATTCCAGATTTTGCTAATGCGCTGGACACAAAAGTTGTAGCTCTATGTCTCTTCCTTCCATATCCGCTAGAATCAACTTAATCCAATTTAAATTTAAGGAGATATTCTAAAATTAGTTACCAAAGGTCAGAATTCATCCTACTGCACTGTGATTCTGATTTGCGAGCTCTATAAAACTATGAAATCTCCCGAATTGGATGAAGTGTTCAACATAAAAGTTGTAAATAATTGTGTTATCCTTTCACAGCCACTTGGATCACTTTGATGGGAGTTCATAAGAGGGAGATATACTTAAAACAGTGCTGAAAGGTCTGGAATCGCTGCAATGTAGCATTTTTCCATGAATTTCTTATCTTTTTCTTCTCTTTTCTTCTTCCTTTGTTCCTACAACAAAAAACACAAAACTAAGCTAATTTCTAATTATATTTTACTTAAATCAAACAAAAAGTAAGTTTAAAGGTATTAATATCATGCTTAATTAAGATCACATCAAATACCCCCACACTCAACCTTTTGCTTGTCCTCAAGCAAAATAAGCCCTAAAGAAAAAAAAAACAACAATCAATAATGTAGTGAGTGTTAGGCTAACCAAATATTTGCCTCACAAAAATATACTCTAGAAAAATTTTGGAAGGTCATAATCATGCACAAGATTAACACAAATGCAATCTATTATTTTATCCTTTTGAATCCCTAGTGTCTGTTTGTGTTTTTTGGTTAATAAATTTTCTTTTACCCGGATGAGTTTATATATCCCAAATTGATTGTAGATCTCTAATTAGTTTAGGATTTCTATATGCTTATTCTTCATGCCACTCTCCACTAATGTAGGCCAAAACTACCTCTAGGATTAATAGGACTTATTTTTTGCTTGTAACGTGGGCAGGGTATAAGGTAAGATAAAAGATACAAATTTAGGATCAATCACCCAGCACCACATGATTAAATCTGATCTCTTGAGCTTTCCTAAATTTGGGGTGATTTCGTCACCCACACTAATTTTCTTGTTTCAATTTAATCCATCCTTTTCCTTGGTTCTCAAATTTTTTTTCACAGCATTCGGATTTTTCTTTTATTTCCTTTGCATAATTCTTTTTTTTCATAATTCTTTTCGTTTCCTTGCTCCACCCTTCCACCCTTTTGTAAATAAAGCTATACAAAACAAGTATTTAGAAAATAATCATGGGGTGATTGAATAGGATCAAAAATAAGGATATTCATACAAAATTTGGCTTTCGGCTTGTTTGTGGTTTTTAGAAGGAAAAGTTCATTAAGCTCAAGATAGAGGAACTAAGGATATTTCATTGCTTAGGTTAGGCTAGAAAGGCTCAATCTATCAAATAATGTCTAAATCATCTCCTAAATAATAGTATTAACCTAGGATTTGCTGAAGTGACAAACACGAAAGTTGTAGCTCTATATCTCATCCTTCCATATCTGCTGGAATCACCTTAATCCATTCTAAATTGAAAGAGATATGCTAAACATAGTTACCAAAGGTCAGAATTCATCCTGCTGCACTGTGATTCAGATTTGCGAGCTCTATAAAACTATAAAATCTCCCGAATTGTGTAACATCCCTAATTTCATTTCTTTTATTGATAAAAGTACAAAAATATTTAATTAAGGAAATAAAATTTATTAGACAATATTTTAGATATCTAAGAAAATATAATCCTTAGAAATTCTTCACCTTATGTATATGCATAGAAAATGTTTCTAACATTAAGAGAACAAATAAAGAGGGAAAACCTAATAAGAAAAAAAATTAGAAATAACATACTAAAGAGATGCAAAATTCTTGGAAAAGGAAGGTAAATTTTTAGAAACAAGTAAATGTCTTAAAATTTCAAGAACATTGGATTAGGGTAATTTTTCCTAATTCAAGAACTAGAGTTACTAAGTTTAAAATCTTTACCCATACATTGGGCTTTTACCTATGGACACTTCATATAAAGTTTTTCCACTTCACATAAGTTTCTAGCAAGCTCATTGGATAACCTAAGCAAGAAATAAAACATAGACTTGGACTAGGATATAGTAATTGGACCAATAGCCCAAAAATTATAAAAATATGACCAAGCTCTCCAAGAAAGGTAGAATTTTTTTCAAAGCAAAGAAAATGGGTAGGAATAAGCCCAAATCCAAGAGGAAAAATAAAATAAAATAAATGAGGTGGTGATATAATAATGTAATAATAATAAAGATTAGGTTACATGGCATTAAGACAAAAATTTAGCAAGTGGTGTGATTCTACATTCATAATTTTGACAAGTGGCATGATAATACAAGGTTTTAGGACAAAAACATCTATATCCTACAGTCATAATTTTAGAAAGTGGTATGATAATACATGGCATTAGAACAAAACATTCCTATCCCACAAAAATAATATCAACCAAATAATGGAGATTCAAGGGCTAGAAATTTGCCACCTAAAAAGGCAAACCTATCATACTTGTTTAAGACAAAAGAAAATGGAAATGAATCCCTAAATCAAAGGGACCTTGTCCCTTATCTTAAGAACATATGATCATAATTTTCAAAATACAAATCTCCTTTTCCTATGCATATCTTGACTAAGGAAGAGGAAGACAAGAACATAAGTTGTTTGTTTTCCAAAAATTTAACAAAGTGTATCCTAATTGTGATATGGTATACCCATTATCATGAAAGGTGTATTATTTGGTGGTCTATTTAAGCAAAACCCACCCCTACAACATTTTAATTTCGACCAAGTGAGGAAGAGAGAGAAATAGAAGCAAGGTAGAGTGAGGAAAGGAGAGAAAGAGAGGAGAAGAAAGGAAGGAAGAAGAAGGAGAAGTTTAGAAGGCTAAGTACTCAAGTTAAGTTACCTTAATCTCCACTTGAATCCATTTTTCTTCTTCATTCTTGTAGTTCAAAAATTCACCCTCCTTCTCTTACCTAACCTGCTAGAAAAGCTAAGGGAAGGGAGGAATCTTGCTACTTATTTCAAGAGGAAACAAGAAAACCAATTCACTAAGTAAGCTAGGGAGATTCTTAGGTAAGTTTAACAATATTTCTTTTTGAAGAAAACTTTTGAAACATATAATATTTATATGAGATTTTGATCTTAGAACTTTGATGATTGGTTATGGATGTTGCTATATCATGTTACATATTGATCTTGCATGTGATGTATGTTTGAATACTTAGGTTGGTGTAGATAGTTCTGCATGGGTATGGCTATGGGTGGCAGAATTTTAGGCTTTGGTGTTTTAATTTCTAGGAACAATCTATAAGGAATTAAAATAAATGGTTAACATATGAATTATAGATATATGTGTCACGGATTTTTAGCCACTAGAATAATTCAATTTAGAGTTCATATGAGGTAGACATGTTCCGATTAGTAAACAAAGGTCAGAAAATGGTTAATCAGGGAAGAATATGTTAGGATAGCTTCGGTGTTTTAATTTCTGAGAAAATTCTATAAGGAATTAAAATAAATGGTTAACATATGAACTATATATTTATGTGTCACAGATGTTTAGCCACTGGAATCACTTAATTTGGAATTCTTATGTGGGAGATATAGTCAAATTAGTAAGTAAAGGTTAGAACCTACTCGAGAAGAAATAATATTGAATTTAAGGGAGTAATAACACCAAGATTTATTACTATTGTGCTGATATGCTTAACATAATTTTTTTCGATAATTGTCTTAGCTTTCCATAGACACCAAGATCACCTCAATTGGAGTTAAAATGAGGGAGTTATGCTTTGATTAGTGAGCAAAGATCACAGAACACGGCCATGCCGTGTTCTGGGTACTTCAAGCACGGGTTAGCCGTGTTCGGGGCTATTTTTTAGTACATTTGAAGTATGGACATGTCCTGGAACATGGTCAGACTGTGTTGGAAGCTAGTGAAGCCTATTTTGAATATTTTTCTACCCTAGATGAACCTCTTTAACTATAGGGTAATAGTAGAAATCAAATTGGAAAAAAATGCTCTATAAATTTGTAAGAACATGTGTTAGAAATGATATAAATAAGAAGAAATTGACTAAAGGCCAAGCATAAAGAAAATGAAGAGATGAAATTAATATTTAAAAAAGAAGACGAATCTTATAAATGAAAATAATAAATGACTAGTCTATGCCATAGCCATTGCCATTGTATGAACTTCTTACCATCTTAAGTGTGAAATTCTGACATGGAAATATTTTATAAAGTGATATTTGAAATGATTATGTTCATGGTATGATTACCAATGATTTATGGTAATAGTTATATTTTGATGAACATACTTGTTATTGAAATCATATTTTTGGCTATCATTGTGAAAAGAAAAGAAATGAGCACGGTCACATGGCAATCCGTGTGGTGCACCGTCCCCTCTACCAACGGTTATGATTATGATTATGAGAAAAGAAAGAGAAAGTGGGCCATGTCGAACGGAGTGAGAAAAGCCTGTACCGGAGAGTAGAAAATACTCACCCTGATCGGGGTAGCTTGATATGAGAATAAATTGATAGTCATCATATGATATTCTGAAAATAGTTAATCATGTCATACATATCATTACTGTATGATTCTTATGTGCATAGATATAATGCATTCATGTGACCAAAGATATTTTCTGTAGTTTATACAGCTAAACATGACGTAATGAGCTATATTGATGACGATTTATTGTTGAACTTACTGGGATTTAATTCTCACTGTATTTCCATATCATGTTCAGAAAATTAGTTATGCAGATTTTTCTATAGCTCTGGCTTTTAGTGCACGTTGGATGGAGTACTTTATGTTGGGCAGATCCCAAAAGCAAATAAAATGTTTGTGGTCGAGTTGGCTTAGATCCCCATGAAGGTGCAACCACCCGCACCTGTATCTCCAGAATTGGTCAACCAGAATAAATAAGATGTAGATTTTTATGTGTTTGATATGTTGTACGTATGTTTTGATTAATGACATGTATGTAAACTTTGTGTTGTATAAATTAAATAAATGTTATATTGAGTTAAGTTGTAACGAGGTAATAACTTCATGGTATTTAAAAAAAAAAAGTTGATACTTAAATGGAGTTGTTACAAATTGGACCAAGTGTTCAACATAAAAATTGTAAATTATTGTGTTATATTTTCACAACCACTTGCATCACTTTGATTGGAGTTCATAAGAGGAGATGTGCTCAAAACAGTGCTGAAAGGTATGGAATCGCTGCAATGTAGCATTTTTCCATGAATTTCTTATCTTTTTCTTCTCTTTTCTTCTTCCTTTGTTCCTACAACACAAAACACAAAACAAAGCTAATTTCTAATTATATTTTACTTAAATCAAACAAAAAGTAAGTTTAAAGGTGTTAATATCATGCTTAATTAAGATCACATCAGATTCCTCCACAAATTTATTATATGCACTTATTCCATATCATTCAAAACAGAGCTTTTAGTATAATATAGAATCTCAGTCTCAGTACAGGTCATTTGTCATAAATTACCCAATCAGGGTCTCTCAAATATACATACCCTTTTTCGAGGCAAATCATATAGCTTTATAAATCAATGCCATGTGCATAAATATTCACTTTATCATTTAATGAGAAATACATGTAAAATCAGATGTACCATGAGTTCAGAAATCCATTTTTGAAACTATACTCTTCTTGAACTATATTCCAAATTGTAAGCAATTCAGATAATTTAATGCATCTCAGAAACATATAAAAGTGTAAATATCTTATAAACATAATCAAATACACATTTAAAGATCAAGAAGAGTATAGGGCAAGTCATAGGAAGAATCATCTACTCACAAGGTAAAGGCTCTAGATTGGACAACGCTAAAATGCACTTTTCTAATCCATATTTGACTAAACAGGCTTCAAAAACGTGTCTGAAGGGTCCAAAAATCAAGAAAATGACTCCAAGAACTTGGTCACTATTTATGGCTGGAAAACACTATTCATTACCGATAAATACTATTCATCGACGGAAAATACTACTCATCAAGAATAAAAAGTTGTCAGATAGCTGAAAAATTTCATATCCTAAGGTTTATCTAGCTCTTGAATCTATCTGTAGTGTCAGATTTTCAATTTTGAGGTCTCTATGTAAGAGTTTCAGAGTTTACTTTTTTTTTAGATTTTTTACTTCCGATCTATGGCGATTTTACAACTGATTTGAAAAATTGTTTGGTCAAAATCATAGTATTCTCTATCCTAAATCCAGTGGTACCTTTAGTTTTAAGATCAGAAGCCAATAGGCACTCCATATCTAGAGAGAAAAATATGGAGATACTATTCACACTATTTCACTATTTATCGGTTTCGCATATTTCTATATTCCTCTCCGTTATGTCTCCCTTTTCCACTTTTCTCTTTTATTTTTTTATAATAATAATAATAATTTAATAAGTAAATAATAGGATTTATTTTATATATATTCATATAAATACTATTTTTCATCCTAAAACATCCCAAAAATTTCTAAAAATTTACATTCTCATAAACCTTTAATTATACTCTTAAATCATGACTTTTCTTCATAAAAATCTTAATAAAAAAATCACAAAATAAATATCTTCATACATAATAAAAGAAAGAATATTTCTAAAAATACAACAAAAATTTATTACAGGCCAAAATAATTATTTTAAGCAAAACAATAATTATTTTAAACAAAAATATATTTACTATCAGCAAAACATACATAGTCATTTTTAAGAAAAAATCATACTTGTTTAAAATAAAATATTATTTAAAAATAAATTTTTTTTTGGATATTACAACATGAGTTGTCTTCCACCAAAACAACCAAGTAAATTTTAATTGTGATAAGGTAGACCTATGATTATGAGAGGTGAACTGTAACATCCCTAAAAAAATTTAGTAATTCTCATTTATATATGGATTAATAAAAGAAATAAGGAGTAAGGATGTAATTGAGATGTTTTAAGGATGAAAATGAAAACTTATTAATATTTTTTGGGTCAAATTGTAATTTCCTAAAATTTTAGGGGTCAAAATATAAATAATGAAATTTTCAAGGACTGCCTGTAACAATTAGCAAATTGCTAATTGGTCCTCCATCATTTATTAAAAAAAAAGAGACGAAAAGATTTTCAAGGTGAATGAATAGTGAATCATAATTTTCTCTCTCCTTACTTTCTTTGTTTAGATCTAGAGTACTTTTGAGCATTCGATTTAAAAACTAAGGGTATCACTAGTTTAAGACGAAGAGTACTATGATATCGCCGTAGATGCATTCAAGAGATAGATAAACTATAGGATATAAAGTTTCACAGTCATCTGACAACTTTGGGTGTCATAAACAGTAACTCCGACTGGTGTAAATAGTAATTTCGATCAATGTGAACAGTAAATTAGATTAGCATGAATAGTAATTCTGGTGGTGAATAATATCCCATCAATTGACCAAACTCTCAAAGGTTAAATTTCACGATTTTGGAATCATTGTCTAGGTTTTTGGACCATTCGAACTCGTTTTTGAGGTCCATATGATCATATTTGGCTTGGAAAAATATATTTGGGGCTGTCCAACTTGGAGCCCTAACCTTGTGAGTAGATAATTCTTTCTATGACTTACCCTATGCTCTTCTTGAACTTTAAATGTATAATTGTTTCTATTTACAAATTATTTATGCTATCATAAGTTTATGAAATGTGTTAAAATATTTGTTTTTCTTAGGAATTGGCACATAGTTCAAGAAGAGTATGGTTTGAAAAATAGATTTTGAAACTCATTGAATATATGGTTCTAAATGTAAAGCTATAAAGTTGCTAATTATGATTGAATGACAAGCGTAAAGCTCATGGCAAGTTGTTTGATAATTATATATTGCATTTGATGAATATATATATATATATATATATATATATATGTATGTATGGATGAATATCGATAGGTTAAGACAGTATTGAGTAAGAGACACGGTATTAGCCTGAGTGAGCCAAGGGAGGACTGCTCCAACCGGGTGACAATGGTAATGTGAGAAGGCAGATGGGTGATGAACTCACATTTCCTAATCACTTATTGTGTCTGTAGTCGATCAATCACTATGCATATAGCGAATGAGTGAATTGAGTGTATTGAGAGCTATAACTTGCTTGAGCATTATGTAAAAAGAGTGGATTTTCAGTGCATATATAGTATGTTAATTATGCATCAACAAAAGTTATGACTTTATCTCAAAAGTTTAATATGTTACTGTAGCTTATACAGCTGAACATAACATCATCCCTTGTTGTGCGCTTGGGAATATTTGATTGTTTTGATATGAAATCCTCCTAATATTTTCATGTGAAATATTTTAATGCATAAGAACATTTGTTTAATGATCATACTGTGCTGAATATGGTTTTGGATATCTGAATATCCTTTGATTTGAGAATATTTGAAATACAGGTCCTATATGAATATACTTCTGAACTGTATTTTCTATGTGACAAATTTTAAAATATGAGTACATCCATATGCTGACCTAAGAGGTCATAGAAAGTATTATCTGCTCACTGAGTTGTGAAACTCACTACACGATATTTTCACTTTTAAGATAAAAATACAAAGTCTAATCCTACAGATAGTTGATCAGTTAGGCGACATATTCTGTGGGTGACTCTACGTTGCTTCCAAGGCTCAAATTTTTTAAATTATACTGTGTTTGTATTCTAAAGTGTCCTCTGAACGCCACATGACAAAGAATAGTGCTATGCATATTATGGTAAATATCTGGTTGTGGAAAAAAAATGTTTGTTTCACGTGCCTATAAATTGGGGGCGTTACAAGTTGGTATCAGAGCATTCGGTTTCTCTATGGCTATCGGAGCAAATAATTCATTAGCAAGATCTTTAGTATCGATATAAGCCGGACATATTTATACTTCAAATGTTGCTGAGGGATTCTATAGGGTTTCAATTTCTTTTTTATTCCAAGTTTGGTAAATTTCCTAGTATAAAGTTGATTGAATATTGTGGCATTTTAAAAAGTACCTATAGGTCAATTACTGCCTGAAGGTGAAAGGGATAGGTGTGTCAGAGAATTTAAAGAATTGAGACAATTGCCAAATATGATTACTTCTGAATGTGATATCCATTGCACCCGATTTTCTAGATATGGTAGAATTTGATGTGATATTGGAAATGGATTGGTTTGCATCATGCCATGCTATTTTGGAATGTCACCTTAAGGAGATTAAATTCAATATTCCTAGAGAATCTTCTTTCTTTATAAAAAGAGATCGTAGTGAGGTACCCAGTAATTTAATCTTTACTTTAGCAGCCCATAAGTTATTACAAAAAGGTGCCAAGGATATTTGGCAGTGGTGAGAGATATTGATATAAAGTATACTAGTATTGATTAAGTTCCAGTCATTAGGAAATTTCCTAATGTGTTTCCTAAAGAATTGCCAGGATTACCCCTGAAACGTAAAATAGAATTTGGTATTGATTTACTTCCTGCAACCCAACTAGTATCTATATCCCTATATAGAATGATATTGACTAAACTTAAGGAACTAAAAAAAATTAGTTACAGGACTTGTTAGACAAAGAATTTATACATCCTAATACTCTCTTTGAGGTGCTGTAGTCCTATTTGTAAAAAAGAAGGAAGGATCACTACAGTTATGCATAAATTATAAATAATTGAATAAAGCGATAGTGAGTAATAAATACCCATTACCTCTTATAGATGATTTATTTGACCAACTATAGTGTGCTCAATATTAAAAAAAATTGATTTGAGATCTAGATATCATCAATTAAGGATAAGGGAAGAGGATATTTTGAAAATAGCTTTCAAGACTCGATATGAGCATTATGAGTTCTTAGTGATGTCATTTCGTTTGACAAATGCCCCATCTGCATTCATGGACTTGATAAATAAAGTACTTAAGCCGTTCTTGGATCAACTTGTTGTTGTATTTATTAATGATATACTAGTATATTCCAAGTTCAAAGGATCATAAACAACACTTGCAGATAGTTTTATAAACTTAAAGGGAGCATCAGCTATATGCTAAGCATTCAAAATGTGAATTTTGACTTGTATTACTTTTTTAGGGCACGTGGTAAATAAAGATAGTATTCAATTAGACCCTAAGAAAGTAAAAGTGGTACACCAATGGTTACGTTCTACTACATTTAAAGATGAAGATCCAAATCCAATTTGTGCTTTCTGTAGTTGTCTACCGTCCAATCTATTTTAGCCATAGTTGGATCAGGTATATAAATAAATGCATGTAAAGTATCAATCAACTCCTCAACATTTGAAGCCAAGATGAGAATTCGTCGTGCTGAGTGTGAGATAAACCTTTGTTCCACAACTTGATCAAGAAAAGACAACAGACCTTAAAAAAAATGGTTAACATTTAACAAACCTATCGGTTTGTGATGCACATTCCGGTGTGCCCAGGAGACTATTTGGAAAATTTCTTCTAAAGTACCAAAACCCCTTTGTAAGGCAATAAAGGCATCAACATTGCTCATCATTCTACTCATGCATTCATGCATGGAAGCTACTATAAATTCTTCCTCAATTGTCTTTCCTATGATGTTGGATGCAGCTAGAGCTGTGGGAATAATACCTAGAACTTGACATCCTCCTATATGTGCAGTTGTAGACACACACCTCATTAACCCACGATTACCTCCAATATAGACTAAATGAAATTTTCTCCTGGCCAGCACCATACCCAGATTTTGTGCTACTTTCACATACTCTCCATCTTTTCAAAGACTAGAACCACAAAAGACACAAATATTTTGAAACTAACGGAATGTGGTTCCCTCCATAGCTACACTCACCTTAACTTTGAGTATGAAGGTAAAGATACTAATGCGTGCATTTATAGAACTTAGAATATGGCATACTTACAATAGCTACATGAATAGGCTGGTAGCATAATTAGAATAGCTATGTTAAAGGCCAGTGGATATAAGTTAAATTGAAGGTAAATTTTAAAAATGACAGTATGCACGCATATCTACAGTAGTTGTGATTGTGGCGCATATTAAGCACATAAAGAGAATAAGGTTAAGATATTACTATAAATTTTTCCTTTTCCTTGTTGTCCTTGATGAAGCATTAATTTCTTGATTCGTGTAGGGAAGTTGTAAGTGATAGGTGTTATTGTAAAAAAGAGAGTGAAAATGCAAACCAGTTAATTGTTGAAGAAGGACAATCAAATGATTTATCTTGTATTCCCAATGTTCTTTCCAGTCGACTATCGATATTATTAAGTTGATAAGCTATTTTGAGAATTTTTAATTTAGACTGATTTATTTTACAATTGATTGATTATATCTATTTTGAAGCAACCAATTGTATCCTACCAGTTAACTACGTGCTCTTTGCAACCAATTGTATCCTACCAGTTAACTACGTGCTCTTTGTTTTCCACAAACTTTTATAAGCTCAGAAATGCTTCTTTTCCATGTGACATTCTTCCACCAGATAATAGTAACTTTGAATTAAATTTTGGCACATATATTCAAAACTTACAGCCACCGATTCTTGCCAAACATAGCAGATATATTTTGTTTATAGCTTTTCAAGAATTACGCCCACTGATTTTAATTTTCTTTCAATGCTTTGTCCAAACTCCTATTATTCTTGCACGTGAGGTAGGAAGATTCTATATGAAGTGTTCGTAGTTGAAAGCCCAATTTATGGGTGGAGATACTAAACTTAGTAACTTTAACTCTGAAATTAGGAAAAATTACCATAATCCAATCTTCTTGAAATTTTAATACCTTCACAAAAATTTATCTTCTTTACCTAATAATTTCACCTTTTTTTAGTATATTTATTTCTAATATTTCCTCTTAGGTTTTCTCTCTTTACCTATTCCATTAATGTTAGAACATTTCTATGCATACGTAGGGTGAAGAATTTCTAAGGATTATATTTCCTTAGATATTTAAAAATTGTCTAATAAATTTTATTTCCTTAATTAAATATTTATGTACCTTTATTAATAAAAGAAAATAAATTAGAGATGTTACTTTGAATACTTTTGTACTTTTATTAATACATAAAACGAAATTAGGGATGTTACATGTTTTGTCATAATGCCATGTATTATTACCTACTTGTTGAAATTATGAATGTAGAATATAGATGTTTTTGTCCTAATACCATGTGACCTAATCTTGATTATTATTACACTACTATTTCCTCACATGATTCTTATTTTTTCCTCCTTGATTTGGGCTCATTCTTACCCATTTTCTTTGTTTTGGCTGAAATTCTACCTTTCAGGGAGGGCTTGGTCACATTTTCTTGGTTTGTGAGCTATCGGTCCAATTTTTATATCCTAGTCCAAGTCTATGTTTTATTTCCTTCTTTGGCTATCGTATTGGCTTGCTAGAAACTCATGTGAAGTGGAAAAACTATATATAAAGTGTCCATAGGTGAAAGCCCAATGTATGGTTGGATATCTTAAACTTAGGAACTCTAGCTCTTGAATAAGGAAAAATTACCCTAATCCAATATTTGTGAAATTTTATGACCTTGACTTACTTCCCAAAAATTTATCTTCCTTAACCAAAAATTTTTCCTCTCTTTAGTATGTTATTTCAAAATTTTTACTATTAGGTTTTTCTCTTTTTACTTATTCCCTTAATGTTAGAAACATTTTCTATGCATATACATAAGGTGAAGAATTTCTAAGGATTATATTTCCTTAGATATCTAAAAATTGTTTAATAAATTTTATTTTCTTAACTAAATATTTATGTACCTTTTTAATAAAAGAAATGAAGTTAGGGATGTTACAGTCTTGAACTCTTGCACTTGTTTGCTCTAACTTTGCTACAACAATTACTCCAGTGACCAGTTTTACATTTTAAATGGCTTCCATCTAGACTACCATTCCCTGTCATTCTTAAGGTTAGTTTCATACATTCCTATATAAATCTAACCTCGAGGACTACACTTGATGTTCTAAAACTATTGGGTCATACAAGACAACTATATATTCCTATATTAGTTGTGTTTTGGTTTTTCACTAACCTGTAACATTCAAACTTAGTCTAACCTACAATTTCCCTTCCAGGTTAAATGTCAATTCTAGCATTATACTATTAAAGGTCATTCAATAGTAGAAAGTTAAGAAATGTAATGATCCGTTTGAATATCAAAAGTAGTACTACAATAGAGTTATTCATTTATTGAAAATATGCTTAAAGATCACAACAACCCATCTACAAACCTAGCTAGAGGCTTAGCCCAGCATCATATCCAAGTTAGTTACAACTGAAAACATTAGAACAACCATAATGCAAGGAGGAAAATGCAGTAGAAACAGAGGCAACAAAAATAAAAGAAGCATGAAAGGAAAGAAGAGTTCTATGGAAGGATCTTTTCTCTCCTACATCCAACTTCTCCTTTGTCTAGCCCAGCCAACAGCGTCTACCACCCTTGCTCGATGGGTTCCTAATTGAATAGTATCCCCCTCTTCTGTATGTTCACGTCAGAAATTAGGGGCTTATCTAGGTGTCTCTCCTTTCTCTCTGTATTCGTGTGTGTGTGTATCTCTATGAGTATATATTTTATGTTCTCCTTCCAGCCTTTTATAAGCGAGGACTGTGGTCCTGGTGGTGTGGCTCCTTTTTGGTTTTTCACTTTCTGGCCTGTACTTCTACCAGCGCCTTTTCCTTAAACTTCATTAGTAAAGACAACTTCTGTTGTGGTAGCCGAATGCTCTTCCTTTAACGTTGGGTAGTAGGAGCATCACCGACGGCAGCAGCAAAGTGCTCAACCCACCTGCATCGTACCATATAGCATCAGCTCCCAAGCATGCACCCAATATCATCCGGTTGAGGACACGCTCAGCATAATTTGGTTTGCAGCCCCTTTGTCCTGCAATGCACGCTGAATTTTACAATGAGGCACGATGGGTGTTCTTATATTCAGGAGATACAAACACAATATCAAATCAAAGGGAATTAATATTAAATCAACCAAAATGCAGAGTAATAAGCATGAGAAAAGCATATAATAACTATACTGAATTAGAGTTAACAAATCCCTCTAAACATAGAGTTTAGCTTGTCCTCAAGCAAATTCCTCTGCCCATTAAGAACCTCTCCCTATTATAGAGCCCTTAGACAAGATTAGTTTCATGCATCACAGTGATAACTCTAATTTATTAGAGTTTCTTTATGCTTTTCTAATGTTATTTACTCTGCATTTTGATTTATTAGTATTCATGCCCCCTAATTTAATAGTGTGTTTTGCCTCCCATGAATATAAGACCACCCATTACATTTGCTGTGAAAATTCAGTATGCATGCATAGCAAAACAGGCAGCAAACCAAGTGATATTGGCTTATCTTGATCCTTTTAATATGATGCATATAATGGGAAGCTAACCTTTTGTGATATGGTGCAGGTGGTAGTGAGTCAGGGCTGCTGCAGCAGGTGCGGCCACTACCCAGCATGGAAAAAGGGAGCACCTAGCTGACACAACAAAGTGCTGGGATACAGAGGCACAGAGACTGTCTCCACTACTCGAAGTGGAGGGAAAGCTGTTGGCAGATGTGCTAGCTGAAAAGTAAGAAGAATTGCAACAGACCAGTTGGGACCATAATGCTTGTCTATAAAAGGCATGGAGTAGAGAAGAAAAGTAAAAGAGACACGGAAAGGGGTGAGGTGAGAACATAAAAGTGTTAAAAGGAAATACAGAGGGACATAAAAACTAAGGAAGGAAGACCAGAAATCCCTGACGGGAGTGGGTTGTTAGGATAAATTTTGGCAAGGATGAGCCAACCTTACAGGAGAAGGGACTGGATGTGAAGAAGAGGACCCTTTCTGAGGATTGCCTTCTTCTCTTTTTGTGCTTTATTGTTTTAGCACTGAATTGATGCTTATAATTAGTTTGAATATGAGGCTGGGCTAAGTTTCCAGCTAGGGTTATAGACGGGTTGCAGAGAACACATGCACATTTTAATTTATAAATGATTTTGCCGCAGCATTGCTTTTGTCATTCAATTGCTTTTGCATTTCATACACTTCTTCTGTTAACTGAAATTTAATAGTAGAAGGCTAAGGCTAACATTGACCTAGACGGGTGGTGGAGGATGGAAAAAGGTTGGATGTTATGGGTTGGGTGAAAGACCAATGCACAACTAATATAAGAATATATAGTTATCCTATATGACCAAATAGTTGGGACTTCACACATAACTCTAGGGCTTGGCTTCATACAGGAATATAGGGCTCAATCCCAGGGGTACATGGGATGGTAGTCTGGAAAGAACCCATTCAAGAGAAAACTGGTTACTTGAGCAATTACTATAGCAATTTTTAGAGCAAAATGAGTGCAAAAGTTCATGGCAACCTAGAAGCAACCCTAGTTCACCTAAGATCTGTTTTTCCGCAACCTAGTGTATCTCAACTTGTTCAAAGTTGTGTTAGGTTTTGTTTAGCCTTATTTGCACTCGAAATTCATATCTTATGAACCAACAAAATTTTGCTACAGCATTTCACGAGTCAAAAGTTTTATAGTAATTTATAGTACACTTCCTTGTGGGATGATACTCACTCATCATTGTATTTCTTGGTCACGACACATGCACTTGCGTACTAATATTGCATATATACTTTTGCAACAACACACAGCTATTGGATCTCATCTCTCAGAATTGTTTCTAAAGAGAAACTATTGCATATCAGCTTTTTACATTCTTATTCCTCAACCGAAACTTCCCTTGCAAATGTGTGTGTACATTACGGCTAGTCCTTCAAGAATCACTTGAGGCAAAATCAGCCAAGGTCCTATGCTTTTATAAGCTAATTTAACAAGTCTCTCTTTACTAATGCAAAGATACCAGCAAATCAGAGGCCCAAAAACTACAGTAAAACCAGGGAATTTAGGAGAGGTAAATCAACTTATGTCTTCTTTGTTTTTTGTTTTATTTAGCCCTATTTTTTGTTTTCTTTTTTTTTCAAGTCATTGGTGTCTTTTGACGTAAATGCCAACATTTAGGATGAAGGCACCCAGTTACTCAACACTATCACCTTTGAGAATTTTCCTACTTATACCTTTGTGTCACTGTTTTACGCAAGAGTACACATGAGGCTCATGCATACCTTTAATTACTAAGTGATAGAAGAGGCATTGGAGTGGAAACTCTTTTCTCTTCTTCTTCTCTTATATATATATATATATATATATAGTCCCCTCCCCCAAACTTAAGCCTTTATGCAAATTGAGCTTATGCTTCCTATTGTCATCCAACAATTTGTTTCAAGAGACTCTCAACATTTGCTCTAAAATCTTAGGTCCACCTTTTATGAAATATTATCAAGTTTTTCTCAATAAAGACTGACTATAACCTAGTGCTCATAAGGGAATGTTTCAATTGTAAGAAGTCAGCATGCAAAGTTCCTACATTCCATCAGTCATTTCCAGCCTTTGCTCATTAAGTTTCCTTGAACCAACGGTAGGCCACCAAAAAATTCATGACATACCTCTCTCTCTTATTTTTAAGAAAAATTATATAAGCTTTCCTAATTTTTACTTAATTTTCAGACCTAAACCAGTATACCTATGCAAGATCATACAGAACACAAAACAACAAAGTAAACAAAATCAAAACAAGCAAAACCAACATAAAACAAACAGAACCAACAGAATCAGAGTAGCCATAATGCTTTCAAACCCCACAAACTTAAGGATTACTAGTGTCCTCACTGCTAGCAGATTGTATAACATCAATAGAAGCCAAAGGGTTGAATGTAATACTTGAAATAGAACAACAATAAATAGAAATAAAAGGAAGAGTAGGAGAAGCTCCCCTGAGTTGCATGAAAGATTGCTATAACAAACTTATGGCATTGACCTCCTTAAGAGTTTGATGCATTCCGAAGTCCATTACTCCTTTTGGTTGGGCTAAGGAGCTTGCCTTTTCCTTTCCATTGGGCTACCATGCTTTTGTTAATTGGCTCCTTATCTTCTGAAGACTCTTCTTCATCTTCACCCCTTTGTGGGATCTTTTCTTTTTCTTTGCCCTATGGGGTTCTTGTTCCTCTTCACCCTACAACTCGGGTTCCCCACTTTCTTGCCCAAAGGGAGTGTTCAATATGTCCGTAGGGAATAGAGGGAACGAGAAAAACTGCTTGAAATTTTGCTCCAGGGTTTGTTATAGGGCAATGTCTTTCTTGTGTTGGTACTGCCAAAATTGCTGTTGTTGCTTCATGAAAAGGGCTTGCTGTTTTAGGATGTATGCTTGTTGCTGCATGAGTAGGTTTAGTCTTTCCTCTATTGGTTGGTGGTGGCTAGACGTTGAAGGTGCTTAGCCTTCAGGGTGTGGGGGTTCTTGATTGTGTACTAGTGGTTCTTGCTAACCCTTCTCTTATACAATCCATGTTATGACTATAGAGTTTATCGCACCTCCTAGCTTGAATATCTCTTCCTCCATCGAGACTGGGACTTTGCTAGCCAAGCATAGCATGGTAATCAAGGAAAGGAAAAGAAAATTTTCCTTCTTTCGGTTAGCATACACCCTAATTTGTTGAGAGATGACCCTTCCCACATTGATGGCTCTCCCAGATCAGATGGCATCAACCATGGCTACCCGATCTCAACTTATAGTTTGGCCGTGGATGAGGAGAAAAAGGCGCGTCTTTAGGAAGTGATACCACACCTTAGTCGCCAATAACAGGGATGCTCTGTTCACGTTTGTAGCCCCTTGGGAAGATTTGCCCCATGAGGTGTCACGTCCCTAATTTTAGGGCACGTGAAACACGTATACCATGAAAATATATTTTTCATAAACATGAATATTCCAATCCTTAATCAAGGAAATAGTTACATATAGGTTTTTCCATACATATATCATATACAGACTAAGTCCATAAACATTAGAGTAATAGCAGAAGCAGGGATCCTGCCTATGGCATATAGAGCATACTCTATAGTACAAGTACAACATAAATCAAATCTACGAGCCTTAGAAACAAAGTAGGCTCACCCAGAGATCATGTTGTCTAGCTGGTCAACTATTTGAAGGGGAATGATCGAACTTTATATCCTTATCTGAAAAACATATAAATATCATGTAGTGAGTTTAACAACTCAGTGACTAGATAATACCTCCTATAACCTTTTAGGTCAACATATGGATGTACTCATATTTTTAAAATTTGTCACAGAAAATACAGTTCAAAAGTACATTTATATGGGACCCGCATTTCAAATATTCACAGTTCATGTCACATTTAGATATTCAAAATCATATGTAATACGATATGATCATTATTCAAATATTGTAATGCATCAAAACCTTTCACATGAAAACATTAGGAGGATCCCATATCAGAACCACCACATCAGAGTTCAAGCCCTTTCGTACTTTGTTGGTGTAGGATTTGCCTAAACTCAGCATCCTGCTGAGGTTTGCCCTACCACCATTCAAGAGGACACACGAAGGGACTCTAATATGGGTATTTCCCAAGCACACAATAAGGGAAGGCAAATCATATCTCATATAGTTGGCATCTCGCCCATATAGGAGGCATCCCGCTCTCCTTCACATATCATATCCCGTGTGTTGGCCGACACTCGAGGCTAGCACCACCCCCTGCTAGCTGGGTTATCAAGGTGCACCAGTGCTAACATCACCTGTTGTTAGCAGACAGCGTTTCTAATAAGATTCCTCTACAGAAAATATCATATGCATATATGCCATATAATCCAGTATAAAATTCTCAATATAATATCGACTTTCAGTTTCAGTACAGATTTATCTGTCATAAATTTCCCATTCAGGGTTTATCACATGTACATGCCCTTTCTCGAGGCAATCATATAACTTTATAAATAATGCCACATGCATAAATATTCACTTTATCATTTAATGAGAAATACATGTGAAATCAGATACACTATGAGTTCAAAAATCCAGTTTCAAAACTATACTCTTATTGAATTGTATTTCAAATTGTAGGCAATTCAGATAATTTTAATGCATATCAGTAATATATAAAAGTGCAAATATCTCATAAACATAATCATATACATACTCAAAGATATGAAGAGTATAGGGCAAGCAATAAGAAGAATCATCTACTCACAAGGTAAGGGCTCTAGATTGCACAGCTCCAAAATGCACTTTTACAATCCACATTTGACTAAACAGACTTCAAAAACGTGTCCGGAGGGTCCAAAAATCAAGGAAATGACTCCGAGAACTTGGTCACTATTCATGGCCGAAAAAAACTATTCACCAAGAACAAAAAGTTGTCAGATAGTTGAAAATTTTCATATCCTAAGGTTTATCTAGCTCTTAAATCCTTCTACGGTATCAGATTTCCAATTTAAAGAATTTTAAGTAAGAGTTTCAGATTTATGACAATTCAACGGCTGATTTGAAAAATTGTTCGGTTAAAATTGTAGTATTCTCCGTTCTGAATCTAGTGGTACCCTCAGTTTTAAGATCGAAAGCAAATATGCACTCCAGATCTAGAGAAGAAAATGAAGATTACTATTCACACTATTCATAATTCTGTAACTCCTCTCAGTTTCTGTCTCCCCCTCCTCATTTTCCCTTTTTCCTTTTATTATTTTTTATTATTATATAATAATTAAATATTTAGATTTATTTTCATTTTATTTCATATATATTCAGATAAATACCGTTTTTCATCCTAAAACATCCCAAAAAATTTCTAAAAATTTACGTTCTCATAAAACTTTAGTTGAACTCTTACATTATATTTTTTCTTAATAAAAATCTTAATAAAACAAATAACAAAATAAATATCTTTATGCAAAATAAAAGAAATAATATTTTTAAAAATAAAACAAAAATTTATTAGAAGCCAATATAATTATTTTAATTAAAAGTATACTTACTTTTAGCATAACATAATCATTTTTTTTAAATAAATAAAAATATATTTGTTTATAGCAAAACATTATCATTTTAAAAAATAAAAATTACGGGATATTGTAACAACTCCAATTAAGTATCAAATTTTTTTTTAAATACCTTGAAGTTATTACCTGCTTACAACTTAACTCAATATAACATTTATTTAATTTATACAATATAGAGTTCACATACATGTCATTAATCAAAACATACATACAACATATCAAACACATAAAAATCTACATCTTATTTATTCTGGTTGACCAATTCCGGAGATACAGGTGCGGGTGGTTGCACCGTCACCGGGATCTAAGCCAACTCGACCACAAACATTTTATTTGCTTCTGGGATCTGCCCAACATAAAGTACTCGATCCAACGTGCACTAAAAGCCAGAGCCATAGAAAAATCTGCATAACTAATTTTCTGAACATGATATGGAAATATAGTGAGAATTAAATCCCAGTAGGTTCAACAATAAATCATCATCAATATAGCTCATCACGTCATGTTCAGTTGTATAAACTACAGAAAATATCTTTGGTCACATGAATGCATTACATCTATGTACATAAGAATCATACAGTAATGATATGTATGACATGATTAACTATTTTTAGAATATCATATGATGGCCATTAACTTATTCTCATTTCAAGCTACCCCGGTCAAGGTGAGTATCCTCTACTCTTCGGTACAGGTTTTTCTCGCTCCATCCGACATGGCACACTTTCTCTTTCTTTTCTCATAATCATAATCATAATCATAATCGTTGGTAGGGCGTCCCCTACTGGTGCACCACACGGATTGCCATGTAATCGTGCTCATTTCTTATCTTTTCACAATGATAGCAAAAAATATGCTTTCAATAACAAGTATGTTCATCAAAATATAACTATTACCATAAATCATTGGTAATCATGTCATGAACATAACCATTTCAAATATCACTTAATAAAATATTTCCATGTCAGAATTTCACACTTAAGATGGTAAGAAGTTCATACAATGGCAATGGCTATGGCATATACTAGTCATTTATAAGATTCGCCTTCTTTTTTAAATATTAATTTTATTTCTTTATTTTCTTGATGCAAGTTTTCATCATATCTAACCATCTCTTACTAATCAGAGAAGAACTCCCTCATTTGAACTCTGATTTAGGTGATCTTGGTGACAATTTCAAGATAAAACAATTATCAAAAACATTATAGGGAAATATTAAGAAATCAAGGTGATATTACTCCCTCAATGTACAGGTTATTTCTTCTCAGATAGGTTCTGACCTTTACCTACTAATCGGAACATATCTACCTCATATGGACTCCAAATTGCGTAATTCCAGTCGCTATAAATTCGTGACACACATATCTATAATTCTTATGTTAACTATTTATTTTAATTCCATACAGATAATTTCCCGAAATTAAAATACAGAAGCTATCCTAACATATTCTTCTCTGACCTTTGAATACTAATTAGCTCATATCTTCCTCATATGTACTCCAAATTGAATGATTCAAGTGGAAAAAAATCCTTGACACACATAGCTATAATTCTTATGTTAGTCATTTATTTTAATTCCTTACAGATAATTCCTAAAAATTAAAATACAGAAGCTATCCTAACATATTCTTCCCTAATGAACCATTTTCTGACCTTTGACTACTAATCGTCTCATATCTTCCTCATATGGACTCCAAATTGAATGATGCCAGTGGCTAAAAATCGTTGACACACCTAACTATAATTCTTATGTTAATCATTTATTTTAATTCCATACAGATAATTCCCAAAAATTAAAATACAGACGATATCCTAATATATTCTTCCCTGATGAACTATTTTATGACCTTTGACTACTAATCAACTCATATCTTCCTCATATGGTCTCCAAATTGAATGATTTCAGTGGCTACAAATCCGTGAAACACATGAATATAATTATTATGTTAACCATCTATTTTAATTCCATACATAAAATTCCCAGAAATTAAAATAAAGAAGCTATCTTAACATATTCTTCCCTGATAAACCATTTTCTGACCTTTGACTACTAATCGGCTCATATTTTCCACATATAGACTCCAAATTGAATGATTCTGTTGGTTAAAAATCGTTGATACACCTAGCTATAATGCTTATGTTAACCATTGATTTTAATTCCATACAGATAATTCCCAGAAATTAAAATACAAACGATATGGTAATATATTCTTCCCTCATTAACTATTTTATGATCTTTGACTACTAATCAGCTCATATCTTCCTCATATGGTCTCCAAACTGAATGATTTCAGTGGCTAAAAATCTGTGATACACATGACTATAATTCTTATGTTAACCATTTATTTTAATTCCATACAACAAATTCCCAGAAATTAAAATACAAAAGCTATCCTAACATATTCTTCCCTGATGAACCATTTTCTGAACTTTGACTACTAATCGGACCATATCTACCTCTTATGGACTCCAAATTGAATGATTCTAGTGGCTAAACTTCCGTGACACATATAGATTTAATTTTTATGTTAACTATTTATTTTAATTCCCTACAAATAATTCCTATAAATTAAAACACGGAAGTTATCCTAACATATTCTTCCCTAATGAACCATTTTCTGACCTTTACTTACTGATCAGACCTTCTCTACCTCATGGAGACTCCAAATTGAATGATTCCAGTGGCTTACAATCTGTGACACATAGATCTTTAATTCTTATGTTAACTATTTATTTTAATTTCCTATAGATAATTCCCAAAAATGAAAACACAGAAGCTAAAAATTTTGCCACCCATAGCCATACCTATGCAGAACTTTCTATACGAGTCTAAGTATTCAAACATACATCACATGCAAGATCAATATGTAACATGATATAGCAACATCATGAAAAATTATCAAAGTTCTAAGATCAAAATCTCATATAAGTATTATAAGTTTCAAAAATTTTCTTCAAAAAACAATATTGTTAAACTTACCTGGAGCACTTAGTCCCCTAGAATTCTCCTTCCTCTTTCTTCCTTTCTTCCTCTCCTTTCCTCACTCTACCTTAATTCTATTTTTCCTCTCCCTCACTTGGACGAAATTATAATGTTGTAAGGGTGGGTTTTCTTATATAGACCACCAAATAATTCACCTTTCATGATCATGGGTCTACCTTATCACAATTAGATTACACTTGGTTGGATTTTTGGAAAACAAACAACTTATGTTCTTGTCTTCCTCTTCCTTAGTCAAGATATGCATAGGAAAAGGAGATTTGTATTTTGAAAATTATGATAATATGTTCTTAAGATATGGCACAAGGTCCCTTTGATTTAGGAATTCATTTCCATTTTCTTTTTTCTTAAACAAGTATGATAGGTTTGCCTTTTTAGGTGGAAAATTTCTAACCCCTGAATTTCCATTATTTGGTTGATATTACTTATGTGGGATAGGAATGTTTTGTCCTAATGCCATGTATTATCATACCAATTGCTAAAATTATGAGTGTAGGATATAGATGTTTTTGTCCTAAAGCCTTGTATTATCATGCCACTTGCCAAAATTATGAATGTAGAATCACACCACTTGCTAAATTTTTGTCTTAATGCTATGTAACCTAATCTTTATTATTATTACATTATTATATCATCACCTATTTTATTTTATTTTATTTTTTCTCTTGGATTTGGGCTTATTCCTACCCATTTTCTTTGCTTTGGATAAAATTGAACCTTTCTTGGAGGGCTTGGTCACATTTTCATAATTTTTGGGCTATTGGTCCAATTACTATATCCTAGTCCAAGTCTATTTTTTATTTCTTCCTTAGGTTATCCAATGGGCTCGCTAGAAACTTATGTGAAGTGGAAAAACTCTATATGAAGTGTCCATAGGTAAAAGCCCAATGTATGGGTAAGGATTTTAAACTTAGTAACTCTAGTTCTTGAATTAGGCAAAATTACCCTAATCCAATGTTCTTGAAATTTTATGACCTTTACTTGTTTCTAAAAATTTATCTTCCTTATCCAAGAATTTTGCATCTCTTTAGTATGTTATTTCTAATTGTTTTTCCTATTAGGTTTTCCCTATTTATTTGTTCTCTTAATGTTAGAAATGTTTTCTATGCATTTATATAAGGTGAAAAATTTCTAAGGATTATATTTCCTTAGATATCTAAAATATTGTCTAATAAATTTTATTACCTTAATTAAATATTTATGTACTTTTATCAATAAAAGAAACAAAATTAGGGATGTTACATTTATCTCCCCTTAAAAGAAATTTTGTCCTCAAAATTTTAGAAATTACCTAATAAGAACAATTGCGGATATTTCTTCCTCGTGACTTCTTCCAGCTCCCAAGTTGCTTCTTCTGGAGTCAAACCTTCCCATAACACCTTAACAAGGGGAATGATTTGATTTCTCAGTTTCTTCACGTCAGTGTCCAATATGGATGTAGGTACTACTATAAAAAATAAGTACCCTCTTCCTAGGATAGATAACTTATTGGATCAATTAAAGGGAGCCTCCATCTTTTCTAAAATTGACTTGAGGTTAGAATATCATCAGATTAGGATCAAGGAGGAGGACGTACCAAAAACTGCCTTCAGGACTAGGTATAGGCACTATGAGTTTCTCGTAATGCCCTTCGGGTTGACGAAACAGGAGGTTTATACAAAACTTCTCTCATATAGCCTTGCCATTGACTAAATTGACTAGGAAGGGAAGTCCTTTCAAATGGACTGATCAATGTGAAGCTAGTTTTAAGGAGCTGAAGACAAGACTGACCACTCCTCCTGTTTTAATTATTCCAAACCCCGCAGGACATTTTAAAGTGTATAGTGATGCTTCAAAGAATGGACTAGGGTGTGTGCTAATGCAAGACAAGAGAGTAGTTGCTTACGCCTCTAGACAACTAAGACCCCACGAAGGAAACTATCCAACCCATGATCTTGAATTAGCGGCAGTGGTGTTTGCCTTAAAGATTTGGCGATACTATTTGTACGGGGCAACCTTTGAAGTGTATTGTGATCATAAGAGTCTTAAATACCTCTTTGATCAGAAGGAGTTAAATATGAGTCAACGAAGATGGGTAGAATTCCTCAATGACTACAAGTTTGAGATAAAGTATCATCCCGGAAAGGTGAATGTTGTAGCAGATGCTTTGAGTCAAAAATCTCTGCACATGGGTCAGATGATTAACTTGATTGGCATTTAGCATCAATAATTGGACCTCCTCTTTCAGAGTAGGAGGTAAAAATTCAACGGTCTTGTTACAACAATTCAACAAGACTCAATTTCTAGACATCCAGTCTAACCCTAGAATGACCTCAATACCTCTTAAAGGTAAACAAACGAGGTCTGCAGAAAAAGTTTTCTCCTGGATGGTGACTTGACAGTCTTTACATACAGAGGAAGTTAATACCCTTTCCCCTGTAGGGGTTACTACGGATAGCTCATAGGGAGTTTTAAAAATAGGAAACTGAAACTTCCTAAGACATTCTTTTGATATAAATGAATGACTAGCACCAAAGTCAAATAACACCATAAGAGCAAATCCATAGATATAGCATGTACCTTGAATCATTTTAGAAGATTGAGCAGCTTCTTAGTCGCTCAGGGTGAAAACCATTCCTTTCACCTGAGGCCTCTATTCTGGCTACTTCCCCACATTCTGTGGGCAGTTTCTCGCAAAATGTCCCTTTTGTCCACAATTGAAGCAGACATCTTGTCCCATGCAGCATGGCCAATTACCATGCATGCGTCCGCACTTAGTGCACTTGACTGGGGCGAGGTCTTGTTGAAAAGGTCTAGGACCCGCAGTCAATGGCCTCTTACCAGCTCCATACCATATGAGGAAGATATGAGCCGATTAGTAGTCAAAGGTCAGAAAATGGTTCATCAGGGAAGAATATGTTAGGATAGCTTCTGTATTTTAATTTCTGGGAATTTTTTTGTATGGAATTAAAATAAATGGTTAACATAAGAATTATATTCATGTGTGTCACGGATTTTGAGCCACTAAAATCATTCAATTTGGAGACCATATGAGGAAGATATGAGCTGATTAGTAGTCAAAGGTCATAAAATAGTTCATCAGGGAAGAATATATTAGGATATCATATTTATTTTAATTTCTGAGAATTATCTGTATGGAATTAAAATAAATGGTTCACATAAGAATTATAGCTAGGTGTGTCAACGATTTTTAGCCACTGGAATCATTCAAGTTGGAGTCCATATGAGGAAGATATGAGCTGATTAGTAGTCAAAGGTCAGAAAATGGTTCATCAGGGAAGAATATGTTAGGATAGCTTCTGTATTTTAATTTTTGGGAATTATCTGTAAGGAATTACAATAAATGGTTAACATAAGAATTATATCTATGTGTGTCATGGATTTTTAGCCACTGGAATCATGCAATTTGGAGTACATATGAGGAAGATATGAGCTAATTAGTATTCAAAGGTCAAAGAAGAATATGTTAGGATAGCTTCTGTATTTTAATTTTTGGAAATTATCTGTATGGAATTAAAATAAATGGTTAACATAAGAATTATAGATATGTGCATCTTGGATTTTTAGCCATTGGAATCACGCAAGTTGGAGTCCATATGAGGTAGATATGTTCTGATTAGTAGGTAGAGGTCAGAACCTATCTGAGAAGAAATAACCTGTACGTTGAGGGAGTAATATCACCTTGATTTCTTAATATTTCCCTATAATGTTCAACATAATTATTTTAGAGAATTGTTTTATCTTGAAATTGTCACCAAGATCACCTAAATCGGAGTTCAAAAGAGGGAGTTCTTCTCTGATTAGTAAGAGATGCTTAGATATGATGAAAACTTGCATCAAGAAAATAAAGAAATAAAAGTAATATTTAAAAAAGAAGGCGAATCTTAAAAATGACTAGTATATGCCATAGCCATTGCCATTGTATGAACTTCTTACCATCTTAAGTGTGAAATTATGACATGGAAATATTTTATTAAGTGATATTTGAAATGGTTATGTTCATGACATGATTACCAATGATTTATGGTAATAGTTATATTTTGATGAACATACTTGTTATTGAAAGCATATTTTTTGCTATCATTGTGAAAAGAAAAGAAATGAGCACGGTCACATGGCAGTCCGTGTGGTGCACCAGTAGGGGATGCCCTACCAACGGTTATGATTATGATTATGATTATGAGAAAGGAAAGAGAAAGTGTGCCATGTCGGACGGAGTGAGAAAAGCCTGTACCGGAGAGTAGAGGATACTCACCCTGACCGGGGTAGCTTGAAATGAGAATAAGTTGATGGCCATCATATGATATTCTAAAAATAGTTAATCATGTCATACATATCATTACTGTATGATTCTTATGTGCATAGATGTAATGCATTCATGTGACCAAAGATATTTTCTGTAGTTTATACAGCTGAACATGACGTGATAAACTATATTGATGATGATTTATTGTTGAACCTACTGGGATTTAATTCTCACTATATCATGTTCAGAAAATTAGTTATGCATATTTTTCTATGGCTCTAGCTTTTAGTGCACGTTGGATCGAGTACTTTTTGTTGGGCAGATCCCAGAAGCAAATAAAATGTTTGTGGTCGAGTTGGCTTAGATTACCTCCCAAGAGAGAGATAGAGTTCTTTATTGATCTCCTACCTGGGACAGGGCCTATCTCTATTGCACCATATCGAATGGCCTCGAAGGAACTATAGGAACTCAAAAAGCAGTTGGAGGAACTATTAGACAAGCAATTCATTAGACCGAGTGTATCACCTTGGGGAGCTCCTGTATTGTTTGTTAAGAAGAAAGACGGGATCTTGAGACTATGCATAGATTACAGACACCTGAATAAGGTGACTATCAAAAACAAGTACCCTCTCCCTTAGGAATAAGCCCAAATCCAAGAGGAAAAATAAAATAAAATAAAATAGGTGATGATATAATAATGTAATAATAATAAAGATTAGGTTACATGGCATTAAGACAAAAATTTAACAAGTGGTGTGATTCTACATTCATAATTTTGGCAAGTGGCATGATAATACAAGGCTTTAGGACAAAAACATCTATATCCTACACTCATAATTTTATCAATTGGTATGATAATACATGGCATTAGGACAAAACACCTCATATGCACTCCAAATTGAATGATTCTAATGGCTAAAAATCTTTGACACACCTAGCTATAATTCTTATGTTAACCATTTATTTTAATTCCATACAGATAATTCTCAGAAATTAAAATAAATACAATATCCTAATATATTCTTTCCTGATGAACTATTTTATGACCTTTGACTACTAATTAGCTTATATCTTCCTCATATGGTCTCCAAATTGAATGATTTCAGTGGCTAAAAATCTGTGACACACATGACTATAATTCTTATGTTAACCATTTATTTTAATTCCATACAGAAAATTCTCAGAAATTAAAATACAGAAACTATCCTAACATATTCTTCCTTTGCTTCTCGTCCTCGACTGCCCTTAAACTCTTTTCCAGGAGTCTGCATTTATTTATCAGAGGTACAAACTCCCTGATCTCCATAGCTATAACAGCATTCTTTATCTCTGGGTTTAGTCCGACTTCAAACTTAACCGCCTTCCATGCTTCATCTGGGTTATATCGCAGATAAGAGGAGAACTTAGACATAACCCAAATGGTGAGAATGATGCTAACAACTAGATGGCTGGAAAAGAATATGACATATCCGAGTTTTTGAGGATTAGACCACCTTATGTCCGTGGTGGCTATGACCCAATGGTAGCCGAAAGTTGGATAAGGGAATTAGAGAAAATCTTTGAAGTGATGGGCTATACTTAAGAGCAGCAAGTTATTTTTGCTGCATATATGTTAAAGGATGAAGCAGAATACTGGTGGCGTGGAGCTAGAGAACTTTTAGTTCATTAGGGAAGACAGATCACCTGGCAAGTGAATACGAGAGAAGTTTTGTATAAACCTCCTGTAGTATCTTGCCAAACCCAGGAAACTTCTAACTTCTGTAACCGTCTTTGGTCTCTCCCACTGAATCACTACTTCCTTCTTGCTAGGATCTACGGCTACCCCTCTATTAGAGATGACATGTCCGAGAAACTTCACCTCTGACAGCCAAAATTCACACTTATCAAATTTGGCATATAACTTTTTCTCTTTCAGCAGTTGCAACACGATTCAGAGATGTTGTTCATGTTCTTTTTCACTCTTAGAGTATATCAAGATGTCATCAATGAACACTACAACAAATTGATCTAGGTAGGGTCGAAAAATGTGATTCATGTAATCCATGAAAATTGCAGGTGCATTCGTCAACCCAAAGGGCATTATGAGAAACTCATAGTGCCCATACCAGTCGTGAAGGCAGTTTATGGTACGTCCTCCTCCTTGATCCTAATATGATGATAATGGCATATCCGAGTTTCTGAGGACTAGACCACCTTATTTCCAAGGTGGCTATGACCCAACGGTAGCCGAAAGTTGGATAAGGGAATTAGAGAAAATCTTTGAAGTGATGGGCTGTACTGAAGAGTAGCAAGTTATTTTTGCTGCATATATGTTAAAGGATGAAGCAGAATACTGGTGGCGTGGAGCTAGAGAACTTTTAGCTCATCAGGGAAGACAGATCACCTGGCAAGTGTTCAAGAACATTTTTTTTGAAAAGTACTTTCCCAGTACTGTACGGGTAGAGAAAGAGATCGAATTTCTCCAACTCAGGCAAGGTAGCATGACTGTGGACCAGTATATCGCAAGGTTTGAGGAGATGTCTAAGTTCTCCTCTTATTTGCGATATAACCCAGATGAAGCATGGAAGGCGGTTAAGTTTGAAGCCAGACTAAACCCAGAGATAAAGAATGCTGTTATGCCATGTAACCTAATTTTTATTATTATTACATTATTATATCATCACCTAATTTATTTTATTTTATTTTTCCTCTTGGATTTGGGCTTATTCCTATCCATTATAGGCTTATTCCTACCCATTTTCTTTGCTTTGGATAAAATTGAACCTTTCTTGGAGGGCTTGGTCACATTTTCATAATTTTTGGGCTATTGTTCCAATTACTATATCCTAGTCCAAGTCTATTTTTTATTTCTTCCTTTGGTTATCCAATGGGCTTGCTAGAAACTTATGTGAAGTGGAAAAACTCTATATGAAGTGTCCATAGGTAAAAGCCCAATGTATGGGTAAAGATTTTAATCTTAGTAACTCTAGTTCTTGAATTAGGCAAAATTACCCTAATCCAATGTTCTTGAAATTTTATGACCTTTACTTGTTTCTAAAAATTTATCTTCCTTATCCAAGAATTTTGCATCTCTTTAGTATGTTATTTCTAACTGTTTTTCCTATTAGGTTTTCCCTATTTATTTGTTCTCTTAATGTTAGAAACGTTTTCTATGCATTTACATAAGGTGAAAAGTTTCTAAGGATTATATTTCCTTAGATATCTAAAATATTGTCTAATAAATTTTATTTCCTTAATTAAATATTTATGTACTTTTATCAATAAAAGAAATGAAATTAGGGATGTTACAGATATTACATGAGGTTCTTGGTATACACACCCTTTTCAGCATTACCTCTTATTCTTTTTCTTCAAGAGACTCCAAATGTCCCTCATAGTCATCTTCTTTGTCATTTAACTGGTAGGCAGCGTTAATAGCATTAGGGTAGATTGGCACCTAGGTTTCTCTAACCCTCACAAAGTCGGCAGTATCTTTTGGGAAGTTAGCGTAAAACTCCATCACTAGTGGAATCATGGTAGATTGGGGGTGTTTTGTGAAGTCCTGCCAACCCCTCTACTTCACCATTGTAGCAACGTACATCGGCACCCCCAAATCTTCAGCATTTGTAAAGGTGAACCCTTTCTCTGCACAGAATTTCCATTGGACAGTTTCTTCGTCATGCCTCTTCTAGTTCTCCTCAAAGTTGAATTTCTTCATCTTGCTCGCCTTCCTCATTATTGTCTTCACCCTCGACATGGTTTGTAGATGAAAGATGTTATGAGATGAAGTTCCAACCTTTCTCAAAGAAGTTCTCAGAGCGTGAGGGAGCAATTCTTGGCTACAAGTACACCAAGGGCCTTTGGGACTTTCTCAAAGTTGTACAGACTACAGAAGGTGAATGGGCACTTCCGAAGTTGGTTAAGGAAAATGGGGGAGGTCGTGACTTATGGGTGCCTTTTAGTTTCCCGCACTCCCTCTTTTTTTTTATATGACAGGGCCCTAAGTGTTGGGATGCTCTTTTTTTTTTCTTTTCTTTTTGTTTCGCGCACTGGATTGCCCATGCCATTTTTTCTTTAGCCTAGCTTCTTCCTTCTTCTTTCTAGCCCTGAGTGATCCTAGTGACCCAATGTCATTCATCTTCTTACCAGGGGAAGACTCCTTGTTTCAGGGGAATATGCTTTTGCTATAGCATTTCCGTGGCAAATTTTAAGAACTATAATTTTGACTCTAATGCTTCATTTGGTCTGAAAATTAAACACAACTAATATTAAAAACACAATTGAAGCTACTTAACAACTATAAAATAAAATGAAAATTTGTTAAAGTGTGAATTACCTCCCATTAGCGCTTGTTTTATAGTTGATAGGCTGACTACTTCCCTTTTCATCTTTCTTGCAATTGAATTGAGGTGTGCTGGCTTTCCACTTCACCTCCAAAATAGTGTTTGATCCTTTACCCGTTTACCTTAAATGTCCTTTCTGATTTCTCTTCTTCCAATTGAACAGCTCCGAATGGGAAAACTTGGTTAATGCGGAAAGGACCAGACCAACGAGACTTGAGTTTTCCAAGGAACAAAGTTAATCTAGAATTGAATAACAGGACTTGTTGCCCCACTTCAAAGTCCCATAGTTGTATTTTCTTGTCATGCCATCGCTTTGTTTATTCTTTGTAGAGCTTAGCATTCTCATAGGACTGCCTACGGAATTCATCCAATTCATTTAGCTGCAATATTCTTTTTTCTCCAGCAACCTCTAAAGTTAAGTTGAAGTTCTTGATTGGCCAGTATGCCCGATGCTCTAGCTCCACTGGCAAATGAAAAGCCTTTCCAAACACTAACTTATACGAAGACATCCCCAAAGGTGTTTTATAGGCTGTTCGATAAGCCCATAACGCCTCATCCAACCTTGAAGATCAGTCTTTTCTAGCTGGGCCCATAATTTTTTCGAGGATTCTCTTGATTTCTCTATTTAAAATTTTAGCTTGCCCACTAGTTTGGGGGTGGTATGGGGTTGCCACCTTATCTTTAACACTATACTTGGCCAACAATGCTTCAAACTATCTTTTACAGAAGTAGGATCCTCCATCACTGATGATTGCTAGTGGAGATCGAAATATGGTGAAGATGTTCTTTTTAAGAAACTTTGTCACCACCCTTGCATTATTGGTTGGAAAATCTCCACTGGCAAATGACAAGCCTTGCCAAACACTAACTTATATGGAGACATCCCCAAAGGTGTTTTATAAGGGGTGTTTTATAGGCTATTTGATTAACCCACAACGCGTCATCCAACCTTGAAAACTAGCCTTTTCTAGTTGGGCCCACAGTTTTTTCGAGGATTCTCTTGATTTCTCTGTTTGAGATTTCAGTTTGCCCACTAGTTTAGGGGTGGTATGGGGTTACCACCTTGTGTTTAACTCCATACTTGGCCAGCAGTGCTTCAAATTGTATATTATAGAAGTAGGATCCTCCATCACTGATGATTGCTCGTGGAGTTCTAAATCTGGTGAAGATGTTCTTTTTAAGGAACTTTGTCACCACCCTTGCATCATTGGTTGGAAAAGCTCATGCTTCCACCCACTTTGAGACGTAGTCAATAGCAACCAGGATATATTGATTCTCGAAATTCGAAGGGAACGGCTCTATGAAATCTATCTCCCATACATCAAACAATTTCACTTCCAAAATATTGTTTAGAGGCATTTCATGTCTTCTAGATATATTCCCTACTGTTTGGCACCTATCACATTGCGTCACAAAAGAGTGGGAATCCTTAAACAATGAAGGCCAGTAGAACCTTACTTGCAGCACCTTGTTTGCAGTCTGAATTCCTCCAAAGTGGCCTCCATAGGGTAAGGCATGTCATTGCTGTAGGATAGGCTCCATTTCTTCCTTCGGATTACATCTCCTAATCATCTGGTTGGCACACTACTTAAAGAGATATGGTTTATCCTAGTGGTATGAATTGACGTCATGTAGAAATTTCTTGTTCTGATGTGATGTCAAATCTAGTGGAAGCAGTCTACTCACCAAGTAATTCACGTAATTAGCATACCTTGGCGTATGAGCTTGAGATATCAAGAAAAGCTGCTCATTCGGGAACTTCTCATTGATTTCCTCTACATTTTCTCTGTCTTATTCAAGTCTAGAAAGGAGGTCAACTACTTGATTTTTAATTCCCTTTCTATCCTTGATTTCCAAATCGAATTCTTGTAAAAGGAGCACCTATCGGATGAGTCTTGGTTTTGAATCCTTCTTCTTTACTAAGAGTGGTCAATATACACAATCACCATGGTGCCCACTAAGTAAGATCTAAATTTTTCAAAAGCAAACACAACTGCTAGCAACTCCTTCTCTGTCACGGTGTAATTGAGTTGAGCCCTTTGTAGTGTCTTACAAGCATAGTATATGGAGTGAAACACCTTATTCCTACGTTGGTTGAGAAATACACCTAGAGCTACATCACTTACGTCAAACATAAGCTCAAATGGTGATGCCCAGTCTGGTGCCACAATAACAAGCACTGTACTCAACTTTTTCTTAAGTTCACGGAATGCTTTCATGCAATCTTCGTCGAAACAAAATGTTATGTCTTTTTGGAGAAGATTGCACAGGGGCTTAGCAATCTTGGAAAAATCCTTAATGAATCATCTATAAAATCTTGCATGCCAAAGAAAGCTTTTAATACCTTTCACTGAAGTGGAAGGAGGCAGCTTCTCAATGATTTCTACCTTTGCATTATCAACTTCTAGCCCATTTTGAGAAACTTTGTGTCCCAACACAATTCCTTCTTTCACTATGAATTGACACTTCTCCCAATTCAATACAAGATTTGTCTCTTGCACTTGTTTGCTCTAACTTTGCTGCACCAATCGCTCTAGTGACCAGTTTTACATTTTGAATGGGTTACTTCCAGACTACCATTCCCTATTATTCTTAATGTTAGTTTCATACATTCCTATATAAATCCATCCTTGAGGACTACACATGGTGCTCTAAAACTATGGGGAAACAACTTCTGGCCTGTACTTCTGCCAGTGCCTTTTTCTTCAACTTCAGTCGTGGAGACAACTTCTGCTGTGGCAGCCAAGTTCTCCTCCTTTCATGTTGGGTAGTGGGAGCAGCACCTGCTACAGTAGCAAAGTGCTTAACCCACCTCTATCGTACTATACAACATCAGCTCCTAAGCATGCACCCAATATCATCTGGCTGAAGATACACCCAGTATAATTCGATTTGCAGCCCCTTTATCCTGCAATGCGCACTAAAATTTACAATCAGGCGTGATGGGTGTTCTCATATTCAGGAGATACAAAAACAATATCAAATCAAGGGGAATTAACACTAAATTAGCCAAAATGAAAAGTAATAAGCATGAAAAAAACATACATTAACTCTACTAAATTAAAGTTAATAATTTTAAAAATAAATTTCGAAACTCATTGAATTTGTGGTTCTAAATGTATTATCATTATTTGGTAAAGTGAATATTATGTGCATGAGGCATTGATTTGTAAAACTATAAAGTTACTGATTATGATTGAATGGCAAGTGTAAAGGTCATGGTGAGTTACTTGATAATTATACATTGCATCTGATGAATATGCATATATATATATATATATTTACATTTATATGTATGAATGAATATCAACATGTTGTATGGCTTGAGACGGTACCGAGTAAGGGAAACCTTATTAGCTTGAGTGAGCCAAGGGAGGACCGCTCCAACTGGGTGACAGTGGTAATGTGTGGAGGCAGATGGGTGATGAACTCACATTCTCTAATCACTTATTGTGACTGTAGTCGATCGGTCACTATGCATATAGAAAATAAGTGATTTGAGTGTATTAAAAGCTGTAACATGCTTATGCATTATGTAAAAAGAGTGGATTTTTAGTGCATATATAGTATGCTAATTATGCATAAAAAAGTTATGACTTTATCATAATATTTTAATATTTTACTATAGCTTATATAGCTGAACAAAACATCATCCCTTGCTATGTGCTTGGGAATATTTGATGGTTCTGATATAGAATCCTCATAATGTTTTCATGTGAAATATTTTAATGCATAACAACATTTGTTTAATGATCATACCGTGCTAAATATGGTTTTGGATATCTGAATATCCTTTGATTTAAGAATATTTGAAATATAGGTCCTATATGAATGTACTTCTGAACTGTATTTTCTATGTAACAAATTTTAAAGTATGAGTACATCCATATGCTGACCTAAGAGGTCATAGAAGGTATTATCTTCTCACTGAGTTATAAAACTCATTACACGATATTTTCACATTTTTCAGATAAGAATACAAAGTCTAATCCTACAGATAAGAGATTAGTTAGGTGACATATAATGTGGGTAAGTCTACGTTGCTTTCAAGGCTCACAGTTTTAAAATTATATTGTGTTTGTATTCTAGAGTGTGCTCTGAATACCATAGGTAGGATCCCTGCTTCTGTTGTTACTTTGACATTTATAACTTAGTATGTATAATGTGTATACATGAGAGAACTTATATGTATCTATTTCCATGACAAAGAATAATGTTATGCATGTTATGGTAAATATTGTAACAACTCCATTTATGTAATTTTTTTTTTTTTTTAAATACCATGAAGTTATTACCTCGTTACAACTTAACTCAATATAACATTTATTTAATTTATACAATACTGAGTTTCCATACACACTATTATTTTACAAACTACAAACCATTATTTTACAAACATTTGTACAAAGATACATATTAGTTCTAATCATCTATATCGACTACTTCCGGGGACACTGGTTCGGGTGGCACGTCCACCGGAATCTCAGTTACATCTACGACAGTTACATCAGAAATAACTGGAAGTTGCCCAAGGTAGGGCACCTCGATCCAACGTACAGAGATAATAAGTGTCATAGAGAATATCTGCATATTTATTCTTCTGAACATGATATGGAAATATAGTGAGAATTAAATCCCAGTAAGTTCAACAATAAATCATAATTTACCATCAATATAGTTCATCACGTCATGTTCAGCTGTATAAACTACAGAAAATATCTTTAGGTCACATGAATGCACTTTATCATGCACATGAAAATTATACAGTTATGACATGTATGGCATGAATAACTATTTTTCGAATTTCATATGATGGCTATCCACTTATTCTTACTTCAAGCTACCCCGGTCAGGGTGAGTATTTTCTACTTTTCGGTACGGGCTTATCTCGCTCCGTCCGACATGGCACACTTTCTCTTTCTTTTCTTATTAACATGATCATAACCGTTGGTAGGGCGTCCCCTACTGGTGCACCACACGGATTGCCATGTGACCGTGCTCATTTCTTTTCTTTTCACAATGATAGCCAAAAATATGCTTTCAATAACAAGTATGTTCATCAAAATATAACTATTACCATAAACCATTGGTAATCATGCCATGAACATAACCATTTAAAATATCACTTTATAAAACATTTCCATGTCAAAATTCCATACTAATACCTTAGTAACTGGATAGTAATTGTAGTCTGTAAACAGCGCACCAGAAAAGTTCCCAGGAAAGAGAGGTGGGTCACTAATGGACACGCTTAAGTACCATGTCTTTCCTTGCCAGAGCTTTCCTTAGACATGCACTTTTCACAAATCACAATTTTGTTTTCCAGTAACTAGAATAATTCTTTTCTGATGTGAAAATACTGCAACCACGGAGCATACTAAGATTTTTTTCAAATAAAAACCGGCACTTTCAAAACTTCTTGTAAATTTATATGAGTACTAGGGTAAATTCCATGTTAAAAATTACACACTTAAAATGGTAGTAAGTTCATGCAATGGCAATGGCTATGGCTATACTAGTCATTTATTAAGATTCATCTTCTTTTTTAAATACTAATTTTATTTCTTTATTTTCTTGATGCAGGTTTTCATCCTATCTAACCTTCTCTTACTAATCAGAGCATAACTCCCTCAATTTAACTCTGATGTAGGTGATCTTGGTGTCTATTTCAAGATAAAACAATTATCTAAAACTATTATGTTGAACATTGTAGCGAAAAATTAAGAAACAAAGGTGATATTACTCCATCAAAGTACATGATAGTTCCTCTCGGATAGGTTCTGACCTTTACTGACTAATTAGACCATATCTCCCAAATTGGAACTCCAAATTGCGTTATTTCAGTTGGTAAAAATCCATGAGCCATATATCTATAATTGTTATGTTGGCGCGCTATTTTAATTCCCTACAGAATATTCCCAGAAATTCAAAAACTAAAGCATTAATAACATACTCTTCCCTGAATAAACATTTTCTGACCTCTGCTTACTAATCGGATTATATCTACCTCATATGAACTCCAAATTGCATAATTCCAGTGGGTATATTTCCATGAGACATAGATATATAACGTTCATGTTAACCATTTATTTTAATTCCATAAAGAAAATTCCCAGAAATTAAAATACAAAAGCTGTCCTAACATAATCTTCCCTGATGAACCATTTTCTGACCTTGGCTTACTAATTGGACCATATCTACCACATGTGAACTCCAAATTGAATGATTCCAGTGGCTAAAAATCCATGACACACATATCTTTAATTCTTATGTTGACCATTTATTTTAATTCCCTACCAATAATTCCCAGAAATTAAATTACCGAAGCTATCCTAACATATTCTTCCCTGATGATTCATTTTCTGACCTTTGACTACTAATCAGACCATAGCTACCTCATATGGACTCCAAATGGAATGATTCCAGTGGCTAAAAATCCATGACACATTTATCTTTAATTCTTATGTTAACCATTTATTTTAATTCCCTACCAATAATTCCCAGAAATTAAATTACCGAAGCTATCCTAACATATTCTTCCCTGATGATTCATTTTCCGACCTTTGACTACTAATCAGACCATATCTACCTCATATGGACTCCAAATGGAATGATTCCAGTGGCTAAAAATCCGGGACACATATATCTTTAATTCTTATGTTAACCATTTATTTTAATTCCTTATAGATTGTTCCCAGAAATTAAAATACCGAAACTTAAAATTCTGCCACCCATAGCCATAACCATGCAGAACTATCTACACCAACCTAAGTATTCAAACATACATCACATGCAAGATCAATATGTAACATGATATAGCAACATCATGACCAATCATAAAAGTTCTAAGATCAAAATCTCATATAAATATTATAAGTTTCAAAAGTTTTCTTCAAAAAGAAATATTGTTAAACTTACCTTTAGCTTTCTAAACTTCTCCTTCTTCTTCCTTCCTTTCTTCTTCTCTCTTCTCTCCTTTCCTCACTCTACCTTGCTTCTATTTCTCTCTCTTTCTCACTTGGACGAAATTAAAGTGTTGTAAGGGTGGGTTCTCTTATATAGACCACCAAATAATTCACCTTTCATGATCATGGATCTACCTTATCACAATTAAGATACACTTTGTTGAATTTTTGGAAAACAAACAACTTATGTTCTTGTCTTCCTCTTCCTTAGTCAAGATATGCATAGGAAAAGGAGATTTGTATTTTGAAAATTATGATGATATGTTCTTAAGATAAGGGACAAGGTCCCTTTGATTTAGGGATTCATTTAATTTTTCTTTTGTCTTAATCAATTATGATAGGTTGCCTTTTTAAGTGGCAAATTTCTAGCCCTTCAATCTCCATTATTTGGTTGATATTATTTGTGTGGGCTATGAATGTTTTGTCCTAATACCATGTATTATCATACCACTTGCTAAAATTATGAGTGAAGGATATAGATGTTTTTGTCCTAAAGCCTTGTATTATCATGCCACTTGCCTAAATGATGAATGTAGAATCACACCACTTGCTAAATTTTTGTCTTAATGCCATGTAACCTAATCTTTATTCTTATTATTATTTCATCATCTAATTTATTTTATTTTATTTTTCCTCTTGGATTTGGGCTTATTCTTACCCATTATGGGCTTGTCCTACCCATTTTCTTTGCTTTGGATAAAATTCTTCCTTTCTTGGTGGGCTTGGTCACATTTTCATAATTTTTGGGCTATTGGTGAAATTACTATATCCTAGTCCAAGTCTATGTTTAATTTCTTGTTTAGGTTATCCAATGGGCTTGCTAGAAACTTATGTGAAGTGGAAAAACTCTATATGAAGTGTCCATAGGTAAAAGCCCAATGTATGGGTAAAGATTTTAAACTTAGTAACTATAGTTCTTGAATTAGGAAAAATTACCCTAATTCAATGTTCTTTGAAATTTTAAGACCTTTACTTGTTTCTAAAAATTTATCTTCCTTATCCAAGAATTTTGCATCTCTTTAGTATGTTATTTCTAATTTCTTTCCTATTAGATTTTCCTTCTTTATTTGTTCTCTTAATGTTAGAAACATTTTCTATGCATATACATAAGGTGAAGAATTTCTAAGGATTATATTTCCTTAGATATCTAAAATATTGTCTAATAAATTTTATTTCCTTAATTAAATTTTTTATGTACCTTTATCAATAAAAGAAACGAAATTTAGGATGTTACATTTCTCTCCCCCTAAAAGAAATTTTGTCCTCAAAATTTCAGAAATTACCTTATAAGAACAATTGCGGATATTTCTTCCTCATGACTTCTTCCAGCTCCCAAGTTGCTTCTTCCGGAGTCAAACCTTCCCATAACACCTTAACTAGGGGAATGGTTTTATTTCTCAGTTGCTTCACGTCAGTGTCCAATATGGATGCAGGTACTAGCTGGTATGTCATGTTCTCCTTTATTTGGATTGGTTCATCCAGTATTATATGTGATGAATCTGAAAGATACTTCCGCAGCTGTGATACGTGGAAAACATTATGCAGGTTGGACAAATTAGGTGGGAGAGCAACTTGATATGCTGATGTCCCAACTTTCTTTAGAATTTGGTAGGGTCCTAAAAATCGCGGACTTAGCTTTCTTGTTTTGAGAGACCTACCAACTCCAGTAGTCGGGGAAAGTTTCAGAAATACATGGTCTCCTTCCTCAAACTCTAGAGGTCTATGTCTCTTATCGTAGTAACTCTTTTGCCGACTCTGAGCTGTAAGTATTTTGTTTCGTATCATCCTGATTTGTTCAGTGGTTTGTTGAACTAAATCAGGACCTAACAAGTTCTTTTCTCCTACCTCGAACCAACATAGTGGAGATCGGCACTTTCTACCGTATAAAGCTTCATAGGGGGCCATCTTAATGCTAGAGTGATAGCTATTATTATAAGCAAACTCTACTAAAGGTAGGTACTTATCCCATCCTTTACCTTGCTCTATCACACAGGCCCTCAACATATCTTCTAGGGTTTGAATGGTTCGTTCTGTCTGCCCGTCAGTTTGAGGATGGTAGGCAGTACTGAACCGCAATTGAGTACCAAAAGCTTCTTGCAATGCCTTCCAAAACCTCGACGTGAACCTCGGATCTCTATCAGAAACAATATTTAAGGGAATCCCATGGAGTCTAACTATTTCCTGAACGTACAATTGGGCCAATTTATCTAGTGAAAAGTTTATTTTTATGGGCAAAAAGTGAGCAGATTTGGTTAATCTGTCAACTATTACCCAGATAGAGTCATGTCCCACTGAGGTCTTAGGTAAACCTACAACAAAGTCCATCGAAATACTGTCCCATTTCCATTCAGGAATCTCCAGAGGTTGAAGAAATCCTGCTGGCTTTTGATGTTCCACTTTCACCTTCTGACAAGTTAAACATTTTGCCACGAACTCAGCAATGTCATTTTTCATCCCTGGCCACCAATACATCCTTTTTAAATCCTGGTACATTTTAGTGCATCCAGGATGGATTGTGTATTTACTTTGATGCGCTTCCTTCAGTATCTTAGTCCTCAACTCTTGTTCTTGAGGGACACAAATCCTTCCCTGATACATGATTGCTCCATCTTCCATTACAGAAAAATTACCTTGGTCTTTATGATCTTGTAAGTATTGATCGTGAGCTTGAGCTTCTTTGATCTGGGCTCTAAGGTCAGACCCTATACTTAAACCATTAATGACTAGATTCTTTGGAGTAAGAGTAGTGGCTAGCTTCAAATTTCGAAACTCCTCTAGCATCTGCATCTCATACACCATCATCTGACCCATATGCAGAGATTTTCGACTCAAGGCATCTGCTACAACATTCGCCTTTCCGGGATGATACTTTATCTCAAACTTGTAGTCATTGAGGAATTCTACCCATCTTCGTTGCCTCATATTTAACTCCTTCTGATCAAAGAGGTATTTAAGACTCTTATGATCACAATATACTTCAAAGGTTGCCCCGTATAAATAGTGTCGCCAAATCTTTAAGGCAAACACTACTGCCGCTAATTCAAGATCATGGGTTGGATAGTTTCCTTCGTGGGGTCTTAGTTGTCTAGAGGCGTAAGCAACTACTCTCTTGTCTTGCATTAACACACACCCTAGCCCTTTCTTTGAAGCATCACTATACACTTCAAAATGTCCTGTGGGGTCTGGAATAATTAAAACAGGAGGAGTGGTCAGTCTTGTCTTCAGCTCCTGAAAACTAGCATCACATTGATCAGTCCATTTGAAAGGACTTCCCTTCCTGGTCAATTTAGTCAATGGCAAGGCTATACGAGAGAAGTTTTGTATAAATCTCCTGTAGTATCCTGCCAAACCAAGGAAACTTCTGATTTCCGTAACCGTCTTTGGTGTCTCCCACTTAATCACTGCTTCCGTCTTGCTAGGATCTACGGCTACCCCTCTATTAGAGATGACATGTCCGAGAAACTTCACCTCTGACAACCAAAATTCACACTTCTCCAATTTAGCATATAACTTTTTCTCTTTCAGCACTTGTAGCACGATTCGGAGATGTTGTTCATGTTCTTTCTCACTCTTAGAATATATCAAGATGTCATCAATGAACACTACAACAAATTGATCTAGGTAGGGTCGAAAAATGCGATTCATGTAATCCATGAAAATTGCAGGTGCATTAGTCAACCCAAAGGGCATTACGAGAAACTCATAGTGCCCATACCTAGTCCTGAAGGCAGTTTTTGGTATGTCCTCCTCCTTAATCCTAATCTGATGATATCCTGATCGCAAGTCAATTTTAGAAAAGATGGAGGCACCCTTTAATTGATCCAATAAGTCATCTATCCTAGGGAGAGGGTACTTATTTTTGATAGTCACCTTATTCAGCTGTCTGTAATCTATGCATAGTCTCAAACTCCCGTCTTTCTTCTTAACAAACAATACAGGAGCTCCCCAAGGTGATACACTCGGTTTAATGAATTGCTTGTCTAATAGTTCCTCCAACTGCTTCTTTAGTTCTTGTAGTTCCTTCGAGGCCATTCGATATGGTGCAATAGAGATAGGCCCTGTCCCAGGTAGGAGATCAATAGAGAACTCTATCTCTCTCTTGGGAGGTAAGCCTGGAATATCTGATGGAAACACTTCAGGAAACTCGTTGGCTATTGGAATTTCATCAAGTTTCGATTCGACTTCTAGGTTTGATAAATACAAGAGAATGTATCCAAGTACTCCATTCTTCAACTCCCTATTAACTTGATTGGCATTTAACATCAATAACTGGACCTCCTCTTTCGGAGTAGAAGGTAGAAATTCAACGGTCTTGTTACAACAATTCAACAAGACTCGATTTCTAGACATCCAGTCTAACCCTAGAATGACCTCAATACCTCTTAAAGGTAAACTGACGAGGTCTACAGAAAAAGTTTTCTCCTGGATGGTGACTTGACAGTCCTTACATACAGAGGAAGTTAATACCCGTTCCCCTGTAGGGGTTACTACAGATAGCTCATAGGGAGTTTCAGAAATAGGGAACTGAAACTTCCTAATACATTCTTCTGATATAAATGAATGACTAGCACCAGAGTCAAATAACACCATAAGAGCAAATCCATAAATATAGCATGTACCTTGAATCATTTCAGAAGATTGAGCTGCCTCTTGGCCGCTCAGGGTGAAAACCCTTCCTTTCACCTGAGGCCTCTGTTCTGGCTGCTTTCCTACATTCTGTGGGCAGTTTTTCGCAAAATGTCCCTTCTGTCCGTAATTGAAGCAGACATCTTGTCCCATGTAGCATGGCCGGTTACCATGCATGCGTCCGCATTTAGCGCACTTGACTGAGGCGAGGTCTTGTTGAAAAGGCCTAGGACCCGCAATCAATGGCCTCTTACCAGCTCCATATCCACTTCTTCTCACGTTCTTTCTAGGGTTGGGAAAATTTTTCTTCCTTTTCCATAGGTTTCGCCTTTGCTTCTCGTCCTCCACTGCCCTTAAACTCTTTTCCAGGAGTCTGCATTTATTTATCAGAGGTACAAACTCCCTGATCTCCATAGCTATAACAGCATTCTTTAACTCCGGGTTTAGTCCCGCTTCAAACTTAACCGCCTTCCATGCTTCATCTGGGTTATATCGCAGATAAGAGGAGAACTTAGACAGCTCCTCGAACCTTGCGATATACTGGTCCACGGTCATGCTTCCTTGCCTGAGTTGGAGAAATTCGATCTCTTTCTCTGCCCGTACAGTACTTGGAAAGTACTTTTCAAAGAAAATTTCCTTGAACACTTGCCAGGTGATCTGTCTTCCCTGATGAGCTAAAAGTTCTCTAGCTCCATGCCACCAGTATTCTGCTTCATCCTTTAACATATATGCAGCAAAAATGATTTGCTGCTCTTCAGTACAGCCCATCACTTCAAAGATTTTCTCTAATTCCCTAATCCACCTTTCGGCTACCGTTGGGTCATAACCACCTTGGAAACAAGGTGGTCTAGTCCTCAGGAACTCGGATATGCCATTATCTTTTCCAGCCGTCCGGTTGTTAGGACCAATCTCAACATTTGTGTTATTAGCATTCTGGAGATGTTGTAAAATTTGGTTGGTGGTCATAACTTGGTCTCGAATTGCCGTGGCCAGGTTGTGCAGGGTTTCCTCTGCATTGGTTGCTGGATTCCTCCTTGGTGGTGCCATTTCCTACTATGGTACAAAACAAAGTTATGCTGCTATTGAGGTGATCAAGCCCAATAGTTAGTTCAAAAATATTTAATAGCAGTCATAACACCACCTCGGCATATAGATAGGAAACACTAGTAATTTCTTACCTATATGAATCACTGATCCCCTACACAGCATAACCACAACATACTCAAGACACTATAAGATCGATTCAGATAACCATCCAACCACTGGCCATCTAGGATCGACCTGCTCTGATACCAATTATGTAACAACTCCATTTATGTAATTTTTTTTTTTTTTTTAAATACCATGAAGTTATTACCTCGTTACAACTTAACTCAATATAACATTTATTTAATTTATACAATACTGAGTTTCCATACACACTATTATTTTACAAACTACAAACCATTATTTTACAAACATTTGTACAAAGATACATATTAGTTCTAATCATCTATATCGACTACTTCCGGGGACACTGGTTCGGGTGGCACGTCCACCGGAATCTCAGTTACATCTACGACAGTTACATCAGAAATAACTGGAAGTTGCCCAAGGTAGGGCACCTCGATCCAACGTACAGAGATAATAAGTGTCATAGAGAATATCTGCATATTTATTCTTCTGAACATGATATGGAAATATAGTGAGAATTAAATCCCAGTAAGTTCAACAATAAATCATAATTTACCATCAATATAGTTCATCACGTCATGTTCAGCTGTATAAACTACAGAAAATATCTTTAGGTCACATGAATGCACTTTATCATGCACATGAAAATTATACAGTTATGACATGTATGGCATGAATAACTATTTTTCGAATTTCATATGATGGCTATCCACTTATTCTTACTTCAAGCTACCCCGGTCAGGGTGAGTATTTTCTACTTTTCGGTACGGGCTTATCTCGCTCCGTCCGACATGGCACACTTTCTCTTTCTTTTCTTATTAACATGATCATAACCGTTGGTAGGGCGTCCCCTACTGGTGCACCACACGGATTGCCATGTGACCGTGCTCATTTCTTTTCTTTTCACAATGATAGCCAAAAATATGCTTTCAATAACAAGTATGTTCATCAAAATATAACTATTACCATAAACCATTGGTAATCATGCCATGAACATAACCATTTAAAATATCACTTTATAAAACATTTCCATGTCAAAATTCCATACTAATACCTTAGTAACTGGATAGTAATTGTAGTCTGTAAACAGCGCACCAGAAAAGTTCCCAGGAAAGAGAGGTGGGTCACTAATGGACACGCTTAAGTACCATGTCTTTCCTTGCCAGAGCTTTCCTTAGACATGCACTTTTCACAAATCACAATTTTGTTTTCCAGTAACTAGAATAATTCTTTTCTGATGTGAAAATACTGCAACCACGGAGCATACTAAGATTTTTTTCAAATAAAAACCGGCACTTTCAAAACTTCTTGTAAATTTATATGAGTACTAGGGTAAATTCCATGTTAAAAATTACACACTTAAAATGGTAGTAAGTTCATGCAATGGCAATGGCTATGGCTATACTAGTCATTTATTAAGATTCATCTTCTTTTTTAAATACTAATTTTATTTCTTTATTTTCTTGATGCAGGTTTTCATCCTATCTAACCTTCTCTTACTAATCAGAGCATAACTCCCTCAATTTAACTCTGATGTAGGTGATCTTGGTGTCTATTTCAAGATAAAACAATTATCTAAAACTATTATGTTGAACATTGTAGCGAAAAATTAAGAAACAAAGGTGATATTACTCCATCAAAGTACATGATAGTTCCTCTCGGATAGGTTCTGACCTTTACTGACTAATTAGACCATATCTCCCAAATTGGAACTCCAAATTGCGTTATTTCAGTTGGTAAAAATCCATGAGCCATATATCTATAATTGTTATGTTGGCGCGCTATTTTAATTCCCTACAGAATATTCCCAGAAATTCAAAAACTAAAGCATTAATAACATACTCTTCCCTGAATAAACATTTTCTGACCTCTGCTTACTAATCGGATTATATCTACCTCATATGAACTCCAAATTGCATAATTCCAGTGGGTATATTTCCATGAGACATAGATATATAACGTTCATGTTAACCATTTATTTTAATTCCATAAAGAAAATTCCCAGAAATTAAAATACAAAAGCTGTCCTAACATAATCTTCCCTGATGAACCATTTTCTGACCTTGGCTTACTAATTGGACCATATCTACCACATGTGAACTCCAAATTGAATGATTCCAGTGGCTAAAAATCCATGACACACATATCTTTAATTCTTATGTTGACCATTTATTTTAATTCCCTACCAATAATTCCCAGAAATTAAATTACCGAAGCTATCCTAACATATTCTTCCCTGATGATTCATTTTCTGACCTTTGACTACTAATCAGACCATAGCTACCTCATATGGACTCCAAATGGAATGATTCCAGTGGCTAAAAATCCATGACACATTTATCTTTAATTCTTATGTTAACCATTTATTTTAATTCCCTACCAATAATTCCCAGAAATTAAATTACCGAAGCTATCCTAACATATTCTTCCCTGATGATTCATTTTCCGACCTTTGACTACTAATCAGACCATATCTACCTCATATGGACTCCAAATGGAATGATTCCAGTGGCTAAAAATCCGGGACACATATATCTTTAATTCTTATGTTAACCATTTATTTTAATTCCTTATAGATTGTTCCCAGAAATTAAAATACCGAAACTTAAAATTCTGCCACCCATAGCCATAACCATGCAGAACTATCTACACCAACCTAAGTATTCAAACATACATCACATGCAAGATCAATATGTAACATGATATAGCAACATCATGACCAATCATAAAAGTTCTAAGATCAAAATCTCATATAAATATTATAAGTTTCAAAAGTTTTCTTCAAAAAGAAATATTGTTAAACTTACCTTTAGCTTTCTAAACTTCTCCTTCTTCTTCCTTCCTTTCTTCTTCTCTCTTCTCTCCTTTCCTCACTCTACCTTGCTTCTATTTCTCTCTCTTTCTCACTTGGACGAAATTAAAGTGTTGTAAGGGTGGGTTCTCTTATATAGACCACCAAATAATTCACCTTTCATGATCATGGATCTACCTTATCACAATTAAGATACACTTTGTTGAATTTTTGGAAAACAAACAACTTATGTTCTTGTCTTCCTCTTCCTTAGTCAAGATATGCATAGGAAAAGGAGATTTGTATTTTGAAAATTATGATGATATGTTCTTAAGATAAGGGACAAGGTCCCTTTGATTTAGGGATTCATTTAATTTTTCTTTTGTCTTAATCAATTATGATAGGTTGCCTTTTTAAGTGGCAAATTTCTAGCCCTTCAATCTCCATTATTTGGTTGATATTATTTGTGTGGGCTATGAATGTTTTGTCCTAATACCATGTATTATCATACCACTTGCTAAAATTATGAGTGAAGGATATAGATGTTTTTGTCCTAAAGCCTTGTATTATCATGCCACTTGCCTAAATGATGAATGTAGAATCACACCACTTGCTAAATTTTTGTCTTAATGCCATGTAACCTAATCTTTATTCTTATTATTATTTCATCATCTAATTTATTTTATTTTATTTTTCCTCTTGGATTTGGGCTTATTCTTACCCATTATGGGCTTGTCCTACCCATTTTCTTTGCTTTGGATAAAATTCTTCCTTTCTTGGTGGGCTTGGTCACATTTTCATAATTTTTGGGCTATTGGTGAAATTACTATATCCTAGTCCAAGTCTATGTTTAATTTCTTGTTTAGGTTATCCAATGGGCTTGCTAGAAACTTATGTGAAGTGGAAAAACTCTATATGAAGTGTCCATAGGTAAAAGCCCAATGTATGGGTAAAGATTTTAAACTTAGTAACTATAGTTCTTGAATTAGGAAAAATTACCCTAATTCAATGTTCTTTGAAATTTTAAGACCTTTACTTGTTTCTAAAAATTTATCTTCCTTATCCAAGAATTTTGCATCTCTTTAGTATGTTATTTCTAATTTCTTTCCTATTAGATTTTCCTTCTTTATTTGTTCTCTTAATGTTAGAAACATTTTCTATGCATATACATAAGGTGAAGAATTTCTAAGGATTATATTTCCTTAGATATCTAAAATATTGTCTAATAAATTTTATTTCCTTAATTAAATTTTTTATGTACCTTTATCAATAAAAGAAACGAAATTTAGGATGTTACAAATATCTTATTGCGGGAAAAAAAAATATTTATTTCCCCTGGTTAAGGTGTTATGCGAAGGTGTGACTCCGGAAGAATCAACTTGGGAGCTGGAAGAAGTCATAAGGAAGAAATATTCATAATTGTTCTTATTATGTAATTTCTAAAATTTTGAGGACAAACTTTCTTTTAGGGGTAGAGAAATGTAATATCCCTAATTTCATTTCTTTTATTAATAAAAGTACATAAATATTTAATTAAGGAAATAAAACTTGTTAAACAATTTTTTGATATATAAGAAAACATATAAGCCTTAGAAATTCTTCACCTTATGTGTATGCATAGAAAATATTTCTAACATTAAGGAAATACGTAAAGAAAGAAAACATAACAGGAAAAATTAGAAATAACATCCTAAAGAGAGGCGAAATTCTTGGGGTAAGGAAGATACATTTTTGAAAGTAAGTAAAGGTCTAAAAATTTCAAGAAGATTGAAATATGGTAATTTTTCTTAATTCAAGAGTTATAGTTACTAAGTTTAACATCTCTGCCCACACATTAGGCCTTCACCTATGGACACTTCATAGAGTTTATTTTCCCACTTAACATGAATTTCTAGCAAGCTGGTGTGTACTGTCGCAGGTACACCCAAATTAATACCTTACCTCAAAACTAACTTGTAGTAGTAGGAGTAAGGGTCGATCCCACAGAGACTGGTATTACCTTATGTGATTGAGAAATGGGGGATTGATAATTGCAAATAAAACCAAGTAAACAATAATGAAAGTAAATAAGAGAGAGTGATTAATGATAAAGATGTTGGTTTCAGTTTATATCCACCGTCAATGGATTGCATTGATCATTGACAATATAATCAATCTGTAATTGAATATCTATCATTGGGTTTCTAACCCTGTTCCTCCTTAAGTTTAGTAAATTAATGACAATCGCACCAATTAAACCCTAATTAACAAGCAATCCTTTAGCACATTGGTAAAGCATAACTTATTAACCACATGAAGAACTAGAGGAACTGACAGAGCTAAACAAATATAAACACATTGGTTATATCTAATGTAGTTAATTATTCATCATAGGTTCCATGATTTATAATCCAAAATCCTCAAACCTATTTGCCTCATGAATCACAGAATCGAAGACTTTGTTCAAAACATAATTCAGCGGTAGATTAAGACAGACAATATATTAATAGGCCTCCCTAGCAATCATATGAATAATCATTGAGAAGAAGAGCAGATGAATAATCAATACTCAATTCAATTTAAAATAATAAAATGAAATCCATATCTCACAATGCATGAAGATCCCTTGAGGTTTCAGTCTACGTCAACCAACTAAAAAGAACTAGCCACGCATGGCCATAAGAAAATCTAAAGAAGAATTGAAGAATGTAACTAAGAACTTGGATGAATGATTGAATGAGTTCTCTGATTACTTTCCTCCCTTTTTATAGATTAACTCCTCCTAATTGAAGTAAGAGTGTTTCTAGGTCAAATTTTGGCCTATTGGGCTTCAATTGGAGTCAAAAAGACCTAAAATTCATGAATTCAACGACCTCGTGCGGCGGCAAGTGCCGCGGCGCCCAAAAAATTTTAGAATTTGTGAAAGTTCCGAACATGAAAGTTTTATCTCTGTGTCTCTTCTTTCCATAGCCTCTAGAATCACCTTAATATGATCTAAATTGAAAGAGATATGACAAAATTAGTGACCAAAGGTCAGAATTCATCCTGCTACACTGTGATTCTGATTTACGAGCTCTGTAACGCTATGTAATATCCTGCATTTGACCAAGTGTTCAACATAAGAGTTGTAGATGATTGTGTTATCTTTTCACAGTCACTTGAATCACTTTGATTGGAGTTCATAAGAGGGAGATATGCTTAAAACAGTGTTGAAAGGTCTGGAATTGCTCTAATGTAGCATTTTTCCATGAATTTCTTATCTTTTTCTTCTCTTTTCTTCTTCCTTTGTTCCTACAACACAAAAAACAAAACTAAGCTAATTCCTAATTATATTTTACTTAAATAAAAAAAATTAAGTTTAAAGGTATTAATATCATACTTAATTAAGATCACATCAAATACCCCCACACTCAACCTTTTGCTTGTCCTCAAGCAAAATAATCCCTAAAGACAAAAAAACAACAATCAATAATGTAGTGAGTGTTAGGCTTACCAAACGTTTGCCCCATAACATAAAAATATACTCTAGAAAGATTTTGGAAGGTCATAATCATGCATAAGATTAACATAAATGCAATTTATTATTTTATCCTTTTGAATCCCGTGTGTGTGTGTGTGTGTGTTTGGGTCAATAAATTTTCTTTTACCTGGATGAGTTTATATATCCCAAAATTTGTTTGTAGATCTCTAATTAGTTTAGGATTTCCATATATTTATTCTTCATGCCACTCTCCACTAATATAGGCCAAAACTACCTCTAGGATCAATATGACTTTATTTAGCTTGTAATGTGGCCAGGGTATGAGGTAAGATAAATGATACAAATTTAGGCTCAATCACCCAGCACCACATGATTAACTTTGATCTCTTGAGCTTTCCTAAATTTGGGGTGATTTCTCCCCCCACACTCATTATCTTGTTTCAATTAAATTTAATATATCCTTTTTCCTCAATTCTCTAATATATTTTTTCACAGCATTCGGATTTTTCTTCTATTTCCTTTGCATAATTCTTTTTTTTTTATAATTCTTTTCTTTTCCTTGCTCCACCCTTCCACACTTTTTTAAATAAAGCTCTACAAAACAAGTATTTAGAAAAATAATCATGGAGTGAGTGAATAGGATCAAAAATAAGGATATTCATACAAAATTTGGCTTTCAACTCATTTGTGGTTTTTAGAAGGAAAAGTTCATTAAGTTCAAAATAGAAGAACTAAGGATATTTCATTGTTTAGGTTAGGCTTGCAAGGCTCAATCTATCCAATAATGCCTTAATCATCTTCTAAATAATAGTTTTAACCTAGGATTTCGCCTCAAGTAGCATTCAAATAAGTTCTAGAATCCTGTTTAGATAATGAAATATTTTTGAATTATATAAACCTTCTCTAAGTAAAAGATAAAATTGAATGCCCAAAGTTATTGTGTAAAAATATTTCAGGATTCTAAAGTCAAAAGTAATAAATTGTAAAAGGGATAAAATTGCATATAACCATGAATTTTCTATATTTTTCAAGAGCTAAAAAATTTTTTTTGGACAGTCATATCATTAGCTGTTGGTTGTGCCTAACATCCCAAAATATAAATTGAACACTCACACAATCACTCAACTTGCTAAACGCAATAAAAGTGCATTAATAGTGAAAATCAGAAAATTGATGCTCATAATAGAGTCACCATGATTCAGACAAATAAACTTCCACTCCCACACTCAAACTTTACATTGTCCTCAATGTAAATGAAAGATAAGAATTAGGGAAAGATATAGAAAAACATATGAGTTAAGTAAACTTCCCTAAATTTGTTCGAGTTAGAATGAGCGTATTGCATTACTGGATCTTGAATTTTCTGTTTTCCAGTTTTTTTTTACTATGTTGGGTTGCCTCCCAATAAGCACCTTTGTTTAATGTCGTTGGCTTGACTCAAAGCTCCTTATGTCATTTAAGGAGGGTCCTTAATGTCCACTTTGAATTGGCTTTCCTTTGAATGTGCAGAATTTTAAGGTTCAGCTGCATTATGAAGAGGGAAGTCAGCATTAGTCAAAGATTTAATTAAATGAGAACTCAACTTACCTGGAAATAACCGATGTCTTGAGTAGCTTTTGGCATCCAATTTAATTTCATCCTTTTGATATTCTACCAAAGCATGGGTTAACTTTTCTCTATCTTTGAGTAGGGCATATTTATTTAAGGTTATCACTGGGGGTGGTTCTCCGTTGTATATGCCCTTTAAGTGGCTAGGGAAGCTCTTTAAGCCTAGGTCAAGATTTTACAAAATAGAAGGTACAGGCATCTGATTAGAAATTGGTAACAAAATAGAAAGATCCTTACCTGTTTGCTGTACTTTTGGTGCTTCCTCTCCTGCTGAAATATTCTCTTCAAATTTGGCATTTAGGGTAGATTCCACAGCCTCTTTATTAGTAGTCTTACTATTGTCAAATTTCAAGTCATCTTTTTCATTAAGTGCAGAATTTTTCTCTTTTTGCACTAATGATGCTAGAGCTAGACTTTCAATTTCTGAATTCTGAACCTCTAATTGATTGACTGGTGTTGTAAGTTGTCCAATTTGATTTGTTAAGCTTTGCATGCTGGCCCTTACCTCTTGTTGAAATTGATGAGTATTATGTACAAGAGATTTAACAATTTCTTCTAAAGAACTACTTACCTGGGAATCCTCATATGCAACTTATCTAAGATAATAGACCTATTAAAAATTTGTATAATCTTGTTCTCTAGGCAAATTTTGTGCATTCTCATACCTAAAGTTGGGATGATCCTTCTATCCAATATTATACATGTTTGAATAGGAATCATACCTCCCTTGTGGTGGCCTAGGGAAACCACTAACCATACTTACCTACTCAAATGATTCTTCATAAAAAGTTGGGTACCCATTAGAAGGATACCCCATGGCTGAATGATTTACATAGCACTTCTCACTTTGCATATTTTCAACACGTTGACGAACAAGAGAAGTTAAATTTGCAAGTTTCTATTCAAGGGAAGAACTACATACCTCACCAGCATGTCTTAATGGAGACCCTAGCCTTGTGCCAAATTGTTGAAAATTAGCTGCCATAATCAATGTTATCAACAAAAAGAAAAAACTAAAATAAAATAAAATCACAAAAGGTAAATAGACACAGTCATCGGCAACATCGCCAAAATTTGGTGCTTGCGGTCGCAGGTACACCCAAATTAATACCTTACCTCAAAACTAACCTGTAGTAGTGGGAGTAAAGGTCAATCCCATAGAGACTGGTATTACCTTATGTAATTGAGAAAGGGGGGATTGATAATTGCAAATAAAACCAAGTAAACAATAATGAAAGTAAATAAGAGAGAGTGATTAATGATAAAGACGTTGGTTTCGGTTGATATCCACCGTCAAGGGATTGCATTGATCATTGACAATATAATCAATCTATAATTTAATATCTATCATTGGGTTTCTAACCCTGTTCCTTGTTAAGTCTAGTAAATTAATGACAATTGCACCAATTAAACCCTAAGTAACAAGCAATCCTTTAGCACATCAGTAAAGCATAACTTATTAACCGCATAAAGAACTAGAGAAACTGACAAAGCTAAACAAATATAAACACATTGGTTATATCTAATTTAGTTATTTATTCATCATAGGTTCAATGATTTATAATCCAAAATCCTCAAACCTATTTGCCTCATGAATCACAGAATTGAAGACTTTGTTCAAAACATAATTCAGCTGTAGATTAAAAGAGACAATATACTAGTAGGCCTCCCTATTAATCATATGAATAATCATTGAGAAGAAGAGCAGATGAATAATCAATACTCAACTCAATTTGAAATAATAAAATCAAATCCATAACTCACAATGCATGAAGATCCCTTGAGGTTTCAATCTACCTCAACCAACTAAAAAGAACTAGCCACGCAGGGCCATAAGAAAATATAAAGAAGAATTGAAGAATGTAACTAAGAACTTGGATGAATGATTAAATGAATTTTATACTTGTTTTCCTCCCTTTTTATAGATTAACTCCTCCTAATTGAAGTAAGAGTGTTTCTAGGTCAAATTTCGGCCTATCGGGCTTCAATTGGAGTCAAAAAGGCCTAAAATTCACGAATTCAGCGACTTGGTGCGGCATCAAGCGCTGTGGTACCCATAAAAGTCTAGAATTTGCAAAAGTTCCGAACATGAAAGTTGTAGCGCTATGTCTCTTATTTCCAGAGCATCTGAAATCACCTTAATATGATCTAAATTGGAGGATATATGACAAAATTGGTGACTAAAGGTCAGAATTCATCCTGCTGCACTATTATTCTGATTTACGAGCTCTGTAACGCTATGTAATATCCCGCATTTAACCAATTGTTCAACATAAGAGTTGTAGATGATTGTGTTATCTTTTCACAGTCACTTGAAACACTTTGATTGGAGTTCATAAGAGGGAGATATGCTCAAAACTGTGTTGAAAGGTCTGGAATTGCTGCAATGTAGCATTTTTCCATGAATTTCTTATCTTTTCTTCTTCCTTTGTTCCTACAACACAAAACACAAAACCAAGCTAATTCCTAATTATATTTTACTTAAATCAAACAAAAAGTAAGTTTAAAGGTATTAATATCATGCTTAATTAAGATGACATCACAAGCCAATTGGATTAACCAAGCAAGAGATATAACATAGACTTGAACTAGGATATAGAAGTTAGAACGATAGCCCAAAAATATTAAAATGTGACCAAGCCCTCCATGAGATGTAGAATTTCAGTCAAAGCAAAGGAAATAGGCAAGAATGAGCCCAAATCCAAGAGGAAAAAATGAGAACCATGTGATAAGATAGTAGTGTAATAATAATCAAGATTAGGTCACTTGGCATTAGGATAAAACATCTATATCTTACACTAATAATTTCAGCAAGCCATGTGATGATATAATAGGTAATAATACATGGTATTAGGACAAAACATCTATATTTTACACTAATAATTTTAGCAAGCAATGTGATGATATAATAATACATGGCATTATGGCAAAACATCCTTATCCTACACAAATAATTTCAACCAAGCAAGGGAGACTCAAGGGATGGAAATTTGCCACCTAGAAAGACAAACCTATCATACTTGAGTGAGACAAGAGAAAAAAGAAATGAATCCCTAAAGCAAAAGGACCTTTTCCCTTGTCTTAAGAACATTTTGTCATGATTTTCAAATACAAATCTCTTTTTGCTATGCATATCTTGACTAAGGGAGAGGAATACAAGAACATGAGTTGTCTTTTCCTAAACAATAATCAAGTGCATCCTAATTATGATAAGGTAGACCTATGATTATGATAGGTGAACCACATGATAGTTTATTTAAGCAAAACCCTCCCTTATAACATTATAATTTTGTCCAAGTGGAGAGGAAAAAATAGAAGCAAGGTAGAGTGAGGAAATGATAGTAAGAGAGGAGAAGAGAGGAAGGAAGAAGAAGGAGAAATCTAGAGGACTAAGTACACAAGGTAAGTTAACTTAATCTCCAGTTGAATCCATCTTTTTTCTTCATCCTTGGGGGTCAAAACTCACCCTCCTTCTCTTATTTAAGCTGCTAGAAAAGCTAAGGGAATGGAGTAATCTTGCTACTTCCTTTAAGAGAAAACAAAAAAAGAATTCACTAAGTGAGTTAGAGAAATCTTTAGGTAGGTTTAAAAATATCTCTTTTTGAAGAAAAGCTTTGAAATTTGTAACATTTATATGGGATTTTGATCTTATAACTTTGATGAAATTTACAATATTTGCTACTTTGATGATTGGCCATGGATGTTGCTATATCATGTTACATGTTGATCTTGAATGTGATGGATGTTTTGAATACTTTGGTTGGTATAGAAAGTTATGCATAGATATGGCTATAGGTGGCAAAAATTTAGGGCTTTTATGCCGCTATTATATATATTTGAATATGGTAAAAATGGATGGAAGATGGTTAGGTGGGTAAATTAAGTATGGCCTTAAACACCTAGGGGAAGACAACGAGAAATTTCTGTTGAGAAACAACCTTAGTGATGCATGATTTGATTCTATTTTTCTTTTGAAGTGGATGATGGAATATGTTAAATTAAGTAAGAAATATAATTAAATGTTTAGATGAGTAATTCTATGGTTAGGTGAAAATTTGGAAGAAAATGGAAGATGAAATAATAAAAGGATGAATTAGAAATTTAGGAAAGGCTAGGCTAAGAAAACTAGATTTCGTAGTAACCAGGGAAGCTTTTTTTTTTTAAATTATAGGAAGAATCAGTTCGGAATTGAAAGAAATGATTAACATAAAAAATGTAGATATATGTCTCAGAGATATTTAGCCACTATAATCATCAAATTTGAAGTTCAAATAAGTGAGATGTGGTCTAATTAGTTAGCAGTGGTAAAAAAAGGGTTAACTAGGGAAGATTCTGTTAGGTAAGCTTCTGTGTTTAAATTTTTGGGAAGAATTTATAGGGAACTAAATTAATATATATATATATATATATATATATATATATATATATATATATATATATATATATATATATATATATATATATGTCTCAATAATTTTTAGCCACTAGAATCATTCAATTTGAAATCCATATTAGGAAGATATGGTTAAATTAGTAAACAGTTGTTAGAAACTAGATAAACAGGGAAGAATATGTTAAGTATGCTTTTGCGTTTGAATTTTTAGACAACATCTGTAGGGAATTAAAGGAAATCATTAACATAATAAATATAGATATATGTCTTATTGATTTATAGGTCTGAAATCACTTAATTTGGAGGCCATATGAGTGAGATATGGCTAATTAATGAGTAAAGGTCAGAATCAGTCAAGAATCTAGGGTGATAAATGTAAGCATTTTTGTTTTGGATTTTTTGGGAATACTTCATATGTAATCTGAAGAAATAATAAACATGAAAGTTGTAGATATGTCTTAGCTTTTTATAGGCTTTGGAACCACCTCAATTGGAGTTTTACGTGGGATATATAGTTGAATAAGTGAGGAAAGGTCACAGAACAGGGCGATGCCATTATCAGAGTTGCTTCAACATAGGTAGGTCGTGTTTAGGGTTATTTTTGAATATGTTTGAAGTATTTTTCAAGCATGTCAATGTCTTGGAACATGGTCAGGCCATGTGAGGAGTTGATAAAGCTTCTTTTTAACATTTGTGTCCCTAAAAGAACCTCATTAACTATAGGGTAATAATACAAACCAAATTAGAGAAGAATGCCCTATAAAATTTGTGCGAACATGTGTTGGAAATTATATAAGTAGGAGGAAAGTAACTAGAGGCTAAGCATAAAGAAAATGAAAAGATGAAAATAATATTTAAAAAAGAAGAAGAATCTTATAAATGGAAATAATAAATAACTAGTGTATGCCCTAGCAATTGCCATTGTATGAACTCTTTACCATCTTAAGTGGGTAATTCCGACATGGAAATATTTTAGAAATTGATATTCAAAAATGGTTAGGATGATGACAAGATTGTATTTTACCAATGATTTTTGGTAGTGATTATGATTTGATGATAAATTATGGCATGTGAGTATAATGAACATACTTGTTATTGAAATCATATTTTTCGCTATTAACGTGAAAAGAAAAGAAAAGAAAAGAGACATGTACGGTCACATAGCATTCCATGTGGTGCACCTATAGGGGACACCCTACTCACGGCTACGACTATGAAATTGAGAAAAAAAGTGTGCCATGTCGGACAGAGCGAGAAAACCCTGTACCAGAGGGTAGAAAGTATTCACCCTAACCAGGGTAGCTTGATATGAAAATAGGTTGATAGCCATCATATGATATTATGAAAATAGTTATTCATTCCATTCATGTCATTACTACACCATTTTAATTTGCATAGATAAAGTGCATTAATGTGACCAAAGATATTTATTGTAGCTTATAGAGATGAACATGACATGATGAGATATATTGATGATAATTAGGATTTATTGTTGAACCTACTAGGATTTAATTCTCATTATATTTCCATATAATGTTCAGAAGACTAAATATGCAGATATTCTCTAAAAATGACTTTTAGCATACGTTGGGTCGAGTTGGCTAAGATCTCAGTGAAGATACAACCACCTGCACCCGTATCCCCAGAACTGGTCAATATGGATGAATAAGATGTAGACATATTTGTGTTTGATTTTTGTACGGATGTTTTAAATTAATGATGTGTATGTGAACCCAGAATTGTATTAGTGTTAATGATATACCATAAACCTTAATTATGCTTGGTTAATTTAATTGAATGTTATTATGAGTTAAATAGTTAGAAGTAAAGAGATAATGACTTCATGGGATTTTAAATATATATATATATATATATATGTAAAAAAAATGGAGTTGTTACAACCCACAGTCAACTTCATCTCTTTATATAATCGCTATGTAATAACCCCTCTATCGTCATATAATAATGTACACATCATATTCTTTAATCATCATGACCATCACAATAGGATTATGCATTAACCAAGTACATCACGAATATCATGCAAAATATCATCACCACATCATTTTACAAATATGTATTAATACACTTACCATCATGTAACAATGCATATGTTATATTATCTAATCATTATGCATTAATAATATAGCATGGCAACACCTCATCATCTTCATCATTTAACATATATGCATCATTACACAATATATATCAAGTTTGTTATCACAAGAAGTAGTAAAAGCTAACATTATATCACCAAGATTATAGAGCATTCTTCTTCAATTTGGTTTCTATAATTATCATCTAGTTAATGAGGTTCATTTTATGCCATTTGCATCTAAAACAGGGCAAAAATAGCTCCCAACATGACCTGGCCATGCCACCCAACATAGTTGTGCAAAACATGCTGCAACCTCAAAAACAACCTGAAGCATGGCCTTGTTGTGTCATCAAGCATGGTTGTGCTCTGGATTTTCCTGCATTTTAGGTTTCTATTCATCCTGACCTTCTCTCACTAAAAAGACCATAACTCCATCATTTTAACTTAGATTAAGGTGATTTTAGTGTCTATGGTAAGCTATGACAATTATATACTACTTTTATGTTTACTACATTTACAAATTAGAAAGCGAAATAGGTGAAAAAGTTGTTCAAAAATATCATCATGACTCTGTGTGTTAAATCTGACCTCGCTTTACTCATCAGGGCAAATCTCTTTCATTTCAAATCTGATTAAGGCGATTCTAGAGGAATTAGAAAGCTAGGAAATAATGCTACAACTTATGTTTTGACTAGATTTTCAAATTCGACATAAATGAAAAATCCTAGAACCAACCATTTAGAGCATCGATTTTTAACCTTTCCAAACAAGTTTTAGCAAACACATGTATGATCTATGCATCCACACTCTCATTCTTCATGGCTAAGCATAAATATGCATCATGCATAATCAAAATAGGATATTTAAAACAATTTTAGATCATTCAAAATACATGAAATTCCATGGAAAGATTAATGTTAAACTTACCAAAAAACTAGATATCCTTTCTATTCTCAAACTCTCCTTGTATTTCCTTCTCTTTGATCACTTCTCTCTCATCCTTTCCTTACAAAATCTTGCAATTTCACCAGAGGAAATCAGCACTTGAAGCATCCAAGATGAATAGAAGAATGGATTTAAGCTTGGATATGCCACCTTAGATCTTCACCTTGCTGCCTTTTTTCCCCCTTTCTCTCTCTTCTTTTCCTTCCTCTTCTTCTCTCAATCTCTCTTTTTTTCTCTTCCCTTCACCGCTACCTCTCCTTCTCCCTTGATATTTTCCCCCCTTGGTCGATTTCTTCTCCAAGTCAAGGGGAAAAGCTTATTTTAATTCCAGGCTTCTAGAAGGTTGCCTCTCCTTAATACATGCCCTCCCTTTCTTTAAGTATTACATTTTTTCCATTCCATTACATTGTGACTAAATCCTTGACCAAGGCCTTGTTTGGCTTCCTCAAATTCTCTAAATGCTTTAATTCCTCTTTTAGGAAGATTCCAATGGAATTTTGGATTCACGTCCAAAACATATCTTTAGCTTATTCCTTAATGTTCGGTTCTAATAAAAAAAAGAATATTACACTTTCTCCCCTTTTAGTTTTCCTTTTTGCCATAGAACCATTTATAATTTAAAAGACCTCTTCAATGTTCCATTTCATTCTCTTTCCTTCCTTTCACCATTGAGAATTATTTTCCATTTATTAAAATCAGGGATATTACATTTTTCACCTTTTCAGTTTTCTAGAATAAATAGGAATCCTCCTCTTGTGCCTATTTCAATTGCTTAACTAAAGATGATTGAAACTCTATATGGGCCAATAGTATCCCAAGCTCCTATACTTCCAATACTACCCTATGAATTTCCAACTTATGCATTTCTTTAACTAATGGACTCCTTACCATTGTGATATGAACCAAACTACTCATTGACTTCTTTCTTAATGCATCAGTCACTACATTGGGCTTACCTGAATGATAAAATATTGTACAGTCATAATCTTTACGTAATTCCACCCATCGTCTTTGTTTTAAGTTAAGATCTTCTTGTTGGAAAATATATTAGAAACTTTTATGATCTGTATAGATTACACATGTCTCACCATACAAATAATGCCTCAAAATTTTGAGAGTAATTTCCAAATCATGAGTCAAATAATTTTGCTCATGTGGTTTAAGCTGTCTAAATGTATCTACAATGACCCGACCATGTTGTATCAACACACACTTTAATCCAATTCTTGATGCATTACAATATACTGTGTATCCATTGGTACTTGAGGGAATAGATAGTACTGGCGCCATAGTCAAATATTCTTTAAGGTTCTAAACACTTTTCTCACATTCATATGAGCAATCAAACTTTATTCCCTTCCTTGTTAATCTCATCAAAGGAGTAGTAATTTTTGAAAAATCTTTAACGAATCTATGATAATAACCTGCAAAAAAAAGATAACTACGGATCTCTATAATTGTGGTAGGGCGTGGCCATTGCTGCACCGCTTCTACCATTTTAGGATCAACTTAAATACCATCCTTGGTAACCATATGCACTAGGAAAGTAACAATACTAAGTTGGAATTTAGTCGATATCATTCTATATAGGGATATATATACTAGTTGGGTTCTAGGAAGTAAATCAATATCAAATTCTATTTCTTATTTCGGGGGCTAATCTAGGCAATTCTTCTGGGAACACATCAGGAATTTCCCTAACCACTAGAACCTAATCAACATTGATATACTTTATATCAACATATCTCCCCACTACTAAATATCCTTGGCACCCTTTTTGTAATATTTTATGAACTGCTAAAGCTGAAATTAAATTACCGGGTACATGTTTCCACAGATTGTTCACTACTTGCAACTCCTTTACTAACCTTTTATGCTATTGATGACATCTTTATATTGTACCAACTAGAATGCACTTCAAAACTATTAAACAAGGTTAACCCATTTTGACTTTATTCATTAACATGCTTATTCAATTTCTTAACAATCAATCATGAAAAGCTTATGTCTATCAAAGAGTCCTTCACATGAATTACCCATTTTTGCATACCTCAAATTTTAAATATCCATGGGCAAACCTTCCTTTCTCATAATGCTTGTACATAATATTATTGAAAACCAAACTGTCTTCGAATCCTTTATATCAATAAAATTTATCATTGAAAGCATTATCTTCATAGATTCCCTACTCTCAAATTCAATCCACCCCATAACTTGCCAAATCCATTTATATACATAGGTTCCAACTCATCCATCCAAAAAGAGATTTACATCTTGACATGCTATAATTTTAGCATGTATTTAGCATATTTTATGTTACTTTTTATTTTATTTAAATAGTGAATAAATAGGATTTAATTAATTTTTGTGTTTTATGTTTTAGGAATAATAAAGAAGAAAAGAAGAGAAAAATAGAGAGAAAATAATGAAAAATGCTTATTTATGACCTTTTATCACTAATGGAGGCATATCTCGCTCATTTGAGCTTCAATCGAGGTGATTCCAGCGGCTATGGAAAGAAGAAACATAGAGCTACAACTTTTATTTTCGGTACTTTGGCAAAATCTAGAGGATTCTGGGCACCGCGGCGCTCACAAGAGAGCCCCGCGATGCCATGTTAAGACACATCCGGAGCGCCGCGGCGCTACCCAGCCCACCGCGGCGCTGACTGAGGGCGCCACGGTGCCCTGTGACAGGTTTTTCGTAGCATCGCAGCGCCCAAACATCGTGCAGGCTTGCTGATTTCGCGATTTTAGGTCGTTTTTGCTCAAATTGAAGTGGGATGGACAGAGATTTTGACCTAAATACATTCCTACTTCGATTAAGAGTGGGGAATCTATAAAAAGAGAGACAAGCACGCAAAGAAGGGATCCAATCCTTCATCTACATTCTTCAATTCTTCTTTAGATTTTCTTATGGCCCTGCGTGGCTAGTTCTTTTAGTTGGTTGAGGTAGATTGAAACCTCAAGGGATATTCATGCATTGTGAGATTTGGAATTGTTTTCAATAAGTTCAATCTTAACTAGGTATTGTTTATTCATCTGCTTTTTTTTTCTAAATGATTTTTCATGTGATTGCTAGGGGGCCTACTAGTATATTGTATGTCTAAATTTACTACGGAATTAGGTTTTGAACAAAGTTTTTATTACTTGATTCATGAAGCAAATAGGATTAAGGAATTTGGATTATAAATCATTAACCCTATGATGAATGATCAACTAAATTAAATATAATCAATTTGCTTATATTTATTTAGCTCTATCAGTTTCTGTCGTTCTTAATGCGGTTGATAAGTTAGACTTTGCCGATATGTTAAAGGATTTTTTATCAATTAGAGTTTAATTGGTACGATTGTTATCAATTCACTAGACTTAAGGAGGAACTGGGATAGAGTCCCAATGATAGATATTTGGTTTAAGATTGATAATTTTGTCAATGATCGATGCAATCCCTTGATGGTGAATATCGACCGAAACCAACGCTTTTCTCATTAATTACTCTTTTCACTATTTTCATTATTGTTCAATTTACTTATTTACAATCATCAAACCCCCCTTTCTTAATCACATAAGGTAATTCCAGTCTCTGTGGGATTGACCCTTACTCCCACTACTACAGGTTAGTTTTGAGGTAAGGTATTAATTCGGGTGTACCTGCGACAGTGCGCACCACATCTATTTCCAAAACATTCACTTATTACAAACTGTTATCTTGGAGTTAACAACCTCGATCACATCATAACCTATTATCAATATTGTATTAGCCATTGGTCAAATTGTTTCTCATAAGAAAATCAAACAACTAATTCAAACCTTCTTGACATCTAAACAAGCCATTACCTTTGTGTTCTGATGGAATCTTCTTATTTTCAGCTAATTCTTTTTCTTTGTACCCAAGAGGGTTCTCTTTATCTTAGTGTACCAAAACGAGTTCAAAAGCTAAATTGGCAGTCCATACTCAAGAGGCGTTGTCATATGCATTTATGCTTAAACATCACATACTTAAGGATAAGAGTCAAAAGGAAGAAAATGACAACACCCTATAGAATTCTATAGTAGCACTGTGAGTATAAATATGTCTATAGTTTCATAGCCATACTCAAAGTCCTACTAAAGAATCATTGCTCCATTATACCATAGGGAAACCTATTGCTCTGATACCAACTTGTCATGTCCCTAATTTAAGGGCACGTGAAACACATACTTTACAAATATATATTTGCCATAACATGTATAACACACTCCTTCGTAATAGGAAACAATTTCATATAGGTATTCTGTCACGTCCCTAATTTTAGGGCACGTAAAACACGTATATCATGAACATATATTTTCCATAAACATGAATATCTCAATTCTTTATCAAGGAAACAGATACATATAGGTTTTCTCATACAGATACCATATACAAATCAAGTACATATACATCAGAGTACAGCAGAAGCAATAATCTTGCCTGTGGCGTTCAGAACAACTCTAGAGTACATTTATATTACATTTGTAAATACTGAGAGCCAAGAAACACTTTAGGCTCACCACAGAAGTATGATACCTAGTCGATCAAGAAGCTGCAGGACTAAACTCTGGGTCTTTATCTGAAAATATGTCAACCACGTGTAGTGAATTTTATAACTCAGTGAGCAGACAATACCTCCTATAACCTCTCAAGTCAACATATGGATGAACTCTTTATTTTTTAAAACTTATCACATTGAAAATCACAATTCAGAGATACATCCATATGGGACCTGCATTTTTAAATTTTCTCAGTTCAAATCACATTCGAATATCTGTAACCACATATAATACAATATGGTCTTAAATCAAACTTAATATGCATTGAAAATTCATTCTTTTTAAATAATGCTCAAATATGTCACAATTTTCAATATACTCAATAGATAAACATGGAATGTGAGTTCATCACCCTTCTGCCTCCTCACATTACCATAGTTATAGTCACAATAGGTAATCAAGGAATGTGAGTTCATCACCGTTCTGCCTCCTCACATTACCACTGACTACAACTTCAATAGGTCAACAGGGAATGTGAGTTCATCACCCTTCTGCCTCCTCACATTACCACGGTCATCATCACAATAAGTAATCAGGGAATGTGAGTTCATCACCCTTCTACCTTCTCACATTACTACTAATACCTCCTTCACAATACCGTCTCAAGCCATATAACCCGTCAATATTCATCAATACATATATATATAAAAATGTATAAAAGTGCACATCCATAAAATGCAATGCATAATTATCAAACAACTCGCCATGAGCTTTATGCTTGCCATTCAATCATATTCGGCAACTTATAACTTTACATATCATGCAAAACAGAGCTTTCAATCTCAGTACATTCCTTTGTCAAAACTTCCCAATCAGGGAATCACATATACATGCCCAAATCTGAGGCAAACATATTACTGTAAAATCAATGTCACATGCATAACATATTTTCATTGCCATGTAATGCGAAATACATTTAAAAATCGCATGTTCAATGTGTTTCAAAATTCATTTCAAAAGTCATACTCTTCTTGAACTAAATATCATATTTCAGACATTCCTAACCATTTCAGAAATATATGAAAGTATAAATAACATGTAATCATACTCATTTATCAATGTAAAGTTCAAGAAGAGTAAAAACAAGCCATAGGAAGAATTATCTACTCACAAGTAAGGGCTCCAGATTGGATAGCCTTAAAATCCTCGTTTTACCGTCGGAATCACTATTCACCATCACTATTCATCGCACATAAATCACTATTCATGTCAGAAATCACTATTCACCACCGTATAAAAAATTACCAAATGATCGAAAAAAATATATATCCTAATGTTTATTTAGCTTCTGAATCCATCTACGGAGTCAGATTTCTAATTAGAAGTCTCTAAGTAAGATTTTCAGAACTTAGCTTTTACCGAGATTTTGTACTTCAGATCTACAGCGATTTAACGATTGATTTGAAAAATTGATCGGTCAAAACTGAAGTATTCTTCGTCCTGAATCAATAACACTTTCAGTTTTGAGATCGGAAGCCCATAAGCGCTCCAAATCGAAAGATAAAGTTGTAGGTCACTATTAACTCACTATGCACATTTCTCGCTTTTCTTTCAAAACTGATACCCGTTGCCCCCGGTTTTCATTTTATCATTTCTATTTTTTTTAATATAATAATAATTATTAAATAATTAATAATAAGATTTTCTTTTATAAAAATTCATATAAATTCCGTTTTCAGCATAAAATATTCCAAAAATTTCTAAAAATTTCCATTCTCATAAATCTTTAGTTAAACTCTTAAATCATAATTTTTCTTGATAAAAATCGTTATAAAATAAATCTCGAAATAAATATCTTTATTCATATTAAAAGAAAAATATTTCTAAAAATACAACAAAAATTCTTTATAGGCCGATATAATTATTTTAAGCTAAACAATAATTATTTTACTTAAAAGTCTTCTTACTTTTAGCAAAACATAATCATTTTTAAGCAAATAAAAATATATTTGCTTATAACAGAATACTATTCTTGAAAAATAAAAATTACGCGCCAAAACGTAAATTCTCATATTCCTTTTGTAATTCTTTAATCCATGTAATAAATATACATATTTTCTACAGTTCTTATCTCTATTTTCAAAATTCTCTCTTTTATTCTAAATTTCCTTTAAATTGAAATTTTCGTTAAATTTTTACGGTTATTACATATTCCCATATATACACAATATACAGATCAAGTCTATAAATATGAAAGTAACTACAGAAGTAGGGATCCTGCCTGTGGTGTACAAAGTATACTCTAGAATGCAAGTATAATATAAATCAAAATCTATGATCCTTGGAAATAAAATAAGCTCAACAAAGAATATGTCGCTTAGTTGATCACCTATATGAAAGGAAATGACTAAACTCTATATTCTTATATAAAAAATGTGAAAATATAGCGTAGTATGTTTAACAACTCAGTAAGTAGATAATACCTCCTATGACTTCTTAGGTCAACATATGAATGTACTTATATTTTAAAATTTATCACGTAGAAAATTACAATTCGAAATTACATCCATATGGGACCCGTATTTGAAATATTCTAAAATCAAAGGATATTCAAATATCCAAAACCATATACTGTACTATATGATCATTAAACAAATGTTGTTATGCATCAAAATATTTCACATGAAAACATTAGGAGGATCCCATACCAGAACCACTAGAGTTCTAAGCTTTCCGTACTTTGGTGGTGTAGGATTTGCCTAAAATCAGTATCCCACTAAGGCTTGCACTACCACCAATCCAAAGGACACGTGAAAGGACTCTAATATAGGCATTTCCCAAGCATATAGCAAGGGAAGGAAAATCACATATCATATAGTCGGCATCACGCCCAAATAGGAGGTATCTTGCTATCTTTCACATATCATATCCCGTGTGTTGGCCATCACACGAGTCTAGCACCACCCCTGCTAGCTGAGGTATCAAGGTGCACCAGGATTAACATCACCTGCTTTTAGAAAATAGTATTTCCAATAAGATTCTTCCACATAAATCATTATTTGTATATATGCCATATAGTGCAAAACAGAGGTTTCAATATAATACAAAATTTTTAGTCTCAGTATAATTCCTCTGTCAAAAACATCCTAATCAGGATTATCGCATATACATGCTCTTTTTCAAGGAAATCTTATAGCTTTACATATCAATTCCACAGGCACAATATATTTTCTTTACAATATGATGAGAAATACATTTAGAATCACATGTTCAATGAGTTCAAAAATCAATTTTCAAAACCATACTATTCTTAAACTATATGCCAAATAGTAAATAAATCAGGTAATTTAATCCATTTTTAGAGACATATAAAAGTATAAATAACTTGTAAATAGAATCAATTATACATTTAAAGTTCAAGAAGAGCGTAGGACAAGTCATAGAAAGAATTATCTACTCACAGGGTAAGGCTCCAGGTTGGACAGCCATAAAATGTACTTTTCCAATCCAAATTTGACCAAACTTACCACAAAATCGAGACCGAATGTTCCAAAAATCTATGAAATGACTCTGGGAGCTTGGTCAACTGTTGGTTTGATTCATGCAAAGATGAATACAGTGTCAGAACGCAAGTGCACGTGTCGTGACCAAGTAATAAAGTGATAAGTGAGTATCGTCCCACAAGGAGTGAACTAAAAACTGTTAAGAAGACTTTGCTGTGTGAAATGCTGTAGCAAAGATAGGATGGTTTATAAAATAAAATAAAGGTGGTTCAACTTAAATACAGCTATAACTAGGACGATGGGTACTAGGGTGTAAAGAAAATGGAATAGGGAGGTCTAGGGTTGCTCAGGGTTGCCATGAACTATTGCACTCATATTGCTCCAGGAATTGCTACAGCAATTGTCCTAGGTGCCCAGTTCAGTCTTGAATAGAGTCTTCCGAGACTTCCGTTCCTTGCAACTCTGAGGGTCAGACCTGCATTCCTGCAGCAATCTTCAACCCTGAGTTGTGTAGGAAGCTCCACTGCTGGGACGATGGGGGACCATATATTCCTATATTGGCTGCCCCCATCTTATTCAAGCTATCTTTCCAGCCTCCATTCCCCTCCCGGGTAAATATTGGCCTCTGTCTACCTCCACTAACTTCCATTATTAGAGGAGTTTAAAATATAAGCACAGATGAATGTAAAAACAGTGCTGCAGCAAAATGTGTTTTACTAAAAAGTGTGCTTAAGTTCATTACAACCCTTGTGCAACCCTAGCCGGAAACTAGCCAAGCCTCATGGTTACACTAGTCACAGACAACCTAGAATCATTGGTATACATCTCTAGTGATAACAAAAAAAACAATGCCAGTGCAGTCTTGATAGAAAACCAAAGAAAAAGGAAAACAAAAACAACACAACAAACAGAATCCCTGGGATTGCACTCTCTCCCTTGCACTGATGCTCCTTGGCGGTGTGTAGCTGCTCTCTTATTTCTCCTGTACTCCCATCGTGTATCGTCTCCCCCTCTTTGCCTCTCTTTATCGTTCAGCCTTCAGGTCCTAGTCAGCTACCTTGCTTTTTCCGTCATTCCCCCTGCTCTGCTGCAAAACCACCTCTGCGTGCAGCTTTGTCCTCTCCATTTTCAGTAGTGGACAGTTCTGTGCCAGCAGCCTGCAGTGTTAGTTTTTACTACTTTCTCTCCTGCTGGGTGGAGGCCGCACCTGCTGCACAGCCCTGCTCTGTTGTTACCTACACCATATCAAACAGAATCAGTGTATTGCAGAAAAAGGGAGCAGCTCACCCAATATCACTCAGGTTTCTGCTATATGCTTACTAAAATGCTGCAGCAACAGGGTAGCTGATGTTATATCTAAAAAGGTCATCCCATTCAATTTAATCAAGGAATAAAAGTGCTTAAAACACCAGAGCAACTTAGTAAATGCACTCAGAAAACACATAGGAACTTCAATAAATTACAATTATCAAATCCCCCCAAACTTAAAGGATTGCTTGTCCCCAAGCAACGCGCTCTGTTCACCACATTCTTACCAACCAGAAATTCCAGACTTTTCCCATGCATGAATCCATAGTTCTGCTGATAGCTCTCAACTCTCAGGATTGCTTTCATATAAAGGAAACCACAAACCTTACTCCCAATCACAACAAAAACCTTCTTTGAAGTTGTGTGTGTGACATGGATAGTTTCCCTAAGAGCTACTTAGGTAAAAAATAGCCAGAGTTCCTAAGACTTTCATGCTAATATATCGAGCTCCCTAAGTTGAGTTGACATTTATCATAGGTGCAGCCAAGGCAACAAATGTGGGGGGGTAGCAGCTCACTGATTTTCTTTCTTTATTATTTTTTTGGCATAGATCTTATTTTAGCAGAGGTCATTAGTGCCTTTTGACGCGAATGCCAACATGTTCAATGCAAGCACACAATTACTCAACCTTATCACCCTTAAACTGCTTCCCACTCATACTCTATGTCCCTGTTTTACGCAAAGGCACACATGGGGCTCATGCATACCCCTGGTTACTAAGGAACTACAGAGCATTGGAGTGTCCAATTTTTTTTTATGCTTTTCCCCCCAAACTTAAACCTTTCTGACCCTATACGTCTGCCTCTTTTATAATTCTACAGAAAGCTCCCAGTACTAGCTCTAAGACTTAGGTCCAATTTCTGAAAGATTACCAAATTTTCCTTTGGCAAACTGCCCATGATCCTGTGCTTATTAAAAGAGGGTTCTGTGTGCGATTGGGTAAGGTTGTAGGTCTCCTATTCTGGTTTCTAGCGAACTACCCAATCCTCCTCATGGAGTATCCCAGAACTTTCAGCAGGCTATGCCATATGCATACTCATTTCCCTGTTCATTTTTTTTGGAAGGTTTTTATCATACAATTATAACTGTATTCATCAAAATCAATAAGTACTAAAGCAGACTCATTTAACACAGGTAGGCAGAAACATAAGTAAACAGCAATATAAACAATCACATAGATAAGCAACACACAAATAAGCAAGTCCATGCTTCAGCAACCTCTACAGCAATATCGAAGCAAAACTAAGCCACAGAAATGGCACAACAAACATTATAATATAACCCCCCCAAACTTAAAAGTGAGCAGTGTCCTCACTGCTGATGCAATGGCCAAAACACAAAAGACACCCAAAAAAAACAGAGGCAGAAGCAAAGGAATTCTAAATATAGCAGAGAAGGGATAAGAGTGAGGGAACTTCCTGAGGGTGCTAGCAGGTATGCTGCAGCACCCTAGGGGCATTGACCCCTAGAGGACCTTGAGGAGCTTCTGAGTCCACTTCTGCGCTTGCTGATTGTTGTAGGGCCTTTCCTTTACGCATCATTGCTGCCTGTTTGGCAATGGGCTTATCATCATCAGAGGATTTGGTTCCTACTGGTGTCTGGTGGGGTTCCAGGTGGGGCTCCTTGCTAGAGGAGGATCCTTCAGAATCCTTTTGCTCCTCTGTCTATAGCTTAGGAGCTAGGGCTGACTCCTCGAAGGTGGTATGGAGCAAGTTAGTGGGAAACTCTGAAAATGGGAAAAATTGTTTAAAGTTTTGCTCGAGGGTGTTGTGAAGGGCAAAATCCCTTTTCTGCTCATAACGCCAGAAGGTTTGCTGAAGCTGCAGAAGCACAGCTTGCTGCTTTAGAATTGTAGCTTGTTGATTGAGGATGAACTACAAAGTCTTGTCAGGTGACTGGGGGCAGTGGATGCAGAGGGTCCGGCAGTATGTGGAGGATTTTGGGAAGCCGCTGGTGGGTGTGGGGCCGCTTTCTCCAGGACAATACAGGCAATGGTGGTGGCAGTGATGGGGCTAGCATCCTTCAGTGGTTCTTCATCAATGGAGACTAGGACTCCATGATTCTTGCACAGTATAGTGATGAGGGAAGGGAAAAGTAGGCTTCCCTTTTTCCAATTGGCGCATGCTCAGATTTGGCCACTGATGATTCGGCCAACGTTGAATGGTCAGCCGAATATGAGTGCATCCACCATTGCCACTCTGTCTCGGCTCACTGTCTACCCATGGGTAAAAGGTAGCAGGCGGGTCTTAAGGAAGTGATACCAAACCTTAGCTGTAGGCACTAGAGAGACCCGATTGATGGTGGTGGAGCCCTGAGGGGATTTATCCCAGGTGGTGTCAGGAAGGCACACCCGGGTAAGCATTGCATCCCAGTCTCCATCCTGCAGACTCTGTAGATATTCTTCATATTGGTCCTCTTCGTTTGGCAGATTGTAAGCCTTGTTGATGAAGGCTTGGTTGAAATGAACCTTCATCTCCCGGACTGTCACCCACTTCTCATTTTCGGGTGAGAGGTTTGCGTAGAATTCTCGAACCAGAGGTATGAGGGCCGTTTGCGGGTGGCTTACGAAATTTTCCCAACCCCTCTGCTTGACCACTGTGCCAACGTACATTGGCATCCCCAAATCTCCAGAGGAGGCGAAGGTGAAACCTTTCTCAGCATAGAAGTTTCTGGGCACAATCTCTTCATCGTGCTTCTGTCTGTTTTCCTCAGAGGTGAATTTCTTCACCTTGCTTGCCTTCCTGGCCACCGTCTTGATTCTCGGCATGACTGGTTCGAAGCTTTGGAAATGGAGGTTTCAAGTACGAAGGAGGTGAGGAGGCTGTAGGGATTTGGGAACTCGGGAGAGGTGCTCGAGGGTGAAGGGAAGTTGCAGAGGTTTAATAAGGGTGGACGACGTGTTTTTGGGACTTATGGGCTTCTGCCTTTTTCCTGCTCCCATTTTGCTTCTGACAACAATTTTTTGAAAATATTTGTCTTTTTTTTTGTAAGAAGCATAGCAGAGGGGAACCCCTTGATTTAGGGCTGATTGCGTTGCTGCAGCAATGTTGCAGTAAAAGTTAGGTTGCCTAGGATTTTTGCTGTAGTAGAGAGTGCTTGTTCTTAATCCTGCTGTAGCAAAGCAAGGACTATCTTTAGTATAGGTTTGGTGTAGCAAAACAAAAACTGGTTCTGCAAACTTCTATGCTTCCCATCCTGCGTAACAAACACAAATGCTATCAGACTCATGATTTAAATTATCTTAAAACTGTTAACTTAAACAACAACAAATTTAAACATGGGTTGCCTCCCATGAGCGCTTGTTTTAGAGTCTTCAGCTTGACTTCCCTCCTGTTCATTCCTCTTGCAGCTAAATGGAGGTGTGCTGTCTATCCACATCACCTCCTATATAGTGTTTGACCCTTTGTCCATTAACCCTGAATGTCCTTCCTTCCTTTTCTTCTTCCAATTCAATAGTCCCAAATGGGAAGACCTTGCTTATGCGAAAGGGACCAGACCAACGAGATTTCAACTTCCCAAGAAACAAGGTCAGCCTAGAGTTGTACAGTAGTACTCTCTGTCTCACTTCGAAGCTCTTGGGTTGTATCTTCTTGTCATGCCATTGCTTTGCTTTCTCCTTGTATAGTTTGGCATTCTCATAGGCCTGACCACGAAATTCATCCAGCTCATTTAGCTGCAGTATCCTCTTCTCACCCGCAGCTTCCAGGTTCAAGTTTAGCTTCTTCACTGCCCAATATGCTCGATGTTCCAGCTCTACTGGTAGATGACAAGCCTTCCCGAATACCAATCTGTATGGTGACATGCCCAGAGGTGTCTTATAGGCTGTTCTATAGGCCCATAGCGCATCATCCATCCTGCAGGACCAATCCTTCCTCGTGGGGCCTACTATTTTTTCCAAGATTCTCTTGATCTCTCTGTTGGAGACTTCAGCCTGCCCACTCGTTTGTGGGTGATAGGGAGTTGCCACCTTGTGCCTTACTCCATACTTGGCAAGTAGTGCCTTGAACTGTCGATTGCAGAAATGGGTCCCTCCATCGCTGATGATGGCTCTAGGGGTTCCAAACCTTGTAAATATGTTTCTCTTCAGAAATCTGGTCACGACTCTGGCTTCATTAGTCTGGGATACACTGGCTTCCACCCATTTTGAAACATAGTCGACGGCTACTAGGATGTATTGGTTGCCGAAACTCGAGGGAAATGGTCCCATGAAATCTATTCCCTAGAAATCAAATAATTCCACCTCTAGGATGTTGTTCAGTGGAATTTCATGTCTGAGAGATATATTCCCTGTCCTCTGACACCGGTCGCATTGCCTTGCGTAGGAGTGGGAGTCCTTGAATAAAGAGGGCCAATAGAACCCTGCCTGCAGCACCTTGTTTGCAGTTCTAACTCCTCCAAAATGACCTCCATAAGGGGAAGCATGGCATTGCTGCAAGATTTGCTCCATCTCTTCACTCGGTATGCACTTCCTTATCATTTGATCAGCACATTGCTTGTAAAGATATGGTTCATCCCAGTAGTATAAGTTTACCTCATGCAAAAATTTTTTCTTCTGCTGCCACGTCAAGTCTGGTGGGAGCATTTCACTTACAAGGTAATTTACATAATCAGCGTACCATGGCACCTCATCTTGGGACAAGAGATAAAGTTGTTCATATGGGAATCTTTCATTAATTTCATCTACTCAGGAGTTGTGCCCTTCCAATCTGGAGAGATGGTCTGCCACTTGATTTTCAGTTCCTTTCCTGTCTCTAATCTCTAGATCAAATTCTTGAAGCAAAAGCACCCACCGAATAAGCCTGGGCTTGGAATCCTTTTTCCTAACCAAGTGTTTGATGGCAGAGTGGTTTGTGTGCACTATCACCTTTGCTCTTACCAGATATGCTCTGAATTTCTCAAAGGCAAACATTACTGCAAGCAATTCCTTCTCTGTCACAGTGTAGTTCAGCTGGGCACCTTGCATCATTTTGCTAGCGTAGTAAATAGAATGAAACATCTTGTTTCTGTGCTGCCCGAGGACAACCCCCAATGCCATTTCACTAGCATCACACATCAGCTCAAATGGGGAGGTCCAGTCTGGTGCCATGATAACTAGGGCTGTACTTAATTTCTGTTTGAGATCGCAGAATGCTGTCATGCAACTTTCATCAAAACAGAAAGTTATGTCCTTCTCTAGCAAACAGCATAAAGGTTTGGCAACCTTAGAGAAGTCCTTAATGAACCTCCTATAAAATCCTGCATGTCCCAGGAAGCTTCAAATGCCCTTGACCGAGGTGGGAGGAGGCAGTTTCTCAATGATTTCCACTTTGGCCTTGTCAACCTCAAGTCCTCTCTGAGAAACCTTATGCCCCAGCACAATCCCTTCTTTTACCATAAACTGACACTTCTCCCAATTCAGCACCAGGTTTGTTTCCTTACACCTTTGCAAGACCTTAGAAAGGTTTCCCAAGCATAGGTCAAAGGAGTCTCCAAAGACTGAGAAGTCATCCATGAAGATTTCCACAAACTGCTCAGCCATTTCTGTGAATATTGCCATCATGCATCGCTGGAATGTTGCTGGAGCATTACAAAGCCCAAATGGCATCCTTTGAAAGGCAAAGGTACCATAAGGACATGTGAATGTAGTCTTATGCTGATCTTCTGGTGCTAGACCAATCTAGTTGTACCCTGAGTACCCATCCAAGAAACAATAGTATTCCCTTCCAAGAAACAATAGTATTCCCTTCCAGCAAGTTTATCTAACATTTGATCAATGAACGGCAGAGGGAAGTGGTCTTTCCTAGTGCTTTTGTTCAACTTCCGATGATCCATGCAAATCCTCCAGCCAGTTACAACCTTGGTGGGGATAAGCTCATTGTTTTCACTTTCCACCACAGTCATACCCCCTTCTTAGGAACACACTGGACTGGGCTTACCCAAGAGCTATCTGATATTGGGTAAATAATTCCAGCATCCAGCCATTTGATGATCTCCTTCTTTACCACCTCCTTCATTATTGGATTAAGCCTCCATTGGGGTTCTATGGACCCTGTTTCATTACTTACCAAGAGGATCTTATGCATGCAAAATGAAGGGATGATTCCTTTTATATCAGCTAGTGTCCAACCAATGGCCCTTCTGAATTTCTTCAGTGTAAGGACCAATTTCTCCTCTTGTTCTATTGTCAAAAGTGCTGAGATAACCACAAGAAGAGTGGTTGTCTCTCCTAAATACACATACTTGAGGTATGCTGGTAGAGGCTTCATTTTCAAGGCTGGTGGCTCCTCCACTAATGCTTTCAGCGGCCTTGAATCTGGTAGGGTCACATATAATGGCTCCTTTATTGGCTCCTGCTTCCTAATGCCATGCCTGACATCAATCCAGGCCCATTCTTTCTTGTTTTCCCCTTCGAAATCTGAGTTTTCTGTCCAAGCTACCGATGGTGGGTCCTTGCAGCATTTTCTTAACTGCTCTGATGCTAATGTGTCTATCATAGACACCACTGCACATTCCTCTTCTTCACTGGCAAACTTTATGGTCTGGAGCACATTGAATGTAACTTGCTCATCCTGGACTTTCATGGTTAGTTCACCCTTTTGAACATCAATTAGTGCCTGGCCAGTTGCTAAGAATGGTCTGCCCAATATAATTGGTACCTCTGCATCAGCTTCATAGTCCAGAATTATAAAATCTACTAGGAAGATGAACTTATCCACCTTAACCAGGACATCCTCTATTTTTCCCTCTGGATGGGCAATGGATCTGTCTGCCAATTGCAGTGTGACTGTGGTAGGCCTTGCTTCTCCAATTCTTAGCTTTTTAAAGATGGTCATTGGCATGAGGTTGATCTTGCTCCCAAGTCGCAAAGTGCCTTGCCAAAGTATTGGTTCCCAATAGAACAAGGTATGGTGAAACTGCCTAGATCCTTAAGTTTGGGTGGCAACTTATTTTGCAGCATATCACTACATTCCCATGTGAGAGCAACAGTCTCAAACTCACCAAATCGTCTTTTCTTTGTCAGGATGTCCTTCATGAACTTCACATAGTTAGACATTTGCTCTAGTGCTTCTACCAGAGGTATGTTAATGTGCAGCTGTTTTAGGACATCTAGGAATCTTCTAAACTACTAGTCATTCTGCTGCTTCTGAAATCTCTGAGGGAAAGGGGGTGGTAGCTTGGTTTGCTGCATGCCTTGCTGCGGCAAAGTTGCTGAATTTTACTGTGGCATAGCTGCAGCATTTTCTCCAGAGATGGTTTCCTCCTTACTTACCTCCTCCTATTGCTTTTTCTTGTCTTTTTTGTTCTTCGGGGGTACAATGAAGTCTGTCTGGTCCTGCCCTCTTGTTTTTGGTGCTTCCACCATCTTTGCACTTCTCAGGGCTATAGCCTTGCAATGTTCTTTCCCTTCTCTCCTAGGGACTTCAGTATTACTTGGAAGTGTTCCTGGAGATCTACGTTTTAGTTCGTTAGCAAGCTGTCCCACTTGAGTTTCCAGATTCCGTAATGAGGCTGCTTGACTCTGAATTAGAGCATCATTCCTTGCCATATACTCCTTCATCAGGGATTCCAGTGAAGTGGAGGCTTCTTGAGGCTGTTGTCTTTGTTGCATGAAGCCTGGGGGAGCCTGTGATCTTTGTGGGGCAAAGTTTCTCCCTTGTCCCGTACCATAGTTACTCCAGGATAAATTAGGGTGTTGCCTCCATCCTGGGTTATATGTGTTGGAGTAGGGATTGTTATTGCGATTCATATTTCCCACGAAGCATACTGATTCTGGGTTTGAGGGGCATATTTTAAAAAGATGTGGCCCATTACACAGTACACAAGGTGGTCCAATCTCCTTGACTGCATTGGCTGTTTGAGGGCGGGTCATTTGCTGGTTCTTTAAGACATTAACTAGTGAAGCTAGCTGGGCTGTGAGAGAAGTCACTTCACTCACTTCATGCATATCTGCTGCTTTCTTTCCAGTTGAAACTCTGTCCATTGGCCATTGATAGTTGTTACTAGCCATCCTTTCAAGCAGCTCGTGCGCTTCATTATACGTTTTAGACAAGAGTGCCCCATTAGCTGCTGCATCCACTATGGTGCGTGTTTGAGCATTAAGGCCATTGTAAAAGGTCTCCATCTGAATGCAGTAAGGAATTCCATGATGCGGGCATCTCCGTAATAACTCTTTATACCTCTCCCAGGTCTCGTACAAAGATTCACCCTCCAATTGCTGGAAAGAGGAGATGTCATTTCTCAATCTGGCATTCTTGGTGGGCGGGAAGTATTTCAGTAGAAATTTCTCTGCCAAATCACTCCAATTAGCGATAGAGTCAGGTGACAGAGAGTTCAGCCATGCTCTTGCTCAGTCTCTTAATGAGTAAGGGAACAGCTTTAGCCTGAGCACTTCTTCTGTTACTCCATTCATTTTGAAAGCATCCGTGACTTCCATGAACACTCTTAAGTGAAGGTGAGTGTCCTCTGTAGGCATTCCACTGAATTACCTTACAGTTTGCAGCATCTGGAACATTACTAGTTTGAGCTCAAAATGTAGAGCCTCCATCTCTGGTCTCACAATGCTCGGGTTCAACCCATTCAGGTTTGGTTGAACATAAGCATTTAAGACCCTATCTCTATGACATACTATAAAATAAGCATGTTTTTGACATGTTTTAAGTTGCTTTTTATTTAATTTTAGTAGAAAATAGGTATGAATTAACTGAGTGTTGTGTTTTGTGTTTTAGGAATAATAAAGAAGAAATGAAGAGGAAAATAGAGAGAAAATCATAGAAAAATGCTGATTTCTGACCTTGTGTCACTAATTGACGCATATCACACTCATTTAGACTCCGATTAAGGTGATTTCAGCGACTGTGGAAAGAAGAGACATAGAGCTACAACTTTCATGTTTGGCACTTCAGCAAAATCCAGGAGATTTTAGGCTCCGCGGCACTCACAAGGGAGCGCAACGGCGCCACAATAAGACAATCCGAAGCGCCGCGGCGCCCGTGCGCCGTAGGGAACTTGCTGATTTCGCAATTTTAGGTTGATTTCGCTCAAAATTGAGGGGAATGGACGAGAATTTAACCTAAAATACGTTCTAACTTCAATTAGGAGGGGAAAGTCTATAAAAAGAGAGGAAAGCAACCAGAGAAGGCATCCAATCTTTCATCGAATTCTTCAATTCTTCTTTTGTTTATCTTATGGCCCTGCGTGGCTAATTCTCTTTAGTTGGTTGAGGTGAGTTGAAACCTCAAGGGATTTTTATACATTGTGAGATGTGGATCTGATGTTATTATTTCAATTTGTTTTGAATATTGATTGTTCATCTGTTCTTATTTTTAATGATTATTCATATGATTGCTAGGAGGTCTACTAGTATTTCGTCTGTTTTAATCTACAGCTGAATTGTGTTTTGAACAAAGTTTTAAATTCTGCGATTCGTGAGGCAAATAGGTTTGACGGTTTTGGATTATAAATCATTGAACCTATGATGAATGATTGACTAGATTAGATATAGCCGATGTGTTTATTTTTGTTTAGCTCTGTCAGTTTCTCTAGTTCTTCATGCGGTTAACAAGTTATATTTTACCGATGTGCTAAAAGATGGCTTGTTGATTAGGGTTTTATTAGTGCGATTATCATTAATTTACTAGACTTAAGGAGAAACAGGGTTAGAACCCCAATGATAGATATTCATTTGCAGATTGACTATGTTGTCGATGATCAATGTAATCCCTTGACGGTGGATACCAACCGAAACCAACGTCTTTATCATTAATCACTTTCGCTTATTTATTTTCATTATTATTTACTTTACTTAATTTGCGATTATCAATTCCCCCCTTTTTAATCACATAAGGTAATTCCAGTCTCTGTGGGATCGACCCTTACTCCCACTTCTACAGGTTAGTTTTGAGGTAAGGTATTAATTTGGGTGCATCTGCGATAGTGCGCACCAAATTTTGGCGCCGTTGCCGGGGGACTGCGTCATTACTTTTTGTGATTTTTATTTATTTATGCCTGTAACTCATTCTTCTAATTCTCGAGATTTACAGTTCAATCCAGATATTGGAAAATCTGTATACAGGCACAGAAAAGAAATTCAAGAAGACGTTGATCCGGATAAGGAGGAAGTGATCATGGCTAGACACCCCACTCTGAAGGAAGTTGCAGCTCCTGATTTGCATCAGCAACCCTTATGCATTACTTTTCCTAATCTTGATGATAATGTTAATTTTGAGTTGAAATCTGGATTAATTCATCTCTTACCAAGTTTTCATGGTCTTGCTGGTGAAGACCCGCATAAACATTTGAAGGAGTTCCATGTAGTATGTACCAGTATGAAGCCCCCTAAAGTAACTGAGGAACAAATAAAACTCAGGGCTTTTCCTTTTTCTTTAAAAGATTCAGCCAAAGATTGGTTGTATTATTTACCTTATGGTACTATCACTACTTGGAATGAGATGAAGAGAATGTTTTTAGAACGTTATTTTCCTGCATCTAGAGCCGCTACTATTAGGAAAGAGATATGCGGCATTAGGCAATTGCATGGTGAAATCCTTTATGAATATTGGGAGAGGTTTAAGAAACTTTGTGCAAGCTGCCCACATCATCAGATTAGTGAGCAGCTACTAATCCAATATTTTTATGAAGGTCTTTTGCAGGGAGATAAGAGCATGATAGATGCAGCTAGTGGAGGAGCACTGGTAGATAAGACTCCTGAGGCAGCCAGAATCCTGATATCAAATATAGCTACCAATTCACAACAATTTGGCGTTAGGCATAATCCTCCTATTAGACATGCCCAGGAGGTAAGTACTACTTCTCTTCAGAATCAAATATCTGAACTTACTTCTCTTGTGCGTCAAATGGCTACAGGTACACTACAGCAAGTTAAAGTATGTGGAATATGCTCAGCCACAGGGCACCCAACTGACATGTGTCCTACACTTTAAGAAGAATCCACAGAACAAGCAAATGATGTAGGAGGTTTTCTTGGCCAACCAAAAAGGTATGATCCATATGCTAATACATACAATCCTGGATGGAAGGATCATCCAAATTTCAGGTATGGGAATACACAAAATAGGCCTGCAGGACAAAATTTTCAAAAAAACCAACAGGCTTATTATCCTAGACAGAATGCATCCCAGGATCATCAGGTAAGTAATCCTTTGGAAGACATTGTGAAAACTCTTGTACATAACTCTCATCAATTTCAGCAAGAGACAAGAGCTAGCATTCAGAACCTAACAACTCAAGTAGGTTAGTTAGCAACCACAGTGAGTCGATTGGATGCTCAAAACTCAAGTAAGTTACCTTCACAAACTGTGGTGAACCCTAGAGAGAATGCTAGTGCAATTGTTTTAAGGAGTGGTAAGGAGATTCAAAGTCCACCAGCACCCTCTTCTCCTGAGAAAACTAAAACATCAATTAAGGAGAAGGAAGCACCTACAGGTAAGTCTCCTTCTAATTTAAATTATGAAGTAGTGCATCCTTTTCCAGAAGCTCTTAAAGAGAATAGGTTAAATGAGAAAACTTCTGAATTGTATGATATCTTTAGAAAATGTGAAGTTAATATTCCCCTCCTAGATGCTATTAAACAGGTACCAAGATATGCAAAATTCTTAAAAGAATTATGCACTCAAAAAAGAAAGCAAAAATTGAAGGGGTTTGAAAAAGTTCAAATGAGTCAGAACGTATATGCCATGATACAAACAAAACTCCCCACTAAATGCAAGGATCCAGGTATGTTTACCATTCCATGTAAAATTGGGGATACTCATGTTAAAAAAGCTATGTTGGATTTAGGAGCTTCCATAAATGTCATGCCATATTCTATATATGCTTCCTTGAAATTAGGACCATTGAACTCTACTAATGTGGTTATTCAATTAGCTAACAGGTCCACTGCATATCCTAAGGGAGTAATTGAGGATGTTTTGGTACATGTAGATGATTTGGTTTTTCCTGCAGATTTTTATGTTCTAGACATGGAAAATGGGGATTTTACATCCCCAATATTATTAGGGAGACCTTTTTTGAAAACCTCAAAAACAAAGATAGATGTTCACAATGGCACACTCACTATGGAATTTGATGGTGAAGTAATAAATTTTAATATGTATGAAGCCATGAAACATCCAGGTGATGATACTCCTATTTATTCTATAGATATCTTTGATTCCCTAGCACATGATGTATTTGAATTAGATGGACAGGATAAATTGGATGTGATTGTGAGCAAATCCATAGAAGAGGATGATGGTGAGATAGACTTGGATGAAGAAACGAAAGAGGAACTAGCTGCACTAAATGGTTTTTCAGAAGAACCACCAACAGGTAATGTTTCTTATATAGAATTACCAATTTCTGATACTTCTCTTTTACCTTCTGTGGTGCAGGCTCTTACTCCTGAATTGAAACCACTCCCTGATCATCTCAAATATGTATTCTTGGGAGAGTGAGAAACACTTCCTGTTATTATCTCTAACAAGCTTGAAAATGATCAGGAGGCAAAGCTAATCCAAGTTCTTAAAGAACACAAAACTGCAATAGGTTGGACCATAGCTGATCTTAAGGGAATAAGCCCTTCTACATGTATGCACAGAATATTGATGGAAGAAGGAGCTAAACCATCTAGACAGCCCCAAAGAAGGCTAAATCCACCTATGATGGATGTAGTGAAGAAAGAAATTCTTAAATTGTTGGAGGTTGGGGTAATATACCCTATTTCAGACAGTCATTGGGTTAGCCCAGTGCAAGTGGTTCCCAAGAAAACAGGAATAACTGTGGTGAAAAATCAAAATGAGGAATTGGTACCCACCCATATTCAAAATGGGTGGAGGGTTTGTATAGATTATAGAAAATTAAATTCTGTAACCCGAAAAGATCATTTTCCTTTACCTTTTATTGATCAAATGCTTGAAATATTATCTAGTAAACCTTACTACTGTTTTCTTGATGGTTATTCAGGCTATTTCCAGATTGCAATTGCTCCAGAAGACCAGGAAAAGACAACCTTCACTTGTCCATTTGGGACATTCGCATATAGGCGCATGCCATTTGGGCTTTGTAATGCCCCTGCCACTTTTCAAAGGTGTATGGTTAGCATATTCTCAGATTACCTTGAAAAATTTATTGAGGTATTTATGGATGATTTTTCAGTTTATGGGAATTCATTCGATGATTGTTTGCATTACCTTTCACTAATTTTGAAAAGATGTCAAGAAACTAACCTTGTTTTAAATTCTGAAAAATGTCATTTTATGGTTGAACAAGGTATAGTTTTAGGCCATGTTGTCTCAAAAAGAGGAATAGCGGTAGATAAAGCAAAGATTGATATTATACAAACTCTACCTTATCCCACTTGTGTGCGGGAAGTTCGTTCTTTTCTTGGCCATGCAGGTTTTTATAGGAGATTCATAAAGGACTTTTCTAAGAAAGTAGCACCTATGTGCAAATTGCTTCAGAAGGATGTCTCTTTTGAATTTCATGGAGAATGCAGGGAAGCTTTTGACAAATTAAAAGAGTCCTTGATTTCAGCTCTAATCATCCTAGCACCAGATTGGAACATCCCTTTTAGAATTATGTGTGATGCCAGTGACCATGCAGTTGGAGCAGTACTAGGCCAAAGGATTGGAAACACATCCCATGTGATATAATATGCCTCTAGAATACTGAATGATGCCCAGAAGAACTATACCACTACTGAAAAAGAACTCTTAGCTGTAGTCTTTGCATTAGAAAAATTTAGATCATATTTAATATGCACTAAAATTATTGTTTTTACTGATCATGCAGCTTTGAGGTACTTGGTGATGAAAAAGGAGGCTAAACCTAGGATAATCAGATGGGTGCTACTGCTTACAGAATTTGATTTAGAGATTAGAGATAAGAAAGGGTCTGAAAATAGTGTAGCAGATCACCTAAGCCGCCTGACACATGTGGAAGAAAAATTGAAAATTGAAGAATTATTCCCAGATGAAAATTTATTTTCAATTTCAATTCATATGCCATGGTATGCCAACATTGTAAATTATCTGGCTACTAATCAGTTACCTCCTCTTTTGACTAGGGCAGCTAAAAATAGGATCAAGAGTGACGCCAAATACTACATATGGGACGATCCTTACCTTTGGAAGCAATGCTCAGATCAAATTATAAGAAGGTGTATTCCTAATTCTGAAGTTTTATCCATTCTAACCTTCTGTCATTCTTACGCATGTGGTGGACATTTTGGAGCAAAAAGGACAGCAAAGAAAGTTTTAGATTGTAGTTTTTACTGGCCTACCATATTCAGAGATTCATACCATTTTTGTAAGTCATGTACAAACTGTTAAAAAACAGGTAATATCTCCAGGAAAAATGAGATGCCTCAAACACCAATATTGTTTTGTGAAATTTTTGATGTTTGGGGCATTGATTTCATGGGACCTTTTCCTTTATCAGCTGGATATAATTATATTTTGTTGGCTGTGGATTATGTCTCAAAGTGGGTAGAAGCTAAACCCACTAGGACTGATGATTCTAAAGTGGTTGCAGATTTCATTAAATCTCATATCTTTTCAAGATTTGGGATTCCAAGAGCTTTGATAAGTGACAGGGGAACACATTTTTGCAATAGGACTATTGAAGCCCTATTAAAGAAATATAATGTCACTCATAAATTGTCAACTGCATATCACCCCCAGACCAATGGGCAAGCTGAGGTATCCAACAGAGAAATCAAAAATATCATTAGTAAGACAATAAATCCCAACTGCTGGGATTGGAGTCTCAGATTAGATGATGCTCTATGGGCATACAGGACAGCCTATAAGACCCCAATTGGTATGTCCCCATACAGGTTAGTATTTGGTAAAACTTGTCATCTTCCAGTTGAATTGGAACATAAAGCATTTTAGGCTATAAAGAAATTTAACATGAATGTGGAAGAAAGTGGAGAATGCAGGAAATTACAACTTCAGGAATTGGAGGAACTTAGAAACGAGGCCTATGAAAACGCAAATATTTATAAGGCCAAAACTAAATTCCTACACGATCGTATGATTTCACATAAGGAGTTTAGCAAAGGACAGAAAGTCCTCCTCTACAATTCCAGGCTCCGATTGTTTCCAGGTAAATTTTGTTCTAGATGGGAGGGACCATTTATTGTTACTGATATTTTCCCTCATGGTGCAGTTGAAATAAAGAGCATGGATAACCAACATAGCTTCAAACTCAATGGGCATAGGCTTAAACCTTACTATGAAGGATTTCAGCAAGAGGAAGCACAATGCATAACTTTTCAAGACCCTCATTGATTTTCTTTGGATCTATGTCGAGCCAACGACGTAAAAGAAAGGCACTGGTTGGGAGGCAACCCAACAATCATTCTTCTTCTTCATCTTATTTTTTCTTTTCATAGTTTAATTTTTCTATCTAAAAAAAAAAAGAAAAAAAAATTCTGATCTGTGGACGCGCACATGCGCTGCGGCGCTCTCTATAAGAGGGTCGCGACCCTCTCGGTTTCCCCTCCATTTTTTTTTGCATCCATTTCACCTCCTCATCTACTTTCTTGCCTCCAATCCACCATACCCACCTCCCATTACGTTCTCTTGCTTACATTACACGATTGTGCATCTTCTTTTGCAGGATTATACACTTCTTTCAGCTTTTGGCTTGGATTTAATGGAAATTTTCTAGGGTTCTCAAGCAATTTTGATCTCACACTTTCCAGCCACCAATCGCACTGCATTTGGTACGATTTACGTTGTTTTTCCTGCTGAAGTTGATCTCTACACTTCCTTGCTACTGGTTTTTACTGCATTGGGACTTCAAGCTACGAATCTACCATCCATTCTCTCCATTTTTCAAGAGTGCACACTAGGTGTTTGATAAAACGCCCCAGTGACTTTGCCAAGTGCAATGGCCCCAAAAACTTCCAAATTAGGCATCTCTAAGAGGAAGAACAGAGCTGAGGACCCTCCAGCATTCGACACCGTGGCTTTTCTGACTGAAGCTGTTTATCAACACCACATCAAAGTGGTGGTGCATAAAGCTATAGTTCCAGAACATGGATTTCTGATAACTGAAGGGATACCTCACAGAGACAATATCCTCCATAGGAATTGGGAGATTTTCTGCAGGAATCCAGAACCAGGAGTTATTCCCGTAGTTCAGGAGTTCTACTCCAATGCTACAGTTCACGAACGTCATCAAGCACGGGTTAGAGGAAAGATGGTGTCATTCACTCCGCACGCTATTAATGAATTCTATTCCCTGCCTGATATTGAGGATGATGAATATACGACACTTCTTCAGTCATACATTGACTTTAAAGATGTTATTTGCAATCTATGCTACAGGGGGGCCTCCTGGAAATTGGATAGCAATGGCCATCCGTTATACCTTGCTAGAGCTGACATGAATAAAGTGGCTAAAGCATGGCACTATTTTGTGTTAGCAAGATTCATGCACAGCCTCAACATGAGTCAAGTCAGGCGGGAAAGGGCCATTTTGCTTTATGCAGTACTAAAAGGGCTTTCTATTGATGTAGGCAAGGTTATTCATAGGCAGCTACTCGGCTGTATCAGTGCTAGAGGCGGATCCCTATTTGCCCCTAGTTTAATTACTGGTCTATGTCAGAAAGCGGGCGTAAGCTGGGATTCCACTGAGGCTCTCATTCACCCGATGAAGCCTATTTCCTATGTAGACATCCAAAAATACAAGGGCTATGAAGAAGCAGCAGAGGAGGAGCTAGGGATTCAGCCAATACCTACAGAGGAACCGAGAAGCAGCTCAGCTCCACCACCCTCCCAGCATACCATTGAAGATTTATGGGAGCGCACAGAGTATCTGAGCCATCAAATGAACGATCTGGCCCTCTATCAGCACTCTATTGCATAGCATCATCATCCGTGTTTTAGCCAGTTAGCTCATGCCCTGAACCTCCCGATTGCTTTCCCGGCACCTCCTGAACCACCCTTTAGGCCTGCACCTGAGCATCATGAGATGGATGGTGATCACTAGTCAGGGAAGTTTCACTGAACCCCTCCTTATGTTTTTATTTGTCCCTTTTATATTCACTTTTATATTCTTACATTGAGGACAATGTATGTTTTTAAGTGTGGGGGGGTCACTTTATAATTCAGCTGGATGACTGTATAATATATCATACACGTGTGCACTTTCCTACTTTGATACATTTTATGATATGTGCACTTTTAATCTTGTCATGAGGTGAGCATGTGAACAAAATTTCAATTTACGAGTTTGTGATAGCTGAACCAATAGCCAATGATATAACTGTTTAAATTGCTTATAGCTCTTGGGAGATGTAGGAAAGTCATAATTATGTGTAATTTTAAATTCTTTTCAATTTATGATTACCTATTTTCTAAAAATCCTGAAATTCTTTTGCACAATAATTTTGGATATTTAATTTATCTTTTACTTAGAAAAAGATTATATAACTCAAAAATATTTTATGATCTCATTTAAATTTCTAGAACTTATTTAAATGCTACTTGAGGCGAAATCCTAGGCTAATACTAACAATTAGGAGATGATTTAGGCATTTTTTTTATGAGATTGAGCCTTTGAAGCTTAACCCAAACAAATGAATATCCTTAGAACCTCTATTTTGAGCTTAATTAACATTTTATTCTATACCTACAAAACAGCTAAGACCAAATTTTGTGATTGATACCTTTATTTTTTCTACCTGATTCACTCACTCCATGATTAATTTCTGAATATTTGTTTTATAGATCTATATTAATGAAAGGGTGGAAGGGTGGAGCAAGGACAAAAGAAAGAAAGAAAATATATATATATATATATATATATATATATATATATATATATATATATATATATATATATATATATATTCTCAAAAGACTACTGAAAGTCTATCTAGTGATTGAAAAAGGAAGAAATAGAGAATCAAAGAAAAATAAAATGCAGAGAAGCAAGGAAATAAGTGTGGGGAAAAAACTTCCCCAATCTTGAGAATTAGCTCAAATAGATCAGAGTTAATCATGTGATGTTGGGAGATTGAGCTTTAAATTATATCTTTTATCTCACCCCATAGCCTAGCCACATTACAAGCTAAGTTAAGTCATTTTGATCCTAAGAAGTAGTTTTAGCCTACATTAGTGGAGAGTGGCATGAAAAATAAGCCTATGGAAATTTTAAATAGAGAGCCATGCTATAATTCCTGAGATATATAAGCTCATTTAGGTAAAAGAAAATTAAATTATCCAAAGACACACACACACACTATGGATTTTAGGGAATAAAATTATAAATTACATTTGAATTAAATGTTGCACATGGTCATGAAATTTTCTGAAATTTCTTCAAGAGCATACAATTTTCACTATAAGGCAGCATATTGGTAAGCCATTCACTCATTTCATATATTGAATTCTGTTTACATGAATCAATGTTTGCTTGAGGACAAGCAAAAGAGTAAGTGTGAGGGTATTTGACATGCTATAAAATAAGCATGTTTTTGACATGTTTTAAGTTGATTTTTATTTAATTTTAGTAGAAAATAGGTATGAATTAACTGAGTGTTGTGTTTTGTGTTTTAGGAATAATAAAGAAGAAATGAAGAGGAAAATAGAGAGAAAATCATAGAAAAATGCTGATTTCTGACCTTGTGTCACTAATTGATGCATATCTCACTCATTTGTACTCCGATTAAGGTAATTTCAGCGTCTATGGAAAGAAGAGACATAGAGCTACAACTTTCATGTTCGGTACTTCGGCAAAATCTAGGAGATTCTGGGCACCGCGGAGCTTGTAAGGGAGAGCTGCGGCGCCATGATAAGACAATCCGAAGCGCCGCGGCGCTATGCTGCCCAGAAGGGAGCACCGCGGCGCTCAACACAACGCACCGCGGCGCCCCGTCCCTGATTCCCTGCAGCGCCACGGTGCTCCACTTAAGCGTTGCGGCGCCCGTGCGCCGTAGGGAACTTGTTGATTTCGCGATTTTAGGTTGTTTTCGCTCAAAATTGAGGGGAATGGATGGGAATTTAACCTAAAATACGTTCTGACTTCGATTAGGAGGGGAAAGTCTATAAAAAGAGAGGAAAGCAACCAGAGAAGGCATCCAATCTTTCACCGAATTCTTCAATTCTTCTTTTGTTTATCTTATGGCCCTGCGTGGCTAATTCTCTTTAGTTGGTTGAGGTGAGTTGAAACCTCAAGGGAATTTTATACATTGTGAGATGTGGATCTGATGTTATTATTTCAATTTGTTTTGAATATTGATTGTTCATCTGTTCTTATTTTTAATGATTATTCATATGATTGCTAGGAGGTCTACTAGTATTTCGTCTGTTTTAATCTACAGCTGAATTGTGTTTTGAACAAAGTTTTAAATTCTGCGATTCGTGAGGCAAATAGGTTTGAGGGTTTTGGATTATAAATCATTGAACCTATGATGAATGATTGACTAGATTAGATATAGCCGATGTGTTTATTTTTGTTTAGCTCTGTCAGTTTCTCTAGTTCTTCATGCGGTTAACAAGTTATATTTTGTCGATGTGCTAAAAGATGGCTTGTTGATTAGGGTTTTATTAGTGCGATTATCATTAATTTACTAGACTTAAGGAGAAACAGGGTTAGAACCCCAATGATAGATATTCATTTGCTGATTAACTATGTTGTCGATGATCAATGTAATCCCTTGACGGTGGATACCAACCGAAACCAACGTCTTTATCATTAATCACTTTCGCTTATTTATTTTCATTATTGTTTACTTTACTTAATTTGCGATTATCAATTCCCCCCTTTTTAATCACATAAGGTAATTCCAGTCTCTGTGGGATCGACCCTTACTCCCACTTCTACAGGTTAGTTTTGAGGTAAGGTATTAATTTGGGTGCATCTGCGACAGTGCGCACCACTCTATCATCCATGTTGTCTGCTCCATTCTGATTGGCCATCTCTACCTGCTGCTGGTGTGTTAACTGTCCTCTTCTTCTTCTCAAAAGCGTTCTTTCTATGTCTAGATCTAGAGGCAGAAGTTCCCTGTCAGCCTTGCTCATGCACTGTGTTACCTGCTCAACAAGCCACCAGAGTAAAAAGAAATATAACAAAACAATACTTCACACAGTTGAGTATCTAAAAGCAATTTTTAAGTTGATACTCCCCGGCAACGGTGACAAAAACTTGTTGGTTTGATTCATGCAAAGATGAATACAGTGTCAGAACGCAAGTGCACGTGTCGTGACCAAGTAATAAAGTGATAAGTGAGTATCATCCCACGAGGAGTGAACTAAAAATTGTTAAGAAGACTTTGCTGTGTGAAATGTTGTAGCAAAGATAGGATGGTTTATAAAATAAAATAAAGGTGTTTCAACTTAAATACAGCTATAACTAGGACGAGGGGTACTAGGGCGTAAAGAAAATGGAATAAGGAGGTCTAGGGTTGCTCAGGGTTGCCATGAACTATTGCACTCATATTGCTCCAGGAATTGCTACAATAATTGTCCTAGGTGCCCAGTTCAGTCTTGAATGGAGTCTTCCCATACTTCCATTCCTTGCAACTCTGAGGGTCAGACCTGCATTCCTACAGCAATCTTCACCCCTGAGTCGTGTAGGAAGCTCCACTGCTGGGACGATAGGGGACCATATATTCCTATATTGGCTGCCCCCATCTTATTCAAGCTGTCTTTCCAGCCTTTATTCCCTTCCCGGGTGCATATTGGCCTCTGTCTACCTCCACTAACTTCCATTATTAGAGGAGTATAAAATATAAGCACAGATGAATGTAAAAACAGTGCTGCAGCGAAATGTGTTTTACTAAAAAGTGTGCTTAAGTTCATTACAACCCTTGTGCAACCCTAGCCAGAAACTAGCCAAGCCTCATGGTTACACTAGTCACAGACAACCTAGAATCACTGGCATACATCTCTAGTGATAACAGAAAAATAATGCCAGTGCAGTCTTGATAGAAAACCGAAGAAAAAGGAAAAAAAAACAACACAACAAACAGAATCCCCGGGATTGCACTCTCTCCCGTGCACTGATACTCCTTGGCAGTGTGTAGCTTGTAACATCCTTTTTTTTCTTTATTATACAATATTGAGCTCACATACACGTCATTAATCAAAACATACATGCAACATATCAAAGACATAGATATTTACATATTGTTTATTTTGGTTGACCAATTCTGGAGATACAGGTGCGGGTGGTTGCACCTTCACCGGGATCTGTGTCAACTCGCTCACAAACATTTTATTTAGGATCTGCCCATCATAGAATAACTCGATCCAACGTGCACTAAAAGCCAAAGCTATAGAAAATCTGCATAACTAATTTTCTAAACATGATATGAAAATATAGTGAGAATTAAATCCCAGTAAGTTCAACAATAAATCATCATCAATAAAGCTCATCATGTCATGTTCAGCTGTATAAACTACAGAAAATATATTTGGTCACATGAATGCATTATATCTATGCACATAAGAATCATACTGTAATGATATGTATGACATGATTAATTATTTTTAAAATATCATATGATGGCCATCAACTTATTCTCATTTCAAGCTACCCCGGTCAGGTTGAGTATCTTCTACTCTCCGGTACGGGCTTTTCTCGCTCCGTCCGACATGGCCCACTTTCTCTTTCTTTTCTCATTATCATGATCATAACCGTTGGTAGGGCATCCCCTACTGGTCCACCACACGGATTGCCATGTGACTGTGCTCATTTCTTTTCTTTTCACACTGATAGCCAACAATATGCTTTCAATAACGAGTATGTTCATCAAAATATAACTATTACCAAAAATCATTGGCAATCATGCCATGAACATAACCATTTCAAATATCACTTTATAAAATATTTCCATGTCAAAATTTCACACTTAAGATGGTAAAAAGTTCATACAATGGCAATGGCTATGGCTATACTAGTCATTTATTATTTTCATTTGTAAAATTTATCTTCTTTTTTTTAAATATTAATTTTATTTCTTTATTTTCTTGATGCAGGTTTTCATCCTATCTAACCTTCTCTTACTAATCAGAGCATAACACCCTCAATTTAACTCCGATGTAGGTGATCTTAGTGTCAATTTCACGATAAAACAATTATCTAAAACTACCATGTTGAACAGTTTAGCGAAATATTAAAAAATTAAGGTGATATTACTCCTTCAAAGTACAGGATAGTTCCTCTCAGATAGGTTCTGACCTTTACCTACTAATCTATCCATATCTCCCTCATACAAATTTCAAATTAAGTGATTCCAGTGGGTAAAACTCCGTGACACATATATCTATAATTCATATGTTAACCATTTATTTCAATTCTTTATAGATGGTTCCCAGAAATTAAAATACCGAAGCTATCCTAACATATTCTTCCCTGATGAACCATTTTCTGACATTTACTTACTAATCGGACCATATCTACCTCATATGGACTCCAAATTGAATGATTCCAGTGGCTGAACATCCTTGACACATATATAATTAATTCTTATATTAACCATTTATTTAAATTCCATACAGATAATTCCCAAAAATTGAAATACAAAAGCTATCCTAACATATTCTTCCCTGATGAACCATTTTCTGACCTTTGCCTACTAATCGGTTCATATCTCCCACATATGGACTTCACATTGAATGATTCCAGTGGCTAAAAATCCGTGACACATATATCTTTAATTCCTATGTTAACTATTTATTTTAATTCCATACAGATAATTCCCAGAAATTGAAATACAGAAGCTATCCTAACATATTCTTCCCTGCTGAACCATTTTCTGACCTTTGCCTACTAATCGGTTCATATCTCCCACATATGGACTCCAAATTGAATGATTCCAGTGGCTAAAAATCCGTAGCACATATATCTTTAATTCCTATGTTAACTGTTTATTTTAATTCCATGTAGATAATTCTAAAAAATTGAAATACAGAAGCTATCCTAACATATTCTTCCCTGATGACCCATTTTCTGACCTTTGACTACTCATCAGACCATGGCGACCTCATATGGACTCCAAATTGAATGATTCCAGTGGGTAAAAATCCGTGACACATATATCTTCAATTCTTATGTTAACCATGTATTTTAATTCCTTATAGATTGTTCCCAGAAATTAAAATACCAAAGCTTAAAATTCTGCCAACCATAGCCATACCCATGCAGAACTATCTACACCAACCTAAGTATTCAAACATACATCACATGCAAGATCAATATGTAACATGATATAAACATCCATGACCAATCATCAAAGTTCTAAGATCAAAATCTCATATAAATATTATAAGTTTCAAAAGTTTTCTTCAAAAAGAAATACTGTTAAACTTACCTGGAGCACTTAGTCTCCTAGACTTCTCCTTCCTCTTTCTTCCTTTCTTCCTCTCCTTTCCTCACTCTACCTTGCTTCTATTTTTTCCTCTCCCTCAATTGGACGAAATTCTAGTGATGTAAGGGTGGGTTTCCTTATATAGGCCACCAAATAATTCACCTTTCATGATCATGGGTCTACCTTATCACAATTAGGATACACTTTGTTGAATTTTTAGAAAACAAACAACTTATGTTCTTGTCTTCCTCTTCCTTAGTCAAGATATGCATAGGAAAAGGAGATTTGTATTTGGAAAATTATGATGATATGTTCTTAAGATAAGGGACAAGGTCCCTTTGATTTAGGGATTAAATTATTTTTTATTTTTTCTTAATCAATGATGATAGGTTGCCTTTTTCAGTGGCAAATTTATAGCCCTTCAATCTCCATTATTTGGTTGAAATTATTTATGTGGGATAGAGATGTTTTGTCCTAATGCTATGTCTTATCATACCACTTGCTAAAATTATGAGTGTAGGATATAGATGTTTTTGTCCTAAAACCTTGTATTATTATGCCACTTCCTAAAATGATGAATGTAGAATCACACCACTTGCTAAATTTTTGTCTTAATGCCATGTCACCTAATCGTGATTACACCATTATTTCATCACTTTAATTTTATTTTTTATTTTTATTTTTCCTCTTGGGTTTGGGCTTATTCTTGCCCATTTTCTTTACTTTGGTTAAAATTCTACCTTTCATAATGGGCTTGGTCACATTTTCATGATTTTTGGGCTACCGGTCCAATTTCTATATCCTAGTCTAGGTCTATGTTTTATTTCTTCCTTGGGCTATCCTATTGGCTTGCTAAAAATTCATGTGAAGTAGAAAAACTCTATGTGAAGTGTCCATAGGTTAAAGCCCAATTACGGGTGGAGATACTAAACTTAGTAATTAAGAAAAATTACCCTAATCCGATCTTCTTGAAATTTTAAGACTTTTACTTACTTCACAAAAATTTATCTTTCTTTACCTAAGAATTTCACATTTCTTTAGCATGTTTATTTCTAATATTTCCTCTTAGGTTTTCTTTCTTTACCTATTCCATTAATATTTGAACATTTCTATGCATATATGTAAGGCGAAGAATTTTTAAGGAAAATATCTAAAAATTACGGGATGTTACATAGCTACTCTCTTCTTTCTCCCCTACTCCCGTCGTGTGTCGTCTCCCCCTCTTTGCCTCTCTTTATCGTTCAGCCTTGTGGTCCCAGTCAGCTGCCTTGCTTTTTTCGTCATTCCCCTTGCTCTGCTGCAAAACCACCTCTGCGTGCAACTTTGTCCTCTCCACTTTCAGTAGTGGGACAGTTCTGTGCTAGCAACCTGCAGTGTCAATTTTTGCTGCTTTCTCTCCTGCTGGGTGGAGGCCGCACCTGCTGCGCAGCCCTGCTCTGCTGTTACCTACACCATATCAAACAGAATCAGTGTATTGCAGAAAAAGGGAGCAGCTCACCCAATATTACTTAGGTTTCTGCTATATGCTTACTAAAATACTGCAGCAACGGGGTAGCTGATGTTATATCTAAAAGGGTCATCCCATTCAATTTAATTAGCGAATAAAAGTGCTTAAAACACCAGAGCAATTTAGTAAATGAACTCAGAAAACACATAAGAACTTCAATAAATTACAGTTATCATCAACATCGATCAACAAATGGTCATTATTCATAGCCGAAAATACTGTTCACATCGGCCAAAAATCACTATTTATGCCAGTTGGAGTTACTGTTCATGACACCAAAAGTTATCAAATAGCTGAGAAATTTCCTATCCTATATTTTATCTATCTCCTGAATCCATCTACGGTGTCAGATTTTTAATTTGAGGAATCTAAATAAGAGTTTCAGAAGTTACCTTTTTCTAAAGTTCATGTAACCCCGCAGGCCTTTAATGTTCTGCCTTTACTTGTTGACATGTTAAACACTGAAAAACATAATTAGCTATATCTTTCTTTATACCATTCTACTAATAAATTTCTTTTAACTCTTATTACATTTTAGTTGATCCAGGATGAATGGTATACATTGATTGATGGACTTCTCCTATAATTTCTTTCTTGAGTTCTTCTTTATTAGGTACACACAACCACTAGCCCAGTTTTAGAATTACTTTAGACTCTATAGTAAATTCAACATCACTGCCATTATTGACCTTTTCAATTTTCTTTCATAAATAGGCACCCTTTTCTTATTCCTTTTTCACCTGCTCAACCAAAGATGATTGAAACTGTATATGGGCCCAGGCTCTAATACTTCTAATACTACCCTATGACTTTCTAACTTATGCATTTCTTTAACCAACGACCTCCTTACCATTGTGATATGAGCCAAACTACTCATTGACTTCCTGCTTAATGCATCAGCCACTACATTATCCTTACTTGGATGATATAATATTGTACAGTCATAATCTTTAAGTAATTCCATCCATCGTCTTTGTCTCAAGTTAAGATCTTCTTGTTCGAAAATATATTTTAGACTTTTATGATCTGTATAGATTTCACATGTCTCACCATATATATAATGTCTCAAAATTTTGAGAGTAAAAACCATTGTTGACATTTCTAAATCATGAGTAAGATAATTTTTCTCATGTGTTTTAAGCTATCTAGATGTATATGCAATGACTCAACCATGTTGCATAAACACACACCCTAATCTAATTCTCGATGCATCATAATATATTGTGTATCCTCTAGTACTTAAGAAAATAGATAGTACTAGCATCGTAGTCAAACCTTCTCTAAGTTTCTAAAAACTTTTCTCAGATTCATCTAACTAGTCAAACTTTATTCCCTTCCTTGTCAATCTCATTAAAGGAGCAGCAATTTTTGAAAAATCTTTAACGAATTTACTGTAATAACTTGCTAAAACAAGAATACTACGGATCTCTGTAATTGTTGTAAAGCGTGGCCATTGCTGCACCGCTTCTACCATTTTAGGATTCACTTAAATACCATCCTTAGCAACCACCTGCACTAGGAAAGTAATACTATTAAGTCAGAATTCACATTTTGAAACTTAGCATATAGGTGATGTTCCCTTTGAGTTTGTAAAACTACCTACAAATGTTGCTTATGATCCTTTGAACTTAGAATATAATAGTATATCATCAATAAATATAATAATAAATTGATCCAGAAACGGCTTAAGTACAATATTCATTAAGTCTATGAATGTAGCTATGGCATTTGTTAAACTAAATGACATCACTAAGAACTCATAGTGCCCATACTGAATCCTGAAAGCAGTTTTTGAAATATCTTCTATCCTTATCGACAATTAATGATACCTAGATCTCAAATCAATTTTTTTTAAAAAAAAAATTAAGCACACTATAATTGGTTAAACAAATCATCTATACGAAGTAATGAGTATTCATTACTCACTGTTACTTTATTTGAAAAGTATATATGCAATGTCCGAATGCAAGTGCACATATCGTGACCAAGTAATATAATGATGAGTGAGTATCATCCCACAAGAAAGTGTACCAGAAATTACTATAATTTGTTTTTTGACTCGTGAAATGCTGTAACAAAATCTTGTTCATTTCACAAGATATAAGGTTCAAGTGCAAATAAGGCTAAACTAAATTAAACAAGACTTGAAATAAGTTGAGATACACTAGGTTACAGAAAAACATGTATTAGTTGAACTAGGGTTGCTTCAGGGTTGCCATGAACTTCTGCACCCATTTTGCTCTAGAAATTGCTGTAGTAATTGCTCAAGTACCTAGTTCCCTCTTAAATGGGTTCCTTCCAGACTACCATTCCATGTACTTCTGGGATTTAATTATACATTCCAGTATAAATCCAAGCCCCATAATTATGCTTGAAAACCCAACAATTGGGTCATATGGGACAACTATATATTCCTATATTAGTTTCGCTTTGGTTTTTCAACCAACCTATAACATCCAACCCTATTCCAGCCTACATCACCTTTCTAGGTCAATGTCAGCCTCAGCCTTCTACTATTAAAGTTAAGCTAACAGAAGAAGTTTAAGAAATTCAAGAGCAGTTGAATGACAAAAGCAATGCTATAACAAAATCATCCATGTATTAAAATGTGTAAGAGTTCATTGCAACCCTTCTACAACCCTAGATGTAGGCTTAGCCCAGCTTCATATCCAAATTAATTATAGCTGTATGCATCAGGATAACCATCATGCAATGAAGAGTAATACAGAAATAAAATATAGTTTAGCACACAAATCAAAACACAGAAGAAAAGGGAAACTCTCAGTAAAGAATCCTCTCTTCATGTCCAACATATCTTCTTGCTGCGTTGGTTCCCAATGGAACAGTGTATCCTTACAGTACACTCCCATCAGGGATTTTTGGGATCTCCTCTCTGTTTTCTGTCTCTTTTGTTCTCTCTTGTCTCCTGCCCTCCTTTTCTTGATTCTCCTTTCTATCTTTTTATAGACAATCCTTGTGGTCTCAATGAGGTAGCTTGAGCTGCTGCATTCTTTTCCTTTTTGGCCTACACCTCTGCCAACACCTTTTTTTCCACTTTCAGTAATGAAGACAATCTCTGTTCCTCTACATCTCAGTGCTCTGCTCTGTCAGCTGAGTGGTCCCTGTGCGACGTTGGGTAGTGGTGGTTGCTCTTGCTACAACAGCTATGAATCAATTCCACCTGCACCATATCACATACAAATCAATTTCCAATTATATGTAATGGATCAACAAGACCAAGATCACCCAGTGTAACATCCTTAATTTCGTTAAAAGTACATTAACGAAATAAAATTTATTAGACAATATTTTAGATATCTAAGGAAAATATAATCCTTAGAAATTCTTCACCTTATGTATATGCATAGAAAAAAAATGTTTCTAACATTAAGAAAACAAATAAAGAAGGAAAACCTAATAGGAAAGAAATTAGAAATAACATACTAAAGAGATGCAAAATTCTTGGATAAGGAAGATAAATTTTTAGAAACAAGTAAAGGTCTTAAAATTTCAAGAACATTGAATTAGGGTAATTTTTCCTAATTCAAGAACTAGAGTTACTAAGTTTAAAATCTTTACCCTTACATTGGGCTTTTACCTATGGACACTTCATATAGAGTTTTTCCACTTCACATAAGTTTCTAACAAGCCCATTGGATAACCTAAACAAGAAATAAAACATAGACTTGGACTAGGATATAGTAATTGCACCAATAGCCCAAAAATTATGAAAATGTGACCAAGCCCTCCAAGAAAGGAAGAATTTTATCCAAAGCAAAGAAAATGGGTAGGACAAGCCCATAATGGGTAGGAATAAGCCCAAATCCAAGAGGAAAAATAAAATAAAATAAATTAGATGATGATATAATAATAAGAATAAAGATTAGGATACATGGCATTAAGACAAAAATTTAGCAAGTGGTGTGATTCTACATTCATCATTTAAGCAAGTGGCATGAAAATACAAGGCTTTAAGACAAAAATATCTATATCCTACACTCATAATTCTAGCAAGTGGTATGATAATACTTGGTATTAGGACAAAACATTCCTATCCCACACAAATAATATCAAACAAATAATGGAGATTCAAGGGCTAGAAATTTGCCACCTAAAAAGGCAAACCTATCATACTTGTTTAAGACAAAAGAAAATGGAAATGAATCCCTAAATCAAAGGGACCTTGTCCCTTATCTTAAGAACATATCATCATAATTTTCTAAATACAAATCTCCTTTTCCTATGCATATCTTGACTAAGGAAGAGGAAGACAAGAACATAAGTTGTTTGTTTTTCAAAAATTCAACAAAGTGTATCCTAATTGTGATAAGGTAGACCCATGATCATGAAAGGTGAATTATTTGGTGATCTATATAAGAAAACCCACCCTTACAACATTTTAATTTTGTCCAAGTGAGGAAGAGAGAGAAATATAAGCAAGGTAGAGTGAGGAGAGGAGAAGAAAGGAAGGAAGAAGAAGGAGAAGTTTAGAAAACTAAGTACTCCAGGTAAGTTACCTTAATCTCCACTTGAGTCCATTTTTCTTCTTCATACTTGAGGTTCAAAAATTTACCCTCCTTCTCTTACCTAAGCTGCTAGAAAATCTAAGGGAAGGGAGGAGTCTTGCTACTTCTTTCAAGAGCAAACAAGAAAACCAATTCATTAAGTGAGCTAGGGAGATTTTTTTAGGTAAGTTTAACAATATTTCTTTTTGAAGAAAAGTTTTGAAATTTGTAATATTTATATGGGATTTTGATCTTAGCACTTTGATTATTGGTCATGAATGTTTTTTGATCATGTTACATATTGATTATGCATGTGATGTATGTTTGAATACTTAGGCTGGTTTAGATAGTTTTGCATAGGTATGGCTATGGACGGTAAAACTTTTAGCTTCTGTTTTTAAGATTCTGGGAAAAATCGGTAGGGAATTAAAATAGCACGCCAACATAAAAATTATAGATATATGTCTCATGAAAATTTAGCCACTGGAATTATGCAATTTGGACTTCATATGAGGTAGATATTATCCTATTAGTACGTAGAGGTCAGAAAATGTTTATTCAGGGAAGAGTATGTTATTAAAGCTTTAGTTTTTGAATTTCTGGGAATATTCTGTAGGGAATTAAAATAGCGCGTCAAAATAACAATTATAGATATATGGCTTGTGGATTTTTACCAACTGGAATAACTCAATTTGGAGTTCATATGAGGTAGATATGATCCGATTAGTACGCAGAGGTCAGAAAATGTTTATTCAGGGAAGAGCATGTTATTAAAGCTTTAGTTTTTGAATTTTTGGGAATATTCTGTAGGGAATTAAAATAGCGCGCCAAAATAACAATTATAGATATATGGCTCGTGGATTTTGACCAACTGGAATAACTCAATTTGGAGTTCAAATTTGGGAGATATGGTCTAATTTGTTAATAAAGGTCAGAACCTACACGAGAAGAAATAATACTAAATTTAAAGGAGTAATAACACCACGATATCTTACTATTTTGTTGATATGATTAACATAATAGTTTTAGATAATTGTCTTAGCTTTTCATAGACACTAAGATCATCTTAATCGGAGATAAAATGAGAGAGTTATGCTCTGATTTGTAAGCAAAGGCTGTGTTAAAAGTTAGTAAAACATATTTTCAATATTTTTTCTACCCTAGATGATTTTTTTAAACTATAGGGTAATAATAGAAATCAATTTGAGGAAAAATGCTATATAAAATTTGTACGACCATGTGTTGAAAATGATATAAGTAAAAATAAAATGACTAAATGCCTAGACATAAAGAAAATGAAAAGATGAAAATAATATTCAAGAAAGAAGAGGAATTTTATAAATGAAAATAATAAATGCCTAGTGTATGCCCTAGCTATTTCCATTGCATGAACTTAATACCATTTTAAGTGTGTAATTTTTAACATGGAATTTACCCTAGTACTCATATAAAATTTCCAAGAAGTTTTGAAAGTGCCGGTTTTATTTTAAAAATCTTAGTATGCTCCGTGGTTGCAGTATTTCCACATCAGAAAAGACTTATTCTAGTTACTGGAAAAAAAAATTGTGATTTGTGAAAAGTGCATGTCTAAGGAAAACTCTGGCAAGGAAAGACTTGGTACTTAAGCGTGTCCATTAGTGACCCACCTCTCTTTCCTGGGAATTTTCTTGGTGCGCTGTTTACAGACTACAATTACTATCCAGTTATCGAGGTATTAATGTGGAATTTTGACATGGACATATTTTATAAAGTAAAAATTAGAAAATGATTATATTCATGGCATAATTTCAGTTTACCAATGAATTTTGAGAATGATTATGTTTTGATAAATTATGGCATGAGAATATAATGAACATACTTGTTATTGGAATCATATTTTCGGCTATTAATATGAAAAGAAAAGAAATGAGCACGGTCACATGGCAATCCGTGTGGTGCACCAGTAGGGGACGCCCTACCAACGGTTATGATTATGTTCATGAGAAAAGAAAGAGAAAGTGTGCCATGTCGGACGGAGCGAGATAAGCCCGTACCGAAAAGTAGAGAATACTCACCCTGACCGGGGTAGCTTGAAGTAAGAATAAGTTGATAGCCATCATATGAAATTCGAAAAAAATAGTTATTCATGCCATACATGTCATAACTGTACAATTTTCATGTGCATGATAAAGTGCATTCATGTGACCTAAAGATATTTTTCTGTAGTTTATACAGCTAAACATGACATGATGAACTATATTGATGGTAAATTATGATTTATTGTTGAACTTATTGGGATTTAATTCTCACTATATTTCCATATCATGTTCAGAAGAATAATATGCAGATATTCTCTCTGACATTTATTATTACCGTACGTTGGATCGAGGTGGCCTACCTTGGGCAACTACCAACTATATCAGATGTATTTGTCGTCGATGTGACTGAAATTCCGGTGGACGTGCCACCCGCACCAGTGTCCCCGGAAGTAGTCGACATAGATGATTAGAGTTACTATGTATCTTTGTACAAATGTTTGTAAAATAATGGTGTGTAGTTTGTAAAATAATGGTGTGTATGGAAACTAAGTATTGTATTATAAGTATTGTATCACTGTTAATAACAATTATGCTTGGTTATTATTACGAGTTAAATGGTTAGAATTAAAGTAGTAATAACTTCATGAAATTGTTTTAAATATAAAAAAAAAAAATTTATGGAGTTGTTACATAATTGGTATCAGAGCAGGTCAATCCTAGATGGCCAGTGGGTGGATGGTTATCTGAATCGATCTTATAGTGTCTTGAGTATGTTGTGGTTATGCTGTGTAGGGAATTAGTGATTTCATATAGGTAAGAAATTACTAGTGTTTCCTATCTATATGCCGAGGTGGTGTTATGACTGCTGTTAAATATTTTGAAACTAACTATATGGCTTGATCACCTCAGTAGCAGCATAACTTTGTTTTTTTGCCATAGTAGGAAATGGCACCACCAAGGAGGAATCCGGCAAACAATGCGGAAGAAACCCTGCATAACCTGGCCACAGCAATTCGAGACCAAGTCTTGACCACCAACCAAATTCTACAACACCTCCAGAATGCTAGTAACTCGAATGGTGCTAACAACCGGATGGCTGGAAATGATAACGGCATATCCGAATTCCTGAAAACCAGACCACCTTGTTTCCAAGGTGGTTATGATCCAACGATAGCCGAAAGGTGGATAAGGGAATTAGAGAAAATCTTTGAAGTGATGGGCTGTACTGAGGAGCAGCAAGTAATCTTCGCTGCATATATGCTAAAAGATGAAGCAGAATACTGGTGGCGTGGAGCTAAAGAACGTTTAGCTCACCAGGGAAGATAGATCACCTGGCAAGTGTTCAAAAATACTTTTTTGGAAAAGTACTTTCCAAGTACTGTACGGGCGGAGAAGGAGATTGAATTTCTCCAACTCAGGCAGGGTAGCATGACCGTGGACCAGTACATCGCAAGGTTCGAAGAATTGTCTAAGTTCTCCTCTTATCTGCGATTCAACCCTGATGAAGCATGGAAGGCAGTTAAGTTCGAAGCGGGACTGAACCCGGAGATAAAGAATGCTGTTGTAGCTATGGAGACCAGGGAGTTTGTACCTCTGATAAATAAATGCAGACTCCTAGAAAAGAGCTTGAGGGCAATGGAGGATGAGAAACAAAGACGAAACTTCTGGAAAAAGAAGAATGGGCCACAAAACTCTGGCAAAAATGTCAGAGGAAAAAGATAGGCTATTGGTAAGAGGCCATTGACTACAAGTCCCCGACCTTTCCAACAGGACTTTGCCCCAGTCAAGTGCGCTAAGTGCGGACGCATGCATGGTAATCGGCCATGCTACATAGGACAGGATGTCTGCTTCAATTACGGACAGAAAGGTCATATTGCGAGAAACTGCCCACAGAATGCAGGAAAACAGCCAGAACAGAGGCCTTAGGTGAAAGGAAGGGTTTTCACCCTGAGCGGCCAAGAGGTAGCTCAATCTTCTGAAATGATTCAAGGTACATGCTATATCTATGGATTTGCTCTTATGGTGTTATTTGACTCTGGTGCTAGTCATTCATTTATATCGGAAGAATGTATTAGGAAGTTTCATTTTCCTATTTCCGAAACTCCCTATGAGCTATCCGTAGTAACTCCTACAGGGGAACGAGTATTAACTTCCTCTGTATGTAAAGACTGTCAAGTCACCATCCAGGAGAAAACTTTTTCCGCAGACCTCGTCTGTTTACCTTTAAGAGGTATTGAGGTCATTCTAGGGTTAGACTGGATGTCTAGAAATCGAGTCTTACTGAATTGTTGTAACAAGACCGTTGAATTTCTACCTCCTACTCTGAAAGAGGAGGTCCAGTTATTGATGCTAAATGCCAATCAAGTTAATAAGGAGTTGAAGAATGGAGTACTTGGATACATTCTCTTGTATTTATCAAACCTAGAAGTCGAATCGAAGCTCGATGAAATCCCAATAGCCAACGAGTATCCTGAAGTATTTCCGTCAGATATTCCAAGCTTACCTCCCAAGAGAGAGATAGAGTTCTCTATTGATCTCTTACCTGGGACAGGGCCTATCTCTATTGCACCATATCGAATGGCCTCGAAGGAACTACAAGAACTAAAGAAGCAGTTGGAGGAACTATTAGACAAGCAATTCATTAGACCGAGTGTATCACCTTAGGGAGCTCCTGTATTGTTTGTTAAGAAGAAAGACGGGAGCTTGAGACTATGCATAGATTATAGACAGCTGAATAAGGTGACTATCAAAAATAAGTACCCTCTCCCTAGGATAGATGACTTATTGGATCAATTGAAGGGTGCCTCCATCTTTTCTAAAATTGACTTGAGGTCAAGATATCATCAGATTAGGATTAAGGAGGAGGACGTACCAAAAACTGCCTTCAGGACTAGGTATGGGCACTATGAGTTTCTCGTAATGCCCTTCGGGTTGACAAATGCACCTGCAATTTTCATGGATTACATGAATCGCATTTTTCGACCCTACCTAGATCAATTTGTTGTAGTGTTCATTGATGACATCTTGATATATTCTAAGAGTGAGAAAGAACATGAACAACATCTCCGCATCGTGCTGCAAGTGCTAAAAGAGAAAAAATTATATGCCAAATTGCAGAAGTGTGAGTTTTTGCTGTCAGAGGTAAAGTTTCTCGGACATGTCATCTCTAATAGAGGGGTAGCCGTAGATCCTAGCAAGACGGAAGCAGTGATTCAGTGGGAGAGACCAAAGACGGTTACGGAAGTCAGAAGTTTCCTGGGTTTGGCAGGATACTACAGAAGGTTTATACAAAACTTCTCTCGTATAGCCTTGCCATTAACTAAATTGACGAGGAAGGGAAGTCCTTTCAAATGGACTGATCAATGTGAAGCTAGTTTTCAGGAGCTGAAGACAAGATTGACCACTCCTCCTGTTTTAATTATTCCAAGCCCCACAGGACATTTTGAAGTGTATAGTGATGCTTCAAAGAAAGGGCTAGGATGTGTGCTGATGCAAGATAAGAGAGTAGTTGCTTACGCCTCTAGGCAACTGAGACCCCATGAAGGAAACTATCCAACCCATGATCTTGAATTAGCGGCAGTAGTGTTTGCCTTAAAGATTTGGCGACACTATTTGTACGGGGCAACCTTTGAAGTATATTGTGATCATAAGAGTCTTAAATACCTCTTTGATCAGAAGGAGTTAAATATGAGGCAACGAAGATGGGTAGAATTCCTCAATGACTACAAGTTTGAGATAAAGTATCATCCAGGAAAGGCGAATGTTGTAGCTGATACCTTGAGTCGAAAATCTCTACACATGGGTCAAATGATGGTGTTTGAGATGCAGATGCTAGAGGAGTTTCTAAATTGAAAGCTAGCCACTACTCTTACTCCAAAGAAGTTAATCATCAATGGGTTAAGTATAGAGTGTGACCTTAGAGCCCAGATTAAAGAGGCTCAAGGCCACGACCAAAACTTACGAGATTATAATAATCAGGGTGGTTTTTCTATTTCAGAAGATGGAGTAATCATGTACCAAGGAAGGGTCTGTGTTCCTCAGGACCAAGAATTGAGGACTAAGATCCTACAGGAAGCGCATCAGAGTAAATACTCAATCCATCCTGGATCCACTAAATTGTACCAGGATTTAAAGAAGATGTATTGGTGGCCAGGGATGAAAAAGGACATTGCTGAGTTCGTGGCAAAATATTTAACTTGTCAGAAGTTGAAAGTGGAACATCAAAAGCCAGCAGGATTTCTTCAACCTCTGGAGATTCCTGAATGGAAATGGGACAGTATTTCGATGGACTTTGTTGTGGGTTTACCTAAAACTTCAGTTGGACTTGACTCTATCTGGGTAATAGTTGACAGATTAACCAAATCTGCTCATTTTCTGCCCATAAAGATTAACTATTCGCTGGATAAATTGGCCCAATTGTATGTCCGGGAAATAATTAGACTACATGGGATTCCCTTAAATATCATTTCTGATAGAGATCCAAGGTTTATATCAAGGTTTTGGGAGGCATTACAGGAGGCTTTTGGAACCCAGTTGCGATTCAGTACTGCCTATCATCCTCAAACTGATGGGCAGACTGAACGGACAATTCAAACCCTAGAAGATATGTTAAGGGCCTGTGTGATAGAGCAAGGGAGAGGATGGGATAAATACCTACCTTTAGTGGAGTTTGCTTATAATAATAGCTATCATTCTAGCATTAAGATGGCCCCCTATGAAGCTTTATACGGTAGGAAGTGCCGATCTCCACTATGTTGGTTTGAGGTAGGAGAAAAGAACTTGATGGGTCCAGATGTAGTTCAACAAACCACTGAACAAATAAGGATGATATGAGATAAGATACTTACAGCTTAGAGTCGGCAAAAGAGCTACTATGATAAGAGACATAGACCTCTGGAATTTAAGGAAGGAGATCATGTATTTTTAAAACTTTCCCCGACTACTGGAGTTGGCAGGACTCTCAAGACTAGGAAGCTAAGTCCACGATTTTTGGGACCCTACCAAATTCTGAAGAGAGTAGGGACGTCAGCATATCAAATTGCCCTCCCACCTAATTTGTCCAACCTGCATAATCTTTTCCACGTATCACAGTTGCGGAAGTATCTTCCAGATTCATCACATGTAATACAGGATGAACCAATCCAAATAAAGGAGAACATGACATACCAGCTAGTACCTGCATCCATAATGGACACCGACGTGAAGCAACTGAGAAATAAAACCATTTCCCTGGTTAAAGTGTTATGGGAAGGTTTAACTCTGGAAGAAGCAACTTGGGAGCTGGAAGAAGTCATGAGGAAGAAATATCCGCAATTGTTCTTATCAGGTAATTTTTAAAATTTTGAGGACAAAATTTCTTTTAGGGGGAGAGAAATGTAACATCCTTAATTTCGTTAAAAGTACATTAACGAAATAAAATTTATTAGACAATATTTTAGATATCTAAGGAAAATATAATCCTTAGAAATTCTTCACCTTATGTATATGCATAGAAAAAAAATGTTTCTAACATTAAGAAAACAAATAAAGAAGGAAAACCTAATAGGAAAGAAATTAGAAATAACATACTAAAGAGATGCAAAATTCTTGGATAAGGAAGATAAATTTTTAGAAACAAGTAAAGGTCTTAAAATTTCAAGAACATTGAATTAGGGTAATTTTTCCTAATTCAAGAACTAGAGTTACTAAGTTTAAAATCTTTACCCTTACATTGGGCTTTTACCTATGGACACTTCATATAGAGTTTTTCCACTTCACATAAGTTTCTAACAAGCCCATTGGATAACCTAAACAAGAAATAAAACATAGACTTGGACTAGGATATAGTAATTGCACCAATAGCCCAAAAATTATGAAAATGTGACCAAGCCCTCGAAGAAAGGAAGAATTTTATCCAAAGCAAAGAAAATGGGTAGGACAAGCCCATAATGGGTAGGAATAAGCCCAAATCCAAGAGGAAAAATAAAATAAAATAAATTAGATGATGATATAATAATAAGAATAAAGATTAGGATACATGGCATTAAGACAAAAATTTAGCAAGTGGTGTGATTCTACATTCATCATTTAGGCAAGTGGCATGAAAATACAAGGCTTTAAGACAAAAATATCTATATCCTACACTCATAATTCTAGCAAGTGGTATGATAATACTTGGCATTAGGACAAAACATTCCTATCCCACACAAATAATATCAACCAAATAATGGAGATTCAAGGGCTAGAAATTTGCCACCTAAAAAGGCAAACCTATCATACTTGTTTAAGACAAAAGAAAATAGAAATGAATCCCTAAATCAAAGGGACCTTGTCCCTTATCTTAAGAACATATCATCATAATTTTCTAAATACAAATCTCCTTTTCCTATGCATATCTTGACTAAGGAAGAGGAAGACAAGAACATAAGTTGTTTGTTTTTCAAAAATTCAACAAAGTGTATCCTAATTGTGATAAGGTAGACCCATGATCATGAAAGGTGAATTATTTGGTGATCTATATAAGAAAACCCACCCTTACAACATTTTAATTTTGTCCAAGTGAGGAAGAGAGAGAAATATAAGCAAGGTAGAGTGAGGAGAGGAGAAGAAAGGAAGGAAGAAGAAGGAGAAGTTTAGAAAACTAAGTACTCCAGGTAAGTTACCTTAATCTCCACTTGAGTCCATTTTTCTTCTTCATACTTGAGGTTCAAAAATTTACCCTCCTTCTCTTACCTAAGCTGCTCGAAAAGCTAAGGGAAGGGAGGAGTCTTGCTACTTCTTTCAAGAGCAAACAAGAAAACCAATTCACTAAGTGAGCTAGGGAGATTTTTTTAGGTAAGTTTAACAATATTTCTTTTTGAAGAAAAGTTTTGAAATTTGTAATATTTATATGGGATTTTGATCTTAGCACTTTGATTATTGGTCATGAATGTTGCTTCATCATGTTACATATTGATTATGCATGTGATGTATGTTTGAATACTTAGGCTGGTTTAGATAGTTTTGCATAGGTATGGCTATGGACGGTAAAACTTTTAGCTTCTGTTTTTAAGATTCTGGGAAAAATCGGTAGGGAATTAAAATAGCGCGCCAACATAAAAATTATAGATATATGTCTCATGAAAATTTAGCCACTGGAATTATGCAATTTGGACTTCATATGAGGTAGATATTATCCGATTAGTACGTAGAGGTCAGAAAATGTTTATTCAGGGAAGAGTATGTTGTTAAAGCTTTAGTTTTTGAATTTCTGGGAATATTCTGTAAAGAATTAAAATAGTGCGCCAAAATAACAATTATAGATATATGGCTTGTGGATTTTTACCAACTGGAATAACTCAATTTGGAGTTCATATGAGGTAGATATGATCCGATTAGTACGTAGAGGTCAGAAAATGTTTATTCAGGGAAGAGTATGTTATTAAAGTTTTAGTTTTTGAATTTCTGGGAATATTCTGTAAAGAATTAAAATAGCGCGCCAAAATAACAATTATAGATATATGGCTTGTGGATTTTTACCAAGTGGAATAACTCAATTTGGAGTTCATATGAGGTAGATATGATCCGATTAGTACGTAGATGTCAGAAAATGTTTATTCAGGGAAGAGTATGTTATTAAAGTTTTAGTTTTTGAATTTCTGGGAATATTCTGTAAAGAATTAAAATAGCGCGCCAAAATAACAATTATAGATATATGGCTTGTGGATTTTTACCCACTGCAATAGCTCAATTTGGAGTTCATATGAGGTAGATATGATCCGATTAGTACGTAGATGTCAGAAAATGTTTATTCAGGGAAGAGTATGTTATTAAAGTTTTAGTTTTTGAATTTCTGACAATATTCTGTAAGGAATTAAAATAGCGCGTCAAAATAACAATTATAGATATATGGCTTGTGGATTTTTACCAATTGGAATAACTCAATTTGGAGTTCATATGAGGTAGATATGATCCGATTAGTACGCAGAGGTCAGAAAATGTTTATTCAGGGAAGAGCATGTTATTAAAGCTTTAGTTTTTGAATTTTTGGGAATATTCTGTAGGGAATTAAAATAGCGCGCCAAAATAATAATTATAGATATATGGCTCGTGGATTTTGACCAACTGGAATAACTCAATTTGGAGTTCAAATTTGGGAGATATGGTCTAATTAGTTAATGAAGGTCAGAACCTACACGAGAAGAAATAATACTAAATTTAAAGGAGTAATAACACCACGATATCTTACTATTTTGTTGATATGATTAACATAATAGTTTTAGATAATTGTCTTAGCTTTTCGTAGACACTAAGATCATCTTAATCGGAGTTAAAATGAGAGAGTTATGCTCTGATTTGTAAGCAAAGGCTGTGTTAAAAGTTAGTAAAACATATTTTCAATATTTTTTCTACCCTAGATGATTTTTTTAAACTATAGGGTAATAGTAGAAATCAATTTGAGGAAAAATGCTATATAAATTTTGTACGACCATGTGTTGAAAATGATATAAGTAAAAATAAAATGACTAAATGCCTAGAAATAAAGAAAATGAAAAGATGAAAATAATATTCAAGAAAGAAGAGGAATTTTATAAATGAAAATAATAAATTCCTAGTGTATGCCCTAGCTATTGCCATTGCATGAACTTACTACCATTTTAAGTGTGTAATTTTTAACATGGAATTTACCCTAGTACTCATATAAAATTTCCAAGAAGTTTTGAAAGTACCGATTTTATTTGAAAAATCTTAGTATGCTCCGTGGTTGCAGTATTTCCACATCAGAAAAGACTTATTCTAGTTACTGGAAAAAAAAATTGTGATTTGTGAAAAGTGCATGTCTAAGGAAAACTCCGGCAAGGAAAGACTTGGTACTTAAGCGTGTCCATTAGTGACCCACCTCTCTTTCCTGGGAATTTTCTTGGTGCGCTGTTTACAGACTACAATTACTATCCAGTTATCGAGGTATTAATGTGGAATTTTGACATGGACATATTTTATAAAGTAAAAATTAGAAAATGATTATATTCATGGCATAATTTCAGTTTACCAATGAATTTTGAGAATGATTATGTTTTGATAAATTATGGCATGAGAATATAATGAACATACTTGTTATTGGAATCATATTTTCGGCTATTAATATGAAAAGAAAAGAAATGAGCACGGTCACATGGCAATCCATGTGGTGCACCAGTAGGGGACGCCCTACCAACGGTTATGATTATGTTCATGAGAAAAGAAAGAGAAAGTGTGCCATGTCGGACGGAGCGAGATAAGCCCGTACCGAAAAGTAGAGAATACTCACCCTGACCGGGGTAGCTTGAAGTAAGAATAAGTTGATAGCCATCATATGAAATTCGAAAAAAATAGTTATTCATGCCATACATGTCATAACTGTACAATTTTCATGTGCATGATAAAGTGCATTCATGTGACCTAAAGATATTTTTCTGTAGTTTATACAGCTGAACATGACATGATGAACTATATTGATGGTAAATTATGATTTATTGTTGAACTTACTGGGATTTAATTCTCACTATATTTCCATATCATGTTCAGAAGAATAATATGCAGATATTCTCTATGACACTTATTATTACCGTACGTTGGATCGAGGTGCCGTACCTTGGGCAACTACCAACTATATCAGATGTATCTGTCGTCGATGTGTCTGAAATTCCGGTGGACGTGCCACCCGCACCAGTGTCCCCGGAAGTAGTCGACATAGATGATTAGAGTTACTATGTATCTTTGTACAAATGTTTGTAAAATAATGATGTGTAGTTTGTAAAATAATGGTGTGTATGGAAACTAAGTATTGTATTATAAGTATTGTATCACTGTTAATAACAATTATGCTTGGTTATTATTACGAGTTAAGTGGTTAGAATTAAAGTAGTAATAACTTCATGAAGTTGTTTTAAATATAAAAAAAAAAAAATTTATGGAGTTGTTACACCCAGCATTACTCGGTTTGCTGCCTCCTTTTTTATGCATGCACTCTGAGTTTCATAGCAAGTGTAATGGGTGCTCTTATATTCATGGAAGGCGTAACCACACTATTAAATCAGGTGGTATTATTGCTAATAAATCAAAATGTAGCGTAAATGACCCAAGAAAAGCATATATAAACTCTAATGAATTAGAGTTGTCAAATCCCCCTAAACTTAGAGTCTTACTTGTCCTCAAACAAATTACTCTACCTACCAATAACTTCTACTAAGTTACAGCCCCCCAGATCAGTTCTATATAGCACTGCTACTAGCCCTCAACTCTCAGAATTGTTTCCAAATAAAAATTGCCAGAAGTCATCTCCTTTTCTTAACCTCAATCAAAACCTTCTTTGTAATTGTGTGTGTCATATGGTTAGTCCTCCAAGAACCACTTGAATCAAGATAAGTCAAGGTCCTATGATTTTTCATGCTAATATATTAAGTCTCCTTAACTAAAGCAAGATGACAACACATTAGAGGCGCAACTATATTAACCAGGGCAATTAAGGGGGTGGATAAACTTATTTCTTTACTATTCTTTTTTCTTTTTTTTTTTAACAGGTCATTGGTGCCTTTTGATGCAAATGCCAACATTTGAGATGAAGGCACCCAGTTACTCGACACTGTCACCTTTAAGCAATATCTTACTCATACCTTTATGTCACTGTTTTACGCAAAAGTATACATGGGGCTCATGCATACCCTTGGTTACTAAGGGACAACAGAGGCATTAGAGTGGCAAACATTTCTCTCTTCTCTTCTTTCCTTCTCTTTTTTGTTCATTTCCTCCTTCCCCCAAACTTAAGCTTTATGCTTATGCCTCTTGTGGTCATCCAGATATTTGTTTTAAGAAACGCCCAACATTAACTCAAAAATCCTAGGGTCTCTTCCTAAACAATTACCAAGTTTTTCTTGCTAAGACTGACCAAAGCTTTGTGCTCATAAGGGAAGGTTCTGGTTGTATGGGGTTATCATGCAGAATTCCTACTTTTCCATAATCAATTGCCAACCCTTCCTCATGGAGCTTCCTAAAACTAGTAGCAGGCTATGAAACAAAACTCTTCTCTTTTTGTATTAGCAAAAAGAAGAAACCATGAAAGCTTCCTAATTGCTACATACTTAACAAGCCTAAGCCCATATTTACACACAGTACAAAAATATAGGATACCTAGCACAAGTTGAACAAAATGATTTAAACAGAACTAGCAAACAGTAGAACAAGCACCGAAGCATTAATCACTAAACCTTCCTCCTCTAAAATTAAATTTTAGCAGTGTCCTTACTGCTTTAAACTTTAAAAACAACAGAAAGGTAGAAGAAATGTAAACACAAAAGATGAAGTAGCATGTAGTATATATTAAGATAGACAAAAAAGAAATAGAAGTGAAAGGGGCTTCGCATAAATGCATGCAGACTTGCTGCAGCATTCTTATGGCATTATCCCCCTCATGATTTCAATCCACTGCAGAGCCCACTTCTCCTTTGGGTTGACTTTTGTGGGCTTGAGAATTTTATCTTCCCCTCCTGCATGGCTGCTTTCCTTTTGGCAAGTGGCTCCTCATCTTCTGAGGACTCCACTGTCACTTGGGCCCTCTGTGGGTTCTTCCCCTTCTCTCTACTGTGTGAGGAGTCTTGGGACTCCTGGTCCTCCTCAGTCTGAGAATCAGGTACCCCCTTTCTTCTCCTGACGTGGTGGCCAATATGTCTATGGGAAAGGTAGGAAATGGGAAGAACTGTTTGAAATTATGCTGAAGTGTTTCCTGTAAGGCTAGATCTTTTATGTTTTCATATTGCCAGAATTTTTGCTGATGCTTCATGAATTGAGCTTGCTGTTGCAGAATGTACATCTGCTGCTATAAGATTAGGGGCAATGTCTTATCTCCTGGCTGGTGGGTAGAGGTTAAAGATAGACGTTCTTGTCTAAGGGCTTATGGCTCTGTCTCTCCCTTCTCTTGCACAATGCGTGCTATGATGATAGTCGTTATGGCTCCTCTCATCTTGATTGTTTCTTCATCCATTAAGATGGGGACGTTGTGTGCCTGGCACAACATTGTGATCAAGAAGGGGAACAGTAGGCTACCCTTCTTACGACTTGCGCAGATTCTGATCTGGTTAACTATGACTCTCCCTACATTGATAGGCCTCCCAGAAATGATGGTGTCTACCATGGCTACTTTGTCTCTGCTCACAGTCTGCCCGTGGGTAGAGGGAAAAAGGCGAGTTTTAATAAAGTGATACAACACCTTGGCTGCTAGCAATAATGAAATTCTGTTTACTCTCGCAGCAACATGAGAGGATTTATCCCAGGTTGTGCTTGGGACCCATACTTAAGCCAACAACGCCTCCCAATCTTTCTCTTGTAAGGCCTCTAAATGCTCTTCGTAATCATCCTCCTCGTCGGCTAGTTTGTATGCTTCGTTGATGGTAGCTGAGTTGATTGGTACCCGAGTCTCCCTGACTTTGACCAAATCCTTAGCATCCCTTGAGAAGTTGGCATAAAACTCCCTTACTAGAGGAATAATGGCAGATTGTGGTTGTCTGGTGAAGTCCTGCCATCCCCGCTGCTTTACTACTATGGACACATACATGGGCATTCCCAAGTCCTCAATTGTAGAAAAGGTGAAGCCTTTTTCGGTGCAGAATGTCCGATGGATAGTTTCTTCATCGTGTCTCTTTTGATTCTCCTTAGTGGTGGAATTCTTCTTCTTTCTTGCCTTTCTTGCTACGGTCTTAATTCTCGGCATTGTTGTGATGGTGGAAGTTCCCTGAGAAGGCTGTATAATCTCGTGCAATGGAGCTCTCATAACATGAACGTGTACGAGAATGTAAAGGACAGGGGCTTTTGAAACTTGCAAAGGGCTGTTGGGTAGACAAGTGTGGTTTAAGGGAGAATAGGTGTGGTCGTGACTTATGGGATTCTTAAGGTTTTCTCGCCTCCCTTTTTTTTTCTTTAGCCTAGGCCTTACGTGTTGGGCTCTTCCTTTTTCTTTTCAGGCATTTGGGTGCCTTCTCTTGCGTTTCCTCAGCCCAACTTCTTCCTTTTGTTTCCTTCTGAATTTGATCCCTGCATCCAGTGCCATCTCTATATCAAAGGAAGACTCTTTGCTTCAGGGATAGGCGTTTTTGCTACAGCATTTTCTATGGCAAATAACAACAAAAAATGAATTTCACTCTGATGATTCCATAGGCCTGCAAAATGAACACAGAAGATATTAGAGACATAATTCAAACTACTTAACAACTGTAAAATAAAATAAGAATGAATTAAAAGATGGGTTGCCTCCCATAAGTGCTTGTTTTAAGTTAATAGCTTGACTTCTGCCATGTTTATCCTTCTTGCAATTGGATTGAGGTGTGCTAGCATTCCACATCACCTCCCAGGTAATGCTTAATCCTTTGTCCATTAACCTTGAATATTCTCCCTGATTTCTCTTCTTCCAATTCTATAAATCTAAAAGGGAAGACCTTGCTAATGCGGAAAAGACCAGACCAGCAGGATTTTAGTTTTCCAGGGAACAAAGTCAGCCTAGAATTAAATAGCAACACTTTCTGTCCTACTTCAAAGTCCCGTGGCTGTATCTTTTTGTCATGCCATTGCTTTTCCTTCTCCTTGTATAGTTTAGCATTCTTATAAGCCTGACTGTGGAATTCATCCAACTCATTTAGCTGCACTATCCTTTTTTCACCAGCAGCACCCAAATTCAAATTTAAATCCTTGACTACCCAATATGCCTGATGCTCTAGCTCCACTGGCATATGATAAGCCTTACCGAACACCAACATGTATGGTGACATTTCCAAAGGTGTTTTAGAGGCTATTCGATAGGCCCACAATGCATCATCCAGCCTTGAGGGCTAGTCTTTTCTATTTGGGATGTAACATCCCGTAAGAAAAAAAAATTTATTAGACAATTTTTAGATATCTAAGGAAATATAATACTTATAAATTCTTTACCTTACGTATATGCATAGAAATATTCTAACATTAATGGAATAGGTAAAGAGAGAAAACTTAAGAGAAAATATTTAAAATAAATATACTAAAGAAAGGTGAGATTCTTGGGTAAGAAAGATAAATTTTTGTGAAGTAAGTAAAGGTCTTAAAATTTCAAGAAGATCGGATTAGGGAAATTTTTCTTAATTTAAGAGCAAAAGTTACAAAGTTTAGTATCTCCACCCATAAATTGGGCTTTCACCTATAGACACTTCATATAGTGTTTTCCTACTTCACATAAATTTTTAGCAAGCCAATAGGATAGCCAATGAAGAAATAAAACATAGACTTGGACTAGGATATAGAAATTGGACCGATAGCCCAAAAATCAGGAAAATGTGACCAAGCCCATTATGAAAGGTAGAATTTTAATCAAAGTAAAGAAAATGGGCAAGAATGAGCCCAAACCCAAGAGGAAAAATGAAAATAAAATAAAAATAAAGTGATGGAATAATGGTGTAATCAAGATTAGGTGATTTGACATTAAGACAAAAATTTAGCAAGTGGTATGATAATACAAGAATTTAGGACAAAACATCAATATCCTACACTCATAATTTTAGCAAGTGGGTAATAATACATAGCATTATGACAAAACATCTTTATCCCACACAAATAATTTCAACCAAATAATGGAGATTCAAGGGCTAGAAATTTGCCACTTAAAAAGGCAAATCTATCATACTTGATTAAGAGAAAAGAAAAAGGAAATGAATCCCTAAATCAAAGGGATCTTGTCCCATATCTTAAGAACATATTATCATAATTTTCAAAATACAAATCTCCTTTTCCTATGCATATCTTGACTAAGGAAGAGAAAGACAAGAAAATAAGTTGTTTGTTTTCCAAAAATTCAACCAAGTGTAATCTAATTGTGATAAGGTAGACCCATGATCATGAAAGGTAAATTATTTTTGGGTCTATTTAAGCAAAACCCAACCTTACAACATTAGAATTTTCGTCCAAGTGAGGGAGAGGAAAAATAGAAGCAAGGTAGAGTGAGGAAAGGAGAGGAAGAAAGGAAGAAAGAGGAAGGAGAAGTCTAGAAGACTAAGTGCTCCAAGTAAGTTTAACAATATTTCTTTTTGAAGAAAAGTTTTGAAATTATAATATTTATATGAGATTTTGATCTTAGAACTTTGATGATTGATCATGGATGTTGCTATATCATGTTACATGTTGATCTTGCATGTGATGTATATTTGAATACTTAGGCTGGTATAGAAAGTTCTGCATAGGTATGGCTATGGGTGGCAAAATTTTAAGCTTATGTGTTTTAATTTCTGGGAATTATTTGTAGGGAATTAAAATAAATGGTTAACATAAGAATTAAAGATATATGTGTCACGGATTTTTAGCCACTGGAATCACTGAATTTGGAGTCCATATGAGGAAGATATGAGCTGATTACTTGTCAAAGGTCAGAAAATGGTTCATCAGGGAAGAATATGTTAGGATAGCTTCTGTGTTTTAACTTCTGAGAATTATCTGCAGGGAATTAATGTAACATTCCTAATTTTGTTTCTTTTATTGATAAAAGTACATAAATATTTAATTAAGGAAATAAAATTTATTAGACAATATTTTAGATATCTAAGAAAATATAATCCTTAGAAATTCTTCACCTTATGTATATGCATAGAAAATGTTTCTAACATTAAGAGAACAAATAAAGAGGCAAAACCTAATAGGAAAAACAATTAGAAATAACATACTAAAGAGATGCAAAATTCTTGGATAAGGAAGATAAATTTTTAGAAACAAGTAAAGGGCATAAAATTTCAAGAACATTGGAAAAGGGTAATTTTTTCCTAATTCAAGAACTAGAGTTACTAAGTTTAAAATCTTTACCCATACATTGGGCTTTTACCTATGGACACTTCATATAGACTTTTTCCACATCACATAAGTTTCTAGCAAGCCCATTGGATAACCTAAGCAAGAAATAAAACATGGACTTGGACTAGGATATAGTAATTGGGCCAATAGCCCAAAAATTATGAAAATGTGACCAAGCCCTTCAAGAAAGGTACAATTTTATCCAAAGCAAAGAAAATGGGTAGGAATAAGCCCATAATGGGTAGGAATAAGCCCAAATCCAAGAGGAAAAATAAAAATAAATAAATTAGGTGATGATATAATAATCTAATAATAATAAAGATTAGGTTACATGGCATTAAGACAAAAATTTAGGAAGTGGTGTAATTCGACATTCAAAATTTTGGCAAGTGGCATGATAATACAAGGCTTTAGGACAAAAACATCTATATCCTACACTCATAATTTTAGCAAGTGGTATGATAATACATGGCATTAGGACAAAACATTCATATCCCACACAAATAATATGAACCAAATAATGGAGATTCAAGGGCTAGAAATTTGCCACCTAAAAAGGCAAACCTATCATACTTGTTTAAGACAAAATAAAATGGAAATGGTTCATCAAGGAAGAATATGTTAGGATAGCTTCTGTATTTTAATTTCTGCGAATTATCTATAGGGAATTAAAATAAATGGTTAACATAAGAATTAACGATATATGTTTCACGGATTTTTCGCCACTGGAATCATTCAATTTGGAATCCATATGAGGTAGATATGGTCCGATTAGTAGTCAAAGGTCAGAAAATGGTTCATCAGGGAAGAATATGTTAGGATAGCTTCTGTATTTTAATTTCTGGGAATTATCTGTATGGAATTAAAATAAATGGTTAACATAATAATTATAGCTATATGTGTCACGGATTTTTAGCCACTAGAATCATTCAATTTGGAGTCCATATAAGGAAGATATTAGCTGATTAGTAGTCAAAGGTCAGAAAATGGTTCATCAGGGAAGAATATGTTAGGATAACTTCTGTATTTTAATTTTTGGAAAATCTCTGTAAGGAATTAAAATAAATAGTTAACATAACAATTATAGATATGTGTGTCACGGATTGTTATCCACTGGAATCACTCAAGTTGGAGTCCATATGAGGTAGATATGGTCTGATTAGTAGGTAGAGGTCAGAACCTATCCGAGAAGAGGATGGCCATGCTTTACTTTGTGTGAGTTCGAAGGTTTGGTTATATAGCATCAACGACAATTGTGTCGTAGGACACGACCATGTCGTGTTTAGGGCTGGTTTAATCTTGTCTAAGTAGCATGTTTTACCAAATAAATACCATTACCTAAATAGTAATTAGTGAAACCAAATTAAAAAGAAATGCCTTGTAATCTTTATTCCACAATACTAGTCTCATCATTTCTTGAAATTGTAAGCATGATATACATTGTGGTATCAATGCAAGATGACTAGATGATGTGGTAATAGATGTATCGTTGCATCAATGCATTATGATCAAATGATGTGATGAGTTTCTTCATGCATATCCCTATTATGATAATGATAAAGGGAATGATGTTATGCATGTGGCTAAATATGTGAAAGAGAATGGAATATATCATCGGGGCAAGTTGTATGGCTTTGAGACAGTACCGAATAGGGGCCACCCTATTATCCTTGAGTTACTCGAGGGGGAGTATGGACACTTTGACTATGTAATAGTGGTATATGAATAGCAGCTATGAGAATGACCCATATTACCTTGTTATTGAGACTAAGAAGAATAATGAGTAAATAGTCGTTATATATGATGATTTGTTATATATGAAAGGTGATAATCAAGTTTTTGTGCATAGCATTTCTTTATCATGCTATCTGTATATAGTGTGCACTTGTTACAAATTGTTAACATTTTCTATAGCATATACATCTAGACATAACACTATGATAACTATTTATTTATGTGATGCATTTGATATTAAACCTATTGGGACTTTTTTTCTTATTATTTGATTTGGTGTTATGTTCAGATAAAAGTAACTAAGATGCCAGTTGTCTTCTTATCCCTGATCCTAGAGATACAATGGGTAGGCATACAATGCTTAGGCCAATTCTCCATTATACAAGATATAATAGTGGTAAACACCTTTGAGATTCCAGTGCAAGTACTGTAACATCCCGTAATTTTTAGATATTTTCCTTAAAAATTCTTCACCTTACATATATTCATAGAAATTATCTAACATTAATGGAATATGTAAAGAAAGAAAACCTAAGAGGAAATATTAGAAATAAACATGCTAAAGAAAGGTGAAATTCTTAGGTAAGGAAAGATAAATTTTTATGAAGTAAGTAAAGATCTTAAAATTTCAAGAAGATCAGATTAGGGTAATTTTTCTTAATTTAAGAGCAAAAGTTACTAAGTTTAGTATCTCCACCCGTAATTGGGCTTTAACCTATGGACACTTCATATAGAGTTTTTCTACTTCACATAAATTTTTAGCAAGCCAATAGGATAGCCCAAGGATGAAATTAAACATAGACTTGAACTAGGATATAGAAATTGGACCGGTAGCCCAAAAATCATGAAAATGTGACCAAGCCCATTATGAAAGGAAGAATTTCACTATTTTGAGTTTTCATCTCTTGATCTCGCTCTAAAGTTTGAAAGTTGAATCCATTTACATTGTAAGCACTGTATTGATGTGCTCTATCTAGTGGACCAAGTGCAAGAAATTTTAAATCAGTACACTGTGATCCTTCGTCATCAATTGCAATTTGTAAAAGGAATAAGGGATGAGTTGTGCTTATATTTGGCATATGAATGAAAATTGACCAACGTCGAAATACTTACACGAAGCAAAAACCAAGAGACAAATTCTCTGTGAACTTTTTTATCTATCTCGGTAGATGCTCGTGTCCGACTTCTTAGACTATGCCTTACATAGTCTCTAAATTCCCTGTTAAGTAAACAATATAGATACACTTAATGCTACACAACAGGTGGAAATTGTATGCAAATATATCAAAGCCTGAGTATACTTATTGTAGGTAAGGATTAACTTTCTTGCAATTAGTTAAGATATGCCAATGGGCCTATAATTTTTGCTGGGGAGAAAGGGCGAAATATTCAAACCCACCAATTGGTATTCCTATTGGTGGGAACAAACCCATGTCAGATGTCCCAACATCGGGTCAATCATCGATACGAGGAGGCCAATTGAAGACAATCTCAATACCATTTATGTACCTAGAACAAAAAACTAAAACTTCTCCTGCAACATACGACTCTGTTATTGACCCTTTTGGCCTTGCTCTATTCCACACGAAAGACTTCAGCTTACCTAAATATCTGTACAACGTAGATTACCTGAATAAAATTAGATTAACAATAATTATAGAAATCTAAACTAGGTGTTTTTTATTTTTTACCTTTCGATAGGATACATCTAACGATATTGGACTGGTCCTCCTAACTTCACTTATAGGACCAAATGTACAATCAAGTGCACCATGACTGTAAAGAAAGACAATAAGAATAACATCTCTAGATGGCACAACGTCATAAAAATATGATTCTAAAGTTGTTCAAGGTCGTTCACATTCAAAACTCTAGAACAAAGCTTTCGGAATAATGAACAAAACTCGATCAAAACTGCAGACACCGGCTTAGGAAGTGTTTTCCTTATGGCTAACGGTAACAGTTGTTCCATAAGGATGTGATAGTAATGACTTTTCTATCCCTGATCTTATGCTGTCTTACATCAATGCATCTGGAGATATTTCTGAAATAATCATCAGGCACAGATACATTCTTAAGTGTTCTGAGGAAGACTTCCTTACCTGCATTTGTCAATGTGAACAAAGTAGGTGGATACTTACCGTCATCATCTAGCCACAGCTCTGACCTCACACCAAACTCTTGTAAGTCTTTTCGTGCATTTACGTGGTCCTTTGAACGGCTAGTATCATTGAATAAAGTGTAAATGATGTTGTTGCAGACATTTTTCTCAATATGCATGACGTTAAGATTATGACGCAACATATTAATCGCCCAATACAAAAGTTTGAAAAATATACTTTTTTATGCCATTGTTGAGTCCTAACATCAACCATACCGTGACCTCGGGTCTGCCGTTGTTGAGTCCTAACATCAGTTTCCACATTTTTCTTGAATACAACTTCAATATCATCCACTTGTCTTAAAATACCTACCCCACTCAATTGCAGAGAAGGGGTTCTTCTTTCCTTTTTCCCATCAAACCTATTATGGGCCATCCTAAATTTATGATTTGGAGATTAAAAGCGGCGATGTCCCATAAAACACCACTTCCGATTATGAGGGAGATGCACGGGAGTTAAGTCAAAGTTACAGTGTGGACGAGTTAATCCAGTATGAATATTCCCGTCTGATAAACATCTAAAGCCAGGTAAATCACTGATTGTCCACAAAATAACTACATGCATGTTGAACACTTTGTTGTTGAATGCATCGTAAGTCTGAACACCTTCAACCCATAACTCCTTCAACTTCTCAATTAGTGGTTGTAAAAATACATCTATATCATTTCTCGATACTTTTCTCCTTGGAATTATCATTGACAACATGAATGAACTCTGTTTCATAGACATCCAAGGAGGGAGATTGTACGAAATCAGCACCACTGGCCATATGCTATAACTTGTAGATAAGTTTCCAAATGGATTGAAACCATAAGTGGCAAGCCCTAAACGAACATTCCTTGAATTTGGTGCAAATTGAGGATTCAGAAGATCAAATCTCTTCCATGCCTCAGAGTCCTTCGGATGCCTCATCATGCCGTCAGAAATCTTGTCTTTAGAATGCCATCTTATAAATTCAGCAGTCTTAGATGACATGAACAACCTCTGCAACCGTGGCTTAAGTGAAAAGTATATGAGAATTTTATTAGGAGCTTTTTTCCACTTCTCCCCCTTCTATTTCGGTTTCCACCTGGGTGCGTTGCACTTGCTATAAGTTTCTCTACTTTCATGCTCACCCCAGTATAACATGCAATCATTTTGACATGCATGAATTTTCTTGTAATTCAACCTCAACTTATTAATGACTTTTTTAGCCTCGTAAAATGAAGGTGGGATCTTTGCATCTGGGAAGACATCGACCAGAAACTCAAGTATTATCAACATGGCCTTTTCGCTTATTCCGCACAAACACTTGATGTGATACAACTTCACCAAGAAAGAAAATTTGAAATATTTCTCACACCCTTCGTATAGTGGTTGTTGAACATCCTTTAGTAACTCATAAAAATATTTCACACCATCGTTCATCCTTTCTGTTGACGGTAGAACTGGCATATCCACAGAATCGATACTTTCATTTTCACGGTGAACCCCGAATGCATCACAGACTATGTCCTGCACAGGGTCATCCCGAACAATGGGTTCTATGACCTCTGCTGGCATTATATGATGTCTTGCAGCAGGATCTTTTGTAATCATTTTTCCATGCATACTCCAGAAATCGTATCTCTCCAGAAATGGTTTGACGATCAAATGTTGTCGCACAACCTCTATAAGTTACCATTTCTTGAATCTACACTTTGGATATGGGCATATTATTCTACTTCTAACACCAGAGTTGGCATTTGCAAATTCCAAAAAGCTATCTAAACCATTCAGGTAATCTCTAGTGTGTCGAAGTTTATGGATCCAAGACTTATCCATGTCTGAAACTATTATGAAGTTAGATAGCAATTAACCTAATTAACACTTACTCTACACTAAAAACACTACTATTTTGCACTAAATTGATGAAATTATATTTCTCCAAATTTTTTAAAACAACTACTCTATCGCTAATTTATATATACAATTCATTTCTTAATTTATGTTATACTATTTTTTTTATAGTTTTGTTAAAACAATTCCTAATACTAACTATGTCTATTTATTAAAATTTATCATTTTACTTCATAAACTGCACTTCAATTCCTCTATTAATAATTTATGTAAATTATTTAATTCCATTTATTACTCAAATAATTATTTTAATTTAAACTGTGTGTGTCATTTTATTGTTTTTCTTAACTGTGTCTCAATTTTGTTATAAATATGTAAATTTATGCTTATTATAATTGTTTATTATTCATCTCATAATTATTTTAATTTCATCTCCATTCAATTTAATTACATAAAAACTACACCAATTAAGTCTTAATCTAAAATAAATTAATTAATAATTCATTTTTTTGAAAACATTTTGTAATACTAACTAAATATAGTTACTAATTTTCTCATTTTACCTCATCAACTGTATTTCAATTCTACTATTACTAATTTATTTATATTATTTAAACATGTTTATCAATATAATAATTATTTTTTAATCATCTGCATTAATTTTAATTAAATTTTTTTTGCACTAATTAACTTATATTTAAAATTGAATTCACTATTATTTTCTACTAAATTTATGTTATTATATATATATATATATATATATATATATATATATAATAACATAAATATATATTTGTTTTCATTTTTTAAAAACTACGTGTACTTTTAAATTAGTGTTGTAGTTTTATTAAAACAATTTCTAATACTAACTCCGTCGATTTACTAAAATTTATCATTTTACCTCATCAACTGCGTTTCAATTCATCTACTAATTTATGTTATTATATATATTTGTTTTCATTTTTTAAAAATTACGTGTATTTTCTAATAACAAATTCTATTTTTAAGTACATGTATGTAGTAATTTTATCATATTATTCAATAAACTCCGTTTCAATTCCTTTACTAAATTTATATTATTTTATATTTATTTTTTTATTTTTTTAAAAATTACGTGTATTTTTTAATAACAAATTCTATTTTTAACTATGTGTATGTAGTAATTTTATCATATTATTCCATAAACTCTATTTCAATTTCTTTATTTATATTTTACATATATTATTTCTAATATTAATAACCTATGTTTTACCTCATAAATAATCAAATCCAATATTTCAACATTACTCTAAAGAAGAATTATCTCCTAAACATTTTCGAAAAACATAATATATTATAATATTAAACAACATAAACATTGAAAAAAATGACACAATTTTAAATTTTCTTCATACATGTACATATATTACAATATAAATTATATTTTTTTATTTAAATATGAAGTACAAAAAATATACATTATTATCGTATTTTAAAAAATAATATATTAAAATAAATTTCTATAAAATAAAATAAAATTGAATTACATACCTTCAAAGTGATTTCAAAGAGCCGAAGTGCGAAAGTCGATAAATTATCACAAATTCTTTACAGCACACTACAGTACGTAAACTAATGTATTTTGTAAGAAAAAATTAAAAGTTTGAATGCTTGTAATGAAAATGAAAGGGGGCAGCAGATTTATCGAGGCTAGCGAGGTTTAACGGCGTTTCTAAACATTGCCGTTAAACCTATGAACGACGGTTTCATAACCATCGTTAAATCATATTAACAACGGCTTGGCTGTATAATCGTCATTATGCGTAGGTATAACAACGGTTTTGACTAAATCGTCGTTAAACTACATGTATCTCAATAAATGGTCAAAATTTTAAACGTTACAGCTTCATGACAATTTTTTGAAATCGTCGCTATATAACGACGTTTATACGTAAATTGTCATTATGTTACGATGGTTTAACATAAAACCATCATTAAACCGCACGCTTCTATGAATGGTTACTTTCATCTTTATCCGTAACGTATAACGATGGTTATATATGAACTGTTGCTATTTAACGATGGTTTCACTAGAACTGTTATTAAAATAGCTAATTTAACGATAGTTAAGTAATCGTCGTTAGACCGATATTTAGAGATGGTTTTATGGAACCGTCGTTAAGTGTTTGTCGCTATTCCTTGCTTTTTCGGTAGTGTATCATATTGACTTTGGTACGTCAAATGTCAAGCAATAAAATATTTTTCATTCAAAATATTAAAATATTATAAAATGACATATTTTAAGTAATATCTCATATTTCTTAAAAATCATAAAAATCTTAAGTTACTCCATTTTTATATTTATATTTTTTATTTATTTCTTTTGGACACATTTAACCACTTTTAGTATACTTTTAATTTTGTTAAATTTCATAAAATATTAATTGTATTATTTTATAACAAATTTGATTTATTATATTATATATATGATAATTTTAAATAATACAATATCTTATATTTTAATATTTTATACCAAAATATATTATATGTTTATCATATATGAATTTTGTAACGTCGGCTTTTTTTTACGATACGCATGTTAAATATGCCATATGTATAAACACAATATATATATATATATATATATATATATATATATATATATATATATATATATATATATATATATATATATATATATATATATATAGACACACATACATATACATATTTATTACAAACCTCATACATGTTATAATTATACAATACAACATTTCAAAACACAATATATATGTTTACATGTATATTACAAACCTCACACATATTATATTTATACAATACAACATTTCAGTACATAATTAAGAGTCTTTATACAACACTTCACCCTTAAAATACAAAGGGTGAGTAGGTGGTGCTGACATCTAGATCTCCATCAGTAATGTCATTTTGTGTTGCATCTCATTTCTTTTTATTTGAACATAACACCACAATAATAGTGAGAACAAAGGTTCCCAGTAGATTTAACATAAATAAAATATGATGGGAAAATAGGAGTTATGTTCAGCTGTATAAGCTACAGAAAAATATCAAAATTTTGAGATAAAATCATAATTTTTGTTCATGCATAATTATCTTACTACACATACACTAGAAGTCCATTTTTCTCTCTAATGCTCAGCCCTATCACGGCTTTTAATTTACTCATTTGCTATATGCACAGTGACCGATCGACTACAGTCACAATAAGTTATTAGGGAATGTGAGTACATCACCCTCCTGCCTCCTCACATTACCACTGACACCCGGTTGGAGCGGCCCTCCTTTGGCTCACTCAGGCTAATAGGGTGTCCCCTACTCGGTACTGTCTCAAGCCATACAACCCGTCGATATTCATCCATACATATAAATATATATATATATATATATATATATATATATATAAATTCATATTCATCAAATACAATATATATTTATCAAGCAACTCGTCATGAGTTTTACGCTTGCCATTTAATTACTTTCATAATATGATGCATCATTTTTATACCAAATGATTAATAACCATTCATCACATACCAATATTCAATATAATTCATTTTAAATCAAATAAAGAAAAAGAGTAAATTTTAGATACCAAAATCATCATTTTAAAAGTATTTTTCTTGAATATATGTTTCTTAAAAATATTACAACAAACAAGATTAGTTTTAGACATAAAACAATGAAAAGTATGATAATCCAGCACCCAACACGGCCTGGCCATGTTCAAGACACAGCCATGCTTGAAAAATACTTCAAACATGCTTAAAAACAGTCCCGAACACGGCCTACCCGTGTTGAAGAACCCAAAACACGGCCTGGCCGTGTTTTGTGACCTTTCTTCACTTATTCAATAATATCTCCCTCATACGAACTCCGATTGAGGTGATGTCAAGTCCTACAGACAATTATCTACAACTTTTGTGTTTATCATTTCTTCAGATTCTTTACGGATTATTCCCTTAAAATTAAAACAAAAATGCTTATTTTTACTATCTGGAATTTTGACCTCCGCTCAATTAACCAGCCATATCTTCCTCATATGAACTCCAAATTAAGTAATTCTAAAGCCTATAGATCCGTGACACATATATATACAATTCATATGTTGACCATTTCTTTAAAATACTTACCAAACTTTCCCAGAATTCCAAAAAACCGAAGCTTCCTCAATTATTCCGAAATTCAGCTTAATTTATCTTCTGCTTTGATTTTCTTTTATATAATCTCATGCACCCATATGCATGTCCAAACATCCAAAACAGAATTTCATATAAATATCCAGACCACATGTTATCCAAAATCACATCTAAACAAATCTAAAAAATGTATATATAATTTTGTACAAAAATTTATTAGAAGATATTAAACCTACCTCAAATTCCTTTAAACTCGGTGCTTAATTCCTTGATTTATCTTTACTCTTCCTTCTCCTTCTTCTTCCTCTTTCTATTCTTCTTCTTTCTCTTCTTCCCCTTTCTTTTTCTACTTTTCTTTTTCTTCTCTTTTCTTTTTCTCCTTTTCTTTTTCTTCTCTTTTCCTCCGTCACTCCCTCCCTTTCTCCTTCTTAGCTTCCTATTATTTTATTTTATTTTATTTTTCCCCTACTTACCCCCTACCTACCACCTCTTTATCTCCAAAATGCCCTTGCCATCATCCATAATTACACTAATGCCATCCCCATTAATTACATAAATTAAATGTCATTTTAACCATTCTTACTATCTTATTTGACTTATGTAAATATAATTTAATCCTCCCATGAGATCCAAAATCCGTTCTCCTCTCTGAAAGAAATAAATTTCAATTAGTAACATAAGAAAAAAAAATCGGAGATGTTACAGTTCTCTCCCCCTAAAAAGAATTTTATCCTCAAAATTCAAAGTTTACCTGTTTTCAAACAGTTGTGGATACTTCTATCTCATGTCATCTTCCCTTTCCCATGTGGCTTCTTCCGTTGTTAAACTCTCCCAACCTACCTTCACTAATGGAATGGTTTTATTTCTCAACTGTTTCACTTCTTTATCCATAATTACTATCGGCCTCGGTCGGTAAGATAGATTCTCGTCTACAGCTATTATTTCTTCTTGAATTATGTGCGACAGATCTGGTAGATACTTTCGAAGTTGAGAAACATGGAACACATCATGCATATTTGATAAATGCGGAGGAAGTGCAATCTGATATGCCGATGACCCTATCCTTTTCAGAATTTGATAAGGTCCTAAATATCTTGGACTCAATTTCTTAATTTTCATTGCTCGGCCAATTCTGGTAGTAGGAGAAATTTACAAGAACACATGCTCACCTTCTTGAAATTGTATCGGTCTTCTTCTCCTATCGAAATAGCTCTTTTGTCGACTCTGAGCTATTTGCATTGTATCTCGAGTTATCTGTATTTTCTTAGAAGCATGTTGCACTAACTTGGGCCCCAATAACCTTTTCTCCCCCACTTCATTCCAACATAATGGCGATTTACATCTCCTACCATACAAAGCTTCATATGGTGCCATTCCGATACTAGAATGATAACTGTTATTATACGCAAACTCAGCCAATGACAGATATCCATCCCATCCTTTTCCTTGCTCTAGCACGCACGCTCTTAGCATATCCTCTAAAGTCTGTATAGTTCTCTCCATTTGACTATCTGTTTGAGAATGATATGCAGTACTAAAACACAAACGAGTACCAAAAGCTTCTTCTAGTGCTCTCCAAAATCTAGAAGTAAATCGAGGATCTCGATCTGAAATGATACTATTAGGAATTCCATGCAACCGTACAATTTCCTTCATATACAATTGGGCCAACTTATTCAACGAGTAGTTTTTCTTAATGGGTAAAAATTGCGCTGATTCGTCAGTCTATCAATTATTACCCATATCGCATCATGACCTATCTGAGTCTTAGGTAATCCAACAATAAAATCCATAGATATACTATTCCACTTCCACTCAGGGATTTCTAAAGGTTGTAACATCCCAGAAGGTTTTTGATGTTCTATCTTCACTTTTTGACAAACCAGACACTTAGACACATATTCAGCAATGTCTCTCTTCATTCCTGGCCACCAATATAATCTTTTCAAATCTTGATACATTTTTGTAGATCCTGGATGGATTGTATACTTACTTTGATGAGCTTCTGCCAGAATCTTAGCCTTCAAATTCTCTCCTTGTGGTATACATGTTCTACCCCGGTACATAATAATTCTATTCTCTGACATTGCAAAGTCAGGCTGATCTCTTCGATCTTGTAAAAATTGATCATGTGTCTGCGCTTCTTTAATCTGAGTCTTCAAGTCACTTTCAATTCTTAATTCACTAACAATCAAACTACCAGGGACAGTCATAACTGATAATTTTAAATTTTTGAACTCCTCAATTAGCTCCATTTCTTTTATCAGTATTTGACTTAAATGCAACGACTTCTGGCTCAACGCATCAGCTACTACATTTGCCTTCCTTGGGTGATACTTTAATTCAAAATTGTAATCATTAATGAATTCCATCCACCTTTTTTTCCTCATATTCAATTCTTTTTGGTCAAAGAGATACTTTAAACTCTTGTGATCACTGTATATTTCAAATACAGCTTCATACAAGTAGTGTCTCCACATCTTCAAGGAAAAAACTATAGCAGCCAACTCTAAATCACGAGTAGGATAGTTCTACTCATGCGGTCTCAATTGTCGAGACGCATAAGCAACTACCCTACTTTCTTGCATCAAAACACAACCTAAACCTTTCTTGGAAGCATCTGTATAGACTACAAAGCATCCAGAAGGGTTAGGAACAACTAGAATAGGTGGAGAAGTCAATTTGACTTTAAGCTCTTGGAAACTATTCTCAAATTCTTCAATCCAATTAAAGAGACTTCCTTTTCTGGTCAATCGAGTCAAAGGCAAAGCTATTTGAGAGAATCCCTGTATAAACCTTCTGTAATATCCTGCTAAACCCAAGAAACTTCTAATTTCAGTCACAGTTTTTGGTCTCTCCTATTTCAGCACTGCTTCAGTTTTACTGGGATACACCGATTCACCATCTTTAGAAATTACGTGACCCAAAAACTTCACTTCTTCCAGCCAAAATTCACATTTTTTCAACTTAGCGAAAAGTTTCTTTTCCTTCAAGACTTGAAGTACTAATCGAAGATGCTGGTTTTGTTCTTCCTCACTCTTAGAGTATATTAAAATATCATCTATGAACACTACCATGAATTGATCCAAGTATAGTCTAAAAATGCGATTCATATAGTCCATTAATACTGCAAGTGCATTTATGACCCCAAAAGGCATGACTAAAAATTCGTAGTGTCCATACCAAGTTCTGAAAGCTGTTTTTAGAATGTCTTCTTCTTTAACTTCGATCTGATGATATCCTGACCTCAAGTCTATCTTAGAAAAAATAGTAGCTCCCTTTAATTGATCTAATAGATCGTCTATTCTAGGCAACGGATACTTATTCTTAATTGTCGCCTTATTCAATTGCCTGTAATCAATACACAATCTCAAACTGCCATCTTTCTTCTTTACAAACAATACAGGTGCTCCCCAAGGTGATACGCTAGGTTTGATAAAATTCTTTTCTAACAGCTCTTCGATCTGCTTCTTTAGCTCTTGTAGTTCCACAGGAGACATTCTATAAGGAGTGATAGAAATAGGCCTCACCTCTGGTGCTAGATCGATGGAAAATTCCACTTCTCTCTTCGGTGGAGGTTCAGAAACTTCAGAGGAAAAAACCTCTATAAATTCACGGACTACTGGAATCTCAAGCAGTTCCCATTTCATTCTCGGGTTGATGGTATACAAGAAAACACATTTCAAATCTGCATCCCTCATCTCCTTATAGAGTCGGTGAGCACTAATAATGCTACACTTTTGGTCCTCCGGTGGGTCCGAGAGAAACTCAAAAGTCTTATTGCAGCAGTCCAGTAGGACTCAGTTCTGACTTAACCAATCCATACCCAAGATGACATTTATACCATCCAGAGGTAGACAGATCAGATCCACTACAAAGGATCTGTCATTCAATACAATGGGACAATTCAAACACACTGAGGAGGTAATTATTGTTCCTCTTGTAGGTGTCACCCCCGCTAACTCATATGGTAACTTCGCAATAGAGTGTTGTAATTTTCCCACACATTTTATTGCTATGAAAGAATGGCTCGCGCCATAATCAAACAATACATTCAGAGACAAATTATTGATACAGCATGTACCTTGCATCAAATCAGGAGCTGTCTTTGCTTCAGCATCGCTCAAGGTGAAAACTCTTCATGTCGTTTGTTGAGTTCGTGCAATACCTTTCCCTCTTCCCAGTGGACAATATCATGCCATGTGCCTCTTCTGTCCACATTGGTAGCAAGTAACTGAATCAAAATAACATGGATTATTCCCATGGAATTTCTCGCATTTTCCACACTGACCCGTTGCCGGATTTTTCAGAAAAGGTATGGGTTCCACAGTTGCTGGTTGTTTACCTCTCATGATATTCTTCCCTCTGGTATTTCTATCCATAACTGGGAACTCTCTCTTCCGCTTCCACTGAGTCTGCCTCTCCTTTTCATCCTTCATTGCTTTTAGACTTGTCGCCAGAATCCGACATTTATTTACCAACGAGGCATATTCCCGAATCACTCATGCCACCACAACATTTCTAAGCTCTGGGTTCAGTCCTGATTCAAACTTCACTGCCTTCCAAGCTTCATCTGGATTATTCTTCAAAGTACTTGATAACTTAGACAGTTCTTCAAACTTGGTAATATAGGGCTCAATGGTCCCATTTCCCTGTCTAAGCTGAAGAAACTCAATCTCTTTCTCAGCTCTCACATTACTGGGAAAATATTTCTTCAAAAAAGTCTCTCGGAACAAGTTCCATGTAATTTCCCTGTCTTGATGTACCAGTAACTCTTTGGCTCCTCTCCACCAGTATTTAGCTTCTTCCTTCAGCATATATGTCCCAAAATTGACCTTCTGCTCATCAGAACAATTTAGAACTTCAAAAATCTTCTCGAGTTCTGTTAGCCATCTCTCAGCAACTATTGGGTCATATGCACCCACAAAAGACGGAGGTCGTGTTCCCAAAAATTCAGACCATCCATTACCATTTCCAGTTTTGTTTCCATTTTGGTTTCTTTCATTTGCCCTAACCTCGTCATCATTATTAATATTCTGAAGATGCTCTAGAATCTGATTCATAGCAGCTGCCTGAGCTTGAATAGCTACGGCTATGTTATTTAAGGTAGCATCTGCGCTGCCTGGCAGATTCCTTCTTGGTGGTGCCATAACTCACTGTATTAGTAAAGCAAAATATTAGTCACTATTGAGGTGATCAAGCTCAACAGCAGTTCAAAATTTTACAATAGTTATCACACTACACAAGATTATAAATAGGAAATACTAGTACTTTCCTACTGTATTTATCCGCTACCTTACACAACGTTTCCACATAACTATTCAAGACTCCTTTAAGTCAATCTAGGTGACCACCCACCCCATGGTAGCCTAAGATCGACCGCTCTGATACTAACTTTGTAACGTCGGCTTTTTTTTTTTACGATACGCATGTTAAATATGCCATATGTATAAACACAATATATATATATATATATACATATTTATTACAAACCTCATACATGTTATAATTATACAATACAACATTTCAAAACACAATATATATGTTTACATATATATTACAAACTTCACACATATTATATTTATACAATACAACATTTTAGTACATAATTAAGAGTCTTTATACAGCACTTCACCCTTGAAATACAAAGGGTGAGGAGGTGGTGCTGACATCTAGATCTCCATTAGTAACGTCATTTTGTGTTGCATCTCATTTCTTTTTATCTGAACATAACACCACAATAATAGTGAGAACAAAGGTTCTCAGTAGATTTAACATAAATAAAATATGATGAGAAAATAGGAGTTATGTTCAGCTGTATAAGCTACAGAAAAATATCAAAATTTTGAGATAAAATCATAATTTTTGTTTATGCATAATTATCATACTACACATGCACTAGAAGTCCATTTTTTTTCTAATGCTCAGCCTTATCAAGGCTTTTAATTTACTCATTTGCTATATACATAGTGATCGATCGACTACAGTCACAATAAGTGATCAAGGAATGTGAGTACATCACCCTCCTGCCTCCTCACATTACCACTGACACCCGATTGGAGCGGCCCTCCCTTGGCTCGCTCAAGCTAATAGGGCGTCCCCTACTCAGTACCGTCTCAAGCCATACAACCCGTCGATATTCATCCATACATATAAATGTATATATATAACTTCATATTCATCAAATACAATATATATTTATCAAGCAACTCGTCATGAGTTTTACGCTTGCCATTTAATTACTTTCATAATATGATGTATCAATTTTATACCAAATGATTAATAATCATTCATCACATACCAATATTCAATATAATTCATTCTAAATCAAATAAAGAAAAAGAGTAAATTTTAGATACCAAAATCATCATTTTAAAAGTATTTTTCTTGAATATATGTTTCTTAAAAATATTACAACAAACAAGATTATTTTTAGACATAAAACAGTGAAAAGTATGATAATCCAGCACCCAACACGGCCTGGCCATGTTCAAGATACGGCTATGCTTGAAAAATACTTCAAACATGCTTAAAAACAGCCCCGAAGACGGCCTACCATGTTGAAGCAACCCAGAACACGACTTGGCCGTGTTCTGTGACCTTTCTTCACTTATTCAATTATATCTCCCTCATATGAACTCCGATTGAGGTGATGTCAAGTCCTACAAACAATTATCTATAACTTTTGTGTTTATCATTTCTTCAGATTCTTTACAGATTATTCCCCTAAAATTAAAACAAAAACGCTTATTTTTACTATCCTGAATTTTGACCTCTTCTCAAGTAACCAGCCATATCTTCCTCATATGAACTCCAAATTAAGTAATTCTAAAGCCTATAGATCCGCGAGAGATATATCTACAATTCATATGTTGACCATTTCTTTAAAATCCTTTCCAAAGTTTCCCAGAATTTCAAAAACCGAAGCTTCCTCAATTATTCTGAAATTCAGCTTAATTTATCTTCTCCTTTGACTTTCTTTTATATAATCCCATGAACCCATATGCATGTCCAAACATCCAAAACAGAATTTCATATAAATATCTAGACCACATGTTATCCAAAATCACATCTAAACAAATCTAAAAAATGTATATATAATTTTATACAAAAATTTATTAGAAGATGTTAAACCTACCTCAAATTCCTTTAAACTCGATGCTTGATTCCTTGATTTATCTTTACTCTTTCTTCTCCTTATTCTTCCTCTTTCTCTTCTTCTTCTTCCCCTTGCCTCTTCTTCCCCTTTCTTTTTCTCCTTTTCTTTTTCTTCTCTTTTCTTTTTCTCCTTTTCTTTTTCTTCTCTTTTCCTCCGTCACTCCCTCCCCTTCTCCTTCTTATCTTCCTATTATTTTATTTTATTTTTTCCCTACTTACCTCCTATCGACCAACTCTTTATCTCCAAAATGCCCTTGCCATCATCCATAATTACACTAATGCCATCACCATTAATTACATAAATTAAATGTCATTTTAACCATTCGTACTATCTTATTTGACTTAAGTAAAGATAATTTAATCCTCCCATGAGATCTAAAATACGTTCTCCTCTCTGAAAGAAATAAATTTCAATTAGTAACATAAGAAAAAAAAATCGGGGATGTTACAAATTTTGTCCAAATTTGACTGAAAAATGTGTCCAACTTCTTAGATAATGTTTGCTACAATGTATATTTTAAGATTCTTAAAAGAGTGAGGCGAGAATAAAAATTTTTCATATTTGGGTCAGAAAAAAAAATTTCATTTCCAACTATAATAGATTCTTGAGAACGAAAATTTATAAGAAAGAGGGAAAAAAATTTCAACTAAGAAGGTGGGAATAAAACATTTTTATGGAAATGAGAAAATTTTATTATGTGAAATAACTTAATTGCCCTCCATTTTTTATTACTCTTTTTTTCTCTTTTTTTTATTTCTTTTATTTTGTAAATTTTTCTCTTTAAAAGATATTTTTAAATAAGTAATTATATTTTAAAAAATACTTTATGTGAATCAAACATGAGAATAAAATTTTAGTGGAAAGACAATAAATTATTTTTAAGAAAGTAAAGTAATAATTAAATATATTTTTTAAAGTTTTTTGAAAATTTCATTTTAGAAAACGTAACTTTTTTAATAATAAAATATTTCTTAAATCAAACATTTTGTTTTGATGCAATAATTTTAAGGTTATTGTTGAGGAATGATAGGATTAGTGTTACAATTCAAAGTGCTCTGACCCAATTTATTAGGCAAAGGGAAACTTCATCTTGAAAAATGAGTCAAAGGTCCGACAATAGCAGATTCTCCTAAATAAATAAGGAGAAATAATTGGCATCGAGATTTTCCTCAACCTTGCGTAATAGAGCTCTCAACATAGTACAGAGTCTCACACAAACACAAATTGGAGAATTTGATTTCTCCTTCATAGCCACTTGCATAATAGAGCTTTCACATCAAGTCAACCTCTTAACACCAGCCGGTTCAACCTTAAGGATAAGAGTTTTTTTTAAGAGAAATTGAATTTAGAAAAGTTAGAATTTTTTTTATTTCAATTTATAAAAATTATCTTTTTTTTTCAAAAAAATAAAACAAAAAACTTTGTTTGGTAAGTGTATTTTTGCTTACATGTTTTGAAATTTTGTTTTGAAAATATTTTTTTTTCAAAAGTAGAAACAAGAGAAACGAATTTTTATTCTCAAAACAACAAAAAGACTGAGAATAACTTTTGTTAATGGCATAATTGTCATTAAAATAAAAGCAACAAAAAGACTGAGAATAACTTTTGTTAATGGCATAATTATCAAATAAAGTTTTTAATATTTTTGTTTGACAGAACAATTTAAAAAAATTAATAATTTAACACTGCCTATAATTCTTATGTTGGGAATGATATTTAAGAATAAAAGTTGTCCATTCGAGGGAATGGAAATTGAAATTTCTCATGTCAAGAGAATCTTTTTTAAATGCCAAAAGACAAAAATGTCTTCCATTCTCTTACTCTCATTTTTTTTCTTTCATTACTCACTCTACTATTTATTATTTTCTCTTTAATCCCTCTTTCACTTTATCATCTTCCTCTCTCACTTTCTTTCTCTCTCTCTCACCTTAACATAGGAAGGAATATTTTTAGAAAAATACAAAAATTCTCAAATTTTTTTTATTACAAGCAAAACGTAGTGATAAAATAGTCTCAAATAAATATTTAAGACTAATTAAACACATTTTATATATTTTCAATAATTATTACTCCTTGGAAAAATAATTTTGAAGAAACATGATTCTCAACAATGAACTTTTTTACTGCAAACCAAATGCTCCTTAAAATAATTTAAAATAGAATTTTGAAGTTTATGTTATGGAATTCTTCAATAAAAATATAATATCTAGAAGGACTTTATTAAAAGAGATAATCATTTAATGTTAAGTTGTAAAAAATATTCACATTTCATATTTTTAATATAAAATTTGATAATAAATATTTAAAAAATTGTAGTTTAAGTTTTGTCTAAACGATAGAGTTAGATTGGTGAAATAGTATCCCATTTTCAGAAAAAGGGTTTTTCAAATGCAGAGTTATAAAAACAGGGTTAAAAGTTGGGTAAGCCTACAATAGAAGCATTGTTGGTAGACAAAAAATATAGCATTTTTCTTGCTTGAGTGAATCTATGAATAACAAACAATATCTCTAACAAGTATACCAATATTAAAGGTAAAAATATGCCCAGTAACGCCCAAAAATAATAACGCAAGAAAACACTTTTTAACATAGAAAACCCTCCTCAAAGAGAAGTGTCACGCCCTCATTTTATAATTACGTGATTATCACGAATAGTAAATAATTTTACTCTTAATTTAATACATACATGCTCCCAAGTAAATCACATAATATGGATAATCATATACATCCATAAGTTTTTCAGTATATCCAAACATATGTGCCATGTCTATATTTATGTATATTATAGCAAAAGTAAGGATCCTGCCTGTGACGTTCAGAGCATACTCTAGAATACAAGTACAAAATGATTTAAACACTGTGAGCTTTGAAAGCAATGTAGGGTCACCCAAAGAGTATGACACTTAGTAGATCATGTAGCAGCAAAACCAAACTCTATATCCTTATATAAAAAAAATGTAAATATCGTGTAGTGTGTTTGACAACTCAATGAGCAGATAATACCTCATATGATCTCTTAGTTCAACATATGGATGTATTTATATTTTAAAATTTATCATGTAGAAAATTATAGTTTGGAAGTACATCCATATGGGACACATATTTCAAATATTCTCAAATCAAAGGATATTCATATATCAAAAACCATATATTGTATTTTATGATCATTAAACAAATGTTGTTATGCATCAAAATATTTCACATGAAAACGTTAGGAGATGGATGATCCCATATCAGAGTTCGAGCCCTTCCGTACTTTGGTGGTGTACGATTTGCCTAAATTTAGTATTTCAGCTAAGATTTGCCCTACCACCATTCAAGATGACATGCGAAGGGACTTTAATATGGGCATTTACCAAGCACATAGCAAGGGATGGCCAATCACATATCATATAGTCGGCATCTCGTGCAGAGAGGAGGCATTCTGCTTTCCTTCATATCCCGTGTGTTGGCCGTCACACGAGACTAGCACCACCCCTACTAGCTGAGGTATTAAGGTGCACTAGGGCTAACATCACCTGCTATTAGCAAACAGTGTTTCCAATATGATTCATCCACAGAAATTATTATTTACACATATGCCATATCTTTCAAAATATAGGTTTTAGTATAAATTCAGAATTTTCAGTCTCAGTACAATTCTTTTGTCAAAAATTTTCCAATCAAGGTAATCACATATATGTTGTGTGCATGTTTTACCAATTACCGTAAACGCACGGCGTAGCTGTAGTTAGTTTGGCGAGTACGGGTTGTGTCCCACAGAGAACAATGCCAATTACTAGAATTATGCAAAACGAGCTATCTAGATCGATGTAAAGCGATAGAGGATTTGTCACAGTTAAACAGATGCAAATAACCAATTGAACAAAGCTTAGGGTTACGGTTCACCACACTTATGATATTCAACATCCAAATTATACCTCTAATTGCAATTATCTAGATTATTGAAGATGGTTTAGCCTTAATTAACTAGCAACCTCTTTCAAGCATTACTAATCGTACCTAGGTTAATCCAATTACCTACTTTCGTGGTTCTTAGTTCAACCTAGGTCCATTAAGTTCTATGCCAACCATGGAATACAATAATCGGTTTTCTCGTGCCCACTAATTAATTCAATCCTAGGGAACCTTAAACTACTTTCGTGATCAAGATATCCCTAATTAACTATTAGGTTTCGGTATTAATCTTCACCTTTCAGTCCATCAATTAACATCCTAAGACGCGATAAATATTGGCCAAACATTCATCAACTCATATAACCAATGCTTAATAGCTAATCCTAATTAACCATGATAACACAATTAGGGTTCCAATGATTCAATATGCACAGTGTATCATCATACCATAAGTGGGTTTACCAAAACCCTAGATCAAAACTACTCACACATCATAAGTTCAGAAACCAAATTCATAATCATAAAATAAACCATGATGGTTCGATACAATTCAAGAGAATGAATGGAAGAAGAAATAGAAGTAAAGATGAAAAGATAAAACCTGGGTTGCTGAATGTAGAGATAAAATACAATGCTGAATCAATGCGAAATCTAACCTAGAACATGAATTGAACAATTAATCTTACTCTAAACCTAATCTAATGGTGTTTCCTAACCCTAAAACTGAGTAGAGAAGGTCTGAAATGCGTTCCCTCCCCTTTGGCTATGTAATCCCTTCAATATATAACACTTTGGGTAGCCAAAAGCCTAAAAAATACGGTATTCGCAGACCCGCAGCATGGTCGTGTCCCAGGACACGGCATGGGCGTGCTTCGGGCGGGTTTCTGGGAGAATGCTGCATATCTTGCCCAGTGCACGGCCTGGCCGTGTTACATGCCACCAAGGACGGCCTAGCTGTGCTTCATGCTGCCATGCTCAGAATTTACTGATTTTTGGTGGGCTTGCTCCTTGCTTCCTCCTCAACATAATCCATATCCATTTGGAACTTCTCATGAGTGTTTTCCCTTGCTTCTTGGCCTCTTTTGCTCACCTACAAGCATAAAAATAACCAAAGCAGTATCCAAAGCAAAGCATAACCAAAAGCAGGGGAATAACCACAAGTTTACTATGAATTAGGGGATAAAATATAGCCATTAAGTACTCAAAATACCTCTTTATCAACTCCCCCATGCTTAAACCTTTGCTTGTCCTCAAACAAATAACATATCATATCAGGAAGGGGGAAAGATGTAATCAGATTTCAGAAGATAGAAAAATATAATATAGATAATTGGTCACTCAATCAGTGTGCACACAATAGATATACGAATAGAAATTTACAAGATAGACTCTGTTCTTCTAAAACTAAACCAAAAACTCCTTTATTATATATCTACTTTTATTGTTACCGTATGTTGTATGCATAAAATTGATTTTTGTACATTCAAGTAGGCCACCTCATCCTTTAGATCTCCCTATATTGCCTTACCCTTATTTCTATTTTATCACTCTTTTTCTCACTCAAAATCTTTTACTTTCTATCATTTTCTTTTTCTTTTTCATTCATTTAATTTTTTTTTAGAAATATGCAGTGAGTGCATTTTATGCTCCATCTCACTAGGGTAAAGGCATCTAGGTACTCATATTAAGGCCTTTTTGGTGCCTTGGAGGGGTACTCAGAGTGAACTTTTTGGGGTGCACATTCCCTCATTTTTCACCTCTCCCTACCTTTACACTCTCATAATGTTAAAATAAAAAATAGCATACAATTCACAGCACAATAGAGAGATATTTTTCAAAAAATTAGAGGTTTATTCCTAGAAGAGAGAGACTAAAATTATAACTACCTATTTCATATCCTATTGTGCATCACATGTTCATGAGCTAAAATCAACCTATATTATGCCAATCTATCTCTTAAAATAGCAAACTTTATGATTATACAATGAAACAGGAGATAAAATATTCAACCAGCAAAAACCACAAGCCTAAAGTCACTCCCCCATGCTTAAACTTGACATTGTCCTTAATGTCAATATCAATGAAAGTACGGGCAAAGGGAGAAGTAACTTACTTGCTTACATGGCCCACTTATGCTTTTGTCTGGATGATCCTTCTTCTTCTTCTTCTTTTTTAACTATCTGGGGCACGGCCTGCCCGTGCTTCTCACGGATGTCACCAATTTTCGTAGCTTTTGGCCCGTGCTTGCAGCATGGCCGTGGTGGGTGACACGAGCTGCCCGTGTTGCTGGCTGGATTCTCCAATTCTTCGATTTTAGCTGTAGTTTTCAACCTTGCTGAATTTCCCTTGATTTTCACTCATTAATTCAACCTTGGGCATATGTGAATAGACCTAATAATCAAATCGAAACACTCATTAAACTATAACCTAAGAAATCAACTAAAATTAAAGATAAAAATTAGAACAAAAGGCAAGAAAACAAAACAAAAAGAAACTGAAAAATTTAAAGATGGGTTGCCTCCCACAAAGCGCTTGTTTATAGTCATTAGCTTGACTCTTTGGCATGCTTTCCACTCATGGAAGCTTGAAGAGAGTTTGAATAGATCTCTTTGCTATCCATTGCCTGTTAGTGTGGTGTATGAGGCTTTTCCTATTTGCTTTGAAGGGTCTTTTTGGCTCATTCCTTTCTTCATTTGCTTCATTCAAGCTTTGAGGAGGCGGTTTGGGTTCTAACTTTGTATCCTTCATTTCCTCCTCAATGTCTTGCTTTTCTTCCCCCTGTTTGACATAAACACAAAAACTTTCCACAGAGCATAACTCAAGTGGGTCAGAAGGAGAAAGATTCATGGCTTTATCATTTACATTAGGTTCAGTTAAGCCAATCATGTAGCAAGATTCACCTAGAGATGGAGGGTGCATAGCATCATTCAAATTAAACTATACTTTTTCATCCCCAACATTCAAAGAAAGCTTTCCATCTTTCACATTTATATTGGCACCAGCCGTAGCTAGGAAAGGCCTTCCAAGAATGATGGGGATTTTATTATCTTCCTCAATCTCTAAAATAACAAAATCAACCTGTATATAAAATTTTCCTACCTTTAAAGGAACATCCTCTAATATACCTACTGGATGCTTGATGGATCGGTCAGCCAAATGAAGAGAAAAGGTGGTAGGCTTTAAGTCACCCATTTGAAGCTTTTTGCACACCGAGAGGGGCATGAGGCTGACACTTGCTCCAAGGTCACATAAGACTCTGTCAATCTTCATATCTTCAATGGAGCAAGCAATCGAGAAGCTTCCGGGATCCTTAAGCTTTTGAGGAAGCTTATTATGAATTAAAGGACTAGATCCCTCTGTTAGTGCCACCACAGCATACTCATCAATTTTCCTCTTGTTTGAGAGTATCTCTTTCAGGAACTTTGCATACGACGACATTTGGGAGATGGCTTCTAGGAATGAGATATAGATATTAAGCTTCTTCAGCACATCTAGAAATCTCCCAAACTGCTTCTCTAACTTGGCCCTAACCAACCTTTGAGGAAAAGGAATTGGTGGCTTGTATGGTTCAGGAGCCACATATTTTGTCTCTTCTTCCTTCTTTTCCTCTTCTTCTGGTTCCTCTTCTATTTTCTGCTTAGATGCAGCCTGAGGTTCATTTTTTTATATCTCCCCACTTTTCTCAAATTCAGCCAACTACTTACCACTTCTCCAGGTAATGGCATTGCAATGCTCTCTGGGGTTCTCAGCCTAGCCTAGAAGTCTGCCAAAGTTCTTGTTAGATAGACTAGCCTACTGTGCTATCTGAGTTTCCAACATCTTGCTATGAGTAGCAAGCGAGTCTACCTTGGAGGCTAAATCTTGAATAGCCTCATTCATAGAATGGTTCTGGGCTCTGAATTCATCATTTTGCTTACTTTGTGTGGAGATGAAGTTCTCCATCAGAGCCTCCAAATTTGACTTTGGCTGAGGAGGAGGGTTGAATGGCCTCTGATTTTGAAACCCAGGGGGTTTTCTAAAGTTATTTTGAGGCTGCTGATTTGCATTCAGCTTGTAAGAGAGATTTGGGTGGTTTCTCCAACCTGGATTATAGGTGTTGCTGTAGGGATTGCTTTTCTGATTATCGTTCACAAAGTTCACTTGTTCACAATCCTGACGTGTAGAATTTCTAAGTTGACAATTACTGGCTATATGGCCAACACACCCACAGATCTCACATGTAGAAGATGACAAAGAACTAACAGCATTGATGCTCAATTTATCTAACTTTTGAAACAATGCATCAACCTTAGAGGTAAGATGATTAAACACATCTACTTCATACATACCTGCTGGTTTCCTCGGCTGCCTTTCACTAGACCAAGAGTAGTGATTTTGAGCCATATCTTCAATTAGCTCATATGCCTCTTCTACATTTTTATTCATAATGGCCCCTCCAGCTGCAGCATCCACAGACATGCGGGTGCTGTAAATCAGTCCATTGTAGAAGGTATGGACTATAAGCCACTTCTCTAACCCATGGTGTGGGCATATTCTAAGGAGCTCTTTAAATCTTTCCCAAAACTCATACAACGACTCACCATCTTTCTGAGCAAAAGTGGTGATCTGGTTCCTCAGATGGGTTGTCTTGCTTGGCGGGAAATACTTGGCCAGGAAAGCTTGTGAAAGTTGCTTCCAAGTGGTTATAAACCTCGATGGGAGAGAGTGCAGCCAAGCTCGTGCTTTATCCCTCAATGAGAAAGGGAATAATATCAACCTGATAGCATCTGAGGAGACCCCATTCAACTTTAGGGTGTCGTAGTACTCCAAAAACATAGAGAGACGGAGATTAGGGTCTTTAGTAGGCGACCCTCCAAACTGGTTCTGCTGAACCATCTGTAAGAGAGATGGCTTCAGCTCAAAGTTATTAGCTTCTACCACTGGCCTGACTATGTTGGGGTTCAGGCCATGTGTGTTCGGGGCTGTGAAGTCCTTCAGCGACCGGTTATCTCTTTCCCCGATTGTAGTTGCTAAATTCTCTTCCTGCTGTCTCCTTCTTAACCTTTGCAGAGTGCGTTCAATTTCAGGGTCAAATTTAGCAACGCTATCACGTGCTCTTCGCATAAAAGAGAAATACACCTATGAAGGAAGAAAAGAAGCAAAATCAACAAAAGAAAATTGTGCAAAAAAATTAAAAAGAAAAATAAACAGAAATTGATTTAGTCTAGCTATTTTGTAAAATATCTAATATTGGCTTTGTTCCCCGGCAACGGCACCAAAAACTTGTTGTATGCATGTTTTACCAATTACCGCAAGCGCACGGCGTAGCTGTAGCTAGTCCGACGAGTACGGGTCGTGTCTCATAGAGAACAATGCCAATTACTAGAATTATACAAAACGAGCTATCTAGATCGATGTAAAGCAATAGAGGATTTGTCACAGTTAAACAGATGCAAATAATCAATTGAACAAAGCCTAGGGTTCCAGTTCACCACACTTATGATATTCAACATCCAAATTATACCTCTAATTGCAATTATCTAGGTTATTGGGGATGGTTTAGCCTTAATTAACTAGCAACCTCTTTCAAGCATTACTAATCGTACCTAGGTTAATACAATTGCCTAATTTCGTGGTTCTTAGTTCAATCTAGGTCCATTAAGTTCTATGCCAACCATGGAATAAAATTAATCGATTTTCTCGTGCCCACTAATTAATTCAATCCTAGGGAACCTTAAACTACTTTCGTGATCAAGATATCCCTAATTAACTATTAGGTTCTGGTATTAATCTTCACCTTTCAGTCAATCAATTAACATCCTAAGATGTGATAAATATTGGCCAAACATTCATCAACTCATATAACCAATGCTTAATAGTTAATCCTAATTAACCATGATAACACAATTAAGGTTCCAATGATTCAATATGCACAGTGTATCATCATACCATAAGTGGGTTTACCAAAACCCTAGATCAAAACTACTTACACATCATAAGTTCAGAAACCAAATTCATAATCATAAAATAAACCATGATAGTTCGATACAATTCAAGAGAATGAATGGAAGAAGAAATAGAAGTAAAGATGGAAAGATAAAACCTGGGTTGCTGAATGTAGAGATGAAATACAATGCTGAATCAATGCGAAATCTAACCTAGAACATGAATTAAACAATTAATCTTACTCTAAACCTAATCTAATGGTGTTTCCTAACCCTAAAACTGAGTAGAGAAGGTCTGAAATGCGTTCCCTCCCATTTGGCTGCGTAACCCCTTCAATATATAACACTTTGGGCGGCCAAAAGCCTAAAAAATACGGTGTTCGCAGACCCGCAGAACGGCCGTGTCCCAGGACACGGCCTGGGCGTGCTTTGGGCGGGTTTCTGGGAGAATGCTGCACATCTTGCCCAGAGCACAGCCTGGCCGTGTTGCATGCCACCAAGCACGGCCTGGCCGTGCTTCATGCTGCCATGCTCAGAATTTACTAATTTTTGGTGGGCTTGCTCCTTGCTTCCTCCTCAACATATTCCATATCGATTTGGCACTTCTCATGAGTGTTTTCCCTTGCTTCTTGGCCTCTTTTGCTCTCCTACAAGCATAAAAACAACCAAAGCAGTATCCAAAGCAAAGCATAACCAAAAGCAGAGGAATAACCACAAGTTTACTATGAATTAGGGGATAAAATATAGCCATTAAGTACTCAAAATACCCCTTTATCAATATACATGCCCTTTTTGTAGGCAATCTTATAGCTTTACATATCAATGCCACGTGCAAAATATATTTCTTTTATCATATGATGAGAAATACATTTAAAATCACATTTTTAATAAGTTCAAAAATCTATTTTCAAAACCATACTCTTCTTGAACTATATGCCAGATTGTAAATAAACTAGGTAATTTAATCCATTTTAGAGACATATAAAAGTATACATAACTTGTGAACATGAACAATTATACATTTAAAATTTAAGAAGAGCTTATGGTAAGTCATAGAAAGAATTATCTATTCACAAAATCAAGGTTCCAAGTTGGATATCCCTAAATGTATTTCTCCAAGTTAAATATGATTAAATAGACCTCAAAAATGAGTCCAGAGGATTCGAAAACCTAGGAAATGACTCTAAAATCATGAAATTTGACCTCCGGGAGCTTGGTCAACTGGTCAATTGTAGGGTACTGTTCACAGTCAGAGTTACTATTCACTGTCGAAATTACTATTGATGCTAGCCGAATTTATTGTTTACGACGCACGAAAAGTTGTCAGATGGATAAAAAAATTTCATATCCTAAAGATTTTTCCACCTCATAATTCCATCTATAGTGTTAGATTTTCAATTTGAGGACTCTAAGTAGGAGTTTTAAAACTTACTTTCTTAGGGTTTCTCCCCCAATTTTCGGCCAATCTCCAGCGAAACTCCAAAAATCAATCGGACAGATTTATAGTTCTCGTCGTTCTCAATTCGTTGGCGGTGTCAAAATCTTACGTCCAGAAGTGCTAAAAATCTAAAAAGAAATTTTAGAGTTTTTAGAGAGAGAAAGTGAATTTTGAGAGAGAGAGAGAGTCTAAATTTCCTACGCCTCTCTTCTACAGATTGCTTAATAATGTTAAGGGGACCATTCTGCAAAAATTTAATTTTTAAGGGACGTCCTTGCAAATTTTCGTTATTTACACTTTGACCCCTCAACTTTAAAAAATTATATTTTGGCCCCAAAACTTAAATCCTCATATTACTTTCATAACTTTTCAAACAATATGATAAATAAACATATTTTCAATGGTATTTTTTTTTCATAATCCTCACTTACCTTCAAAATTTTCTTTAATTTACGGTTTCTCATTTATTTAGGGTTTTCTTTCTTCCTTTTTTTTTTCTTTTTTTAGGGTTATTACATTCTTCACCCTTTAAAGAAATTCGATCCCCAAATTTGACATCCATATTTAGAAATAAAACTAACCTCCTGATTCAAAAAGATGTGGGTATTTGGTGCATATATCCTCCTCTCTTTTCCAAGTAGCTTCCTCCGAAAAGTGATTTTGTCACATCACTTTCACTGTGGGTATTTCATTTGAACGCAGCTTCTTCACTTGTTTATCTACTATAGCCACTGGTTTTTTCTCATATGACAAATCTTTGTCTAATTGAATCTCCTGATATTGAATAACATGCGTTGGGTCTGGTAGATTCTTTCGTAGTATAAAAACGTGAAAGACTGGATAGACATTACTCAATTCAAGTAGCAAAGCTAAACGATAAGCTACTGGGCTGATCCTATCAAGAATTTCAAATGGACTTATATACCGTAGACTTAACTTCCCTTTTTTTTTTCAAATCTTACTACTCTTTTCATAGGAGATATCTTCAAGAAGACATGTTCACCTATGGCAAATTCCAATGGTTGACGTCTATTATCAACACAAGTTTTCTGTCGACTCTGAGCTGCTAATAACCTTTCCTTAATTAACTTTACTTTGTTAAGTGCATCTTGTACCAAATCAGGCCCTAAAGTCTTAGCTTCGCCCATCTCAAACCGTCCGATCAGAGAATGACAACGTTTACCATATAATGCCTCAAAAGGGACCATTTGTATACTAGCATGGTAGCTATTGTTATAAGAAAATTAAGCTAGGGACAAGACTCTTTCCCAGCTACCTTGAAAATCTACCACACATGCCCTTAATGGATCAACCACGGCCTTACCTGGATGATATAGTATTGTGCAGTTATAATCTTTAAGTAATTCCATCCATCGTCTTTGTCTCAAGTTAAGATCCTTTTGTTGAAAAATGTATTTAAGGTTTTTATGATCTGTATAGATTTCGTATATCTCACCATACAGATAATGCCTCCAAATTTTGAGAGCAAAAGCTATTGCTGCCATATACAAATCATAAGTCGGATAATTTTATTTATGTGGCTTAAGCTGTCTGGATGCATATGCAATGACTTGACCATGTTGCATCAACATACACCCTAATCTAATTCTCGATGCATTACAGTATACTGTGTATCCTCCGGTACCTGAAGGAATAGACAGTACTAGCGCCGTAGTCAAACATTTTTTGAGTTTCTGACAACTTCTTTCACATTCATTTGACTAGTCAAAATTTATTTCCTTCCTTGTCAACTTTGTCAAAGGAGCATTTATTTTTGAAAAATCTTTAACGAATATATGGTAATAGCCTGTTAAACCAAGAAAACTATAGATCTCTGTAATTGTGGGCATGGCCATTGCTGCATGACTTCTACCTTTTTAGGATAAATTTGAATACCATCCTTAGTAATCACATACCCTAGAAAAGTAACACTACTAAGTCAAAATTCACATTTTGAAAACTTAGCATACAACAACTGGTGTTCTCTTAGGGTTTACAAAGTTATCCTTAAATGTCGCTCATGCTCCTCTAAACTCCTTAATTATACCAGGATATCATCTATGAATACAATAATAAACTGATTTAAGAAAGGTTTAAATATTTTAGTCATCAAATCTATGAATGTAGCTGGAGCATTTGTTAAACCAAATAGCATTACTAAGAACTCATAATGCCCATACCGAGTCCTAAAAGCAGTTTTCAGAACGTCCTCCTTCCTTATCCTCAATTGATGATACTTAGATTTAAAATCAATTTTTAAAAAATATTGAGCAGCCTGTAGCTGGTCAAATAAATCATCTATACGAGGTAATAGATACTTATTACGTACTATCACCTTACACAACCGTAGCGATTCATCTTTCTTTTTCATAAATAGGACTGGAGAACCCCAAGGAGAAGTGCTAGGGTGTATAAATCCCATATCTAATAAGTCTTCTAACTGATTTTTCAATTCTTTAAGTTTGGTCGATGCCATTCTATATGGAGGTATAAACACTGGTTGGGTTCTCAGAAGTAAATCTATACCAAACTCAATTTCTCGTTCCGAGGGTAACCCTAGCAATTGCTTAAGAAACACATCAGAAAATTCTCTAACCACTGGAACTTGCTTTACATTGGTATACTTCATATCAACATCTTTGACCGTTGCTAAATACCCCTGGCATTCTTTTGTAATAGCTTATGAGCTATTAGAGCAAAGATTAAATTACTGGGTACCTCACTACGATCTCCTTGTATTAAGAAGGAAGATTCTCTGAGAATATTAAATTTAATCACCTTAAGGTGACAGTCTAAAATGGCATATCATGATAACAACCAATCCATTCTCAGTATCACATCAAAGTCTACCATATGTAGAGTTATCAAATCTACAAGAGTCTCCTTATCTTTTATTGAAATCTCACATGATTTATACACATCATTTACCAGTAAGAATTCTTTCAATGGAGTAGCAACCATAAAAGAACAATGTAAACTAGTAAGATATTTACCCAATTTCTTAGCAAAGTAGGGTGATATATAAGAATGAGTAGAACCAGGATCGAATAGTACATATGCTCTATGGGAACATACTGATAATGTACCTGTCATCATTGCAATTGAGGCTTGAGCATCTTGTCGTGTCAAGGCAAAAACTCGGGCTTGTTCTCAGCCTTGACTTCCTGATCCTTTAGCAGTACCACCACTACTTCTTGAACTGAAACTGCTCTAGCTGGTACAAATGTAGGAGGTAAATTTGGCTATACTAATGCTTGACTCAAATTTTGTAATTGTGGATAATTTCTCATCAAATGACCTACTTGTCCACACTTAAAACATGCACCAGTTTCCCTATGATAATTTCCAGTATAAGTCCTGCTACAAATGGGACTTAATGGAATTGATCTTGAACCATGTTGACTAATGGGTCTCATATCTCTTTGAATCATTCTTTGCTTATTAATATTGACTGATATCTGGCTGGAGCTACCAGATTCTGCTTGAGTTAAACGTTGTGGATTTTGAAATCTTGGTCATTTTACATTAGGATTATAACTAGTATGAATATTACTATCTCGATCTCTTTGTCTTCTCTTTATACCTTTTATGTCTGCTAGCTCTCGTGTTTCCATCATTCTTACACAATCTACAATCGTTGAATAAGTTGAGAAATGGTTCATCTGGGAACCCACCAATTTAAACATTAGACGTATCAACCTTGAAACAAATATCTTAATTTTATCTTTTTCATTAGGAATAAGATATGGTGCATATCTAGACAATCAAATAAAACGGATGTCATATTCAGAAACTGTCATGTTTGGTCTGTCTTAATTTTTCAAATTCCCTAGCCCTCTCGTCCCTTTCACTCATTGGTAGGAAACGATTCATAAATGCTTTCTTAAATTCATCCCACTCCATTAATGGTAAAGTAATTGCTCTTCCTTGTACCAGAGTCTCAAACCAAACCTGGGCCACATCTGATAGTTGAAAAGACACTAGTTCAAAAGCTCTTCAAGTGGAACAACCCAAAGCTCTAAGAATTCATTCCACAACATCAATGAATATTTATGGGTCTTTCTGAATATTTGACCTAGAAAAAGTCGGGGGCTTTAACATAAGAAATTACGGTAATGTCACCTTAATCTCTGTAAATTTATTCTCTTATTCAGTTGGTCTTTCCAGTTCTTGTGCTTCTTCAGGTGTATTTTCTGGTGGTTGGCCATCCCTCCTGTCCTGTTCTACTATAAATTCAGCCAATTTCTCTAAACTCCTATGTATGTTAGGAATCATATAAGCTATTCTATCATATGACTCTTGAGGGGGTTTTCCTCAAGGACTCTATTAGATACATGGACTTGTTCATCATGTTTTGAGGTTCTCGTACCCCGTACACACCCTCTACCATGGCCTCTTTGTACTAGAATTGCAGATTGTGCATACTCTTCTATAGAGGGTGCACGATCTCCAACTTATCTAACAACCGCTCTAGTTCTTGGTGGTATCATAGGCTATACAAAATAAAATACCTTTTTTAAAATACCATAATATTCAGTCAGCCTTATACTAGGAACTTTAACAAACTTGGAATAGAAAGGAAATTGAAACCCTATAGAATCCTTCAACAGTGATGTGATCTTAATTAAGCATGATATTAATACCTTTAAACTTACTTTTTGTTTGATTTAAGTAAAATATAATTAGGAATTAGCTTAATTTTATGTTTTGTGTTGTAGGAACAAAGAAAGAAGAAAAGAGAAGAAAAAGATAAGAAATTCATGAAAAAATGCTACATTGCAGGGATTCAAGACCCTTCAGCACTGTTTTGAGCATATCTCCCTCTTATGAAGTCCAATCAAAGTTATTCAAGTGGATGTGAAAAGATAACACAAACATCTACAACTTTATGTTGAACACTTGGTCAAATTCGAGATATTTCATGGCGTTATAGAGCTTGCAAATCAGCATCACAGTGCAGCAAGATGAATTCTGACCTTTGATCACTAATTTTAAAATATCTCCTTCAATTTAGATTGGATTAAGGTGATTCCAGTTGCTTTAGAAAGAAGAGACATAGAGCGACAACTTTCATGTTTGGAACTTTCCCAAATTCTATCGTTTTCTGGGTGCTGCGGCACCTCGTGTCCTTGTCTTCGTAGCGTCGCAGCGCCCGCCGTCGCACCAGAATGATGATTTTTACGATTTTAGGTCTTTTTCACTCCAATTGAAGCCCGATGGACTGGGATTTGACCTAAATACAATTCTACTTTGATTAGGAGGAGTTAATCTATAAAAAGGGAGCAAAACAAGCAAAGAATTCATTCAATCCTTCATCCAAGTTCTTTAATTCTTTAGATTTTCTTATGGCCCTGCGTGGCTAGTTCTTTTTAGTTGGTTGAGGTAGGTTAAAACCTCAAGGGATCTTCATGCATTGTGAGATGTGGATTTGATTTTATTATTTCAATTTGAATTGAGTATTGATTATTCATCTGCTCTTCTTCTCAATGATTATTCATATGATTGCTAGGAGGCCTACTAGTATATTGTCTGTCTTAATCTACCGTTGAATTGTGTTTTGAACAAAGTCTTCAATTCTGCGATTCATGAGGCAAATAGGTTTGAGAATTTTGGATTATAAATCATTGAACCTATGATGAATGATTAACTAAATTAGATAGAGCCGATGTGTTTATATTTGTTTAGCTCTGTCAGTTTCTCTAGTTCTTCATGCGGTTAACAAGTTATGTTTTATCGATGTGCTAAAGGATTCCTTGTTAATTAGGGTTTTATTAGTGCGATTGTCATTAATTTACTAGACTTAAGGAGGAACAGGGTTAGAATCCCAATCGTAGATATTCAATTATAGATTGATTATGTTGTCAATGATCAATGCAATCCCTTGACGGTGGATATCAACCGAAACCAACGTGTTTATCAATAATCACTCTCTCTTAATTACTTTCGTTATTGTTTACTTGATTTTATTTGCAAATATCAATCCCCCCTTTTTCTAATCACATAAGGTAATACCAGTCTCTGTGTGATCGACCCTTACTCCCACTACAACTTAGTTTTGAGGTAAGGTATCAATTTGGGTGTACCTGCGACAGTACACACCAAATTTTGGCGCCGTTGCCGGGGACTGTGTGTATTTACCTTTTTTGATTTTTTTCCTTTTCTTTATGTTCATAACTTTGAATATGACAGCCAATTTTCAACAATTTGGCTCTAGGCTAGTGTCACGCCCCAAATTTTAAGGCATGTGAAACCCATATACTATGAACAGATATTTTCATAAATATCCATAATTCAATTATTTATCATGTAAACTGATACATATAGGTTCCCTTCCATATACAATAAACAAATTAATTCTATAAACATCAGAGTAGCAGAAGCAGGGATCCTGCCTGTGGCGTGCAATGCAACTCTAGAGTACAATTAAATTACATTTTTGAACACTGAGAGCCAAGAAACAATTTAAGCTCACCACAGAAGTACGACACCTAGTTGATCAAGAAGCTGCAGGACCAAACTCTGGGTCTTTATCTGAAAAATAATATACCAACCACGTGTAGTGAGTTTTACAACTCAGTGAGCAGATAATACCTCTTATGACCTCTTAAGTCAACATATGGATGTACTCATATAATAAAATTTATGTTATCAAAAATTACATTTTAGAAGTACATCCACATGGGACTCGCATTTTGAAATATTCTCTGTTCCAAAAATCATAATCAGGTCTTTCAAACCGTATGCGGTACTGTATAACCAAGGCTCATATCAAGTTCAAAATCATATTCAATACTGTAAAATCATTAATCAAATTATGCTATGCATTAAAACATTTCTCATAAAATATTCGTAGGATCCCATATCAGAACCACCATACCAGAGTTTGACCCCTTCCGTACTTTGGTGGTATAGGATTTGCCTAAACTCAGCATCCCGCTGAGGTTTATCCTACTACCATTCAAGAGGACACGCGAAGGGACTCTGTATGGGTCTTTCCCAAGCACACAGCAAGGAAAGGCAAATAACATCTCATATAACTGGCATCTCGCCTATATATATAAGAAGTATTATGCTCTCCTTCACATATAATCTCCCGTGTGTTGGCCCTCACATGAGGCTAGCACCACCTCCCCTGCTAGGTGAGGCAATCAAGTTGCGCACCAGGGCTAACATCACCTGCTGTTAGCAGACAGTGTTTCCAATAGGATTCCTCCCTAAAACCATAATTTCATATGCACATATGCCATATAATCCAGTATAAAATTCTCAATATGATACAAACTTTCAGTCTCAGAATATTCATCTATGAAAACTTCCCATTCAGGGGAATCATGTATACATGCCCATATCCGAGGCAAACATATAACTGTATAAATCAATGTCACATGCATAACATATTTACTTTTCCATGTAATGCAAAATACATTTAAAAATCATATGTTCAATGTGTTTCAATATTCATTTCAAAAGCCATACTCTTCTTGAACTAAATATCATATCTCAACAATTTCAGATATTTCAAACCATTTCATAAATATATGAAAATATAAATAACATGTAATCATGATCATTTATCAATGTAAAATTCAAGAAGAGTAAAAACAAGCCAAAGGAAGAATAATCTACTCACTGGTAAGGGCTCCAGATTGGACAGCCCTAAAATCCTCATTTCTAGTCTGAATTTGGTAAAACAAACGCCAAAATCGAGTTCAGAAGGTTAAAAAACCTTAAAAATGACTCCGGATTTGCTAAATTTGTCCTCTAGGAGGAGCTCGGTCAACGCTAAGGGTACTATTTATCGCTAGAAAATACTATTCACCGTCACAAAAATTTTACTGAATCAATGAAACAATTTGATATCCTAATGTTTATCTAGTTTCTGAATCCATCTACGGAGTCAGATTTTTAATTAGAAATTTTTAAGTAAAGTTTTTCAGAACTTACCTTTTACCGAGATTTTCTACTTCAGATCTGCGGCCATTCAACGGTTGATTTGAAAAACTGATTGGTCAAAACTGAAGTACTCTTCATCCTAAATCCAATAACACTTTCAATTTTGAGATCGGAAGCCCATAAACACTCCAAATCGAAAGATAAAATTGGATGTTAGTATTCACTCACTATTCACTACTATGCATCTTTCCCGTTTTTTTTTCTTTCTGATACTTCGTCGCCCCCGGTTTCATTTTATCATTCTGCTTTTTTTTTAATATAATAATAATAATTAAATAATTAATAATAAGATTTTCTTTTATAAAAATTCATATAAATTCCATTTTTCATCATAAAATATCCCAAAAATTTTTAAAAATTTCCTTTCTCATAAACCTTTAGTTAAACTCTTAAATCATAATTTTTCTTTATAAAAATCGTTATAAAATAAATCTCGAAATGAATATCTTTATTCGTATTAAAAGAAAGAATATTTCTAAAAATACAACAAAAATTCATTTGAAGCCAATATGATTATTTTAAGCGAAACATTACTTATTTTACTTAAAAGTCCACTTACTTTTAACAAATCATAATCATTTCTATACAAATAAAAATATATTTGCTTATAGCAAAATACTATCATTTAAAAAATAAAAAGTACGCGCCAAAACATAAATTCTCATATTTTCTTTCGTAATTCTTTAATCCATGTAATAAATAAACTTTTTCACCGGTTCTTATATCTATTTTCAAAATTCTCTCTTTTATTCGAAATTTCCTTTAATTTGAATTTTCGTTAAATTTTACGGTTATTACATTCTTCCCCCCTTAAAGAAATTCGGTCCCTGAATTTCATCACCACAGTTGCAGATAAACACTAACCTCATTGTTCAAACAAATACAGATATCTGATACATATATCATTTTTCCTTTCCCAAGTAGCTTCCTCAAAAGAGTGATTTTTCCATACCACCTTTACTGTAGGTATTTCTTTTGACCGTAACTTCTTTACTTATCTGTCCACTATTGCTACTGGTTGTTCCTCATAGGTTAAATCTTTCTGTAACTGAATCTATGGACAATGTATAACATGTATAGAATCTGGTAAATATTTATGTAGCATAGACACATAAAAAACTAGATGGACATTACCCAATTCAGATGGTAAAGTTAAACGATAAGTCACTGAATCGATCTTATCAAGAATTTCAAATGGTTCTATATACCGAGGGTGTAACTTTCCTTTCTTTCCAAATCTCATTACCTCTTTCATTGGTGAGTCATTAAAGAATATGTGGTCACCAACTGATAATTCCTAGTGCTCAACATTCATAGTCCTTATAAACTTTTGACTTGTATTGAGTTTCCAGTATTCTTTTTCTAATCAATTTCACTTTATCAATGACATCTTATAATAAATCTAACTCAACTGAGTCATTTAACAGAACATTTGTAACACCTCTTACATAAGGCTTAAATCTTCTAATATCATTTTATTATAGACAAATTCTACTAAGAAATCTCCTACCAATCTCAAAAACATATGCTTGAAGCATGCTCTCCAAACTAGCATCATCAATTTAGATAAATCATATTCTATCTATTGCATGTTATTCCAAATTAGATTTCCAAAAAATTTAACTTTTCTCAATTCACTCACATATTAAGAAACCTATGATGTTCATGTAAAACTTTAAATGATGCCATTGTATATTGGCATGATAATTAATGATATAAGCAAGTTCAACTAAGGACAATTAATTTCTCCCAACTTTCACCACAATAATATAAAGAGACTTAAAGCATAATTTCGAATGTATAAACACATCATTTAAATTTAGTATCAGTCATACTATAATCTAATAAAGATCCTTAGACTTCCTGAATAACTCTCTTGAGATAATATATTCAATTCGTACTTGCCAACATACCCGCTAATGAAAAATTTCACTTGTATCTTCTTTTTACCATTATACTAGTACCATTTTTTTTATATCTCAGTATATCCTTATTACCTCAGGTTATCCATATTTACAATCTATGGCTTCTTCTGAAATCTCTTTTCTCAACAATTATTCATACGTGAATTTCCAATCTCAACATGATTTACATTCTAGATACTAGTCTCAATTTAGCAAGGTATAAATCCTTAACACAAATATCTTAATCACTTACATTATTCTCATAGATGATTCTCAAAATATTCTCCATGTTTCCAAATTAAAAATTTCGAGATTAACTTAAATCTTACTTTTCATACTTTACTCCTCAAAAACTTCAACACCGTTAATTCCTTTGATTACATTCGTCAAAGCACCATTACATCATCATCCATCTATTCTTTTCAAAATCTCTATTACTTTAATCTACTAATCAATTGAACACCATAATAACTGAGTTCCAAAGATTAGAAATTAACCCTCCTTATAATAAGAAAAAAAAATCTTGCATTTAATGCCAAATATTAATGTAGGACAATGCAACAGAAAATGCGAAACACGTAATAAAGCATTGTGCCAAAATAGGAAGTCAGAAGTTTGGACAAAACATTGACAGGAAATTAAAATCGGTAGTCGTAATTCTTGAAAATCTGTAAACAAAATCAAGCTACTATTTCGGCGAAAATCGGTGGCCACAAATTTTGAATATATGTGCCAACATTTAATTCAAAGATATTGTTATTCGGCGGAAGCATATCCTATGGAAAATAAATATCTCTGAGCTTATAAAGTCTGTGAAAAACAATAGCACATAGTTAACTGGTAGGATGCAGTTGGTTGCTTCAAAATATATGTAATCAATCAACTGTAAAATAACCAGTCCAAATTAAAATTTCTCAAAATAGCTAATCGACTTATAAATCAATAGTCGACTGGTAAGAACATTAGGAAAAACAAGATAAATCTTTTGATTGTCCCTCTTCAAAAACTAACTGGTTTGCATTTTTCAATCTTTTCTCCTTTTTTATTTATTTACGCCTACCACTTACAACTTCTCTATAAGAATCAAGACATCAATGCTTTATAAAAAATAATAAGGAAAAAGGCTAATTTCTGGTGATATCTTAACCTTATTCTCTTTACGTGCTTAATATGGGTTACAGTCATAACTATTGTATATATACATGCTTGTCGTCATTTTTGAAATTTTTATCTTTAATTTAACTTATCTCCACCAATCACTCACATAGTTGTTCTCATTATGTCTAGCCTATTCGCATAGCTGTTATAAGTATGCCTTTCTATGAGTTCTGTAAATGCACACATCAGTATCTTTATTTTCATCCTCAAAGTTTGGGTGTGTGCAGTTATGGAGGGAATTGCATTCCGTCAGTTTCGAAATGTTTGTGTCTTTTGTGGTTCCAATCCTGGGAAAGATGGAGGATATGTGAAAGCAGCACAAAACCTGGGTATGGTGCTGGCTTGGAGAAAAATTCATCTAGTCTATGGTGGAGGTAACCGTGGGTTAATGGGATATGTGTCTACAGCTGTACATGTAAGAGGATGTCAAGTTCTAGGTATTATTCCTACAACTCTAGCTGCATCCAATATCACAGGAAAAACAATTGGGGAAGAATTTAGGGTTGCATCCATGCATGAGCACATGGCTAGAATGATGAGCAATGCTAATGCCTTCATTGCCTTACAACTGAATATGCATCACAAACTAATAGGTTTGTTAAATGTTAACCATTTCTTTGATGGTCTGTTGTCTTTTTTTGATCATGCTGTGGAACAAAGGTTTATCCCACACTCAGCACTACGAATTCTCATCTCAGCTTTAGATGCTGAAGAGCTGATTGATGCTTTACAAGCATATGTTCATGTACCTGATCCAATTACAGCTCAAATAGAATGGACAACAGACCACAACAGAAAGCGCAAATTAGACTTGGATCTTCATCTGTAACTATAGCAAGATGTGGACATTGCTGTACCGCTTTTACTTTCTTAGGGTTATCTTGGATACCATCTTACTAGCCACATACCTTAAGAAAGTACTATTACTAAGTCAAAATTCATATTTTGAGAACTTAGCATATAGCTGATACTCCCTTGGAGTTTGTAATACTATCTTTAAATATTGCTTATGATCCTCTGAACTCTTGAAATATTCTAGTATATTATCAATAATTATAATAAAAAATTAATCCAGGGATGGCTTCAATACTCTCTTTTTTTTATCAAGTCCATGAATGCAACTGGGCATTTGTTAGACTAAATGACATCACCAAGAACTCATAATGCCATAATGAGTCCTAAAAGAAAATTTTCGAATATCCTCTTCCCTTATCCTCAATTAATGAGATCCATATATCAAATCAAATCAATTTTTTTTTAAATGTTGAGCACCTTGTAGCTGGTCAAACATATCATCTATATGAGGTAATGAGTATTTATTCCACATTGTCACTTTATTCAATTGTCTATAATCTATGCATAGTCATAGTGATCCATCTTTCTTTTTCATAGATAGAACTGGAGCACTCCAAGTAATAGTACTAGGGTATATAAATCCCTAGTCTAACAAGTGTGACAACTGATCCTTCAATTCCTTGAGTTCAGTCGGTGCCATTCTATATAGAGGTATAGACACTGGTTGGGTTCCAAGAAGTAAATCAATACCAAATTATATTTTACGTTTTGAGGTAATCCTGGCAATTCTTCAAGAATTACATCAGAAATTTTTTTTAAAACCACTGGAACTTGTTTTACACTGATATACTTTATATTAACATCTCTCATCATTGTCAAATATTCTTGACAACTTTCTATAATCACTTATGAGATGTTAAAGCAGAGATTAGATTACTGGGTATCTCACTATGATCCCCTTGTATCAAGAAAGAAAATTCTCCAAGAATATTGAATTTAATCACCTTAAAGTGACATTTCAAAATGACATGACATAATGCCAACTAATCCATTCTTAATATCACATCACAGTCTACCATATCTAGACAACCCGTACAACGGATGTCACATTCAGAAACCATCATATTTGGTATCTATCTCAATTCTTTAAATTCTTTAAGACGCATATCGCTTTTACTTTCAAGCTATAATTGATCCATAGATACTTCTTAAGTTGTCACAATATTCAATCTATCTTATACTATAAACTTTAACAACTTGGAATAGAAAGGAATTTGAAACCCTATAGAATCCCTCAACAGCACCTGGAGTATAAATATGTTCGGCTCATATCGATACTAAAGGTCCTACTAAAGAATCCTTTGCTCTGATTGTCACAGGGAAACCTAATTCTCTGATACCAACTTGTCACACCCCAAATTTTAAGGCACGTGAAACCCATATACTATGAACATATATTTCTATAAATATCCATAATTCAATTATTTATCATGTAAACTGATACATATAGGTTCCCTTTCATATACAATATACAAATTAATTCTATAAACATCAGAGTAGCAGAAGCAGGGATCCTGCCTGTGGCGTTCAGAGCAACTATAGAGTACAATTAAATTACATTTTTAAACACTGAGAGCCAAGAAACAATTTAAGCTCACCACAAAAGTATGACACCTAGTCGATCAAGAAGCTGCAGGACCAAACTCTGGGTCTTTATCTGAAAAAAAAATGTCAACCATGTGTAGTGAGTTTTACAACTCAGTGAGCAGATAATACCTCCTATGACCACTTAGGTCAACATATGGATGTACTCATATAATAAAATTTATGTTAGCAAAAATTACATTTCAGAAGTACATCCACATAGGACCCGCATTTTCAAATATTCTCTTTTCCAAAAATCATAATCAGGTCTTTCAAACCGTGCGATACTATATAACCAATGCTCATATCAAGTTCAAAATCATATTCAATACTGTAAAATCATTAATCAAATTATGCTATGCATCAAAACATTTCTCATAAAATATTCAGAGGATCTCATATTAGAACCACCATACCAGAGTTTGACCCCTTCCGTACTTTGGTGGTATAGGATTTGCCTAAACTCAGCATCCCGCTGAGGTTTTCCCTACTACCATTCAAGAGGACACGCAAAGGGACTCTGTATGGGTCTTTCCCAAGCACACAGCAAGGGAAGGCAAATAACATCTCATATAACTGGCATCTCGCCATCATATAACTGGCATCTCGCCCATATATATAGGAGGCATTATGCTCTCCTTCACATATAATCTCCCGTGTGTTGGCCCTCACATGAGGCTAGCACCACCTCCCCTGCTAGCTGAGGCAATCAAGTTGCGCACCAGGGTTAACATCACTTGCTGTTAGCAAACAGTGTTTCCAATAAGATTCCTCCCTAAAACCATAATTTCATATGCACATATGCCATATAATCCAGTATAAAATTTTCAATATGATACAGACTTTCAGTCTCAGAATATTCATCTATCAAAACTTCCCATTCAGGGGAATCATGTATACATGCCCATATCCGAGGCAAACATATCACTGTATAAATCAATGTCACATGCATAACATATTTACTTTGCCATGTAATGCGAAATACATTTAAAAATCATATGTTCAATGTGTTTCAACATTCGTTTCAAAAGCCATACTCTTCTTGAACTAAATATCATATCTCAACCATTTCAGATGTTTCAAACCATTTCATAAACATATGAAAATATAAATAACATGTAATCATGATCATTTATCAATGTAAAGTTCAAGAAGAGTAAAAACAAGCCAAATGAAGAATCATCTACTCACAGGTGAGGGCTCCAGATTGGACAACCCTAAAATCCTCGTTTCTAGTCTGAATTCGGTAAAACAAACCCCAAAATCGAGTCTGAAAGGTCAAAAAACCTTGAAAATGATTTCGGATTTGTTAAATTTGGCCTCTAGGAGCTCGGTCAACGCTAATAATACTATTCACCGCCAGAAAATACTATTCACCGTCACAAAAATTTTACCGAATCAACGAAACAATTTCATACCCTAATGTTTATCTAGTTTCTGAATCCATATACGGAGTCAGATTTCTAATTAGAAATTTCTAAGTAAGATTTTTCAGAACTTACCTTTTACCGAGATTTTCTACTTCAGATCTACAGTGATTCAACTATTGATTTGAAAAAATGATCGGTCAAAACTGAAGTATTCTTCGTCCAGAATCCAATAACACTTTAAGTTTTGAGATCGGAAGCCCATAAACACTCCAAATCGAAAGATAAAATTGGATGTTACTATTCACTCACTATTCACTACTATGCATCTTTCCCGTTTTTTTTTCTTTCTGATACTTCGTCGCCCCCGGTTTCATTTTATCATTCTGCTTTATTTCTTTTTTTTAATAGAATAATAATTATTAAATAATTAATAATAAGATTTTCTTTTATAAAAATTCATATAAATTTCGTTTTTCATCATAAAATATCCCAAAATTTTCTAAAAATTTTCTTTCTCATAAACCTTTAGTTAAACTCTTAAATCATACTTTTTCTTTATAAAAATCGTTATAAAATAAATCTCGAAATGAATATCTTTATTCGTATTAAAAGAAAGAATATTTCTAAAAATACAACAAAAATTCATTTGAAGCCAATATGATTATTTTAAGCGAAACATTACTTATTTTACTTAAAAGTCCACTTACTTTTAACAAATCATAATCATTTCTATACAAATAAAAATATATTTGCTTATAGCAAAATACTATCATTTAAAAAATAAAAAGTACGTGCCAAAACATAAATTCTCATATTTTCTTTCATAATTCTTTAATCCATGTAATAAATAAACTTATTTTCACCGGTTCTTATCTCTATTTTCAAAATTCTCTCTTTTATTCTAAATTTCCTTTAATTTGAATTTTCGTTAAATTTTACGGTTATTACAGCTAGGGTCTCCATTAAGACATGCTGGTGAGGTATGTAGTTCTTCCCTTGAATAACAACTTGCAAATTTAACCTCTCTTATTCGTTAACGTGTAGAAAATATGCAAAGAGAAAATTTCTATGGAAATCATTCTATCATGGAGCATCCATCTATTAGGTACCCAACTTTCTATGATGAATCATTTGAGCAGGTAAATATGGTTAATTGTTTCCATGAACCACAACAAGTGAGGTATGATTCCTATTCAAACATGTAAAATCCTGGATGGAAGGATCATCTCAACTTCAGGTATGAGAATGCACAAAATAGTCTTGCAGAACAAAATTTTGCAAATTTTCACCATACTCAACAGGCCTATTATCCTAGACAGAATACATCTCAGAATTTTCAGGTAAGTACTCCTTTAGAAGATATTGTTAAATCTGTTACACAAAATACTCATCAATTTCAACAAGAGGTAAGGGCCAGCATTCAAAGCTTAACAAATCAAATTGGGCAATTAGCAACAACAGTCAGCCGGCTAGAGGCTCAAAATTCAGAAATTGAAAGTCTAGCCCCAGCATCGTTAATGCAAAAGGAAGAAAATTATGCACTGAATGAAAAAGATGACTTAGAAGTTGACACTAGTACGCCTACTAAGAAAGTGGTTATGGAATGTACCCTAAACGCCAAATTTGAAGAGAATATTTCAGCAGGAGAGGAAGCACCAGAAGTGCAGCAAACAGGTAAGGATCTTTCTATGTTGTTACCAATTTCTAATAAGATGCTTGTACCTTCTATTGTGTAGTATTGTAACCTAGGCTTAAAGAGCCTCCCTAGCCATTTAAAGGGCATATACAGTGGAGAACCACTCGCAGTTATAACCTCAAATAAATATGCCCTACTCAAAGATAGAGGAAAGTGACTGCATGCTTTGGTAAAATCTCAAAAGGATGAAATTAAATTGGATGCCAAAAGCTACTCAAGACATCGGTTATTTCCAGGTAAGTTGAGTTCTCATTTAATTAAATCTTTGACTAATGCTAACTTCCATCTTCATAATGCGGCTGAACCTCACTGCACATTCAAAGGTAAGCCAATTCAAAGTTGACATCAAGGATCCTCCTTGAATGACATAAGGAGCCTTGAGTCGAGCCAACAACATTAAACAAAGGCGCTTATTGGGAGGCAACCCAACATAAAAAGAAAAAGAAAAAGAAAAGTGGGAATCAGAAATATTCATGGTCCAGTCATGCAACATGCGCATTTCACTCCAAACAAATTCAGGGAAGTTCACTTAACTCATATGTTTTTCTGTATCTTTCCATAATTCTTATCTTTCTTTTACATTGAGGACAATGTAAAGTTTGAGTGTGGGGGTGGAAGTTTATTTGTCTGAATCATTGTGACCCTATTATGAGCATCAATTTTATGATTTTCACTATTAATGCATTTTTATTGCGTTTAGCAAGTTGAGTGATTGTGTGAGTGTTTCAATTTATGTTTTAGGATGTTAGGAACAACCAACAGCCAATGATATGACTATCCAAATTTTTTTCAACTCTTGAAATATATAAAAAATTTATGATTGTGTGCAATTTTATCCCTTTTGCAATTTATTACTTTTGACTTTAGAATCCTGAAATTTGTTTGCACAATAACTTTGGGCATTAAATTTATCTTGTACTTAGAGAAGGTTTATATAATTTAAACATATTTCATGATCTCCACAGGATTCTAGAACTCATTCGAATGCTACTTGAGGCAAAATCCTAGGTTAATACTATTATTTAGGAGATGATTTAGGCATTATTTGATAGATTGAGCCTTTCTAGCCTAACCTAAATAATGAAATATTCTTAGTTCCTCTATCTTGAGCTTAATGAACTTTTCCTTCTAAAAGCTACAAACAAGCCGAAAGCCAAATTTTGTATGAATATCCTTATTTTTTATCCTATTCACTCACTCCATGATTATTTTTCTGAATACTTGTTTTGTAGAGCTTAATTTGACAAAAGGGTGGAAGGGTGGAGCAAGGAAAAGAAAATAATTATGCAAAGAAAAAAAGAGAGAGAATTATGAAAAAGGAAGAAAAGAAAATTTCAAAGAGAATAAAAGCATATGTTGTGGGAAAATTTTTTTTTTTGAGAATCAAGGAAAAGGATAGATCAAACTCAATTGAAGTAAGAAAATAAATGTGGGGGAAAGTCCTCCAAACTTGAAAAATCTCAATAGATCATATTTAGTCATGTGGTGTTGGGTGATTGAGCCTAAATTTGTATCCTTTTATCCCACCTTATACCCTGGCCACATTACAAACCAAATAAAGTCCTATTGATCTTAGAGGTAGTTTTGGCCTACATTAGTGGAGAGTGGCATGAAGAATAAGCATATGGAAATCCTAAACTATTTAGAGATCTACAACCAAAATTTTGGGACATATAAACTCATCCGGGTAAAAGAAAATTTAATAGCCCAAAACACACACACACTCGGGATTCAAGAGAATAAAATAATGGATTGCGTCCGGTTTAATCTTGTGCATAACTATGATCTTTCAAAAAATTTCTTGAATATATTTTAAAGATATGAGGCAAAAATTTTGGTTAGCCTAACACTCACTACATATATTGATTTTTGTTTTTGTCTTTAGGGATTATTTTGCTTGAGGACAAGCAAAAGGTTGAGTGTGGGGGTATTTGATGTGATCTTAATTATGCATGATATTAATACCTTTAAACTTACTTTTTGTTTGATTTAAGTAAAATATAATTAGGAATTAGCTTAATTTTATGTTTTGTGTTGTAGGAACAAAGAAAGAAGAAAAGAGAAGAAAAAGATAAGAAATTCATGGAAAAATGCTACATTGCAGGGATTCAAGACCTTTCAGCACTATTTTGAGCATAACTCCCTCTTATGAAGTCCAATCAACGTTATTCAAGTGGCTGTGAAACGCTAACACAATCATCTACAATGTTTATGTTGAACACTTGGTCAAATGCGGGATATTTCATAGTGTTACAGAGCTTGAAAATCAGCATCACAGTGCAGTAAGATGAATTCTGACCTTTGGTCACTAATTTTAGCATATCTCCTTCAATTTAGATTTGATTAAGGTGATTCCAGTGGCTATGGAAAGAAGAGACATATAACTACAACTTTTGTGTTTGGCACTTTCGCAAATTCTGTCATTTTCTGGGATCTGCGGCGCTAAACAACCCAGAAAGCTTCGCAACAAGTGAGCGCCGCGGCGCCCCGTGGCCTTGTCTCCGTAGCGCCGCGGCGCCCACCGTCGCACCAGAACAATGATTTTTATGATTTTAGGTCTTTTTCACTCCAATTGAAGCCCGATGGACTAGGATTTGACCTAAATACAATCCTACTTCGATTAGGAGGAGTTAATCTATAAAAAGGGAGCAAAACAAGTAGAGAATTCATTCAATCCTTCATCCAAGTTCTTCAATTCTTCTTTAGATTTTCTTATGGCCCTGCGTGGCTAGTTCTTTTTAGTTGGTTGAGGTAGGTTGAAACCTTAAGGGATCTTCATGCATTGTGAGATGTGGATTTGATTTTATTATTTCAATTTGAATTGAGTATTGATTATTCATCTGCTCTTCTTCTCAATGATTATTTATATGATTGCTAGGAGGCCTACTAGTATATTGTCTATCTTAATCTACCGTTGAATTGTGTTTTGAACAAAGTTTTCAGTTCTGCGATTCATGAGGCAAATAGGTTTGAGGATTTTTGATTATAAATCATTGAACCTATGATGAATGATTAACTAAATTAGATAGAGCCGATGTGTTTATATTTGTTTAGCTTTGTCAGTTTCTCTAGTTCTTCATGCGATTAACAAGTTATGTTTTACTGATGTGCTAAAGGATTGCTTGTTAATTAGGGTTTTATTAGTGTGATTGTCATTAATTTACTAGACTTAAGGAGGAACAGGGTTAGAAACCCAATGATAGATATTCAATTACAGATTGATTATGTTGTCAATGATCAATGCAATCCCTTGACGGTGGATATCAATCGAAACCAACGTCTTTATCAATAATCAATCTCTCTTAATTACTTTCGTTATTGTTTACTTGATTTTATTTGCAACTATCAATCCCCCCTTTTTCTAATCACATAAGGTAATACCAGTCTCTGTGGGATCGACCCTTACTCCCACTACTACAGGTTAGTTTTGAGGTAAGGTATCAATTTGGGTGTACCTACGATAGTACGCACCAAACAGCAACTGAAGTATAAATATGTCTGAATCATATCTATACTAAAGGTCTTACTAAAGAATCATTTTTTTTGATAGACACAAGAAAACTTAATGCTCTGATACCAACTTGTCATGCCCTTATTTTATAATTACGTGATTGTCACAAATAACAAATAACTTTACTCTAATTTAATACATACATGCTCCCAAGTAAATCACATAATAGGGATAATCATCTACATTCACAAGTTTTCTAGTATATTATAACATACATACCAAGTCTATATTTATATATATTATAGCAGAAGCATGGATCATGCTTGTGGCATTCATAGCATATTCTAGAATACAAGTACAAAATGATTTAAACACTATGAGCTTTGAAAGCAACGTAGGGTCACCCAAAGAGTATGACACCTAGTAGATCACATAGTAGGAAGACCAAACTCTATATCCTTATATGAAAAAAATATAAATATTGTATAGTGAGTTTGACAATTCAGTAGATAGATAATACCTTCTATGACCTCTTAGGTCAACATATGGATGTACTCATATTTTAAAATTTATATCATAGAAAATTATAGTTTGGAAGTACATCCATATGAGACCCGTATTTCAAATATTCTTAAATCAAAGGATATTCAAGAACCATATATTGTACTGTATGATTATTAAAAAAATATTGTTATGCATCAAAATATTTCACATGAAAACATTAGGAGGATCCCATATCAGAACCACCATATCAGAGTTCAAGTCTTTCCGTACTTTGGTAGTATAAGATTTTTCTAAACTCAACATCCCAACTAAGGTTTGACCTACCACCATTCAAGAGGACACGCGAAGGGAATCTAATATGGGTATTTTCCAAACACATAACAAGGGAGGGCAAATCACATATCATATAGTCAACATTTTGCCCAAATAAGAGGCATCCCGCTATCCTTCACATATCATATATCGTGTGTTGGTCGTCACACGAAGCTAGCACCACCCCTGCTAGCTAAGAGGTGTCAAGGTGCACCAGGATTAACATCACCTGCTATTAGCAAATAGTGTTTCCAATATGATTTATCCACAGAAATCATTCTTTACACATATGCCATATCGTTCAAAATAGAGGTTTCAGTATAAATTTAGAATTTTCAGTCTCAGTAAAATTCCTCTAACAGAAACTTCCTAATCAAGATAATCATATACACATGCCCTTTTTCAAGGCAATCTTATAGCTTTACATATTCATCCCACGTGCACAATTTTTTTTATCATATGATGAGAAATACATTTAAAATCACATATTCAATGAGTTCAAAAATTCATTTTCAAAACCATACTTTTCTTGAAATATATGCCAGATTGTAAACAAATTGGGTAATTTAATCTATTTTAGATACATATTAAAGTATAAATAATTTGTAAATAGAATTAATTATACTTTTAAAGTTTAAGAAGAGCATAGGGTAAGTTATAAAAAGAATTATCTACTCACAAAACCAAGGTTCCAAGTTGGATATCCCAAAATGTATTTTTTCAAGTCAAATATGATCAAATAAACCTCAAAAACGAGTTCGGAGCGTCCAAAAACTTAGGAAATGACTTCGAAATTGCAAAATTTGGTCTCTAAGAGCTTGGTCAACGCTAGGGAAATATTCACGAGCGGAGTTACTATTTACTTCTAGAAATACTATTCATGCTAGCCGAATTTACTATTCACAACGCATAAAAAGTTGTCAGATGGTTGAAATTTTTTTATATTCAAGGTTTTTTCACCTCCTGAATCCATCTATGGTATCAGATTTTTAATTTGAGGAGTCGAAGTAGGAGGAGTTTTAGAACTTATCTTCCCAGGATTTCTCCTCCACTTTTCGGCCAAACTCTAGAAATCAATCTAACATATTTATAGTTCTCATAGTTTTGAATCTGTTGGCGATGGTGGTGTCGAAATCCGAGATTTGGAAGTACTAAAAATCTAGAGAGAAGTTTTAAGGTTTTTAGAGAGAGAAAGTAAATTTTGGGAGAGAGAAAGTAAATTTTGGGAGAGAGAGAGTCTGAATTTCCTACGCCTCTCTTTTGCAGATTGCCTAATAATGTCACAGGGACCATTCTACAAAAAATTAATTTTTGAGAGAGGTCCTTGCAAATTTTTGTTATTTATATTTTGACTCCTCAACTTTTAAGAAATTATATTTTTGCCCCAAAACTTAAAACCTTATATTACCTTCATAACTTCTCAAACAATATGATAAATAAACATATTTTCAATGGTATTTTTTTTCATAATCTTCACTTACTTTCAATTTTTTTTTAATTTACGATTTCTCATTTATTTAGAGTTTTTTTTAGGATTATTACAAGAAGGATAAGAACTACTGGATCATGTCTAAAAAATAATCTACTAGTAAAAGATCAATGAATACACCGTTGGCTTTCTAGTTACACTAAAACTCATCATACTCACAAATCATGTATAAAAAATAGCACAAAACATAATTTTTCACATAGAATACCCTCTTCAAAGTGAAGGATAAGAACTACCAGATCATGTCTAAAAAATAATCTACTAGTAAAAGAGCAATGAATATACCAATAGCTTTCCGGTTACACTAAAACTCATCACACTCACTAATCAACAACAATAACAATAGAATCAACAAATGACTAAAACACAAAACTCACATAAAAATGGGTATCAAAACCCAACCAAATAGAGATGACAAAATTGGAATCAAATTATACAAATAGAGACTCAAAGTAGTAAGAATAATATAATAAAAATTTATCATAATTAAAGCACAAACTATAATCTGATTTGGCAATCAAAGATGTTACAAATATTTTTTTTATACAATAATTACTGAAAATTTGAGAGAAAAAGCTTCCCTTTTTCTCTTACCTGTGGCTGCCCATAAACTGTTAAGGTCAACCAATAGACCTCCAAGGGCTGGTTCAGACTAATATTCTAGTGGGCCATTTATAACATGGACTTTTTCCCATTAGGGGGGGCTATATTCAATGGCAATCAAATTTGTTTTTTTTTGTTTGTTTTTTGTTTTGTTTTTGGGGTACAATAGCAATCACATTTCAATTGTAAGGATTGTGAGAAGAGTCTTTTTCGTGTAATAAAAAAAAAATTTCCAGCGAGAGGTGGGTTTGGTAGTATGTGAACTATGCTTTTAAAGTGAAGATATAAAGTTGATCTTCGAAATAGAAACTTGTTAAAAATTTATTTTTTTCATAACATAACTCGAAAAAAATATTCTATAATTTTAGTAGTATATGGTAATACTTTGAAAAATTAAAAAAATTAAAATGTTATAATAGTTTTAAAGAAAAAGTGCAACTATTTGTGTGATAAAAAGAATACATCCATTCACACACAATCATTATTAGTTTCTTGATATGTGTTAACCGTACATGTCAAATTATTTTTATTTATTTAAATTCATTAATTTATAAAATAATTAGAAAAGATAATAGGAAGTTATAATTCAAGTAACTATCTCACTACTACTTTCATTATTTAAATTTAGAACCGCTTATTATTTTTACAGTAACCGCCCACTATCTTTTTTTTTAGCTTGCATATTAAGACATTTAAAAGTTCTAGAGTCATATATATTACAATAAAGCCAACCTGAGTAACTTCAATTATCAAAATGAGATATACTTTTACAATTACTCATTTTATATAATTTCAAATTTTTTTAATACTTAGTGTAACAACTCAATTTTTTTTACACACACACACATATATATATTTAAAATTTTATGAAATCATTACCTCTTTACTTCTAATTATTTAACTCATAATAACATTCAATTAATTTAATCAAGAATAATTAAGGTTTACATATCATTAATTAACAACATATGTACACAAATCAAACACATATATATCTACATCTTCTTCATCCATATTGACCAGTTCTAAGAATATGGGTGCGAGTAGTTGCACCTTCACCGGAATTTTAGTCAACTCAACCCAACGTACGCTAAAAGCCATTCATAAAGAATATCTACATATCTAATCCTCTGAACTGATATGAAAATATAGTGAGAATTAAATCTCAGTAGATTCAACAATAAATCTAAATTATCATTAATATAGATTACCATATCATGTTCATATGTATAAACTACAACAAATATCTTAGGTAACACGAATGCCATTTATCTATGCACATGAAAATCATACAGAAATGATATGTATGTCATGAATAATTATTTTCAAAATATCATATCATTACTATCAACTTATTGTCATAACAAGCTACCCTGGTAAGGGTGAGTATTTTCTATTCTTCGATACAGACTTTTCTCGCTCCATTCAACATGACACACTTTCTCTTTCTTTTCTCAGTAACATAATCATAGCCATAAGTAGGGTGTCCCCTACTGGTGCACCACATAGACCGCCATGTGACTGTGCTCGTCTCTTTTATTTTCTTTTCACATTAATATTCAAAAATATGATTTCAATAACAAGTATGTTTATTATACTCACATGCCATAATTTATCATCAAAGCATAATCATTACAAAAAATTATTGATAAAATACAATCTTGCCATGAATATAATCATTTTCAAATATTACTTTATAAAATATTTCCATTTCAAAATTACACACTTAAGATGGTAAGGAGTTTATGAAATGGCAATGGCTATGGCATACGCTAGTAATTTATTATTTTCATTTATAAGATTTTTCTTCTTTTTTAAATATTATTTTTCTCTCTCACTAAACAAAGCATAACACCCTCATTTTAAATCTAATTGAAGTGATATTGGTGTTAATTGAAAGATAAGACAATCCTATAAAACCATTATGTTGAACATTTTAGTGAAATCTTAAGTAATCATGGTGTTACTACTCCCTCAAATTCAATTTTATTTCTTCTTGGGTAGGTTCTGACCTCTACTTACTAATCTGACCATATCTCCCTCATAAAAACTCCAATTGAGGTGATTCCAAAGCTTATAAAACCCTAAGAGAATTATATACAACTTTTATGTTTATCATTTCTATAGATTCATTAGTAATTATTCCCAGAAAATTGAAATAAAAAACGCTTACATTTACCATCGTGGATTCTAAACTGATTCTGACCTCTACTAATTAATTAGTCATATCTCCCTCATATGAACTTCAAATTAAGTGATTTAGAACCTATAGATCCGTGATACATATATCTATATTTATTATGTTAACAATTTCCTTTAATGCCCTACAGATGTTGCCCAAAAATTCAAACAGAGAAGCATACTTAACAGATTCTTTCCTAGTTAGCTAGTTTTTGATCTCTTCCTACTAATCTGACCATATCTCCCTTATATTGATTCCAATTTGGATTATTCTAGTTGCTAAAAATTCGTAAGACATATATATATATATTTATCATGTTAAGAATTTGTGTTAATTCTTTACAGATTGTTCTCAGAAATTCAAACACAGAAGCATACCTAACAAATTCTTTCCTGGTTAACCATTTTCTGATCACTGCTTACTAATCGGACAACATCTCCGTCATATAGGCTCCAAATTATGTGATTCCATTGGCTAAAAATCGGTGAGACATAGATCTATATTTTTCATGTTAATCATTTCTTTTAATTCCTAACCAATTCTTCTAGGAATTTCAAAAATAGAAGCTTCCTTGGTTACTCAGAAATCCAATTTTCTAACCAAACCTTTCCTATGGTTTTAGTTCATCATTATATTACGTCCTCTTTTATTTTCTTCCTAATTTACATCTAATCATATTCCATCAATTTTTCACCACATTCAAATATACAAAATAGCAGCATAAAAATCTTAAAATTTTGCCATCCATAGCCATACTAATGCATAACTTTCCACACCAACAAAAATGTTCAAAACATTAATCATATGAAAGATAACATGTAACATGATATAGCAACATCCATGACCAATCATCAAAGTAGCAAATATTATAAATTTTATCAATGTTCTAAGATCAAAATCCCATATAAATGTTACAAATTTCAAAGTTTGTATTCAAAAAGAGATATTGTTTAACCTACCTAATGATCTCCCTAGCTCACTTAGTGAATTCTTTTTCTTGTTTCCTCTTAAAGAAAGTAGCAAGATTCCTCCATTTTCTTAGCTTTTCTAGTAGCTTAAATAAGAGAAGGAGGGTGAATTTTGAACCCTAAGATGAAGAGAAAAGATGGATTCAAGTAGAGATTAAGCTAACTTACCTTGAATACTTAGTCCTCTAGACTTATCCTTCCTCTTCCTTCCTTTTTTCTCCTATCTTTCTCTCCTTTTCTCACTCTACTTTGCTTATGTTTTTTTGTCTCCCTCCCTTAGATGAAATTATAATGTTATAAGGGTGGGTTTTGCTTAAATTAAATATCAAGTGGTTCACCTTCCATAGTCATGGGTCTACCTTATCACAATTAGGATGCACTTGGTTGTTTTTGGGGAAAGACAACTCATGTTCTTATCTTCCTCTCCCTTAATCAAGATATGCATAGCAAATGGAGATTTGTATTTTAAAAATTATGATAAAATGTTCTTAACACAAGGGACATGGTCCCTTTGATTTAGGGATTCTTTTTCTTTTTCTTTTGTCTCACACAAGTATGACAGGTTTGCCTTTCTTGGTGGCAAATTTCCAGCCCTTGAATCTCCCTTGCTTGGCTGAAATTATTTGTGTATGATAAGGATGTTTTGTCATAATTCCATGTATTATCACCTACGTGTTAAAATTATGAATGTAGGATATAGATGTTTTGTCCTAATACTATATGACCTAAGCTTGATTATTATTTTTCCTCACATGATTCTTATTTTTCCCTTTTGGATTTAGTCTCATTCTTACCCATTTTCTTTGCTTTGGCTGAAATTCTACCTTTCATGGAGGATTTAGTCACATTTTTATGGTTTATGGCCTATCGGTCCAATTTTTATATCCTAGTCTAAGTCTATGTTTTATTTCTTGTTTGTGCTATTCTATTGGCTTGCTAAATACTCATGTGTAGTGGAAAAGCTCTATATGAAGTGTCTATAGGTGAAAGCTCAATGTTTGGGTGGAGATGTTGAAATTTAGGAACTCTAACTCTTGAATTAGGAAAAAATTACCCTAATACATTCTTCTTAAAATTTTAAGGCCTTTACTTACTTCTCAAATTTTTTTCATTTAAGGTTTTTTTTTCTTTACTTATTCCCTTAATGTTAGAAACATTTTCTATGCATACACATAATTTGAAGAATTTCTAAGGATTATATTTTCTTTAAATGTCTAAAAATTGTCTAATAAATTTTATTTTATTAACTGAATATTTATGTACCTTTATTAATAAAAGAAAAAAAATTAGGGATGTTACATTTTTCTCCCCCTAAAAGAAATTTTTTCCTCAAAATTTTAGAAAAGAACAATTGCGAATATTTCTTCCTTATGACTTCTTCCAACTCCCAAGTTGATTCTTCCAGAGTCAGACCCTCCCATAACACCTTAACCAGGGGAATGGTCTTATTCCTCAATTGCTTCATATTGGTGTCTAGTATGGATGTCGATACTAGTTGGTATGTCATGTTCTCCTTTATTTAGATTGGTTCATCCCATATTACATATGATGAATCTGGAAGATACTTCCGGAGTTGTGATATATGAAAAACATTATGTAGGTTGGACAAATTAGGTGGGAGGGCAACTTAATATGCTGATGTCTTTACTTTCTTCAAAATTTGGTAGGGTACCAAAAATTGTAGACTTAGCTTTCTAGTCTTGAGAGACCTACCAACTCCAATAGTCAGGAAAAGTTTTAGAAATACATGGTCTCCTTCCTCTAACTCCAAAGTTCTTTGTCTCTTATCATAGTAACTCTTTTGCCGACTTTGAGCTGTAAGTATTTTGTCTCGTATCATCCTAATTTGTTCAGTGGTTTGTTGAACTAGATCAGGATCCAGCAAGTTTTTTTCTCCTACCTCAAACCAACATAATAGAGATCGGCACTTGCTACCGTATAAAGCTTCGTAGGGGGCCATCTTAATGCTAGAGTGGTAGTTATTATTATAAGCAAACTCTACTAAAGGTAGGTACTTATCCCATCCTTTACCTTGCTCTATCACACAGGCCCTCAACATATCTTCTAGGGTTTGAATGGTCTGTTCTGTCTGCCTGTCAATCTGAGGATAGTTGGAAGTACTGAACCATAACTGAGTTTCGAAAGTTTCCTGCAATGCCTTCCAAAACCTAGACGTGAACCTCAGATCTCTATCAAAAATTATATTTAAGGGAATTCCTTGTAGTCTAACTATTTCCTGCACGTACAACTGGGTCAATTTGTCTAGTAAATAGTTAATTTTTATGGGTAGAAATTGAGCAGATTTGATTAATCTATTAACTATTACCCAAATAGAGTCATGTCCAATTGAAGTTTTAGGTAAGCCCACCACAAAATCCATCAAAATACTGTCCTATTTTCATTTAGGAATTTCAAGAGGTTGTAGAAATCCCGCTGGATTTTGATGCTCTACCTTCACCTTCTGAAAAATTAAACATTTCACCACAAACTCGGTAATGTCCTTTTTCATCCCTGGCTACTAGTACATCTTCTTTAAGTCTTGATACATTTTAGTATATCCAGGATGGACTGTGTACTTATTCTGATGTGCTTCATGCAAGATCTTAGTCCTAAACTCTTGTTCTTAAGGGACACAAATCCTTCCTTGATATATGATTACTCCATCTTCCGAGAAAGGGGTAGTCGTAGACCCTAGCAAGATAGAAGCAGTGATTTAGTGGAAAAGACCAAAGACGGTTACAGAAACTTCCCTTCTTGGTCAATTTAAGTCAATGGCAAGGCTATACGATAGAAGTTTTGTAAAAACATCCTGTAGTATCCTACCAAACCTAAGAAACTTCTAACTTTTGTAACCGTCTTTGGTCTTTCCCACTGAATCACTGCTTCTATCTTGCTACGGCCTATGGCTACCCCTTTATTAGAAATGACATGTTCGAGAAATTTTGCCTCTGATAGCCAAAATTCACACCTATCCAATTTGGCATACAACTTCTTCTTTTTCAGCACTTATAGCACAATTCGGAGACGTTGTTCATATTCTTTTTCACTTTTAGAATATATCAAGATGTCATCAATGAAGAATACCACAAATTGATCTAGGTAGGGTCAAAAAATGTGATTCATGTAATCCATGAAAATTGCAGGTGTATTTGTCAACTTGAAAGGCATTACGAGAAATTCATAGTGTACATACCTAGTCCTGAAGGGTATTTTTGGTACATCCTCCTCTTTGATCCTAATATGATGGTATCCAGAACTCAAGTCAATTTTAGAAAAGATTGAGACTCCCTTCAGTTGATCCAATAAATCATTTATCCTAGGGAAATGGTACTTATTTTTGACAGTCACCTTATTCAGCTGTCTGTAATCTATGCATAGTCTCAGGCTCTTGTCTTTCTTCTTAACAAATAATATAGGAGCTCTCCAAGGTGGTACACTCAGTCTAATGAATTTATTGTCTAATAATTCCTCTAATTGTTTCTTGAGTTCCTATAGTTCCTTCAAGGCTATTCTATAAGGTGTAATAGAGATAGGCCATGTACCGAGTAAGAGATCAATTGAGAACTCTATCTCTCCCTTGGGAGGTAAGCTTGGAATATCTGGTGAAAATACTTCAGAAAATTCATTAGCTATTGGAATTTCATTAAGCTTCTGTTCGACTTCTAGGTTTGACAAACACAAGAGAATATAACCAAGTACTCCACTCTTCAACTCTCGATTGACTTGATTAGCATTTAGCATCAATAACTTCATCTCCTCTTATGGAGTAGGAGGTAGAAATTCAACGGTCTTGGTGCAATAATTTAGCAAGACCCGATTTCTAGACATTCAGTCCAACCCTAAAATGACATCAATACCTCTTAAAGGTAGACAAACGAGGTCTACAGAAAAAGTTTTCTCCTGGATGGTGACCTGATAGTCTTTACATACAGAGGAATTTAAGACCCTTTTCCCTGTAGGACTTACTATAGATAGCTTATAAGGGGTTTCAGAAATAGGATACTGAAGCTCTCTAATACATTCTTCCGATATAAATAAATGACTAGCACCAAAGTCAAACAACACCATAAGAGCAAATCCATAGATATAGCATGTACCTTGAATCATTTTGGAAGATTAAGCTGCCTCTTGGCCGCTCAGGTTGAAAACCCTTCCTTTCACCTGAGGCTTCTGTTCCAACTACTTCCCCATATTCTGTGGGTAGTTCTTTGCAAAATGACCTTTATGTCTGTAATTGAAGAAAACTTCTGATCCCATGTAGCATGGCCGGTTACCATGCATACGCCCGCACTTAGTCACTTGACTATGAAAAAGTTTTGTTGAAAGGGTTGGGGACTTACAGTCATTGGCTTCTTGCCAGTACCCTGTCTGTTGTCACTTGCCAGGTGATATGCTTTCCCTGGTGAGCTAAAAGTTCTCTAGCTTCACGCCACCAGCATTCTGCTTCATCTTTTAGCATATATGCAGCAAAGATAACTTGTAGCTCCTCAGTACAACCCATCACGTTAAAAATTTTCTTCAGTTCCCTTATCCACCTTTCAGCTACAATTGGGTCAAAGCTAACTTGAAAAGAAGGTGATCTAGTCCTTAGGAACTCGGATATGCTGTTATTATTCCCTGTCATCTGGTTATTAACATCATTTTCATTATTCGGGTTATTAGCATTCTGGAGGTATTGTAGAATTTGGTTGGTGGTCGTGACTTGATCTCGAATTGTCATGGCAAGGTTGTGCAGGGTTTCCTTCACATTGTTTGTTGGATTCCTCTTTGGTGGTGCCATTTCCTACTGTGGCAAAAACAAAGTTATGCTACTATTGAGGTGATCAAGCCCAATAGTTAGTGTCAAAAATATTTAACAACAGTCATAACACCATCTCGGCATATCGATAGGAAACACTAGTAATTTTTTACCTATATGAAATCACTGATTCCCTAGACAGGACAACCATAACATACTCAAGACATTATAAGATCGATTCAGATAATCATCCTCCCACTGGCCATCTAGGATCAACCTCCTCTTATACCAATTATGTAACAACTCTATTTTTTTTACATACATACACACACACACACACACACACACACATATATATATTTTAAATCCCATGAAATCATTACCTTCTTACTTCTAACTATTTAACTCATAATAACATTCAATTAATTTAACCAAGCATAATTAAGGTTTACACATCATTAATTAACAACATCCGTACACAAATCAAACACATATATGTCTACATCTTATTCATCCATATTGACCAGTTCTAGGAATATGGGTGCGGGTGGTTGCACTATCACCGAGATCTTAGTCAACTCGACCCAACGTACGCTAAAAGTCATAGAGAATATCTGCATATCTAGTCCTCTAAACATTATATGGAAATATAGTGAGAATTAGTAGGTTCAACAATAAATCATAATTATCATTAATATAGACCATCATGTCATGTTCATCTGTATAACCTACAACAAATATTTTAGGTAATGATAAAGGGGAATTTTGAGTACTTAATGGCTATATTTTATCCCCCAATTCATAGTAACTTGTAGTTATTTCTCTGCTTTTGGTCATACTTTGCTCTGGATACTACTGTGGTTTGTTTTGTGTTTGTAGGAGAGCAAAAGAGGCAAAGAAGCAAGAGAAAACAATCATGGGAAGAGCCAAAAGGACTTGGGATCTGCTAAGCAGGAAACAAGGAAGCAATACACCAAAAATTGGCAAGAAAGCAGTTTAGTAGCCCTCAACACGGCCAGGTCGTGCTTGGTGGCATGGAGCACGGCCAAACCGTGCTCTGGGCAGATGCTGCAGAGAACCTCCAGAAACTAGCCTGAAGCACGGCCAGGCCGTGTCCTGGAACACGACAGTGCTTCGGGTTCATACTGCACGTGATTTTTAGGGTTTTTGACTATTAACTTGATACATAAGCGGGGGAAAAGGCAGAGGTCGAGACAGAGACCGGAGGAGACACCTTAGACTCAATTTTTAGGCTTAGAAAACACTCCTAGGTTAGATTTTTGTTGGAATGATTGTTGATTTTATGTTCTAGAGTAGAATTTTACAACATTGAAGGTTGTATTTCAGCTTTACTTTCTTGCACACCAAGTTACATCTTTCTACTTTAGTTTTTTATCTCTACTTCTGCCTCTATTTATTCTCTTTAGATTGTACTGAATTATCATGGTTTACTCAATGAATATGAATTTGGCTTCTGATTATATGTTGTGTGAGTAGTTTTTATCTAGGGTTTCGATAAACCCACTTATGATGTGATGATACATTGTGCTAATTGAATTATTGGAACCCTAATTGTGTTATCTATGGTTAATTAAGATTAGCTATTATGCATTGACTATATGAGTTGATGATTGTCTGGCCAACGTTTAATCGCATCTTAGGATATTAATTGATGGACTGAAAGGTAAAGATTAATATTGAAACCTAATAGTTAATTAGGGATATCTTAATCACGAAAGTAGTTTAAGATTCTCTAGGATTAAATCAATTAATGGGAAAGGGAAAACCAATTAATTATATTCCATGGTTGGCATAGAACTTAATGGACCTAGGTTGAACTAAGAACCACGAAAGTAGGTAATTGGATTAACCTAGATACGATTAGTAACGCTTGAAAGAGGTTGCTAGTTAATTAAGGCTAAACTATCCCTAATAACTTAGATAATTGCAATTAGAGGTACATATTGAGTGTTGAATATCATAAGTGTGGTGAACCCTAACCTTAGGCTTTGTTTAATTGATTATCTTTATTTATTTAATTGTGACACTCTCTAATCGAATTACATCGATTTAGATAGCTCGTTTCATATAATTCTAGTAATTGACATTATTCTTTGTGGGATACGACCTGTACTAGCCGGACTAGCTACAGCTACGTCGTGCGCTTGCGGTTATTTAGTGAAACATACACACACCAATTCATTGAAGAGGACACGAACTCATTGCCGAATTTGACCTAGAGATTGAGTGCACCCTGCGGAGGAGAAGAAGAATATAGCAACAAGAGAATTCTGCACCAATCATAGCAGAGAGAGATAACCGTTCATTGAAGGATTTCGCCGCCCCAGATACTCATGGCCTGAATCCCAGCATAGTCAGGCCAGTTGTTGAAGCTAAAAACTTTGAACTGAAGCCCTCTCTTTTGCAGATGGTTCAGCAGAATCAATTTGAAGGGTCACCTACTGAAGACCCAAATCTACACCTGTCAATCTTTTTGGAGTACTATGACACCCTGAAGCTGAATGGGGTATCTTCAGATGCCATCAGATTGAGACTGTTCCCTTTTTCTTTAAGGGACAAAGCCCGTGCATGGTTGCATTCTCTTCCATCAGGGTCCATCACCACTTGGCAATAGCTTTCTCAAGCTTTCCTGACCAAGTACTTCCCACCGAGCAAGATGGCCCATCTTAGGAATCAGATCACGACATTTGCTCAGAAAGATGGCGAGTCATTATATGAGGCTTGGGAAAGATTCAAAGAGCTCCTCAGAGAATGCCCACATCATGGGTTGGAGAAGTGGCTAATAGTCCATACATTCTATAATGGACTGATTTACAACTCCCGTATGTCTATGGATGCTACAGTCAGAAGAGCTTTGATGAACAAGACAGTTGATGAGGCTTATGAATTGATTGAGGATATGGCTCAAAACCATTATTCATGGTCTAGTGAGTGGCAGCCAAGGAAACCAGCAGGGATGTATGAAGTAGATGCATTTAATCATCTAACTTCTAAATTTAATGCCTTATTTCAAAAATTAGACAAGTTGAGCATCAATGTTGTTGGGTCCTCTTCTTCTTCATCTTCATCTTGTGAGATTTGTGGAGGTGTTGGTCATGTGGCCAATGAGTGTCAGCTTTGGAACTCTGCACCTCAGGATTGTGAGCAAGCCAATTTTGTGAACAACCAAAGAAACAATCCCTACAGCAATACCTATAACCCAGGCTGGAGAAATCACCCGAACTTCTCTTACAAGCCGAATGCTAATCAGCAGCATCAAAATAATTTTAGGCAACCTCCAGGTTTTCAGAATCAGAGGCCATTCAATCCTCCACCTCCTCAACCAAAGTCCAATTTGGAGGCTCTAATGGAAAACTTCATCTCTACACAGAGTAGACAAAATGAGGAATTTAGAGCCCAGAATCACTCGATGAATGAGGCTATAAAGAATTTAGCTTCTAAAGTTGACTCACTTGCTACACATAATAAAATGCTAGAGACTGAAATAACACAGCAAGCGAATTCATCAAATAGAAATTTTGGTAAGTTCCCTGGCTAGCCTGAGAATCTAAGGGAACACTGCAAGGCTATCACTTTGAGAAGTGGTAAGCAATTGGGTAAGTCAGTAGAAAAGGAGGAGGATAAGGAGGAAGAGAAGAGAGATAAGCCTGAAAGAGCAATTGAAGAAGAGGAGCAAGTTAGTGAAAGGAAAGAGGAAGAAGAGCCTAAATATGTGGCTCCTGAACCATACAAGCCACCAGTTCCTTTCCCTCAGAGGCTAGCTAAAGCAAAGTTAGAAAAGCAGTATGGGAAATTCCTTAATGTGTTGAAAAAGCTGCACATCAATATTCCATTCTTGGAAGCTGTCTCTCAGATGCCCTCTTATGCTAAATTTTTGAAGAAAATCCTCTCTAATAAGAGGAAGATTGAGGAGTATGCCACTGTGGCATTAACTGAAGAGTGCAGTGCACTAATCCAAAACAAATTGCCTCATAAGCTCAAGGACCCTAGAAGCTTCTCTATACCTTGCTCCATTGGAGATGTGCAAATCACTAAAGCCTTATGTGATCTTGGAGCAAACATGAGTCTTATGCCATTATCCATATACAAAAAGCTCTAGATGGGTGATTTGAAGCCTACTACTATTTTCCTCCAATTAGCGGACCGATCCGTTACTCATTCGGTAGGTATACTAGAGGATGTGCCTCTAAAGGTAGGTAAATTTTTCATACCTATCGATTTTGTTGTCTTAGAGATGGAGGAAGATAGCCAAATCCCAATCATTCTTGGAAGGCCTTTCCTAGCCACTGCGGGTGCTATTATCAATGTGAAAGACAGAAAGCTTTCTTTGAATGTAGGGGATGAAAAGATTGAGTTCAATCTTAATGAGGCAATAAAGTGCCCATCTTTAGGTGATACTTGTTGCATGGTTGATATTATTGAGCAAAACATTGTTGATAATGCAGTAAACTTTTGTTCTACTGACCCACTTGAGCTTTGCCTTGTGGATAGCTCTATTTCTTGTGCTGAACAGGTAGAGGCTGATGCATATGCCCAGATGCTTGATGAATATCCCATGCTAACCTCAAAAGTAAAAGTTGAAAAAGCTAGAATTGGACCATGAAAAATTAGCAACCATTAAGAAAAACAAGGCACTTAAGGTAGAACTCAAACCTCTTCCATCCATTCTGAGGTATGAATTTCTGGACCCTAACTCTTCATACCCAATCATTGTGAATGCTGATTTGAATACTGAAGAGACTGGTAAGTTATTGGATGTACTTAGAAAATTTAAGAAATTGATTGGATATAGTATTGATGACATTAGAGGGATTAGTCCATCTGTTTGATGAATATCCCATGCTAACCTCAAAAGTAAAAGTTGAAAAAGCTAGAATTGGACCATGAAAAATCAGCAACCATTAAGAAAAATAAGGCACTTAAGGTAGAACTCAAACCTCTTCCATCCATTCTGAGGTATGAATTTCTGGACCCTAACTCTTCATACCCAATCATTGTGAATGCTGATTTGAATACTAAAGAGACTGGTAAGTTATTGGATGTACTTAGAAAATTTAAGAAATTGATTGGATATAGTATTGATGACATTAGAGGGATTAGTCCATCTGTTTGCATGCATCGTATTATTGTTGATAATAATCTTAAACCTTCAAGGAAGCACCAAAGGAGACTCAATCCAAACATGAAAGAGGAAGTCAAGAAGGAAGTACTTAAATTGCTGGATGCAGGTATTATCTATCCTATTTTAGATAGTGAGTGGGTAATCCCTGTGCATGTGGTTCCTAAGAAGGGAGGTACGACTGTTATTAAAAATGATAATGATGAATTAATCCCTACTAGAGCTGTTACGAGTTGGCATATGTGTATTGATTATAGAAAATTAAATAAGGCCACCCGTAAAGATCACTTCCCTTTGCTCTTTATAGATCAATTGTTGGAAAGGCTGACTAAACATTCACACTTTTATTATCTAGATGGATACTCAGGATTCTTTCAAATCCCTATCCATCCAGACGAGCAAGAAAAGACAACGTTCACATGTCCCTATGGCACCTTTGCATATAAAAGGATGCCATTCAGATTCTGTAACGCACTAGCCACTTTCCAAAGATGTATGATGGATATTTTCTCTGACTTTATTGAGGATATAATGGAAGTATTTATGGATGATTTTTCTGTCTATGGTACCTCATTTGATAACTGTTTGAGTAATTTGTCACAGGTACTTAAAAGATGTGAGGAAGTCAACCTAGTACTAAATTGGGAAAAATGCGACTTCATGGTAAGGGAAGGAATAATACTCGGACCCTTGGTGTCTGAAAGAGGGATAGAGTTGGATAAAGCAAAAATAGAAGCAATCCAAACAATGCCACCACCATCAAATGTTAAGGAAGTGAGGAGTTTTCTTGGGCATGCGGGCTTCTACAGAAGATTCATCCAAGACTTCTCTAAAATTTCTAAACCCTTAACTAACTTGCTTATTAAGGATATGCCATTCTTATTTGATAATGACTGGTTACGTGCTTTTCGTAGGTCAAAGGAGGCACTAATATCTGCATCGATCATCCAACCTCCTGATTGGAGCCTTCCGCTTGAGATCATGTGTGATGCAAGTGACTATGCTGTGGGAGCTGTACTTGGGCAAAGGAAAGATAAAAAGCCTTATGTCATCTACTATGCTAGCAAGACCTTGGATGAAGCCCAAGTCAACTCTTCCACCACTGAAAAGGAACTCCTTGCAGTAGTGTTTGCGATTGATAAATTGGGACAATATTTGCTGGGATCCGAAGTCATAGTATTCACAGATCATGCTGCAATCAAGTACTTGCTAAGTAAGAAGGATGTCAAGCTAAGATTGATTAGATAGATCCTCTTATTGCAAGAGTTTGACCTTGTGATCCGGGATAAGAAAGGAACAGAGAATGTGGTTGCAGACCACCTTTCAAGACTTAGGCAAGATTTAATGAGAGAAGACAAAGATGAGTTGCCTATAGATGATTCTTTCCCAATGACCAACTCCTTACAGTCACTTATGCTGATGCTTCTTGGTATGCAAACTTTGTGAACTATTGTGCATGCAGAATATTTCCTGAAGGGTTGAGCTACCATCAGAGAAAGAAATTTTTCTCTGATATCAAGTCCTACTATTGGGATGATCCATGTTTGTACAAATGCTATGCAGATGGCATCTTCCGAAGGTGTATTCCGGAGGAAGAGGTCTATAGCGTTATATTTCATTGCCATAATTTACCTTGTGGAGGCCATACTAGCACTTCGAAGACTGCAGCTAAAATTCTCCAAGCTGGTTTTTATTGGCCTACGCTTTTCAAAGATGTGCACACTTTTGTAAAAGCATGTGACCGGTGTTAAAGAGTTGGCAACATCTCAAGAAGGAATTAGATGCCCCTGAATAGCATTTTAGAAGTAGAAATATTTGGTGTTTGGGGTATTGACTTCATGGGCCCTTTTTCGTCCTCAGTTGGGAACAAGTATATCCTAGTAGCTTTGGACTATGTGTCTAAGTGGGTAGAAGCAGTGGCATCTCCCACTAATGATGCTAGAGTGGTTGCCAAACTCTTCAAGAGGGTGATTTTTCCAAGATTTGGAGTACCCCAGTTGTGATAAGTGCTGGAGGTTCCCACTTCACTGAGCAACAATTTCAGAATCTCTTGAATAAATATAGAGTCACTCACAAAATGGCTCTAGCTTATCACCCTCAAACAAGTGGACAAGTGGAGATATCAAATAGGGAAAGCAAAGCAATCTCGAAGAAGACCATATCGAAGGCAAGAAAAGATTGGTCTCTCAAGCTTGATGATGCATTATGGGCTTACAGGACTGCATATAAAATATCGATAGGCACTACACCTTTTCGGTTAATATATGGAAAACCTTGTCACTTGCTGATAAAGCTTGAACACAAGGCATATTGGGCAGTAAAAACAATTAATTTTGACTTGATAGCTACTGGAAAAAGGAGATGCCTATGCCTACAATTGAATGAGTTAGATGAGCTGAGGTTTAATGCCTATGATAGTGCCAAGTTATACAAGGAAAGAACAAAAAGGTGGCACGATAAGCACATTCTGAGGCGTCAATTTCAAGTAGGAGAATGGGTCTTACTATTTAATTCAAGGCTAAAGCTTTTTCCTGGAAAGCTTTGTTCCAGTTGGTCCGGTCCATTCCAAGTAACCCAAGTTTTTCTATATAGAGTAGTGCAAGTTTGGAGTGAAGATACTGGATCCTTCAAGATTAACGGTCAACGCCTTAAGCACTTTGTTACGGGACAACCGGTTAAAAAGAGAGTCACCCAAGATCTCATAGAGTCCACCGCAATCCAATCAAGTGCAAGGGAGTTGAGCTAATGACTTAAAATAAGCGCTTTGTGGGAGGCAATCCACATTTTAATTTATAAGTTTCTTTTTGTTTGATTTCTGGCTCTAAGATTTAGTTTTCATCTTTAAATTAGCTAATTTCTTAGGTTAGAAGTTTAATGAGTGTTTTCTTATGATTTTCAAGTCCATTCCCATGTGTCCAAGGTAATATAAGAGGCTTAAAATCAAGGAAAGTCAAGAAGAATCAAAAGTTGAGGCAAAATTCAAGGATTTGCAGCTTCTAGCCAGTAACACGGGTGTCCTGTGTCATACACCACGGCCGTGCTGCAAGCACAGGCCAAATGCTACAATTTTTGATGAAACCCACTAGAAGCACAGGCAGGCCGTGCCCTACGTCAACAAAAAATTCTTGCATTTTCCAGCCTACAGCACGGGTTGCCCGTGCTAATGAACACGACCTGACCCCCCAGCTGTGGTCTAGGTTTCTTATAAAAAAAAAGCCCCAAAGGCTACAGCTGGCAACCCGAAGCACGACTGTGCTTTGGGCTTGCCCCCATATTTTCCCCCTCTTTTCCTTCTCCCGTGTTTCCTACCCAACTATTGTGTCTATTTAACTAGTTACCGCAAGCGCACGGTGTAGCTGTAGCTAATCCAGCGTGTATGGGTCGTATCCCACAGAGAACAATGTCAATTACTAGAGTGATGTAAAATATGCTATCTAAATCGATGCAATTTGATGAGAAAGTGTCACAATTGAATAGATGAAAACAACCAATTAAGCAAAGCTTAGGGTTAGGGTTCACCACACTTATGATACTCAACAACAAGCATGTACCTCTAATTGCAATTATCTAAATTAGTTAGGGGATGGTTTAGCCTTAATTAACTAGCAACCTCTTTCAAGTATTACTAATCATACTTAGGTTAATCCAATTGCCTACTTTCGTGGTTCTTTGTTTAACCTAGGTTCATTAAGTTATATGCCAACCATGGAAGTCAAATAATTGGTTTTCTCTTGCCAACTAATTGATTCATTCCTAGAGAATCTTAAACTACTTTCGTGATTAAGATATCCCTAATTAACTATTAAGTTCAGGTTTTAATCTTCACCTTTCAGTTCATCAAAGAAATACCTAAGATGTGATAGATTGGTGATCTGGCATTCTATCAACTCATTCATACATAAAATAGTTAATCCCAATCAATCTAGAAACAATCACAATTAGGGTTCCAATATTCAATCAAAGTATCATCATATCACAAGTGGGTTTACTGAAACCCTAGATAAAAACTACTCACACATCATATAATCAGAATTAAATTTATATTCATCAAGTAAACCATGATAGTTATGTACAATCTAAGAGAATGGATAGAGGTAGAAGTAGAGATACAGAACTGAAGTAGAAATATGTAACCTGGTGTGCAGAAAAGTAAAATTGAAATACAATCTTCTAATGCAGTAAATCCTATTCTAGAACATCAAATCCACAATGATTCCTATAAAAATCTAACCTAGGAGTGTTTTCTAAGCCTAAAAACTGAGTCTAAGTTGTCTCCTTCGGTCTCAATCCGCGCCTCTGCCTTTTCCCCCACTTATGTATCAAGTTAGCAGCCAAAAACCCTAAAAATCACATGCAGTATGGACTCGAAGCACGGTCGTGTTCCAGGACATGGCCTGGCCGTGTTTCGGGCTAGTTTCTGGAGGTTCTCTATAGCATCTACCCAGAGCACATCCTGGCCGTGCTCCATGCCACCAAGCACGGCCTGGCCGTGTTTGGGGCTGCCGAATTGCTTTCTTGCCAATTTTTGGTGTGTTACTTCCTTGTTTCCTCCTTAGCATATCCCAAGTCCTTTTGGCTCTTCCCATGATTGTTTTCTCTTGTTTCTTTCCCTCTTTTCCTCTTCTACGAACACAAAACAAACCACAGTAGTATCCAAAACAAAGTCTAACAAAAAGCAGAGAAATAACCACAAGTTACTATGAATTAGGGGATAAAATATAGCCATTAAGTACTCAAAATTACCGTTTATCAAACTCCCCTAAGCTTAAACCTTTGCTTGTCCTCAAGCAAATAACATATCATATCAGAAAGAAGGGAGAATTTGCAATCAGATTCCAGAAGGTAGCAATATAGGTAATTTTTCACCCAATCAGTGTGCACACAATAGATATATGAATAGACATTTATCAAATAGTCTTTGTTCTTCTAAAACCAAACCAAGAATTCTTCTATTATATATCTGCTTCTACTGTTACCATTGGTTGTATGCACCAGACTGATTTTCAGACACTCAAGTAGGCCTTCTCATCCTTTAGATCTCCCTATTTTGTCTTACCCTTATTTCTATTTTATCACTCTTTTTTATCTTTTTCTCACTCATGCTCTTTTATTTCATTCTCATTTGTTTCTTTTTCTTTTTCTTTTATCTATTTAATTCATCATTTTTTTACAGAAATATGCAGTGAGTGCATTTTATGCTCCATCTCACTAGGGTAAAAGCATCTAGGTACTCATACTAAGGCCTTTTTGGTGCCTTGAAGGGGTACCCAGAGTGAAAACTTTTTGGGTGTCACATACCCTCATTTTTCACCTCTTCCTACCTTCACACTCTCATAGTGTTAAAACCAGCCATAGCATACAATTCACAGCACACTAGAGAGATATTTTTCAAAAAAATAGAGGTTTAATGCTAGAAGGGAAGACTAAAATAATAACTACCTATTTCATATTGTATTGTGCATCACATGTTCATGAGCTAAAATTAGCCTAAACTACACCAATCTATCATGGAAACAACAACTATGTTGTTATGTAACAAGACAAAAGGAATATTATATGCACAATATATACATGCAAAGAACAACTAAATCAGCAAATAAAAGTAGCCAGTGTAGATCATAAACTCAGGTAGCAAAAATCAAATATGCAAGTCTACTCCCCTATGCTTAAATCATACAGTGTCCTCAATGTCAGAAATAACAGAAAATACAGGCAAAGGGGAGAAGGAACTTACGTACTCACTGGTCATCCGCTGGTGGTGGAGGGGGGATGCTGACCTAGGTGCCAGGTATACCAAGCCTGCATCATACCCTGCATGCTTTGGATGTAGTCATGCATGGCATGCAGGTTGCTCTCTGTGAAAGCTGCTCGACCTCAATGCAGTTGAGCCTAAAAGATATGGAGGCATGATCCTCCGGGGGAGCAGATGAGGAACCTGCACAGTTAGTGAAATGGGAAGAGGGAGGGGGTGGAAGAGCCAAAAGTGGCTCAAGGGGATATTTAGCCCATTCAGGGGGAATCTCATCATAGTTCCTATCTTCCTCGAAGAGGTATTTCCAATTTTCCTTATTGGTGACTGCAGTCCTAGAAGGGTTAGGGAGGCTGAATAATTTATGCCCTCTGAGATACAACCAGTATTTAGTATTTTGCTTAACAACTAGTTTCATATGCAAGTAGGATTCCAAATCAATCCTGTTGCTGCCAACCACTGGTTGCATCCCCTATAGATTAACCTCAAATCCTAGCCCTCTAGCAATGGCAGTAACGAGGCCACCTAATACTAGCTTCCCATTCATTGCCCCACTTACCTGGGCCATCTGATGAGCCATGAAGGCTTCGGTATCCACTTTGGTACCATTTTCCATAGCATATAAAAAGTAAAGCTCTCTTAGATTTACAACCCCATCACTCTCAGCCCTACCGAAAACAGTATGGGCCATAAGACGCTGTAAGTATCGGAAGGTAGGGTTGCAAATGAAAGATGCTTTAGAACTTGATGCACTGTACTGCCCCTCAATTGCAATTGAGTTCCAAAAAATGTTGGCAAGAAAATCTAAGGGTACTGATCGAGTTCCCCCTGGAGGCAGGTTAAATATTGCATTAAATTCTGCTAAAGTTAAGTTAAAGCTATGGTTAAACAATCTAAAGTTTACCTGGCCCTGATGGACATTTGGACCCCTAAATAGTACTATATTAATTGAACTGAGAAACTCTAGGGTGGGTCTAGGGAAGGCCGGGTTTCGTAGGGGAATAAATGTGTTCCACCCAATCCGATCAATGAGGTATTGGACATCATTTAAAAGACCAAACCGTTCTAGACATTCCTCATCCATATATCGGATACTCAGCATTCCCCTTTTAATGAGAGTATCGTATCGGGTTCGTTGACTATTATCAATGAACACAATATCATACTCGTTAATCTGATGACGAAGTTGGTGTGGTTGTTGATTGCGTCCTCTATGGGGTAGGTGGGATTGGGTGGATGATTGGCCGGTTCGGGCTCTTTCGGGTCCTATTTTGAGATGCAAGACAATTGGTAAATGGGGATTGGGAACACCACAAATAGCAGAATTCAAGTGAGCTAATCCAATCGATTCACCTAACCAGAATTATTTTCCAATGCAGAATTCAGTAATTTAAGCACACATGCATCCAAGTTTTTGGTATAATTCGAAGAATTAAAAGTCAAATGCAATTCAAGCTACCAATCTATCAGCAAATTCAATAGTGAAGGAAACCAGTGCTGCAGAAATTCCAAAATTAGTGAAAGTAAAGTCCTATGTAGGAAGGTAATAAAGGCCAGAAAAATTAAGGCAGTAACCAGCAAAGTGAGGCTCAAAAACTAGATAGCAAAACAGAGCAATGTATGCAGAAACCAAGGAAACAACCAGTAGTATATCGAGAGATAGCCAACAATGAGCAGCAACCACACCAAGAACCAACAATAATCAGGGATTCTAAACCAGATAATTAAAAACGAAAGCAAGGATGAAAAATACCTAGATGGAAGCGCAGTAGATAAAGATTGTTGGTGAATGGGAAGGTGAAGGCAAGATGGGTGGGGTGAGTGAAGAATGGGTTGGGTGAAGTAAAAGGTTATCGCAGACCAGGGGAGGGGATTTGGGTAAGGGGAAACTGAGTGGGTGAGGAAGAATGAGGGTGGAGGTCTCAGTTAGGGAGAATGGCAGTGGGTGTGGGGAAAACAAAGGAGAGGAGGCTGAAGGGGAATAGGATGCGAAGGGAGTGGGGGAGTGAACCGAAAGTGGGAGGGAGTGGGGAGGTTAGGTTTCGGGTAGGGTTGATTAGGGAATGGGGGAAGACGAAGCAAGGAGGGGAATGAGAGGAAGTTGAATCGAAAAAGAAAAGGGAAGGAGTACACGGGTTAGGGCACGACATGTGGGGAAATGAATGGGAGAAGGGGGCACAGGATAAGGAGGGTAAAACATGGGTAGAAGGGAGGGAAAGATTAGGGCAATTTTAAGTTTCCTGGGCCCGAAGCATGGCCGTGCTTCGGGCGGATTTCTGTAGCCTTCTGCGCCCTTTTTTTTTTAACCTGGAGCACGAGCTAGCCACTGGGCTGTGTTTATCAGCACGGGTAACCCGTGCTGTGGGCTGGAATCCATAAATTTTTTTTTGGGTGATCATACTTTGACCTGGGACATGGCCTGCCCGTGCTTCTCGCGGGTTTTGGCCAATCTTGTAGGATTTGGCTCGTGCTTATAGCACGAGCATGGTGTAGGACACGGCATGGCTGTGTTATTGGTTGGAACCTCCAAATCTTCGAATTTTTCCTCAGCTTTTGATTCTCCTTGACTTCCCTTGATTTTAAGCCTTTTATATTGCGTTGGACACATGGGAATGGACCTGAAAATCATAAGAAAACACTCATTAAATTTCTAACCTAAGAAATTAGCTAAATTAAGGGTGAAAACTAAATCTTAAAGAGAGAAATGAAAATTAAAGAAACTTAAAAACTAAAATGTGGGTTGCCTCCCACAAAGCGCTTATTTTAAGTCATTAGCTCGACTCCCTTGCACATGAAGGTGGCTCTAAGAAAGCTTGGGTGACTCTCTTTTCAACTGGTTGCCACGTGATAAAGTGCTTAATGCGTTGTCCATTAACCTTAAAGGATTCGGTAGCTTCACTCCAAACTTCCACTGCTCCATATGGAAAAACTTGGTTTACTTGGAATGGACCGGACCATCAGGAACGAAGCTTCCCGGGAAAAAGCTTCAGCCTTGAATTAAATAGTAGGACCCATTCTTCTACTTAAAATTGATGCCTCAGAATGTGCTTATCAGGCCACCCTTTTGTTCTTTCTTTGTATAACTTGGCACTATCATAGGCATCAAGCCTCAGCTCATCTAACTCATTCAATTGTAGGCATCTCCTTTTTGTAGCAATTGTCAAGTCAAAATTAATTGTTTTGACTGCCCAATATGCCTTGTGTTCAAGCTCTACCGACAAGTGACAAGGTTTTCCATATATGAACCGAAAAGGTGTGGTACCTATCGGTGTTTTATATGTAGTCCTGTAAGCCCATAATGCATCATCAAGCATGAGAGACCAATCTTTTCTTGCCTTCGATACGGTCTTCTCTGAGATTGCTTTGATTGCCCTATTTGATATCTCCACTTGTCCACTTGTTTGAGGGTGATAAGCTAGAGCCATTTTGTGAGTGACTCCATATTTCTTCAAGAGATTTTGAAATTGTTGCTCAGTGAAGTGGGAACTTCCATCACTTATCACAGCTCGGGGTACTCCAAATCTTGGAAAAATCACCCTCTTGAAGAGTTTGGCAATCACTCTAGCACCATTAGTGGGAGATGCCATTGCTTCTACCCACTTAGACACATAGTCCACATCTACTAGGATATACTTGTTCCCGCATGAGGATGGAAAGGGACCCATAAAGTCAATCCCCCAAACGTCAAATATTTTTACTTCTAAAATGCTATTCAGGGGCATCTCATTCCTTCTTGAGATGTTGCCAACTCTTTGACACTGGTCACATTCTTTTACAAAGGTGTGCACATCTTTGAAAAGCGTAGGCCAATAAAAACCAGCTTGGAGAATTTTAGTTGCAGTCTTAGAAGTGCTAGTATGGCCTCCACAAGGTGAATTATGACAATGAAATATAACGTTATTTTCCTCTTCCTCTGGAATACACCTTCGGAAGATGCCATCTGCACACTATTTGTATAAACATGGATCATCCCAATAGTAAGTCTTGATATCAGAGAAAAGTTTCTTTTTCTGATGGTAACTCAACCCTTCAGGTAATATTCTGCATGCAAGATAGTTCACAAAGTCTGCATACCAAGGAGCATCGGCATAGGTGACTACAAAGAGTTGGTCATCGGGGAAAGAATCGTCTATAGGTAACTCATCTTTATCATTTATCATTAAATCTTGCCTAAGTCTTGAAAGGTGGTCTGCAACCACATTCTCTGTTCCTTTCTTATCCCAGATCACAAGGTCAAACTCTTGCAATAAGAGGATCCATCTAATCAGTCTTAGCTTGGCATCCTTCTTACTTAGCAAGTACTTGATTGTAGCATGATCCGTGAATACTATGACTTCGGATCCCAGCAAATATTGTCCCAATTTATCAATCGCAAACACTACTGCCAGGGGTTCCTTTTCAGTGGTGGAATAGTTGACTTGGGCTTCATCCAGGGTCTTGCTAGCATAGTAGATGACATAGGGCTCGTTATCTCTCCTTTGCCTAAGTACAGGACATAGGGCTCGTTATCTCTCCTTTGCCTAAGTACAGCTCCCACAGCATAGTCACTTGCATCACACATGATCTCGAAGGGAAGGCTCCAATTAGGTGGTTGGATGATAGGTGCAGATATTAGTGCCTCTTTCAACCTGCAAAAAGCACGTAACCAGTCATTATCAAATAAGAATGGGATATCTTTAATAAGTAAGTTAGATAAGGGTTTAGTAATTTTAGAGAAGTCTTGGATGAATCTTCTGTAGAAGCCCGCATGCCCAAGAAAACTCCTCACTTCCTTAACATTTGATGGTGGTGGCATTGTCTGGATTGCCTCTATTTTTTGCTTTATCCATCTCTATCCCTCTTTCAGACACCAAGTGTCTGAGTACTATTCCTTCCCTTACCATGAAGTGGCATTTTTCCCAGTTTAGTACTAGGTTGACTTCCTCACATTTCTTAAGTACCTGTGACAAATTACTCAAACAGTTATTAAATGAGGTACCATAGACAGAAAAATCATCCATAAATACTTCCATTATATCCTCAATAAAGTCAGAGAAAATAGCCATCATACATCTTTAGAAAGTGGCTGGTGCGTTACACAATCCGAATGGCATCCTTCTATATGCAAAGGTGCCATAGGGACAAGTGAACGTTGTCTTTTCTTGGTCGTCTGGATGGATAGGGATTTGAAAGAATCCTGAGTATCTATCCAGATAACAAAAGTGTGAATGTTTAGCCAGCCTTTCCAATAATTGATCAATAAAGGGCAAAGGGAAGTGATCCTTACGGGTGACCTTATTTAATTTTTCTATAATCAATACACATATGCCAACCCGTAGCAACTCTAATAGGGATTAATTCATCATTATCATTTTTAATAACAGTCATACCTCCCTTCTTAGGAACCACATACACAGGGCTTACCCACTCACTATCTGAAATAGGATAGATAATACCTGCATCAAGCAATTTAAGTACTTCCTTCTTGACTACCTCTTTCATATTTGGATTGATTCTCCTTTGGTGCTCCCTAGAAGGTTTAAGATTATTATCAACTATAATACGATGCATGCAAATAGATGGACCAATCCCTTTTATGTCATTAATACTATATCCAATCACTTTCTTAAACTTTCTAAGTACATTCAACAGCTTACCAGTTTTTCAGCATTTAGATCAGCATTTACAATGACTGGATAAGAAGAGTTAGGGTCCAAAAATTTATACCTCAGATTGGATGGAAGAGGTTTGAGTTCTACCTTAGGTTCCTTGTTTTCCACAATGGTTACTAATTTTTCATGGTGTAATTCCATCTTTTTAGCTTTTACTTTTGAGGTTAGCATGGGACATCCATCAAGCATCTGGGCATATGCATCAGCCTCTACCTGTTCAGCACAAGAAATAGAGCTATCCACAAGGTATAGCTCAAGTGGGTTAGTAGAACAAAAGCTTACTGCATTATCAACAATGTTTTGCTTAATAATAGCAACCATGCAACAGGTATCACCTAAAGATGGGCACTTCATTGCCTCATTAAGATTGAACTCAATCTTTTCATCCCCTACATTCAAGGAAACCTTTCCATCTTTCACATTAATAATAGCACCCATAGTGGCTAGGGAAGGCCTTCTAAGAATGATGGGGATTTGGCTATCTTCCTCCATCTCTAAGACAACAAAATCGATAGGTATGAAAAATTTACCTACCTTTAGAGGCACATCCTCTAGTATACTGACCGGATGAGTAACAGATCGGTCCGCTAACTAGAGGGAAATAGTAGTAGGCTTCAAATCACCCATCTGAAGCTTCTTGCATATGGATAATGGCATAAGACTCACGCTTGCTCCAAGATCACATTAGGCTTTAGTGATTTGCACATCTCCAATGGAGCAAGGTATAGAGAAGCTTCCAGGGTCCTTGAGCTTAGGAGGCAATTTGTTTTGGATTAGTGCACTACACTCTTTAGTTAATGCCACAATGACATACTCCTCAATCTTCCTCTTGTTAGAGAGGATTTTCATAAAAAATTTAGCATAAGAGGGCATCTGAGAGACAGCTTCCAAGAATGGAATATTGATGTGCAGCTTTTTCAGTACATCAAGAAATTTTCCATACTGCTTTTCTAACTTGGCTTTAGCTAGTCTCTGAGGGAAAGGAACTGGTGGCTTGTATGGCCCTCCATATGGCATCATTGATGCTTAAGGAGCAGGAACTAATTGAAGGCACGAGAGATTTGAATCTCTCCATTTCTCCACAGCCTAGTAGCCTCCTTATGAGTGAATTGAGGATTCATAATGATCTTAGGGATATAATTAAAGATGCTCAAGTTTCTGATCCATACTTGAAGGACATTAAAGAACAGATATCCCTAGGCAAGTCCACAGAATTTCACATTGCTGAGGATCGGCTTATCAAGTTTGGGGAGTAGTTTGGTGTACCTGAGTTGAAGGAATTGAGAGATAGTATCCTAGCTGAAGCTCATAAGAGTAGGTATACCCTACATCCTAGAGCCACTAAGATGTATCAAGACTTAAAGAGGAGTTTCTGGTGGTTTGGAATGAAAATGGACATAACCCGTTATGTGTCTAAGTGCTTAGTGTGTCAGAGAGTTAAGGTAGAACATCAAAAGCCTGGTGGGTTACTCCAACCCTTAGATATCCTTGAGTGGAAATGGGATAGCATCTCTATGGACTTTGTCATGGGTTTTCCTAGGACATCATCTGGCTATGATGCAATTTGGGTAAACGTAGATAGACTAACCAAGTCTGCCCACTTTTTAGCCATTAAGTCTACCTATTCTCTGGACAAGTTGGCATAGGTGTATGTTCATAAAATTGTCAGACTTCATGGGATACCTACTAGTATTGTTTCTGATCGAGACCCTAGGTTTACTTCTAGATTTTGTAGATCCTTACAAGATGCCCTAAGTACTAAACTTAGGTTTAGCACAGCCTACCATTCACAAACTGATGGGCAGACAGAGAGAACAATTCAGAATTTAGAAGTTATGCCTATGTCTTGTGTATTAGAAGTGAAAAGAAACTAGGATGTGTATCTACCTTTAGCTGAATTTGCTTATAATAATAGTTACCATTCCAATATCCAGATGGCTCCCTTTGAATCTTTGAATGGAAGAAAGTGCAGGTCACCCCTGTATTTGGTAAAGCTAGGGGAGAGAAGTCTTTTAGGCCCTGATTTGGTTGACCAAACCACAAGGCACATTGAACTTATCAGAGAGAAACTGCTAGCTGCCCAAAGTAGACAAAAGAGCTATGCAAATAAAAAGAGAAGGCCCCCAGAATTTAAAATAGGCGACACTATTTTTCTTAAGGTAACTCTGTTCACGGGAGTGGAAAAGTCTTTAAAAACCAAAAAGCTCGGTCTCAAATACATCAATCCTTTCCAAAATCTTGATTGGATCAAATTAGTAGCTTATAAACTTGCACTTCCTCTAAACCTTTCTCAGATTCATGATGTATTCCATGTTTCCCAGCTCAAAAAGTATAACCCAGACCCTTCACATGTCATAGAGCACGAATCAGTGTATTTACACGATAATCTATCATACTTTGAAAGGCCATATTGAATCATTGATGTTAAGACTAAACAACTGAGGAATAAGGACATCCCTCTGGTTAAAGTGGTATGAAAAAGACTATCCTCGGAGGAAGTAACTTGGGAGACAGAAGAAGAGATAAAGAGGACCTATCCACATCTATTTGAATAAGGTATGTTAAATTTTGTGGACAAAATTTTTTTAAGGGGGAAGGAAATGTAACATCCTAAGCTTTTAATAATGTTAGATAAATTTAAGGATGAGTAGAAAATACATATGACAAGTGATTAAGATGCTTAGTCATATGATTATAAGGCAAGCATAAGATAGGTAACATAGTTAATGTTGAATCACATAAACAAAATTCTTAGGATCATAATGGATAGAGAGAGGACACAAATATTTTTTTTTAGACATTACTAGTCTAGGATTAGTGATCAATTAAGACATATATGAACAAGGATTAAAATGTATAGTTGATGACAGTAAAAATCTTTATAAAATATGTGGTACCATTTCATGGTTAGAAGTAATATAAATAAGATATTTTTGGAGAATAAATTAGAGGAATAAGATACAAATATATTCCTTAGGATGCTACTAATTTAGGATTAGGAAAATAATAAGGAAGGAAGAAGCATTATGTGATGCTATATAAATATATATACATATTTCCTTTCCCTCCACCATACACACTATTATATATATATTTACACATGCAAAAGGAGGAGCTTTACGTGTGTGTATATATATATATATATGCATTTCTCTCATTTATGCCATGCATAGCATAATAGATATAGCCACCCATGCATGCATGTGTATTGAAACAAAAACACAACAGCCTTGGTAGGTTAAAAAGGATGAGTGCAGCGTAGGCAATACAAGCAGAAATAAGAGTTGGAATACAAGTAGAAACAAGAGTTGGAATACGAGCAGAAAAAAAAACACACATGCACGTAGGAAATATAAGCTGAAACATGCACCTAACCTTGCTCCACATTCAGTAGAAAAATGTCTCACACTTGCTCCTAAACCAAGCAAAAAAACATCCCACATGGCAGTAGGAAAACACGCCACCCCTTGCTCCTAAACAAAGCAGAAAAATGTCCCACACTTGCTCCATAAACCAAGCAAAAAAGCACACCCACATGGCAGCAGGAAAACAAGCCATCTTGCCCAGCATAATGCACGCCACATTTACACCAAAACCCAGCAGAAAACCTTGCCCCACATGTAGCAGAAACTCACACACCTGCAGCAGCTTCACGCCAGGAAAACAAAGCATCTTGCAACAGTTTTTTCTTGGCAGCCTAGATCCCTCTTACGTGTAAAACAATAGCCACCCTTTTAGCATAATATAATAGAGTTATGCATGCAATAATCCATGTGGAGAGGCAGAAGAAAACCTACTCCCTGCCCTGCAGAATCCAAGGGATTCCAGCAACCTTTAGCGCCCAGCAGCTTGCATCTTTGGTAGCAGCAGAAATGCCTAGACTTGCCTCACGCTAGCAGAAAAAATGAGAGAGGGAAGTAACCAAAAACTCAAGAGGCAAGAGGAATGAATAGGGATAGGGTAGCCAGGAAGAAGAAGGAGGTTGAGAGAGGAGGAAGAGAGTGAAGAACCAGATAAAAGAATGGAGAGTGTCCTTCCCTCACCATAAGGTAGTGAGAGTGAGAGTGAGTGCTGAGGTTTGAAGCCTTGATTAACCCATATTTGGTGCAAGAAATGTGGCTGAGTTGCAAAGGAAACCAAGAGGAGAAGGAAGCTGCAAATTGAGAGCCATAGGAGTAGATTTACATAAGGTAAGTCTAGCTTCTTATAAAATCCGGTTTTGAGTTTATTAGGTTAATTCTCGGGCCTGCATGGACAAATTTCTGTCTAAAATATGGAAACATGTTCAACATAGAAGTTGTAGCCCTATGTCCTAGCTTTGCATATCATTTGAAATCACATCAATTGGACTTAAAATGAGAGAGTTATACTCTAGGGAGTGATGAGAGGTAAGAATCGAGTCTGAAATCCAGGCTGGTGAAGAATAGCTTCTGTTTTCGAAGTTTTGGGACTAATTCATAAGGAATATTAAGTCGTGGTTAACATGCAAGTTGTAGATAAATTTTGCACGGTCACATATCCACTAGAATCAGAAAAGTTCGAATCCATATGAGTGAGTTAGGGTCAGATTAGTGAGTAAAGGTCATAGAGCATAGAAGGGTTAGGTTGAGAAAATAGAAACCTTTTTGCACCCAAAAATATTTGCTTAGTAAATTTATTTAATGGCCTTTAAATTCTCTAATTTTTGGTGATACGAGTCTTAAAATATTCATAATCAATTCTGGAAATTTTCATGAATTTTGAGAACCTACAACTAGGTCTTTTGCAATTAAAACCATGTTGAGGACAATTTGCTGGACAGCTTAGACTGTTTATGGAAAGAAAAAATATTGAAGAGGTTAGATGTTCAATTTTCGTATGAATATTTTATGAAATGTTATAAGAATCCTAATTAAGGATCCTACCAAATTTTATAAAATTATGGGTAGGGTAAGGCACATAATAAAATGTAGAAATTAGGTAAGTCAGGAAATGAGTCAGAACAGACCATAACAGGAGATAGCCTTAAATCTTGGGTTATTCGAGGGGACAAATGAATCATTTTTTACTTGAAATTTTTATGGTGACTATATAACATATCTAGGATGATTCATATAAAATATCATGAATTTTGAAATAGTTTTACTAATCCAAATGGATGCAAAACAGAATAAAAATGGAACCAAAATTAAATTCCACTGTCCTGGATATGGAGCTTGTTTTTGGGGTTGAATGGAAGAATTAAGGGATGAGAGAATTAAGAAATAAAATAAACAAGTAAAGGTACCTCCATACAAAATTTTATAATTTTTAGAGGACTTTTGTCATATTTAATAATAACCCAAAATCTCAACAATATCATAGTTTTGTTTTGAGGAGCAGAAGATTTTAAACTAGAGATTTATGACTTTAGGTACTAATATGCATGCATTAACCAAGAACTCTTATATGTTTTAGTTTGAGTTGCTGGTAGTAACATTGGCAGCCCTAGGAAGGAAGTGATTGTGCTGGAATTGAGGTAGCTAACTTTTCCTTAAAACACCTCTTTATGCTTATGAACTTGAAATTATGAATTTTCACTGATTGCCTGACTTTTACGCTATGATGAATGATGGTCTAAAGATATGTTATGTATGGATTCTCAGGAATTAGGGGGTGCACAAAAGGGTGCCAAGTAAGCCCTATTTCCCTCATGATTGGCCAATAATATATGCATAGCCCTTTGCAGGTTTGGTTGTATTGACTGCATTGGGTAAGTAGACCATGATGTTATGGGTCCGTGTGACCAAGATGCCATATGTATGATGTATGGTCAGTGCTTATGTTTCAGTGAAATAATTTGAGATGTTTTAAGGAATGAAATGTGCACTATTTTTTTTTTAAATTTGCTAGTTATTGAGATTTTCATCTCACTTTTTATGTCCACATAATCACATTCCAGGTACTCCAGCAAGAGGTGAGCAACAAAGGTCTCAAGGTTGACTCGTATGATCATGATTGTATTTTCCTTAGTTGTGTAATATATGTGGGATGGCCTAGATGAGTGCTAATTCCCGTTTAGACAGCTGATAATGTGATGTAATATAAGTTAAGGACTGTACCATTTTCTTTATGGCATGAGATCCCTTATGTTGTAAGTAATGCATATCATGCCTAGCTAGTTTCCTATAAGGAAATGAGATTTAAAAATGCTTGGAATAGCTTAAAGTACTTGTATGCTTATCCAAGACAGATAACTAACAATATAAGTGAATAGGTGAACTTATGGGCTAGGTGGTCATTGCCAAGAATTTATAAATAATATAAGGAACATTCTACGACCTAGATTTTGAGGGCGCTAGGCTCTTCTTCCTCTTTCCTTTCACTAACTTGCTCCTCTTCTTCAATTGCTCTTTCAGGCTCATCTCTCTTCTCTTCCTCCTTATCCTCCTCCTTTTCCACTGCCTCACCCAATTACCACTTCTCAAAGTGATAGCCTAGCAGTGTTCCCTTGGATTCTCAGGCTGGCCAGGGAATTTACCAAAATTTCTATTTGAAGAACTCGCTTGCTGTGCTATTTGAGTCTCTCGCATCTTATTATGTGTCGCAAGTGAGTCCACTTTAGAAGCTAAATCCTTTATAGCCTCATTCATCGAGTGATTATGGGCTATAAATTCCTCATTCTGTCTAATTTGTGTGGAGATGAAGTTTTCCATGAGCGCCTCCAGATTGGACTTTGGTTGAGGAGGTGGAGGATTGAATGGCCTCTGATTTGAAAGTCTGGAGGTTGCCTGAAATTATTCTGAGGCTACTAATTAGCATCCGGCTTGTAAGAGAGGTTCGGGTGATTTCTCCAGCCTGGGTTATAGGTATTGCTGTAGGGATTGTTTCTTTGGTTGTTCACAAAATTGGTCTGCTCACAATCCTGAGGTGCAGAGTTCCCAAGCTGACACTCATTGGCCATATGACCAACACCTCCACAAATCTCACAAGATGAAGGTGAAGAAGAAGAGGACCCAACATCATTGATGCTCAACTTATGCCATTTCTAAAACAAAGCATCAACTTTAGAAGTCAGATGGTTAAAGGCATCAACTTTATACATACCTGATGATTTCCTCAGCTGCCTTTCACTAGACCATGAATAGTGGTTTTGAGCCATATCTTCTATCAGTTCATATGCCTCATCAACCGTCTTGTTCATAATAGCTCCACCAGCTACAGCATCCATAAACATACGGGTGCTGTAGATTAGTCCATTGTAGAATGTATGGACTATGAGCCACTTCTCCAACCCATGGTGTGCACATACTTTAAGGAGCTCTTTAAATCGCTCCCAAGCCTCATATAATGACTCCCCATCCTTCTGAGCAAATGTAGTGATCTGATTCCTATGATGGGTCGTCATGCTTGGTGGGAAGTACTTGGCCAGGAAAGCTTGAAAAAGCTGTTGCGAAGTGGTGATGGACCTTGATGGAAGAGAATGCAACTATGCACGGGCCTTGTCCCTCAAAGAGAAAGGGAACAGTCTCAATCTGATGGCATCTGATGATACCCCGTTAAGCTTCAGGGTGTCACAGTACTCCAAAAAGACTAAAAGATGAAGATTAGGGTCTTCAGTAGGTGACCCTCCAAATTGATTCTACTGAACCATCTGCAAAAGAGAAGGCTTCAGCTCGAAATTGTTGGCCTCAACAACCGGTCTGACAATGCTAAGATTCAGGCCATGACTATCCGGGGTGGTAAAATCTTTAAGAGATCGGTTATCTCTTTCCACCAGGATAAGTGTAGAATTTTCTTACTGCTGTCTTTTTCTTATCCTTTGTAGGGTGCGTTCAATTTCCAGATCAAATTCAGCAATTAACTCACGGTTTCTTTGCATAAAAGAGAAACATACCTATAAGGGAAGAAAATAGGCAAAAATCAGCAAGATAAAATAATGCAGAAAAATTAAAAGAAAGTGATCTAGTCTAGCTATTTCACAATCTATCTAATATTGACAATTATTCTCCAGCAACGACGCCAAAAACTTATTGTGTCTATTTTACTAGTTACCGCAAGTGCACGGTGTAGCTGTAGCTAATCCGACGAGTACGGGTTGTATCCCACAGAGAACAATGTCAATTATTAGAGTGATGTAAAATATGCTATCTAAATCGATGCAATTTGATGAGAAAGTGTCACAATTGAATAGATGAAAACAACAAATTAAGCAACCCCTAGAGTTAGGGTTCACCACACTTATGATACTCAACAACAAGCATGTACCTCTAATTGCAATTATCTAAATTAGTTAGGGGATGGTTTAGCCTTAATTAACTAGCAACCTCTTTCAAGCATTACTAATCATACTTAGGTTAATCCAATTGCCTACTTTCGTGGTTCTTAGTTTAACCTAGGTTCATTAAGTTATATGCCAACCATGGAAGTCAAATAATTGGTTTTCTCTCGCCAACTAATTGATTCATTCCTAGAGAATCTCAAACTACTTTCGTGATTAAGATATCCCTAATTAACTATTAAGTTTAGGTTTTAATCTTCACCTTTCAGTTCATCAATTAAATACCTAAGATGTGATAGATTGGTGATCAGACATTCTATCAACTCATTCTTACATAAAATAGTTAATCCCAATCAATCTAGAAACAATCACAATTAGGGTTCCAACATTCAATCAAAGTATCATCATATCACAAGTGGGTTTACCGAAACCCTAGATAAAAGCTACTCACGCATTATATAATCAGAAACTAAATTTATATTCATCAAGTAAACCATGATAGTTCGGTACAATCTAAGAGAATGGATAGAGGTAGAAGTAGAGATACAGAACTGAAGTAGAAAGATGTAACCTGGTGTGCAGAAAAAGTAAAACTGAAATACAATCTTCCAATGCTGTAAATCCTATTCTAGAACATCAAATCCACAATGATTCCAGTAAAAATCTATCCTATGAGTGTTTTCTAAGCCTAAAAACTGAGTCTAAGGTGTCTCCTTCGGTCTCAATCCGTGCCTCTGCCTTTTCCCCCGCTTATGTATCAAGTTAGCAGCCAAAAACCCTAAAAATCACGTGTAGTACAAACCCGAAGCACAGCTGTGTTCCAGGACACGGCCTGGTTGTGCTTCGGGCTGGTTTCTGGAGGTTCTTTATAGCATCTTCCCAGCGCATGGCTTGGCCGTGTTGAGGGCTATCGAACTGCTTTGTTGCCAATTTTTGGTGTGTTGCTTCCTTGTTTCCTCCTTAGCATATCCTAAGTCCTTTTGGCTCTTCCCATGATTGTTTTCTCTTGCTTCTTTACCTCTTTTGCTTTTCTACAAACACGAAACAAACCACAGTAGTATCCAAAACAAAGTATAACCAAAAGCAGAGAAATAACCACAAGTTACTATGAATTAGAGGTAAAATATAGCCATTAAGTACTCAAAATTCCCCTTTATCACCAACCCGTGCCCTAACTGTGTTCTTCTCCCTTTCTTCAATCATCTCTCTTCGACTTCCCTTCCCCCATCTCCCTTCGACTTCCCTTCCCCCAAACCGAGCCCTAGCCTTCGTTCATCCCCTTCCTCCTTCTCCCTTACCCATTCGGTCTCACCCACTCCCCAATCCCCCACCCTCTCATTCTCCCTTTTCCTCTCCGTCTTCATTGCTATTCTCCCTAACTGAGACATCCACCCCCAATTTCCCTAATTCCTCGGCCTTTCCCTAAATTCCTACCCTAGCCCCATCCCTCTTTCTCCCATTCTCCCATCTCCACTCACCATTCTCTCTCACCCGTCTACTCTCCCACTCATACCAGTGTTTCCACTAACCCATTGCTGTATTATTGCCTTCATCATTTTGCTGCATCAGGTACTTTCTATTTCTAGCTTTGTTTTACTTTTCTGATTGAGACTTGCTGGTTGTTGCTGTTTCGACTGGTTTATGCATTTGAATAAGAATGGTTTATGTCATGCATTTCATTGTTTTGTTATCCTGTTTATGAGTTTCCCATTGCTGAATTACTGCATTGAATTCTTGCTGGATGGTATATATGCATAAGGCATTTCTCTGACTCACTGACTGCATTTAGAAACCAAACTCTGCCTGCTTAGAGCTCACCCTTCTGACTCTATACTTGGATAGTTTTGAAAATTTCAGCAGAGCTTGGTCACTTCATTCTAGAATATTCTGGTTGATTGGTAGCTTGAATTGCATTGGACTTTTAATACTTGTAATTTCTCCCACAAATTTGGATGAATGTGTGCTTGAATTACTGAATTCCGCATTAGAAAATATTTCTGGTTAGGTAGCTAATCTTTTCTCATTTGTTTACATGGGACCTTCTGTTTATTTGGACATGTGTGTTTGAACCTGAATAGATTGGATTAGCTTACTTGAATTCTACTGTTTGTGGTGTTCCCACTCCCCACTTACCAATTGTCTTGCATCTCAAAATGGGTCCCAAAAGAGCCCGAACAGGCCAACATTTTTTGCCAACATTTTTTTGGAAGTCAATTGCTATTGAGGGGCAGTACAGTGCATCAAGTTCTAAAGCATCTTTCATTTGCAACCCTACCTTCCAATATTTACAACGTCTTATGGCCCATACCGTTTTTGGTAGGGCTGAGAGTGATGGGGTTGCCAATCAAAGAGAGCTTTACTTTTTATATGCTATGGTAAACGGTACCAAAGTGGATACCAGAGCCTTTATGGCTCATCAGATGGCCCGGGTAGGTAGGGCAATGAATAGGAAGGTAGTAATAGGAGGCCTGGTTACTGTCATAGCTAGAGGGCTAGGATTTGAGGCTAATCTACTGGGAATGCAACTAGTGGTTGGCAACAATAGGATTGATTTGGAATCTTGCTTGCATATGAAACTAGTTGTCAAACAAAATGTTGAATACTGGTTGTATCTCCGTGGTCATTCACTCTTCCTCCTCCCTAACCCTTCTAGGACTGCAGTTACTAATAGGCAGAATTGGATATATCTAGTAGATGAGGATAGAGCGGATGGTGAGATTCCTCCTGAGGAGCAAGATGTCCCCCTTGAGCCACTTATAGCTCTTCCACCCCCTCCCTCTTCCCATTTCACTGACTGTATAGGTTCCTCATCTGCTCTACCGGAGGATCAGGCCTCTATTTCTTCCAGGCTCAGCCGCATTTAGGTCGAGCAACTTTCACAGAAAGCAACCCTGCATGCCATGCAAGACTCCATCCAAAGCATGCAGGGTATGATGCAGACTTGGTATACCTAGCACCTGGGTCAGCACCCACCTCCACCTGTAAAATCCTTAATTTTGTTTTATGAATTAATAAAAGTACAAAAGTATTCAAAGTAACATCCCTAATTTCGTTTCTTTTATTGATAAAGGTATATAAATATTTAATTAAGGAAATAAAATTTATTAGACAATTTTTAGATATCTAAGGAAATATAATCCTTAGAAATTCTTCACCTTATGTGTATGCATAGAAATGTTCTAACATTAATGGAATAGGTAAAGAGAGAAAACCTAAGAGGAAAAATTAGAAATAAATATACTAAAGAAAGTTGACATTCTTGGGTAAGGTAGATAAATTTTTGGAAACAAGTAAAGGTCTTAAAATTTCAAGAAAACATTGGATTAGGGTAATTTTTCCTAATTCAAGAACTAGAGTTACTAAGTTTAACATATTCACCCATACATTGGGCTTTCACCTATGGACACTTTATATAGAGTTTTTCCACTTCACATAAGTTTCTAGCAAGCCTATTGGATAAACTAAGCAAGAAATAAAACATAGACTTGGACTAGGATATAGAAATTGGATCGATAGCCCAAAAATTATGAAAATGTGTCCAAGCCCTCCAAGAATGGTAGAATTTTATCTAAAGCAAAGGAAATAGGTAGGAATAAGCCCAAATCCAAGAGGAAAAAAAAAAAAATCATGTGATAATATAATAAAGATTAGGTTACATGGCTTTAAGACAAAAATTTAGCAAGTGGTATGATAATACAAGACTTTAGGACAAAACATCTATATCCTATACTCATAATTTTAGCAAGTAGTATGATAATACAAGGCTTTAGGACAAAAAATCTATATCTTACACTCATAATTTTAGCAAGTGGTATGATAATACATGGCATTAGGACAAAACATTCCTATCCCACATAAATAATTTCAACTAAATAATGGAGATTCAATGGCTAGAAATTTGTCACCTAAAAAGGCAAACCTATCATAATTGATTAAGACAAAAGAAAAATGAAATGAATCCCTAAATCAAAGGGACATTGTTCCTTATCTTAAGAACATATTATCATAATTTTCAAAATACAAATCTTATTTTCCTATGCATATCTAGACTAAGGAAGAGGAAGACAAGAACATGAGTTGTTTGTTTTCCAAAAATTCAACCAAGTGCATCCTAATTGTGATAAGTTAGACCCATGATTATGAAAGGTGAATTATTTGATAGTCTATATAAGCAAAACCCACCCTTATAGCATTAGAATTTCGTCCAAGTGAGGGAGAGAAAAATAGAAGCAAGGTAGAGTGAGGAAAAGAGAGGTAGAAAGGAAGAAAGAGGAAGGAGAAATCTAGAGGACTAAGTGCTCCAAGTAAGTTTAACAATATTTCTTTTTGAAGAAAAGTTTTGAAATTTGTAATATTTATATGAGATTTTGATTTTATAACTTTAATGATTGGTCATGGATGTTGCTATATCATGTTACATATTATGTATGTTTGAATACTTAGGCTGGTGTAGATAGTTCTGCATAGGTATGGCTATGGGTGGCAAACTTTTAAGCTTCTATTTTTAAAATTCTGGGAAGAATTATTAAGGAATTAAAACAAATGGTTAACATAACAAATGTAGATCTATGTCTCACAGATTTTTAGCCACTGGAATCATTCCATTTTGAGTTCATATGAGGTAGATATGGTCTGATTAGTAAGCAAAGGTCAGAAAATGGTTAATCAGTGAAGAAAGCTTCTGTGTTTTAATTTCTAGGAACATTCTGTAGGGAATTAAAACAAATGGTTAATATAAAAAATGTAGATATATTCTCACGGATTGTTAGCCACTGGAATCATTCAATTTAGAGTTCATATGAGGTAGATATGGTTTGATTAGTAAGCAAAGGTCAGAAAATAGATAATCAAGGAAGAATATATTAGGCTAGCTTCTATGTTTTAATTTCTGGGAACATTCTATAGGGAATTAAAATTAATGATTAACATAAAAATTATAGCTATATGTGTCAAGGAACACTGTAATCACTCAATTTGGAATTCTCATTAGAGAGATATGGACAAATTAGTAGGTAGCAGTCAGAACTTACCCGAGAAGAAATAACCTATACTTTGAGGGAGTAATATCACTATGATTTTTAATTTTTCACTAAACTACTAAACATATTCGTTTTAGATAATTGTTGTATCTTTAAATTGACACCAAGATGACCTAAATCGGAGTTAAATTGAGTGAGTTATGCTCTAATTAGTAAGAGAATGTCAGATAGGATGAAAACCTGCATCAAGAAAATAAAGGAATAAAATTAATATTTAAAAAAGAAGAAGAATCTTATAAATGAAAAGAATAAATGACTAGAAGATGCTATAGCCATTGCCAATGCATGAACTTCTTACCATTCTAAGTGTGTAATTTTGACATGGAAATATTTTGATGAAACATTATGGTATGTGAGTATAATGAACATACTTATTATTGAAATCATATTTTTGCCTATTATTGTAAAAAGAAAAGAAATAAGCACAGTCACATGGTAATCCGTGTGGTTCACCAGTAGAGGATGCCCTACCAATGCTTATGATTATGAGAAAAGAAAGATAAAGTGTGCCATTTCGGACGGAACGAGAAAAGCCTGTACCAGAGAGTAGAAAATACTCAACTTGACCAGGGTAGCTTGATATGAGAATAAATTGATAGTTATCATATGATATTATGAAATTAGTCAATCTTGCCATACATGTCATTACTATACGATTCTCATGTACATAGATAAAGTACATTCATGTGACCAAAGATATTTGCTGTAGTTTATACAGATGAACATGACATGATGAGCTATATTGATGATAATTTATTGTTGAACTTACTGGGATTTAAATCTCACTATATTTTCATGTCATGTTCAGAAAATTAGTTATGCAGATTTTTCTATGGCTATGGCTTTTAGTGCATTTTGGATAGAGTTACTCTATGATGGGCAGATCCTAAATAAAATGTTTGTGGGCGAGTTGGTTCAGATCCTGGTGAAGGTGCAACCACCCGCACCTGTTTCTCTGGAATTGGTCAACCAGAATAAATAAGATGTAGATATTTATGTGTTTGAATTGTTGTACGTACATTTTGATTAATGACGTGTATATTGTATAATAATAAATAAATAAAAAATTTGTTACACCACTACCACTGGATGACCAGTGAGTACATAAGTTCCTTCTCCCCTTTGCCTGTATTTTCTATTATTTCTGACATTGAGGCCACTGTCTGATTTAAGCATGGGGGAGTAGACTTACGTATTTGATTTTTGCTGCCTGAGTTTATGATCTGCACTAGCCACTTTTATTTGCTGATTTAGTTGTTCTTTGCATGTATATATTGTACATATCACATTCCTTTTGTCTTGTTGCATAATCACATAGTTGTTGTTTCCAAGATAGACTGGTGTAGTATAGGTTGATTTTAGCTCATGACATGTGATGCACAATAGGATATGAAATAAGTAGTTATTATTTTAGTATCTCCCTTCTAGCATTAAACCTCTAATTTTTTTTGAAAAATATCTCTCTAGTGTGCTGTGAATTGTATGATATGGCTGGTTTTAACACTATAAGAGTGTGAATGTACGGAGAGGTGAAAAATGAGGGTTTGTGACACCTAAAAAGTTTTCACTCTGAGTACCCCCTTCAAGGCACCAAACAGGCCTTAGTATGAGTACCTAGATGCCTTTACTCTAGTGAGATGGAGCATAAATGCACTCACTACATATTTCTAAAAGAAATGATGAATGAAATAGATAAAAGAAAAAGAAAAAGAAACAAATGAGAATGAAATAAAAGAGCATGAGTAAGAAAAAAAAGAGAGTGATAACATAGAAATAAGGGTAAGGCAAAATAGGGAGATCTAAAGGATGAGGTGGTCTACTTGAGTGTTTGAAAATCAGTCTGATGTATACAACCAATGGTAACAGTAGAAACAGATACATAATAGGAGAAGTTTTGGTTTGGTTTTAGAAGAATAGAGACTATCTAATAAATGTCTATTCATATATTTATTGTGTTCACATTGATTGAGTGACAAATTACCTGTATTGCACTTTTCTATCTTCTGGAATCTGATTGCATCTTTCCCCCTTCCTGTTATGACATGTTATTTGCTTGAGGACAAGCAAAGGTTTAAGCATGGGGGAGTTTGATAAAGGGGAATTTTGAATACTTAATGGCTATATTTTATCCCTTAATTCATAGTAACTTGTGGTTATTTCTCTGCTTTTGGTTATACTTTTCTGTAGATACTGTTGTGGTTTGTTTTGTGTTTGTAGGAGAATAAAAAAGGCAAAGAAGCAAGAGAAAACAAACATGGAAAGAGCCAAAAGGTCTTGGGATATGCTAAGGAGGAGACAAGGAAGCAACACACCAAAAATTAGCAAGAAAGCAGTTCGGCAGACCCCAACACAGCCAGGCCGTGCTTTGGGCAGATGTTGCAGAGAACCTCCAGAAACCAACCCAAAGCACGGCCAGGCCATGTCCTAGAACACGACCGTGCATCGGGTCCGTACTACACGTGATTTTTAGGGTTTTTGGCTGCTAACTTGATACATAAGCGGGGAAAAAGGCAGAGGGAGAGACAGAGACCAGAGGAGACACCTTAGACTCAGTTTTTAGGCTCAGAAAACACTCCTAAGTTAGATTTTTGTTGGAATGATTTTTGATTTTATGTTATAGAGTAGAATTTTTATAACATTGAAGGTTGTATTTCAGCTTTACTTTCCTGTACACTAGGTTACATCTTTCTACTTTAGTTCTTTATCGGTACTTCTACCTCTATTCATTCTCCTTAGATTGTACTGAATTATCATGGTTTACTCAATCAATATGAATTTGGTTTCTGATTATATGATGTGTGAGTAGTTTTTATCTAGGGTTTCGGTAAATCCACTTATGATGTGATGATACATTGTGCTAATTGAATCATTGGAACCCTAATTGTGTTATCCATGGTTAATTAGGATAAGCTATTATGCATTGACTATATGAGTTGATGATTGTCTGGCCAACGTTTAATCACGTCTTAGGATATTAATTGATGAACTAAAAGGTGAAGATTAATACCGGAACCTAATAGTTAATTAGGGATATCTTAATCACAAAAGTAGTTTAAGATTCTCTAGGATTGAATCAATTAATAGGCAAGGGAAAACCGATTAATTGTATTCCATGGTTGGCATAGAACTTAATGGACCTAGGTTGAACTAAGAACCACGAAAGTAGGTAATTGGATTAACCTAGGTACGATTAGTAACGCTTGAAAGAGGTTGCTAGTTAATTAAGGCTAAACCATCCCCAATAACCTAGATAATTGCAATTAGAGGTACATATTGAGTGTTGAATATCATAAGTGTGGTGAATCCTAACCCTAGGCTTTGTTTAATTGATTATCTTTATTTATTTAATTGTGACACTCTCTAATCAAATTACATCGATTTAGATAGCTCGTTTCATATAATTCTAGTAATTGACACTGTTCTTTGTGGGATACGATCCGTACTCGTCGGACTAGCTACAGCTACGCCGTGTGCTTGCGATTATTTAGTGAAACATACACACACAAGGTAACATGAATGCACTTTATCTATGCACATGAACATCATACAAAAATGAAATGTATGGCATGAATAAATATTTTCAGAATATCATATGATGACTATCAACTTATTTTCATATCAAGCTATCTCGGTCGGGGTGAGTATTCTCTACTCTTCAGTATGGGCTTTTCTCGCTCCATCCAACATGACACACTTTCTCTTTCTTTTCTCATTAACATAATCATAGCCGTGAGTAGGGAATCCCCTACTAATGCACTACACGAACCGCCATATGATCGTGCTTGTCTCTTTTTTTTTCTTTTCTTTTCACGTTAATAGCCAAAAATATGATTTCAATAACAAGTATGTTCATTATACTCACATGCCATAATTTATTATCAAAGCATAATCATTACTAAAAATCATTGGTATAATAAAATCTTGCCATAAACATAATTATTTTCAAATATCACTTTATAAAATATTTTTATGTCAAAATTACACACTTAAGATGGTAAGGAGTTCATGCAATGGCAATGACTATGGCATACACTAGTCATTTATTATTTTTATTTATAAGATTCTTCTTCTTTTTTAAATATTATTTTTCTCTCTCACTAAACAGAGCATAACACCCTCATTTTAAATCCAATGATCTTAGTGTCAATTGAAAAATAAGACAATCCTCTAAAACCCTTATGTTGAAAATTTTAGTGAAATCTTAAGTAATCGTGGTGTTATTACTCCCTCAAATTCAATGTTATTTCTTCTCAAGTAGGTTCAAACATCTACTTACTAATCTCACAATATCTCCCTCATACTTTCTCCAATTGAGGTGATTTGAAAGCCTATAAAAAGGTAAGACAATTATATACAACTTTGATGTTTATCTTTTCTTCAGATTTCTTATTAATTATTCCCAAAAAATAAAAAACAAAAATGGTTATATTTACTGTAACATCCTTAATTTCGTTTCTTTTATTGATAAAGGTACATAAAAAATTAAATTAAGGAAATAAAATTTATTAGACAATATTTTAGATATCTAAGGAAATATAATCTTTAGAAATTCTTCACCTTAGGTATATGCATAGAAAATGTTTCTAACATTAAGAGAACAAATAAAGAAGGAAAATCTAATAGGAAAGAAATTAGAAATAACATACTAAAGAGATGCAAAATTCTTGGATAAGGAAGATAAATTTTTAGAAACAAGTAAAGGTCTTAAAATTTCAAAGAACATTGAATTAGGGTAATTTTTCCTAATTCAAGAACTATAGTTACTAAGTTTAAAATCTTTACCCATACATTGGGCTTTTACCTATGGACACTTCATATAGAGTTTTTCCACTTCACATAAGTTTCTAGCAAGCCCATTGGATAACCTAAACAAGAAATTAAACATAGACTTGGACTAGGATATAGTAATTTCACAAATAGCCCAAAAATTATGAAAATGTGACCAAGCCCACCAAGAAAGGAAGAATTTTATCCAAAGCAAAGAAAATGGGTAGGACAAGCCCATAATGGGTAGGAATAAGCCCAAATCCAAGAGGAAAACTAAAATAAAATAAATTAGATGATGATATAATAATAAGAATAAAGATTAGGTTACATGGCATTAAGACAAAAAATTTAGCAAGTGGTGTGATTCTACATTCATCACTTAAGCAAGTGGCATGATAATACAAGGCTTTAGGACAAAAACATCTATATCCTACACTCATAATTTTAGCAAGTGGTATGATAATACATGGTATTAGGACAAAACATTCATAGCCCACACAAATAATATCAACCAAATAATGAAGATTCAAGGGCTAGAAATTTGCCACCTAAAAAGGCAAACCTATCATACTTGTTTAAGAGAAAAGAAAATGGAAATGAATCCCTAAATCAAAGGGACCTTGTCCCATATCTTAAGAACATATTATCATAATTTTCAAAATACAAATCTCCTTTTCCTATGCATATCTTGACTAAGGAAGAGGAAGACAAGAACATAAGTTGTTTGTTTTCCAAAAATTCAACAAAGTGTATCCTAATTGTGATAAGGTAGACCCATGATCATGAAAGGTGAATTATTTGGTGGTCTATATAAGAAAAACCCACCCTTACAACATTAGAATTTCGTCCAAGTGAGGGAGAGAAAAAAATAGAAGCAAGGTAGAGTGAGGAAAGGAGAGGAAGAAAGGAAGAAAGAGGAAGGAGAAGTCTAGAAGACTAAGTGCTCCAAGTAAGTTTAACAATATTTCTTTTTGAAGAAAACTTTTGAAACTTATAATATTTGTATGAGATTTTGATCTTAGAACTTTTATGATTGGTCATGATGTTGTTATATCATGTTACATATTGATCTTACATGTGATGTATGTTTGAATACTTAGGTTGGTGTAGATAGTTCTGCATGGTTATGGCTATAGGTGGCAGAATTTTAAGTTTCGGTAATTTAATTTCTGGGAATTATTGGTAGGGCATTAAAATAAATGGTTAACATAAGAATTAAAGATAAATGTGTCATGGATTTTTAGCCACTGGAATCATTCCATTTGGAGTCCATATGAGGTAGCTATGTTCTGATTAGTAGTCAAAGGTCAGAAAATGAATCATCAGGGAAGAATATGTTAGGATAGCTTTGGTAATTTAATTTCTGGGAATTATTGGTAGGGAATTAAAATAAATGGTTAACATAAGAATTAAAGATATGTATGTCATGGATTTTTAGCCACTGGAACCATTCAATTTGGAGTCCATATGAGGGAGATATGAGCCGATTAGTAGACAAAGGTCAGAAAATGGGTCATCAGGGAAAAATATGTTAGGATAGCTTCGGTATTTTAATTTCTGGGAATTATTGGTAGATAAATTATTAACATAAGAATTAAAGATAAATGTGTCATGGATTTTTAGGCACTGGAATCATTCAATTTGAAGTCCATTTGAGGTAGATATAAGCTGATTAGTAAGCAGAGGTCAGAAAATGTTTATTCAGAATATGTTATTAAAGCTTTAGTTTTTGAATTTCTGGAAAATATTCTGTAGGGAGTTAAAATCGTACGCCAAGATAACAATTATAGATATAGGGCTCATGGATTTTTACCAACTGGAATAACTCAATTTGGAGTTCAAACTTGGGAGATATGGTCTAATTAGTCAGTAAAGGTCAGAACTTACACAAGAAGAAATAATCTGTACATTTAGGGAGTAATATCACCTTGATTTCTTAATATTTCGCTACAATGTTCAACATAATAGTTTTAGATAATTGTTTTATCTTGAAATTGACACTAAGATCACCTACATCAGAGTTAAATTGAGGGAGTTATGCTCTGATTAGTAAGAGAAGGTTAGATAGGATGAAAACCTGCATCAAGAAAATAAAGAAATAAAATTAGTATTTTAAAAAGAAGATGAATCTTAACAAATGACTAGTATAGCCATAGCCATTGCCATTGCATGAACTTACTACCATTTTAAGTGTGTAATTTTTAACATGGAATTTACCCTAGTACTCATATAAATTTACAAGAAGTTTTGAAAGTACCGGTTTTATTTGAAAAATTTTAGTATGCTCCGTGGTTGCAGTATTTTCACATCAGAAAAGAATTATTCTAGTTACTGGAAAACAAAATTGTGATTTGTGAAAAGTGCATGTCTAAGGAAAGCTCTGGCAAGGAAAGACATGGTACTTAAGCGTGTCCATTAGTGACCCACCTCTCTTTCCTGGGAACTTTTCTGGTGCGCTGTTTACAGACTACAATTACTATCCAGTTACCAAGGTATTAGTATGGAATTTTGACATGGAAATGTTTTATAAAGTGATATTTTAAATGGTTATGTTCATGGCATGATTACCAATGATTTATGGTAATAGTTATATTTTGATGAACATACTTGTTATTGAAAGCATATTTTTGGCTATCATTGTGAAAAGAAAAGAAATGAGCACGGTCACATGGCAATCCGTGTGGTGCACCAGTAGGGGACGCCCTACCAACGGTTATGATCATGTTAATAAGAAAAGAAAGAGAAAGTGTGCCATGTCGGACGGAGCGAGATAAGCCTGTACCGAAAAGTAGAGAATACTCACCCTGACCGGGGTAGCTTGAAGTAAGAATAAGTGGATAGCCATCATATGAAATTCGAAAAATAGTTATTCATGCCATACATGTCATAACTGTATAATTTTCATGTGCATGATAAAGTGCATTCATGTGACCTAAAGATATTTTCTGTAGTTTATACAGCTGAACATGACGTGATGAACTATATTGATGGTAAATTATGATTTATTGTTGAACTTACTGGGATTTAATTCTCACTATATTTCCATATCATGTTCAGAAGAATAAATATGCAGATATTCTCTATGACACTTATTATCTCTGTACGTTGGATCGAGGTGCCCTACCTTGGGCAACTTCCAGTTATTTCTGATGTAACTGTCGTAGATGTAACTGAGATTCCGGTGGACGTGCCACCCGAACCAGTGTCCCCGGAAGTAGTCGATATAGATGATTAGAACTAATATGTATCTTTGTACAAATGTTTGTAAAATAATGGTGTGTAGTTTGTAAAATAATAGTGTGTATGGAAACTCAGTATTGTATAAATTAAATAAATGTTATATTGAGTTAAGTTGTAACGAGGTAATAACTTCATGGTATTTAAAAAAAAAAAAAATTTACATAAATGGAGTTGTTACATTTACTACCCTGGATTCTAGACTGATTCTGACCTCTACTCATTAATAAACCATATCTCCTTTATATGGACTCCAAATTAAGTGATTTCAGAGCCTAGAGATCAGTGATACATATATCTATATTTACTATGTTAACAATTTCCTTTAATGCCTTACAGAGTTTGCCCAGAAATTCAAACACATAAGTATACTTAACATATTCTTCCCTGGTTAGCTAGTTTCTAACTGCTGCTTATTAATCTGACCATATCTCTCTCATATTGATTCCAATTTGAATGATTCCAGTGGCTAAAAATTTTTTATACATATATCTATGTTTATCATGTTAAGCATTTTTTTTAATTCTCTACAGATTTATCCCAAAAATTCAAACATTGAAACATGCTTAACAGATTCTTCCCTAGTTAACTATTTTCTGACCACTGCTTACTAATCGGACAAAATCTCCCTCATATGGACTCCAAATTAAGTGATTCTAGTAGCTAAAAATCCATGAGACATAGATATACAGTTTTCAAGTTAACAATTGTTTTTAAATATTATTTTCATCTTTTCATTTTCTTTATGCTTGACCTTTAGTTAATTTTCTCCTACTTATATCATTTCCAACACATGTCTTCACAAATTTTATAGGGCATTCTTTTCTAATTTGATTTCTATTATTACTCTATAGTTAAAGAGGTTCATTTAGGGTAGAAAATTGTCGAAAATAAGTTTTATCAGCTCCCAACACGGCCTAACCCTGTTTCAAGACACAGCCTGGCCATGTTCCAAGACACGGCCATACTTGAAAAATACTTCAAACATACTCAAAATCAGTCAGAATACGGTCTACTTGTGTTGAAGCAACCCAAAACACAGCCTGGCTATGTTCATTGACCTTTCCTAACTTATTTAACCATATCTCCCTCGTATGGACTCCAATTGAAGTGATTTCAAAGCCTATAAAAAAATAAGACAATTATCTACAACTTTCATGTTTATAACGTCTTCAGATTCCTTACGAATTATTCGAAAAAAATTAAAAACAAAAATGCTTATATTTACCACCCTAGATTCTAGACTAATTCTAATCTCTGCACATTAATCAAACTTATCTCCCTCATATGGACTCCAAATTAAGTGATTTCAGAGCCTATAAATCATGTTAAGCATTTCTTTTAATTTTAGAGCCTATAGATTCCTCCATTCCCTTAGCTTTTCTAGCATCTTAAATAAGAGAAGGAGGATGAGTTTTGAACCCTAAGGATGAAGAGAAAATATGGATTCAAGTATAGATTAAGCTAACTTACCTTGAATACTTAGTTCTCTAGACTTCTCCTTCTTCTCTTTTCCTCTCTTTCTATCCTTTTCTCACTTTACCTTCCTTATGTTTTTTCTCTCCCTCACTTGGACGAAATTATAATGTTATAAGGGTGGGTTTTGCTTAAATAAACTATCAAGTGGTTTAACTTTTATAATCATGGGTCTACCTTATCACAATTAGGATGCACTTGGTTGTTTTTTGGGGAAAGATAACTCATATTCTTGTCTTCCTCTCCCTTAATCAAGATATGCATAGCAAAAGGAGATTTGTATTTTAAAAATTATGATAAAATGTTCTTAACACAAGGGACAAGGTCCCTTTGATTTAGTGATTCATTTCTTTTTTCTTTTGTCTCACTCAAATATGATAGATTTGTCTTTCTAGGTCGTAATTTTCCAGCCCTTGAATCTCGTTTGCTTGGCTGAAATTATTTGTGTAGGATAATGATGTTTTGTCATAATGCTATGTATTATTACCTACTTGTTGAAATTATGAATGTAGGATATAAATTTTTTTTCCTTATGCCTTGTGACTTAATCTTGATTATTATTACATTACTATTTTCTCACATGATTCTTATTTTTTTCCTATAAGATTTGGGCTCATTCTTATTCATTTTCTTTACTTTGACTAAAATTCTACCTTTCATGGAGGCTTGGCCACATTTTCACGGTTTGTGGATTATTGGTCTAATTTCTATATCCTAGTCCAAGTCTATGTTTGATTTCTTACTTGGGCTATCCTATTGACTTACTAAAAACTCATGTGAAATGGAAAAACTCTATATGAAGTGTCTATAGGTGAAAGCTCAATGTTTGGGTAGAGATGTTTAAATTTAGAAACTCTAACTCTTGAATTAGAAAATAAATTATCATATCCAATCTTATTGAAATTTTAAGACCTTTACTTACTTCCCAAAAATTTATCTTCCTTACTCAAGAATTTCGCCTCTCTTTAGTATGTTATTTCAAGTTTTTCCCTATTAAATTTTTCTCTCTTTACTTATTCCCTTAATGTTAGAAACATTTTCTATGTATACACATAAGGTGAATAATTTTTAAGGATTATATTTTCTTAGATATCTAAAAATTATCTAATAAATTTTATTTCTTTAACTAAATATTTATGTACCTTTATTAAGAAAAGAAACGAAATTAGAGTGTTACACTTAGAGATTATATTGAAGGTTAACCCTTTTTACAGAAATCTTCTAATCTTTAGTTTTTTTTGGATAAATCTCGATTGGTCTTTCAATAAATCTTATTTCTACATTGATATCTACGTCAAAGTATTAGGTATATGTGCGGTAGATTTGAGATATGAGAGTTTGATACTGAAAAGAAAATTTGGTCATGTCATTGGTGCCCTAATCAATAATATTAAAATAATATATACTTATTATTATTTTAGATGTATAATATATATATATATATATATATATATATATATTAATATAAAATTTTTTATACTGTGTCAAATATCTAGTACAAAGTGATCTAGTGGCATGTAGAGAGATATGTTTTTTTTGGGTAAATATTAAATAAATTTTTTTATGATTTGGTCTTTTTGAATTTTATTCTCGTCATTGTGTCACTTTTTTTTATTCTTCTATTATAGCATAATTGCACTAAGAGTTATTTTTCTTCGAGTTTCAACAAATTAAACATGCAAAAGATACACGATAGTTCATTGGATTAGCGCTCATCCCTTGTGGATCTAAACCATTTAAATAGTCTGTTTCCTTTCTTTCTATTGGTATATTTAACAATATGTTAATAGAGAAAATTATAAAAAATAAAGTGACACATTTAAAACATGTAGAGCCAAAATGCAAAGGGGCCAAATCATAGAGAGTATAATTAACATTTTGTCTTTCTAATATACTTTTGATTGTTTCACAACTCAGTAGCATTACTAAATTCTAAAACATAAAATAAAATAAATTTATTTTATTGTCAATACATGCATTTATACAGTTTTATATAAACATTGTATTTGAAAATATAAGGATTATGATCACTTTTACTTAAATGGGTAGCAATCTAGCTTAATAAAACTAAAAACATAGAAATTGGATTTTTTTTATAAAGTAAAATATTTTGAACTTTTTTTATTGCGTAAAATACATTTATTCTCTTTATTTTTAATATATATATATATATATATATATACCCTCAAATCAATTACCATTAATTCAACAATTTTCTAATGTTTCAAATAACATGGATATTAAGTATCATTTAAAAAACTAAATGATAATATTTTTAACATAAGAGAGAGAGAGATACACACACACACACACACACACACACAGATATATATATATATATATATATATATATATATATATATATATATATATATATATATATATATATATATATAGGTGATTGTGTGTAAAGAATTCTTAAGGTGAAGTTCTCTAACTAATTGATAGGTATTTCACTAAGACATATCTTCGGTGAGTAGAGTTAAAGAGGCTAAGTTAAAGTAGTATAGGATTTTATTATAATATAATCTGAAGTAGGTTATTAGGTAAGTAAGAACTCCAATATTTAATATGTTGTGAGAGGTGAAGGTCCATGTTTTATAGATTAAGATTTTAGAGTACTTATCCTATGTTTAAATTAGTTAAACCTTTATGTAATCAACTATGAAAAAGTTATACATATAAGTCTTTCATTTAAGAAAATTCACATAACAACATTAGATTATATGAAACTAGCACAGTAATGATTATGCTATTTTTAATAAGGAATAGAAATTTTAGTTTTAGAATAATGGGATGATTAGAGGCTTTTTTTGTGTATAAATGTGAAAATGATTCTTAAATCTTAAGAGCCTGGTTACTTTAAATAGAAGAGGAAATCTAAAATTATCCTATAAATATAAGTATCCATGAACTGATATTACTCTTTGTAGTAAGAAACAAATATATATAAATTTTGAAGTTTAGGCACCTAAGGATAAATGAAGATTTATCCATCTCTTGCTGTGTGCTTGGGATAATCTGTGTTGGAGCCACTTCGATTGTCCTCTTAAGTGATGGTGGGGCAAACCTTAGCACATATGTTGATTTTAGGCAAATTCCAAAATAGCAAAGCATGGAAGAAGACTGAACCATATTAGATCCATTAAGTGATTCTCTTTGGCGGTGGTGGCACAAACTTTAGCATAGATGCTGAGTTTAGACAAATCTAATAGTAACAAAAAACGAGAGAATTCTGGGCTCTAATATAGGGAAAACTTTATGGTTTTGATGCAAAATCCATATAATTAAAATAATTCAAGATATTATATAAGCTAGGACAAAATAGATTAAGTTAAATTAAAATTAAATAGGAGAAGACTAAACAAGTGAAGATAAAATATAATATAGATAAAATTTTAATTTTTAATCCATATCAGTAATAATTAAAAATATTGTACTCAGCCTCTAAGATGTTTGGTAAATACTTATAAATATTATACATAAATATTGGGTTAAAAGTGCAAGTTTTGTTTTTGGTAGAACATGTATACTTGAGTATATACATAAGGTTCATAAGTAAGAAGTTAACTTTTAAATAAATTTTAAACTAGTTGGTAAAAGAATATCTTTTCAATTAGGTGTTGGAAATATGAGTTTAAGGAACCAAATTCCAACATTTGGTATACACTTTTTCTGTTTGAGATAAATCATTGGTGTAAAGAGAATTAAATGTGGTGATGAGTGGTTTTGATTTTGCTAATTTAAAAGACACGCTTTGGGTTTTAGATAAAAGTCATAAGATTCACATTTTCTCTTTTATATGGTTTTTAGATAAAAAGGACCCTGCTGAAAGTTTTGACAGATACGTAGCTGCTGGTGAGCCCAAAGTAAATTTATTTTGGGTTCCTTATCGTTTGGAATTGCATTTGTATGTTGAAGAGTCTAGAGTTGCTCCAATACTATAGGTAGGGTTCACGCCTCCGATGTGTGTCTATAAAATGTTTTCATGAAGTGCTATATTAAATAATAAATATAGTATGAATGTGATGAATAATTTTTATCTATTTAATTATTAGAGGTGTATATATATTCATAGTTTTGAAGCTAGATTTTTACTTATATACTGAGTTAGATGAATGTTTTTTATAACAGGCAAGATATTTTATGATTTGTTTCAAAGAATGTATCTCCACTAGTTAGGCTTATGGAATGAGATAATCTTCATTTCATTCTGGTCACATGCTTAGAAATTTGGGCCATGACACTAGTCACAGACTATATTTAATTATCAAATGCCTAAACTAATATTGATTTACAATATATAATGACTTTAAACAATATTCGTGTTTTTTTTTAGGAAATTAAGAGTGAAGTCCTACATATTTTTTAGATTTGAAAACAACTTGTTGGAGTTTCAGATATTGCTAATTAATGGTGTTTTAGATAGCTAGCAATCGAATTTAATATTTTCATTGAATCTTAACATCTTAATGAATGATTATGTTATGTATTTCTTTAAAAATGACTAAATAGTAATATATTTTTAAAATATAAGGGAGGGCTGTGTATATTTTCTAAATAGAGAGAGAAAATGTGTATTTCATATCAAATTCAATGGAATTTGAAGTATTTTACTCTAATGTTTTTAAAATATAAGGAGTTCTTAGTATATTTTTGAACATAGAAGGAAGGATAAGTGTATTTAGTTCAAAACTTAAGAGATGTCAAAGTAGTTTACTTTTCTTTAATAACTATTGAATTTTTGTCACGCCCCTAATTTTAGAGCACGTGAAACATATACTTTACGATAATATATTTTCTACAACATGTATAATACACTCTTTTATAGATATGTATTTCCATATATATACCAAATCTATAAACATCAAAGTATAACAGAAACAGGGATCCTACTTGTGGCGTTCAAAGCATATTCTAAAGTACAAATACAATATAAATCAAAATCTATGAGCTATGGAAACAAAGTAGGCTCACCCAGAGATCATGTCGTCTAGCTAGTTAACTATCTGAAGTGAAATGAACAAACTCTATATCCTTATCTGAAAAAAATATAAATATCGTATAGTAAGTTTGACAACTTAGGGAGCAAATAATAATTCCTATGACCTCTCAGGTCAACATATAGATGTACTCATATTTTAAAATTTGTCATAGAAAATACAGTTTAGAAGTACATTCATATAGGACCCGTATTTCGAATATTCTCAGTTCATATCACATTCAGATATTCAAAATCATATGCAATACGTGTAGTACCTCGAAAACTAGTGCCATTTTTTTTTTCTAAATCATAACATGTTCTCTGATACCAACAAATGTAACACCTCCAAAATATAAACCGTAAAAGGTTCCTTATACTCCATAAATTCTTGGCAATGACCACCTACCCATACATTAACCTATTAACTTACATTGTGCCATTTGATTCTTGAGAAAGCATACAAGTACTTCGAGCTATTCTAATTATTTCCAAGTCTCATTTCCTTATAGACAACTAGCTAGGCATGATATGCATTACTTACAACATAAATGATCTCATGCTATAAATAAAAGGGGTACAACCCATAAATTATATTACATCACATTATCAGCTGTCTAAAAGGGATTTGGCACTCATCTAGGCTATCCCGCATAACTGGTACACAACCAAAGAACATACACTCATGATCATATGAGTCAACCTTGAGACCTTGTTGCTCACTTCTAGCTGGAGTACCTGGAATGTGATTATGTGGACATAAACAGTGAGATGAAAATCTCAATAGCTAGCAAATTTTTCAGAAAAATAGTGCACATTCCATTCCTTAAAACATCTCAAATCATTTCAAATCATTTCACTGAAACATAAGCACTGACCATACATTCATCATACGGCATTATCATACGGCATCTTGGTCACATGGACCCATAACATCATGGTCTACTACCCAGTGCAGTAAATACGGCCATACCTGCAAAGGGCTATGCATCTCCTATTATTGGCCAATCGTGAGGGAAATGGGGCTTACTTGGCACCCTTTTGTGCACCCCCTTAATTCCCGAGAATGCATACATAACATAACTTTAGACCAACATTCATCATAGCATCAAAGTCAGGCAATCAGTGAAAATTCATAATTTCAAATTCATAAGCATAAAGAGTGTTTTAAGGAAAGGCTAGCTACCTCAATTCCAGCATAAACACTTCATTTCCAGGGCTGCCAATGTTACTACCAGCAACTCAAACTAAAACATATAAGAGTTCTTAGTTAATGCATGCATATTAATACCTAAAGTCATAAATCTCTAGTTTAAAAGCTTCTGCTCCTCAAAACAAGACTATGATTTTGTTGAAATTTGGGGTTGCTATTAAATATGACAAAAGTCCTCTAAAACTTCTAAAATTTTGTATGGAGGAACCTTTACATGTGTATTTTATTTCGAAATTCTATCGGCCCTTAAGTCTTCCATTCAACCCCAAAAACTACCTCCATACCCAGGACAGTACAATTTAGTTTCAGTTTCATTTCTATTCTGTTTTTCATCCATTTGGATTAGTAAGACTACTTAAAAATTCATGATATTTTATATGAAGAATTATAGACATGTTATATAATCACCATAAAAATTTCAAATAAAAACTAATTCTTTTGGCCCCTCAAATAATTCGAGTTTTAAGGCTGTCCCTGGTTATGGCCTGTTCTGCCTCATTTTCAGACTACCACATTTCTACATTTTATTATGTGTCTTAAACTGCCCATAATTTTCTAAAATTTGGTAGGATCATTAATTGAGATTCCTTTAACATGTCATAAAATTTGAATACAAATTTTCAACATCTAACCCCTTCAAACTTTTGTCTTTCCATCGACAGTCTGAGCTGTCCAGCAAATTGTCCTCAACACCTTTTTAATTGCAAACGACTTAGTTGAAGGTTCTCAAAAATCATGAAACATTCCAGAATTTATTAAGAGTATTTGAAGACTATTCTCACCAAAAATTAGAGAATTTACAGGTCATTTAATAAATTTACTAAGCCAATATTTTCGGGTGCAAAAATGTTTCTATTTTCTCAACCTAACTCTTCTATGCTTTATGACCTTTACTCACTAATCAGACCTTAACTCACTCATATGGACTCCAAAATTTGTGATTCCAGTGGCTATGTGACCGTGAGACATTTATCTACAACTTTCATGTTAACCACGACTTCATATTCCTTATTTATTAGTCCCAAAAATTCGAAAACCGAAGCTATTCTTCACCAGCCTGGACTCTAAACCCGATTCTGACCTCTCATCACTTCGTGGACTATATCTCCCTCATTTTACGTCCGATTTAGGTGATTCAAAATCCTATGGAAAGCTAAGACATAGGGCTACAACTTCTATGTTGAACAAATTTTCATATTATATACAGAAGTCCTCCATACAGGCCCCCGAAAGTTACCCAAATAACTCAAAAATCGGATTTTTATAAGAAGCCAGACTTACCTTATGTAAACCTACTCCTATGGCTCTCAATTTGCAGCTTCCCTCTCTCTCAACCTTCTTCTCCTTGCTGGCTACTCTCTCCCCTTTCCTTCCTCTTCCTCTTGAGTTTTTGTTTTGGACCTCTTCTCTCTCTTTTCTCCTGCTGGCGTGAAAGCAATGGGAGGCTGATTGCTGAGCGCTGGAATCCTTTGGATTCAGCAAGGGAGGGAACGGTTTTCTGCTACTCTTCAAGTGAGTGTGTGCATGGGTAGCTCTAGTGTATTGTGGTCAATGAGAGAGTGGGTGTATGACAGATCAAAAGAAGAGTTTTTCTGGTTGTATGAGTGTGAGTGTGAGCTGTAGTTTTCTTGGGCAGAGATGGAGCGTGAGTTTGCACATGTGGAGGCATGGGTTTCTGCTGGGTTTATGGAGCACATATGGGTGTGGAGATGTTGTCAAGTGGGATGTTTTCTACTTGCTGAATTTGGCGCTGAACATGCTGGATGTGGGGCATGTTCCAGCTGGATGTTTTTCCTGGTTGCATGTGGGATTATGGGTGGCGTGAAATGCTGTCTTGTAGGCCATGTTTCTGCTGGTCTCTTAGAGCAGATGGGGGGTTATTTTTCTGCTGTGTAGGGTAGGTTTCTGCTGGCTGGGTGGAGCAAGAGTGGGTGTGTTTTTCTGCTTGATGTGGAGCAAGAATAACGTGAATCCTGCTGCCATGTGAAGGTGTGATTTTGTTGCGTTTTCTGCTGCATGCTAGGGTAGGTTTTCTGCTGCCTGTTGGGAGCAAGGATGGTGTAATTCCAGCTTGCATGTCCTACGTGTAATGATGGGTGTAATTCCAGCTTGCATGTTGGGAGCTAGTGTTTTTCTTTTAACCTACCAAAGTTGCTTGTGTAATGATTCAAATTTATTTGCATGCATTGGTGAATATTATGCATGGTGTAAATAAGAGAAATGTATCTATATATATACACGTAAATGTATATTGCATGCATGGGTGAACATTATGCATGTGTAAGTAGAGAAATGTATCTATATATATACACGTAAATGTATATTGCATGCATGGGTGAACATTATGCATGTGTAAATAGGGAAATGTATCTATATATATACACGTAAATGTATATTGCATGCATGGGTGAACATTATGCATGTGTAAATAGGGGGGAAAATAGCTCTAAATATATATATACGTAATGCTTCTTCTTTCATGGGTGAACATTATGCATGTGTAAGTAGAGAAATGTATCTATATATATACACGTAAATGTATATTGCATGCATGGGTGAACATTATGCATGTGTAAATAGGGAAATGTATCTATATATATACACGTAAATGTATATTGCATGCATGGGTGAACATTATGCATGTGTAAATAGGGGGAAAATAGCTCTAAATATATATATACGTAATGCTTCTTCTTTTGCATATGTAAAGTATGATATAATATGCATGGTGGAGGTAGAGAAGCTATATATATATATATATACACACACGTAAACCTAATCTATTCTTGCATGTGTAAATATATATGTATATATATATGTTATGATGTGTATGGTGGAAGTGAGAGGAAATATGTATATATATTCATATTGCCTCACATAGGAATATATTTGTATCATGTTCCTCTAAGTTATGCTCCAAAAATACTTTATTTATATTACTTTTAAACCATGAAATGGTACCACGTATTTTATGAAGTCTTTATTGTCAAACAACTACACATTTTAATTCTCGTTCCTTATGTCTTAGTTTGTCACTAATCCTAGACTAGTAATGTCTAAGGAAAAATGTATTTGTGTTATCTCTCCATCTATTATTATCCTAAGAATTTTAGTTATATGATTCAACATTAACTATGTCACCTAATTTTATGTTTGCCTTATGATCATATAACTAAGCATCTTGATTTGTCATATGTATTTTCTACTTATCCTTAAATTTATTTACTTTATTAAAAGTATAGGATGTTACATTTCCTTCCCCCTAAAAAAAATTTTGTCCTCAAAATTTAAAATACCTTATTCAAATAGATGTGGATGGTAAGCCGTACTAAACCTAAGCTTAGTACCTAAAGCAATTTTTTTTTTTTTTTTTTTTTTTGGATCTCCAAAATCTAGAAATAAACCTGGGGTCCTGATTAGAAATAATACTATTAGGTATTCCACGGAGCCTAACTATCTCATGAACATACATCTGTGCTAACTTGTCTAAAGTATAGACAGATTTAATGGTTAGGAAGTGAGAAGACTTAGTCAGTCTATCCATAATTACTCAAATGGCATCATGGCCAGATGATGTCTTAGGCAAAACCCGTGCCAAAATCTATTGAAATGCTACCCCATTTCTACTTAGGAATATCTAAGGGTTGAAATAATCCCGCAGGCTTCTAGTGTTTTACTTTGAATTTATGACACACTAAGCACTTAGACACATATTAGGTTATGTCTATTTTCCTCCCCGGCCACCAAACCCCTTTTTTTTTTTTCAAGTCGTGACACATCTTAGTGACTCTAGGATGCAAGGTATACCTACTCTTGTAAGCTTTAGTCAAGATACTATCTCTTAATTCCTTCACCTTCCTCTCATGAATCTTAAGACTTTCTTATTTTCATTTCTAAAAGCATATCATTCTAGTTCCTATCAATTCCATTTAACTAGCCCATTCATTTTAAGAAGACTTTTTTTTTTCAACAATATTTATACATGAATTTCCAATTCAACATAATTTACATCCTAGATACTAGACTCAATTTAGCATGGTATAAAATATCGACACAAATATCTGTAATCATTTACATTAATTGCGGACATAATTATCAGAATATTCTCCAAATTAGGAGCTCAAAGATTAATTTAAATCCTAATTTCCCCTACTTTATTTTCCAAGAATTTCAACACCACTACTTCTCTTGATTACATTCGTCCAAGCAACATAAGGCTATCATCCGTCTATTCCTTTCAGACTTTCACTATTTTAACCCACTAACCACTTAAACATCATAATAACTGAGTTTCAAAAGAATGAATTTAACCTTTATTGTAATGAGGGAGAAGAACTTTGCATTTAATGCAAACATTAATAAGGAAAATGCAATAGAAAAGGAGAATACTTAATAGAGTATGGTGCCAAATTGAACGTCAGAAGTTTAGACAAAGCATGGAAAGAACATTTAAAATCGGTGGCCGTAATTCTTGAAAATATGTAACCAAAATCTAGCTGTTATTTCAGCAAATATCGGTGGCCGTAATTCTTGAAAATATTTAATCAAAATCTAGCTGTTCTTTAAGCAAATATCGGTGGCCGTAACTCTTGAAAATCTATAAACAAAATCTAAGCTGTTATTTCAGCAAATATCGGCAAATATCGGTGGCCGTAACTTTTGAAAATATGTAACCAAAATCTAGCTGATATTTCAGCAAATATCGGTGGCCGTAATTATTGAAAATATGTAACCAAAATCTAGCTGTTATTTCAGCAAATATAGGTGGCCGTAATTCTTGAAAATATGTAACCAAAATCTAGCTGTTATTTCAGCAAATATAGGTGGCCGTAATTCTTGAAAATATGTAAACCAAATCTAGCTATTATTTGGTCAAATATCGGTGGCCGTAATCTAGCTATTATTTCAGCAAATATCGGTGGCCGTAATTCTTGAAAATATGTGCCAAAATCTACTTAAAAACTGTTGGTATTCGGTGGAAAAATAACACATGAGAGAGAAAAAAAAACATTTCTGAGCTTATAAAAGTCTGTGAAAAAAAAAATGTGTAGTTACTGGTAGGATGCAGTTGATTGCTTCAAAATAGATGTTATCAATCAATTGTAAATAAACCAGTCCATACTAAAATTCTCAAAATAGCTAGTCGACTTAATAATACCGATAGTCAACTGGCAAGAATATTGAGAAGACAAAATAAACCATTTGAAAGTTTCTCTTCAACAATTAATTTGTTTACATTTTCATTTTTTTTTTTTAATTTCCTCCTTCAATTTAGTTGATCTCCACCAATCACTCACATAGCTATTCTAATTATGCCTTGTCTATTCGTATAGCTATTATAAATATGCCATTCTCTGAGTTCCATTAGCATATTTATCTTCGTACTCAAAGTTAAGGTGAGTGTAGTTATGGAGGGAACTGCATTCCGTCAGTTTAGAAATATTTGTGTCTTTTGTGGTTCCAGTCCTGGAAAAGATGGAGAGTATGTTAAAGCAGCACAAAATCTGGGTATGGTACTGGCCAGGAGAAGAATTCATTTAGTGTACGGTGGAGGTAACCGTGGGTTAATGGGGTGTGTGTCTACAGCTGCCCATGTAGGAGGAAGTCAAATTCTAGGTGTTATTCCTACAGCTCTAGCTGCATCTAATATCGTAGGAAAGACAATTGGGGAGGAGTTTAGGGTAGCTTCCATGCATGAACGCATGGCTAGAATGATGAGCAATGCTGATGCCTTCATTGCCTTACCAGGGGGTTTTGGTACTTTAGAAGAGATTTTCCAAATAGTCTCTTGGGCACAACTGAACATGCATCACAAACCGATAGGTTTGTTAAATGTTAACCATTTCTTTGATGGTTTGTTGTCCTTTCTTGATCATGCTGTGGAGCAAAGGTTCATCCCACACTCAGCCCGACGTATTCTTATCTCAGCTTCAAATGCTGAGGAGTTGGTTGATGCTTTACAAGCACATGTTCATGTACCTGATCCAACTATGGCTCAGATAGAATGGACAACAGACAACCGCAGAAAGCGTAAATTGGACTTGGATCTTCATCTGTAATTGTAGTAGGACATGTCCATTATTGTACTACTTCTACTTTCTTAGGGTCAATTACCAACTATACTCCCTTAGAGTTGGTAAAACTATCTTTAAATGTTGCTTACGATCCTATGTATTCGGAAGACATATTTGTATTTCGTTAATAAATCCAGGTATGGTTTAATTACTATTTGTCAAGTCTATAAATGCAACTAGGGCATTTGTCAAACCAAATGACACTGCCAAGAACTCATAATGGCTATAACGAGTCCTAAAAGAAATTTTCTGAATATCCTTAACACTTATCCTTAATTGATGATATCCAGATCTCAAATCAATTTAATTTTTTTTTTTTTTGACAAAACGTTGAGCACCCTATAGCTGGTCAAACTGATAATCTATATGAGGTAATAAGTATTTATCCTAACACACAGTTAATTCCTAGATCAACTGCTCTGATACTTACGATCCTATGTATTCGGAAGACATATTTGTATTTCGTTAATAAATCCAGGTATGGTTTAATTACTATTTGTCAAGTCTATAAATGCAACTAGGGCATTTGTCAAACCAAATGACACTGCCAAGAACTCATAATGGCTATAACGAGTCCTAAAAGAAATTTTCTGAATATCCTTAACACTTATCCTTAATTGATGATATCCAGATCTCAAATCAATTTAATTTTTTTTTTTTGACAAAACGTTGAGCACCCTATAGCTGGTCAAACTGATAATCTATATGTGGTAATAAGTATTTATCCTAACACACAGTTAATTCCTAGATCAACTGCTCTGATACCAACTTTTGTAGTACCTCGAAAACTAGTGCCATTTTTTTTTTCTAAATCATAACATGTTCTCTGATACCAACAAATGTAACACCTCCAAAATATAAACCGTAAAAGGTTCCTTATACTCCATAAATTCTTGGCAATGACCACCTACCCATACATTAACCTATTAACTTACATTGTGCCATTTGATTCTTGAGAAAGCATACAAGTACTTCGAGCTATTCTAATTATTTCCAAGTCTCATTTCCTTATAGACAACTAGCTAGGCATGATATGCATTACTTACAACATAAATGATCTCATGCTATAAATAAAAGGGGTACAACCCATAAATTATATTACATCACATTATCAGCTGTCTAAAAGGGATTTGGCACTCATCTAGGCTATCCCGCATAACTGGTACACAACCAAAGAACATACACTCATGATCATATGAGTCAACCTTGAGACCTTGTTGCTCACTTCTAGCTGGAGTACCTGGAATGTGATTATGTGGACATAAACAGTGAGATGAAAATCTCAATAGCTAGCAAATTTTTCAGAAAAATAGTGCACATTCCATTCCTTAAAACATCTCAAATCATTTCAAATCATTTCACTGAAACATAAGCACTGACCATACATTCATCATACGGCATTATCATACGGCATCTTGGTCACATGGACCCATAACATCATGGTCTACTACCCAGTGCAGTAAATACGGCCATACCTGCAAAGGGCTATGCATCTCCTATTATTGGCCAATCGTGAGGGAAATGGGGCTTACTTGGCACCCTTTTGTGCACCCCCTTAATTCCCGAGAATGCATACATAACATAACTTTAGACCAACATTCATCATAGCATCAAAGTCAGGCAATCAGTGAAAATTCATAATTTCAAATTCATAAGCATAAAGAGTGTTTTAAGGAAAGGCTAGCTACCTCAATTCCAGCATAAACACTTCATTTCCAGGGCTGCCAATGTTACTACCAGCAACTCAAACTAAAACATATAAGAGTTCTTAGTTAATGCATGCATATTAATACCTAAAGTCATAAATCTCTAGTTTAAAAGCTTCTGCTCCTCAAAACAAGACTATGATTTTGTTGAAATTTGGGGTTGCTATTAAATATGACAAAAGTCCTCTAAAACTTCTAAAATTTTGTATGGAGGAACCTTTACATGTGTATTTTATTTCGAAATTCTATCGGCCCTTAAGTCTTCCATTCAACCCCAAAAACTACCTCCATACCCAGGACAGTACAATTTAGTTTCAGTTTCATTTCTATTCTGTTTTTCATCCATTTGGATTAGTAAGACTACTTAAAAATTCATGATATTTTATATGAAGAATTATAGACATGTTATATAATCACCATAAAAATTTCAAATAAAAACTAATTCTTTTGGCCCCTCAAATAATTCGAGTTTTAAGGCTGTCCCTGGTTATGGCCTGTTCTGCCTCATTTTCAGACTACCACATTTCTACATTTTATTATGTGTCTTAAACTGCCCATAATTTTCTAAAATTTGGTAGGATCATTAATTGAGATTCCTTTAACATGTCATAAAATTTGAATACAAATTTTCAACATCTAACCCCTTCAAACTTTTGTCTTTCCATCGACAGTCTGAGCTGTCCAGCAAATTGTCCTCAACACCTTTTTAATTGCAAACGACTTAGTTGAAGGTTCTCAAAAATCATGAAACATTCCAGAATTTATTAAGAGTATTTGAAGACTATTCTCACCAAAAATTAGAGAATTTACAGGTCATTTAATAAATTTACTAAGCCAATATTTTCGGGTGCAAAAATGTTTCTATTTTCTCAACCTAACTCTTCTATGCTTTATGACCTTTACTCACTAATCAGACCTTAACTCACTCATATGGACTCCAAAATTTGTGATTCCAGTGGCTATGTGACCGTGAGACATTTATCTACAACTTTCATGTTAACCACGACTTCATATTCCTTATTTATTAGTCCCAAAAATTCGAAAACCGAAGCTATTCTTCACCAGCCTGGACTCTAAACCCGATTCTGACCTCTCATCACTTCGTGGACTATATCTCCCTCATTTTACGTCCGATTTAGGTGATTCAAAATCCTATGGCAAGCTAAGACATAGGGCTACAACTTCTATGTTGAACAAATTTTCATATTATATACAGAAGTCCTCCATACAGGCCCCCGAAAGTTACCCAAATAACTCAAAAATCGGATTTTTATAAGAAGCCAGACTTACCTTATGTAAACCTACTCCTATGGCTCTCAATTTGCAGCTTCCCTCTCTCTCAACCTTCTTCTCCTTGCTGGCTACTCTCTCCCCTTTCCTTCCTCTTCCTCTTGAGTTTTTGTTTTGGACCTCTTCTCTCTCTTTTCTCCTGCTGGCGTGAAAGCAATGGGAGGCTGATTGCTGAGCGCTGGAATCCTTTGGATTCAGCAAGGGAGGGAACGGTTTTCTGCTACTCTTCAAGTGAGTGTGTGCATGGGTAGCTCTAGTGTATTGTGGTCAATGAGAGAGTGGGTGTATGACAGATCAAAAGAAGAGTTTTTCTGGTTGTATGAGTGTGAGTGTGAGCTGTAGTTTTCTTGGGCAGAGATGGAGCGTGAGTTTGCACATGTGGAGGCATGGGTTTCTGCTGGGTTTATGGAGCACATATGGGTGTGGAGATGTTGTCAAGTGGGATGTTTTCTACTTGCTGAATTTGGCGCTGAACATGCTGGATGTGGGGCATGTTCCAGCTGGATGTTTTTCCTGGTTGCATGTGGGATTATGGGTGGCGTGAAATGCTGTCTTGTAGGCCATGTTTCTGCTGGTCTCTTAGAGCAGATGGGGGGTTATTTTTCTGCTGTGTAGGGTAGGTTTCTGCTGGCTGGGTGGAGCAAGAGTGGGTGTGTTTTTCTGCTTGATGTGGAGCAAGAATAACGTGAATCCTGCTGCCATGTGAAGGTGTGATTTTGTTGCGTTTTCTGCTGCATGCTAGGGTAGGTTTTCTGCTGCCTGTTGGGAGCAAGGATGGTGTAATTCCAGCTTGCATGTCCTACGTGTAATGATGGGTGTAATTCCAGCTTGCATGTTGGGAGCTAGTGTTTTTCTTTTAACCTACCAAAGTTGCTTGTGTAATGATTCAAATTTATTTGCATGCATTGGTGAATATTATGCATGGTGTAAATAAGAGAAATGTATCTATATATATACACGTAAATGTATATTGCATGCATGGGTGAACATTATGCATGTGTAAGTAGAGAAATGTATCTATATATATACACGTAAATGTATATTGCATGCATGGGTGAACATTATGCATGTGTAAATAGGGAAATGTATCTATATATATACACGTAAATGTATATTGCATGCATGGGTGAACATTATGCATGTGTAAATAGGGGGGAAAATAGCTCTAAATATATATATACGTAATGCTTCTTCTTTCATGGGTGAACATTATGCATGTGTAAGTAGAGAAATGTATCTATATATATACACGTAAATGTATATTGCATGCATGGGTGAACATTATGCATGTGTAAATAGGGAAATGTATCTATATATATACACGTAAATGTATATTGCATGCATGGGTGAACATTATGCATGTGTAAATAGGGGGAAAATAGCTCTAAATATATATATACGTAATGCTTCTTCTTTTGCATATGTAAAGTATGATATAATATGCATGGTGGAGGTAGAGAAGCTATATATATATATATATACACACACGTAAACCTAATCTATTCTTGCATGTGTAAATATATATGTATATATATATGTTATGATGTGTATGGTGGAAGTGAGAGGAAATATGTATATATATTCATATTGCCTCACATAGGAATATATTTGTATCATGTTCCTCTAAGTTATGCTCCAAAAATACTTTATTTATATTACTTTTAAACCATGAAATGGTACCACGTATTTTATGAAGTCTTTATTGTCAAACAACTACACATTTTAATTCTCGTTCCTTATGTCTTAGTTTGTCACTAATCCTAGACTAGTAATGTCTAAGGAAAAATGTATTTGTGTTATCTCTCCATCTATTATTATCCTAAGAATTTTAGTTATATGATTCAACATTAACTATGTCACCTAATTTTATGTTTGCCTTATGATCATATAACTAAGCATCTTGATTTGTCATATGTATTTTCTACTTATCCTTAAATTTATTTACTTTATTAAAAGTATAGGATGTTACAATACGTATGATCATTATTCAAATATTGTAATACATCAAAACTTTTCAAATGAAAACATTAGGAGGATCCCATATCAGAACCACCATATTAGAGTTTAGGCCCTTCTGTACTTTGTTGGTGTAGGATTTGCTTAAACTTAGCATCCCGTTGAGGTTTACCCTACCACCATTCAAGAGGACACGCAAATGGACTCTAATATGGGTATTTCTCAAGCACACAGCAAGGGAAGGCAAATCACATCTCATATAGTTGGCATCTCGCCTATATAGGAGGCATCCCTCTCTCCTTTACATATCATATCCCGTGTGTTGGCCGACACACGAGGTTAGCACCACCCCCTGCTAGCTGGGTTATCAAGGTGCACTAGGGTTAACATCACTTGTTGTTAGCAGACAGTGTTTTCAATAGGATTCCTCCACAGAAAATATCATATGCATATATGCCATATAATCCAGTATAAACTTCTCAATACAATATAGACTTTTAGTCTCAGTACAGATTCAACTATCATAAATTTTTCATTCAGGGTTTATCACATATACATGCCCTTTCTCGAGGCAATCATATAACTTTATAAATAATGCCACATGCATAAATATTCACTTTATCATTTAATGAGAAATACATGTGAAATCAAATACACCATGAGTTCAAAAATCCTTTTTCAAAACTATACTCTTCTTGAACTATATTTCAAATTGTAAGCAATTCAGATAATTTTAATGCTTTTTAGAAAGTGTAAATATCTTATAAATATAATCAAATACATGTTTAAAGATCAAGAAGAGTATAGGGTAAGTCATAGAAAGAATTATCCACTCACAGGGTAAGGGTTATAGATTAGACAGCCCAAAAATGCACTTTTCTAATCTACATTTGACTAAACAAACTTCAAAAACGTGTTCGAAGGGTCCAAAAATCAAGGAAATGACTTCGGAAACTTGGTCAATGTTCATGGCCGGAAAATACTGTTGACGTCAGCGAAATCATTATTCACTGTTGGAAATCACTATTCATCACAGGAAAATACTATTCACCAAGAACAAAAAATTGTCAGATAGCTAAAAAATTTCATATCGTGAGGTTTATCTAGTTTCTGAATCCATCTATGGTGTCAGATTTCTAATTTAAGGTCTCTAAATAAGAGTTTCAGAACTTACCTTTTTCTAAAAAAATTTACTTCTGATCTGCAGCAATTCAACGGTTGATTTAAAAAATTGTTCGGTCAAAATCATAGTATTTTCTATCTTGAATCCAGTGGTACCCTTAGTTTTGATATCGGAAGCTAATAGACACTCCAGATCTAGAGAGAAAAATGAAGGTTACTATTCACACTATTCGTTCTCTTCCTCTACATTTCACGTTTTTGCTTCGATTTCCGTCTCCCCCTCCTCCTTTTCTTTATTCTTTATAATAATAATAATTATTATTATTATTTAATAATTGAATAATAAAATTTTATTTTATATATATTCTTGTAAATACCGTTTTTCATCCTAAAACATCCCAAAATTTTTTAAAAATTTACATTCTCATAAACCTTAGTTAAACTCTTAAATCGTGAATTTTTTTGATAAAAATCTTAATAAAACAAATCATAAAATAAATATCTTTATGAATAATAAAAGAAAGAATGTTTCTAAAAATACAACAAAAATTTATTAAAGGCCAATATAATTATTTTAAGCAAAACAATAATTATTTTAAACAAAAATATATTTACTTCCAACAAACCATGAATAGCCATTTTAAAAAAAAACTTTTTATAATAAAATATTATTTAAAAATAAAAATTTTGGGATATTAAATTCTTCTCCCCTTAAGAAATTCGGTCCCCGAATTTCAGCCTATCCTACCATATGTAGGAAATGAAATCAAGGCATAATTCAGAGTTACTAACCTTATTACTCAAATAATTGAGGATATCTTTTTTGTATATCATCTTTACTTTTTAATATGTCTCTTCAATTTAGTGATTTTGCTATATAACTTAACCATAGGGTTTTCTTTGATCCATAAGTTCTTCACTTGTCGATCAATAATAGACATCGATTTTACCCATAGTTAAGTCATATTCTTGTCCAATTGAATTCCTTGGAATTAGGTAACATAAGAAGAATCTAATAGGTACTTTCTTAGCATTGATGCAAGAAAGATTGTATCCACATTACTTAATCCTGATGGCAAAGTTAGGCAATCTACTATTATGCCTACTTTGTTCAAGTTTTCAAAAGAGTCTATATACTAGAGCTTAACTTTTTTCTTCTTTCCAACCTCATTACCTCTTTCATTGGTGAGTCCTTCAAGAATATTTGGTTACCAATTGATAATTTATAGTGCTCAACATTCATGGTCCTTATAGACTTTTGGTCTATATTGAATTATTTGTATTCCTTTTCTAATCAATTTCACTTTATACAAAGTATTCAACAGATTATATATATACATGTAAGAAACTCTTAAATCATTGTATATCTCATTCCTTTATATCCTCAAGCTCGCATGCATATATCTATAAGTCGATATTAGGAACACACACATTAAAGAGCATATTCACATTCATATTGGATAACTATCTTTTCTTATTCTAAACTTCTATCAAGTCATCTTTGATTTTCACATGTCAACATCTTCCCATGAATATCATCATTTTAATCTATCATCTATTTTTATCCTAAAATCCATTAATCAATATGTTAAACATACATAGCAGTAAATCCATCAAACCTTTTATAACGTTTATGTACCATTGGCACATGTCTAACAATTCCAACTTACCTCATCACAATAACTCTATACCCTCTTATTAACACTAATAAATTCATTATCAAAAATTTCAAGCCTTTCTTCTATCATATCTAAAAACACCTCATTCTAGCTTATATCAATCCTGTTTAATTCACCCAATTATTTTAAGAAGATTTTTCCTAACAATTACTCATATATGAATTTTCAATTTCAACATAATTCACATCCTAGATACTAGACTCAATTTAGCATGGTATAAACCTTTAAGACAAATATCTTGATCACTTACATTATTTTCGAACATGATTCTCAAAATATTCTCTATATTTCCAAATTAAGAGTTTGAAGATTAATTTAAATCCTACTTCCTATATTTTATTCCTCAAGAACTTTAACACCACTAATTCTCTTGATTACATTTGTCAAACCACTATAAGGCTATCATCCCTCTATTCCTTTTAAACTTTTTATTACTTTAACTTACTAACCACTTGGACACCATAATAATTGAGTTTCAAATAAAATAAATTAACTTTTTTGTAATGAGGGAAAATAACTTTACATTTAATACTAAACATTAATAAGGAAAAATGCAGTAGAACAGACGAAAAGTATAATAGAGAATGGTGCCAAAATAGAAAGTCAAAAGTTTGGACAAAGTATTGGAGAAAATTAAAATTAGTGGCCGTAATTCTTGAAAATATGTAAACAAAATTTAGCTGTTATTTTAGCAAAAATCGGTGGCCACAAGTTTTGAATATATGTGCTAAAATCTACTTTCAAGCTATTGGTATTCAGTGGAAAAATAGAACATGGAAAAAGAAACATTTTTGAGCTTATAAAAGTCTGTGAAAATCAAAGAATACGTAGTTAACCGGTAAAATGCAATTGATTGCTTGAAAATAGATGTAATCAATTAACTGTAAAATAACCAGTCCAAATTAAAATTTCTCACAATAACTAGTCGACTTAATAATACCGATAGTCGACTAACAAGAACATTGGGAAAACAAAAAAAATCATTTAATTGTCCCTCTTCAATAATTATCTAGTTTGCATCTTCACTCTTTTTTTTACAATGACGCCTATCACCTACAACTTCCCTATAAGAATCAAGACATCAATGTTTCATCAAGGACAACAAGAAAAAAGAAATTTTCTGGTGATATCTTAACCTTATTCTCTTTATACGCCTAATATAAGCGACTATCACAACTACTGTACATATACATGCTTGCTGTCATTTTTAAAAATTTCACCTTCAATTTAGCGGATATCCATCAATCACTCACATAGTTGTTCTAATTATACTCATTCTATTTACATATCTATCATAAGTATGCACTTCTCTGAGTTCTATAAATACACACATTAGTATCTTTACCTTCTCATACTCAAAATTAGGGTGTGTGTAGTTATGGAGGGAATCACATTCCGTCAATTTCGAAATATTTGTGTTTTTTGTGGTTCCATTCCTGAAAAAGATGAAGAGTATGTGAAAGCAGTACAAAATCTAGGTATGGTGCTGGCCAGAAGAAAAATTCATTTAGTCTATGGTGGAGGTAACCGCGGGTTAATGGGGTGTGTGTCTACAACTACACATATAAGAGGATGTCAAGTTCTAGGTATTATTCCTATAGCTCTAGCTACATCCAACATCATACGAAAGACAATTTGGGAAGAATTTAAGGTAATTTCCATGCATGAGCGCATGACTAGAATGATGAGCAATGCCGATGCCTTCATTGCCTTACTAGGTGATTTTGGTACTTTAGAAGAGATTTTTCAAATAGTATCTTGGGCACAACTGAATATGCCTCACAACCCAATAGGTTTGTTAAATGTTAACCATTTCTTTGATGGTCTGTTGTCTTTTCTTGATCATGCTGTGGAACAAAGGTTTATCCCACACTCAGCACGACGAATTCTCATCTCGGCTTCAAATGCTGAGGAGTTGGTTGATGTTTTACAAACATCTGTTCATGTACCTGATTCAACTATAGCTCAAATAGATTGGAAGATAGACAACTGCGGGAAGCACAAGCTAGACTTGGATCTTTATTTGTAACTGTAGCAAGATGTGGACATTGTTGTACCACTTCTATTTTCTCAGTGTAAACTTGGATACCATCTTGTAAGCCAAAAACCTTAAGAAAGTAATATTATTAAGTCAAAATTCGTATTTTGAAACCTTAGCATATAGCAGATACTCTCTTGGAGTTTGTAAAACTATCTTTAAATGTTGCTTATGATCATCTGAACTCTTGGAATAGTCTAGTATATCATCAATAAATATAATAACAAATTGATTCAGGGATGACTTAATTATTATTCATTAAATCTATGAATGCAGTTGAGGCATTTGTCAATTCAAATGACATCACTAAAAACTCATAGTGTCCATGCCGAATCCTAAAAGAATTTTTTTTTTGAAATATCCTCTTCCCTTATCCTTAATTGATGATATTTAGATCTCAAATCAATTCAATTTTTTTTTTGAAAAATGTTGAGCACCCTGCAGCTAGTCAAACAAATCATCCATATGAGGTAATGAGTATTAATTTCACATTGTTATCTTATTCAACTGTCTATAATCTATGCACAATCACAACGATCCATTTTTCTTTTTCATAGATAGAACTAGAGCACTCCAAGAAAAAGTACTAGGGCATTTGAATCCCTTGTCTAACACGTCTTGTAACTAATTCTTTTTCAGTTCCTTAAGTTTAGTGGGTGTCATTCTATATGGGAATATAGACACTGGTTGTGTTCCAATAAGTAAATCAAAACCAAATTCTATTTATCGTTTCGGAATAATCTTGAAAAATTCTTAGGAAATACATTAAAAAATTCTCAAACTACTGGAACTTGATTTACACTGGTATACTTTATATTAACATCTCTCATTACTGCCAAATATTCTTGGCACCTTTTGTAATCACTTATGGGATTTAAAGCAGAGATTAGATTACTGGGTATCTTACTACAATCTCTTTGTGTCAAGAAAGAAAATTCTCTAAGAATATTGAATTTAATAACCTGAAAAATGACATTTCAAAATGGCATGGCATGATGCTAACCAATTCATTCTCAATATCACATCAAAGTCTACCATATCTAGACAACCAGGTAAAATGAATGTCACATTAAAAAATAATCATATTTGGTATCTATCTCAATTCTTTAAATTCCTTGGCATGCCTATCATTTTCACTTTCTAGCAGAAATTGATCCATAAATATTTTTTTTTTAGATGCCACAATCTTCAATCCATCTTATAGTAGAAACTTTAGCAACTTGGAATAGAAAGAAATTTGAAACCCTATAGAATCCATCAGAAGCACCTAAAGTATAAATATGTTCGACTAATATCCATACTAAAGGTCCTACTAAAGAATCCTTTGCTCTAATAGTCACAGGGAAACCTAATACTCTGATACCAACTTGTCATGCCCCTAATTTTAGAGCACGTGAAACATATACTTTACGATCATATATTTTCCATAACATGTATAATACACTCTTTTACAGATATTTATTTCCATATATATACCAAATCTATAAACATCAAAGTATAGCAGAAGCAGGGATCCTGCCTGTGGCGTTCAGAGTATACTCTAAAGTACAAATACAATATAAATCAAAATCTATGATCCATGGAAACAAAGTAGGCTCACCCAAAGGTCATGTCGTCTAACTGGTAAACTATCTAAAGGGAAATGACCAAACTCTATATCCTTATATGAAAAACATATAAATATTGTCTAGTGAATTTGATAACTTAGTGAGCAGATAATATTTCTTATGACCTCTTAGGTCAACATATAGATGTACTCATATTTTTAAATTTGTCACAAAAAATACAGTTCAAAAGTACATTCATATGGGACCCGCATTTCAAATATTCTCAGTTCATATCACATTCAGATTTTCAAAACCATATACAATACGTATAATCATTATTAAAATATTGCAATGCACCAAAAATTTTCATATAAAAACATTAGGAAGATCCTATATCAGAACCACCATATAAGAGTTTAGGCCATTCCGTACTTTGTTGGTGTAGGATTTGCTTAAACTCAGTATCCCGCTGAGGTTTGCCCTACCACCATTCAAGAGGATATGCGAAGGGACTCTAATATGGGTATTTACCAAGCACACAATAAGGGAAGGTAAATCACATCTCATATAGTTGGCATCTCGCCCATATAGGAGGCATCCCGCTCTCCTTCACATATCATATCCCGTGTGTTGGCCAACACATGAGGTTAGCACCACCCCCTGCTAGTTGGATTATTAAGGTGCACCAGGGCTAACATCACCTGTTATTAGCAGACAATGTTTCCAATAGGTTCCTCCACAGAAAATATCATATGCACATATGCCATATAATCCAATATAAACTTCTCAATATAATATAGACTTTTAGTCTCAATACAGATTCAGCTGTCATAAATTCCCCATTCAAGGTTTATCACATGTACATGTCCTTTCTCAAGGCAATCATATAACTTTATAAATAATGCCACATGCATAAATATTCACTTTATCATTTAATGAGAAATACATGTGAAATCAGATAGACCATGAGTTCAAAAATCGATTTTCAAAACTATACTCTTCTTGAACTATATTTCAAATTCTAAGCAATTCAGATAATTTTAATACATTTCAGGAAGTGTAAATTTCTTATAAACATAATCAAATATACGTTTAAAGATCAAGAAGAGTATAGGGCAAGTCATAGAAAGAATTATTCACTCACAAGGTAAGGGCTCCAGATTGGACAATCTAAAAATGTACTTTTTCAATTTACATTTGATTAAACATACTTCAAAAACATGTCTGAAGGGTCCAAAAATTAAGGAAATGACTTTGGGAACTTGGTCAATGATCTTGGCCAGAAAACACTGTTCACACCGGCAAAATCACTATATACCACCGGAAATCACTATTTATCGTCAGAAAATACTAATCATCAAGAACAGAAAGTTGTCAAATAGCTGAAAAATTTCATATCCTAAGGTTTATCTAGTTCCTAAATCCATCTACGGTGTTAGATTTTCAATTTAAGGTCTCTAACTAAGAGTTTCAAAACTTACCTTTTTCTAAGATTTTCTATTTCCGATCTACAGCAATTCAACAACTGATTTGAAAAATTGTTCAACAAAGTTGTAGTATTCTCCATCCTGAATCTAGTGGTACCCTTAGTTTTGAGATTGGATGCCAATAGACACTCCAGATCTAGAGAGAAAAATGAAGATTACTATTTTTACTATTCACATTATTCATTCTCTTCCTCTACATTTCACGTTTATGCTTCGATTTTCGTCTCCCCTCCCCCTTTTCTTTATTCATTATAATAATAATAATTATTATTTAATAATTGAATAATGAAATTTTATTTTATATATATTCATATAAATACCGTTTTTCATCCTAAAATATCCCGAAAATTTCTAAAAATTTACATTCTCATAAACCTTTAGTTAAACTCTTAAATCATGACTTTTTTTGATAAAAATCTTAATAAAATAAATCACACAAAATAAATATCTTTATGCATAATAAAAGAAAGAATATTTTTGAAAAATACAACAAAAATTTATTAGAGGCCAATATAATTATTTTAAGCAAAACAATAATTATTTTAAACAAAAATATATTTACTTCCAGCAAAACATGCATAGTCAATTTGAAAAAATTCATACTTGTTTATAATAAAATATTATTTAAAAATAAAATTTTTGGGATATTACAATTTTCATTTTAAAAACTTTAGCTACAAATATCATTTTAGAAAAACAAAAAAAAAAAAATCTAAACTTCAACTCCTGAAAGAAACTACACCCCTTAATTATATTTGTTTCTTATGAGTTAAAATTAATGTATAAAGTTCACATTTTTCTTTATCCGTATGACTATTGAGAGAATTAAGTTGATAAGTGTCATAAATTTTATTAATTATCAAGATGGATGAGAAGACATAATTCTGATTTATTTTATTGATGTAATTATTCTTTTACAATTTGTAATTTTTTTGGGATAATTAGTTTTTGTCTTATAGTTGTTCCATTAAGATCTAGATTTCTTACTTTAATATTTGAGTAGGACTAGGATTTTTGTGTGAGTCTTATACACCTTTTTACTATGAGAAACTACCTGCAAGAGGTGGGAGTGAGAGATAATGGGTTGTGGTGTTGAGAGCTTAGTTAAACTACTTTTGTATCTTCCATTGTGTCCTTAGTTGAATTTCTCAACATTGCTTATGGATGTAGGCTAAAAGTCAAATAACGTTAAATTTCGTGGTTAATTTTTATCATTCATTTACTACTTCATTTACAGTTTATTATTTTCAATCAAATCACTTTTGATCCAAAATTCCATAGTCAAAATGTTTTTCAACAAGTGGTATAAAAGTTTTATCTTTAGTTGGTAGATTTAATTGAGATGTATACATTGAAGGTTTTTGATGGGAATACGAGTTTCAACACTTGGTAGTTTAATAACAACCACAAATACTATATTGTGGCACTTGGTATCAATTTGGTAAAATTAAATTTCCATTATATTCATTTTAAATATTAAAAAAATTTAATGGAACTTGAAAACCATAGTTAAGTGCTTAAAAAAGTCATGGTAATTAAAAAGGGTTCCTTTATCCTCAATTCTTCACAAACTTGTTGTTTCACTCTAGGATTAAGACAATATAAAAGGTAAGTCTAAGAGCTGCCTGAACCATTCGTGCGTATTGTCGCAGGTACGCTCAAATTGATACCTTACCTCTCAACTAATCTGTAGTAGTGGGAGTAAGGGTTGATCCCACAGAAACTGGTATTACCTTATGTGATTGAGAAAATGGGGAGATTGATAATCACAAATAAAGGAAAGTAAGTAATAATGAAAATAATTAAGAGAGTGATTATTAAGAGAGACGTTGGCTTTGGTCGATATTCACCATCAAGGGATTGCATTGATCACTGACAAAATCATCAATCTTAAAGCAAATATCTATCATTGAGATTCTATCCCTATTCCTCCTTAAGTCTAGTGAATTGCTAACAATCGTACCAATTAAACCCTAATTAATAAGATATCCTTTAACACATCAGTAAAGTCTAACCTATTAATTGCATGAAGAATGAGAGAAACTGATAGAGTTAAATAAATATAAACACATCAGTTATATTTAATTTAGTTAATCATTCATCATAGGGTTAATGATTTATAATCTAAAATCCTTAATCCTATTTGCTTCATGAATAAAGTAATGAAAACTTTGTTCAAAACCTAATTCAGCAGTAGATAAAGACATACAATATAATAGTAGGTCTCCCTAGCAATCATATGAATAACCATTAAGAAAAGAAAAGCAGATGCATAATCAATATTCGGTTAATATTGAACTAATGAAATCAATTCCAAATCTCACAATACATATCGATCCCTTGAGGTTTCAATCTTCCTTTACTAACTAAAAATATATCAGCCGCGCAGGGCTATAAGAAAATCTAAAGAAGAATTAAAGAAAATAATTAAGAGTTTGAATGATTGAATGGATCCCCTTGATGCTTCCTCTATTCCCTTTTTATAGATTGGATGCTCTTCATTGAAGTAAGGTTGTTTCCAAGTCAAATCTCAGCCCATCGACCTTCATTTGGAGTTAAAAACCGTAAGAATTACGAACTCAACATTTTGGTGTGGTGGCGAGTGCCGCAGCACTTCGAAAACTCATTGATGGGGCGTCGCAATGCTTGATCCAGCACTGGGGCACTTTGGTTCTAATGCTTAGGTGTCGTGGCCCTCGGTGCTTTTGGGCAGCCAATGTCGTGGCGCATTAGGGAGTGCCGCGGCCCTCTAAATTTGCAATGACGCAGCGCTGCGACGCCTAAAAAATTCCAAAATTTGCCAAAATGTAGAACAAAAACATTGTAGCTCTATGTCTCTTCTTTCCATAGCTGTTGGAATCATTTTACTCCAATCTAAATTGAAGGAGATATGCCAAAATTAGTGACCAAAGGTCAAGATTCATCCTGCTGCACTATTATTCTGATTTGTGAGCTCTGTAACGCTATGAAATCTCTAAAATTTGACAGTGTGTTCAACATAAAAGTTGTAGATAATTGTGTTTTCTTTTCACAATCACTTGAATCACTATGATTAGAGTTCATATGGGGGAGATATTTCTTAAATAGTGCTTAAAGGTCTGGAATCACTACAATTTAGCATTTTTCCATAATTTCTTATCTTTTTCTTCTCTTTTCTTCTTCCTTTGTTTGTACAACACAAAACACAAAGATAAGTTAATTCCTAATTATATTTTACTTAAATCAAACAAAAATTAAGTTTAAAGGTATTAATATCATGTTTAATTAAGATCACATCAACCATGAGCCATCACTATTAAAATTGTCACCTCTATAATCCTTTTGGTATCCTTTCTTTTCTTAATTTCCTGATTTTACCTCCAAATTTGCTTAGGATTGGTTATGTGAACAAGAACCTAAGGGCAATATGTACAATTAAAACATTGTAAGGAAATTATATAAGTGTTAAGAAGCTATTGTATAAACCCCATTGAATTTATAAGGTGCTATATAAATTGGCTTTGATTTTGGTTAATGGTAGTTAGATGACCTTAGGTGGTAGTATCTTGATGGTTTTGGCTTGGCAACATGTGATTAGCTCAAAAAGCATTTTTAACCATGTATAGCTAATTATAGGTGAGTTTTATGTGTCATTATTATATATAGCTTGTGTCACTTGTATTAGAGGTTAAGAGAGAGCCATTTTCTACTTTTACATTGCATTGTATAATTCTAATTATTGGTTGTATTCTACCTTGAGGTAAATTAAGGTGTGAGTGAATAAAGAGGGAAGGTAATTTCATAATTATGTTCTTTATTGTTTCTTGCTACTATGAAAGGGTTCTTTATCAAAGTCTAGGCTACAAAACACCAACAAGTGGCATCAAAGCTTTGATTTGAAGATCAAGAATAAGGGGTTAGCCAAGTTTGATATTGAGAAGTTCATAGGTAGGAATGACTTTGCTCTTTGGAGGTTGAAGATAAGGGCATTATCGATGTAGCAAGGTTTGGAGGATGCTTTTTGGGGAGAGAATACTTAGCCTTGTAGTCTTGGAGAAATAGAGAAGAAGGAGATCCTTGAAAGGAAAAATGGATTCGACCATGGAAACATTTTAGTGTGATAAATCTTTCATAATAATATTGACCAGTTACAGGTAGATGATTTGTGTGGGATAAGGTAATCATGAAACTTTGATCAATGTACTTTAGTGCCATAATTCTTTTTCTCATAGACAAAGTCTCAAGGTAAATCTCCAAGGAAATGACTGTTGTTGCAGTATGGCTCAAGTTGGAGAATCTATATATGACAAAATCTCTTGCCCATCGGTTGTTTCTTAAGCAAAAACTTTACACCTTGGAGGTGGCACTAGAAACCTCACTAGAAGATCATATGGATGACTTCAACAAGGTCATCGTTGGTTTGTAAAATATTGACATCCAATTTAAAGATGAGGATAAGGTACTACTCTTGCTGAGGACCCTTACCATTGAGTATGACACCCTCTTTTATACTTTGATCTATGGCCAAGAGGAAGTTTAGTCTATCCTTTTGTTAAGGGAGCTGAAAAAGAAAGTAAAAGGCAAGGAGGAAAGCATGATTAAAAGGTTGAATGTGAGGTGAATGACTAAGAAGAAGGATAGTAGAGGAAAAAAGAAGGCAATATCCAAACCAAAAAACAAAAGAAAGTGTTTCTTGTGTCATAAAGAAGGCCACTAAAACAAGGAGTATCTTGAAAGAAAGAAGAAGGAAAATGAAAAATAAAAGGATTATGGTGATGTAGATATAGCCTTGAATGGATTTGAGAGTTTTGATATGCTGGTAATGTGTTGTCGTAGGCACATAAAAAATAATAAATATCTTACCTTACAAATTAATGTAGAAGCAGAAGTAAGGGTCAAATTCATGAAGATTGGCAGATGATGCTTATGATTTTGTGAATAAAGAAAGGGATTAAGTAATAAAAACATAAAATAAAATAAAATAACAATAAGAAACTTAAGAAATGAGATAGGCATTGGCCAAAGTTAACTTCCATTATTAGAATTATACCTCTGATTATCGATCCCCATAATTCAATTTACATTTGAATATTTACCATTAAAATTAAATCTAATCCTTCCTTAAATTTAGTTAATCTTCAACACACGATCTAATTAACCCTAATTATCAAATAACCTTATATATGTATCTAAGATTCAACCCAATAATTGCAATAGGAACTAGATAGATCAGTAAAGTTAAATAATCCAAGCACACATGTGATTTGATTCAACCAAGTCAATTGTTCTTCCTAGAGTTAATAATCATTGATGCATCGAATCATTAATCCTAGTTGCTTCTCAATTAAAGGGATTAAACAATTTCAAATTTGATATTTAATTTAGCTATAGACTGAAATAATCAATAAACTAGTAAGCCTCCTTAGTAATCAAATGAATTAATCATAATATGATTAATAGAAGAATAGTTAATACTCAAATTATAAAATGAATAATTAAAACATAAAATCTAATCTTACAAGGTCATATAATCTGAGGTTTCTGTTTACTTGGACCAACTAAATAAAATTAGCTACATAAGGCTATAAAACCTAAAGAAAGATGAAAAGATGAAGAAGATAAGATGATTGGAGATGCTCTCTAATGCCTCCTTGGTCATCTATTTATAACTAAGGTGGGTCATTAGACTTCTAGTTTTATTCTAACCTAATTTTAGCTTGTCAAACTAAGAGTCCAAGTCAAACTCTTATTTTACGAAATATTTATTTTTCAAAGCTATCGTTACAGTGCCATGGTGCTAGTTTTCTACTATTGAAGAAGTAGGTATTATGTAGAATTTGCAAAAACACAAAACATAAAAGTTGTAACTCTTTGTCTTATCTTTCTATTAATTCATGTATCAACTTGTTCGGAATTTAAATGAGAGAGTTATCTCAAATTAGTGAAGAAAGATTAGGTTGTCCTAAATTTCTGTATTTTTCTTGAATTTCTTCACTTTTCTCCTCTTTTCCTATTTCTTAACTCCTACAAGACAAAATATAAAATTAAACTAAATCCTAACATACTTCACTTAAAAACTTTAAAAAAAGCAAGATTAAAGGTACTGAATTTATAATTAATTATACACTTACCAAATACCCCTAAAAACCTTTTTCTTATCCCAAAGTAAAATAAACTCTAAATACAAAAATCAAACAATATTCAAAATATGTAATGAGTATCAAGATTACTAAACTTTCTCCTCAGAGAATTCAATGAATTGATGCCTAAGAAAAAAAATTCAAAAAGATCACAATTATGTATAAACTTAACTCAAATGTAATTCATATTCCATCCTTTTTAATCTTGTATGTCGTTGGATTAGTTAATTTTCTACACTTGGATTTGTTTATACATCCAAAAAATTTAAAGTGTAGATCTCTAATTAAATTAAATTCAGAAACTCCATAGGCATATTTTTCATGTCACTCTTAGGCTATACACTGCACTTAGGATCAAAAGGACTTCTTTTAGCTTTTAGTATGTCTAGGCTATAAGGTAAGATAAAAGGATATAAATTTAAGTTCAAACATCCAATACCACATTACTATTCTGATTTATTTCTTGAGTTTTTCTAAGGTTGAAAGGATTTTCCCCTAAACTCATTTTTTTACTTCATTGTTTCTATTGAAATTCAATTACTTTTTATTTTTTATTTCTTTTCTCTTCTTTTTCTTTTCTTTTTTTTTGTTTACATTCACTATGTATATATTCTTTATTTCCTTATGTTGATTTTTCCTTCTTTCTTTATTTTGATTTTTCTTCCTTCTTTTACTCCACCCTTCCACCCTTTTAATAATAAAGCTCTAAATAATTTAAAAAAAAAATAATCATGTAATGAGTGAATAGGAAACAATAGAAGGATATAAAAAGTTTCAATTTGCCTCAAATAATGTATGGGTACATAGAAGACAGGTTCAATTATACTTAAATAGAGGAATTAAAGATATAATCATATTAAGGTGAGCTTTAAAAGGCTTAAACTATCAAATGGGTACCCTTCTTGAGACAAATGGAGACAACCCTTGGTTCTATTTCTTCTAGTCTCAATACCATGAATCTTCTTTACTTCTCCCATTTCCTTCATCTCAAATTTAGATTTGAGGTGTTACTTCACCTTCTTGATCTCCACTTTATCTCTACTTACTATAAGCATGTCATCTACATAGAGAAGTAGATAGATATGATCTCCATTTATCTTAACATGCACAGTTATAAACTTCATATCTCTATAAATACCAAATGTCTTGAGTATTAGAAGACAAGAAAAATCATGCATAACATCTAATTTCAATCGTGAGCTCTTGTTTTCCATTATTTTTTGATATAGGCCTGTATTTGTATTTTAACACTTTAACAAAGAGTCTTTGAGCCACATATTGTGTTTATTATGAGAGGTTTGAGTTAAGGATAGGTAATCTTGACATGGTTGGGTGTGGGAACCTAGTGTGGTATTGTAATTTTAGTTGTACGAGGAGAGAACTTGGTGTGTTCCAACTTAGTTTAGTTATATTGTAGTAAAGAGACTCACAAGTGCTCAATTAAACTTATGGTATGGTGGAACTCTCAAGTTACAACTTGGAGACTAGATGTAGGGTATTAAATTTCTTTTCATTACCATCAAAACAACTGAAACGTTTCCATTTCCGAGGTCACCGGCACGAAACAGAGTTATTGAAATGAAATAAAGTATTTGTTAAGAAATTATGCCATTTCAATTGAAATTATTATATTGCAAAATGTTTCAGTAGAAATACTCTTATTTCGGTAAAAATATTTTTATTTCGAGTTGTTTTGATATAAATATTTTTGTTTTGAATTATTTTCGAGTTATTTTGATGAAAATACTCGTTTCGAATTTTTTTCAATACTCTTATTTAGATGAAAATACTATTATTTCGATAGAAATACTTTTATTTCGAGTTGTTTCGATGAAAAAGTACCAAATCAATTTAAAACAAAATGATAATTTGAAACTAGATGAAAGTAGCATCATATCACATCCAATACTAAATTATTTTTTCCCATAAGTCATAATATTTTTGTCATCTTCCTATTCTCCCTCCTCATTCTCATAACATTTTTTTCTTCATTGTCTTCATTTGAAAGAGAGAACTATAAAAATGATGAAAAGAGAGATTGAAAGACAAAGAGAGAGGAAGGTACTTGAGAGAAATACCTAAAGATAGAGAAAAAATCATAGTCAACAGAGAGATATTTAAAGATAGAGGTTACAAAAAAATTAAGAAGATGGAGAGATTGATGTAAAAGAGAGGTTGTTATTGAATACTGTTGGAATTTGAGTTGGAGTTTCCACTATAGTATCATATTTACTTACTATTCAACGATAGACATTAACTTCAATTAATTTTAACATAATTTTATATATCTATATCATTAATATTATGTTAAAATATTTTTAAATTGAAAAAAATATTATTTGAAATTATTTGAAACGTTTCTTAAAAAAAATTGTTTCCACGAAATTTCTGAAACGTTTCAAAATGTTTCCATTTCTAGAGTCACCGAAACGGTAGCTCGAAACAAAATTTAGTACTTTGACTGGATGTAAACTCAATGGTTCAGCTGAACTAGTATAAATATCATTGTGCCTTCCCTACTCCTTTGCTTTCAGCTTTCAATTTTTCTAAGCTCTATTCTATCTCTCTACTTAGCTGTAATTGTCCTTTATATTTTATGTCTTGGTTTTTTTATTTGTATTCAAGTTTTTTGGTTTATCTGTCTTTCATTTGAAGTGGTTTTTTATTTTAAGAAAATTTGATTTATTGGTTTTATAGTTGCTGGCTTCTACAAAAGTTTTTAAAAGATTTGCAAAAAGAGTTTTCAAACTCAATATCTCTTCCTATTCAGTGCAAAATTTTAAAACACCCAATTAACCCCTTTCTTTAGGTATAAACCATTCCCAACAAGTGGTATAAGTGCTTTGGCTCTTGTAAAGGACTTAAATGTCTCAAGAGTTACATTGTTGGAATGGGTGATAGTTTTTTGTCTTAAGGGTATTCCATTAGTAAGCCTCCAGGTTTTAGTGGTCAAAATTATACTTATAGGAAGTTAAGAATGAATATTTTTATAGAATCCATTGACATTGATTTATGGGAAGTCATTGAAAATAATCACTTTATTCTAATGGTTATTGAAGTAGGCCTAATAGGACTTAAACCCAAAGGTTCTTGGACTAAATCTAATAAGAAGAATGTACAACTTAATGCTTAGTCTAAAATCATCTTCACAAGTGCTTTAAGCCAAATAAATATTTTAGAGCCTTAAATTGTGGCTCAACTAAAGAGATGTGAGACATTTTAGAAATAACCCATGAAAGCACAAGGGAAGTTAGGGAATCTAGAGTTAACACTCTCACACACCAATATGAGCTTTTCAAAATGAAAAATAGAGAATCTCTTAAAGATATGCAAATAAAATTTAATCATATTGTGAATCATTTGGCAGCCCTAAGCAAAGTGTATACACCCAAAGATAAAGTGAGCAAGATCCTTAAGTCCTTTACAAAAGAGTGGAAGCCCTAGGTGACTGTTATCCAAGAAACACAAGGACCCTTTACTCAATCTGTGTAAGCGTTATTTGGAAATATGTTGGAGCATGAAGCTTGCCTTGCTTAGTTTCATTTTAAGGAGGAGTAAAATAGAAAGAAAAGGTCGATTGCTTTCAAAGCTACATTATCTCACCAAAATGAGGAAGATGATAGTGATGAAGGTAATGAAACCTCTATGAATGATCTTGAACTTATACATGAAATTTTTTCCTTAGTTGTTAAAAAGTTTGGCAGGTTTATGAGAAAGGGGCAAATAAGAAGACCACTTTTAAAAAATAATCAAGAAGGATCAAATAGAGATATCATCATATGCTATGAATGTGTCAAACTTAGTCACATGAAATGAGAGTACACAAAGTTTCTAAAAAAGCAAGATTCCTTTGACAAAAGAAGAAGAGATATGATGTATTCATAATTAAGCATAATTTTAATACTTTTAAACTTCATTTTTTTATTTAAGTAAAATATGATTAGGAATTAGCTTAGTTTTGTGTTATGTGTTGTAGGAAAAAAAGAAAGAAGAAAATAGGAGAAAAAGATAAGAATTTCATGGAAAAATGTTGAATTGCAGCGATTCCAAACCTTTCAGCACTAATTAAACCATATATACCACATATGAACTCCAATCTAATTTATTGATGTGGCTGGAAAAACTAAGACAATAATCTATAATTTTAATGTTGGAAATTTTGTCAAATTCAGGAGATTTTTTAGCGTTACAAAACATGAAAATCAGAATCGCAGTGCAGCAGGATGAATCCTAATATTTGGTCACTAATTTGGATATATCTCCCACATTTTAGCTCTGATTAAGGTGATTCTAGCTTCTATGAAAAGCTAAGAGATAGGGATAAAATTTTCATGTTTACCCTTTTGTAAATTCTGGAAAAATCATAGCACTGTAGTGCCCATAAGTAAGCATCGTGGCATTACGAAACTGGCTGATGGATAGGGTCCGTACCATCATGACGCTTTAGGAGAGGCACTCGCCATCGCAGCATCGTTTTGAATGCGATTTTTAAGGTTTTTTCACTTCAGTTGAAGCCCAAAAGCCTAGGAATAACCCTAGAAGCAACCTTACTTCTTTTAGGACTCTCACAACCTATAAATAAGAGGGAAAGCAAGAATGAAAGGGGGATCCAATCATCCAAGGACCCAAGGATCAATTTCTCAAGTTTCTTCTTCTTTTTCTTTATGTTTTCTTATGGCCATTCGTGGTTAGTTTCCTTTTTGTTGGTTGAGGATGATTAAAAACTCAAGTATCTTTTATGCATTGTGAGATGTTGATTTGAGTTTATTATGTCAATTTTAATTGAGTATTGATTATTCATCCATTTTTATTCTCATGATTGTTTCAATTGATATCTATGGTGCACACTAGTGATTTCATTGTTTCAATCTATTGCTGAATCGTATTTTGAACAAAGTTTTCATTATTATGAGACAAGAAGCAAATAGGATTAATAATTAATAATTATAAATTATTAAACATATTGTAACAAACCCAAGATTTAGTAATTTTCATTTATGTATGGATTATTTAAAGAAATAAAGGAGTAGGGATGTAATTGAAAGGTTTTTTGGATGAAAATGAAAACTTATTAATATTTTTGGGGTTAAATTGTAATTTTCTAAAAGTTTAGGGGTCAAAATATAAATAATAAAATTTACAAGAACTTCCTTTAACAATTAGCAAATTGCTAATTGGTCCTTCCATTATTATTTTAAAAAAAAAAAAAGAAAGAAGAGACGAAATGTTTTCGGGCGAATGAATAGTACTTTTTCCTCTATTATTTCTTTATAGATCTGGAATACTTTTGAGCCACCGATCACAAAACTAAGGGTGCCACTAGATTCAAAATGAAAAGTACTACGATATTGGTCGAATAATTTTTCAAATCGGCCTCAGAATCGCCGCAAATTGAAAGTAGAAAATCTTAGAAAAAAGTAAATTTTGAAACTATTTAAAGACCTCAAATTGAAAATTTGACAGCTTTAGGATATCAAATTTTTCAGCTATCTGACAACTTTTTATGGATCGTGAACAGTAAATCCAATCGGTATGAATAGTGATTTCAGCGGTGAATAGTTTTTTTTTTCGTGAATAGTCCCTATAAGTTGACTTAGCTCCTGAAGGCTAAATTTTGCAATTTCGGAGTCATTTCCTAAGTTTTTGGACCATTCGGACTCGTTTTTGAGGTCTATTTGGTCAACTTTGAATTGAAAAAATGCATTTTAGGGCTATCCAACCTGGAGCCTTACCCTGTGAATAGAAATTCTTTCTATGACTTACCCTATGCTCTTCTTGAACTTTAAATGTATAATTGATTCTATTTACAAGTTATTTATACTTTTATATGTCTTTGAAATGGATTAAATTACTTGATTTGTTTACAATTTGACATATAGTTCAAGAAGAGTATGGTTTTGAAAATGGATTTTTGAACTCTTTGAATATGTGATTTTAAATGTATTTTTCATCATATGGTAAAGGAAATATATTATGCACATGGAATTGATATGTAAAGCTATAAGATTTCCTTAAAAAAGGGCATGTATATGTGATTACCCTGATTGGAAAGTTTTTGACAGAGAAATTGTACTAAGACTGAAAATTCTGAATTTAAACTGAAACTACTGTTTTGAACAATATGGCATATATGTAAATAATGATTTTTGTGGAGGAATCCTATTGGAAACACTATTTGCTAACAGCAGGTGATGTTAGCCCTAGTTCACCTTGACACCTCAGCTAGTAAGGGTGGTACAATTCCTCTTAGGGCACCCTGAATTTTGACTTACTTGTGTTACTTTCTTAGGGCATGTGGTTAACAAGGATACTATTCAAGTAGACCCTAAGAAAGTAAAAGTGGTATAGCAATGGCTACATTTTGCTACAGTTACAGATGAAGATCCAAGTCTAATTTGTGCTTCTTGCAGTTGTCTGCTGTCCAATCTATTTGAGTTGTAATTGAATTAGGTACATGAACAAACGTTTGTAAAGCATCAATCAACTCATCAGCATTGGAAGCCAAGATGAGAATTCGTCGTGTTGAGTGTGAAATAAACCTTTGTTCCATAGCTTGACTAAGAAAAGACAACAAACCATCAAATAAGTGATTAACATTTAACAAACCTATTGGTTTGTGATGCATATTCAGTTGTGCCCAAGAGACTATTTGAAAAATCTCTTCTAAAGTACCAAAACCACCTGGTAAGGTAATGAAGGCATCAACATTGCTCATCATTCTAGCCATGGGTTCATGCATGGAAGCTACCCTAAATTCTTCCCAAATTATTTTCCCTATGATGTTGGATGCAGCTAGAGCTGTAGGAATAATACCTAAAACTTGACATCCTCCTACATGTGCAGTTGTAGACACGCACTCCATTAATCCACGATTACCTCTTCCATAGACTAAATAAATTTTTCTCCTAGCCATCACCATACCTAGATTTTGTGCTACTTTCACATACTCTCTATCTTTTTCAAGACTAGAACCACAAAAGACACAAATATTTCAAAATTGATGGAATACGGTTCTCTTTATAGCTGCACTCACCCTAACTTTGAGTATGAAGGTAAAGATACTAATGCATGTATTTATAGAACTCATAGAAGGGCACACTTACAACAGTCATGTGGGTGACCGATGGATATCAGCTAAGTTAAAGTTGGAAATTCAGAATGACACCACACATGCATATGTACAGTAATTGTGATTGTGGCTCATATTAAACACATAAAGAGAATAATGTTAAGACATCACTAGAATTTTCTTTTTCCTTGTTGTCCTTGATTAATCATTGTTGTCTTGATTCTTGTAGGGAAGTTGTAAGTAATAGGCGTCATTGTAAAAATAAAAGAGAGTGAAAATGCAAACTAGTTAATTGTTGAAAAGAGACGATCAAATGATTTATCTTGTTTTCCCAATGTTCTTACTAGTCGACTATCGGTATTATTAAGTCGACTAGCTATTTTGAAATTTTTTAATTTGAACTGGTTTATTTTACAATTGATTGATCACATCTATTTTGAAGCAACCAACTGCATCCTACCAATTAACTATATGCTCTTTGTTCTTCACAAATTTTTATAAGTTCAAAAATGCTTCTTTTCCATGTACTACTTTTTTCACCGAATAATAGTAACTAGATTTTGGCACATATATTCAAAACTTACGGCCACCGATTTTTGCCAAAATAGCAACTAGGATTTCGTTTACAGCTTTTCAAGAATTACGCCCATTGATTTTAATTTTCTTTCAATGCTTTGTCCAAACTTTTGACTTTCTATTTTGGCATCGTTCTTTATTATGCTTTTCGTCTATCCTATTGCATCCTGCCTCATTAATGTTTGGCATTAAAAGCAAGGCTCTTTTCCCTCATTACAAGGAAAGTTAATTTCTTTTCTTTGAAACTCAATTATTATGGTGTCCAAGTGGTTAGTAGATTAAAGTAATGGAGAATATTTTGAGAACCATGTCCAAAAAAAATGTAAAGCGATCAAGGTATTTGTATTAAGGGTTTATACCATGCTAAGTTGAGTCTAGTATCTAGGATGTGAATTATGTTGAGATTAGAAATTCACGTGTGAATAATTGTTGAGAAAGGAGATTTCAGAAGAAGCCATAGATTATGAATATGGATAACCCAAGGCAATAAAGATATACTATGATTTGAAAGAATTGTACTAGTATAATGGTAAAAGGAATATATAAGTGATATTTTTTTGTTGTTTGGTGTGTCAACAAGTAAGAATTGAATATATTGTTTTAGGAGAGCTATTCAGGAAGTTTTAGGATCTTAGTTAAATTATAGTATAGTTGATAATAAATCTAAATGATGTGTTTACGCATTAAAAGTTATGTTTCAGGTATCTTTATATAATCTTGGTGAAAGTTGGAAGAAATAATTTGTCGTTAGTTAAACTTGCCCATATCAATAATTATCAGGTCACTATACAAATGATAACATTTAAGGTTTTACATGAAACATCGTAGGTCTCCTAATAGGTGAGTGAGTTGAGTAAAGTTAAGCTTTTGGAATCTAGTTTGGAATAACATGCAATAGATAGAATATGACTAACCTAAGTTGATGATGCTAGTTTAGAGAGCATACTTCAAACATATGTCTTCGAGTTTGGTGGGAGATCCCTCAGTAGAATTCGTTTATAATAAAGTGATATTGGAGGACTTAAAGCCTTATGTAAGAGGTATTACAAACTTTATGTTAAATGATTCAGTGGGGTAAGACTTATTGTAAGATGCCATTGATAAAGTGAAATTGATTAGAAAAGAATACAAGCAGCTCAATACAAGTCAAAATGTCTATAAGGACCCAAAATATTGAGCACTAGAAGTTATCAGTTGGTGACCAAATTATCTTAAAGGACTCACCCATGAAAGAGGTCATGCTGTTTAGAAAGAAAGAAAAAGTTAAGCTTTAGTATATAGACTCTTTCGAAATCTTGAACAAAGTAGATATAGTAGTATATCGCCTAGCCTTGCCATCAAAATTAAGTGATGTTGATATAGTATTTCTTGAATTAATGCTAAGGAAGTACCTATTAGATTTTTCTCATGCTATCTAATTCCAAGAAATTCAGTTGGACAAGAATTTGGTTTAATTATAAGTAAAAATTGATGTTTATTGTTGATCGACAAGTAAAGAACTTATGGTTGAAGGAAATCCCTATGGTTAAGGTTATGTGGCAAAATTATTCAAGTGAAGAGACTCTTTAGAAAGTAAAGATGATATACAAAAGAGATATCCTTAATAGCTTGAGTAGTGAGGTTAATAACTATAATTTATGCCTTGACTTCATTCTTTACTTGTCATAGGATGGTTTAAAATTCAGGGACCGAATTTCTTAAGGGGAGAAGAATGTAACAACCCCAAGATTTAATAATTTTTTTTATGTATAGATTATTTAAAGAAATAAAGGAGTATTGAGGTAATTGAAAAGTTTTAAGGATGAAAATGAAAGCTTATTAATATTTTTGGGGTCAAATTGTGATTTTCTAAAAGTTTAGGGGTCAAAATGTAAATAATAAAATTTGCAAGGACTTTCTTTAACAATTAGAAAATTGCTAATTAGTCCCAACATTATTATTTAGAAAAAAAAAGAGACGGAAAGTTTTCGACCGAATGAATAGTGAAGGTTGAATAATACTTTTTCCTCTATTTTTCCTTTCTAGATCTGGAGTACCTGTGACCCTGCGATCACAAAACTAAGGGTACCACTAGATTCAGGACGGAGAGTACTATATTATTGGCAGAATAATTTTTCAAATCGACCGCAAAATGGCCTAGATCAAAAGTAGAAAATTTTAGAAAAAGGTAAATTTTGGAACTCCTATTTAGAGACCTCAAATTAAAAATCTGACTCTGTAAATAGACTCAGGAGATAGATAAACCTTTGGATGTGAAATTTTTCAGCCATCTGACAACTTTTTGTGCATTGTGAACAGTAAATCCAGCCAGTATAAATAGTAATTTCGGTAGTGAATAGTATTTTTTATTGTAAATAGTATCCATCAGTTGACTAAGGTTGACCAACCTCTCTGAGGCCAAATTTCGCGATTCTAGATTCATCTATTAGGTTTTTGGACCCTCAAGATTTGTTTTTGAAGTTTATTTGGTCAAATTTGGGTTAGAAAAATGTATTTTAGGACTGTCCAACCTGGAGTCTTACTTTGTGAGTAGATAATTCTTTCTATGACTTATGCTCTTTTTGAACTTTAAATATATAATTGATTCTATTTACAAGTTATTTATACTTTTATATGTCTCTAAAATTTATTAAATTACTTGATTTGTTTACAATCTGGAATATAGTTTAAGAAGAGTATGGTTTTAAAAATAAATTTTTAAACTAATTGAATATATGATTTTAAATGTATTTTTCATCATATGGTAAAAGAAATATATTGTGCACGTGGCATTGATATGTAAAGCTATAAGATTGCCTCAGAAAAGGGCATGTATATATGATTAGCTAAAATACTGAGTTTAGGCAAATCCTACACCACCAAAGTACGAAAGGGCTTGAACTCTGATATGGTAATTCTGATATGGGATCCTCGTAATGTTTTCTTGTAAAATATTTTGATGCATAATAATATTTGTTTAATGATCATACAGTACAGTATATGGTTTTAGATATTTGAATATCTTTTGATTTGAGAATATTTGAAATACAGGTCCCATATGGATGTACTTCCGAATTGTAATTTTCTACGTGATAAATTTTAAAATATGAGTACATCCATATGTTGACCTAAGAGGTCATAGGAGCTATTATCTGCTCACTGAATTTTCAAACTCACTACACGATATTTCCACATTTTTCAGAGAATAATACAGAGTTTGGTCATTTCCCTTCAGATAGGTGATCAGCTAGGCGACATATTCTCTGGTGAGCCTATTTTGTTTCCAAGGCTCCTAGATTTTGATTTATAATGTACTTGTACTCTAGAGTATACTCTGAATGCCACATGCATGATCCTTGCCTCTGTTGTTACTATGATATTTATAGACTTAGTCTATATATTATGTTTACATGAGAATACCTATATGAAACAGTTTCCAATGTTAAATGAGTGTATTATGCATGTTATGGCAAATATATATTCATAAAGTATGTGTTTCATGTGCCTTTAAATTAGGGACGTGACACATATGGGTAATAATTGATTAAATCAAATATAGCCGATGTGTTTATGTTTGTTTAGCTCTACTAATTTCTCTAATTCTTCATGCAGTTAATAAGTTATACTTTACCGATGTGCTAGAATGATTACTTGTTAATTAAGGTTAATTGAAGTGATCGTCATCAATTACTAAGCTTTTGGAGGAACAAGGATAGAATCCTAATGTAGATACTCAATTTAAGATTGATTATGTTGCCAATTATCAATGCGATTCCTTGATAGTGGATATCAACTAAAACCAGCACTTTCATTCTTAATCACTCTTTTTTATTATTTGCAATAATTCTCTTTTTACTTTATTAATTTACTTTTAGCATTCAATTACCCCTTTCTTATTCACAAAAGGTAATACCAGTCTATGTGAGATTGATCCTTACTCCCACTACTACAGGTTAGTTTTGAGGAAAGATATTTAATATATTTGTTGTACCCGCGATAGTACCCTCCAAATTTTGGCGCCATTGTCAAGGACTGTCTATTTACCTTTTGTAAATTCTTTTTTTCTTTTCTTTTTGTTCATAACTGGGAATATGGCATCAGATTTTCAACAATTTGGTGCTAGGTTATGCTTTCCATTAAGACATGCTAGTGAGGTATATAGTTCTTCCCTTGAACAGTAACTTGAAAATTTAACTTTTCTTGTTTGTCAACATGTAGAAAATATGAAAAGAGATAAGTGCTAGGGAAATTATTCAAAACTTACGGCCACCGATTTTTGCCAAAATAGCAACTAGGATTTCGTTTACAGCTTTTCAAGAATTACGCCCATTGATTTTAATTTTCTTTCAATGCTTTGTCCAAACTTTTGACTTTCTATTTTGGCATCGTTCTTTATTATGCTTTTCGTCTATCCTATTGCATCCTGCCTCATTAATGTTTGGCATTAAAAGCAAGGCTCTTTTCCCTCATTACAAGGAAAGTTAATTTCTTTTCTTTGAAACTCAATTATTATGGTGTCCAAGTGGTTAGTAGATTAAAGTAATGGAGAATATTTTGAGAACCATGTCCAAAAAAAATGTAAAGCGATCAAGGTATTTGTATTAAGGGTTTATACCATGCTAAGTTGAGTCTAGTATCTAGGATGTGAATTATGTTGAGATTAGAAATTCACGTGTGAATAATTGTTGAGAAAGGAGATTTCAGAAGAAGCCATAGATTATGAATATGGATAACCCAAGGCAATAAAGATATACTATGATTTGAAAGAATTGTACTAGTATAATGGTAAAAGGAATATATAAGTGATATTTTTTTGTTGTTTGGTGTGTCAACAAGTAAGAATTGAATATATTGTTTTAGGAGAGCTATTCAGGAAGTTTTAGGATCTTAGTTAAATTATAGTATAGTTGATAATAAATCTAAATGATGTGTTTACGCATTAAAAGTTATGTTTCAGGTATCTTTATATAATCTTGGTGAAAGTTGGAAGAAATAATTTGTCGTTAGTTAAACTTGCCCATATCAATAATTATCAGGTCACTATACAAATGATAACATTTAAGGTTTTACATGAAACATCGTAGGTCTCCTAATAGGTGAGTGAGTTGAGTAAAGTTAAGCTTTTGGAATCTAGTTTGGAATAACATGCAATAGATAGAATATGACTAACCTAAGTTGATGATGCTAGTTTAGAGAGCATACTTCAAACATATGTCTTCGAGTTTGGTGGGAGATCCCTCAGTAGAATTCGTTTATAATAAAGTGATATTGGAGGACTTAAAGCCTTATGTAAGAGGTATTACAAACTTTATGTTAAATGATTCAGTGGGGTAAGACTTATTGTAAGATGCCATTGATAAAGTGAAATTGATTAGAAAAGAATACAAGCAGCTCAATACAAGTCAAAATGTCTATAAGGACCCAAAATATTGAGCACTAGAAGTTATCAGTTGGTGACCAAATTATCTTAAAGGACTCACCCATGAAAGAGGTCATGCTGTTTAGAAAGAAAGAAAAAGTTAAGCTTTAGTATATAGACTCTTTCGAAATCTTGAACAAAGTAGATATAGTAGTATATCGCCTAGCCTTGCCATCAAAATTAAGTGATGTTGATATAGTATTTCTTGAATTAATGCTAAGGAAGTACCTATTAGATTTTTCTCATGCTATCTAATTCCAAGAAATTCAGTTGGACAAGAATTTGGTTTAATTATAAGTAAAAATTGATGTTTATTGTTGATCGACAAGTAAAGAACTTATGGTTGAAGGAAATCCCTATGGTTAAGGTTATGTGGCAAAATTATTCAAGTGAAGAGACTCTTTAGAAAGTAAAGATGATATACAAAAGAGATATCCTTAATAGCTTGAGTAGTGAGGTTAATAACTATAATTTATGCCTTGACTTCATTCTTTACTTGTCATAGGATGGTTTAAAATTCAGGGACCGAATTTCTTAAGGGGAGAAGAATGTAACAACCCCAAGATTTAATAATTTTTTTTATGTATAGATTATTTAAAGAAATAAAGGAGTATTGAGGTAATTGAAAAGTTTTAAGGATGAAAATGAAAGCTTATTAATATTTTTGGGGTCAAATTGTGATTTTCTAAAAGTTTAGGGGTCAAAATGTAAATAATAAAATTTGCAAGGACTTTCTTTAACAATTAGAAAATTGCTAATTAGTCCCAACATTATTATTTAGAAAAAAAAAGAGACGGAAAGTTTTCGACCGAATGAATAGTGAAGGTTGAATAATACTTTTTCCTCTATTTTTCCTTTCTAGATCTGGAGTACCTGTGACCCTGCGATCACAAAACTAAGGGTACCACTAGATTCAGGACGGAGAGTACTATATTATTGGCAGAATAATTTTTCAAATCGACCGCAAAATGGCCTAGATCAAAAGTAGAAAATTTTAGAAAAAGGTAAATTTTGGAACTCCTATTTAGAGACCTCAAATTAAAAATCTGACTCTGTAAATAGACTCAGGAGATAGATAAACCTTTGGATGTGAAATTTTTCAGCCATCTGACAACTTTTTGTGCATTGTGAACAGTAAATCCAGCCAGTATAAATAGTAATTTCGGTAGTGAATAGTATTTTTTATTGTAAATAGTATCCATCAGTTGACTAAGGTTGACCAACCTCTCTGAGGCCAAATTTCGCGATTCTAGATTCATCTATTAGGTTTTTGGACCCTCAAGATTTGTTTTTGAAGTTTATTTGGTCAAATTTGGGTTAGAAAAATGTATTTTAGGACTGTCCAACCTGGAGTCTTACTTTGTGAGTAGATAATTCTTTCTATGACTTATGCTCTTTTTGAACTTTAAATATATAATTGATTCTATTTACAAGTTATTTATACTTTTATATGTCTCTAAAATTTATTAAATTACTTGATTTGTTTACAATCTGGAATATAGTTTAAGAAGAGTATGGTTTTAAAAATAAATTTTTAAACTAATTGAATATATGATTTTAAATGTATTTTTCATCATATGGTAAAAGAAATATATTGTGCACGTGGCATTGATATGTAAAGCTATAAGATTGCCTCAGAAAAGGGCATGTATATATGATTAGCTAAAATACTGAGTTTAGGCAAATCCTACACCACCAAAGTACGAAAGGGCTTGAACTCTGATATGGTAATTCTGATATGGGATCCTCGTAATGTTTTCTTGTAAAATATTTTGATGCATAATAATATTTGTTTAATGATCATACAGTACAGTATATGGTTTTAGATATTTGAATATCTTTTGATTTGAGAATATTTGAAATACAGGTCCCATATGGATGTACTTCCGAATTGTAATTTTCTACGTGATAAATTTTAAAATATGAGTACATCCATATGTTGACCTAAGAGGTCATAGGAGCTATTATCTGCTCACTGAATTTTCAAACTCACTACACGATATTTCCACATTTTTCAGAGAATAATACAGAGTTTGGTCATTTCCCTTCAGATAGGTGATCAGCTAGGCGACATATTCTCTGGTGAGCCTATTTTGTTTCCAAGGCTCCTAGATTTTGATTTATAATGTACTTGTACTCTAGAGTATACTCTGAATGCCACATGCATGATCCTTGCCTCTGTTGTTACTATGATATTTATAGACTTAGTCTATATATTATGTTTACATGAGAATACCTATATGAAACAGTTTCCAATGTTAAATGAGTGTATTATGCATGTTATGGCAAATATATATTCATAAAGTATGTGTTTCATGTGCCTTTAAATTAGGGACGTGACACATATGGGTAATAATTGATTAAATCAAATATAGCCGATGTGTTTATGTTTGTTTAGCTCTACTAATTTCTCTAATTCTTCATGCAGTTAATAAGTTATACTTTACCGATGTGCTAGAATGATTACTTGTTAATTAAGGTTAATTGAAGTGATCGTCATCAATTACTAAGCTTTTGGAGGAACAAGGATAGAATCCTAATGTAGATACTCAATTTAAGATTGATTATGTTGCCAATTATCAATGCGATTCCTTGATAGTGGATATCAACTAAAACCAGCACTTTCATTCTTAATCACTCTTTTTTATTATTTGCAATAATTCTCTTTTTACTTTATTAATTTACTTTTAGCATTCAATTACCCCTTTCTTATTCACAAAAGGTAATACCAGTCTATGTGAGATTGATCCTTACTCCCACTACTACAGGTTAGTTTTGAGGAAAGATATTTAATATATTTGTTGTACCCGCGATAGTACCCTCCAAATTTTGGCGCCATTGTCAAGGACTGTCTATTTACCTTTTGTAAATTCTTTTTTTCTTTTCTTTTTGTTCATAACTGGGAATATGGCATCAGATTTTCAACAATTTGGTGCTAGGTTATGCTTTCCATTAAGACATGCTAGTGAGGTATATAGTTCTTCCCTTGAACAGTAACTTGAAAATTTAACTTTTCTTGTTTGTCAACATGTAGAAAATATGAAAAGAGATAAGTGCTAGGGAAATTATTCAGCCATGGGGCATCCTTCTAATGGATACCCAACTTTCCATGAAAAACCATTTGAGCAGGTAAATATGGTTAGTGGTTTCCTTAGACCACCACCAGGGAGGTATGATTCTTATACAAATGTATAATCCTGGATGGATGGATCATCCCAACTTCAACTGTGGGAATGCACAAAATAGGTCTGCAGAACAAAATTTTACAAATTTTCAACATAACCAACAGACCTATTATCCTAGATATACTAGATCTTAGGATTCTCAGGTAAGTAGTTCTTTAGAAAAAAATCGTTAGATCTCTTGCACATAACACTCAATAATTTCAACAAGAGATAAGTTTTAGAATTCGAAGCTTAACAAATCAAATAAGCCAACAAGCAACGACAATTAGTCGGCTAAAGGCTGAGAATTCAGAAATTGAAAGTCTAGCCCTAGTATCATTAATGTAAAAAAAGGGAAATTCTGAAAAGATGACTTGGAAGTTGACACTAGTAAGCTTACTAAAAAAGAGGCTGTGGAATCTACCCTGAATACTAAATTTCAAGAGAAAATTACAACAGTAAAGGGAGTAACAAAAGTGTAGCAAACAGGTAAGGATCTTTCTATTTTGTTACCAATTTTTAATAAGATACCTTTACCTTCTATTTTGCAGTATCTTGGCCTAGGCTTAAAGAGCTTCCCTAGCCACTTAAAGAGCATATACAATGGAGAACCATCACCAGTGATAACCTCAAATAAATATGCCCAACTCAAAGACAGAGGAAAGCTACCCCCTACTTTGGCAAAAACTAAAAAAGATGAAATTAAATTGGATGCCGAAAGCTACTCGAGACATCAGTTATTCTCAAGTAAGTTAAGTTTTCATTTAATTAAACCTTTGATTAATACTGACTTCCCCCCTTATGATGCAATTGAACCTCAAAATTCTACAAGTCCAAAGGCAAGTAAAATTAAATTGGACATCAAGGATACTCTATGAATGATATAAGGAGCTTTGAGTCGAGCAAATGACTCTAAATAAATATGCTTATTGAGAGGCAACCCAACATAGTCATACAAAAAGAAGACGAGGTGGAAATAAAAAAATTCATGGTCTAGTAAGGCAACACTCTCATCCCACCCCAATTAAATTTAGGAAAGTTCACTCAATTTAAATCTCTTTATATCTCCCTCTTTATTCTTATCTTTCTTTTATATTGAAGACAATGTAAAGTTTGAGTATGGGGGTGGAAGTATATTTGCTTGAATAATTGTGACCCTATTTTGAGCAACAATTTTTTTTTCACTATCAAAACACTTTTATTCCATTTAGCAAGTTGAGTAATTGTGTGAGTGTTTCAATTTATGTTTTGTGTTGTTAGGCACAACCAATAGCCAATGATATGACTATCCAAAATTTTTTTAACTCTTGAACAATGTAGAAAATTCATGGTTCTGTGCAATTTTAGCCCTTTTGTAATTTATTTTTTACTTTAGAATCTTGAAACGTTTTTGTACAATAACTTTGGGCATTTAGTTTGTCTTTTACTTAGAGAAGGTTTATATAACTCAAGAATATTTTATAATTTCAATAGGATTTTAGAACTTATTTGAATGCTACTTAAGGTGAATTCCTAGACTAATACTATTAATTAAGATATGATTTAGGAATTATTTGATAGATTGAGTGTAACAATTTTTTTATTATTATTATACAATATAAAGTTCACATACACATCATTAATTAAAACGTACGTACAACATTTCAAAGACATAGATATCTACATCTTATTAATCTAGTTGACCAATTCTGGAGATTCGGGTGCGGGTGTTTGCACCTTCACCGGGATCTATGCCAACTCGCCCACAAACATTTTATTTAGGATCCGCCCATTATAGAATAACTTGATCCAACGTGCACTAAAAGCCAGAGCTATAGAAAAATCTGCATAACTAATTTTTTGAACATGACATGGAAATATAGTGAGAATTAAATCCCAGAAAGTTCAACAATAAATCATTATAAATATAGCTCATCACGTTATGTTCAGCTGTATAAACTACAGTAAATAACTTTGGTCACATGAATGCACTATATCTATGCACATGAGAATCGTACAGTAATGACATGTATGACAGGATAAATTATTTTTAGAATATCATATGATCACTATCAATTTATTTTCATATCAAGCTACCCCGGTCAGGGTGAGTATTTTCTACTCTCCGGTACAGGCTTTTCTCGCTCCGTCCATCATGACCCACTTTCTCTTTCTTTTCTCATTAACATGATCATAACCGTTGGTAGGGCGTCCCCTACTGGTGCACCACACGGATTGCCATGTGATCGTGCTCATTTCTTTTCTTTTCACAATGATAGCCAAAAATATACTTTCAATAACAAGTATGTTCATCAAAATATAACTATTACCCAAAAATCATTGGTAATCATGCCATGAACATAACCATTTCAAATATCACTTTATAAAATATTTTCATGTCAAAATTTCACACTTAAGATGGTATGAAGTTCATACAATGGAAATGGCTATGGCTATACTAGTCATTTAATATTTTCATTTATAAGATTCATCTTCTTTTTTAAATATTAATTTTATTTCTTTATTTTCTTGATGCAGGTTTTCATCCTATCTAACCTTCTCTTACTAATCAGAGCATAACTCCCTCAATTTAACTCCGATGTAGGTGATCTTGGTGATAATTTCAAGATAAAACAATTATTAAAAACTATTATATTGAACATTGTAGCGAAATATTAAGAAATAAATGTGATATTACTGCCTCAATGTACAGATTATTTCTTCTCAGATAGGTTCTGACCCCTACCTACTAATCGATCCATATCTTCCTCATAAGAATTCCAAATTAAGTAATTCCAGTGGCTACAAATCTGAGACACACATATATATAATTCATATGTTAACCATTTATTTTAATGCCTTATAGAATGTTCCCATAAATTAAAACACCGAAGCTATCCTAACATATTCTTCCCTGATTAACCATTTTCTGACCTTTGTTTACTAATTGGAACATATCTACCATATATGAACTCTAAATGGAATGATTTAAGTGGTTAAAACTCCGTGACACATATATCTATAATTCATATGTTAACCATTTATTTTAATTCCTTATAGAATGTTTCCAGAAATTAAAACACTGAAGCTATCCTAACATATTCTTCCCTAATTAACCATTTTCTGACCTTTGTTTACTAATCGGATCATATCTACCTCATATGAACTCTAAATGGAATGATTCCAGTGGCTAAACATCTGTGACACATATATATATAATTCATATGTTAACTATTTATTTTAATTCCCTATAGAAAGTTACTAGAAATTAAAATACATAAGCTATCTTAAAATATTCTTCCCTGATTAACCAATTTCTGACCACTGCATACCAATCAGACAATATCTACCTCATTTGTTTTAATTCCTAACCGATTCTTCCCATAATATTAAAAACTGAAACTTAAAAGTTTGCCATCCATAGCCATACCTATGTAGAACTATCTACACCAGCCTAAGTATTCAAACATACATAATATGTAACATGATATAGCAACATCCATGACCAATCATCAAAGTTCGAAGATCAAAATCCCATATAAATATTATAAGCTTCAAAAGTTTTCTTCAAAAAGAAATATTGTTAAACTTACCTTGACCACTTAGTCCCCTAGACTTCTCCTTCCTCTTTCTTCCTTTCTTCCTCTCCTTTCCTCACTCTACCTTGCTTCTATTTTTCCTCTCCCTCACTTGGACGAAATTATAATGTTGTAAGGGTAGGTTTTCTTATATAGACCACCAAATAATTCACCTTTCATGATCATGGGTCTACCTTATCACAATTAGGTTACACTTGGTTGAATTTTTGGAAAACAAACAACTTATGTTCTTGTGTTCCTCTTCCTTAGTCAAGATATGCATAAGAAAAGGAGATTTGTATTTTGAAAATTATGATAATATGTTCTTAAGATATGGGACAAGGTCCCTTTGATTTAGGGATTCATTTACTTTTTCTTTTGTCTTAATCAATTATGATAGGTTTGCCATTTTAAGTGGCAAATTTCTAGCCCTTCAATCTCCATTATTTGATTGAAATTATTTGTGTGGGATACAAATGTTTTGTCCTAATGCTATGTATTATCATACCACTTGCTAAAATTATGAGTGTAGGATATAGATGTTTTGTCCTAAAGCCTTGTATTATCATACCACTTGCTAAATTTTTGTCTTAATGACATGTCACCTAATCTTGATTACACCATTATTTCATCACTTTAATTTTATTTTTATTTTTCCTCTTGGGTTTGGGCTCGTTCTTGCCCATTTTCTTTACTTTGGTTAAAATTCTACCTTTCATAATGGGCTTGGTCACATTTTCATGATTTTTGGGCTACCGGTCCAATTTCTATATCCTAGTCCAAGTCTATGTTTTATTTCTTCATTGGGCTATTCTATTGGCTTGCTTAAAATTTATGCGAAGTAGAAAAACTCTATATGAAGTGTCCATAGATGAAAGCCCAATTTATGGGTGGAGATACTAAACTTAGTAACTTTTGCTCTTAAATTAAGAAAAATTACTTTAATCCGATCTTCTTGAAATTTTAAGACCTTTACTTACTTCACAAAAATTTATCTTCCTTACCTAAGAATTTCACCTTTCTTTAGCATGTTTATTTCTAATATTTCCTCTTAGGTTTCCTTTCTTTACCTATTCCATTAATATTAGAACATTTCTATACAAACACGTAAGGTGAAGAATTTCTAAGGATTATATTTCCCTAGATATCTAAAAATTGTCTAATGAATTTTATTTCCTTAATTAAATATTTATGTACCTTTATGAATAAAAGAAATAAAATTATGGATGTTACTTTGAATACTTTTCTACTTTTATTAATACATGAAATGAAATTAGAGATGTCCGGGTTTGTTTCTCATCCTCCACCGCCTTCAAACTCTTCTCCAAGAGTCTGCATTTATTTATCAAAGGTACAAACTCCCTCATCTCCATAGCTATAACAGCATTATTTATCTCCGGGTTTAGTCCCGCTTCGAACTTAACAGCCTTCCATGCTTCATCTAGGTTAAATCGTAGGTAAGAGGAGAACTTAGACAACTCCTCAAATCTCGCGATGTACTGGTCTATGGTCATGCTGCCTTGCCTGAGTTGGAAAAATTCGATCTCCTTCTCCGCCCGCACAGTACTTGGAAAGTACTTTTCCAAAAAGGTGTCTTTGAACACCTGCCAAGTGATCTGCCTTCCCTGGTGAGCTAAAAGTTCTCTAGCTCCCCGCCACTAGTATTCTGCTTCATCTTTTAGCATATATGCAGCAAAGATTACTTGCTGCTCCTCAGTACAGCCCATCACTTTAAAGATTTTCTCTAACTCCCTTATCCATCTTTCAGCTACAATCGGGTCAAAGCTGCCTTGACAACAAGGTGGCCTAGTCCTCAGGAACTCAGATATACCGTTATCATTTCCAGCCATCCGGTTGTTAGCACCATTCAAGTTATTAGCATTTTGGAGGTATTGTAGAATTTGGTTAGTGGTCATGACTTGGTCTCGAATTGCCGTGGCCAGGTTGTGCAGGGTTTCCTCCACATTATTTGCTGGATTCCTCCTTGGTGGTTCCATTTCCTACTATGGCAAAAACAAAGTTATACTGCTATTGAGGTGATCAAGCCCAATAGTTAGTTCAAAAATATTTAATAGCAGTCATAACACCACCTCGGCATATAGATAGGAAACACTAGTAATTTCTTACCTATATGAATTCATTGATCCCCTACACAGCACAACCACAAACATACTCAAGACACGATAAGATCGATTCAGTTAACCATCCACCCACTGGCCATCTAGGATCGACCTGCTCTGATACCAATTATGTAACAATTTTTTTTTATTATTATACAATATAAAATTCACATACACATCATTAATCAAAACGTACATACAACATTTCAAATATATAAATATCTACATCTTATTTACTCTAGTTGACAAATTCAGGATATTCGGGTGCAGGTGGTTGTACCTTCACCGGTATCTGTGCCAACTCGCCTACAAACATTTTATTTAGGATCCGCCCATCAAAGAATAACTCGATCCAACGTGCACTAAAAGCCAGAGCTATAGAAAAATCTGAATAACTAATTTTCTGAACATGACATGGAAATATAGTGAGAATTAAATCCTAGTAAGTTCAACAATAAATCATTATCAATATAGATCATCACGTCATGTTCAGCTGTATAAACTACAGTAAATAACTTTGGTCACATGAATGACTATATCTATGCACATGAGAATTGTACAGTAATGACATGTAGGACTGGATTAATTATTTTCAGAATATCATATGATAACTATCAATTGATTCTCATATCAAGCTACCCCGGTTAGGGTGAGTATTTTCTACTCTCCGATACGGCCTTTTCTCGCTCCGTCTGACATGACCCATTTTCTCTTTTTTTTTCTCATTAACATGATCATAACCGTTGGTAGGGCGTCCCCTACTAGTGCACCACGCGGATTGCCATGTGACCATGCTAATTTCTTTTCTTTTCACAATGATAGCCAAAAATATGCTTTCAATAATAAGTATGTTCATCAAAATATAACTATTACCCAAAAATCATTGGTAATCATGCCATGAACATAACCATTTCAAATATCACTTTATAAAATATTTCCATGTCAAAATTTCACACTTAAGATGGTAAGAAGTTCATACAATGGCAATGGCTATGACTATACTAGTCATTTATTATTTTCATTTATAAGATTCATCTTCTTTTTTAAATATTAATTTTATTTCTTTATTTTCTTGATGCAGGTTTTCATCCTATCTAACCTTCTCTTACTAATCGGAGCATAACTCCCTCAATTTAACTCCGATGTAGGTGATCTTGGTGATAATTTCAAGATAAAACAATTATCAAAAACTATTATATTGAACATTGTAGCGAAATATTAAGAAATCAAGGTAACATATTAAGTAATTCCAGTGGCTACAACTCCGATGTAGGATATTTCTTCTCGGATAGGTTCTGACCTCTACCTACTAATCGGTCCATATCTTCCTCATACGAATTCCAAATTAAGTAATTCCAGTGGCTACAAATTTGTGACACATATATATATAATTCATATGTTAACTATTTATTTTAATGCCTTATAGAATGTTCCCAGAAATTAAATCACCGAAGCTATCTTAACATATTCATCCCTGATTAACCATTTTCTGACCTTTGTTTACTAATCAAAACATATCTACCACATATGAACTCTAAATGGAATGATTCAAGTGGCTAAAACTCCGTGACACATATATCTATAATTCATATGTTAACCATTTATTTTAATTGCTTATAGAATGTTCCCATAAATTAAAACATCGAAGCTATCCTAACATATTCTTCCCTAATTAACCATTTTCTGACCTTTGTTTACTAATCGGATCATATCTACCTCATATGAACTCTAAATGGAATTATTCCAGTGGCTAAACATCCATGACACATAAATATATAATTCATATGTTAACTATTTATTTTAATTCCCTACAAAAAGTTAGCAGAAATTAAAATACAGAAGCAATCTAAAAATATTCTTCCTTGATTAACCAATTTCTGACTATTGCATACCAATCGGACCATATCTTCCTCTTTCTTCCTTTCTTCCTCTCCTTTCCTCACTCTACCTTGCTTCTATTTTTCCTCTCCCTCACTTGGATGAAATTATAATGTTGTAAGGGTGGGTTTTCGTATATAGACCACCAAATAATTCACTTTTCATGATCATGGGTCTACCTTATCACAATTAGGTTACACTTGGTTGAATTTTTGGAAAACAAACAACTTATGTTCTTGTCTTCCTCTTCCTTAGTCAAGATATGCCTAGGAAAAGGAGATATGTATTTTAAAAATTATGATAATATGTTCTTAAGATATGGGACAAGGTCCCTTTGATTTAGGGATTCATTTACTTTTTCTTTTGTCTTAATCAATTATGATAGGTTTGCCTTTTTAAGTGGCAAATTTCTAACCCTTCAATCTATATTATTTGGTTGAAATTATTTGTGTGGGATACAAATGTTTTGTCCTAATGCTATGTATTATCATACCACTTGCTAAAATTATGAGTGTAGGATATAGATGTTTTGTCCTAAAGCCTTGTATTATCATACCACTTGCTAAATTTTTGTCTTAATGACATGTCACCTAATCTTGATTACACCATTATTTCATCACTTTAATTTTATTTTTATTTTTATTTTTCCTCTTGGGTTTGGGCTCATTCTTGCCCATTTTCTTTACTTTGGTTAAAATTCTATCTTTCATAATGGGCTTGGTCACATTTTCATGATTTTTGGGCTACCGGTCCAATTTCTATATCCTAGTCCAAGTCTATGTTTTATTTCTTCATTGGGCTATTCTATTGGCTTGCTTAAAATTTATGTGAAGTAGAAAAACTCTATATAAAGTGTCTATAGGTGAAAGCCCAATTTATGGGTGGAGATACTAAACTTAGTAACTTTTGCTCTTAAATTAAGAAAAAGTACCCTAATCCGATCTTCTTGAAATTTTAAGACCTTTACTTACTTCACAAAAATTTATCTTCCTTACCTAAGAATTTCACCTTTCTTTAGCATGTTTATTTCTAATATTTCCTCTTAGGTTTACTTTCTTTACCTATTCCATTAATATTAGAACATTTCTATACAAATACGTAAGGTGAAGAATTTCTAAAGATTATATTTCCTTAGATATCTAAAAATTGTCTAATAAATTTTATTTCCTTAATTAAATGTTTATGTACCTTTATCAATAAAAGAAATGAAATTATGGATGTTACTGTGAATACTTTTGTACTTTTATTAATACATGAAACGAAATTAGGGATGTTACATTGAGCCTTTTAAGCCTAACTCAAGTAATGAGATATCCTTAGTTCCTATATTTTGAGCTTAATTAACTTTTTATTCTATATCCATAAATGAGCCAAAAGCCAAATTTTGTGATTAATACCCTTTTTTTCCTTGTTCCCTCTCTCCATGATTATCGTTTTGAATATTTGTTTTGTAGAGCTTTATTGACCAAAAGTTGGAAGGGTGGAGCAAAGGAAATAAAAGAAAAATCCAAAGGAAAGAAAAGAAAATATCAAATAGGATAAAAGCATATGTTGTGGGTAAAAGAAAGGAAATAGAGAATCGAGGAAGAGAATGAATTGAATTTTATTAAGGCAAGAAAATGAGTGTGGAAAAAAATCCCCCAAACTTGAAAATGCTCAAGAGATCAGATTTAATCATATAGTGGTAGGTGATTGAGTCTAAATTTGTATCCTTTATCATACCTTATACCCTAGCTACATTACAAACTAAATAAAGCCCTGTTGATCCTAAAGGTAGGTTTAACCTACATTAGTGGAGAGTGGCATAAAAAATAAGCCTATAGAAATCTTAAATTAATTAGAGATCCGCACTAAAAATTTTGGGATATATAAACTCATCCGGATAAAAGAAAATTTATTGACTTGAATTAAACACACTCAGGATTCAAGAGAATAAAATAATAGATTGCATTTGAGTTAATCTTGTGCACGGTTATGACCTTTCAAAATTTTTCTTGAGCATATTTTCATGTTATGAGAAAAAATCTTGGTAAGCCTAACACTCACTACATATATTGATTTTTGTTTTCATCATTAGGGATTATTTTGCTTGAGGACAAGCAAAAGGTTGAGTGTAGGGGTATTTTATGTGTTCATAATTAAACATGATTTTAATACATTTAAACTTAATTTTTGTTTTATCTGAGTAAAATATGATTAGGAATTAAGTTAGTTTTGTGTTTTGTGTTGTAATAAAAAAGGAAGAAGGAAAAAGGAGAAAAAGATAAGAATTTCATAGAAAAATATTGAATTACAGCGATTCCAGACCTTTTGACACTAATTAGACCATATCTCCCACATATGAACTCTAATAAAAGGGATTCAAGTGGCTAGAAAAATATAAGACAATAATCGACAACTTTGATGTTGAGCAATTTGTCAAATTTAGGGGATGTCAAAGTGTTACATAGCATAAATTCAGAATCGCAATGTAGCATGATGAATCCTGACCTTTGGTCACTAATTTGGGTATATCTCCCAAATTTTAACTTTAATTAAGGTGATTTTAGCGTCTATAGAAAGTTAAGAGATAGCTTTCTTGTTTACCACTTTTACAAATTCTAGAAATTTCAAAGTGTTGTGTTGCCCATACGTGAGCATCGCGACATTACAAAACTAGCTAATGGATGGTGATCATAACGTCGCGACGCTTTAAGAGAGGTGTTTGCTGTCACAGCACCATTTTGAATGTAATTTTTAGGGTTTTTTCACCCCCAACTGAAGCCTAAAAGCCCAGGAATAACCCTAGAAGCAATCCTACTTCATTTAAGACTCTCTCAACCTATAAATAAAAGGGAAAGCAAGTATGAGGGGGGGATCCAATCATTTAACGATTCAAGGATCAATTTCTCAAGTTTCTTCTTCTTTTCTAGGTTTTGTTATGGCCTTGCATGGCTAGTTTTGTTTTTATTGGTTAAGGAAGATTGAAACCTCAAGGATCTGTTATACATTGTGAGATGTTGATTTGAGTTTTTTATGTCAATTTTAATTAAGTGTTAATTATTCATCCATTCTTATTCTCACGATTGTTTCAATTGATATTAGGGTGCACACTAGTGATTTCATTATTTCAATCTATTACTGAATCATATTTTGAACAAAATTTTCATTATTATGATACAAGAATCAAATAGGATTAATAATTTTGGATTATAAATTATTAAACATATAGTGAATAATTGACTAAATTAAATATAGCTTATGTGTCTATGTTTGCTTAACTTTACCTGTTTATCTAATTCTTCATGCAGTTAGTAAGTTATACTTTACCGATGTGCTAAAAGATTACTTGTTAATTAGGGTTAATTGAGGCGATCATCATTAGTTACTAAACTTAAAAAGGAATAGGGATAGAATCCCAATGGTAGATACTCAATTTAAGATTGATTATATTGTAAATGATCAATACAATTCCTTGATGGTGGATATTAATCGAAACCAACGCTTTCATTTTTAATCACTCTCTTTTATTATTTGCTTACTTTATTAATTTACTTTTAGCATTCAATCTCCCCTTTCTTATTCACAAAAGGTAATACCAGTCTCTGTGGGATCAACCCTTACTCTCACTACTACAAGTCAATTTTGAGGTAAGATATTTATTATATTTGGTGTACCCGCGACAGTACCCAAGATCAAAAAGATAAAAGAAGAAAAGGGTATATGGCTTGGAGAGATAATGACATTAATTTTGATCATGATGAGGAAGATAATCTCTGTTTAATGGCAAAAGATCAGGTAAGTAGCTTAAAACCCTCTTATAATGTATTGCAAGATGCCTTTGAGGAATTACATGATGAGTATGTCATTATTGTTAAAATGCTTAAATTATTGAAAAGCAAACATTCTTTTGTTGAAAAGAAAGCTTCTAATTTTAAAAAAGAAAATGAAACCTTGAAAGAAGAGAATTCGATTTTAAAATCAGAGTTGTAATCTCTAATGAAAAGTACTTGTGTCTTCCCTTCTTATGCGAATTATAAGAAACTTGAGAAAGATAAAGTGGAATTAAATAATGTTCTTGCTAAGTTCACTAAAAGAAGAGATGATTCAAATATGCTACTATAATAAAAGGTGCATGTTTAACAAAGCAGGTATAGGTTATAAACCTAAAGCTAAAGAAAAACATTATAAAACTTTCTTTATTCCTACTACTATGTCAAGCAATCCAAACATAACTTGCTCTTATTATTGTAAAAAGGGTCATAGCATAAACAAATGTTCTTATAAGAATGATTCTATGTTTGGAAATAAAATGAAATAGGTACCTAAAGGTATTATTGATGCTTCTAACATGTAAGGACCTAAAAAGACTTAACTACCTATGAAAAAGAGTTAGTGTTTATTATAGGTAAGACTTGGACAATGTTTGCATAGATTACTCGTCCCTATCTTAGTCCAAATATTTCTAAGAAGTTGTTGCCTTTATTGTATGGAAACCTCTTAAAGCCAGAGAATAGGTAAGATCCTTTTGTACTTTTCCTTGTCATTTAAGTCTTATTGTTTCCCATTGATGTTCTTACTTTTTGTACCAAAAGTTTCTTTTTCTAACTTAAGCATTCGAGAAGCCATAATTTTTGTTTTGTAAGTTCCCCCTTGCTCTATGATATTCCCATTATCAAGCACCTTAGCTACCTTTAAGATCCAAGAATGAACATTTCTTAAGAAGATGAGTTTTGAAGAGTTTGGAGAAATCTTCAAGGTAAAATTAGAGGTATATAGGCTTCCACTAAGCCTATTGGACACCTAATGGAGAGGTCTAAAGAGAAGTAGTAGAAAATAGACACCCAATGTTATGTTTGGAAGCCTGTTGGATGGGAAAAGATGGATTAGAGGAAAAGCAGTAATAAACAAATGCCTATATGAAAGCTTCGACACTTATTGGTTAGTTCTTTGAAACACTAAAGTGTAAAAAAGAAGGCAACATGTGTCAACACCTACTGACAAGCATCTTATTTCATACATTCACATAATTCACATCATAGAATATTCCTCTTAAAATTTTTTTGTCTTATATATATATATATATATATATATATATATATATATATATATATATATATTTCTTATTTGTAAATTTCTAGCAATGTCTACCTAGCCTATAAATTAACCTATTACTTATATTGTTAGTTATCTTTCTTGAATAAGCATACAAGTGCTTCAAGCTATTCCAAGCATTTTCAAATTTCATTTCCTTATAGGGAACTAACTAGGAGTGATATGCATTAATTACAACAAAAATGCTCTCATGCCATAAAGAAAAGTGTACGGTCCATAATTTATTTTACATCACATTATGAGCTGTCTAAAAGGAATTTGGCACTCAATTAAACCATCCCCCACATATATTACACAACCAAAGAAAATACAATCTATATCCATATTCAGATAAGTCAACCTTGAGACCCATATTGTTCACCTCTTGCTGGAGTACTTGGAATGTGATTATGTGGACATAAAAAGATAAGATGACAATTTCAATAGCTAGCAAAATTTTCAAAAAAATAGTATACATTCCATTCCTTAAAAAATTTCATTTTATTTCACTGAAACATAAGCACTGACCATACATACATATATCATCTTGGTCACACTAGAGACCCATAACATTTTGGTCTACTTACCCAATGCAGTCCTATACCTGCAAAAGTGTTATGCATCTCCTATTATTGGCAAATACGTGGGGGAAATGGAGCTTACTTGGCACACTTTGGGCACCCCTTAATTCCCGAGAATGCATACATAACATATCTTTAGACCATCATTCATCATAGCATGAAAGTCAGGCAACCAGTGAAATCGATAAATTCAAGTTTATAAACATAAAGAGTGTTTTAAGGAAAAGCTAGCTACATCAATCCTACACAATTACTTCCTTTCCAAAGCTACCAATGTTACTACCAGCAACTCAAACGAAAACATATAAGGGCTTTTAGTTAATACATGCATATCAGCACCTAAAATCATAAGTCTCTAATTGTAGAGCTTCTACTCCCCAAAACAAAACTGTGATTCTGTTCAGATTTAGGGTTATTCTTAAATATGACAAAATTCCTTTAAAAATTCTAAAATTTCCCATGGAGATTCCTTTACATTTCTATTTTATTTTTTGTATCTCTCAGCCCTTAAATACTCTATTCACCCCAAGATGTTTCTCCATAATCCAGAACAGTGCCGATTGATTTCAATTTCATTTCTATTATGTTTTTCTTTCCTTTGGAAGGGTAAAAATTCTTCAAAATTAGTGATATTTGATATGGAGCATCCTAGATATGTTACAAAATCATCATAAAAATTAAAAGTAAAAATTAATTTATTTGACCCCTCAAATAACATATTTTTTATGGCTGTCCCCAATTTTGGTATGTTCTGACTCACATCCTGTCCCACCAAATTTCGATATTTTATTATATTCCTTATCCTATCCAGAATTTTCTACAATTAGGTGGAGACCTTAAATAGGATACCTATATCGTGTCATAAAATTTTCATACGAAAATTCAACATCTAACTCCATCAATGTTAAATATTTCCATTAACAGCCTAAGCTGTCTAGCAAATTTTTCTCAGCACTATTTTGATTGGAAATGGCCTATTTGTAGGTTCTCAAAATTCAAGAAAATTTTCAGAATTGATTATCAATATTTCAAGACTTTTCTCACAAAATATTAGAAAATTTAAAGGCCATTTACCCAATCAAACAGTCTAAGAACACAGGGCCTAAAAATTTTAAGTGTAGAATGTGTGGTGCTTCAGCATGTTTGTTACCTAGATGGAAAAGATTGTTCCCTACCACTAGAGTTCCATGTTTTCAACTTTAACATCTTGCATCTAATGCTCAAGAATCACCCATTCAAAACCCAAAATGAGATCAACTCATTACAAACCAACTTTTCTCAAGAGGGGAAACTCACCTTGTGCAGAAATGCTCCTATGGTTCTCAAATTTTAGCTTGCTTCTCCTCTTGGTTTCCCTTACAACTTAACTACGTTTTTTTTCTAGTTTCTCTCCCCCTTTGGCTCTAAGTTTTCTGGTCGCCTTCTCTCCCTCTTGGGCGCTGATTGTATGAGGAATGGGGTTTGAATTTGCTACCCAAAATAATACCTAGACAACACGATTCTTGGCCTCTGATTTCCAGCACTCAAGAGGAAAAGGCAGGCTTTGTTTTTCAGGGATTTCCTTGTATTTTTCTAGGGATTCCCTTGTGGTTTTCCCAGGGATGGCGTGAGAATGCAGAGCATGGTGTGGGGGCAGCAGACTCTGCATTATATTTTTAATTATGGGCAGAAATATGGCTGAAGTGGGTGGCAGTTTCTTGGCTGGAATGTGGCTGACATGTTTATGGCTATGTGGCAGAATTTCCTTGCAGAAAGGTGGCATTTTTCTTGGCTAATTTTGGCTAAAGTTTTTGTGGCTATGTGGCATGCTTTGGTAGGTGCAAAGTGGCTATAATTTTTTAGGCAATGGGGCATGCTATGTGGCTGCAACTTTGTAGGCAATGTGGTATGCTTTGGTAGGTGCAATGTGGCTGCAAGGTGGCTACAATAGTGGTGAGTATTCCCGCCTGTCACGCGGGTGACCCGGGTTCGGTCCCTGGCAACAGCGCCAAAATTTGGTGCGCACTGTCGCAGGTGCACCCAAATTAATACCTTACCTCAAAACTAACCTGTAGTAGTGGGAGTAAGGGTCGATCCCACAGAGACTGGAATTACCTTATGTGATTAAAAGGGGGGAATTGATAATCGCAAATTAAGTAAAGTAAATAATAATGAAAATAAATAAGCAAAAGTGATTAATGATAAAGACGTTGGTTTCGGTTGGTATCCACCGTCAAGGGATTACATTGATCATCGACAACATACTCAATCTGTAAATGAACATCTATCATTGGGGTTTTAACCCTATTTCTCCTTAAGCCTAGCAAATTAATGATAATCACATTAATAAAACCCTAATCAACAAGCCATCTTTTAGCACATCGGTAAAATATAACTTGTTAACCGCATGAAGAACTAGAGAAACTGACAGAGCTAAACAAATATAAACACATCGGCTATATCTAATTTAGTCAACCATTCATCATAGGTTCAATGATTTATAATCCAAAACCCTCAAACCTATTTGCCTCACGAATCGCAGAATTAAAGACTTTGTTCAAAACACAATTCAGCGGTAGATTAAAACAGACGAAATACTAGTAGGCCTCCTAGCAATCATATGAATAATCATTAAGAATAAGAACAGATGAACAATCAATATTTAAAAAAATTGAAATAATAATAACAAATCCACATCTCACAATGTATAAAAATCCCTTGAGGTTTCAACTCACCTCAACCAACTAAAAAGAATTAGCCACGCAGGGCCATAAGATAAACAAAAGAAGAATTGAAGAATGTAGATGAAGAATTCGGTGAAAGATTGGATGCCTTCTCTGGTTGCTTTCCTCTCTTTTTATCGACTCCCTCCTCCTAATTGGTGTAGGAGTGTTTCTAGGTCCAATTTCGGCTTATCGGGCTTCAATTAGAGTTAAAAACCCTAAAAATCGCGAACTCAGCGACCTGATGCGATGATAGGCGCCGCGGTGCTCCGGAAAGCTTCTGACGGGGTGTCGCGGTGCTTAGGCTAGCTCTGGTGAACTCTGAATTCTGACGCTCGGGCGCCGCAGCGCCCGGTTCTTCTGGGCAACAAATGCCGCGGCGCGCTAGGGAGCGCCGCGGCCCTCCGAACCTGCTATGACGCAGCACCGCGGCGCCTGGAAAACTCCAGAATTGGCCGAAGTGTCAAACATGAAAGTTGTAGCTCTATGTCTCTTCTTTCCATAGCCTCTGAAATCACCTTAATCCAATCTAAATTGAAGGAGATATGCTAAAATTAGTGACCAAAGGTCAGAATTCACCCTGCTGCACTATGATTCTGATTTGAAAGCTCTGTAACGCTATGAAATCTCCCGAATTGGACCAAGTGTTCAACATAAAAGTTGTATAGGATTGTGTTATCGTTGCACAGCCACTTGAATCACTTTTATTGGAGTTCATAAGAGGGAGATATGCTCAAAATAGTGCTGAAAGGTCTGGAATCGCTGCAATGTAGCATTTTTCCATGAATTTCTTATCTTTTTCTTCCATTTTCTTCTTCCTTTGTTCCTACAACACAAAACACAAAACTAAGCTAATTCCTAATTATATTTTACTTAAATCAAACAAAAGGTAAGCATAAAGGTATTAAAATCATGCTTAATTAAGATCACATCAGATTCCCTTGTGGTTTTTCCAGGGATGGCGTGAGAATGCAGAGCATGGTGTGGGGGCAGCAGACTCTGCATTATATTTTTAATTATGGGCAGAAATATGGCTGAAGTGGGTGGCAGTTTCTTGGCTGGAATGTGGCTGACATGTTTATGGCTATGTGGCAGAATTTCCTTGCAGAAAGGTGGCATTTTTCTTGGCTAATTTTGGCTAAAGTTTTTGTGGCTATGTGGCATGCTTTGGTAGGTGCAAAGTGGCTATAATTTTTTAGGCAATGGGGTATGCTATGTGACTACAACTTTGTAGGCAATGTGGTATGCTTTGGTAGGTGCAATGTGGCTGCAAGGTAGCTGTAATTTTATGGGCAATATGGCATACTATGTGGCTGAAATTTTGTGGTTCTACTTGGTAGCTCCTTAGTTGTTTTATATTGCCTTAATTTACTACTAGTCCTATATTAGTAATGTAACGCCCCTAATTTATGTTACGTAAAATAAATATTTTTTTTAATTATTAGTTCCGCAATTAGATATTTTTCATAAAGATACATAATTCATTTCTTTATCATGGGAATAGATACATATAGTATCTCTCATGTATACACAATATACAGACCAAGTCTATAAACATCAAAGTACAGCAGAAACGGGGATCCTGCCTGTAGCATTCAGAGCACTCTAGAATACAAATATAGTATAATTCAAAGACCGTGAGTTTTGGAAGCAACGTAGACTCACCTAGAGAATATATCACCTATCTGCTGACTCAGACTCTGATATTCTTATATGAAAAATGTGAAAATATCGTGTAGTGAGTTTGACAACTCAGTGAGCAAATAATTCCTCATATGACCTCTTAGGTCAGTATATGGATGTACTTATATTTTAATATGTGTCACATAGAAAATACAGTTCAGAAGTACATTCATATGGGACCCGTATTTCAAATATTCTCAAATCAAAGCATATTTAGATATCTAAAACCATATGCACCATGGTATGATCATTAAACAAATGTTGTTATACTCAGCTATATAAACTATAGTAAAATATTATGATTTAGAGATAAAATCGTCAATTTAATGCTCCTGCCTCACTCGGCAATCTGGTCAATGCAATGAAAATATAACTCATTTGCTATACGCATAGTGACCTGAACCACAATCATAATAAGTGATCAGGAAATGTGAGTACATCACCCTCCTGCCCCCTACATTACCACTGTCATCCGGTTGGAGCGGCCCTCCCCCAGCTCACTCAGGCTAATAGGGCATCCCCTATTCGATACCGTCACAAGCCATACAACAAGCCGATATTCATCAATACATATAAATACATGTAAAATTATCAAGCAACTCACCATGAGCTTTATGCTTGTCATATTTATCAAGCAACTCGCCATGAGCTTTACGCTTGCCATTCAATCTCATTTATAATATGACATGCATCATTTTCACAAGTATATAGTTTTCAAATAAATGCATCGTGTACATAATATTCACTTTATCAAATAATGAGAAATACATTTAGAACCACATATTCAATGAGTTCTAAAATCTGTTTCGAAAACCATACTCTTCTTGAACTATGTGCCAGTTCGTAAGCAAAATAAATATTTAACACATTTCAGATATTTATGATAGCATAAATAATTGTAAACAAAAACAATTATATATTTGTAGTTCAAGAAGATAACGGGGTAAATAATAGAAAGAAGTATCTACTCATAACGTAGGGCTCCTGGTTGGACAGCCTTAAAATGTACTTTTCCAAGCCGAATTTGACCAATTAGACCTCAAAAACATGTCCGAATGGTCCAAAGACTTAGAAAATGACTCTAGGACTTGGTCACTATTCACTGCCGAAAAACACTATTCATTTGCTGGAAAATACTATTCACCCGCCGGAAATCACTATTTACCACAAATAAAAAGTTGTTAGATAGCTGAAAAATTTCATATCCAAAGGTTTACCTAGCTCTTGAATCCATCTACGGTGCCAGAATTTCAGTTAGAGGTCTCTAAGCAAAAGTTTTAGAATTTAACTTTTTCTTAAATTTTCGACTTCAGATCTACAGTGATTCAACGACTGATTTGAAAAATTGATCAATCAAAACTATAGTATTCTTCATCCTAAATCCAATAGCACCCTCAGTTTTGAGATTGGAAGCCAATAGGCACTTCAGATCTAAAGAGAAAATTGAATATACTATTCATCACTATTCACTCTTACTATTCATAAATTTTCGAAAAATTTGCAGCCGCGGTTGTCTCCCCCTTCCCCCTTTTCCCTTTTATTTATTTATTTTAATTATTATTATTATTCTTTAATATTTGTATAATGAAATTTTATTTTAAATATATTCGTATAAATACCGTTTTTCATTCTAAAATATCCCAAAAATTTCTAAAAATTTACATTCTCATAAATCTTTAGTTAAACTCTTAAATCATAATTTTTCTTGATAAAAATCTTAATAAAACAAATCATAAAATAAATATCTTTATACATAATAAAAGAAAGAATATTTCTAAAAGTACAACAAAAATTCATTAAAGACCAATATAATTATTTCAAGCAAAACAATAATAATTTTAATTAAAAATAGACTTACTTTTAGCAGAACATAATCATTTTCAAAAAAATAAAAATATATTTGTTTATAACAAAATATTATTATTTAAAAAATAAAAATTATGGGATGTTACATTCTTCCCCCCTTAAGAAATTCGGTCCTCGAATTTTAGCCTATCCTACCACATGTAAAGAATGAAATCAAGGCATAATTCGGAGTTACAACATTATTACTCAAATAATTGGGGATATCTTTTTTGTATAACATCTTTACTTTTTAAAATGTCTCTTCACTTGAGTGATTTTACCATATAATTCAGGGACCGAATTTCTTTAAGGGGAGAAGAATATAATAACCGTAAAATTTAACGAAAAGTTTAAATTAAAAAAATTTTGACTTAAAGAGAGGATGTTTTTGAAATAGAGATAAGAATCGGTGAAAAATAAGTTTATTATTTACATGTATTAAAGAATTACAAAAGAAATATGAGAATTTATGTTTTGGTGCGTACTTTTTATTTTTAAATGATAGTATTTTGTTATAAGCAAATATATTTTTATTTGTTTAAAAATGATTATGTTTTGCTAAAAGTAAGTAGACTTTTAATTAAAATAAATATTGTGTTGCTTAAAATAATTATACCGGCCTCTAATGAATTTTTATGGTATTTTTAGAAATATTCTTTCTTTTATTATGTATAAAGATATTTATTTTGAGATTTGTTTTATTACGATTTTTATCAAGAAAAATTGTGATTTAAGAGTTTTAACTAAAGGTTTATGAGAATGTAAATTTTTAGAAATTTTTGGGATATTTTAGAATGAAAAACAGAATTTATATGAATTTATATAAAATAAAATCCTATTATTAATTATTAAATTATTATTATTATTATTAAAAAAGAAGAAGATAAAACGAAAGGAGAAATCGGGGGAGAATGCCGTCTGCAAATCGAGGAAAAAAATCGAGAAATGAATAGTAAGTGAATAGTAACCTTCAACTTTTTCTTTAGATCTGGAGTGCCTCGATCTCAAAACTGAAAGTGTTACTAGATTTAGGACGAAGAATACTACGGTTTTGACTAATCAAATTTTCAAATCAACCGTTGAATCGCCGTAGATCTGAAGTAGATAATCTCGAAAAAAGGTAAATGTTGAAACTCTTACTTAGAGACCTTCAATTCAAATTCTGACATCGTAGATAGATTCAGGAGCTAGATAAACCTTAAGATAGGTATATTTTCGGCTATCTAACAGCCTTTTTATTCGTCGTGAATAGTTTTTTCCGCGCGAGTGAATAGTATTTTCCAGCGGTGAATAGTGACCAAGTTCCTGAAGTTGCTTTCTGAATTTTTGGACCCTCTGAACTTAATTTTGGGATTTGTTTTGCCAAAATGGACCCGAAACGAGAATTTTAGGGTTGTCCAACTTGGTACCCTAAATTGGTGAGTAGATGATTTTTCCTATGGCTTGCCCTATACTCTTCTTTATATTTGAGCATGTATATGATTATGTTTATGAGATATTTACACTTTGATATGTTTCTGAAATGCATTAAAATGATCTGAATTGCTTACAATTTGAAATATGATTCAAGAATAGTATAGTATTTGAAAATGAATTTCTGAACTCATGATATATCTGATTTCACATGTATTTCTCATTAAATGATAAAGTGAATATTTATGCATGTGGCATTATTTATAAAGCTATATGTTTGCCTTAGATATAGGCATGTATACATGATTCCCCTGAATGGGAAGTTTTGACAGATGAATATACAGAGACTGAAAGTCTGCATTCTATTGAGAATTTTATACTGAATTATATGGCATATGTGCATATGATATTGATTTATATAATGATATGTTTGCCTCAGATATGGCATGTATACGTTATTCCCCTGATTGGGAAGTTTTGACAGAGGAATATATTGAGAATGAAAATGCTATATTATAATAGTACATTTGTTTTTATTAATACGGAATATATGAAATTATGGTTTTATGGAGGAATCCTATTGGAAACATTGTTTGCTAACAGCAGGTGATGTTAGCCCTGGTGCGCACCTTGATTGCCTCAGCTAGCAGGGGAGGTGTCACGGCCCCAAATGATGGAACACATGACCGGCACGACATAAGGGTTTCCCCCTAGCCGCAAGCCTAACACATAGCATGCACAAACATCCAGCACACAATCCAGAGTACATAATAAATATAACTGGCCACATACGCCACATCCAATATAAGAAAATACTGTATATATATATATATATATATATATATATATATATATATATATATATATATATATATATTTCATGAATCCAACATCCTTGATTCAACTTGGCCCATGGCCTCATAGTACAAACATTATTGTAAAACTTAAAACCATTTTTCAAACAACACAAGAAGCGAGGATCCTGCCTGTAAGTTCATGGAGATACACTAGACATAAACTTAAACTATACAACCAATACAACGGAATCTTGTCCAAACTGGGGCTCACCAATGTTATATTTAGCCTCCTATTAAGTTGTAGCTGGATCAGTGTTTCTTTAATTATCTGTGGAGAGAAAACAGAAGAGGGGTGAGATTACCACATCTCAGTGAATGGATAAATCATACTATAACAGAAACAGGGCAAACTAAGCACGAGTGTTTCGCAATGAATTAAATAATTGAAATCAAGGTATAGAAAACATTAAACATTTAACCGTAATTTATTGAAAGAATGCTAAACAGTTCAAATGATAAAACAGGATTAAATCAATAACTGTAAGCGAATCAATTATGCATGGTAAGTAATAAATGAAGATACTTATACAATAACAATGATGAATGAGGTATTTTAGAAATATTTAATCTTTAAGAAAAATGCACTAGTTTATTGGAGGTCTTTCCTAACAGATCTATCATCTTCCCCAAGCACATAGCAATGGGTATGGCAATCACTGCAGGCGTAGACATAAGTCCACCCTAAATTTTCCCCAAGCACATAGCAATGGGTATGACAATCACTGTAGGCGTAGACATAAGTCCACCCTAAATTTTGTGTCTTAGGCAGTCATATGCCCGTCACAATATCCTAGGCCGAAGCCTTAACATGATCATGGTGCACCAGGGCTAGCACTACCTGCGGCTAGCTAACAGTGATCTAAAAGGGTCCCTCCAATAGAAAACATTTGAAATATGCTATTCAGAGAGTTTAAAGTAAAACATTTCAATAACTTTACGATAAAGCTATAATTCTCCATCTAGCTCTTTTCATGCATAAAATTCTATTCTAAAATATATCTTATCCATGAATTCCCATGGAGACCTTTAAAATCATAAAATTTTCCTTTTTAAACATAGATCGTCCGTAGACATTACATAGATACTTATCATGCATCAAATCACTTCATGGCTAACTTAGTGCATTTCTATGACTAAGTTCGCATTTCTATAAATCTAGCTCAAATGGAGAATTAATAGTCTAGATGCTTGCCCTGCATACCTAGGGTTCAACTAGGATTGAAATTTACAATTTCTAACATGGTTGGAACATATTGGTTTTCAAAGTGGTAAAACAATTTAACATACATTCCAACTAGTTAAAATCATACGAGAGAGTTATAAATCAAATTCCTAAAACATGCGCTATAGTATGAAAAACCCACTCACCTTACTAGGAGTCCAACAACGAGAATTTCACCTCGTGATGGCTCAACAACCTAGAAAACATAGACATAACATGAAAATTAGAAAACTCTAAAGTCACTATTCATGCCAAAAAATACTATTCACTCGCTGAAAACACTATTCACGCCGAAACCTAAAACCCTATATTCTAGTATAGAAACTAATTCTAAGACTATCTATGGAAAGAAATTCGGTAAAACGAAGCCTAAAACGCGATTAAACGGAGTTTTACCTTTGGAGGTACTATTCACGCAATTTTCGAGTGACCTTCCAGCGACTTTCCGGCGAAATTGATCGGTGAGATTTGTAGCTCTTCTTCCCACGAGTCCAATGGTACCTTACTTGCTCAAATCGGACGTCCGGATGATGAGATATCTTAGAGAGAAGTTTGAGACAAATTTTAGAGAGAGAGAGTTAAGGTTCAGATGAAAGAGAAATGAACAAAAAGGGGGGGTCCGCAAAAAAAAACTATCAAACGAATCTCGCCGCCGGCGAACTCATTCTCGCCGCGGCGAGCCGCGATTTTCGCCGCGGCCAGATTCGAAACCAAAAAACTCATGCTCTCGGGAAAATGCCGCATCATTCTCGCCGCGGCGAACATATTCTCGCCGCGGCGAACATATTCTCGTCGCAGCGAACTTATTCTCGCCGCGACGAACTTATTCTCGCCGCGACGAACTTATTCTCGCCGCGGCGAACTACATTTCACCGAATTTGACAAAATGTCCAACATGAAAGTTGTATCCCTTTCTCTTATCTTTCCGTAGCCACTTGAATCACCTAATTTGGAGTTCATATGGAGGATTTATGCATAAAATAGGGAGCAAAGGTCCAGACCACACTATGCTTCGGTTGTTGCCTCGTCTCACTATGATATTCACGGAATTTGCACAAGTTCCCAACATAAAAGTTGTAGATATATGTCTTATCTTTCATTAGAAATTGGAATCACTTAATTTAGAGTTCATATGAGAGAGTTATGAGTATATGAGTGACGAAAGGTCAGAAGAAAAAGTCAGAAACGCTCTAAAATTTTACATTGTTCTCAACTTTCTTTGTTTCAAATGATTTATACTTAACCTTCAAAGGTTTTATTAGTTGAGGGTTATTACAGGAGGTGGTGCTAACTTCGTGTGAGGGCCAACACACGGGAGATGATATGTGATGGAGAGCGGAATGCCTCCTATATGGGCGAGATGCCATTTATATGAGTTATGATTTGCCTTTCCTTGCTGTGTGCTTGAGAAAACCCATATAGAGTCCCTTTACGTGTCCTCTTGAATGGTAGTAGGTCAAACTTCAGCGGGATGCTGAGTTTAGGCAAATCCTATACCACCAAAGTATGGAAGGGGTCAAACTATGATATGGTGGTTTTGATATGGGATCCTCCAGATGTTTTCACATGACTTATAGTGATGCATACCATGATTTTATTACCATTCTTACATCATTACTTTGAATTGAATATGCATATGAATTTGAACAGAGTTTCTTTGAAATGCGGGTCCCATATGAATGTACTTCCAAATTGTTATTCTCAATGTGACACGTTTTAAAATAAAGAGTACATTCATATGTTGACCTAAGAGGTCATAGGAGGTATTATCTGCTCACTGAGTTGTAAAACTCACTACACGTGGTTGGTATATTTTTCAGATAAAGACCAAGAGTTTGGCCCTGCGGCTTCTTGATCGACTAGGTGTCGTCCTTCTGTGGTGAGCCTAAATTGTTTCCAGGCTCTGAATGTTTTATATTTGTAATATATTTATACTCTAGAGTTGCTCTGAACGTCACAGGCAGGATCCTTGTTTCCACTGTAAACCTGATATATATATATATATATATATAGACTTGGCATGTATAATTATTAGTATAAAAAGTAAAGATATTATACAGAAAAGATATCCCCAATTATTTGAGTAATAAGGTTGGTAACTCCGAATTATGCCTTAATTTTATTCCCTACATGTGGTAGGATGGGCTGAAATTCTGGGACCGAATTTCTTAAGAGGGGAAGAATGTAACATCCCATAGTTTTTATTTTTAAATAATAATGTTTTGTTATAAACAAATATATTTTTATTTGTTTAAAAATGAGTATGTTCTGCTAAAAGTAAGTTTATTTTAATTAAAATAATTATTGTTTAGCTTAAAATAATTATATTGGTCTCTAATGAATTTTTGTTGTATTTTTAGGAATATTCTTTCTTTTAATATGTATAAAGATATTTATTTTGAGATTTGTTTACTTGTAACGCCCCCAATTTATGTTACGTAAAATAAACATTTTTTTCCTACAATTATTATTATTTTCGCAATCAGATATTTTTCATAAAAATACATAATTCAATTCTTTATCATGGGAACATATACATGTAGGATCTCTCATGTATACACAATATATAGACCAAATCTATAAACATCAAAGTACAAAAGAAACAAGGATCCTGCCTGTAGCGTTCAGAGCACACTCGAGAATACAAACACAATATAATTCAAGGACCGTGAGTCTTGGAAGCAACGTAGACTCACTCAGAGAATATATCACTTACCTGCCAAATCAGACTCTGATATTCTTATTTGAAAAATGTGAAAATATCGTGTAGTGAATTTGACAACTCAGTGAGCAAATAATTCCTTCTATGACCTCTTAGGTTAGCATATGGATGTACTTATGTTTTAAAATATGTCACATAGAAAATACAGTTCAGAAGTATATTCATATGGGACCCGTATTTCAAATATTCTCAAATCAAAGGATATTCAGATATCCAAAACCATATGCTACACGGTATGATCATTAAACAAATGTTGTTATGCTCAGCTGTATAAGCTATAGTAAAATATTATGATTTAGAGATAAAATTATCAATTTAATGCTCCTGCCTCACTCAGCAATCTGGTCAATGCAATGAAAATATAACTCATTTGCTATACACATAGTGAGCTCGACCAAGCTTTCCTAACATGTTCTTTCCTGATTAAGTATTTTCTGAACACCGCTTATTAATTAAACCATATCTCCCTCATATGGACTCCAAATTGAGTGATTCCAGTGGCTACAAATCCGTGAGACATATATCTATAATTGTTATGTTAACAAGTTATTTTAATTCCCTACAGAATGTTCCCAAAAATTCAAAAACAGAATCTTTCCTAACAGATTCTTCCCTGATTAGCTAAACGTTCTCTAGCTCCACGCCACCAGTATTTTGCTTCATCCTTTAACATATATGCAGCAAAAATAACTTACTGCTCTTCAGTACAGCCCATCACTTCAAAGATTTTCTCTAATTCCCTTATCCAACTTTGGCTACCGTTGGGTCATAGCCACCTTGGAAACAAGGTGGTCTAGTCCTCAGGAACTCGGATATGCCATTATCTTTCTCCAGCCATCTGGTTGTTAGCACCATTCTCACCATTTGAGTTATTAGCATTCTGGAGATATTGTAAAATTTGGTTGGTGGTCATGACTTGGTCTCGAATTGCCGTTGCTAGGTTGTGCAGGGTTTCCTCTGCATTGGTTGCTGGATTCCTCCTTGATCCTAATCTGATGGTATCCTGACCTCAAGTCAATTTTAGAAAAGATGAAGACTCCCTTCAGTTGGTCCAATAAGTCATCTATCCTAGGGAGAGGGTACTTGTTTTTGATAGTCACCTTATTCAGCTGTCTGTAATCTATGTATAGTCTTAAGCTCCCATCTTTCTTCTTAACAAACAATACAGGAGCTCCCCAAGGTGATACACTCGGTCTAATGAATTTCTTGTCTAACAGTTCCTCCAACTGTTTCTTGAGTTCCTGTAGTTCCTTCGAGGCCATTCTATAAGGTGTAATAGAGATAAGCCCTGTCTCAGGTAAGAGATCAATAGAGAACTCTATCTCTCTCTTAGGAGGTAAGCCTGAAATATCTGATGGAAATACTTCAGGGAACTCGTTGGCTATTGGGATTCCATCAAGCTTCGATTTGACTTCTAGGATTGATAAATACAAAAGAATGTATCCAAGTACTCCATTCTTTATCTCCCAATTGACTTGGTTGGCACTAAGCATTAATAACTGCATCTCCTCTTGTGGAGTAGGAGATAGAAATTCAACGGTTTTGGTGCAACAATTTAGCAAGACCCGATTTCTAGACATTCAGTCTAACCCTAGAATGACCTCAATACCTTTTAAAGGTAAACAGACAAGGTCTACAGAAAAAGTTTTCTCTTGGATGGTGACTTGATAGTCCTTACATATAGAGGAAGTTAATATCCTTTCCCCATGGGGGTCACCATGGATGGCTCATCTGGGAAGACAGATCAACTGGCAAGTGTTCAAGGACACTTTTTTTGAAAAGTACTTTCCAAGTACTGTACAAGCAGAGAAAAAGATCGAATTTCTCCAATTCAGGCAAGGCAGCATGACCGTGGACCAGTATATCGCAAGGTTTGAGGAGCTATCTAAGTTCTCCTCTTATCTGCGATATAACCCAAATGAAGCATGGAAGGCGGTTAAGTTCAAAGCGGGACTAAACCCGGAGATAAAGAATGCTGTTATAGCTATGGAGATCAGGGAGTTTGTACCTCTGATAAATAAATACAGAATCCTAGAAAAGAGTTTAAGGGCAGTAAAGGACGAAAAGCAAAGGCGAAACCTATGGAAGAGGAAGAAAAATTTTTCCAACCCTAGAAAGAACGTGAGAAGAAGTGGATATGGAGCTGGTAAAAGGCCATTGACTGCGGGTCCTAGACCTTTTCAACAAGACCTCACCCCAATCAAGTGCGCTAAGTGCGGACGCATGCATGGTAACTGGCCATGCTACATGGGACAAGATGTCTGCTTCAATTGCGAACGAAGGGACATTTTGCGAGAAACTGCCCACAGAATGTGGGGAAGCAGCCGGAACAGAGGCCTCAGCTAAAAGGAATGGTTTTAACCTCGAGCGACCAAGAGGCAGCTCAATCTTCTGAAATGATTCAAGGTACATGCTACATATATGGATTTGCTCTTATGGTGCTGTTTGAAATTTTCTACTTCAGATCTACAGTGATTCAATGGCTGATTTGAAAAATTGATCGGTCAAAACCATAGTATTATTCATCCTGAATCTAGTAGCACCCTCAGTTTTGAGATCGGAAGCCAATAAGCACTTCAGATCTAAAGAGAAAATTGAAGGTTACTATTCATCACTATTCACTCTTACTATTCATAAATTTTCGAAAAATCTGGAGCCACGGTTGTCGTCCCCTTCCCCTTTTTCCCTTTTATTTATTTATTTTAATAATTATTATTATTATTTAATATTTGTATATTGAAATTTTATTTTAAATATATTCGTATAAATATCGTTTTTCATTTTAAAATATCCCAAAAATTTCTAAAAATTTACATTCTCATAAACCTTTAGTTAAACTCTTAAATCATGATTTTTCTTGATAAAAATCTTAATAAAAAAATCATAAAATAAATATCTTTATACATAATAAAAGAAAGAATATTTCTAAAAATACAACAAAAATTCATTAAAGACCAATATAATTATTTCAAGCAAAACAATAATTATTTTAATTAAAAATAGACTTACTTTTAACAGAACATAATCATTTTTAAAAAAATAAAAATAAATTTTTTTATAACAAAACATTATTATTTAAAAAATAAAATTTATGAGATATTACATTCTTCCCCCTTAAGAAATTCAGTCCCTGAATTTCAGCCCATCCTACCACATGTAGGGAATGAAATCAAGGCATAATTCGGAGTTATCAACCTTATTACTCAAATAATTGGGGATATCTTTTATGTATAACATCTTTACTTTTTAAAATGTCTCTTCACTTGAGTGATTTTACCATATAACTTAACCATAGGGATTTCTTTCATCCATAAGTTCTTTACTTGTCGATTAACAATAAACATCAATTGTACCCATAGTTAAGCCAAACTTTTTTCCAATTGAATTTATTGGAATTCGGTAACATAAGAAGAATCTAATATGTAATTCTTTCCAAACCTCATTACCTCTTTCATTGGTGATTCTTTCAAAAATATGTGGTCATCAACTGATAATTTCTAGTGCTCAACATGCATGATTCCTTTAGACTTTTGGCCTGTATTAAATTATTTGTTTTCATTTTTCTAATTAATTTCACTTTATATCCTCAAGCTTGCATGGATATATCTATGGATCGATATTAGAAAACACACTCATAAAAGCATATATTCACATCCATATTAGGGTAACTATCTTTTCTTATTTCAGACTTCTATCAAGTCATCTTTGATTCTTACATGTCAACATCTTCCTATGAATATTATCATCTTAATCTATCATCTATTTTTATCCTAAAGTCCATTAATCAATATGTTAAATATACGTAGCAATATATCCACCAATCCTTTTTAACGTTTATGTACCATTGGCACATGTCTAACAATTTTAACTTACCTCATCACAGTAACTCTATACCTTCTTATTAACACCAATAAATTCATTATCAAAAATTTCAAACCTTTCTCTATCATATCCAAAAACACCTAATTCTAACTTATGTTAATCCCATTTAATTCAACCAATCATTTTAAGAAGATTTTTCTCAACAATTACTCATACATGAATTCTCAATTTCAACATAATTCGCATCCTAGATACTAGACTCAATTTAGTATAATATAAACCTTTAACAAAAATATCTTAATCAGTTACATTATTTTCGGACATGATTCTCATAATATTCTCCAAATTTTCAAACTAAGAGTTCAAAGATTAATTTAAATCCTACTTCCCATATTTTATTCCTTAAGAAATTCAACACCACTAAGTCTCTTGATTACATTTGTCAAAACACCATAAGATCATCATCCATCCACTCTTTTCAAAATCTCTATTACTTTAACCTACTAACAAATTAGACACCATAATAACTGAGTTTCAAAGAAAAGAAATTAACCTTCCTTATAATATGAAAAAAAAATCTTACATTTAATACCAAATATTAATGTAGGACAATGCAGTAGAAAATGTGGAATACTTAATAAAGTGTGGTGCCAAAATAGGAAGTTAGAAATTTGGACAAAGCATTGAAATAAAAATAAAATCGGTGGCCGTAATTCCTGAAAATCTGTAAACAAATCTAGCAGTTATTTCGACAAAAATCGGTGGCTGTAAATTTTGAATATATATGCCAAAATTTAATTCAAAGCTACTGTCATTCGATGGAATAATATCACATGGAAAAGAAGCATCTCTGAGCTAATAAAAGTTTGTGAAAATCAAAGAATAGGTAGTTAACTGGTAGGATGCAGTTGATTGCTTCAAAATAGATGTAATCAATCAACTGTAAAATAACCAGTCCAAATTAAAATTTCTCAAAATAGCTAGTGGACTTAATAATACCGATAGTCGACTGGCAAGAACATTGGGAAAACAAAAGAAATCATTTGATTGTCCCTCTTCAACAACTAACTTGTTTGCATTTTCACTTTTTTTTTACAATTACACCTACTACTTACAACTTCCCTACAAGAATAAAGACATCAATGCTTCATCAAGAACAACAAAGAAAAGACAAATTCCTGGTGCTATCTTAACGTTATTCTCTTTATATGCCTAATATGAGCGACTATCACAACTACTGTACATATACATACTTGCTGTTATTTTTGAAAATTTCACCTTCAATTTAACTTATATCCACTAATCACTCACATAATTTTTCTAATTAAACTTATCCTATTTGTATATCTATCATAAGTATGCCCTTCTCTGAGTTCTATAAATACACACATTAGTATCTTTATCTTCTCATACTCAAAGTTAAGGTGTGTGCAGCTATGGAGGCAATTGTATTTCGTCAATTTCGAAATATTTGTGTCTTTTGTAGTTCCAGTCCTGGAAAAGATGGAGAGTATGTGAAAGCTGCACAAAACCTTGGTATGGTACTGGCCAGGAGAAAAATTCATTTAGTCTATGGTGGAGGTAACCGTGGATTAATGGGATGTGTGTCTACAACTGCCCATGTAGGAGGATGCCAAGTTCTAGGTATTATTCCAACAGATCTAGCTACATCTAACATCGTAGGAAAGACAATTGAGGAAGAGTTTATGGTAGCTTTCATGCATGAGCGCATGGCTAGAATGATGAGCAATGTTGATGCTTTCATTGCCTTACTAGGGGGTTTTGGTACTTTAGAAGAAATTTTCCAAATAGTCTCTTGGGCACAACTAAATATGCATCACAAACCGATAGGTTTGTTAAATGTTAACCACTTCTTTGATGGTCTGTTGTCTTTTCTTAATCATGCTGTAGAACAAAGATTCCTCTCACACTCAACACGACGAATTCTCAATTCGGCTTCAAATGCTAAGAAGTTGATTAATGCTTTACAAGCATATATTCATGTACCTGATCCAATTGAAGATTAATTTAAATCCTACTTCCCATATTTTATTCCTCAAGAACTTCAACACCACTAAGTCTCTTGATTACATTTGTCAAAACACCATAAGATCATCATTCGTCCACTCTTTTCAAAATCTCTATTACTTTAATCTACTAACCAATTGGACACCATAATAACTGAGTTTCAAAGAAAAGAAATTAACCTTCCTTATAATATGAAAAACAAATCTTACATTTAATACCAAATATTAATGTAGGACAATGCAGCAGAAAATGTGGAATACTTAATAGAGCATGGTGTCAAAATAGGAAGTTAGAAATTTGGACAAAGCATTGAAATAAAATTAAAATTTGGGGCCGTAATTCTTGAAAATCTGTAAACAAATCTAGCTGCTATTTCGACAAAAACCGGTGGCTGCAAATTTTGAATATATATGCCAAAATTTAATTCAAAGCTACTGTCATTCGGTGGAATAATATCACATGGAAAAGAAGCATCTCTGAGCTTATAAAAGTTTGTGAAAATTAAAAAATACGTAATTAACTGGTAGGATGCAGTTGATTGCTTCAAAATAGATGTAATCAATCAACTGTAAAATAACCAGTCCAAATTAAAATTTCTCAAAATAGCTAGTCGACTTAATAATACCGATAGTCGACTAGCAAGAATAATAGGAAAACAAAAGAAATCATTTGATTGTCCCTCTTCAACAACTAACTTGTTTGCATTTTCACTTTTTTTTTACAATTACACCTATTACTTACAACTTCCCTACAAGAATCAAGACATCAATGCTTCATCAAGAACAACAAAGAAAAGACAAATTCCTGGTGGTATCTTAACCTTATTCTCTTTATATCCCTAATATGGGCGACTATCACAACCATTGTACATATATATGCTTGCCGTTATTTTTGAAAATTTCACCTTCAATTTAACTTATATCCACTAATCACTCACATAGTTGTTCTAATTATACTTATCATATTTGTATATCTATCATAAGTATGCCATTCTCTGAGTTCTATAAATACACACATTAGTATCTTTATCTTCTCATACTCAAAGTTAAGGTGTGTGCAGCTATGGAGGCAATTGTATTTCGTCAATTTTGAAATATTTGTGTCTTTTGTAGTTCTAGTCCTGGAAAAGATGGAAAGTATGTGAAAGCTGCACAAAACCTGGGTATGGTACTGGCCAGGAGAAAAATTCATTTAGTCTATGGTGGAGGTAATCATGGATTAATGGGGTGTGTGTCTACAGCTGCCCATATAGGAGGATGCCAAGTTCTAGGTATTATTCCTCCAGCTCTAGCTATATCTAACATCGTAGGAAAGACAATTGGGGAAGAGTTTAGGGTAGCTTCCATGCATGAGTGCATGGCTAGAATGATGAATGTAACATCCCATAATTTTATTTTTAAATAATATTGTTTTGTTATAAAAAATATATTTTTATTTATTTAAAAATGATTATGTTCTGATAAAAAGAAGTCTATTTTTAATTAAAATAATTATTGTTTTACTTGAAATAATTATATTGGCCTCTAATAAATTTTTATAGTATTTTTAGAAATTTTCTTTCCTTTAATATAAATAAAGATATTTGTTTTAAAATTTGTTTTATTATGATTTTTATCAAGAAAAATTATGATTTAAGAGTTTAACTAAAGATTTATGAGAATGGAAATTTTTAAAAAAATTTGGGATATTTTATGATGAAAAACAGCATTTATATGAATTTTTATAAAAGAAAATCCTATTATTCAATTATTAAATAATAATAATTATTATAAAAAAAATAGAGAATGAGGAATCAGGGGATACGAAGATAGAATTTCGGAAAAATTAAAATTAGATGAATAGTAAGTGAATAGTGAGTGAATAGTAACCTTCAACTTTTTCTCTAGATTTAGAGTGCCTATTGGCTTCCAATCTCAAAACTGAAGGTGCTACTGGATTCAGGACAAAGAATACTTCAGTTTTGACCAATCAGTTTTTCAAATCCACCGTTGAATCGCCGTAGATCTGCAGTAGAAAATCTTAGAAAAAGGTAAATCCTGAAACTTTTACTTAAAGACCTCTAATTGAAATTCTGACGTCGTAGATAGATTCAGGAGTTAGATAAACTTTTGGATAGGTATATTTTCGGCCATCTAACAGCCTTTTTGTTCGTCGTGAATAGTGTTTTCCGCGCGAGTGAATAGTATTTTTCGACGGTGAATAGTGACCAATTCCCGAAGTTGCTATCTTGATTGTTTAGACCCTCTGGAGACGTTTTTGAGGTCAATTTGATCAAATAGAGATTGGAAAAGTACAATTTAGGGCTGTCCAATCAGGAGCCCTACGCTGTGAGTAGACAATTCTTCCTATGGCTTGTTTTTACTCTTCTTGAATTTTACATTGATAACTGAGTATGATTACATGTTATTTATACTTCTATATGTTCCTGAAATGGTTTAAAAATGTCTGAAATAATTGGAATATGATATTTAGTTCAAGAAGAGTTTGATTTTGAAATGAATTTTGAAACACATTGAACATGCGATTTTTAAATGTATTTCGCATTACATGGCAAAGAAAATATGTTATACATGTGACATTGATTGTATAGTGTTATGTTTGCCTCGGATATGGGCATGATTATATGATTCCTCTTATTGGAAAATTTATTATAAAAGATTTTGTACTGAGACTGAAAGCTCTGTCACTTTTATACATGTTTATATATATATATATATATATATATATATATATATATATATATATATATATATATATATGTATTGATGAACAATGACGGGTTATATGGCTTGAGACGGTAATGTGAAGATGGTATTAGTGGTAATGTGAGGAGGCAGTTGGGTGATGAACTCACATTCCCAGTTGATCTATTGAAGTTGTAGTTAGTGGTATTGTGAGGAGGCAGTTGGGTGATGAACTCACATTCCCTTATTACCTATTGTGATGATGACAGTGGTATTGTGAGGAGGCAGTTGGGTGATGAACTCACATTCTCTGTTGATCTATTGAAGTTGTAGTCAGTGGTATTGTGAGGAGGCAGTTGGGTGATGAACTCACATTCCCTGTTGATCTATTGAAGTTGTAGTTAGTGGTATTGTGAGGAGGCAATTGGGTGATGAACTCATATTCCCTGTTGATTTATTGAAGTTGTAGTCAGTGGTATTGTGAGGAGGCAGTTGGGTGATGAACTCACATTCCCTGATTACCTATTGTGATGATGACAGTGGTATTGTGAGGAGGCAGTTGGGTGATGAATTCACATTCCATATTGATCTATTGAAGTTGTAGTCAGTGGTATTGTGAGGAGGCAGTTGGGTGATGAACTCACATTCCCTGATTACCTATTGTGATTGTGATTATGGTATTGTGAGGAGGCAGAAGGGTGATGAACTCGCATTCCATGTTTATCTATTGAGTATATTGAAAATTGTGACATACTTGAGTATTATATGAAAAGAATGAATTTTTAATGCATATTAAGTTTGTTTTAAGACCATATTGTATGATATGCGGTTACAGATATTTGAATGTGATTTGAACTGAGAATATTTTGAAAAAGCGAGTCCTATAAGGATGTACTTTTGAATGGTAGATTTTGATATGACAAGTTTTAATATATGAGTACATCCTTATGTTGATCTGAGAGGTCATATGAGGTATTATCTGCTCACTGAGTTGTAAAACTCACTACACGTGGTTGATATATTTTTCAGATAAAAACCCAGAATTTGGTCATGCGGTTACTTGACCGACTAGGTGTCGTACTTCAGTGGTGAGCCGAACTTGTTTCTAGGCTCTCAGTGTATTATATTATAATATATTTGTACTCTAGAGTTGCTCTGAACGTCACAGGCAGGATCCTTGTTTCTGCTGTAAACTTGTTATATATAGACTTGGCATGTATAATTATTAGTTTTTGTAAATTTGTAAATGTTTGATAATACTCGGATATGTGTTATTGTGAGACTATTTGCATATGCGTAATAATAAAGTTTATCGGTGCGAAAAAAATGTTTATTTTACGTAACTTAAATTGGGGGCATTACAATGAGCAATGCTGATGCCTTCATTGCCTTACTAGGGGGTTTTGGTACTTTAGAAGAAATTTTCAAAATAGTCTCTTGGGCACAACTGAATATGCATCACAAATCGATAGGTTTGTTAAATGTTAACCACTTCTTTGATGGTCTGTTGTTTTTTTCTTGATCATGTTGTGGAACAAAGATTCATCTCACACTCAACACGACGAATTTTCATTTTGGCTTCAAATGCTGAGGAGTTGATTGATACTTTACAAACATATATTCATGTACCTGATCCAATTATGGCTCAAATAGAATGGATGGCAGACAACCACAGGAAGCGCAAATTGGATTTGGATCTTCATCTTTAGATGTAGTAAAACGTAGCTATTATTGTACCCCTTTTACTTTCTTAGAGTCTACTTGAATACTATCTTTACCAACCATACTCCCTTAGAGTTGGTAAAATTATCTTTGAATGTTGCTTATGATCCTCTAAAATTTTGAAATATTCTAGTATATCATTAATAAATATAATAACAAGTTGATCCAGGGACCTAATTACTATTCATTAAATCTATGAATGCAGTTAGGTTATTTGTCAAACTAAATAACATAACCAAGGACTCATAATGCCCATAATGAGTCCTAAAAGAAAATTTTCGTACATCCTCTTCTCTTGTCCTCAATTAATGTTACTCATATCTCAAATAAAAACATTGAGCACCTTGTAACTTATCAAACAGATCATCTATACGAGGTAATGGATATTTATTCCACACTGTCACCTTATTCAACTGTCTATAATTTATACATAGTCATAGTGATCCATCTTTCTTTATCATAATGCTTATACATAATATTATTGAAAACTAAATTTTCCTCGAATTATTTATATCAACAAAATATATCATTGAAAATATTATCTTCATAGATTCTCTGCTCTCAAATTCAATCTACTCCACAACTTGCCAAATCCATTTATATACATAGGTTCCAACTCATCCATCCAAAAATAAATTTTATATCTATTTCCAAAACACTCACTTTATTACAAACTGTTATCTTGGAGTTAATAATCTCGATCACATCATAACCCACTATCAATATTATATTAGCCATTCGTCATATTGTTTCACATAAACAAATCAAACAATCAATTTAAACCTTCTTGACATCTAAACAAGCCATTCCCTTTGTGTTTGGATAGAATTTTCTTATTTTCAGCTAATTTTCCAAGAGGATTCTCTTTATCACTTTTTGTCAAAACAAGTTCAAAAGCTGAACGAGTAGTCCACACACAAAAGGTACTATCTAGGACATACGTATAGATGTTTAAACCTCGCATATCTAAGGAAAAGAGTTAGAAGGAAGAAAAGGATGACACCCTATATAATTCCACAACAACACCGTGAGTATAAATATGTCTGCAGTTACATACCCATACTCAAAGTCGTACTACATAATTCTTTGCTTTGTTAGCCACAGGGAAACCTAATGGCTCTGATACCAACTTGTAACGCCTCCAATTTATGTTACGTAAAATAATTTTTTTTTTTAATTATTAGTTCCCCAATCAGGTATTTTTCATAAAGATACATAATTCAATTCTTTATCATGGGAACAGATACATATAGTATCTCTCATGTGTACACAATATACAGACCAAGTCTATAAACATCAAAGTATAATAGAAACGGGAATCCTGCCTGTAGTGTTCAGAGCACTCTAGAATACAAACATAGTATAATTCAAAGACCGTTAGTCTTGGAAGCAACGTAGACTCACATAGAGAATATATCACTTATCTGCTGAATCAGACTCTGATATTCTTATATGAAAAATGTAAAAATATCGTGTAGTGAGTTTGACAACTCAGTGAGCAAATAATTCCTCCTATGACCTCTTAGGTCAGCATATGGATGTACTTATATTTTAAAATGTGTCACATAGAAAATTCAGTTTAGAAGTACATTGATATGGGACCCGTATTTTAAATATTCTCAAATCAAAAGATATTCAGATATCCAAAACCATATGCACTATGGTATGGTCATTAAACAAATGTTGTTATGCTCAACTATATAAACTATTGTAAAATATTATGATTTAGAGATAAAATTGTCAATTTAATGCTCCTGCCTCACTCGGCAATCTGGTTAATGCAATGAAAATATAACTCATTTACTATACGCATAGTGACCTCGACCACAATCACAATAAGTGATCAAGGAATGTGAGTACATCACCCTCCTATCCCCCTACATTACCACTGTCACCCGATTAGAGCAGCCCTCCCCCGGCTCACTCAAGCTAATAGGGCGTCCCCTATTCGGTACTGTCACAAGCCATACAACCAACCGATATTCATCAATACATATAAATACATATAAAATTATCAAGCAACTCGCCATGAGCTTTACGCTTGTCATATTTATCAAGCAACTTGCCATAAGCTTTACGCTTGCCATTCAATCTCATTTATAATATCACATGCATCATTTTCACAAGTATATAGCTTTCAAATCAATTCATCGTGTACATAATATCTACTTTATCAAATAATGATAAATACATTTAGAACCACATATTCAATGAGTTCCAAAATCCGTTTCGAAAATCATACTCTTCTTGAACTATGTGCTAGTTCGTAAGCAAAATAAATATTTTAACACATTTCATATATTTATGATAGCATAAATAATTGTAAATAGAAACAATTATATATTTATAGTTCAAGAAGAGCACGGGGTAAATCATAGAAAGAAGTATCTACTCACAGGGTAGGGTTCCTAGTTGGACAGCCTTAAAATATACTTTTTCAAGCTGAATTTGACCAATTAGACCTCAAAAACATGTCCGGAGGGTCCAAAGACTTAAAAAATGACTCCATGAGTTTGATCACTATTCACCGTCGAAAAATACTATTCACAAGCCGAAAATCACTATTCAGGATGAACAAAAAGTTGTCAAATAGCTGAAAAATTTCATATCCTAAGGTTTTATCTAACTCCTGAATCCATCTACGGTGCCAGAATTTCAATTAGAGGTCTCTAAGTAAAAATTTCAGAATTTAACTTTTTCTGAAATTTTCTACTTTAGATCTACAGTGATTCAACGGCTGATTTGAAAAATTGATCGGTTAAAACCATAGTATTATTCATCCTGAATCCAGTAGCACCCTCAGTTTTAAGATTGAAAGCCAATAGGCACTTCAGATCTAAAGAGAAAATTAAAGGTTACTATTCATCACTATTCACTCTTACTATTCATAAATTTTCGTAAAAATCTGCAGCCACGGTTATCTCCCCCTTCCCCCTTTTCCCTTTTATTTATTTATTTATTTTAATAATAATTATTACTATTTAATATTTGTATAATAAAATTTTATTTTAAATATATTCGTATAAATACCATTTTTCATTCTAAAATATCCCAAAAATTTCTAAAAATTTACATTCTCATAAACATTTAGTTAAACTCTTAAATCATGATTTTTCTTGATAAAAATCTTAATAAAAAAAAATTATAAAATAAATATCTTTATACATAATAAAAGAAAGAATATTTCTAAAAATACAACAAAAATTTATTAAAGACCAATATAATTATTTCAAGCAAAACAATAATTATTTTAATTAAAAATATACTTAATTTTAGGAGAACATAATCATTTTTAAAAAAATAAAAAATATATTTGTTTAGAACAAAACATTATTATTTAAAAAATAAAAATTATGGGATGTTACAAGTAATATCTTAAAAATGTATCTGTATCTTCTCCCCATCCATTATGCTCCTAAGAATTTTATTTATATGATTCATGATTAACTATATGTTACCTATTTTTTAAATACCTTATTGTTACATAACTAAGCATTTTAATTCTTTGTCATATGTATTTTCTACTTATTCTTAGATTTATCTAACTTTATTAGAGACTTAGGATGTTGCATTTCCTTCCCCCTTAAAAGAATTTTGTCCACAAAATTCAACATACCTTATTCAAACATATGTGAATAGGTCCTCTTCATTTCTTCTTCTGTCTCCCAAGTTACTTCCTCAAATAATAGTCCCTTCCAGACCACTTTAGCTAAAGGGATGTTCTTGTTGCTTAATTTTTTAGTCTTAATGTCAATGATCTGATCTGGCCTTACAGTGTATGACAGATTATCTTGTAAATACATTTATTCGTGCTGTATGATATTTAAAAGGTCTGGGTTATGCTTTTTGAGCTGGGAAACATGAAATACATCATGAATCTGAGAAAGGTTTAGAGAAAGTGCAAGTTTATAAGCTATTGATCCAATCCGATCAAGAATTTGGAAAGGACTGATGTATTTAGAACTTAGCTTTTTGGTTTTCAAAGACCTCCCCACACCCGTGAACGGAGTTACCTTAAGGAAAACGTGGTTGCTTATTTCAAATTCTAGGGGCCTTCTTTTTTTATCTGCATAGCTCTTTTGTCTACTTTGGGCAGCTAGTAATCTCTCTCTGATAAGTTCAATGTGCCTTGTTGTTTGGTCAACCAAATCAGGGCCTAGAAAACTCTTCTCCCCTAGCTCTACCCAACACAGAGGTGACTTGCACTTTCTTCCATACAAAGCTTCAAAGGGAGACATCTGGATACTGGAATCATAACTATTATTATAAGCAAATTTTGCTAAAGGTAGATACACATCCCAGTTCCTCTTCATTTCTAGCACACAAGCCCTTAGATATCCTCTAAAGTTTGGATTTTTCTCTCAGTTTGCTCGTCAGTTTATGGATGGTAGGCCGTGTTAAACCTAAGTTTAGTACCTAAGGCATCTTGCAAGGATCTCCAAAATCTAGAAGTAAACTTGGGGTCTCGATCAGAAACAATATTGGTAGGTATCCCATGGAGTCTGACAATTTCATGAACATACACTTATGCCAACTTGTCCAAAGAATAGGTAAACTTAATGGCTAAGAAGTTGGCAGAATTGGTCAATCTATCCACGTTTACCTAAATTGAATCATAGCCAGATGATGTCCTAGGTAAACCTATGACAAAATCTATAGAGATGATATCCCTTTTCCACTCAAGAATATCTGAGGGTTGGAGCAATCCCCTAGGCTTTTGGTGTTCTACCTTGACTCTCTAACACACTAAGCACTTAGACACATAACAGGTCATGTCCATTTTCATTCCAATCCACCAAAAACTCATTTTTAAGTCTTGATACATCTTAGTGGCTCTAGGATGTAGCGTATACCTACTTTTATGAGCTTTAGCTAGGATACTATCTCTCAATTCTTTCACCTTAGGTACACACAGCCGCTCTCTAAACTTGATAAGCCCATCCTCAGAAATGTGAAATTCTTTAAACTTGCCTTGGGATATCTGTACTCTAATGTCCTTCAAGTATGGATCAAAAACTTGAGTATCTTTAATTCTATCCTTAAGATCATTCTGAATCCTCAATTCACTCATAAGAAGGCTACTAGGCTGTGGAGAAATAGAGAGATTCAAATTTCTCATGCCCTCAATTAGGTCCTGCTCCTTAAGCATCAATGATACCATATGGAGGGATTTCTTGCTAAGGGCATCAGCAACCACGTTTTCCTTGCTTGGATTGTAACATTCCTAATTTCGTTTCTTTTATTGATAAAAGTACATAAATATTTAATTAAGGAAATAAAATTTATTAGACAATATTTTAGATATCTAAGGAAATATAATCCTTAGAAATTCTTCACCTTATATATATACATAGAAAATGTTTCTAACATTAAGAGAACAAATAAAAAGGGAAAACCTAATAGGAAAGAAATTAGAAATAACATACTAAAGAGATGCAAAATTCTTAGATAAGGAAGATAAATTTTTAAAAACAAGTAAAGGTCTTAAAATTTCAAGAACATTGGATTAGGGTAATTTTTCATAATTCAAGAACTAGAGTTACTAAGTTTAAAATCTTTACCCATACATTGGGCTTTTACCTATGGACACTTCATATAGAGTTTTTTCACTTCACATAAGTTTCTAGCAAGCCCATTGGATAACCTAAGCAAGAAATAAAATATAGACTTGGACTAGGATATAGTAATTGGACCAATAGCCCAAAAATTATGAAAATGTGACCAAGCCCTCCAAGAAAGGTAGAATTTTATCCAAAGCAAAGAAAATGGGTAGGAATAAGCCCATAATGGGTAGGAATAAGTCCAAATCCAAGAGGAAAAATAAAATAAACTAAATTAATAATAATAAAGATTAGGTTACATGGCATTAAGACAAAAATTTAGCAAGTGGTGTGATTCTACATTCATAAATTTGGCAAGTGGCATGATAATACAAGGCTTTAGGACAAAAACATCTATATCCTACACTCATAATTTTAGCAAGTGGTATGATAATACATGGCATTAGGACAAAACATTCCTATCCCACACAAATAATATCAACCAAATAATGGAGATTCAAGGGCTAGAAATTTTTCACCTAAAAAGGCAAACTTATCATACTTGTTTAAGACAAAAGAAAATGGAAATGAATCCTTAAATCAAAGGGACCTTGTCCCTTATCTTAAGAACATATCATCATAATTTTCAAAATACAAATCTCCTTTTCCTATGCATATCTTGACTAAGGAAGAGGAAGACAAGAACATAAGTTGATTGTTTTCCAAAAATTAAACAAAGTGTATCCTAATTGTGATAAGGTAGAACCATGATCATGAAAGGTGTATTATTTGGTGGTCTATTTAAGCAAAACCCACCCCTACAACATTTTAATTTCATCCAAGTGAGGAAGAGAGAGAAATAGAAGCAAGGTAGCGTGAGGAAAGGAGAGAAAGAGAGGAGAAGAAAGGAAGGAAGAAGAAGGAGAAGTTTAGAAGGCTAAGTACTTAAGGTAAGTTACCTTAATCTCCACTTGAATCCATTTTTCTTCTTCATCCTTGAGGTTCAAAAATTCACCCTCCTTCTCTTACCTAAGCTGCTAGAAAAGCTAAGGGAAGGGATAAATCTTGCTACTTCTTTCAAGAGGAAACAAGAAAACCAATTCACTAAGTAAGCTAGGGAGATTCTTAGGTAAGTTTAACAATATTTCTTTTTGAAGAAAACTTTTGAAACTTATAATATTTATATGAGATTTTGATCTTAGAACTTTGATGATTGGTCATGATGTTGCTATATCATATTACATATTGATCTTGCATGTGATGTATGTTTGAATACTTAGACTGGTATAGAAAGTTCTGCATAGGTATGGCTATGGTTGGCAAAATTGTTAGCTTCTGTGTTTTAATTTCTGGGAATTATCTATAGGGAATTAAAATAAATGGTTAACATAAGAATTAAATATATATGTGTCATGGATTTTTAGCCACTCGAATCATTCAATTTGGAGTACATATGAGGTAGATATGGTCCGATTAGTAGTCAAAGGGCAGAAAATGGTTTATCAAGGAAGAATATGTTAGGATAGCTTCTGTATTTTAATTTCTAGGAATTATCTATATGGAATTAAAATAAATGGTTTTGCATATAAATTATAGATATGTGTATGGGATTTTTAGCCACTGGAATTATTCAATTTAGAGTTCATATGAGGTAGATATATTTCGATTAGTAAACAAAGGTCAGAAAATGGTTAATCAGGGAATAATATGTTAGGATAGCTTCGGTGTTTTAATTTTTGGGAAAATTATATAAGGAATTAAAATAAATGGTTAAAATATTAATTATATATTTATGTGGCACGGATGTTTAGCCACTGGAATCACTTAATTTGAAATTCTTATGTGGGAGATATAGTCAGATTAGTAAGTAAAGGTTAGAACCTACCCGAGAAGAAATAATATTGAATTTAAGGGAGTAATAACACCAAGATTTATTACTATTTTTCTGATATGATTAACAAAAATAGTTTTAGATAATTGTCTTAGATTTCCATAGACACCATGAACACCTCAATCGGAGTTAAAATGAGGGAGTTATGCTCTGATTAGTGAGCAAAGGTCACAGAACACGGGCATGCCGTGTTCTGGGTGTTTCAAGCATGGGATAGCCATGTTCGGGGCTGTTTTTGAGTACATTTGAAGTATTTTTAAAGCATGGCCGTGTCCTGAAACAGGGCCAGACCGTGTTGGAAGATGGTGAAGCCTACGTTCAACATTTTTCTACCCTAGATGAACCTCTTTAACTAAAGGGTAATAGTAGAAATCAAATTGGAGAACAATGCTCTATAAATTTGTAAGAACATGTGTTGGAAATGATATAAATAAGAAGAAAATGACTAAAGGTCAAGCATAAAGAGAAGGTTAGATATGATGAAAACCTGCATCAAGAAAATAAAGAAATAAAATTAATATTTAAAAAAGAAGACGAATCTTATAAATTAAAATAATAAATGACTAGTATATGCCATAGCCATTACCATTGTATGAACTTCTTACCATCTTAAGTGTGAAATTATGACATGAAAATATTTTATAAAGTGATATTTGAAATGGTTATGTTCATGGTATGATTACCAATGATTTATGGTAATAGTTATATTTTGATGAACATACTTGTTATTGAAAGCATCTTTTTGGCTATCATTGTGAAAAGAGAAAAAATGGGCACGGTCACATGGCAATCCGTGTGGTGCACAAGTAGGGGACGTCCTACCAACAGTTATGATCATGTTAATGAGAAAAGTAAGAGAAAGTGGGCCATGTCGTACGGAGCGAGAAAATCCCGTACCGGAGAGTAGAAAATACTCACCCTGACCGGGGTAGCTTGATATGAGAATAAATTGATAGTTATCATATGATATTCTGAAAATAGTTAATCCTGTCAGACATATCATTACTTTATGATTCTTATGTGCATAGATATAATGCATTCATGTGACCAAAGATATTTTCTGTAGTTTATACAGCTGAACATGACATGATGAACTATATTGATGGTAAATTATGATTTATTGTTGAACTTACTGGGATTTAATTATCACTATATTTCCATATCATGTTCAGAAGAATAAATTTTCGGATTTTCTCTATGACACTTATTATTTCCATACGTTGGATCGAGGTGCCCTACCTTGGGCAACTACCAGTTATTTCATATGTATCTGTTGAAGATGTGACTGAGATTCCGGTGGAGGTACCACCCGCACCAGTGTCCCCGGAAGTAGTCGACATAGATGATTAGAACTAATATGTATCTTTGTACAAATGTTTGTAAAATAATGGTGTGTATGGAACCTCAGTATTGTATCACTGTTAATAACAATTATGCTTGGTTAAAGTGATTATTATTATGAGTTAAGTGGTTAGAATTAAAGTAGTAATAACTTCATGGAATTTTACAAATATAAAAAAAAATTGTTACATTTACATAAATGGAGTTGTTACATAATTGGTATAAGAGAAGGTCGATCCTAGATGGCCAGTAGGTGGATGGTTATCTGAATCGATCATATAGTGTCTTGAGTAAGTTATGGGTGTGCTGTGTAGGGGATCAGTGATTCATATAGGTAAGAAATTACTAGTGTTTCCTATCTATATGCCGAGGTGGTGTTATGACTGCTATTAAATATTTTTGAACTAACTATTCGGCTTGATCACCTCAATAGCAGCATAACTTTGTTTTTGCCATAGTAGGAAATGGCACCACCAAGGTGGAACCCAGCAACTAATACAGATGAAACCTTGCATAACCTTGCCACGGCAATTCGAGACCAAGTCATGACCACCAACCAAATTTTACAATATCTTCAGAATGCTAAGAACCCAAATGGTGAGAATGGTGCTAACAACCGGATGACTGGAAAAGATAATGGCATATCCGAGTTCCTGAGGACTAGACCACCTTGTTTCCAAGGTGGCTATGACCCAACGGTGGCCGAAAGGTGGATAAGGGAATTAGAGAAAATCTTTGAAGTGATGGGCTGTACTGAAGAGAAGCAAGTTATTTTTGCTGCATATATGTTAAAGGATGAAGCAGAATACTGGTGGTGTGGAGCTAGAGAACTTTTAGCTCATCAGGGAAGACATATCACCTAGCAAGTGTTCAAGGACATGTTTTTTGAAAAGTACTTTCGAAGTACTGTACAAGTAGAGAAAGAGATCGAATTTCTCCAACTCAGGCAAGGTAGCATGACCGTGGACCAGTATATCGCAAGGTTCGAGGAGCTATCTAAGTTCTCCTCTTATCTACGATATAACCCAGATGAAGCATGGAAGGCGGTTAAGTTTGAAGCGGGACTAAACCTGGAGATAAAGAATGCTGTTATAGCTATGGAGATCAGGGAGTTTGTACCTCTGATAAATAAATGCAAACTCCTGGAAAAGAGTTTAAGGGCAGTGGAGGACGAGAAGCAAAGGCGAAACCTATGGAAGAGGAAGAAAAGTTTTCCCAACCCTTGAAAGAACGTGAGAAGAAGTGGATATGGAGCTGGTAAGAGGCCATTGATTGTGGGTCCCAGACCTTTTCAACAAGACCTTACCCCAGTCAAGTGCGCTAAGTGCGGACGCATGCATGGTAACCGGCCATGCTACATGGGACAAGATGTTTGCTTCAATTGTGGACAGAAGGGACATTTTGCAAGAAATTGCCCACAGAATGTAGGGAAGCAGCCAGAACAGAGGCCTCAGGTGAAAGGAAGGGTTTTCTCCCTGAGCGGCCAAGAGGCAGCTCAATCTTTTGAAATGATTCAAGGTACATGCTATATCTATGGATTTGCTCTTATGGTGTTATTTGACTCTGGTGCTAGTCATTCATTTCTATCGGAAGAATGTATTAGCAAGTTTCAGTTTCCTATTTCTGAAAATCCCTATGAGCTATCCGTAGTAACCCCTACAGTGGAACGGGTATTAACTTCCTCTGTATATAAGGACTGTCAAGTCACCATCCAGGAGAAATTTTTTTCTGTAGACCTCGTCTGTTTACCTTTAAGAGGTATTGAGGTCATTTTAGGGTTAGACTAGATGTCTAGAAATTGAGTCTTGCTGAATTGTTGTAACAAGACCGTTGAATTTCTACCTCCTACTCTAAAAGAGGAGGTCCAGTTATTAATGCTAAATGCCAATCAAGTTAATAGGGAGTTAAAGAATGGAGTACTTGGATACATTCTCTTGTATTTATCAAACCTAGAAGTCGAATCAAAGCTTGATGAAATCCCAATAGCCAACGAGTTTCTTGAAGTATTTCCATCAGATATTCCAGGCTTACCTCCCAAGAGAGAGATAGAATTCTCTATTGATCTCCTACCTGGGACAGATCTATTGCACCATATCGAATGGCCTCGAAGGAACTACAGGAACTCAAGAAGCAGTTAGAGGAACTATTAGACAAGCAATTCATTAGACCGAGTGTATCACCTTGGGGAACTCCTGTATTGTTTATTAAGAAGAAAGATAGGAGCTTGAGACTATGCATAGATTACAGACAGCTGAATAAGGTGACTATCAAAAACAAGTACCCTCTCCCTAGGATAGATGACTTATTTGATCAATTGAAGGGAGCCTCCATCTTTTCTAAAATTGACTTGAGGTCAGGATATCATCAGATTAGGATTAAGGAGGAGGACATACCAAAAATTGCCTTCAGGACTAGGTATGGGCACTATGAGTTTCTCGTAATACCCTTCGGGTTGACGAATACACCTGTAATTTTCATGGATTACATGAATCGCATTTTTTGACCCTACCTAGATCAATTTTTTGTTGTGTTCATTGATGACATTTTGATATATTCTAAGAGTGAGAAAGAACATGAACAACATCTCCGAATCGTGCTGCAAGTGCTGAAAGAGAAAAATATATATGCCAAATTAGAGAAGTGTGAATTTTGGCTGTCAGAGGTGAAGTTTCTCGGAAATGTCATCAATAATAGAGGGGTCGCCATAGATCCTAGCAAGACGAAAGCAGTGATTCAGTGGGAAAGACCAAAGACGATTACGAAAGTCAGAAGTTTCCTGGGTTTGGCAGGATACTATAGAAGGTTTATACAAAACTTCTCTCATATAGCCTTGCCATTAACTAAATTGACCAGAAAGGGAAGTCCTTTCAAATGGACTGATCAATGTGAAGCTAGTTTTCAAGAGCTGAAGACAGGACTGACCACTCCTCCTTATTTAATTATTCCAAACCCCACAGGACATTTTGAAGTGTATAGTGACACTTCAAAGAAAGGGTTAGGATGTGTGCTGATGCAAGATAAGAGAGTAGTTGCTTACGCCTCTAGGTAACTGAGACCCCACGAAGGAAACTATCCAACCCATGATCTTGAATTAGCGGCAGTGGTGTTTGCCTTAAAGATTTGGCGACACAATTTGTACGGGGCAACCTTTGAAGTATATTGTGATCATAGGAGTCTTAAATACCTCTTTGATAAAAAAGAGTTAAATATGAGGCAACGAAGATGGGTAGAATTCTTCAATGACTATAAGTTTGAGATAAAGTATCATCCTGGAAAGGCGAATGTTGTAGCAGATGCCTTGAGTCGAAAATCTCTGCACATGGGTCAGATGATAGCGTATGAGACGCAGATACTAAAGGAGTTTCAAAATTTGAAGCTAGCCACTACTCTTACTCCAAAGAATCTAGTCATTAATGGTTTATGTATAGGGTGTGACCTTAAAGCCCAGATCAAAGAGGCTCAAGCTCACGACCAATACTTACAGGATCATAAAGACCAAGGTAATTTTTCTGTCATGGAAGATGGAGCAATCATGTATCAGGGAAGGATTTGTGTTCCTCAAGAACGAGAGTTTAAGACTAAGATCCTTCAGGAAGCGCATCAGAGTAAATACACAGTCCATCCTGGATGCCCTAAAATGTTCCAGGATTTAAAAAGGATATATTGGTGGCCAGGGATGAAAAAGGACATTGCCGAGTTTGTGGCGAAATGTCTCATTTGTCAAAAGTTAAAGGTGGAGAATCAAAAGCCAGTGGGATTTCTACAACCTCTTGAGATCCCTAAATGGAAATGGGAAAGTATCTCAATGGACTTTGTTGTGGGATTACCTAAGACTTCAGTGGGACATGACTCTATCTGGGTAATAATTGACAGATTAACCAAATCTGCTCACTTTTTGCCCATAAAAATTAACTATTCACTGGATAAATTAGCCCAATTGTATGTCCAGAAAATAGTTAAACTGCATGGAATTCCCTTAAATATCATTTTTGATAGAGATACGAGGTTCACATCTAGGTTTTGGAAGGAATTGCAGGAAGCTTTTGGTACTCAGTTGCAGTTCAATACTGCCTACCATCCTCAGACTGATGGGCAGACAGAACGAACCATTCAAACCTTAGAAGATATGTTGAGGGCTTGTGTGATAGAGCAAGGTAAAGGATGGGATAAGTACCTACCTTTAGTAGAGTTTGCTTATAATAATAGTTATCACTCTAGTATTAAGATGGCCCCCTATGAAGCTTTATACAGTAGAAAGTGCCGATCTCCACTATGTTGGTTTGAGGTAGGAGAAAAGAACTTGTTGGGTCCTGATCTAGTTCAACAAACCACTGAACAAATTAGGATGATATGAGACAAAATACTTACAGCTCAGAGTCGGCAAAAGAGTTACTACGATAAGAGACATAGACCTCTAGAGTTTGAGGAAGGAGACCATGTATTTCTGAAACTTTCACCGATTACTGGAGTTGGTAGGTCTTTCAAAACAAGAAAGTTAAGTCCGCGATTTTTGGGACCCTACCAAATTCTAAAGAAAGTAGGGACATCAACATATTAAGTTGCTTTCCCACCTAATTTGTCCAACCAGCATAATGTTTTCCATGTATCACAGCTGCGGAAGTATCTTCCAGATTCATCACATGTAATACAGGATGAACCAATCAAAATAAAGGAGAACATGGCATACCAGCTAGTACCTGCATCCATATTTTACACTGACATGAAGCAACTGAGAAATAAAACCATTCCCCTTGTTTAGGTGTTCTAGGAAGGTTTGACTCCGGAAGAAGCAACTTGGGAGCTGGAAGAAGTCATGAGGAAGAAATATCCGCAATTGTTCTTATTAGGTAATTTCTGAAATTTTGAGGACAAAATTTCTTTTAGGGGGAGAGAAATGTAACATCCCTAATTTCGTTTCTTTTATTGATAAAAGTACATGAATATTTAATTAAGGAAATAAAATTTATTAGACAATATTTTAGATATCTAAGGAAATATAATCCTTAGAAATTCTTCACCTTATGTATATGCATAGAAAATGTTTCTAACATTAAGAGAACAAATAAAGAGGGAAAACCTAATAGGAAAAAAATTAGAAATAACATACTAAAGAGATGCAAAATTCTTGGATAAGGAAGATAAATTTTTAAAAACAAGTAAAGGTCTTAAAATTTCAAGAATATTGGATTAGGGTAATTTTTCATAATTCAAGAACTAGAGTTACTAAGTTTAAAATCTTTACCCATACATTAGGCTTTTACCTATGGACACTTCATATAGAGTTTTTTCACTTAACATAAGTTTCTAGGAAGCCCATTGGATAACCTAAGCAAGAAATAAAACATAGACTTGGACTAGGATATAGTAATTGGATCAATAGCCCAAAAATTATGAAAATGTGACCAAGCCCTCCAAGAAAGGTAGAATTTTATCCAAAGAAAAGAAAATAGGTAGGAATAAGCCCATAATAGGTAGGAATAAGCCCAAATCCAAGAGGAAAAATAAAATAAAATAAATTAATAATAATAAAGATTAGGTTAGATGGCATTAAGACAAAAATTTAGCAAGTGGTGTGATTCTACATTCATAAATTTGGCAAGTGGCATGATAATACAAGGCTTTAGGACAAAAACATCTATATCCTATACTCATAATTTTAGCAAGTGGTATGATAATACATGGCATTAAGACAAAACATTCCTATCCCACACAAATAATATCAACCAAATAATGGAGATTCAAGGGCTAGAAATTTTTCACCTAAAAAGGCAAACCTATCATACTTGTTTAAGACAAAAGAAAATTGAAATGAATCCCTAAATCAAAGGGACCTTGTCCCTTATCTTAAGAACATATCATCATAATTTTCAAAATACAAATCTCCTTTTCCTATGCATATCTTGACTAAGGAAGAGGAAGACAAGAACATAAGTTGTTTGTTTTCCAAAAATTCAACAAAGTGTATCCTAATTGTGATAAGGTAGAACCATGATCATGAAAAGTGTATTATTTTGTGGTCAATTTAAGCAAAACCCATCCCTACAAAATTTTAATTTCTTCCAAGTGAGGAAGAGAGAGAAATAAAAGCAAGGTAGAGTGAAGAAAGGAGAGAAAGAGAGGAGAAGAAAAGAAGGAAGAAGAAGGAGAAGTTTAGAAGGCTAAGTACTCAAGGTAAGTTACCTTAATCTCCACTTGAATCCATTTTTCTTCTTCATCCTTGAGGTTCAAAAATTCACCCTTCTTCTCTTACCTAAGCTGCTAGAAAAGCTAAGGGAAGGGAGGAATCTTGCTACTTCTTTCAAGAGGAAACAAGAAAACCAATTCACTAAGTAAGCTAGGGAGATTCTTAGGTAAGTTTAACAACATTTCTTTTTGAAGAAAACTTTTGAAACTTATAATATTTATATGAGATTTTGATCTTAGAACTTTGATGATTGGTCATGATGTTGCTATATCATGTTACATATTGATCTTGCATGTGATGTATGTTTGAATACTTAGATTGGTATAGAAAGTTCTGCATAGGTATGGCTATGGGTGGCAAAATTGTTAGCTTCTGTGTTTTATTTTTTGGGAATTATCTATAGGGAATTAAAATAAATGGTTAACATAAGAATTAAAGATATATGTATCATGGATTTTTAGCCACTTGAATCATTCAATTTGGAGTCCATATGAGGTAGATATGGTCCGATTAGTAGTCAAAGGGAAGAAAATGGTTTATCAAGGAGGAATATGTTAGGATAACTTCTGTATTTTAATTTCTGGGAATTATCTGTATGGAATTAAAATAAATGGTTTACATATAAATTATAAATGTATGTGTCAGGGATTTTTAGCCACTGGAATCATTCAATTTAGAGTTCATATGAGGTAGATATGTTTCGATTAGTAAACAAAGGTCAGAAAATGGTTAATCAGGGAAGAATATGTTAGGATAGCTTCAGTGTTTTAATTTTTGGGAAAATTATATAAGGAATTAAAATAAATGGTTAACATATGAATTATATATTTATGTGTCACGGATGTTTAGCCACTAGAATCACTTAATTTGGAATTCTTATGTGGGAGATATAGTCAGATTAGTAAGTTAAGGTTAGAACCTACCCGAGAAGAAATAATATTGAATTTAAGGGAGTAATAACACCAAGATTTATTACTATTTTGCCGATATGATTAACATAATAGTTTTAGATAATTGTCTTAGATTTCCATAAACACCATGAACACCTCAATCAGAGTTAAAATGAGGGAGTTATGCTCTGATTAGTTAGCAAAGGTCACAGAACACGGGCAGGCCGTGTTCCGGGTGTTTCAAGCACGGGATAGCCATGTTCGGGACTGTTTTTGTGTACATTTGAAGTATTTTTAAAGCATGGCCGTGTCCTGGAACAGGGCCAGACCGTGTTGGAAGATGGTGAAGCCTATTTTCAACATTTTTCTACCCTAGATGAACCTCTTTAACTAAAGGGTAATAGTAGAAATCAAATTGGAGAACAATGCTCTATAAATTTGTAAAAACATGTGTTGGAAATGATATAAATAAGAAGAAAATGACTAAAGGTCAAGCATAAAGAGAAGGTTAGATATGATGAAAACCTGCATCAAGAAAATAAAGAAATAAAATTAATATTTAAAAAAGAAGACGAAACTTATATATGATAATAATAAATGACTAGTATATGCCATAGCCATTACCATTGTATGAACTTCTTACCATCTTAAGTGTGAAATTCTGACATGAAAATATTTTATAAAGTGATATTTGTAATGGTTATGTTTATGGTATGATTACCAATGATTTATGGTAATAGTTATATTTTGATGAACATACTTGTTATTGAAAGCATCTTTTTGGCTATCATTGTGAAAAGAAAAAAAATGGGCATGGTCACATGGCAATCCGTGTGGTGCACAAGTGGGGGACGTCCTACCAACGGTTATGATCATATTAATGAGAAAAGAAAGAGAAAGTGGGCCATGTCGTACAGAGCGAGAAAATCCCGTACTGGAGAGTAGAAAATACTCACCCTGACCAGGGTAGCTTGATATAAGAATAAATTGATAGTTTTCATATGATATTCTGAAAATAGTTAATCTTGTCAGACATATCATTACTGTATGATTCTTATGTGCATAGATTTAATGCATTCATGTGACCAAAGATATTTTCTGTAGTTTATACAGCTGAACATGACATGATGAACTATATTGATGGTAAATTATGATTCATTGTTGAACTTACTGGGATTTAATTCTCACTATATTTCCATATCATGTTCAGAAGAATAAATATGCAGATTTTCTCTATGACACTTATTATTTTCGTACGTTGGATCAAGGTGCCCTACCTTGGGCAACTACCAGTTATTTCATATGTATCTGTCGTAGAAGTGACTGAGATTCCGGTGGAGGTGCCACCCGCACCAATGTCCTCGGAAGTAGTCGACATAGATTATTAGAACTAATATGTATCTCTGTACAAATGTTTGTAAAATAATGGTGTGTATGGAAACTCAGTATTGTATCACTGTTAATAACAATTATGCTTGGTTAAAGTGATTATTATTACGAGTTAAGTGGTTAGAATTAAAGTAGTAATAACTTCATGGAATTTTACAAATATAAAAATTTTTTTTTGTTACAATTACATAAATGGAGTTGTTACATGGATGGTAATTAAGGGTGTAATCATAGTCTTTTAGAAATTCTATCCATCTTCTTTGTCTCATATTTAACTCCTTTTGGTCAAAAAAGTACTTAAGACTCTTGTGATCACTAAAAACTTCAAACTTGTCACTATACAAATGATGTCTCCAAATCTTAAGGGAAAACACTACAGCTGCTAGTTCCAGATCATGTGTGGGGTAATTCTCCTCATGAAGTCTAACCTGCCGAGAAGCATAAACTACTACTCTACCCTGTTGTATTAAAACACACCCTAAACCCTTCTTAGATGCATCACTATATATTGTAACTAGTTCACTAGGGTTAGGTATCAATAGCATTGGGGCGGAGGTTAGCCTATCTTTCAATTCTTGAAAACTACTCTCACATCGACCATTACATACAAATGGTTAGTCCTTCTTGGTTAACCTAGTTACAGGAATAGCTATTTGAGAAAATCTTTGGATAAATCTCCTATAATATCCTGCTAAGCCTAGAAAGCTCCGTATTTCAGTGACTGTCTTTGGTCTTTCCCAGTTAACCACTTCTTCCAATTTACTAGGGTCCACTACTATCCCCTACTTAGAGACAATATGCCCTAGAAATTTCACCTCTGTCAGCCAAAATTCGCACTTGCTAAGCTTGGAATACAATTTCCTATCCTTCAGGGTTCACAACACCATTCGAAGGTGATTTTCATGTTCTTCAAAGCTCTTAGAAAAAATTAAGATGTCATCTATGAAAACTGCAACAAACTTATCTAGGTATGGCCTAAAAACCCTATTCATATATTCTATGAAAATGACAGGGGCATTGGTCAACCCAAAAGGCATGACTAAGAACTCATAATGTTTGTATCGAGTTTGGAAAGCTGTCTTTGGGACATCTTCGGCTTTAATTCTCAACTAATGATAACCTGACCTCAAATCTATCTTAAAGAAGATTGACGCTTCAGCTAATTGATTCAGTAGGTCATTTATCCTAGGTAGTGGATATTTATTCTTGATGGTAACTTTGTTTAACTGCCTATAATCTATACAAAACCTAAGGCTACCATCTTTCTTTTTAACAAACAAAAATGGTGCACCCCATGGGGATACACTTGGTCTGATGAACCCTTTCAATAAGAGTTCCTCTATTTGTTTCTTAAGCTCAGTAAGCTCTACAGGACCCATCCTATAAGGAGCCTTATATATGGGACCTACACCAAGCAATAAGTCAATGGAGAACTCTACTTCCCTATCAGGAGGGAGACTGCTAAACTCCAAAGGGAATACTTCAGGGAAATACCTAACAAAAGGTATGTTTTCTATGCCCTCTTTATAACATCCCTAATTTCGTTTCTTTTATTGATAAAAGTACATAAATATTTAATTAAGGAAATAAAATTTATTAGACAATATTTTAGATATCTAAGGAAATATAATCCTTAGAAATTCTTCACCTTATGTATATGCATAGAAAATGTTTTTAACATTAAGACAACAAATAAAGAGGGAAAACCAAATAGGAAAAAAAATTAGAAATAACATACTAAAGAGATGCAAAATTCTTGGATAAGGAAGATAAATTTTTAGAAATAAGTAAAGGTCTTAAAACTTCAAGAACATTGGATTAGGGTAATTTTTCCTAATTCAAGAACTAGAGTTACTAAGTTTAACATCTTTACCCATACATTGGGCTTTTACCTATGGACACTTCATATAGAGTTTTTCCATTTCACATAGGTTTCTAGCAAGCCCATTGGATAACCTAGGCAAAAAATAAAACATAGACTTGGACTAGGATATAGTAATTGGATCGATAACCCAAAAATTATGAAAATGTGACCAAGCCCTCCAAGAAAGGTAGAATTTTATCCAAAGCAAAGAAAATGGGTAGGAATAAACCCAAATCCAAGAAAAAAAAATAAAAATAAATAAATTAGGTGATGATATAATAATGTAATAATAATAAAGATTAGGTTACATGGCATTAAGACAAAAATTTAGCAAGTGGTGTGATTTTACATTCATAATTTTGGCAAGTGGCATGATAATACAAGGCGTTAGGACAAAAACATCTATATCCTACACTCATAATTTTAGCAAGTGGTATGATAATACATGGCATTAGGACAAAACATTCCTATACCACACAAATAATATCAACCAAATAATGGAGATTCAAGGGCTAGAAATTTGCCACCTAAAAAGGCAAACCTATCATACTTGTTTAAGACAAAAGAAAATGGAAATGAATCCTTAAATCAAAGGGACCTTGTCCCTTATCTTAAGAACATATCATCATAATTTTCAAAATACAAATCTCCTTTTCCTAAGCATATCTCGACTAAGGAAGAGGAAGATAAGAACATAAGTTGTTTGTTTTCCAAAAATTCAACAAAGTGTACCCTAATTGTGATAAGGTAGACCCATGATCATGAAAGTTGTATTATTTGGTGGTCTATTTAAGCAAAACCCATCCCTACAACATTTTAAAATCGTCCAAGTGAGGAAGAGAGAGAAATAGAAGCAAGGTAGAGTGAGGAAAGGAGAGAAAGAGAGGAGAAGAAAGGAAGGAAGAAGAAGGAGAAGTTTAGAAGGCTAAGTACTCAAGGTAAGTTACCTTAATCTCCACTTGAATCCATTTTTCTTCTTCATCCTTGAGGTTCAAAAACTCACCCTCCTTCTCTTACCTAAGCTGCTAGAAAAGCTAAGGGAAGGGAGGAATCTTGCTACTTCTTTCAAGAGGAAACAAGAACACCAATTCACTAAGTAAGCTAAGGAGATTCTTAGGTAAGTTTAACAATATTTCTTTTTGAAGAAAACTTTTGAAACTTATAATATTTATATGAGATTTTGATCTTAGAACTTTGATGATTGGTCATGATGTTGCTATATCATGTTACATATTGATCTTGCATGTGATGTATGTTTGAATACTTAGACTGGTATAGAAAGTTCTACATAGGTATGGCTATGGGTGTCAAAATTGTTAGCTTCTGTGTTTTAAGTTCTGGGAATTATCTATAAGGAATTAAAATAAATGGTTAACATAAGAATTCAGGATATATGTGTGACTGATTTTTAGCCACTGAAATCATTCAATTTGGAGTCCATATGAGGTAGATATGTTCTAATTAGTAGTGAAAGGTCAAAAAATGGTTCATCGGGGAAGAATATGTTAGGATAGCTTCTGTGTTTTAATTTCTGGGAATTATTTGTAGGGAATTAAAATAAATGGTTAACATAAGAATTAAATATATATGTGTCATGGATTGTTAGCCTTTGAAATCATTCAATTTGGAGTCCATATGAGGTCAATAAGGTCCGATTAGTAGTGAAACATTAGAAAATGGTTCATCAGGGAAGAATATGTTAGGATAGCTTCTGTATTTTAAGTTCTGGGAATTATTTGTAGGGAATTAAAATAAATTGTTAACATAAGAATTAAAGATATATGTGTCATGGATTTTTAGCCACTGGAATAATTCAATTTGGAATCCATATGAGGTAGATATATTCCGATTAGTAGTCAAAGGTCTGAAAATGGTTCATCAGGGAGGAATATGTTAGGATAGCTTCTGTATTTTAATTTCTGGCAATTATCTGTACGGAATTAAAATAAATGGCTAACATAATAATTATAGATACGTGTGTCATGGAGTTTTATCCACTGGAATCATTCCATGTGGAGTCCATATGAGGAATATATGAGCTGATTAGTAGTTAAAGGTCAGAAAATGGTTCGTTAGGGAAGAATATGTTAGGATAGTTTCTGTATTTTAATTTTAGGGATTTATCTGTATGGAATTAAAATAAATGGTTAACAAAAGAATCATAGATATGTGTGTCACAGATTTGTAGCCACTAGAATCACTCAAGTTGGAGTCCATATGAGGTAGATATGGTCCGATTAGTAGGTAGAGGTCAGAAGCTATCCGAGAAGAAATAACATGTACATTTAGGGAGTAATATCACATTGATTTCTTAATATTTCGCTATAATGTTCAACATAATAGTTTTAGATAATTGTTTTATCTTAAAATTCACACCAACATCACCTACATCGTAGTTCAATTGAGGGAGTTATGCTCTGATTAGTAAGAGAAGGTTAGATATGATGAAAATTTGCATCAAGAAAATAAAGAAATAAAATTAATATTTCAAAAAGAAGACGAATCTTATAAATGACTAGTATATGCCATAGCCATTGCCATTGTATGAACTTCTTACCATCTTAAGTGTAAAATTCTAACATGGAAATATTTTATAAAGTGATATTTGAAATGGCTATGTTCATGGCATGATTACTAATGATTTATGGTAATAGCTATATTTTGATGAACATACTTGTTATTGAAAGCATATTTTTTGGCTATCATTGTGAAAAGAAAAGAAATGTGCATGGTGACATGGCAATTCGTGTGGTGCAACAGTAGGGGACGCCCTACCAACGGTTATGATTATGATTATGAGAAAAGAAAGAGAAAGTGTGCCATGTCGGACGGAGCGAGAAAAGCCCGTACCGGAGAGTAGAGGATACTCACCCTGACTGGGGTAGCTTGAAATGAGAATAAGTTGATGGCCATTATATGATATTCTGAAAATAGTTAATCCTGTCATACATATCATTAATGTATGATTCTTATGTGCGTAGATATAATGCATTCATATGACCATAGATATTTTTTGTAGTTTATACAGCTGAACATGACATAATGAACTATATTAATGGTAAATTATGATTTATTTTTGAACCTACTGGGATTTAATTCTCACTATATTTCCATATCATGTTCAGAAAAATAATGCAAATTTTCTCAATGACACTTATTATTTCCGTACGTTGGATCGAGGTGCCCTACCTTGGGCAACTACCAGTTATATCATATGTATCTGTAATAGATGTGACTGAGATTCTGGTGGAGGTGCCACCCACCCCAGTGTCCCCGGAAGTAGTCGACATAGATGATTAGAACTAATATGTATCTTTGTACAAATGTTTGTAAAATAATGGTGTGTAGTTTGTAAAATAATGGTGTGTATGGAAACTCAGTATTGTATCACTGTTAATAACAATTATGCTTGGTTAAAGTAATTATTATTACGAGTTAAGTGGTTAGAATTAAATAGTAATAACTTCATGGAATTTTACAAATATAAAAAAAAATTGTTACATTTACATAAATGGAGTTGTTACATAATTGGTATCAGAGCAGGTCAATCCTAGATGGCCAGTGGGTGGATGGTTATCTGAATCGATCTTATAGTGTCTTGAGTATGTTGTGGTAGTGCTGTGTAGGGGATCAATGATTCATATAGGTAAGAAATTACTAGTGTTTCCTATCTATATGCCGAGGTGGTGTTATGACTTCTATTAAATATTTTTGAACTAACTATTGGGCTTGATCACCTCAATAGCTGCATAACTTTGTTTTTGCCACAGTAGTAAATGGCACCACCAAGGAGCAATCCAACAACCAATGCAGAGGAAACTCTGCACAACCTTGCCACGGCAACTTGAGACCAAGTCATGACCACCAACCAAATTTTACAATATCTCCCAAATGCTAATAACCCAAATGGTGAGAATGGTGCTAACAACCGGATGGCTAGAAAAGATAATGGCATATCCGAGTTCCTGAGGACTAGACCACCTTGTTTCCAAGGTGGCTATGACCCAACGGTAGTCGAAAGGTGGATAAGGGAATTAGAGAAAATCTTTGAAGTGATGGGCTGTATTGAAGAGCAACAAGTTATTTTTGCTGTATATATGATAAAGGATAAAGCAGAATACTGGTGGCGTGGAGCTAAAGAACTTTTAGCTCATCAGGGAAGACAGATCACCTGGCAAGTGTTCAAGGACATTTTTTTTGAAAAGTACTTTCCAAGTACTATACGGGCAGAGAAAGAGATCGAATTTCTCCAACTCAGGCAAGGCAGCATGACCGTGGACCAGCATATTGCAAGGTTCGAGGAGTTGTCTAAGTTCTCCTCTTATCTGCGATATAACCCAGATGAAGCATGGAAGGCGGTTAAGTTCGAAGCGGGACTACACCCGAAGATAAAGAATGCTATTATAGCTATGGAAGAAGAAGAAAAATTTTCCCAACCCTGGAAAGAACGTGAGAAGAATTGGATATAGAGCTGGTAAGAGGCCATTGATTGTGGGTCCTAAACCTTTTCAACAAGACCTCGCCCCAGTCAAGTGCGCTAAGTGCGGACGCATGCATGGTAACCGGCCATGCTACATGGGATAAGATGTCTTCTTCAATTGCGGACAAAAGGGACATTTTGCAAGAAACTGTCCACAGAATGTGGGGAAGCAGCCAGAACAGAGGTCTCAGTTGAAAGGAAGAGTTTTCACCTTGAGCGGAAAGAGGTAGCTCAATCTTCTGAAATGATTCAAGGTACATGCTATATCTATGGATTTGCTCTTATGGTGTTACTTGACTCTGGTGCTAGTCATTCATTTATATCGGAAGAATGTATTAGGAAGTTTCAATTTCTTATTTCTGAAACTCCCTATGAGCTATCCGTAGTAACCCCTACAGGGGAACGGGTATTAACTTCCTCTGTATGTAAGGACTGTCAAGTCACCATCCAAGAGAAAACTTTTTCTGTTGACCTTGTCTGTTTACCTTTAAGAGGTATTGAGGTCATTCTAGGGTTCGACTGGATTTCTAGAAATCGAGTCTTGATGAATTGTTGTAACAAGACCGTTGAATTTCTACCTCTTACTCCGAAAGAGGAGATCTAGTTATTGATGCTAAATTCCAATCAAGTTAATAGGGAGTTGAAGAATGGAGTACTTGCATACATTCTCTTGTATTTATCAAACCTAGAAGTCGAATCGAAGCTTGATAAAATCCCAATAGCCAACGAGTTTCCTGAAGTATTTCCATCAGATATTCCAGGCTAACCTCCCAAGAGAGAGATAGAGTTCTCTATTAATCTCCTACCTGGGATAGGGCCTATCTCTATTGCACCATATCGAATGGCCTCGAAGGAACTACAGGAACTCAAGAAGCAGTTGGAGGAACTATTAGATAAACAATTCAATAGACCGAGTGTATCACCTTAGGGAGCTTCTGTATTGTTTGTTAAGAAGAAAGACTGGAGCTTGAGACTATGCATAGATTACAGACAGCTGAATAAGGTGACTATCAAAAACAAGTACCCTCTCCCTAGGATAGATGACTTATTGGATCAAATGAAGGGAGCCTCCATCTTTTCTAAAAATGACTTGAGGTCAGGATACCATCAGATTAGGATCATGGAGGAGGATGTACCAAAAACTGCCTTCAGGACTAGGTATGGGCACTATGAGTTTCTCGTAATGCCTTTCGGGTTGACGAATGCACCTGCAATTTTCATGGATTACATGAATCGCATTTTTCGACCCTACCTAGATCAATTTGTTGTAGTGTTCATTGATGACATCTTGATATATTCTAAGAGTGAGAAAGAACATGAACAACATCTCTGAATCGTGCTGCAAGTGCTGAAAGAGAAAATTTTATATTCCAAATTGGAGAAGTGTGAATTTTGGCTGTCAGAGGTGAAACTTCTCGGACATGTCATCTCTAATAGAGGGGTAGCTGTAGATCCTAGTAAGACGGAAGCAGTTATTCAGTGGGAGAGACAAAAGACAGTTACCGAAGTCAGAAGTTTTCTTGGTTTGGCAGGATACTACAGGAGGTTTATACAAAACTTCTCTCGTATAGCCTTGCCATTGACTAAATTGACCAGGAAGGCAAGTCCTTTCAAATTGACTGATCAATGTGAAGCTAGTTTTCAGGAGCTGAAGACAAGACTGACCACTCCTCTTGTTTTAATTATTCCAGACCCCACAGGACATTTTGAAGTGCATAGTGGCGCTTCAAAGAAAGGGCTAGGATGTGTGCTGATGCAAGATAAGAGAGTAGTTGCTTACGCCTCTAGGCAACTGAGACCCCACGAAGGAAACTATCCAACCCATGATCTTGAATTAGCGGCAGTGGTGTTTGCCTTAAAGATTTGGCGACACTATTTGTATGGGGCAACCTTTGAAGTATATTGTGATCATAAGAGTCTTAAATACCTCTTTGATAAGAAGGAGTTAAATATGAGGCAACGAAGATGGGTTGAATTCCTCAATGACTACAAGTTTGAGATAAAGTATCATCCTAGAAAGGCGAATGTTATAGCAGATGCCTTGAGTCAAAAATCTCTGCATATGGGTCAGATGATGGTGTATGAGATGCAGATGCTAGAGGAGTTTCAAAATTTGAAGCTAGCCACTACTCTCACTCCAAAGAATCTAGTCATTAATGGTTTAAGTATAGGGTATGACCTTAGAGCACAGATCAAATAGGCTCAAGCTCATGACCACTACTTATAGGATCATAAAGACAAAGGTAATTTTTCTGTCATGGAAGATGGAGCAATCATGTATCAGGGAAGGATTTGTGTCCCTCAAGAACGAGAGTTGAGGACTAAGATCCTTCAGGAAGTGCATCAGAGTAAATACACAGTCCATCCTGGATGCACTAAAATGTACCAAGATTTAAAAAGGATGTATTGGTGGCCAAGGATGAAAAAGGACATTGCTGAGTTTGTGGCGAAATGTCTCATTAGTCAAAAGCTGAAGGTGGAGCATCAAAAGCCAGCGAGATTTCTACAACCTCTTGAGATCCCTAAATGGAAATGGAACAGTATCTCAATGGATTTTGTTGTGGGATTACCTAAGACATCAGTGGGACATGACTCTATCTGGGTAATAATTGACAGATTAACCAAATCTGCTCACTTTTTTTCCATAAAAATGAACTATTCACTGGATAAATTAGCCCAATTGTACATCCAGAAAATAGTTAGACTGCATGGAATTCCCTTAAATATCGTTTCAGATAGAGATCTGAGGTTCACATCGAGGTTTTGGAAGGCGTTGCAGGAAGTTTTTCGTATTCAGCTACGGTTCAGTACTGCCTACCATCCTCAAACTGACGGGCAGATAGAACGAACCATTCAAACCCTATAAGATATGTTGAGGGCATGTGTGATAGAGCAAGGTAAAGGATGGGATAAGTACCTACCTTTAGTAGAGTTTGCTTATAATAATAGCTATCACTCTAGTATTAAGATGGCCCCCTATGAAGCTTTATACGGTAGAAAGTGCCGATCTCCACTATGTTGGTTTGAGGTAGGAGAAAAGAACTTGTTGGATCCTGATCTAATTCAACAAACCATTGAACAAATCAGGATGATACGAGAAAAAATACTTACAACTCAGCGTCGACAAAAGAGTTACAACGATAAGAGACATAGACCTCTAGAGTTTGAGGAAGGAGACCATGTATTTCTGAAACTTTCCCTGACTACTGGTGTTGGTAGGTCTCTCAAAACAAGAAAGATAAGTCCGCGATTTTTGGGACCCTACCAAATTCTAAAGAAAGTAGGGACATCAGCATATCAAGTTGCTCTCCCACCTAATTTGTCCAACCTACATAATGTTTTCCACGTATCACAGCTGCAGAAGTATCTTCCAGATTCATCACATATAATACAGGATGAACCAATCCGAATAAAGGAGAACATGACATACCAGCTAGTACCTGCATCCATATTGGACACTGACGTGAAGCAACTGAGAAATAAAACCATTCAACTTGTTAAGTTGTTATGGGAAGGTTTGACTTCGGAAGAAGCAACTTGGGAGCTGGAAATAGTCATGAGGAAGAAATATCCACAATTGTTCTTATTAGGTAATTTCTGAAATTTTGAGGACAAAATTTCTTTTAGGGGGAGAGAAATGTAACATCCCCAATTTCGTTTCTTTTATTGATAAAAATACATAAATATTTAATTAAGTAAATAAAATTTATTAGACAATATTTTAGATATCTAAGGAAATATAATCCTTAGAAATTCTTCACCTTATGTATATGTATAGAAAATGTTTCTAACATTAAGAGAACAAATAAAGAGGGAAAACCTAATAGGAAAAAAAATAGAAATAACATACTAAAGAGATGCAAAATTCTTGGATAAGGAAGATAAATTTTTAGAAACAAGTAAAGGTCTTAACATTTCAAGAACATTGGATTAGGGTAAATTTTCCTAATTCAGGAACTAGAGTTACTAAGTTTAACATCTTTACCCATACATTGGGCTTTTACCTATGGACACTTCATATAGAGTTTTTCCACTTCACATAAGTTTCTAGCAAGCCCATTGGATAACCTAAGCAAGAAATAAAACATAGACTTGGACTAGGATATAGTAATTGGATCGATAGCCCAAAAATTATGAAAATGTGACCAAGCCCTCCAAGAAAGGTAGAATTTTATCCAAAGGAAAGAAAATAGGTAGGAATAAGCCCATAATGGATAGGAATAAGCCCAAATCCAAGAGGAAAAAGAAAATAAAATAAATTAGGTGATGATATAATAATGTAATAATAATACAGATTAGGTTACATGGCATTAAGACAAAAATTTAGCAAGTGGTGTGATTCTACATTCATAATTTTGGCAAGTGGCATGATAATACAAGGTTTTAGGACAAAAACATCTAATCCTACACTCATAATTTTAGCAAGTGGTATGACAATACATGGCATTAAGAAAAAACATTCCTATCCCACACAAAAAATATCAACCAAATAATGGAGATTCAAGGGCTAGAAATTTGCCACCTACAAAGGAAAACCTATCGTACTTGTTTAAGACAAAAGAAAATGGAAATGAATCCTTAAATCAAAGGGACCTTGTCCCTTATCTTAAGAACATATCATCATAATTTTCAAAATACAAATCTCTTTTTCCTATGCATATCTTGACTAAGGAAGAGGAAGACAAGAACATAAGTTGTTTGTTTTCCAAAAATTCAACAAAGTGTATCCTAATTATGATAAGGTAGACCGATGATCATGAAAGGTGTATTATTTGGTGGTCTATTTAAGCAAAATCCAACCCTAAAACATTTTAATTTCGTCTAAGTAAGGAAGAGAGAGAAATAGAAGCAAGGTAGAGTGAGGAAAGGAGAGAAAGAGAGGAGAAGAAAGGAAGGAAGAAGAAGGAGAAGTTTAGAAGACTAAGTACTCAAGGTAAGTTAGCTTAATCTCCACTTGAATCCATTTTTCTTCTTCATCCTTGAAGTTCAAAAACTCACCCTCCTTCTCTTACCTAAGCTGTAGAAAAGCTAAGGGAAGGGAGGAATCTTGCTACTTCTTTCAAGAGGAAACAAGAAAACCAATTCACTAAGTAAGCTAGGGATATTCTTAGGTAAGTTTAACAATATTTCTTTTTGAAGAAATTTTTTGAAACTCATAATATTTATATGAGATTTTGATCTTAGAACTTTGATGATTGGTCATGATGTTGCTATATTATGTTACATATTGATCTTGCATGTGATGTATGTTTGAATACTTAGACTGGTATAGAAAGTTCTGCATAGGTATGGCTATGGTTGGAAAAAGTTTTAGCTTCTATGTTTTAATTTCTGGGAATTATATATACGGAATTAAAATAAATGGTTAACATAAGAATTAAGGATATATGTGTGACTGATTTTTAGCCACTGGAATCATTCAATTTGGAGTCCATATGAGGAAGATATGGTCTGATTAGTAGTGAAAGGTCAGAAAATGGTTCATCAGGGAAGAATATGTTAGGATAGCTTCTGTGTTTTAATTTTTGGAAATTATTTGTATGGAATTAAAATACATGGTTAACATAAGAATTAAATATATATGTGTCATGGATTTTTAACCACTGGAATCATTCAATTTGGAGTCCATATGAGGTCGATATGGTCCGATTAGTTGTGAAACGTCAGAAAATGGTTCATCAGAGAAGAATATGTTAGGATAGCTTTTGTATTTTTATTTCTGGGAACTATCTGTAGGGAATTAAAATAATTAGTTAACATAAGAATTAAAGATATATGTGTCACGGATTTTTAGCCACTGGAATCACTCATGTTTGAGTGCATATGAGGTAGATATGGTCCGATTAGTAGGTAGAGGTCAAAACCTATCCGAGAAGAAATAACCTGTACATTTAGGGAGTAATATCACCTTGATTTCTTCATATTTCGCTACAATATTCGACATAATAGTTTTATATAATTGTTTTATCTTAAAATTGACACTAATATAACCTACATCGGAGTTCAATTGTGGGAGTTATGCTCTGATTAGTAAGAGAAGGTTAGATATGATGAAAACCTGCATCAAGAAAATAAAGAAATAAAATTAATATTTAAAAAAGAAGACAAATCTTATAAATGACTAGTATATGCCATAGCCATTGCCATTATATGAACTTCTTACCATATTAAGTGTAAAATTCTAACATGGAAATATTTATAAAGTGATATTTGAAATGGTTATGTTCATGGCCTAATTACCAATGATTTATGGTAATAGTTATATTTTGATGAACATACTTGTTATTGAAGCATATTTTTGGCTATCATTGTGAAAAGAAAGGAAATGAGCATGGTCACATGGCAATCTGTGTGGTGCACCAGTAGGGGAGGCCCTACCAACGGTTATGATTATGATTATGAGAAAAGAAAAAGAAAGTGTGCCATGTCGGACGAAGCGAGAAAAGCCCGTATCGGAGAGTAGAGGATACTCACCCTGACTGGGGTAGCTTGAAATGTCATTACTGTATGATTCTTATGTGCATAGATATAATGCATTCATATGACCGAAGATATTTTCTGTAGTTTATACTGCTAAACATGACATAATGAACTATATTGATGGTAAATTATGATTTATTGTTGAACCTACTGGGATTTAATTCTCACTATATTTCCATATAATGTTCAGAAGAATAATGCAGATTTTCTCAATGACACTTATTATTTTCGTACGTTGGATTGAGGTGCCTTACCTTGGGCAACTACCAGTTATATCAGATGTATATGTAGTACATGTGACTGAGATTCCGGTGGAGGTGCCACCCGCACCAGTGTCCCCGGAAGTAGTCGACATAGATGATTAGAACTAATATGTATCCTTGTACAAATGTTTGTAAAATAATGGTGTGTATGGAAACTCAGTATTGTTTCACTGTTAATAAAAATTATGCTTGGTTAAAGTGATTATTATTACGAGTTAAGTGGTTATAATTAAAGTAGTAATAACTTCATGAAATTTTACAATTATAAAAAAAAATTTGTTACATTTACATAAATGGAGTTGTTACACTCTTCTACTTCTGCTTGCAAAGAAAAAAAGACTAGGAACCCTTGACAACCCTTCTTAAGGTATCTCTCAGCCTGGGAGGTGGATAGGTAAGAAGTTTCAGTAGAGTCTTTAGAAGTAGAACCACAAGCAAGTAAAGAAACATATTTTCTAGAACAATCAAGAATTTCATTATTAGCAGACAACCAATCAATTCTAAGAATAACATAAATATCAAACAGAGGAAGGCATACTAGATCCAAAGTGGTACATCTATAATCAAATTGCACAATGCAATTGATACAAGCATTAGAAGTTAGGACACAAATCCCAGTAGGGTTGGAAATCGAAAGATCATATGGCAAAATATCCATAGTTAAACTCAGACTCTTAGCACAATCATATGAAACAAAAGAATGTGTAGCACCAGAATCAAACAATGCATCTACAAGTGAGTTTCAGATCATTAACGTACCTCTAATCAAATTTGGAGACTGGCTAGCCTTCTGTTGGAAAAGAGCAAACACCTGTCTCTGATTTTATGGTCTGGCATCAGGAACGGATCCCCTCCTTGCTCGACAATCCCTAAAGTAATGGCTGGGTTTTCTACAACTGTAGCAGACATTCTAAACATCTAATTAAGGTCTATCTCCATAGTTCTTCCCACATTTATTACAAGCAGCCTGGCTAGAGGTTTGGCCACTACGGGTCAACATTCTCATACCCTAAGAACTATCCCCTTAAACTTTTTGTTCCAGGATTTTCCTCTTCTTTTAGAAGGCTCACTGTCTCTCAATCTTTTCTCAGCCCAGGTACTCATAAGAGTTTCTTCTACTATTCTACATTTACTTGCCAACTTGGCAAAATCCCGTATCTCTAAGGTAGCCACTCTTTCTTTAATCTCAGGTTTCAAATCTCGCTCAAAATTTTCTGCCTTCCATGCATCATCATGGGTATGCTTCAGGTAAGTGGAAAATTTAGAGAGCTCTTCATACTTAGCCTCATATTGGGGTACAGTCATGTTTCCTTACTTCAACTGTATGAATTCAGCCTCTTTTTTATTATTCACATTATCTGGGAAATATTTATCATAAAATGTTTCTTTAAAATTATCCCAAGTAATGGGAGTATCATTGGTCTGTCATAGTCTCTGCATACTTTTCCACCAATGTTCTGCCTCATCTTCTAGCATGTAAGTGGCTAAGGAAACTTTATGTTCTGTGCTGCACTCTAAAACCCCAAAATTTTTCTCCAATTGCATGATCCATCACTCTGCTATCACTGGGTCATACTCTCCAAGAAATGAAGGAGGGTTGGCCTTCCTAAATTGGGCCAAGAGTTTATTCATTTCGCCTTGCCCATTTTCTTCTCTAGCATCCTCAGGATTGTTTCCTTGTGGCACTTGTCTAAGGGCTTCTTGAACTTGTTGAAGAATTTGTGATGTGGTGGCTTGAGCTGCAGCTTGCCCATCGAGCCTGGTAGCTAAGGCTTCCATATTCTCAAATATTTCTTTTATGGTCTCAACTTGGGTTATCTTATATGCCATTTCCTTGTGTGCACATTTATATATACAAATATTTTTCATATAATTAGTCACACGACCATAAACTATGTTTACTTTATTTAACAACCCTTAAAACAAAAGCCAATTTCACAATAATTCAACTCTAAATCAATTTAGAATATCCTAGAATTCATCCAAACACCTAGATAATTCCTTGAACTATTGCTCTAATACCAAAAATGTCAACACTTACTGACAAGCATCTTATTTCATACATCCACTTCATAAAATATTTCCCTTAAAACTTTTTCTGTTATATATATATATATTTCTTATTTGTAAATTTTTAGCAATGTTTACCTATCTAATAAATTCACCTATTCACTTATATTGTTAGTTATCTTTCTTGGATAAGCATATAAGTGCTTCAGACTATTCCAAACATTTTAAATTTCATTTCCTTATAAGCAACTAACTAGGCGTGATATCCATTAGTTACAACAAAAAGGCTTTCACGCCATAAAGAAAAGTGTACAGTCTATAACTTATTTTACATCACATTATGAGCTGTCCAAAAGGGACTTGGCACTCAACTAAGCCATCCCACATATATTACACAACCAAAGAAAATACAATCCATATCCATATTCAGATGAGTCAACCTTGAGACCCCTGTTGTTCACCTTTTGCTAGAGTACCTGGATTGTGATTATGTAGACATAAAAAGATGAGATGACAATCTTAATAGCTAGCAAATTTTTCAAAAAAAAATAGTATAAATTCCATTCCTTAAAAAATTTCAATTTATTTCACTAAAACATAAGTACTGACCATACATACACCTATCATCTTGGTTACACTAGGGACCCATAACATTTTGGTCTACTTACCCAATGCAGTCCTATACCTACAAAAGGGTTATGCATCTCCTATTATTGGCCAATACGTGAGGGTAATGGGGCTTACTTGGCACACTTTGGGCAACCATTAATTCCTGAGAATGAATACATCACATATCTTTAGACCATCATTCATCATATCATAAAAGTTAGGCAACCAGTGAAATTGATAAATTCAAGTTCATAAACATAAAAAATGTTTTAAGGAAAAGCTAACTACCTCAATTCCTACACAATCACTTCCTTTTTAAGGTTGCCAATGTTACTACCAGCAACTTAAACTATAATGCATGCATATTAGCACTTAAAATCATAAGTCTCTAGTTTAAGAACTTCTGATCCCCAAAACAAAACTGTGATTCTGTTCAGATTTGGGGTTATTATTAAATATGACAAAGGTCCTCTAAAAAGTCTAAAATTTTCCATGGAGGTTCCTCTACATGTCTATTTTATTTCTTGTATCTCTCAACCTTTAACTACTCCATTCATCGCAAGATGTACCTCCATAATCCAGAATAGTACATATTGGTTTCGATTCCATTTCTATTATGTTTTCCATTCCTTTGGATAGGTAAAACTTCTTCAACATTTGTGATATTTGATATGGATCCTCCTAGATATGCTATATAATCACCATAATAATTTTAAGTAAAAAATAATTTATTTGACCTCTCAAATAACTTATTCTTTATGACTATCCCTAGTTCTAGTCTATTCTGACTCACTTCATGTCCCACTGAATTTTGATATTTTATTATATGCCTTAGCCTGCCCAAAATTTTCTAAACTTTGGTGGGGTCCTTAATTAGGATCACTATATATTTTCATCAAATTTTTATATGCAAAATGCAAAATGCAACATCTAACCCCTTCAATGTTTAGTATTTCCATTAATAGCCTAAGTTGTCCAGTAGATTTTTCTCAGCACTATTTTGATTACAAATGGCCTATTTGTAGGTTCTCAAAAATTACAAAAATTTATAGAATTTATTATCAATATTTCAAGACTTTTCTCACCAAATATTAGAAACTTTAAAGGATATTTACCCAATCAAACAGTCTAAGAACATATGGCCTAAAAATTTTAGGTGTACAATGTGTGGTGCTTCAACATGTTTGTTACTTAGATGGCAAAGATTGTTTCCTACCACTAGAGTTCCATGATTTCAACTTTAACATCTTTCATCTCATGCAGAATCTAAAATGAGCTCAACTCACTATAAACCAACTTTTCTCAAGAAGGGAAACGCACCTTGCAACTTAGCTACGTTTTTTTGCGTTTCTCTCCCCCTTTGGCTCTAAGTTTTTTGGCTGCCTTTTCTCCCTCTTGGGTGCTGATTGCATTAGGAATGGGGTTTGAATTTGCTACCCAAAATAATACCAAGAGAACATGATTCTTGGCCTTTGATTTCCACCACTCAAGAGGAAAAGGAGGGTTGTGTTTTGTAGGCATTTCCTTGTGTTTTTGTAGGGATTCTCTTGTGGTTTCTGTAGGGAGGGCGTGAGAATGTAAAGCATGGTGTGGGGGCAGCTGCCTTTGCATTATTTTTTTAATTGTGGGTAGAAATATGGTTGAAATGGGTGGTAGTTTCTTGGCTGGAATGTGGCTGAAATGTTTATGGCTATGTGGCATGCTTTGGCAGGTGCAAGGTGGCTGCAATTTTGTGGCCAATGTGACATGCTATGTAGCTGCAACTTTGTGGGCAATGTGGCATGCTATGTGGCTGCAACTTTGTGGGCAATGTGGCATGCTTTGGTAGGTGTAAGGTGGCTGCAAGGTGGCTACAATTTTATGGACAATGTGGCATGCTAGGTGGTTGAAATTTTGTGGTGCTACTTGATAGCTCCTTAGTTGTTTTATATTGCCTTAATTTACTACTAATCCTATATTAGTAATATCTTAAAAATGTATTTGCATCTTCTCTCCATCCTTTATGGTCCTAAGCATTTTATTTATATGATTCATTATTAACTATATGTCGCCTATTTTATAAATGCCTTATTGTTATATAACTAAGCATTTTAATTCTTTGCCATATGTATTTTCTACTTATTCTTAGATTTATCTAACTTTATTAGAGACTTAGGATGTTACAACATGCACCCAATCCATTTAATATGTACCAAAAAAACCCCTTGGAACTTTTTTCTTTTAAAGAAAGAAAGGAATAAGTGCCCAATGAAACTGATAGGTGCCTATAAGTCTCTAAAAGTGCTTAAAGATACATAAATTCCTCATTTTCTTTGCAAAAAACCAAGCTCTCACTCTCAAATTCTCTCAATCTCATGTATCTCTTGCAAATTCCTTTAGAGAATCTTCACATAACACACCAAAGAAGAAAAGCCATATCTAATTTGTGAGGTTATCATAATTTGAAGGTATCTTCTCAGCATCTCTCTCAAAGATCATGAGTTAGGGTTCAAAATTAGGATTTTTAGTTCTTTTACGAAATGTGAAGCAAATAGCACCCAAATAAATTGAAAAAGGTGTAGGGCATTAAGTAGAAGAAACTGAAGGCCTTGCTTCTTTGTTTATCTGTGTTGCTCAGGAAAAGAGGTACACTAAAAAAAGTTTATGAATAGGATTGTGATTGATGGAAAATTCTATGATTTGAAATTTCTACATGTTGTAGATTCCTAAGCACATGAACAACATGAAATAAGGAGTTCCCTCATTTTGTAAGCCTATCTAATGTAGGATATTGCAGAAACAAAAACTTTAAATTTACTTAAAATATGAATAAAGGTCAAATATCAATGAACGATCAACATACTTAAAATTGTTGTTTACATAAGCATAATCATTTACCAACTTCTCAAGATCCAACTTTAAATATATTAAGAGATTAATTAATATTTAATACAAAACATCTTATGTAAACTACACAGCATAGACCCTACTTGTGGTAATGGAGCAACTCTAGATTTTCAATAACTAATAGACAAATAAATCCATAAGTCTCAAAGACAATTTGGGCTCACTAGGAACGGCCTATTCATTTAAACGCCTCCATTGCGCCACTTTGATTCTAACTGCCAAACATATAAAAATGAAGAAATGAGTCTTATAACTCAATGAGCAAATAATACAATCATATTCATATTAGTCTATGAGAAATTAATAGATTTTTGTACATTACCATTTTATTTAATACTTCTAAATTATATACAATTTAATATTCATATTTGTTCTATTTATACAATTACATTAAACTCAAAATTTAGGAGTAACATTTATATTTTCTAAATTTTACAAGTTTTATCCCATCAAAATTGTTAGAGGCAACACCACTGGTAAAACTGCTTTTTGGGAATGAGGTAATCTATTTTTTCCATCAATACACAGTCCATAAGAGTAAATCACCAGGTATTAGGAAAAACCCGTAATCCATCAAACAAAAGCCCGCACCATAAAACTTGTGCACCAAGGTTAGCATTTATTGCTACTAGCTAATGGTGTTTCTGATTAGTTAATTAATTAATTATTCAGTTTCACTTAACATATACTCCTTGTTTCCCATAATAGATACAAATAAGAACACAGTCATATTCCAACCACTAGGGCAAACATATATACTTGGCCACAGTGAGCACAAGTTTCATCAACTTCCATTTTCAATCTCCTCATGTCATTCATTACATTTTTCATGATCATAAAGCCCATATCAAAACAAATCTATCTTGTAACATCCCGTAAGAAAATAAATTTTATTAGACAATTTTTAGATATCTAAAGAAATATAATCCTTATAAATTCTTTACCTTACGTATATGCATAGAAATATTCTAACATTAATGGAATAGGTAAAGAGAGAAAACTTTAGAGGAAATATTAAAAATAAATATACTAAAGAAAGGTGAAATTCTTGGGTAAGAAAGATAATTTTTTATGAAGTCAGTAAAGGTATTAAAATTTCAAGAAGATTGGATTATGGTAATTTTTCCTAATTTAAGAGTTAATGTTACTAAGTTTAGTATCTCCACCCATAAATTGGGATTTTACCTATGGACACATCATATAGAGTTTTTCTACTTCACATGAATTTTTAGCAAGCCAATAGGATAGTCCAAGCACGAAATAAAACATAGACTTCGACTAGAATATAGAAGTTGGACCGGTAGCCCAAAAATCATGAAAATGTGATAAGCCCATTATGAAAGGTAAAATTTAAACCAAAGTAAAGTAAATGGACAAGAATTAGCCCAAACCCAAGAGGAAAAATAAAAATAAAAATAAAAATAAAGTGATGGAATAATGGTGTAATCAAGATTAGGTGACATGCATTAAGACAAAAATTTAGCAAGTGGTGTGATATCCTACATTCATAATTTTAGCAAGTGGTATGATAATACATGGCATTAGGATAAAACATCTATATCCTACACTCATAATTTTAGCAAGCAGGTAATAATACATAGCATTATGACAAAACATCTTTATCCTACACAAATAATTTTAGCTAAGCAAGGAAGATTCAAGGGTTAGAAATTTGCCAACTAAAAAGGCAAACCTATCATACTTGATTAAGACAAAAGAAAAAGGAAATGTATCCCTAAATCAAAGGGACCTTGTCCCTTATCTTAAGAACATATCATCATGATTTTCAAAATACAAATCTCCTTTTCCTATGCATATCTTGACTAAGGAAGAGGAAGACAAGAACATAAGTTGTTTGTTTTCCAAAAATTCAACCAAGTGCATCTTAATTGTGATAAGGTAGACCTATGATTATGAAAGGTAAATTATTTGATAGTCTATATAAGCAAAACCCACCCTTATAAGATTGGAATTTCGTCCAAGTGAGGGAGAGGAAAAATAGAAGCAAGGTAGAGTGAGGAAAGGAGAGGAAGAAAGGAAGAAAGAGGAAGGAGAAATCTAGAGGACTAAGTGCTCAAGGTAAGTTTAACAATATTTCTTTTTGAAGAAAACTTTTGAAACTTATAATATTTATATGATATTTTGATCTTATAACTTTGATGATTGGTCATGGATGTTGTTATATCATGTTACATATTATGTATGTTTGAATACTTAGGCTGGTGTAGATAGTTCTGCATAGGTATGGCTATGGGTGGCAAAATATTTAGCTTCTATTTTTAAATTTCTGAGAAGAATCAGTAAGGAATTTCAAGAAATTGTTAACATGAAAAACGTAGATTTATTTCTCATGGAATTTTAGCCACTGGAATCACTCAATTTGGAGTTTGTATGACGTAGATATGGTCCAATTAGTAAGCAGCAGTCAGAAATTGGTTAATAAGGGAAGAATATTTTAGGATAGCTTCTGTGTTTTAATTTCGGGTAACTTTCTGTAGGGAAATAAAATAAATGGTTAGCATAAGAATTATAGATATATGTGTCATGGATTTTTATCCACTAGAATCACTCAATTTGGAGTCCATATGAGGTTGATATGGTTTGATTAGTAAGCAGTGTTCAGAAAATGGTTAATCAGGGAAGAACATGTTAGGATAGCTTCTGTGTTTTAATTTCTGGGAACATTATGTAGGGAATTCAAATAAATGGTTAACATAAGAATTATATATATATATATATATATATGTGTGTGTGTGTGTGTGTGTGTGTGTGTGTGTGTGTGTGTGTCACGGAATTTTAGCCACTGGAATTGCACAATTTGGAGTCCCTCTGAGGTAGATATGGTCTGATTTGTAAGCAGTGGGAAGAAAATGGTTAATTAGGGAAGAATATGTTAGGATAGCTTCTATGTTTTAATTTCTGGGAACATTCTTTAGGGAATTAAAATACATAGTTAACATATGAATTATAGATATATGTGTCATGGATTTTTATCCACTGGAAGCACTTAATTTGGAATTTTTATGAGGGAGATATGGACCGATTAGTAGGCAGAGGTCAGAACCTATCCGAGAAGAAATAACCTTTACATTGAGGGAGTAATATCACCTTGAGTTCTTAATATTTCGCTAAACTGTTCAACATAATAGTTTTACATAATTGTTTTATCTTGAAATTAACACCAAGATCACCTACATCGGAGTTAAATTAAGGGAGTTATTCTTTGATTAGTAAGAGAAAGATAGATAGGATGAAAACCTGCATCAAGAAAATCAAGAAATAAAATTAATATTTTAAAAAAAAGAATCTTATAAATGAAAATAATAAATGACTAGTACATGACATAGTCATTGCCATTGTATGAACTTCTTACCATCTTAATTGTGAAATTTTGACATAGAAATATTTTATAAAGTGATATTTGAAATGGTTATGTTCATGGCATGATTACCAATTATTTTTGGTAATAGTTATATTTTGATGAACATACTTGTTATTGAAAGCATATTTTTGGCTATCATTGTGAAAAGAAAATAAATGAGCACGGTCACATGGCAATCTGTGTGGTGCACTAGTTGGGGACGCCCTACCAACGGTTATGAATATGTTAATAAGAAAAGAAAGAGAAAGTGTGCCATGTCGGACGGAGCGAGAAAAGCCCGTATCGGAGAGTAAAAAATACTCACCCTGACCGGGGTAACTTGATATGAGAATAAATTGATAGTCATCATATGATATTCTGAAAATAAATAATCTTGTCATACATGTCATTAATGTACGATTCTCATGTGCATAGATATAGTGCATTCATGTGACCAAAGATATTTACTGTAGGTTATACAGCTGAACATGACGTGATGAGCTATATTGATGATGATTTATTGTTGAACTTACTGGGATTTAATTCTCACTATATTTCCATGTCATGTTTAGAAAATTAGTTATGCAGATTTTTCTATGGCTTTGGCTTTTAGTGTATGTTGGATCGAGTTACTTTATGTTGGGCAGATCCCAAAATCAAATAATATGTTTGTGGTTGAGTTGGTTCTGATCTCGGTGAAGGTGCAACCACTCGCACCTATATCTCTGAAATTGATCAACCAGAATAAGTAAGATGTAGTTATTTATGTGTTTGATTTTTGTTGTACGTACATTTTGATTAATGACGTGTATGTGAACTCTATATTGTATAATAAATAATAAATAAATGAAAAGGTTGTTACATAATTGGTATCAGAGCAGGTCGATCCTAAATGGCTAGTGGGTGGTTGGTTATCTGAATCGATCTTATAGTATCTTGAGTATGTTGTGGCAGTGCTGTGTAGGGAATCAGTGATTTCATATAGGTAAGAAATTACTAGCGTTTCCTATCTATATACCGTGGTGGTGTTATGAGTGATGTTAAATATTTTTTTGAAACTAACTATTGGGCTTGATCACCTCAATAGCAGCATAACTTTATTTTTGCCACAATAGGAAATGGCACCACCAAGGAGGAATCCGGCAAACAATGCGGAGGTATCCCTGCACAACCTTGCCATAGCAAATCGAGAATTTGATATTGAATTACTGCTTAGAACCCAACTAGTATCTATATCCCTATATAGAATGATATCGATTGAATTTTAAAAAAAAATTAGTTACAAGACTTGTTAGAAAAGGGATTTAAATGCCCTAGTTCGGATTGCTCCAGTTCTATCTGTGAAAAAGAAGGATGGATCACTATGATATGCATAGATTATAGACAGTTGAATAAGGTGACCCATTACCTCGTATAGATTACCTGTTTAACCAGTTATAATGTGTTCAATATTTTTCTAAAAATTGATTTGGGATATGAGTAACATTAATTAAGGATAAGAGAAGAGGATGTACGAAAGTTTTATTTTAGGACTTATTATGGGCATTATGAGTTCTTGGTGATGTCAATTAAATTGACAAATATCTTAGTTGCATTCATAGATTTAATAAATAGTAATTAGGTCATCCCTGGATCAATTTGTTATTATATATATTGATGATATACTAGAATATTTCAAAAGTTTAGAGGAGCATAAGCAACATTCAAAGATAGTTTTACCAACTCTAAGGGAGTATAGTTGGTAATGATGGTATCCAAGTAGACTCTAAGAAAGTAAAAGTGGTACAACAATGGCTACATTTTACTACATCTAAAGATGAAGATCCAAATCTAATTTGCGCTTCCTGCATTTGTCTACCGTCCATTCTATTTGAGCCATAGTTGGATCAGATACATGAACATATGCTTGTAAAGCATCAATCAACTCCTCAGCACTTAAAGCCAAGATGAGAATTCTTCGTGCTGAGTGTGAGATGAACCTTTGTTCCACAACATGATCAAGAAAAGACAACATACCATCAAAGAAGTGATTAACATTTAACAAAGCTATCGGTTTGTGATGCATATTCAGTTATACCCAAGAAATTATTTGGAAAATCTCTTCTAAAGTATCAAAGCCACCTGGTAAGGCAATGAAGGCATCAACATTGCTCATCATTCTAGCCATGCGTTCATGCATGGAAGCTACCCTAAACTCTTCCCCAATTGTCTTTCCTACGATGTTAGATGCAACTAGAGCTGTAGGAATAATACCTAGAACTTAGCATCCTCCTACATGGGCAGCTGTAGACACACACCCCATTAACCCACGGTTACCTCCACCATAGACTAAATGAATTTTTCTTCTGGCCAGTACCATACCCAGGTTTTATGCAGCTTTCACATACTCTCCATATTTTCTAGGACTAGAACCACAAATGACACAAATATTTCAAAATTGACGAAATGCGATTCCCTTCATAGTTGCACACACATTGACTTGAAGTAAAGATCATATAATATTCTGAAAATAATTAATCCTATCATACATGTCATTAATTTACGATTCTCATGTACATAGATATAGTGCATTCATGTGACCAAAGATATTTACTGTAGTTTATACAGCTGAACATGACGTGATGAGCTATATTGATGATGATTTATTGTTGAACTTATTGGGATTTAATTCTCACTACTATATTTCCATGTCATGTTCAGAAAATTAGTTATGCATATTTTTCTATGGCTCTGGCTTTTAGTGTACGTTGGATTGAGTTACTTTATGTTGGGCAGATCCCAGAATCAAATAATATGTTTGTGGTCGAGTTGGTTCAGATCCTGGTGAAGGTGCAACCACCCGCACCTATATCTTCGGAATTGATCAACCAGAATAAATAAGATTAGTTATTTATGTGTTTGATTTTTGTTGTACGTACATTTTGATTAATGACGTGTATGTGAACTCTATATTTTATAATAAATAATAAATAAATGAAAAGGTTGTTACATATCTCATAGTTCTTCATACCTAGAATTTATTACTTTTCATCAAGAATTTATGAATTCTTCTTTACAATAATCATTAGGGCTATTGTTATATAGCATTTAATCAAAATTCATCTCCTTATACTCTTTAATCCATATATGAATGTGTGTTCATCAATGAGATTTATAATTTTGTAAATTTACAACTTAATTGAACTTGTAAATTTTATACCTTTAATTATGTTCTTTACAAATAAATTCCTAATTTAACCTTGTCACTACAAATTTATAAGCCAATAAGCTTATGTCAAAGCAAAGATTACCTTTATCATAATTATGCTCGTACATTTAGAAATATAACTCTTCTCTATTTTCAAACTTAAGGCATTAGTTTACGGTCAATTTCTTGAGGCAAAAAATATCTATTGATTCCACTTCTCAATTTAACTATAATATAGCCCATAGTTTCCACCTTTAAACCAAATATGCCTTAGTTACCTTATCTTATTTTATTTGTGTTACAAAAATTTATATTATTCATTTAGGTGTATCCTATATCAAAACCGTCACAATTTCCCAAGCACACAACAAAAGAAAGGGTAATCACTTTTTTCCATCAGACACAGTTTATAAGAGTAAACCACCATCCATGAGGAAAAAACCTACAATTCATTAGGAAAAAGTCCACACTATTGAACTCAAGGTGCACCAGGGGTAGCATTTATAGCTTCTAGTTAACAGTGTTCTTGACGAGAATCCTTTCCAATTTTTTAAATTTTTAATTGATTAGTTAATTAACTAATTTTTAAATTTCACTTATCATATACTCCTTGTTTCTTGTAACATATACAAATCAAAATACAACCATATTTTAGCCTTCAAGGCAAGTAGATATACTTGCCACATTGGGCACTAGTTCAATAGACTTTCATTTTAAATATTCTCATATTATTCATTATCATTCATTACATTTTTATGCTCATAATGCCCATATCAAAACATCTCTATCTCATCGCTCTTCATACCTTGAGTTTATTACTTGTCATCGTGCATTTATAAGTTCTTTTTTACAATGATTGTTAGGGCCATTGTTATATAACATTTAATAAAAATTCATATCCTTATACTCTTTAATCCAAATATGAACGTGTGTTCATCAAGGAGATTTATAATTTTGTAAATTTACAACTTAATTGAACTCATAAATCTTATACCTTTAATTATGTTCTTTACCAAATAAATTCTTAATTTCACCTTGTCACTACTGTTAATTTTATAAGCTAATAAGCTTATGTCAAGCCCAAAGATTATCTTTATCGTAATTATGTTCATACATTTAGAACTATAACTTTTCTCTACCTAAAAACTTAAGTCATTAGTTTATGGTCAATTTATTGAGGCCAAAATTATCTACTGATTCCACTTTTCAATCTAACTAAAATATAGCCCACAGTTTCCCACTTTTAACCATTTAAGCTTTGGTTACACAAACTCTGCATAACTCTTGCCATTCGTATGGATTCCAATCCTTGAAAACTCAAGATGAATTTACAATCTATTTATCCTTAATATCTATAATAACAAATCCCAGCTTACCCTACTAGAATGCCTCTTATACATATCCCTTAGTATATAGGTTATGTAACATCCCTAATTTCATTTCTTTTATTGATAAAAGTACATAAATATTTAATTAAGGAAATAAAATTTATTAGACAATATTTTAGATATCTAAGGAAATATAATCCTTAGAAATTCTTCACCTTATGTATATGCATAGAAAATGTTTCTAACATTAAGAGAACAGATAAAGAGGGAAAAACCTAATAGGAAAAAAAATTAGAAATAACATACTAAAGAGATGCAAAATTCTTGGATAAGGAAGATAAATTTTTAGAAACAAGTAGAGGTCATAAAATTTCAAGAATATTAGATTAGGGTATTTTTTTTTCCTAATTCAAGAACTAGAGTTACTAAGTTTAAAATCTTTACCCATACATTGGGCTTTTACCTATGGACACTTCATATAGAGTTTTTCCACTTCACATAAGTTTCTAGTAAGCCCATTGGATAACCTAAGCAAGAAATAAAACATAGACTTGGACGAGGATATAGTAATTGGACCAATAGCCCAAAAATTATGAAAATGTGACCATGCCCTCCAAGAAATGTAGAATTTTATCCAAAGCAAAGTAAATGGGTAGGAATAAGCCCATAATGGGTAGCAATAAGCGCAAATCTAAGAGGAAAAATAAAATAAAATAAAATAGGTGATGATATAATAATTTAATAATAATAAAGATTATATTACATGGCATTAAGACAAAAATTTAGCAAGTGGTGTGATTCTACATTCATAATTTTGGCAAGTGGCATGATAATACAAGGCTTTAGGACAAAAACATCTATATCCTACACTCATAATTTTAGCAAGTGGTATGATAATACATGGCATTAGGACAAAACATTCATATCCCACACAAATAATATTAACCAAATAATGGAGATTCAAGGGCTAGAAATTTGCCACCAAAAAAGGAAAACCTATCATACTTGTTTAAGACAAAAGAAAATGGAAATGAATCCCTAAATCAAAGGGACCTTGTCCCTTATCTTAAGAACATATCATCATAATTTTCAAAATACAAATCTCTTTTTCCTATGCATATCTTGACTAAGGAAGAGGAAGACAAGAACATAAGTTGTTTGTCTTCCAAAAATTCAACCAAGTGTAATCTAATTGTGATAAGGTAGACCCATGATCATGAAAGTTGAATTATTTGGTGGTCTATATAAGAAAACCCACCCTTACAACATTATAATTTCGTCCAAGCGAGGGAGAGGAAAAATAGAAAGAAGGTAGAGTGAGGAAAGGAGAGGAAGAAATGAAGAAAAGAAGAAAGAGGAAGGAGAAATCTAGGGGACTAAGTGCTCCAAGTAAGTTTAACAATATTTCTTTTTGAAGAAAACTTTTGAAACTTATAATATTTATATGAGATTTTGATCTTAGAACTTTGATGATTGGTCATGGATGTTGCTATATCATGTTACATATTGATCTTGCATGTGATGTATGTTTGAATACTTAGACTGGTATAGAAATTTTTGCATAGGCATGGCTATGGGTGGCAAAACTTATAGCTTCTGTATTTTAATTTCTTGGAATTAAAATAAATGGTTAACATAAGAATTAAAGATATATGGGTCACAGATTTTTAGCCACTGGAATCATTCAATTTGGAGTCCATAGGAGGTAGATATGGTCCGATTAGTAAGCAAATGTCAGAAAATGGTTCATCAGGAAAGAATATGTTAGGATAGCTTCTATATTTTAATTTTTGGGAATTATATGTATAGAATTAAAATAAATGGTTAACATAAGAATTATAGCTATGTGTGTCACGGATTGTTAGCCACTGGAATCATTCAATTAGGAGTCCATATGAGGAAGATCTGAACCGATTAGTAGTCAAAGGTCAGAAAATGGTTCATCAGGGAAGAATATGTTAGGATTGCTTCTGTATTTTAATTTCTGGGAATTATCTGTATGGAATTAAAATAAATGGTTCAAATAATAATTATATCTATGTGTGTCACAGATTTTGAGTGACTGCAATCATTCAATTTGGAGTCCATATGAAGAAGATATGAGCTGATTAGTAGTCAAAGTTCAGAAAATGGTTCATTAGGGAAGAATATGTTAGGATAGCTTCTGTATTTTAATTTCTGGGAATTTTCTGTATGGAATTAAAATAAATGATTAAAATAAGAATTATATCTATGTGTGTCACGGATTTTGAGCCACTGGAATCGTTCAATTTGGAGTCCATATGAGGAAGATATGAGCTGATTAGTAGTCAAAGGTCAGAAAATGGTTCATCAGGGAAGAATATGTTAGGATAACTTCCATATTTTAATTTCTGGGAATTATCTGTATGGAATTAAAATAAATTATTAACATAAGAATTATATATATGTGTGTCACAGATTTTTATTCACTGGAATCACTCAAGTTGGAGTGCATATGAGGTAGATATGGTCCGATTTGTAGTTAGAGGTCTAAACCTATCTGAGAAGAAATACCTTTACATTGAGGGAGTAATATAACCTGGATTTCTTAATAGTTCGCTACAATGTTCAACATAATAGTTTTAGATAATTGTTTTATCTTTAAATTGACACCAAGATCACCTACATCGGAGTTCAATTGAGGGAGTTATACTTTGATTAGTAAGATAATGTTAGATATGATGAAAACCTGCATCAAGAAAATAAAAAAATAAAATTAATATTTAAAAAAGAAGACAAATCTGATAAATGACTAGTATATGCCATAGCCATTGCCATTGTATGAACTTCTTACCATCTTAATTGTAAAATTCTGATATGGAAATATTTTATAAAGTGATATTTGAAATGGTTATGTTCATGGCATGATTACCAATGATTTATGGTAATAGTTATATTTTGATGAACATACTTGTTATTGAAAGCAAATTTTTGGCTATCATTGTGAAAAGAAAAGAAATGAGCACGGTCACATGGAAATTTGTGTGGTGCACCAGTAGGGGACGCCCTACCAACGGTTATGATTATGATTATGAGAAAAGAAAGAGAAAGTGTGCCATGTCAGACGGAGCGAGAAAAGCCTGTACCGGAGAGTAGAGGATACTCACCCTGACCAAGGTAGCTTGAAATGAGAATAAGTTGATAGGAATCATATGATATTCTAAAAATAGTTAATCCTGCCATACATATCATTACTGTATGATTCTTATGTGCATAGATATAATGCATTCATGTGACCAAATATACTTTCTGTAGTTTATACAGCTGAACATGACGTGATGAGCAATAGTGATGATGATTTATTGTTGAACTTACTGGGATTTAATTCTCACTATATTTCCATATCATGTTCAGAAAATTAGTTATGCAGATTTTTCTATAGCTCTGGCTTTTAGTGCACGTTGGATCGAGTACTTTATGTTGGGCATATCCCAGAAGCAAATAAAATGTTTGTGGTCGAGTAGGCTTAGATCCCAGTGAAGGTGCAACCACCCGCACCTGTATCTTCGGAATTGGTCAACCAGAATAAATAAGATGTAGATTTTTATGTGTTTGATATGTTGTACGTATGTTTTGATTAATGACATGTATGTGAACTCTGTATTGTATAAATTAAATAAATGTTATATTGAGTTAAGTTGTAACGAGGTAATAACTTCATGGTATTTTAAAAAAAAATTGATACTTAAATGGAGTTGTTACAGGTTATCCCCAAAATATCATTCTAAAGCTGCTTTAGTAATTAGACTAACTCATCTAAATTCTAACTTCTGGTGTCCTTAGCAATTAACTATGGACAGTTATATTCTCAAACAATTCTACACCATAAAGCTATGCTTATCCAATAGTTATTCACAAACAAAAACTTAATATGTATGTGCACTCCAAATTTTTGTTATAAACTTAGGGCTTTTCACCTTATAAACATATATAACTAAAAAATCTTTATTATATATAGAGGATCTCATTTTATCAACCAAGATTTAACATTCATAACCTCTTATTGGTGCAAACGGTCCCCCTTGGTTTTGATTATTGCTCACTTAGTTCTTATGCGTTCATAAATACTTAACCTACACTATCTCATTATAATTCTATTCACTATAATGACATGCCTCAACAACTTCCTTAACCCTTAACTATACAAGACTTAACTCCAAACACACTTTATATTCCATAAGTTTATATTCATCTAATAATCATTTATACAACCCCATACTTGCTTACTACCAAATTGCACGAAAACCCCGAGCATTTAATTCACTGTGCTATACAAAAAACCAGTAATCCATCCTCCGTCACTTATATATGTATCTAAGCATTTAGGTAACTTTATTTAAAATTCTCTAATTACTTACAATAACATACCTCAATTTCTTTCCCTAATATTTGATCTAGTATATATAACTCCTTTTACTATATAAATTCAAATTCTATATCAATCCAAGATCACTCATAATGAATATATATCTTCCCATCAATTATATGTATATAATCCAACTTCCATTTCACCATTTTAGTAGTTATATATAAACTTAGAATCCAAAATTTCTATAGCATGTTATACTTTATATTATTAACTCACCAATTTTGAGCTCTAACATGACTAGCTCTTTTTAGCCTTTTCTTCAAACCAACTAGCCTACTTGAATCTTCATTTCGTTCTACACAATACAAAAAAATAAAAAATTTAAAAACTCATCATGCAAGTACTGTTCACGCATTTTTCACACAAAACACAATACTATTCATGTTACTATTCATTGAAGAACAATTTCAGGATTTAGGGTACCAAATGATGTTTTTTCATTAGGAACGCTTGTATACAAGAGTTATTATAACTCTTCAACATGATTATGAACCCAAAAATACCAAAAAAAAATCCAAAACGGCTTTATGCATGGAGGTTTTGTTGGGCTACAGATTTAGGAGAAAAAAGACATAAGAAAGAAGCCATGAGAAGGAGAATCGAAGTAAAAAATAATTTTCTCCCTTTCAGGAAGAAGTTGGAAACTCCATGGCCAATAATCAAGGGAGAGGTGCATTTTCATAATCTCTCACCACCAAATTTTTGGGAGAGAATTTTAGCACTTTTTTACATCAAAAGGGGGCAAAAATATATTTCAAAACCCACAGTTTTTCTTTTGGAAATTTGGTGTAACTTAAAAGTGAAAATTTGGACTTATATATTTTCCAACATTTAAGGCTAACTCTAGTCCTTGATAAAATTTCCTCTACATTTTTGAAACCATAAGATTATTACCCATCATATACATAAAATATAATTACTTTTAAAGGAAAATGTAAAAGTTTTGCATAAAACTTAATTATTACAACAAAATGTGCTATTGAAAAATTTTAGTGCACTACATCACATCTGCTCAAGGATTGGTGATTTTTGTTACTTAGAAAGAACCATTTTCATCTACAATAGTTAGATCCTTCTCTACTAATCTAGAGTTTGATAAACAAAACTTAGTGATTAGGTCAACTGTTAGAGGTTTTAAGTTTACATTTGATAGAGATATTCTTGTAGAAATCCTCAATTTTCTTAAGCCTGATGATAATTGTGCAAGAATAAGTGATTTTGATGGAGAAATCCAAAAGAACCTACTAATTGGTTTCACAATAAAATGGTTCAAATGAAGTTGTATGGTATGCACTTTAACCATGTCTTTAGTAGGGTAATAACAAAGAAAATTGATTTTGAATATGTCATGCTACATTATCTCATCTATCTTGTACTGCTACCTAAGTCTAGAAATCTCAGCTATATAAAAGACACTAAGCAATGCTTGATGTATTGCATATTATAGGGGAAGATTATTGATTATTCCTACATTATCATGAAAATGATGGTTTGCCTAAGTAGGAAATAAAATGGTCCCTTGCCCTATGGATCCCCTATCTCAAAGATACTAAAGTACTTTGGAATTAAGTATAAAGACATCTAAGTTGACAAGCCCACAATATTCAATGTGACTACAATTATGAGAATGGTGTTTGAGAAGGATGGGAAGTAGCAAAGGAATGAATAAGTTGATCTTAGGCCACCTCTGCCTTCTCAGGTGGAGGAAAGTTCATCACGGCATGAAAGTGCAATTCTAGGTATGCTAAACCATATTGATCAAAGCCTAATCTGGTTGGATCAGAGGCTGTCAAACATCCATGAAACTCTTGGTCAAAAGATTAAGAGTTTTCACATTGCTGTAAATGGAAGATTAGCCAATCTTGAAGAACATGTTGATAAGGTAGTTGATATAGTAACATACCTAGAAAAGGGATATCATATATATCATTAGTAGGGCCATTATCAAAACCCTTAACTTTTATTTCTTTTTATATGTATTTAATGAAACTAACAAATAATCTTTGTCTTATCTATTTTTTGTGCTTTTTCCCTTTTTGTTAATGACAAAGGGGGAGAATAGTATGGATGTTGGTTTTTTAGTTCTTTATCTATATCTTGATATATGTTTTTGATATATGCCTTGACATATCTTTATATCTATATATAAGTACTCTTAAAATGCATCATGAATAATATTTCTTGTCATTGACATATAATGCATGTTGGTCTATTAATTTTGAAGGTTTGTATGAAAGCTTGTTATTTTTGAAAACCATAACATATTTTTTACTAAAAAAACTTGTTTTTTAGTATCTCTTATACTTTGACCTTGTTTATCAGCTAAAGAGTATACATATTTTGAATGGAATTTTTCCTCTACTAATAAACTATTTCTTAACTATATCTTCTTTTTATTTGGTTTCTCGTCATCAAAAAGGGGGAGTTTGTTGACCCTATTGATGTGACATTTAATGGTTTTGATGGTTTCAAATAGTAGGTACTATCACGGGTAAATCAAATATAATTAATATCTTGCCTCAGAACTATCTGTAGTAATGGAAGTAAGGATCAATTCCATAAAGACAGGTATTACCTTTTGTGAATATAGAAAGAGAGGTTGTGAAGATGTAAATAAACTATTAGATATAGAAAGAAACAATCATAGTAAACTAAATGTGAGAGTAAATCAATAATGAAAGCATTGGTTTTGGTTGATATCCACCACCAAGGATTGCATTAATCATCAATAATATATTGAATATATACCATTGGGATGTTATCCCTTTCTCTCCTTAAGTTTAGTTAATTGATAACGATCGTTTTAACTAACCCTCATTAATAAGCAACCTTGACCAATCGGTAAAATTTAACTTGTTAATTGCATGAAGAATTAGAGAAATAATAAAGTTAAACAATGCAAATACATCGGTTGCATTTATTTAGTCAATTGTTCATCATAGGATAAAAATTCATAATCATACAATCATTAATCCTATTTTCCTCTTAAATCAAAGGGATCAAAACTCTGTTGATGTATGATTCAGTAATAGATTGAAAAAAGTAAAACACTAGTGTGAACCCTAGCTATCAATTGAAACAATGATGAGAAAAAGAAAATATGAATAATCAATGCTCAAATAAAACAATCAAACCTTAATCAAAACTCACAATGCATAGAATTCTTGAGGCTTTAATCTTCCTCAACTAATAAAAGAGAATTAGCCATGCAAGGCTATAAAAAAACTAAGAGAAGATGAGAGAAGAAGAAATAATGATTTCGAAATGATCATATCTCCCTTTGATGCTCTCTTGACCTCCTATATATCCATTTTTTACAATCCTAGTGGATTAGGATTTCAAGTCAGTTTTAGGTCAATGGGATGTGTTTTGGGCCTATTTTGGGTTGATTTTGGGACTTTTTGTGACAAAATTAGCTTTGCACAGTGGTGTTCCCCGCGGTGCTCCATACTTCTTTGTATAGTGCAGTGCTACTCTAATTGTTTCAAAATCTGCCAAAGTGGTTAGCCACTGGAATCATTTCAATTTGAGCTCATATGGAATAGTTATGCTCCAATTAGTGATGATCACTACAATTTAGCATTTTTCATGATTTTCCCCTCTTTTTCTTCTTCCTTTGATCCTACAACACAAAAAACAAAACTTAAGTTAATTCCTAATCATATTTTACTTTAATCAAACAATAAGTAAGTTTAAAGGTATTAAAATCATGCTTAATTATGCATACATCAAATACCTCTCACACTTAACCTTTTGCTTATCCTCAAGTAAAATAATCCTTAAAGACAAAAATGAAAATCAATGTATAGTGAGTGTTAGGCTTACCAAACTTTTGCCTCATACATGAAAATATGCTTAAAAAAATTTCAAAAAGATTATAACCATGCATAGAATTAACTCAAGTGTAATCTATAATTTATTCTCTTAAACCCTGAGCCTGTGTGTCTTTAGGTTAGTTAATTTTCTTTACCAAGATGGGTTTATATATCTCAAAATTTGAGGTGTAGATCTTTAATTAATTTAAGATTTTTAAAAGGCTTATTTTTTATGCTACTATTCATTATTGTAGGCTAAAACTACTTCTAGGATCAATAGGAATCTATTCAGCTTGTAATGTAGTTAGGGAATAAGGTATGCTAGATTATATAGTTTTAGATTCAATCACCCAAAACCACATGATTGTATTTGATTTCTTGCACTTCTCTAAGTTTAATGGATTTTTCCCTTTACACTATCACTAGCTAAACTTATTCATTCTATTTCCTTGATTCTTTATTTCCTTTTCACCCACAGCATAGGCTTTCATTTTTTATTTTGAATTTTTCTTTTCTTTTCCTTGGATTTTTCTTTGTTTTCTTTACTCCACTCTTCCACCCTTTGAGTAATGAAGCTCTACAAAATAGTTTTTAGAACAATAATCATGGAGTGAGTGAATAAGGATATAAATAAAAAACGTAAGCTTTTGGCAATATTATGGGTATAATAAAAAAAAAGTCAACAGTGCTCAACTATGGGTACTAGAGATATATAATTATATTGGGGTATGCTTGAAAGACTCAATCTATCAAAGAATGCCTAAATCATCTTGTAGATAATAGTATAGCTTAAGATTTCACCTTAGATTATGGTATGTTTGAAAGGCTCAATCTATCAAAGAATGCCTAAATCATCTCATAGATAATAGTGAAACTTATGATTTCACCTTAAGTGGCATTTAAATAAGTTCTAGAATCCTATTGAGATCATAAAATATTTTTGAGTTGCATAAACCTTCTCTAAGTACAAGATAGATGAAATGCTCAAGGCTTTTATATAAAAAGGTTTCAAGATTCTAAAGTCAAAAATAAATTACAAGAGTTAAAATTGCACACAAATATAATTTTTCTATATTTTCAAGTGCTGAAAAATTTTGAGTAGTTATATTATTGGCTATTGGCTTGGCCTAACAACTTAAAACCTAAATTGAAACTTTCACACAACTATTCAACTTACTAAATGCAATAAAAGTACAATGATAGTGAAGATCAAAAATTTGATGCTCAACTAAGGTCACAATCATTCAATCAAATATACTTACACCCCCATACTTAAATTTTATATTATCCTCAATGTAAAATAAAAATGAGAATAAGGAGAGAGATATAAGTTAATTGAACTTCTCTGAATTCTTTTTATTATTTTGGTTGGGATGAGATTACTGCATTGTTGAACCTTGAATTTTTATAATTTTCACCACTTTTTTTTGAAATACTAAGAAAGATTAAGTTGGTTTGTTTCCTAATAAGTGCATTTGTTTAACATTGTTGGCTCGACTTAAAGCTCCTTGTTTCATTCAGGAGGGATCCTTGATATCTACTTTAATTTAGAATTTCTAAAAATGATCAAGCCTTAAAGTTATACTACATTATAAGTAAACACATTAGCAATAACAAGGGGCCCAAACCAAGGGGGTTGTCTTACCTTTATGGAGTTTAGTACCTTTAACAGATAGAGCTTGATGTAGACCTATAGTTAATTCTATGCCTTTAAGGTTTGCAATTATTTTTGCAATGGCAATTCCTTGTTCATGAAAAATATTTATTAACATCTCTTCTTTTTTAGTACCTAAGTTTTTAGCAATTATGATAGGCGATGTTTCTCTAATTTCCAAGTACTTTAGGTGGTTAAGAAGAGATTTCAAGCTTGGTGCAAGATCTTGCAAAATAGATGGAACATGTGTTTTATTAGATACTGGTAATGAAGTAGGCGTATCCTTACCTATTTGTTGCACTTTTAGGGCCTTATGTGATGTTGCAATATTTTCTTGTAAATCAATATTCAAGGCTGGTTCCTCAGCCTTCTTCTTACTTAGCTCCCTAACGGTGATATCCTGTCTTATAGAATAAATTACATTATAACATAAACAAGATAATTATCAAGATCTTTTAAGGTATTACAATTATTAAATTTTATAATTTTTCTCTCAAATTCCACGGTTAGTGTGCCATTGTGAGCATCTATTTTGGCCTTGGATGTCTTTAAAAAAGGTCTCCCTAACAAAATTAGAGTGGTTTGATCACCGTTCTCCATATCAAGCACATAAAAGTCAACAAGGAAAATTAAATCATTGAAGTCTACTAATACATCCAAAACTATGTCCTCAAGAAAAGTGTTAGATTTGTCATCCAATTGAATTATCACACCAATTTCTTTAAAAGGTCCAAATTTTAAAGATGCATAAATAGAGAATGGCATGACATTAATAAATGCTATTATATCTAGCTCGTCCTTCTCAAACTTAGAGTTAATAATGTAGGGGATAGAAATCATACCTAGATCCTTGCAATTTTCAGGGAGTTTTCTTTGAATAATGGGGAAAACATGCTCCTAAAATTTTACTTTCTCACACCCTTTTAATTTTTGCTTCCTTGTTTGGGTTCATAGTTCTCTTAAGAACTTGCATAACAAGGCACTTATTTGATAGCATCCTTAACCACGCCCTTAGGAAGAGTGCTAGATTGGTTAGCCAATTGAATTATCACACTAATTTCTTTAAAAGGTCTAAATTCTAGTGATGTATAAACAAAGTATGGCATGACATTAATAAATGCTACTAGATCTAGCATGTCTTTCTCATACTTAGAGTTATCTATAGTGCAGGGGATAGAAAATATATTTAGCTCATTGCACTTTTCAAGGAGTTTTCTTTGAATAATAGCAAAAACATGCTCCTAAAATTTTAGTTTCTCATACTATTTTCATTTTTGCTTCCTTTTTTGGGTTCATAGTTCACTTAAGAACTTGGCATAATGTAATATCCCAAAATTTTTATTTTTAAAAATATTTTATTATAAACAATTATGATTTTTTTAATGACTATGCATGTTTTGCTGGAAGTAAATATATTTTTGTTTAAAATAATTATTGTTTTGCTTAAAATAATTATATTGACCTTTAATAAATTTTTGTTTTCTTTTTAGAAATATTATTTCTTTATTATGTATAAAGATATTTATTTTGTGATTTTTTTTATCAAGATTTTTATCCAAAAAAAATCATGATTTAAGAGTTTAACTAATGGTTTATGAGAATGTAAATTTTTAGAAATTTTTGGGATATTTTAGGATGAAAAACGGTATTTATATGAATATATATAAAATACAATACTATTATTCAATTATTAAATCATAATTATTATTATAATAAAATAAATAGATAAAAAGAAGAAAAAGGGGGAGGGGAGACGAAAACTGAGGAAGGAGTGTCTGCAAATTTGATGAATAGTAAAATAGTGTGAATAGTATCTTTATGTTTTCCCTCTAGATCTAGAGTGTCTACAGGCCTCCGATCTCAAAACTAAAGGTACCATTGCATTCAGGACGAAGAATACTACGATTTTGGCTGAACAATTTCTCAAATCAGCCATTGAATTGCTGCAGATCGGAAGTAGAAAATTTTAGAAAAAAGTAAACTCAAACTCTTACTTAGAAACCTCAAATTAGAAATCTGACATCATAAATGAATTCAGGAGTTAGATAAACCTTAGGATATGAAAATTTTCAACTATCTGACAACTTTTTGTTCTTGGTGAATAGTATTTTCCAGCGATAAATAGTAATTTTCGGTGGTGAATAGTGATTTCGCCGGTGTGATTAGTATTTTTTGGCCATGAACAATGACCAAGTTTCTGTAGTCATTTCCTTGATTTTTGGACCCTCCGGATATATTTTTGAAGTCTGTTTAGTCAAATATGGATCGAAAAAGTACAATTTAGGGCTGTCCAATCTGGAGCCTTTACCTTGTGAGTAGATGATTCTTTCTATGACTTGTCTTTAATCTTCTTGAACTTTAAATTGATAAATGAGTATGTTTACAAGTTATTTATACTTTTATATGTTCCTGAAATGGTTTAGAATATCTAAAACGATTGCAATATGATATCTAGTTCAAGAAGAGTATGACTTTTGAAATGAATTTTGAAACACATTGAACATGTGATTTTTAAATGTATTTCTCATTATATGGTAAAGGAAATATGTTATGCATATAATATTGATTTATACAGTGATATGTTTGCCTCAGATATGGGCATGTTTACGTGATTCCCCTGATTGGAAAGTTTTGATAGAGGAATATACTGAGAATGAAAATGTTGTATTATAATAGTACCTTTGTTTTGATTAATACAGAATATATGAGATTATGGTTTTATGGAGAAATCCTATTGGAAACACTATCTGCTAACAACAGGTGATGTTAGCCCTGGTGCACCTTGATAACACAGCTAGCAAGGGGTGGTGCTAGCCTCGTGTGAGGGCCAACACACAGGAGATGATATGTGAAGAAGAGAAGAATGCCTTCTATATAGGCGAGATGCTAGTTTTATGAGATGTGATTTACCTTCCCTTACTCTGTGCTTGGGAAATACCCATATAAAGTCCCTTCGCGTGTCCTCTTGAATGGTAGTAGGGCAAACCTCAGCGGGATGCTAAGGTTAGGCAAATCCTATATCACCAAAGTACGGAAAGGGTTAAACTCTGATATAGTGGTTTTGATATGGGATCCTTCTAATGTTTTCATATGAAATATTTTTAATACATATCAAGTTTGATTAAAGATTATATTGTATCATATGGGGTTATAGATATTTGAATGTGATTTGAACTGAGAATATTTGAAAATGCGGGTCCCATATGGATGTACTTCTGAACTGTAATTTTTAATGTGATAAATTTTAATATATGAATACATCTATATGTTAACCTAAGAGGTCATATGAGTTTTTATCTGTTCACTGAGTTGTCAAACTCACTACACGATGTTTATATGTTTTTCAGATAAGGATATAGAGTTTGGTTCTTTCCCCTCAGATAGTTGACCAACTAGACGACATGATCTCTGGGTGAGCCTGCCTTGTTTCCACAGCTCATAGATTTTGATTTATATTGTACTTGTACTTTAGAGTATGCTCTGAACGCCATAAGCAAGATTCCTATTTCTGTTGTACTCTAATATTTATAGATTTGGTTTATATAATGTTTATACATATCTGTAAAAGAGTGTATTATACATGTTATGGAAAATATATGATCGTAAAATAAGTGTTTCACGTGTCCTAAAATTAGGGGCGTGACACATAATTGGGAACTTGTTTAATAGCATCTAAAAGAGGAAGATTTACCTCACTTTCTGAAGGTCTTATATAGGTCAAAATGCTTTTGAATTTCTATTTATTTTCTTTGGGAGCTTCGTGGAAACAAGGTACTAGTTCATATTCTAAGAGGGGTGGAAACTTACCTTTTGGATGCTCACCTTCGATGGTTGCATCTTTTTTTTCTTCCTCTTACTCTAAAGGTGCATGTACCTCTTTTTCTAGTATTGCAAATTCTTTACCACTCCTTAATATAATGGCACCAACATTTCCCTTGGATTAACCACCATTTGATAAGGTAACTTACCTAAATTTTGGGCCTCTAGTCAGCTAACTGTAGTTATTAATTGACCCACTTGGTTCTCCAAATGCTTAATGCTAGCTCTTGTCACCTGTTGAAATTTTCTTAAGTCCTATTGTATTTGCATAGTGAAGTTAGCAAGGAATTTAATCATCTTCTTTAAATAAATACCTAAATTAAAGTCTTGTACTATAGGCAATCCAAGAGGATAAGGCTGCTGGTTATGCCAAAAATTTGTGGGATTTTGACCTACAAGTTTACTTTGTGCATTTCCATATATGAGATTGGGATGAACTCTCTATCCAAGATTATAACTCTTGATATAAGTATCATACCTTCTTGGTTGTCCAGGAAAACTACCTATCGCATTGGCTTACTCCATGGATTTTTTTTGATAATGTTGGGCACCTGTTAGTTGGATGGCCTACTACTAAGCAAATACCACATGCTTTGGCTAGTTGGATTACTCTTACAACAAATTAATGCATAAGAGATGTAAGTTCAGTTATCTTATGTTTAAGGGAAGAAATACTTACCTCTTAGGCATACTTGACTAAAAAATCATGGCTAATGCCAAATTGTTGAGAGTTAACAGCCATATTTGATATTGGGAGCTCTTTCAAGATATCTACTAATAAACCTCCACTAACTGCATTTATCATACTCCTATCACCTTGCAAAAGACCCTCATAAAAATAATGAATTAGTAGTTGCTCACTAATTTGATGATGTGGATAGTTTGCATAAAATTTTTTAAATCTTTCCCAGTATTCATAAAGGATCTCTCCATGTTATTGCCTAATGTTGTATATTTCTTTTCTTATATTTAGGGTTCTAGATATAGGAAAATATCTTTCTAAAACCAACTTTTTCATATCATTCCAAGTAGTAATGGTTGTAAATGGTAAATAATATAGTCAATCTTTGGCTAAATCTCTTAAAGAGAAACAAAAAGTCTTGAGTTTGATTTGTTATTCAATTACTCCAGGGGGCTTCATGCTTGTACACACCAAGTAGAATTCCTTTGAAATCTTATGTGGATCATCACCTGCAAGACCAAAAAAATTAGGCAAGAGATGTATCAATTCAGATTTCAATTCAAAATTAACATTATCATCAAGATTAAGGAAAGTAATGCATAAGGGCTATTGTTGCAAATATGGGGCTTTAAGTTCCTTTAGAGTAGGGTTTCTAAACATGATACTTCGTTCTCCTGATCAATATCTTCCTGAACTTTTCTTCTGCGCCTGTATATAGATTTTCCAATGTCTAAATTGTACTACAATTTTTGAGAGTTAGTAAAATGAGTAGCAGGCATAAATAAAATTCACAATGGATAATTAGATGTGCTTCTCCACAACGGTGCCATTTTTGGTGAGTATTGTCATGGGTACACCAAATATAAATCTTACCTCAGAAGTACCTATAATAGTGGAAGTAAGGGTTGATCCCATAGAGACTAATATTACCTTTTCTGAATATGAAAAATGGGATTTTGAAAGAAGTAAATAAACTATTAGATATAGAAAGAAATAATCGTAGTAAACTAAAGGTGAGAGTAAATCAATAATGAGAGTGTTATTCTTGGTTAATATCCATTATCAAGGATTACATTGATCATTGATAATATAATCAATTCTATATTAAATATCTACCATTGATAACGATCGCTTTGTTAATTGATAACGATCGCTTCAACTAACCCTAATTAATAAGAAACCTTGACCAATTAGTAATATTTAACTAGTTAATCGCGTAAAGAAGTAGAGAAACTAAAAGAGTTAAACAACACAAACACATCAATTACATTTAATTTAATCAATTATTCATGATAGGATAAAAATTCATAATCATACAATCATTAATCCTATTTTCCTCTTAAATTAAAGGGATAAAAGCTTTGTTGATATATGATTCAGTAGTAGATTAAAATAACTAAACTACTAGTGTGCACCCTAACTATCAATTGAAATAATTATGAGAAGAAGAACAGATGAATAATTAATACTCAAATAAAATTGAATAATCAAACCTTAATCAAATCTCACAATGCATAGAATCCTTGAACTTTCAATCTTCCTCATCCAATAAAAGAAAATTAGCGTAGGGCCGTAAGAAAACTAAGAGAAGATGAAAGAAGAGAAAATAATGATTTCTACATGATCGGATTACCCTTTAATGCTCTCTCGACCTCTTATTTATCCATTTTTTACAACCTCAATAGCTTAGGATTTCTCTAGGTCGAGTTTGGGGTCATTGAGCTGCGATTCAGACATGTTTTGGAGCGATTTTTGGACTTTTCATGATATTTAGTTTCCTACAGCGCCACAGTGCTTTGATTTTTCCAAAGTCTGCCAAAGTGGCTACCACAAAATTTGTAGATCTATGTCTTACATTTCCATACTGCAATCACCTCAAGGAGATAATATAGAAGAGTTATGGGCCAATTAGTGATGAAAGGTCAAGATTCACTGTAATTCAACATTTTTCATTATTTTTTCCGTTTTTCTACTCTTTTCTTCTTCCTTTGATCCTATAACACAAAATAAAAAAAATAAACTAATTCCTAATCATATTTTACCCAAATCAAACAAAAAGTAAGTTTAAAGGTATTAAAATTATGCTTAATTAGGCACACATGAACAAATAAATTAAAAAAAAGTGTTTCAAGAAATACACAAGTTTGGAGAAGTTTCATTGAGTGCTTTCATTAAGATATTAAAGAATGCTTCAAGAGTTTGCATGGAACAAAGGCTAAGGATCTCAAGCTCTGCAGGTTGTTTGTCTCTTTAGATTTTCCTAACCTTTAGTTTTGTGTAAATTAGAAAACTTAGGAAACCTTGAGCTCTTAGATGTGTTTAAGATGTTTGGTTATGATTTTCTAAAAGTTTTTGGTAATTTAGTCTATAACATTTTGTCTAAATGTATTTTTCAAAATGCCTTGGAGGCTTGTTGGGCTTAACAAGCCCTTAATGGCTTTAAAAGGGTGCAAAATTTATAAATTAGTAACCAATAGGTACCTAATAAAAGCAATGGATGCCTATAGGGTTATGGATTTTTTAAAATTAATGTTCATGAGGACTAATAAAAGCCTAAGCATCCATTAGATGCCTATGTGTTTTCATAATTCATTTCGAATACATAATAAGCGGCTATAACTACCATTGGAGGCCTAATGACATTCTAGAAACACTGAAAATTAGGATTTTCACAATTAGCAAGTGCCTATAGCTTGAAATGATAACCTAGCTTATAATCTAGGATTGATTTTAAAGCCCTACAATGGTTAGATTTCATGAATTTTGATTGTAAATGATTCTTAATAGCTATAAACATAATCTCCTTATAAATACCAAATGTTTTGAACTTTGCAAGAGAAGAAAAACTATGCATAACATCTAATTTCTCTCTTACACTATTTTTTCCTCCTATTTTCTAATATAGGCTTGTATTTGTATTTTATACACTCTGAAAGAGAGTCGTTAAGCCACCTATTTTTTTTCTTTTGGGCTTGAAGTGGTTGGGTGTAGGAACCCAGTGTGGAATTATACTTTTGGTTGTACAAGGAGAGAACTTGGTACATTCCAACTCTATTGAATTGTGTTGCTATAAAAATGCTCACAAGTGCCAAACTAAACTTGTGATATAATGGAACTCTCAAGTTATGGCTTGAGGATTCGACGTGGACGTAGGTTTAGTGGTTGAGTAGAAAAAATATGAATATCATTGTGCCTTCTCCACTCCCTTGCTTTTAGCTTTCAATTTTTCTAGGCTATATCTCATCTCTCTATTTGGCTGTGATTGTGCATTATCTTTCATATCATGACTTCTTTATTTGTATTCAAGTTTTTTTTATCTACCTTTCATCTTAATTCATTTTTTACTTTAAGAAAATTTGATTTACTAGTTTTATAGCTACTATTTTTTATAAGAAGTTTTTAAAAAATTTGCAAAAGAGTTTTCAAACTCATTCTCTCTTGCTGCTTTAGTGAAGATTTTTGAAAAACTCAATTCACCCCTTATTGGGTGTGAACTATTCCTAATAAAGGACATAGAAATTAGCATTCTAGACCCAAAGTCAACATTACGAGTTTCTAGTAATGTCTTTTGGAGTCACTAAGGATCCAATGGCATTCATAGATTTGATGAATAAAGCAGTCAAGCCTTTTCTTGACCAATTTGTTTTCATTCTTATAGACAAAATTCTAGTTTATTCCTTTAATAAAGAAGAGCATGAAAAACAACTTTGTGTTGTGCTACAGACCCTTAGAGAATATAAGCTCTATGTCAAGTTCTTTAAGTGTAAATTCTGGTTGTCTAGTATGGCATTTTTAGGACGTAAAGTGTTGAAGAAAGTAATTTGTATAGATTCCAAAATGATAGAAGCTATGCTAAAGTGGACACAACCCACAAATGTTAGTGAAATCTAAAGTTTCATAGGGTTAGCAAGTACTATAGAAGGTTTGTAGAAAATTTATCTCAAATATCTACATTTTTTACTCGTCTAACCTAAAAGAATGTCAAGCTTGTGTGACTTAAACAATGTGAAGAAAATTTTCAAAATATTAAGCATTGTTTAATAACTGCATTTATTTTAGGCTTGCCTTCAGGCTCAAAACAATATATAGTATACTACGATGTGTGAAGAGTAGGTCATAGGGGTGCTTTAATGCAAATAGGAAAGTAATAACTTATGCTTCCAAGCAATTAAAGAAACATGAACCAATTTTCCTTCTACACAACTTAAATATGGCAGTGGTGAATTTTGCGCTTAAGATATAAAGGCATTATTTGTATGGGAGAAATTTTAGATTCCTAATTGGTTGGTTTAAATTTGGTGAGCATAAGTTATTAGGACCAGAATTAGTATAGAAGGCTATAGAGAAAGTACAATTCATTCTGGATAGGTTGAAGGCAGCCTAAAGTAGATAAAAATTGTATGTAGATAATCATAGAAAGAAGTTGGAAGTTCAAGTTGAGGACTATGTGTTTCTAAAGGTTTAACTATTTAAGGCTGCTATGAGATTTGAGAAGAAAAGGAAATTAAGTCCAAGGTTTATAAGACCCTTTTGGATCTTAGATAACGTCAAAGAAATGGCATACATATTATCATTACTATTAAGAATGAATAAGTTGAATCCAACATTTCATGTGTCCATGCTTCAAAAATATTTACTTGATCAATCAATGTTTTGAAAAACTCAGAAATTCAATTAGTTCAACATTTTTCTTATGAAGAACAACTAGTGGCCATTATAAATCAGCATGTTTGTAAACTTCAATCTAAAAATGTTCCTTCTATGAAACTAGTATGGTAGTGATATATGTATAATTAAGCATAAATTTAGTACCTTTAAGTTTTCTTTTTGCTAGTTTTTAAGTGAAATAAGTTAAGAATTATTTTAATTTTATGTTTTGTGTTGTAGGATCAAATTAAAGAAAGTGGAAAAGAGGAGGAAAATTGAAGAAAATCAAAGAAAGATGGAAATTTACAAAAAATCAAGGTAGAAGGCCTAACGTCGCAGTGTTGGTAATCCAGAAAACCTAAAAACATTATAAAAGAGGGAGTGCCACAACAATAGTGCGATATTGTAAAAAAATTAAAGTGTGGTAGATTAGAAATTTGAATTAGATTATAACTCAAATGGGTTGAAAACTGATTAGAAGAAACCCTAGGCCATTAAGCTTGCCAAAGTTTATAAATAATTAGCCAAATACACCCTAAAAAGGGATCAAATCATCATATCAAGTTTTTAATATCAAAGCTCTTCAAGATTTTCTTCGTCTTTTTTGTATTTTGTCTATTTTCTTTTGATATTTCCATGTACCTGCATGGCTAGTTCTCTATATTGATTAAGTTATTGAAACCCTAGAGTAAGATGATACTATGAGATTAGAATTTTCTTTTCATCTATTCTAATTTAATTTTGGGTATTTAGTTATTCTTTTGTGCATATTTTTATGGTTTTCTTACTTGATTTATAGAAATGACCCTCTCGTAATTAAATAAGTTTAACCTATAGCTAGATTATGAAACCAAATCTAGAATTGTTTGGTCACTCTAATTTATAAAGCAATTGGGGTTTATTAATTTGCTATGTCAGCGATTGTTAGGTCTTAGGAAGAATAATCAAATAGATTGAATCCAATCTCATATGCTTGTCATGTGTTTATAATTAAGTGTGATTTTAATACTTTTAAACTTATTTTTTGTTTGATTTAAGTAGTATATAAATATGAATTAATTGTGTTTTGTGTTTTAGGAAGAAGAAAGAAGAAAAGAAGAGGAAAATAGAGAAAAAAATATGGAAAAATGCTAATTTTCAACTCTCTGTCACTAATTGAGGCATATCTCTCTCATTTGTACTCCGATTCAGATGATTCTAGCGGATGTGAAAAGAAGAGACACAGAGGTACAACTTTTATGTTCAGCACATTAACAAATTCTGGAATTTTTCAGGCATCACGTTGCTCGTAAAAAAGCATCGTGGCACTGCATCATTGTAGATCCAGAGCGCCACAACACAGAATTCCCAAAAATCAAAGCACCCCGTGGCCAAATTTTCAAAGTGTCATGGTGCCCCATCAGGTAGAATCCATAGCATCGTGGCGCCCAATTAGAGCACAACGGCACCCACCGTCGCACCAGAATACTGAAATCACAATTGTTAGGTCTTTTTGGCTCCAATTGAAGCCCGATGGGCTAGGTTTTGTCCAAGAAATAGTTCTACTTCAATGAGGAGAAGCCAATATATAAAAAGGGGAAGAAAGGAAGCATCAAGCATTAATTAAGCTCTTAATTACCTTATTCAATTCTTTTCTATGGCCCTGCGCGGCTGATTTATTTTTAGTTGGTAAAGGAAGATTGAAACCTCAAAGGATCTTTATGCATTGTGAGATTTGGATTTGATTTTACTGGTTCAATCTTAATTGGGTATTGATTATTCATTTAATTTTCTATTTTCAATGATTATTCATATAATTGCTAGAAGGCCTACGAGTATATTATTTGTCTTAATCTATTGCTGAATTATGTTATAAACAAAGTTTTCATTATTGTAATTCATGAGGCAAATAAGATTAAGGATTTTGGATTATAAATCATTAACCCTATGGTGAATGATCAACTAAATTAGATATAGCCGATGTGTCTATATTTGTTTAGTTCTATCAATTTCTCTAGTTCTTTATGCGGTTAATAAATTATGCTATACTGATGTGCTAAAGGATTTGTTAATTAGGATTAATTGAGGCGATTGTCATCAATTACTAGAATTAAAAAGGAATAAGGTTAGATTCCCAATGATAGATATTAGAATTAAGATTATTTATATTGTCAACGATTAATACAATCCCTTGATGGTGGATATCAACTGAAACCAATGCCTCTCTTATTAATTACTCTCTTAATTACTTTCATGATTGTTGACTTTGTTTTATTTGCAATCATCAATCCCCTATTTTCTCAATCACATAAGATAATTCTAGTCTTAGTGGGATCGACCCTTACTCCCACTACTACAGGTTAATTGAGAGGTAAGATATCAATTTGGGTGTACCTACGACAGTACGCACCAAATTTTGGCACCATTGCTAGGAACTGTGTCTATTACCTTTTTGTGATTTTTATTTTGATTTATGCTTGTGACTCAATCTGCTAATTCTCAAGATTTAGAGTTCAACCAGATATTGAAAAATCTATTCACAGGCATAGAAGAGAACTTCAAGAGGACATTCATTAAGAGAGGAAGGAAGTAATCATGGCCAGGCACCCCACTCTGAAGGAGCTTGCAACTCTAGATCTATACCATCAGCCTTTATGCATTACTTTTCCTAACCTTGATGAAAACATTAATTTTGAATTAAAATCTAGACTGATTCATCTCTTACCCAATTTTCATGGTCTTGTAGGTGAAGACCCACATAAACACTTGAAGGAATTGCATGTGGTATGTACCAGTATGAAGCCCTTTGGAGTAGTAAAAGAACAAATTAAACTTAGGGCTTTCCCTTTTTCCTTAAGAGACTCAGCCAAAGATTGGCCATATTATTTACCATCTAGCACTATTACTACTTGGAATGAGATAAACAAACTATTTTTAGAGATATATTTTCCTACATCTAGAGCCGTAAATATAAGAAAAGAAATATGCAGCATTAGGAAATTATATAGAGAGACACTTTATGAGTATTGGGAGAGGTTTAAAAAGCTTTTTGCAAGCTGCCCACATCATCAGATTAGTGAGCAACTACTGATTCAATATTTTTATAAAGGTCTTTTGTAGGGAGACAGGAGCATGATAGATGTAGCTAGTGGAGGAACCTTAGTAGATAAGACTCTTGAAGTAGCTAGAATCCCGGTATCAAACATGGCTACCAATTTCCAACAATTTAGTATTAGGCATGATTCTTTAGTTCATCATGTCCATGAGGTAAGTAATATCGCCCTTCAGCAACAGATATGTGAACTGACCTCTTTTGTACGCCAAATTGTTACATGTACATTGTAGCAAGTGAAAATCTGTGAAATATGTTTAGTAAAGAGGCACCCAACTAATATATGCCTTAAACTTCAAGAGGAATCCACAGAACAAACTAATATTGTAGGAGGTTTCCTTGGACAACCAAAGAGGTATGATCCTTACTCTAATTCATATAATCTTGGATGGAAGGACCATCCCAATTTCAGGTATGGGAATGCACAAAATAGATTTGCAAAACAAATTTTTTAGCATAATCAACATGCATATTATCCTAGATAGAATACATCTTAGGATCCCTAGGTAAGTACTTCTTTAGAAGATATTGTTAAATCTCTTGCACATAACACTCAACAATTTTAACAAGAGACAAGAGCTAGTATTCAAAGCCTGGCAAATCAGATGGACCAATTAGAAACCACAGTTAGCATATTAGAGGCTCAAAATTCAGGTAAGTTACCTTCTCAAACTGTGGTAAACCCAAAGGAAAATGTAAGTGCCATCATGCTACAACGTGATAAAGAAGTTGAGATCCCAATGAAAGAGGTCCAAGCACCAATTGAGCAAGAGGAAGAAAAAAATAATGCTGCTATGAAAGGTAAGCATCCAGAAGGTAAGTCTGTATGTTTAGTTGAATATGAACCTGCACTGTAACGTCCTGGTTTTTTTTTCGATATGCATGTTAAATACGCCATATGTATAAACACAATATATATATATATATACATATTTATTACAAACCTCATACATGTTATAATTATACAATACAACATTTCAAAACACAATATACATGTTTACATATATATTACAAACCTCACACATATTATATTTATACAATACAACATTTCAGTACATAATTAAGAGTCTTTATACAGCACTTCACCCTTGAAATACAAAGGGTGAGGAGGTGGTGCTAACATCTAGATCTCCATCAGTAAAGTCATTTTGTGTTGCATCTCATTTCTTTTTATCTAAACATAACAACACAATAATAGTGAGAACAAAGGTTTCCAGTAGATTTAACATAAATAAAATATGATGAGAAAATAGGAGTTATGTTCAGCTGTATAAGCTATAGAAAATATCAAAATTTTGAGATAAAATCATAATTTTTGTTTATGCATAATTATCATACTACACATGCACTAGAAGTCCATTTTTTTTCTAATGCTCAGCCCTATCACGGCTTTTAATTTACTCATTTGCTATATGCATAGTGACCGATCGACTACAGTCACAATAAGTTATCAAGGAATGTGAGTACATCACCCTTCTGCCTCCTCACATTACCACTGACACCCGATTGGAGCGGCCCTCCCTTGGCTCACTCAAGCTAATAGGGCGTCCCCTACTCGGTACCGTCTCAAGCCATACAACCCGTCGATATTCATCCATATATATAAATGTATATATATAACTTCATATTCATCAAATACAATATATATCTATCAAGCAACCCGTCATGAGTTTTACACTTGCCATTTAATTACTTTCATAATATGATGTATCAATTTTATACCAAATGATTAATAATCATTCATCACATACCAATATTCAATATAATTCATTTTAAATCAAATAAAGAAAAAGAGTAAATTTTAGATACCAAAATCATCATTTTAAAAGTATTTTTCTTGAATATATGTTTCTTAAAAATATTACAACAAACAAGATTATTTTTAGACATAAAACAGTGAAAATTATGATAATCCAGCACCCAACACGGCTTGGCCATGTTCAAGACACGGCCAAGCTTGAAAAATACTTCAAACATGCTTAAAAACAGCCCCGAACACGGCCAACCCGTGTTGAAGCAACCCAGAACACGGCCTGGCCATGTTCTGTGACCTTTCTTCACTTATTCAATTATATCTCCATCATACGAAATTTTATTGAGGTTATTTAAAATCCTATAGAAAACAAAGACAATTATCTACAACTTTTATGTTTATCATGCTTTCAGATTCTTTACGAATTATTCACCAAAAATTAAAACAAAAACGCTTATTTTTACTATCCTGAATTTTGACCTCTGCTCAATTAACTAGCCATATCTTCCTCATATTAACTCCAAATTAAGTAATTATAAAGCCTATAGATCCGTGAGACATATATCTACAATTCATATGTTGACCATTTCTTTAAAATCATTACCAAAGTTTCCTTGAATTCCAAAAACTTAAGCTTCGCCAATTATTTCGAAATTCAGCTTAATTTATATTCTCCTTTGATTTTCTTTTATATAATCTCATGCACCCATATGCATGTCCAAACATCCAAAACAGAATTTCATATAAATATCCAGACCACATGTTATCCAAAATCACATCTAAACAAATCTAAAAATGTATATATAATTTTGTACAAAAATTTATTAGAAGATGTTAAACCTACCTCAAATTCCTTTAAACTCAGTGCTTGATTCCTTGATTTCTCTTTATTCTTCCTTCTCCTTCTTCTTCCTCTTTCTCTTTTTCCTCTTTCTCTTCTTCTTCTTCCTCTTTCTCTTTTTCCTCTTTCTCTTCATCTTCTTCCCTTTTCTTTTTCTTCTTTTCTTTTTCTTCTCTTTCCCTCCATCACTCCTTCCCCTTCTCCTTCTTATCTTCCTATTATTTTATTTTATTTTATTTTATTTTTTCCCTGCTTACCCCCTACCTACCACCTCTTTATCACCAAAATGCCCTTGCCATCATCCATAATTACACTAATGCCATCCCCATTAATTACATAAATTAAATGTCATTTTAACCATTCCTACTATCTTATTTGACTTAAGTAAAAATAATTTAATCCTCCCATGAGATCCAAAATCCGTTCTCCTCTCTGAAAGAAATAAATTTCAATTAGTAACATAAGAAAAAAAAATCGGGGATGTTACAGTTCTCCCCCGTAAAAAGAATTTTATCCTCAAAATTCAAGGTTTACCTGTATTCAAATAGTTGTGGATACTTCTGTTTCATGTCATCTTCCCTTTCCCATGTGGCTTCTTGTAACATCCCTAATTTCGTTTCTTTTATTCATAATTAAGGAAATAAAGTTTATTAGACAATATTTTAGATATCTAAGGAAATATAATCCTTAGAAATTCTTCACCATATGTATATGCATAGAAAATGTTTCTAACATTAAAAGAACAAATAAAGAGGGAAAACCTAATAGGAAAAAATTAGAAAGAACATACTAAAGAGATGCAAAATTCTTGGATAAGGAAGATAAATTTTTAGAAACAAGTAAAGGTCTTAAATTTTCAAGAACATTGGATTAGGGTAATTTTTCATAATTCAAGAACTAGAGTTACTAAGTTTAAAATCTTTACCCATACATTGGGCTTTTACCTATGGACACTTTATATAGAGTTTTTCCACTTCACATAAGTTTCTAGCAAGCCCATTGGATAACCTAAGCAAGAAATAAAACATAGACTTGGACTAGACTATAGTAATTGGACCAATAGCCCAAAAATTATGAAAATGTGACAAAGCCCTCCAAGAAAGGTAGAATTTTATCCAAAGCAAAGAAAATGGGTAGGAATAAGCCCATAATGGGTAGGAATAAGCCCAAATCCAAGAGGAAAAATAAAATAAAATAAATTAGGTGATGATATAATAATGTAATAATAATAAAGATTAGGTTACATGGTATTAAGACAAAAATTTAGCAAGTGGTGTGATTCTACATTCATCATTTTGGCAAGTGGCATGATAATACAAGTCCCTTATCTTAAGAACATATCATTATAATTTTCAAAATACAAATCTCCTTTTCCTATGCATATCTTGTCTAAGGAAGAGGAAGACAAGAACATATGTTGTTTGTTTTCCAAAAATTCAACAAAGTGTATCCTAATTGTGATAAGGTAGACCCATGATCATGAAAGGTGTATTATTTAGTGGTCTATATAAGCAAAACCCACCCCTACAATATTTTAATTTCGTCCAAGTGAGGAAGAGAGAGAAATAGAAGCAAGGTAGAGTGAGGAAAGGAGAGAAAGAGAGGAGAAGAAAGGAAGGAAGAAGAAGGAGAAGTTTAGAAGGCTAAGTACCCAAGGTAAGTTACCTTAATCTCCACTTGAGTCCATTTTTCTTCTTCATCCTTGAGGTTCAAAAATTCACCCTCCTTCTCTTACCTAAGCTGCTAGAAAAGCTAAGGGAAGGAAGGAATCTTGCTACTTTTTTCAAGAGGAAACAAGAAAATCAATTCACTAAGTAAGCTAGGGAGATTCTTAGGTAAGTTTAACAATATTTCTTTTTAAAGAAAACTTTTGAAACTTATAATATTTATATGATATTTTGATCTTAGAACTTTGATGATTGGTCATGGATGTTGCTATATCATGTTACATATTGATCTTGCATGTGATGTATGTTTGAATACTTAGGTTGGTGTAGATAGTTCTGCATGGGTAAGGCTATGGTTGGCAGAATTTTAAGCTTCGGTGTTTTAATTTCTGGGAACAATCTATAAGGAATTGAAATAAATGGTTAACATAAGAACTAAATATATATGTGTCACGGATTTTTAGCCACTGGAATCATTCAATTTGGAGTCCATATGAGGTAGATATGGTCTGATTAGTAGTCAAATGTCAGAAAATGGTTCATCAGGGAAGAATATGTTAGGATAGTTTCTGTATTTTAATTTCTGGGAATTATATGTATAGAATTAAAATAAATGGTTAACATAAGAATTATAGCTATGTGTGTCATGGAGTTTGAACCACTGGAATCATTCAATTTATAGTTCATATGAGGTAGATATGTTCTGAATAGTAAACAAAGGTCAAAAAATGGTTAATCAGGGAAGAATATGTTAGGATAGCTTCAGTGTTTTAATTTCTGGGAACATTCTATAAAGAATTAAAATAAATGGTTAACATATGAATTATATATTTATGTGTCATGGATGTTTAGCCACTGGAATCACTTAATTTGGAATTCGTATGTTGGAGATATAGTTAGATTAGTAAGTAAAGGTTAGAACCTACCCGAGAAGAAATAATATTAAATTTAAGAGAGTAATAACACCAAGATTTATTACTATTCTGCTGATATGATTAACATAATTGTTTTAGATAATTTTCTTATCTTTCAATAGACACCAAGATCACCTCAATCGGAGTTCAAATGAGGGCGTTATGCTTTGATTAGTGAGCAAAGGTCACTGAGCATGGCCATGCCGTGTTCTGGGTGCTTCAAGCACAGGCTAGCCGTGTTTGGGGCTGTTTTTGAGTACATTTGAAGTATTTTTAAAGCATGGCCATGTCCTAGAACATGGCCAGACCATGTTGGAAGCTGGTTAAGCCTATTTTCAACATTTTTCTACCTTAAATGAACCTCTTTAACTATAGGGTAATAGTAGAAATCAAATTGGAGAATAATGCTCTATAAATTTGTAAGAAAATGTGTTAGAAATGATATAAATAAGAAGAAAATTACTAAAGGCCAAGCATAAAGAGAAGGTTAGATATGATGAAAACTTGCATCAAGAAAATAAAGAAATAAAATTAATATTTAAAAAGAAGACGAATCTTATAAATGAAAATAATAAATGACTAGTATATGCCATAGCCATTGCCATTGTATGAACTTCTTACCATCTTAAGTGTGAAATTCTGACATGGAAATATTTTATAAAGTGATATTTGAAATGGTTATGTTCATGGCATGATTCCAATGATTTATGGTAATAGTTATATTTTGATGAACATACTTGTTCTTGAAAGCATATTTTTAGCTATCATTGTGAAAAGAAAAGAAATGAGCACGGTCAGATGGCAATCCGTGTGGTGCACCAGTAGGGGACGCCCTACCAACGGTTATAATCATGTTAATGAGAAAAGAAAGAGAAAGTGGGCCATGTCGGACGGACCGAGAAAAGCCCGTACCGGAGAGTAAAAGATACTCACCCTGACGGGTGTAACTTGAAATGAGAATAAGTTAATGGCCATCATATGATATTCTGAAAATAGTTAATCCTGTCATACATATCATTATTGTATGATTCTTATGTGCATAGATATAATGCATTCATGTGACCAAAGATATTTTCTGTAGTTTATACAGCTGAACATGACATGATGAACTATATTGATGGTAAATTATGATTTATTGTTGAACTTACAGGGATTTAATTCTCACTATATTTCCATATCATGTTCAGAAGAATAAATATGCAGATTTTCTCTATGACACTTATTATTTCTGTACGTTGGATCGAGTTGCCCTACCTTGGGAAACTTCCAATTATTTCACATGTATCTGTCATAAATGTGACTGAGATTCCGGTGGACGTGCCACCCACACCAGTGTCCCCAGAAGTAGTCAACATAGATGATTAGAGTTAATATGTATCTTTGTACAAATGTTTGTAAAATAATAGTGTGTATGGAAACTCAGTATTGTATCATTGTTAATAACAATTATGCTTAGTTAAAGTGATTATTATTACGAGTTAAGTGGTTAGAATTAAAGTAGTAATAACTTCATGGAATTTTACAAATAAAAAAAAATTGTTACATTTACATAAATGGAGTTGTTACACTTCTTCCATTGTTAAACTCTCCCAACCTACTTTCACCAATGGAATGGTTTTATTTCTCAACTGTTTCACTTCTTTATCCAGAATTACTATCGGCCTCGGTCGGTAGGTTAGATTCTCGTTTACAGCTATTATTTCTTCTTGAATTATGTGCGACAAATCTGGTAGATACTTTCAAAGTTGAGAAACATGGAACACATCATGCAAATTTGATAAATGCGGAGGAAGTACAATTTGATACGCCGATGACCCTATCCTTATCAGAATTTGATAAGGTCCTAAATATCTCAGACTCAATTTCTTAATTTTCATTGCTGGGCCAATTCTGGTAGTAGGAGAAATTTTCAAGAACACATGCTCACCTTCTTGGAATTGTATCAGTCTCCTTCTCCTATTGAAATAGCTCTTTTGTCGACTCTGAGCTGTTCACATTTTATCTCGAATTATCTGTATTTGTTCAGAAGCATGTTGCACTAACTCGGGCCCCAATAACCTTTTCTCCCCCACTTCATTCCAACATAATGGCGATTTACATCTCCTACCATACAAAGCTTCATATGGTGCCATTCCGATACTAGAATGATAACTGTTATTATACGCACACACAGCCAATGATAGATATCCATCCCATCCTTTTCCTTGCTCTAGCACGCACGCTCTTAGAATATCCTCTAAATTCTGTATAGTTCTCTTCGTTTGACCGTCTGTTTGAGGATGATATGCAGTACTAAAACACAAACGAGTAGCAAAAGCTTCTTGTAGTGCTCTCCAAAATCTGGAAGTAAATCAAAGATCTCGATCTGAAATGATACTATTAGAAATTCCATGCAACCGTACAATTTCCTTCATATACAATTGGGCCAACTTATTCAACGAGTAGTTTTTCTTAATGGGTAAAAAGTGCACATATTTCGTTAGTCTATCAACTATTACCCATATTGCATCATGACCTGTCTGAGTCATAGGTAATCCAACAATAAAATCCATAGATATACTATCCCACTTCCATTCAGGGATTTCTAAAGGTTGTAACATCCCAGAAGGATTTTGATGTTCTATCTTCACCTTTTGACAAACCAGACACTTAGACACATATTCAGCAATGTCTCTCTTCATTCCTGGCCACCAGTATAATCTTTTCAAATCTTGATACATTTTTGTAGATCCTGGATGGATTGTATACTTACTTTGATGAGCTTCTTCCAGAATCTTAGCCTTCAAATTCTCTCCTTGTGGTATACATGTTCTGCCCCGGTACATAATAATTCTATCCTCTGACATTGCAAAGTCAGGCTGATCTATTCGATCTTGTAAAAATTGATCATGTGTCTGCGCTTCTTTAATCTGAGTCTTCACGTCACTTTCAATTCTTAATTCACTAACAATCAAACTACCAGGGACAGTCATAACTGATAATTTCAAATTTCTGAATTCCTCAATTAGCTCCATTTCTTTAATCAGTATTTGACTTAAATGCAACGACTTTCGGCTCAACGCATCAGCTACTACATTTTCCTTCCTTGGGTGATACTTTAATTCAAATTTGTAATCATTAATGAATTCCATTCACCTTCTTTGCCTCATATTCAATTCTTTTCAGTCAAAGAGATACTTTAAACTCTTGTGATCACTGTATATTTCAAATACAACTCCATACAAGTAGTGTTTCCACATCTTCAGGGTAAAAACTATAGCAGCCAACTCTAAATCATGAGTAGGATAGTTCTCCTCTTGCGGTCTCAATTGTCGAGACGTATAAGCAACTACCGTACTTTCTTGCATCAAAACACAACCTAAACCTTTCTTGGAAGCATCTGTATAGACTATAAAGCATCCAGAAGGGTTAGGAACAACTAGAACAGGTGGAGAAGTCAATTTGACTTTAAGCTCTTGGAAACTATTCTCACATTCTTCAATCCAATTAAAGAGACTTCCTTTTCTGGTCAATCGAGTCAAAGCAAAGCTATTTGAGAGAATCTATGTATAAACCTTCTGTAATATCCTGCTAAATCCAAGAAACTTCTAATTTCAGTCACAATTTTTAGTCTCTCCCATTTCAGCACTGCTTCAGTTTTACTGGGATACACCGACACACCATCTTTAGAAATTACGTGACCCAAAAACTTCACTTCTTCCAGCCAAAATTCACATTTTTCCAACTTAGCGAAAAGTTTATTTTCCTTCAAGACTTGAAGTACTAATCGAAGATGCTGGTTGTCTTTTTCCTTACTCTTAGAGTAGATTAAAATATCATCTATGAACACTACTACGAATTGATCCAAGTAGGGTCTAAAAATGCGATTCATATAGTCCATAAAGACTGCAGGTGCATTTGTGACCCCAAAAGGCATGACTAAAAATTTGTAGTGTCTATACCGAGTTCTGAAAGCTATTTTTGGAATGTCCTCTTCTTTAACTCCGATCTGATGATATCCTAACCTCAAGTCTATCTTAGAAAAAATAATAGCTCCCTTTAATTGATCTAATAGATCTTCTATTCTAGGCAACGGATACTTATTTCTTAATAGTCGCCTTATTCAATTGCATGTAATTAATACACAATGTCAAACTGCCATCTTTCTTCTTTACAAACAATACAGGCACTCCCCAAGGTGATACGCTAGGTCTGATAAAATTCTTTTCTAACAACTCTTCGATCTGCTTCTTCAGCTCTTGTAGTTCCACAGGAGACATTCTATAGGGAGTGATAGAAATAGGCCTTGCCTCTGGTGCTAGATCGATGGAAAATTCCACTTCTCTCTTCGGTGGAAGTTCAGAAATTTCAGAAGGAAAAACCTCTGGAAATTCACGGACTACTGGAATCTCAAGCAGTTCCTGTTTTATACTCGGGTTGATGGTATACAAGAAAACACATTTCAAATCTACATCCCTCATCTCCTTATAGAGTCGGTGAGCACTAATAATGCTATACTTTTGGTCCTCCGGTGGGTCCAAGATAAACTCAAAAGTCTTATTGCAGCAATCCAGTAGGACTCGGTTCTGACTTAACCAATCCATACCTAAGATGACATCTATACCGTCCAAAGGTAGACAGATCAGATCCACTACAAAGGATCTGTCATTCAGTACAATGGGACAACTAAAACACACTGAGGAGGTAATTATTTTTCCTCCTGTAGGTTTCATCATTGCTAACTCATATGGTAACTCCGCAATAGAGTGTTGTAATTTCCCCACACATTTTATTGCTATGAAAGAATGGCTCGCACCAGAATCAAACAACACATTCAGAGACAAATTGTTGATACAGCACGTACCTTGCATCAAATCAGGAGCTATCTTTGCTTCAGCACCGCTCAAGGTGAAAACTCTTCCTGTTGTTTGTTGAGTTCGTGCAATACCTTTCCCTCTTCCCAGTGGACAATATCGTGCCATGTGCCCCTTCTGTCCACATTGGTAGCAAGTAATTGAATCAAAATAACATGGATTATTCCTATGGAATTTCCCGCATTTTCCACACTGACCCGTTGCCAAATTTTTCAAAAAAGGTATGGGTTCCACAGTTGCTAGTTGTTTACCTCTCGTGATATTCTTCCCTCTGGTATTTCTACCCATAACTGGGAACTCTCTCTTTCGCTTGCACTGAGTCTGCCTCTCCTTTTCATCCTCGATTGCTTTTAGACTTCACCAGCATCTGACATTTATTTACCAATAAGGCATATTCCCGAATCTCTAATGCCACCACAGCGTTTCTAAGCTCCGGGTTCAGTCCTGATTCAAACTTCACTGCCTTCCAAGCTTCATCTGGATTATTCTTCAAAGTACTTGAGAACTTAGACAGTTCTTCAAACTTAGTAATATAGTGCTCAATGGTCCCATTTCCCTATCTAAGCTGAAGAAACTCAATCTCTTTCTCAGCTCTCACATTACTGGGAAAATATTTGTTCAGAAAAGTCTCTTGGAACAAGTGCCATGTAATTTCCCTGTCTTGATGTACTAGTAACTCTTTGGCTCCTCTCCACCAGTATTCAGCTTCTTCCTTCAGCATATATGTCCCAAAATTGACTTTCTGCTCATCAGAACAATTTAGAACTTCAAAAATCTTCTCGAGTTCCGTCAGCCATCTCTCAGCAACTATCGGGTCATATGCACCCACAAAAGATGGAGGTCACGTTCCCATAAATTCAGACCATCCATTACTATTTCCAGTTCTATTTCCATTTCGGTTTCTTTCATTTCCCCTAACCTTGTCATCATTATTAATATTCTGAAAATGTTGCAGAATTTGATTCGTAGCAGCTGCCTGAGCTTGAATAACTGCGGCTATGTTATTTAAGGTAGCATCTGCGCTGCCTGGAAGATTCCTTCTTGATGGTGCCATAACTCACTGTATTAGTAAAGCAAAATATTAGTCACTATTGAGGTGATCAAGCTCAATAGCAGTTCAAAATTTTACAGTAGTTATCACACAATACAAGATTATAAATAGGAAATACTAGTACTTTCCTACTGTATTTATCCGCTACCTTACACAACCTTTCCACATAACTATTCAAGACTCCTCTAAGTTAATCTAGGTGACCACCCACCCCATGGTCGCCTAAAATCGACCGCTCTGATACCAACTTTGTAAAGTCCAGGTTTTTTTTTCCGATACGCATGTTAAATACGCCATATGTATAAACACAATATATATATATATATATACATATTTATTACAAACCTCAAACATGTTATAATTATACAATACAACATTTCAAAACACAATATACATGTTTACATATATATTACAAACCTCACACATATTATATTTATACAATACAAGATTTCAGTACATAATTAAGAGTCTTTATACAGCACTTCACCCTTGAAATACAAAGGGTGAAGAGGTGGTGCTGACATCTAGATCTCCATCAGTAACGTCATTTTGTGTTGCATCTCATTTCTTTTTATCTGAACATAACACCACAATAATAGTGAGAACAGAGGTTCCCAGAAGATTTAACATAAATAAAATATAATGAGAAAACAGGAGTTATGTTCAGTTGTATAAGCTATAGAAAAATATCAAAATTTTGAGATAAAATCATAATTTTTGTTTATGCATAATTATCATACTACACATGCACTAGAAGTCCATTTTTTTTCTAATGCTCAGCTCTATCACGGCTTTTAATTTACTCATTTGCTATATGCATAGTGACCGATCGACTACAGTCACAATAAGTGATCAGGGAATGTGAGTACATCACCCTCCTGCCTCCTCACATTACCACTGACACCCGATTGGAGCGGCCCTCCCTTGGCTCACTCAGGCTAATAAGGCGTCCCCTACTCGGTACCATCTCAAGCCATACAACCCGTCGATATTCATCCATACATATAAATGTATATATATAACTTCATATTCATCAAATACAATATATATCAATCAAGCAACCCGTCATGAGTTTTACACTTGCCATTTAATTACTTTCATAATACGATGTATCATTTTTATACCAAATGATTAATAATCATTCATCACATACCAATATTCAATATAATTCATTTTGAAATCAAATAAAGAAAAAGAGTAAATTTTAGATACCAAAATCATCATTTTAAAAGTATTTTTCTTGAATATATGTTTCTTAAAAATATTACAACAAACAAGATTATTTTTAGACATAAAACAGTGAAAAATATGATAATCCAGCACCCAACACAGCCTGGCCATGTTCAAGACACGGCCATGCTTGAAAAATACTTCAAACATGCTTAAAAATAGCCCCGAACACGGCCTACCCGTGTTAAAGCAACCCAAAACACGGCCTGGCCATGTTCTGTGACCTTTATTCACTTATTCAATTATTTCTCCCTCATACGAACTCCGATTGAGGTGATGTCAAATCCTAAAAACATCTAAGACAATTATCTAGAACGTTTGTGTTTATCATTTCTTCAGATTCTTTGCGGATTATTCCCAGAAAATTAAAACAAAAACCATTAGTTTTACTATCCTAAATTTTGATCTCTGCTCAATTAACCAAACATATCTTCCTCATATGAACTCTAAATTAATTAATTCTAAAGCCTATAGATCCATTAGACATATATCTATAATTCATATGTTGACCATTTCTTTAAAATCCTTACCAAATTTTCCCAGAATTCCAAAAACCGAAGCTTCCCCAATTATTTCGAAATTCAGCTTAATTTATGTTCTCCTTTGATTTTCTTTTATATAATCCCATGCACCCATATGCATGTCCAAACATCCAAAACAGAATTTCATATAAATATCCAGACCACATGTTATCCAAAATCACATCTAAACAAATCTAAAAATGTATATATAATTTTGTACAAAAATTTATTAGAAGATGTTAAACCTACCTCAAATTCCTTTAAACTCGGTGCTTGATTCCTTGATTTCTCTTTACTCTTCCTTCTCCTTCTTCTTCCTCTTTTTCTTCTTCTTCTTCCTCTTTCTCTTCTTCTTCTTTCTCTTCTTCTTCTTCCCCTTTTTCTCTTCTTCCCCTTTCTTTTTCTCCTTTTCTTTTTCTTCTCTTTTCTTTATCTCCTTTTCTTTTTCTTCTCTTTCCCTCCGTCACTCCCTCCCCTTCTCCTTCTTATCTTCCTATTATTTTATTTTTTCCCTACTTACCGCCTACCTACCACCTCTTTATCTCCAAAATGCCCTTGCCATCATCCATAATTACACTAATGCCATCCCCATTAATTACATAAATTAAATGTCATTTTAACCATTCCTACTATCTTATTTGACTTAAGTGAAAATAATTTAATTCTCCCATGAGTTCCAAAATCCGTTCTCCTCTCTGAAAGAAATAAATTTCAATTAGTAACATAAGAAGAAAAAAAATCGGGGATGTTACATGCACCCCCTTTCTTGAAGCTCTGAAAGAAAATAGGATGAATGAGAGAAATTTTGAATTATATGATGCCTTTAGAAAGTGTGAGTTGAATATTCCTCTTTTAGATACAATTAGTTAGGAACCTTGCTATGTCAATTTCTTAAGGGAATTATACACCCAACAGAGGAAGCAAAGGTTGAAAGGAGCTAAGAAAGTAAAAGTATGTGAGCATGTTTCTGCAATTATTCAGAGAGAACTCTCTACAAAATGCAAGGACTCAGGATGTTTTCTATTCCTTATTCTATAGGAAACAATACATTTAAGAAGACCATGCTAGATCTAGGAGCATCTATTAATGTCATGCCATACTCTGTTTATGCTTCTTTAGCACTAGGACCTTTGAAAGAAACTAATGTTATAGTTCAATTGGCTGACAAACCTAATACCATTGCTGGGGGTGTGGTTAAGGATGTTTTAGTACAAGTTGGGGACTTAATTTTTTCTGCTAATTTTTATGTAATTGATATAGAGAGTGGTGATCAAACCACTTTAATTTTATTAAGAAGACCATTCTTAAAAACATCCAAGGCCATAATAGATGTTCATAATGGTACGCTAACAATGGAATTTGAAGGAAAAATATGAAATTCAATAATTCTAGTGCCATGAAAGATCTTACTTCTTATACTATTGATATGGTAGATTCTATAACACAGGATCTTGAGCCTTTAGAGACAAAGGTTGAGAAATCAACCTTGAGTGTTCACTTGCAAGAGAATAATGAAAAAGCTCCGAAAGTGCAGCAAACAGGTAAGAATCCCCCTACCTGAATAACAAATTCTAATGCAAGTACACCTTCTGTTTTGTAGGATCTTGGATCAAATCTCTCACCTCTTCCTAAACACTTGAAATATTTGAAAGTTGGGAATGCACCACCTATCATAGTTGCCAAGAATCTAGGTGTTAAAAAAGAAGAGGCATTGATGCATGTTCTTTAAGAAAAAAGAAATGCCATTACAAAAACAATAGCAAACCTTAAAGGCATAGACCCAACTATAGAGTTGCATTAAGTTCTAGAAATCAAAGGGGTTAGACCCCGCAAAGGTAAGAAATCTCTCCCTTGGTCAGAACCCCTTATTATTTCTAATGTGATTGTTTGTCATGTAGAATTTTAAGGCTTGAATTAGTCCAAGAAATTTCAAATTAAAGTAGACATCAAGGATTCTCCATGAAGGACATAAAGGGTTTTGAGTCAAGCCAATGACATTAAACAAATGCGCTTATTGGGAGGCAACCCAACATAGTAAAAAAAAAGGTGGAAATCAGAAAAATTTAGGGTCCAGTAATGCAACACGCTTAGTCCACCCCAAACAAATTTAGGGAAGTTCACTTAACCCAATGTTTTCATATATCATTCCATATTCTTATCTTTCTTTTACATTAAGGACAATGTAAAGTTTAAGTGTAGGGATATTGTGGAAGTTTATTTGTTTGAAGAATTATGACCCTATTTTGAGCATTAATTTTTTTATTTTCACTATTAATGCACTTTTATTGCATTTAGCAAGTTGAGTGATTGTGTGAGTGTTTCAATTTATGTTTTGGGATGTTAGACACAACCAATAGCCAATGATATGACTGTCCAAATTTTCTTTAGCTCTTGAAAAATGTAAAAAATTCATGGTTGTGTGCAATTTTAACCCTTTCATGATTTATTATATTTTACTTTAGAATCCTAAAACATTGTTAACTTTGGGCATTTAATTTGTATTTTACTTAGATAAGGTTTATATGATTCAAAAATATTCCATGATCTCAATAGGATTCTATAACTTATTTAAATGTTGCATGAGGCCAAATCCTAGGCTAATACTATTATTTAGGAGATGATTTAGGCATTATTTTATAGATTGAGCTTTTCAAGCCTAACCTAAGCAATGAAATATCCTTAGTTCCTCTATTTTGAGTTTAATCAACTTTTTCCTCTAAAAACCACAAAAGACCCAAAAGCCAAATTTTGTATGAATATCTTTATTTTTAACCCTATTCATTAACTCCATGATTATTTTGTTGAATACTTGTTTTGTAGAGCTTTATTGACAAAAGGGGGGAAGGGAGGATCAAAGGAAAGAAAAGAAATATGCAAGAGAAAGAAAAGAAAAATCCAAAGAGAATAAAAACATATGCTGTGGGTGAAATAAAAGAAATAGAAAACCAAGGAAAAGGATGAACTGAATCCAATTGGAGCAAGAAAATGAGTGTGGGTGGAAATCCTCTCCCAAATTGAGAAAACCTCAAGAGATCAAATTTAATCATATGGTGCTAGATGATTAAGCCTAAATTTGTATCCTTTATCATACCATATACCTTGGCCACATTAAAAACTAGCTCTAATAGTAAAGAGTCAATCACCGAAATTACTGAACATTCCTCCACCTCGCCTGAAAATTTCATAGATTGGAAAACATTGAATGTTATCTGCTCATCTTGCACTCTCATTGTTAGTTCTCCCTTTTTACACATTGATTGATGTTTGGCCGGTGGCTAAGAAGGGCCTTCCCAAAATGATTAGTACTTCTACATCTGCTTCATAATCCAACACTATGAAATCCACTGAAAAAATGAATTTATTCACCTTAACCAAGACATCTTCTATATTCCCTTTCGGATATGCTATAGATCTATTTGCCAGGTGCAATAAAGCAGTAATAGGCCTAGCTTCTCCAATCCCCAATTTCTTAAATATTGACATAGGCATGAGGTTAATACTTGCACCCAAATCACACAAAGCCTTGCCAAAATGCTAGTTCCGAATGGAACATAGAATGGTAAAACTACCTAGATCCTTGAGTTTAGGTGGTAGCTTATTTTGCAGCACAGCATTGAATTCCCTGGTTAGAGCAACAGTTTCAAATTCTCCAAATCTTCTTTTCTTTGTTAAAATTTCCTTCATAAACTTGACATAATTTGACATTTGTTCCAATGCTTCCACCAAGGAAATGTTGATGTGTAGCTATTTGAGGACATTCAGAAACCTTCTAAATTGCTGGTCCTGCTACTGTTTTTAAAATCTTTGAGGGAATGATGGAGGTGGTCTGGCCTGCTAAACATTTTGTTGTGGCAAAGTTGCAGCATTTGCTCCAAAGGTTTCTGCCCCTTTGCCTGCCTCCTCAGCCTTCCTCTGTTTGTTCTCCCTTTCATTAGTAGGATCTTTTTTATTCTGATTCTTGGCTTGAGTTTCTTCCACCACCTTTCCACTCCTAAGTGCTATAGCTTGCAGTGCTTATTCCCAGCCCTCCTAGGAACTTCTGTATTGCTTAGAAGTGTCCCTAGAGGTCCATTTTTCAACTCATTATCCAACTGTTCAACTTGAGTCTCCAGATTCCTTAGTGAATCAGCTTGACTCTAGATCACATCATTTCTTGCCATATATTCTTTAAGCAACAACTCCAAGGAATTTGGAATCTCATTAGGCTGATGCTTTTACTGCTAAAATTTGGGAGGAAATTACGGCCTCTGAGGAGGAGAATTGCTTCCCTAACCAGCATTGTGGTTACTCCAAGAAACATTAGGATGCTATCTCCAATTTAGGTTATATGTATTTGAATAACAGTTTTTGTTACGATTCGTGTTCCCCATATAGCACGCTGACTCCAAATTTAAAGGATAACTATCAAAGACAAGAGCCCCACTACACAAGACACAGGATACTCCAGTTTCTTGGGTTGCATTAGCTCCTTGGGGGCGATTCAGCTGCTAGTTTTTTAAGATGTTGACTAATGAAGCTATTTGAACTATGTGAGAAGTGACTTCACTCACTTTATACATACTAGTAGCTTTTTTTCCAATTGAAACTCTATCCATAATCCATTGGTAGTTGTTACTAACCATCCTTTCAAGCAACTCATAAGCTTCATTGTATATCTTGGACAAAAGTGCTCCATTAGCTGTCGCATCCACTATGGTTTTGGTTTGAGCATTGAGACCATTGTAAAAGGTCTCCATCTGGATACAATACAAAATCCCGTGGTGAGGGCATCTCCATAGCAACTCTTTGTACCTCTCCCAGGTTTCATATAACAATTCTCCATTTAGTTGTTGGAAGGACGTGATGTCATTCCTTAACCTTGCATTCTTGGTAGGTGGAAAATATTTCATTAGGAACTTCTCGGCTAAATCATTCCAATTGGAAATGGAATCAGGTGGCAGAAAATTTAGCCACGCTCTTGCTCGGTCTCTTAAGGAATATGGGAATAGTTTGAGCTTTAAAACTTCATATGTTACCTCGTTCATCTTGAATGCATCAGTGACTTCCATAAACACTCTCAGGTGAAGGTGTGGATCTTCTGTAAGCATTCCACTAAATTGCCCAACAATTTGTAGCATCTGGAACATCATTAGTTTAAGCTCAAAATGAAGAGCTTCAATTTCTGGCCTTACTATACTTGGATTCAGCCCATTCAGATTTGGCTAAACATAGACATTCAGGACTCTGTCACAGTCATCCATGTTGTCAGCTCCTCTCAAATTAGCCATTTTGCTACTTGATGTAGACCCAATAGTTCTCTCCTTCTTCTTAGAAAAGTCCTCTCTATCTCAGGATCTAATGGCAATAGTACCCTGTTCGTCTTGTTCATGCACTAATTTCATCTCACCAAAACACTAGGATGCCTTAAGATTTAAAATTCTCCAAACAGTCAAAATCTACAAATAACTTCTAAATTTTCAATTCCCCGGTAACGGCGCCAAAAACTTGTTGCTTTGGAATATAAATGCACAATATAAACAATGTAACATGCAAGTACACATATCGCAACCAAGTAATACAGTGATGAGTGAGTATCATCCCACGAGAAATTATAACTAGAATTACTTATAGAAGATTGACCTACAAATGTTGTAGCAAAAATCTTGGTAGTAAAAAACATTGGATTCACGCAAAAAATAAGATAGAACAAAATAAGGAACTCTGAACTCTGAAATGATATTTGTGATACGTGAGGTGAACAGAAGAAAATTAGATAATAATGACAACTAAGGTTGCTTCAGGGTTGACATGAATTCCTGCACTCGTTTTGCTTTGAATTTGCTGTAGCAAATGCTCCAATGACCAGTTTTATATTTTGAATGGGTTCTTTCAAGAACTACCACTTCTTGCTAGCCTTGAGGTTAGATTCATACATTCTTATATAAATCTAACCCAGAGAACTACACTTGATACTTTGAAACTATTGGGTAATACAAGACAACTATATATTCCTATATTAGTTGTACATTGGCTTTTTACCAACCCATAACATTCAACTCAGTCTAACTTTCATTTACCCTTCTAGGTGAAATGTTAGTATCACTATTCCACTATTGAGAGTCATTCAATAGCAGAAATTAAGAAATGCAAAGAGCAGTTAGAATGCCAAAAGCAATGCTAAAACAAAGTCATTCATTTACTAAAAATATGATAAAAGTTCACATAAACCCATCTATAAACCTAGCTTGAAGTTTAGCCCATCATCATATCCAAGTTAATTACAACTGTAAACATTAGAACAACCATAGTGCAGAGAGGAAAATGCAGTAGAAACAGAGGCAGCAAAAATAAAAAAAAGCACGAAAGGAAAGAAAAGTTCTCTGGTAGAATCATTTCTCTCCCACATCCAACGGCTCCTTTGTCTAGCCCAGCCACAGTGTCTGCCACCCTTGCACGATCGGTTCCCAATGGAATACTATCCCCTTCCTCTATACGTTCTCTTCAGAAATCAGGGGCTACTTTGGGTGTTTCTCCTTTTTCTCTGTATCCCATTTGTGTATCCCTATGCAAACCCCTTATTCTGTTGCCCTTCCAGCCTTTTATAGGCTCGGATTGTGGTCCTGGTGGTGTGGCTCCTTTTTGGCTTTTTTCCTTTTTTGGCCTACACTTCTGCCAGTGCCTTTTCCTCCACCTTCAGTAGTGGAGACAACTTATGTTCTGTGTCAGTCGAGTGCTCCTTTCTTCCACGCAGGGTAGTGGGAGCAGTACCTACTATAGCAGTAAAGTGCTTATCCCACCTGCATTGTACCACACAGCATTAGCTCCCCAAGCATGCACCCAGTATCATCCTATTGAAGACACGCCTAACATAATTCGGTTTGTAGCCCCTTTGTCCTAAGATGCACACAGGATTGTTGTAGCATCCCTTGTCCTGCAATGCACACTAAATTTTTCAATCAGGCGCGATGGTGTTCTCATATTCAGGAGATGCAATCATAATATCAAATCAAGGGGAATTAATACTCAACCAGCCAAAATTCAGAGTAATAAGCATGAGAAAAGCATACAATAACTCAAATAAATTAGAGCTAACATAAGCCTAACACTCACTACATATATTGACTTTTGTTTTCATCATTAGGGATTATTTTGCTTGAGGACAAGCAAAAGGTTGAGCATGGAGGTATTTGATGTGTTTATAATTAAGCATGATTTTAATACATTTAAGCTTACTTTTTGTTGGATTTAAGTAGATTATAAATAGGAATTAATTGAGTTTTGTGTTTTAGGAAGAAGAAAGAAGAAAAGAAGAGGAAAATAGAGAAGAAATATGGAAAAATGCTGATTTTTGACCCTCTATCACTAATTGAGGCATATCTCTCTCATTTGAACTCCAATTGAGATGATTCTAGCGGATATGAAAAGAAGAGACTTAGAGCTACAACTTTAGTGTTCAATATATTGGCAAATTCAAGAAGTTTTTGGGCACCGCGGTGCTACGTCATTGTAGATCCAAAGTGCCACAACACGAAATTCCTAGAAACTGAAGAGCCGCGGCATTAGTCCCTAGTACCGCGATGCCCGAGCAGGACAAGACCAAGTGTAACAATGCTTGACCCACAGCACCACAGTGCCATGTGGCTAGATTTCCAAAGCACTACAGCGCCCCATCAGGTAAAATTCATATCGTTGTGGCGCCCACAGTCGCATTAGAATACTGAAATTGCAATTTTTATGTCTTTTTGGCTTCAATTGAAGCTTAATGGGTCGGGTTTTGACCTAAAAATAGTTCTAATTCAATGAGGAGAAGTCAATCTATAAAAAGGAAAAGAAAAGAAGCATTAGGCATTAATTAAGCTCTTAATTACCTTCTTCACTTCTTCTTTAGATTTTTCTATGGTTCTGTGCCGCTGATTTACTTTTAGTTGGTAGAGGAAGATTGAAACCTCAAGGGATCTTTATGTATTACGAGATTTGGATTTGATTTTACACTACAATAAAATAGGGATTCAGTGGAACTAAAGTCACCACTAAAAGCCCAAGTTTTGTCACTGAATACATTCAGTGATGACTTTTGGTTGTTACTCTCTGGTCGCAAAAAATCCATCACTGAAACTTTCAGTGACGACTTAAACAAGTCGCCACTAAATAGCCTAGGTTTCATCGTTAAAAACAAATATTCGTCACTAAAAAGTCCCTTTCAGTGACAACCATGCGAAGTCGCCACTTAAACTCAAAATTGAGTGGCGACTTTAGTCGTCACTGAATGTATATTTTCAATGGCGACGTCCCATAGTCGTCACGGAAAGGTGTGTTTTAGTGATGACCATAGTCACTAAAGACAGGTTTCAGTGACGACTATGAGACATCGTCATTGAAAATGTATGTTTAAGAGAAAAAAAATTTCATCATTTCATCCGACCCTTTTAGTGGCGACTTCTTCTAGTCGCCAGTGAAAATATATTTAGTGACAACATAAGTCATCATTGAATTTTTTTTTTATAATTAGTGACGACTTAAGTCATCACTGAAATTTGTTTAGGGTATTTAGTGATGACATTGGTCGGCACTGAATGCAATATATATATATATATATATATATATATATATATATATATATATATATATTTAGTGATGACATTGGTCGGCACTGAATGCAATATATATATATATATATATACATATATATATATATATATATATATATATATATATATATATATATATATATATATGTATATATAAATATATATGTATATATATATATATATGTGTGTGTATGTATATATATTTGAATATTTTCATTTGCCATTTAAATAAAACAGTGTTATATGAATAAAAGTCAAGAACAACAAGAGTAATAGAAAATATTATACATAATAGAATATCAACAAATTTAAAATAATTAACTTGGTGGCTCTCTCGGAGATGTTGGTATTGCATTATTTGTGGAACTTGGTGCAACACTACCCATAAGGCGTAGTGGAATTTTTCCCTGTTCATATCACAGTAATAAATTAATATATAACTTGACAAGTTTAATGTAAAAAAATAAATAAATACATGTAACATGAAGAAAATCATGAAAATATTAAATATTACCAAATTCAACAAAATTAATATCACATATTACACTTAACAAGTATGTTAATCAAGCTCAACCGAGGGGGAAAAACCATAGCAACTAAGTAAGATATATAAAACCAATATTGCCCTTAACTCAGGAGAAACTCCTCAAGAGATGGAAAATGCTTTCATGGACATATTGAATGCCTACTTGTAAGCCATGCATGGCCAACAGACATACATGTCAAAATATTACTATTACCTTCCCTTCTTTATTTTCTTCTCTTCTTTGAAAGGCAACATATTGTATGTAGACAATGAAAAATATTCTAATTGTTTATCGATCATGCTTCATATAAGTTATTATACATGTCTAGGATTCTTCTTTTATTTCTTAAAACTTCTTCACTCACTTAGATGAACAGGGTGTTCAAGTTAGTTCAGTTGCTAGACCATATATAACAAATATTGATAAATTTGAAAACAAATGAAATATGAATGCCCAAAATATAATGTCCTTAAATGCCAACATATTATTTTGTGTATGCTGATTCAAATTCCAATAGTAATTGAGAAAAGTAGGGAACAGAAGAGAAGGCAGAGATGAACAACTTAATCTATGACCCAAAAATATCTTTTCAAATTCTAGTGTGAAGCGCCTAGCTAAATTAGCTACCACAGAACAAGTAGTATATTTAAGAAGAAAAAAGAAAAAAGAAATCTATATCATGAAAGTATCAATAAAATACCAAACAATATGAGGAACAAGCAAGAAACATATTTGACTCAACATAAGCACCTACAAGTCATTTCATTGCAGAAAGCAAGTCAGAGAGTAATGTCATCATGATTTCTAGGAACTTCATAAATTTCCTTTGTATGCTTGACCAAAGATTCTCTCTAACTTACTTTGATAGTGATGCTGAAACTCGAGATAAAAGTAACAACAAGAATTAAATTAAATAGCCCAGCAGATGTGAAGTAGATCATATGTACAAGTATAGCAATACAGGTTCTTAACCATAGGTTACCCAAGTTTACCTTTCCTTCCCCTTTAACCAAGTTAATTGAATTCCTACACTTTAGCTTCGCCAACCCACTCTTACCTCTATAGATAATATTAGAGCTTTTTACAAAATTTTCATTATCTCTCCTTGTAACTCAATTTGGTACCTTGTAACTTTACCTCACTCACACCTCATTGTTGCTCATTCAAATAATTTTTTTTGCTATAAACAATCTTTAGTCTAATAATTGGTTGAAACTTGTAAGGAATAACAAGAAAAAGCTAAGACTGCCTTCAATATGAAGATTCTAAAATATATAGAAGAAATATGGAAATTATTTTGGAATTGAAGGGCAATATTCAATCATAAAAAACCAGCCATGAAGAACAATAAAAACCAGCCACCAAGAGCAATATTCAGTCATATTAGCCATCAAGAGCAATATCTAGTCATAAAGAGCAATATCTAGTCATCAAAAACCAGCCATCAAGAGCAATATTTAGTCATAAAAAACCAGCCATCAAAAGCAATATTCAGTTATAAAAAATCAGCTATCAAGAGCAATATTCAGTCATCAAAAACAAGCCATCAACAGTAAGATTTTAAAACATCCAAACAAGATTCTAAGATTTTTGCTACATACCAGCCATCATATATGGGCAGATTTTGTAAATATTAATGCAAGGAGGCATTGTTATAATAAAATTTTAGATAATTGCCATCCAAAGAAATTCAAAAACTAGTTGTTGACAGAAGTTTATACAATTACTTCTTCACAAATCTCTCTAAGATTTTTGCTACGTACCAGCCATCATATATGTATAAAAGGCATGACTGACCATCATTCCTCAACCCCAAAGGAAAGAAAGGTAGAGACCAAAAAAGTAAAATTCAATTTCAATCATTATATACAAATGACTAAACTATTAAATTCAGAAAGTGTATATGGATATTAGTACCTGTTGGAGAGATGTGATTAAAGAGGTCATCTGTGACCATAGTATTTCCTCAAACTGTGCTTGCATCCTTTCTTCTCATAATCTCATTTCCTTGTGTAGTTTTGTAGCAACCTTTTCACCTATTTTCTTCTCTTGGTCTTCAAGGTGTTGGGGAGTGATTTGGTTAGCAGCTCTCTTAGTGGGAGGTTTAGCCCCGTATCCTTTACTGCAAAAGTAACCAGATTGTTGACCAAGAACTTGTGACAACATTTTCTCATTGCTCAAACCAGGAGTGTCTTCTCGAGATTGCTTGGCTATAATCTCTTTCAATTGGGCCTATGTTTAAAGCAACTAAATATTTAGAATAACAAGAAGAAATATAAATTACAATTTGTATAAATTAATAAAATTTAAATATACATGAACTTCCTGAGACTTTGCATCTGACCATATAACTTCCTCTTCTTTATTCTTGCGAGTATGTTGTAGCTCTTATATCCGATCAATTGGAGCCTTCTCTCCAGTTTCAAAATTTCTCTACGATCAAACATAATTGCCACCCAATGATGAATAAAACATTCATATAATGTTATATATGAGAATAAGTTATTCTAAAGTTTCACCGTTAATTCTTCAACTTCTGCAAATGAACGAGAACCGCACGTATGTTTTGTTATTTGCTTGGCCTTGTTATGTGCATTTGTTGAGCTTTTTCCCTGCATTTCATTTCATATTTAGTTATGTTACACATTTCATATTAGATCGCTCTTTAAATATGGTGTTACATAATACCTTAAAGTCATTTGAGCCAAAAAACTGACCAAGTGCTTCCATTCATCATCATTGATCGTGGGAGGTGGATGTACTAGTCTCTCCTCATCTGTGTTGTACTTGGAGTACAAGACGTGCAAGCGACTCCTTCAATTTTTGTATAATTGTTGCGAAGTGGCATTGATAAATGCATCAAATCGCCACTGCATACTTGCACCGACTTCAAATTTTTCCTACAATAATAAACTCAAAGATGTTAAATTAGATAAGTGTATATGGATATGTGTACAATAAACAATTATGCTAGTTGTTACCTTCACTCGCATCAAGATCTGTTCTCTACATTGTTCCCAAATTTTAGTCTAGTCCCTCTCTTTCAAAGGACAAGTTCCTCGTACGATGTGCCCAATGTAATTGACAAGCTCCCCTAATCCTTCTCCCACAGCTCGAAAGATATCGTCAGGGAACACAATTTGGATTTTTTGTCCATTTTTTGTCTTTGAGTCTATAGTAATACATTTGTATGATCCCCTTACATGTCGACTTATACTGCAAGAAGCTGTGAATCACAAAAACCTAGGGTATTAGGCACATACTTGAACATCGAGATCCCATAATCCTTAACTAATTATTGCTAAAAAAATTTCTTTACATACCTGCACTACTAATTGGATACCGAGAAGTAGGTGTGGTGAACTGTGCCTCTGTCTCCCTATGGTAGGGCTTTATGCTCGACAGTGGGGTTCCATCGTTACAACTACCCTGTGTCACACGTCTGCAGCCACGACCACCTCGTCTACCTCTTCCTCTTCATGCCATGCTTAAATATCAACTTACTACAAATAAACAAATCATGTTATCAGTTAAACACCTCCTTAGGCTAAAAATACAAACAATTCAATACCAAACAATGTGGAATTCAATACAAAACAAAATGTGCAAAGAATTCAATACAAAGCTGTGAATTATATGTATATATAGCAACAATGCGCTAACACTAAGTCTTCAAATATATTCTTCAGATAAAAAGTCTCCTTTACCACTTTTTGTGTCCATGGTCTGATCTTATTCATCATCATTGATGAAATCAACTTCCCTAACACTTCTTCCTTCACTCTGGTGACTAACACTTTGAGATTGAACATCCTCCTGCAATAATACTACTGCAATGTTATTTTGATCATTATTGTGAATGAATTCATTATATTCAACCTCATCCTGTTGGTAAGCATCTTTAGTAGATAATTCTTCACCTACATCCTCTTCACAAGGCATGTCATAAAGGTCATGGGGACTTGTTTTCACAACAACAAGCCAATCTCGATCGACAATATCATTCAAATAGAATACTTGTTCTGGTTGAGATGCCATAACAAATGGCTCGTTCGTATTCAGCAAAGAACGAGAATTCACACTCGTATATCCATATTTGTCGACTTTATATCCCCTTCCTAAATAAGCAACATCCCACCAATGACACTTAAAGAGATGTATTTTCCTATCCCCCACGTAAGAAAACTCATAAATATCCTTAAGGATGCCATAATATTCTTTCTCAGGATCTGAATCATCCCTCTTCACAAGGACTCCGTTATTTTGAGTTTTTCTTTGAGCTTCACAATCTCTGGTATAAAATCTAAACCCATTGATCAAAATTCTTATATATCTGTATACTACTCTTGGAGAACCAATGGATACACTAAGTAGCTCATCGTCTTCTTGCCAATGTGAACCTAGCTTTGTAACTGATAAAAAATTAACAACATCATAAGGTTATGACATGACATATAATATAATTCATTAATTGACCTAATTAAAAGACACTTACTAGGTGATTAAACCACTGAGAAAACTCTTTAATGTGCCTTGAATCAACATTTGATGCATGTGTCTGAAGGTCCCTTTTGTGCTCTCTACAAATTGTGTCGTTTCATCTATTAGAGTTTGGTTTACCAATAATTTAATTGTCAACAAACTATAATATACATACTCTATGAACGGCCAAACGTTTTCACTATTTTGTAGCACGTATAGATACGCTTGATCAAATTCTTTGTTAGATAGTAAAGTTACTTTGGTGGCACCTCTTAATTGTCCACTTTGGCCAAATATTGATCTCCCAAAAGCTGTCATATTTTAATCATAATTCCTTATAGCTCTATTGAATTTTGTTGGGATATTGCTCAAATATCTTGCGCAGAATATTAAGATTTCATCAATTAATTAACCTTCAACAATTGAGCCTTTAGGACGAGCTTTATTACAAACATGATTTCAACGTCTGTTAATACCTATAAATGCAAGTCAAAATTATTTGAGTTTAGTAGTAACGCAGCTTAATAAATTAGTATAGGTTTCCTAGTGTTACCTCTCAATTCCAACAATATTGGACATGCCCTGAAATCTTTTCCTCTCTTCCTAAGTGGACAGGGAGGTGAACCATGACATCAAAGAATACTGGAAATACCTCCTGCAATAATATGTGATGGTCGTGACACTTTAGTCCATATATCTTTCACTCTACCACATTGACACACCTTGAAATGTTTGAAGAGAATGCATCAGGAACTTTTAATCGGGCTAAAAAGTTACAGAACTTCAACTTCTCTTATGGTGATAACACATAAGATGCCACTGATAATAAAATATTATTTCCTTCCTCAACAGGGTGTAAACCTGGCCTAATTCCCATTTCCACCAAATCGTAGCGGCTCTTCACTATGTCCTTTATCTTTTCAGCCATATCAATCACTGTTGACACAATGTTGTTTGACACATTTCTCTCAATATGCATGACATCAAAATTATGTCGTAGTAAAAATGTGCTCCAATAAGGAAATTGGAAGAATATACTCTTCTTTTTCCAATTATAAGTAACAGCTGACTGGTCGCACATTCGCTTCTTCCCTTTTCCAAACGTCACATTAGGTAGGAGTTATAGTTTTTGAAGCACTTCCTCACCAGTTAAATACGTCGATGCGTCATTGTTTTCCACTTTACCATTAAATGCCCTCCTATTCCACTGCCAAAGATGATTAGCTGGCAAGAAGCGACGATGGCCCATATAACATAATTTGCTTCTCAATAATACTGAGTGAGTATCTTTGTTTGAACAAGGACATGCCAATTTTTCTTTTGTTGACCAACCTGCAAGATTGCCATATGCAGGAAAATCATTTATTGTCTACATGATTGCAACTCGCATATTGAAATTTGACTATGAATGAGCATCATACGTCTCCACTCCCACCTCCCACAAATCTTTAAGTTCCTCAATCATTGGTTCCAAATATACATCTATATCATCTCCTAGAGACTTAGGGCTTAGGATAAGCAGTGTCATCATGAAGTACAGTTGTTTCATACATTTTCAGGGGGCTAAGTTATATAGCACAAGAATAACTAGTCAAATACTATGGTTGGCACTCATATTTTCATATGGTTGGAACCCATCACTTGCTAACCCCATCCTAACATTTCTAGGATCCATTGAGAAATTAGGATATTGCTCATTGAAAGACTTCCAAGCAATGGAGTCAGCCAGGTGCCTTAACACACCGTCATCTACACGTTCCTCTCTACGCCATCTCATGTCTTTTGTAGTGTGTATTGCCATGTATAGTCTTTGCAACCTAGGTTTTATTGAAAAATATCGTAACACTTAGTGTGCTTCTTTCTTGTCTATCTGCCCATTTGATTTCCATCTAGACAATTTGCATGTAGGGCATGATTGTGCAGTAGCATGTTCTTTCCTATACAGAATGTAGTCATTATGACATGCATCTATTTTGTGTAGTCTAATCCCAAAGCTTGAACAACCTTCTTGGCTTCATAGTAGGAATTAGGTACTTTGGCACCCTCTAGCAGTACTTCTTTAAATAAGTCTAACAACATGTCCACATACTTATTGTTCTAATGATTAAGGCACTTGAAATTAAGTAGCTTAACGATGAACGACAACTTTGACACCTTCTCACAACTTGGATATAGACTTGTTTTGGCATCTTGTAGTGATTGATAAAACTTTTTTGCATGAAAAGTTGGCTCTTCATTGTTTTCTACATTAGTATTCATCTTCTCTGTGTTTGCAACTCCATATGCATCTGTATCATTATAGTGATATCATCCACCTGAACAAAGTCTTCTAATGACCATTCCCTTCATCAATGGGATATGAAGTTGTTCTTGTAACTTCTCCATGGTGATCTCAAACCTCGTAAGATTGTCAAAAACCATTCTTTAACATATCAAACCGTACTTCATGTTTAACCTTGAACACCACGTTTCTACATTTTTTACATGGGCACCTAATTCTACTTTCCACCCTCAGTTGACTGTATGTCCACTCAAGAAATTCATCCACCCCTTTTATGTACCTTCGATCAGCTCTATTTCCAATTTTCAACCAACTCTTATCCATTAAATTTCTTACATTTGTTGCCAGAGTCAAAGTGAGGAATTGGAAAAGAAAAATAACAAAGTATTTAGACACAATAAATGTATATATAGTGCTAAAATAAAATGGGATCGTGTTTCCAAATGTACAAAAAATGGGCATATGTTTCCAAAACTATTAGAGAAAGCTAAATACAAAGAGGTAGTTAAGATCACGTTTATTTATCAGAATCCTAGGAAGAAAACTTGTTATGTAAGAGAGCATGCAATATCACTAGTCTAGAACTCTAGATAATCCAACAAAGAAATGAGTTCAAACCATTGGTCTAGAACTCTAGATAAGGTTCCAACAAAATAGTATAGAATGAGGGACTACAACCTTAGACTTAATAAAGATAAAAAATTTCATGTTATGCTCTTCAATAGAAAACCATCCATTAGCCATCATCAAAGTCCTATTAATATACAACTTTGCTAAATAATTAAACACTTTGTAATTCTAGTACTTCAAAGTTGGGCTTGATTCTATTCCAAAAATAAAGTAAACCATAACCTATTGGTTTTGGTTCTGTTTTAAAAAGAAAGTGAACCACTTTGTAATGGTAGTCATCTTTCTTTGAATTTAATGAAAATGTCAATAATGTAAATAAAATACAGCAAGGGAAGAATCTAATACCTCATAATAATAATATTTCCTAATAGCAAATTAAAACTAACGGATCAGGGATATAGTTTTCTTTAGCAGGTTCTAAGATGGAAATGATGGGAAAGTAATACACTAATTACTGGTGTTTAAAATCAAAAATAGAATCCTATAATAAATTTTAAATAGTAAAAACCAAAAATATGTTCTAATAGAAAACTAGATAATACATAATTTAGTGGAAGGTCTCCATATAAATTAATTGAAGGTTTTGCATAAGGACAAGAAATGATAAATTTTTATGCAAACTTGCTACTTGAATGCTAATATTTTCACAAACTCTGTCAACCTAAAATTTACAGAACCCAAACGTATTAAGCATATAATTACAATGACAAACTTCATCTACACTTTATAAATAAATGATTTGAGGACTAGCCACATTTAAAATTAATAACACAAACAGATTGCTTACTTTTTGTTTCTTCTTTGACCTCTCTTACTGCTGCTACACAAATATCTTCTCCCTGTATTAGTAATTGAATTAGTGGATTCTATGCACAAAACATAGCTTCATACACTATAATGGGAAAGATACCCATGATACCTGATCAATAACTCCAGTTGGGAACTTCCATACTTTAGTTCCTCAAAAATGACAACTTTTTTCAAGACCACTAGGACCTGAGATGGTAAAACCAGAAACCAGAATTTAAACCAATGAACATTTAGGAATGGGGGGAATTTAAACCAGAATTCAAACCAGAAACTAGAATTCAAACCAATGAACATTCAGGAATGGGGGGAATTTAAACCAAAATTCAAACCAGAAACCAGAATTTAAACCAATGAACATTCAGGAATGGGGGGAATTTAAACCATAATTCAAACCAATGAACATTCAAGAATGGGGGAATTTAAACCAGAAACTAGAATTTAAACCAGAAACAAAGAAACCAAAAATGACATATGTAAGTTTTTGCTGACTCTGGAAATCCATAGTTATCATTAGCAATGCCCCTTGAGAAATACTTCATGTGTAAGTATTTTCATCCTTCGCCAATCTTGTTATCAAGATTGAAGTCATCAATGGCAGCTCTTATCTGATTTAGGCTAAATGTTCCCGTCTGAGAATCTAGTCCTTTCATACCTATCTAATTAGTCAAATGTAAAAGTAGTTTCTACAGGAATAATTAGTTTCCTTCTAACTAGTATCCAGGCTTGACCCATAAAGAAAAGATCGACAATTTATGCACTATTTGAGAGTATATGATATAAGCACCCAAATGTTCGCAATGTACCCGGAGTAGTTAAGCATATCCAATAAAACAAAGGCTTTCTTTTCTTTAACTCTTTTCCTAACTTTTCAATCTGTTATAGTAAAGTAATTGCACAAACGTACTAAACTGAAATTAACACACACTGACACACACACACATCTCTAGATTAAATACAAAAGTTATGAACAAACAAAATAGAATAATGAAGAAAGGAAGCACAACTGCAGAAGGCAATAACAAAACAAGACTTTTTTCCTTATTCCCCCATGATAATTTGCAGCAAATTGAATGTATGATTTAAGCATGAAAACATAGTATTCACCTTTTTCTCTCCCAAACATTCCTTTGAAGCAGCTTTTCCACCAAAGGATTCCCACAATAACAAGTACTAGGCAAAGAGCTTCAACTCTAGCTCCAACTCCAATTTTTATATTGGCACTTCCCTTTTTTAGGCCATATGAACAAAGTTTAGAGTTTGTAAAAGAAAACATTAGACAACTATTATTCTCATATAAATTCATGGCAGTAAATAAGAATGGTATCAGAACATAATTATTAGAATTGAAACTTCAATTATCAAAAAATTTGGAACAAATGCAGTAAAGAGAAGAACCTCCTTTTAGGTCCTCATAATGATTAGGTAACACTCATTAAGGCAAATCATGAGATAACCTTCCATCCTAAAAGTTAGTTCCTTGACTTGACATCAGAAACCCATTGATTAAATTGTCAAGGGTTTGATCCTTGCTAGACCCATTCTCAATTATATTTAGTTCCTGCACAAGACTGCGTTGGGCATAAGCTTTATCCATGCTCCAAGCCTAAAGAGCTTTCACATGAAGAGGCATGCTAGAAAATAAAATCAAAACCATCATTGGGCCTGTTTCTAACAAAAGCTTTTAGAAGATTTGGTTCTTATGTACAATCCTTACAAATAAGGGGCTTAAAAACCAATTACAAAGATAGGAAACAAGGAAATTCCCGTAGCCATTGGAAGTAATTTCAAGATATATTGTAGTTTACTGCTAGTACTGCGTTGAGAGTAGAGTGAGCTAAGCCTAACCGTCACCCTAAAACTTAAATATAGCAAGCCTGAAAATGAATAAGCAATGACTTAAGTGATTATGCCTTTCTTGGTGACTCTTCATCGCATAAGACAAAATGCTAATCTACTCCCGTACTCGTGAACTATAAACACAAAGCACAAAAAGTCCTTCAAAAAGTACAATAATAGAAAGTTTCTCCTATACCCAAGAACAGAATGTTTCTCCAATACCCAAGAACCATCAAACCAGAGCACAAAAACAAAATGTTGAAAATAGAAATTAAAAAATTATACCAGATTTATACATTTCAGAAATAATGCAAGACATAAAACTATTAATTAACAAAAATTCTAGCTCATCAGCAAGGGGAAGGGGATATGTGCCGTGAGTGAGAAAAGATTGAGGTAGACAAGGTACAGTGAAATCCCTACCCAAATTTCATATAACTCGTAAACAGAGAAATGGTGAGGAAGAAGTTTACCCTTCAACCTTTGAAGAACTGACCACCATTTATAGCTCCTGCCACTGCTACCAGAGAAGCGAGCAATGCCTTTAGTGATGATGTTGAGTGAAGAAGAACTAGAAATTATTTGGGGCTAGGTGTATTTTACTAAGGCTCGAGGAACAAGGAAAATTAAACAGTTCACCGAGGGTGTTTTCACTAAGGTTAATCGAGTGATGTTCAAGGAACAAGAGGTAATGGTGGTTCAGGAAGTGGAGATCGAAGAATAAGAAATTTGTGGGGGCAATGGCTCTGCTTTCGTTGATGTTCACCAAATGGGTTCTAGGAGCAAGATGAAATATGGGTTCACAATGTGGGGTTTGAAGAAGAAGAAAGTTGTCCATGCTCTTATTGAGGTTTCCCAAAGCTGAAGGGTCTTTGGGATGAGTTAGCTTCCTATAATGGTTTATCTTTTTGTAACTGTGGTGCTATGAAAAAACATTTGGAGCGTGAAGAGCGAAATGTACTTATGCAATTTCTCATGGGCTTACATGAATCATATGGTGCTATACATGGAGAAATTCTACTCATGCAACCTATGCCAAATCTTCGCAAGGCTTACTCCTTGATCTCCCAAGAAGAGAAACAACGGGAATTGAGTACTTCACGAGGAACCATGGATATTTCAGCCATGGCTATCCAACATAACCAGCGCACAACAAAGCTAGGGCGTAAACCACTACATTTTAGTCATTGTGACCAAGATTATCACACCAAGGAGACGTGCTATAAGATCCACAAATATCTCGAGGGACATCATCTTCATAAACCTAATAAATCGAATAGTGACAGCAACAAAAAATGGATCTCTCCCTTTGCCAACAATGTGAAAACTGCACTTTCCATTCAAGAACTACAGACAGCTATGCCCAACCTTTCCCAAGATCAATATCAACAAATTATTTCTGTCATGAATGAAAAGATGGTTGAGCCAGATAATCCACAAGCCAACATAACTACTCTTTCTGTAGGTATGTTGACATCTTTTGGATCTAAGTGACGATGGATTATTGACAGCTGTGTGACAGATCACATTCCTCTTTCTTCACAATCAATGGCCACTAATGCCGCTAACCCATCATTGCCTCTAGTTTTATTGCCTAGTGAAGATAAGGCTCCAATCACTTCTATTAGAAAAGTATCATTAAATTCAAATCTATATTTGAATAATGTTTTGTGTGTGCGAACTTTCAATGTTGATCTTTTATCTATAAGCAAAATTACACGAGATTTAAATTGTTCCATAACCTTTTATCCTTCTTGGTGCATTTTGCAGGATCTGGCTACAAAGACGATGATTGGTTTGGGTGAACAACAAGTTGGCCTTTATTATCTTGTGACTTCAGAGCAGTCCTCTTCTCCTTAAGTAATTTTGTTTCATATAAATTTGTTCACCATCACACTTTTCTTTCATTTCCAATATTAGTAGAGATGTAGAACCTTTTACTTTTTTAGCTGCTACTGCTAGTGATGCAAATTGGCAACACGCTATGAAGGATGAATTGAATGCTTTAGAATCCAACAATACTTGGACTTGGACTCTTACTTCTCTTCCCCACGGCAAGGAACCCATTGGATGTAAATGGGTATACAAGATCAAACGACATTCCGATAAGACCATTGAGCATTATAAAGATTGTTTGGTGGCTAAGGGGTATACTCAAATTGAAGGTATCAACTACCATGACACTTTCTCTCCCATAGCCAAAATGCTTACAGTTCATTTTCTTCTTGCCATTGTCGTTGCAAGTCATTGGACACTTAATCAACTTGATGTGCATAATGCATTTCTTCATAGGGATCTTCATGAAGAAATTTATATGTCTCTTCCTCCTGGTTATCCACAACAGGGGGAGAATTTAGTGTGTCGCCTCAACAAGTCATTATATGGTCTTAAACAAACTTTGTGACAGTGGTTTGCAAAGTTTACTAAAGCTATTCAAGATACTGGTTTTGTTCAGTCTAAAGCATATTACGCACTTTTTACCAACAAAAAAAGGAAAGTCCTTTGAAGCCCTTTTAATCTATGTGGATGATATTTTAATCACGGGTAACGATGATGAAGTCATTCAATCTCTCAAGCACTTCTTACATACCAGGTTTCGAATTAAAGACCTTGGGAATCTCAAATATTTTTAGGGGATTGAAGTATCACGATCCAAAAAAGGTTTACGTATCTCTCAAAGGAAGTATTGTTTAGACATACTTAAGGATGGCGGTGTATTGGGAGTGAAGCCTGTCAATTTTCCTATGGAACAAAATTTAAAGCTTTCTGATTCGGGCGATCTTCTTAAAGACCCATCCTGATACAGAAAATTGGTGGGTCGCTTAATTTACCTTACTATTATAAGACCCAACATCACTTATGCCGTGCATGTATTAAGCCAATTTATGCATAAGCCACGCAAACCTCACATGGATGTTGCGCATAGGGTGCTGCGTTATCTCAAAAATGCTCCAGGACTGGGATTGTTTTTCCCTACAGAGAATGAGTTAAAATTACAAGCTTATTGTGACTCGAGTTTTAGGAGAGGAGTTAGGCCTAATATTTCTAATATGGTATCAGAGTCTGATCTAGTTTATGATATGGTCCACCCACAAATATTCATGCCTGCAAACTTCATGCTCCAGATGTTCATGCCTAAGCGTGAGGGGGGTGTTTGAGTCTCACATCAGCTAGATGTCTAAGTATTGTGCTCCTTATAAGTCTAGGCAATCCTCCCTCTCTTGACTCAAGTTTTGGGAGAGGAGTAAGGCCCAAAATTTCTAATACCATTGGGCAACATTCCACCTTGGTTGAGGCTCACAATGTGAAATTCAAATTTGAGCAATGTCGGGTGATTTTCTTCAACCTAATCTGCCAATAGACTATGATTAGATTTATTGAAGGTTCTAGGAACTCATTGAAGCGTGGATAGGACTTCATGTATAACAACTTTTTTATTTATTATTATTATTATACAATATAGAGTTCACATACACGTCATTAATCAAAATGTACGTACAACATATCAAACACATAAATATCTACATCTTATTTATTCTAGTTGACCAATTCCGGAGATACAGGTGCGGGTGGTTGCACCTTCACCAGGACCTGAGCCAACTCGACCACAAACATTTTATTTGTTTCTGAGATCTGCCCATCCTAGAGTAACTCGATCCAACATGCACTAAAAGCCAAACCCATAGAAAAATATGCATAACTAATTTTCTGAACATGACACGGAAATATAGTGAGAATTAAATCCCAGTAAGTTCAACAATAAATCATCAACAATATAACTCATCAAGTCATGTTCATCTATATAAACTACAGCAAATATCTTTGGTCACATGAATGCACTTTATCTATACACATGAAAATCGTACAGTAATGACATGTATGACAGAATTAACTCTCATATGATGACTATCAATTTATTCTCATATCAAGTTACCCCGATCAAGGTGACTATTTTCTACTCTCTGGTATGGGCTTTTTTCGCTCCGTCCGACATGGCTCACTTTCTCTTTCTTTTCTCATTAACATGATAATAACCGTTGGTAGGGCGTCCCCTACTGGTGCACCACATGGATTGCCATGTTACCGTGCTCATTTCTTTTCTTTTCACAATAATAGCCAAAAATATGATTTTAATAACAAGTGTGTTCATCAAAATATAATTATTACCAAAAATCATTAGTATTCATGTCATGAACATAACCATTTCAAATATCACTTTATAAAATAGTTTCATGTCAAAATTTCACACTTAAGATAGTAAGAAATTTATGTAATGGCAATGGCTATGGCATATATTAGTCATTTATTATTTTCATTTATAAGATTCTTTTTTTTTAAATATTATTTTTATTTCATTATTTTCTTGATGCAGGTTTTCATCCTGTCTGACATTCTCTTACTAACCAGAGCATAACTCCCCAATTTTAACTCGGATTTAGGTGATCTTGGTGTCAATTTAAAGATAAAATAATTATCTAAAACTATTATGTTGAACAGTTTAGCAAAATATTAAAGAATTAGAGTGATATTACTCCCTCAAAATACATGTGATTTCTTCTCGGGTAGATTCTGACCTCTACTTACTAATATATACATATCGCCCTCATAAGAATTGAAAATTGAGTGATTCCAGTGGTTGAAAATCCGTGACACACATAGCTATAATTTTTATGTTAACTATTTATTTTGATTCCCTACAGAATGTTCCCAGAAATTAAAATACAGAAGCTATCCTAACATATTCTTCCCTGATTAACCATTTTCTGATCATTGCTTACTAATCGGATCATATCTACCTCATATGGACTCCAAATGGAGTGATTCAAGTGGAAAGAAATTCGTGACACATATAGCTATAAGTTTTATGTTAACCATATATTTTAATTCCCTATAGAATGTTCCCAGAAATTAAAACACAAAAGCTATCCTAACATATTCTTCCCTGATTAACCATTTTTTGACCATTTCTTACTAATTGGACTATATCTTCCTTATATAGACTCCAAATAAAGTGATTCCAGTGGCTAAATATCCGTGAGACATAGATCTATATTTTTCATGTTAACTATTTGTTTAAATTCCTTACCGATTCTTCCCAGAATTTTAAAAACATAAGCTTAAAATTTTGCCACCCATAGCCATACCTATGCAGAACTATCTACACCAGCCTAAATATTCAAACATACAAAATATGTAACATGATATAGCAACATCCATGACCAATCATCAAAGTTCTAAGATCAAAACTTTTCTTCAAAAAGAAATTTTGTTAAACTTACCTTGAGCACTTAGTCCTCTAGACTTCTCATTCCTCTTTCTTCCTTTCTTCCGCTCCTTTCCTCACTCTACCTTGCTTCTATTTTTCCTCTCCCTCACTTGGATGAAATTATAATGTTATAAGGGTGGCTTTTGATTATATAGAATATAAAATAATTCACCTTTCATAATCATGGGTCTACCTTATCATAATTAGAATGCGCTTGGTTGAATTTTTGGAAAACAAACAACTCATGTTCTTGTCTTCCTCTTCCTTTGTCAAGATATGCATAGAAAAATGAGATTTGTATTTTGAAAATTATGATAATATGTTCTTAAGATAAGGGACAAGGTCCCTTTGATTTAGGGATTCATTTCCTTTTTCTTTTATCTTAATCAATTATGATAGGTTTTCCTTTTTAGGTGGCAAATTTCCAACCCTTGAATCTTCTTTGCTTAGCTAAAATTATTTGTGTTGGATAAGGATGTTTAGTCATAATTCTATGTATTATTAGCCATTTTCTTTACTTTGGTTAAAATTCTACCTTTCATAATGGGTTTAGTCACATTTTCATGATTTTTGGGCTACCGGTCCAATTTCTATATCCTAGTCCAAGTCTATGTTTTATTTCTTCCTTGGGCTATCCTATTGGTTTGCTAAAAATTCATGTGAAGTAGAAAAACTCTATATGAAGTGTTCATAGGTAAAAGCCCAATTTATGGGTGGAGATACTGAACTTAGTAACTTTAACTCTTAAATTAGGAAAAATTACCCTAATCCAATTTTCTTGAAATTTTAATACATTTACTTACTTTACAAAAATTTATCTTCCTTACCCAAGAATTTCACTTTTCTTTAGTATATTTATTTCTAATATTTTATCTTAAGTTTTCTCTCTTTACCTATTTCATTAATGTTTGAACATTTCTATGCATACACGTAAGGTGAAGAATTTCTAAGGATTATATTTCTTTAGATATCTAAAAATTGTCTAATAAATTGTATTTCCTTAATTAAATATTTATGTACCTTTATCAATAAAAGAAACAAAATTAGGGATGTTACTTTGAATACTTTTGTACTTTTATTAATACATGAAACGTAATTAGGGATGTTACACATTGAGCCCCCTAACCTTGACCTCTTAAAAATTTGAACAGTTAATGAATTGTTTACTATGTAAATTAGTATGTTACTAAAATTAAAATAAGACAATAAAAAAATGGAAACTTACCATCTCAGTTTTCTTACGCACATGGCTCTTCGAGCCAGTAGTATACAGTATCGTCTGACGTCTTCTATTTTGTCTATTCTTAGCAACCACATCCTAATTAATCATATAAATAGATTAATTAGTCAGCTATGTAAAAATTGAAATTTGTGAACAAATGACTATAAATAATTACCTTGGACTTTACCTCAAGGAGATAGTTGATGAAAGTCGTCTACTGATCACATGGGATGCCAGTTGGAACGTCATTGTATTACTCGTCCATGGCTTCGTCCCATCGTACTTCAAAAAAAAATTGTAACATGCGGCTCTCTACTTCGCTTCAAGTAACTGCAAAATCAACTTCTTGTGGAGGCCCGACACATTAAAGTGTGCCTACAAACGCAAGTACAAATGTCAGTAAAACATAAAAAACAAGTTGCTATAACTAATTAAAAAAGTGTCCATACCTGCACAGTATTTAGAAGACATTCGTCTTATAATCTTCATGAATGATTTTTCAGTCTCTGTAGGAGATCAGAAAGAAGCAGAAGTTATCTCCAATAGTACCAAGAAACACACCAAGCAGACCACCACTGTCTCCGATGTATTGGTGGGTGTCGTTGAACTAGACAATTACCTTATGCCCTCGAGGGAGTGCCCAAATGTCGTGGACAATCAACTACCTAGGTGTCACTTGTGTAACATCATAAATCTTTAATAATGTTAGATAAATCTAAGAAAAAGTAAAAGATATATATGACCAAAAATTAAATTACTTAGTTATGGAACAATAAGGTATTTAAAAAAATAGGTGACATATAATTAATCATGAATCATACAAATAAAATTCTTAGAATCATAATGGATGGGGAAAGGATACAAATACATTTTTACGACATCATTAATCTAGGATTAACAGTAAATTAAGGTAAGATAAAACAACTAAGGAGCTGCCAAGTAGCACCCCCAAAGGATGCTACCTTACAACCACCATGCACCTTCCTCATTTTGTTTCTACAAACCATGACAAGAGGGAAAGAAACCATGCACCTTCCTCATTTTGTTTCTACAAACCAAGACAAGAGGGAGAGAACCATGCACCTTCCTCATTTTGGTTTTACAAACCATGACAAGAGGGAGAAAAACCATGCACCTTCCTCATTTTGTTTTTTTTACAAACCATGACAAGAGCAGGAGAAACCATGCACCTTCCCCATTTTGTTTTAATCAATTTTTTCTTTGCTCTATAAATACCATTGATAAGAGGGAGTCTAGGATAGAAAGAAAGGAAGAGAGAAAGAGGGAGAGAGAGAGAGAATAACCGGAAATTTGAGAGGAAATGCCTAGAAATTGAGAGAATTCTTTTTTCCTTCCTTCACCTTGGGGCAATGAGAATGGGAGTTTAAGTGTTGAAAAATTAAAACTTTACCCACCATTTTTCGTATAAGAATAGAGCTGGGTGTGCAAGGGAAGCAATAGAAGTATTTTGCACAAGGTAAGTTTGCCTTCTTGTAAAAATCTGGTTTAGAGTTTATTATGCTAATTTTAGGTTTTGTATGGATGAATTTTTGGCTAATAATGATATAAAATCTAAAAATATGTTCAGTAGAGAAGTTGTAACCCTATTTCTTAGCTTTCTATAGCCTTTAGAATCATATCAATCGAATTTAATATGAGAGAGTTATTCCCCAATGAGTGATGAGAGGTCAGAATTGGGTATGGAATTTAGAATAGTGATAATAGCTTCGATTTTTGAATTTCAGGGACTACTCTATAAGGAATATGCAGAAATGGTTAACTTACAAAATGTAGATATATGTCTCACGGTTAAAAGACCACTAGAAACACTCAATTTGGAGTCTATATGGGTGAGTTATGGTCTGATTAGTGTGTAAAGGTCATAGAGCACAGAAGGGTTAGGTTTAAGAACACATAACCCTTTTTTGCATCTAAAAACTTGACTTGGTAAATTTAGTAAATGGTCTTTAAACTTTCTACTTTTTGGTGAAAAAATTCTTGAAATATTGGTAATCAATTCTGGAAATTTTTGTGACTTTTGAAAACCTACAAATATGACATTTTCAATCAAAACTCTGTAGAGGAAAAATCTATTGGACTACTTAGGCTGTTGATGGAAATACTAAACATTGAAGGGGTTAGAGTTTTAATTTTCATATGAAACTTTTATTACAAGTTACTAGAATACTAACTAAGGTTCTCACCAAATTTAAGAAATTTTTGGATAGTTTAAGGCATATAATAAAATATAGAAGTTCTGTGGGACAAGAAGCGAGTCAGAACATACCAGAACTGGGGGCAGCTATAAAAATTAGGTTATTTGAGGGGACAAATGAATTATAATTTACTTGAAATTTTTATGGTGATTATATAACATATCTAGGATACTATATATAAAATATCACGAATTTTAAGGAAATTTTACCCATCTAAAGGAATGGAAAACAGAATAGAAATGGAACCAAAACCAATATGCATTGTTCTGGGTTAAGGAGGTACTTCTTAAGTTGAATGGAAGATTAAAGAGTTGAAAGATCCACAAAGTAAAATAGACATGTAAAGGAACCTTCATAAAAAAATTTAGAATTTTTGGAGAACTTTTATTATATTTAATAATAATTTCAAAACTAAACAAAATCACAAGTCTTTTAGGAGAACAGGAACTCTTAAACAAGAGACTTAAGATTTTAGGTGCTCATATGCATGCATTAACCAAAGGCTTTTATATGTTTTAGTTTGAGCAGCGGGTTGTAACCTTGGCAGCCTTGGAAAGGAAGTGATTGTGTTGGAATTGAGGTAACTAGCTTTTCCTTAAAACACTCTTTATGTTTATAATTTTGAATTTATCAATTTCACTGGTTGCCTGACTTTTATGCTATGATAAATGATGGTCTAAAGATATGTTATGTATGCATTCTCGGGAATTAAGGGGTGCCTAAAGTGTGCTAATTAAGCCATAATTCCCCCACGTATTGGCCAATAATAGGAGATGCATAACCCTTTACAGGTATGGGATTGCATTGTGTAAGTAGGCCAATATGTTATGGGTTCTTAGTGTGACCAAGATGATGTATATATGTATGGCCAGTGCTTATGTTTCAGTAAAATAAATTAAAATGTTTTAAGGAATGGAATGTATACTGTTTTATAAAAGTTTTGCTAGTTATTGAGATTGTCATCTCATCTTTTTATATTTGTACAAACACATTCCAGGTACTTTAGCAAAAAGTGAGCAACAAGATTCCCAATGTTGACTCATCTAAATATAGATATGAATTATATATTTTCTAGGAATGCAATATATGTGGGATGGCTTAGTAGAATACCAAGTCCCTTTTAGATAGCACATAGTTTGATGAAAATTAAGTGATGAACTGTATACTTTTCTTTTATAGAGTCAGAGCCTTTATATGCATGTAATGTGTATCATGTTTAGTTAGTTTGATTCTCCTATCTTTAAGAAAATGAAATTTGAAAATGTTTGAAATAACCTGAAACTCATGTATGCTCATAAAAAAAATTATATATAATAGAAATAAAGATAAGTAACAATATAAGTGAATAAGTAAATTTATGGACTAGGTGGTCATTGACAAAAATTTATAGACAATAAGGAATATTCTACGACATAGATATATGAAAAAGGACGTTAGTAAGTAAGTGTTACAACTTGCTCGGTCTCATCTGGCAGAAGATAAATTGACTGTGTTAGTTCAATATGAACAAATTATTATAAACACAAGAATATTTTGATACTTACTGGTGACATCAACTATCTAACTCCTCCTGCATCTGCGCTCCTGCCGAGTAAACTGATGCTCCTCCTCCACATTGGTGAACATGTCATCTATGTCAATGTTGAAATTGTCCTTCGATGCTTGAGTGTCAAAAAGGGGGAGTGTGTATGGGAGAACCTCGGACTCCAGCGCCTAAGAGTCGAGAGAGGGTAATGTGGATGGGATAGTCTTAGACTGCACAATGTTAACCTCACTGGACTGTCCACCCTCACTGATTGCCAAGTGAGTCATAGGACTATATGAATTGGATGCACTTGCCCTTCCCTTGAACAGTGATCTAACCTTTCTGATCCTCATAGTTCTTTTCAGAACAAAATTAGTAAGATAAGTTCTCACGACAAGCTACAAAAAACTCAACAATACGAAGTAAAAATAATAAAAGCAGCTATAATAACATGTAACAATCATAAATTAATTGTAAGAAAAGAAAAATATATTTAAAATAATCGTTCTCAAATTAATACCGTAACAAGCATAAACTCCCTCCTCCTTCTGGAAATAATATTTCTAAATTTTGAGAGTGCAACAGATTACTCTTGTATTAAAGATTATCATCACCATCGTCTATCTCGTATAAGTCACGGGATTTCAAATACACAATCATACTCTACTTATTGTTAAGCTCATCTTTTACATAGTATATCTAATGAGCCTCAAATGTTTAGATATATGGCTCATCATTGTTATTTTCACCAATATGAATCAACCGTGAGAAATCAACTGAGGTCATCCCTAAGTTATCTATTATAATGCCCATCGATGTAGTTGTATTGGCCCACATACACTTCAATTTTTAAGTTAACCTTTGGAAATTTTTTAACAAGTTAGCACGACTATCTAATTTGTATAATTATGTTTAACTAGTTATGTTTAATTTAAACTAAGTAAAAATAACTCAATTTTAGAATTTTTTTAATTCGACAAGCTATCATTAACGATTATGTTCCATTCTATAAAATTACTCTTACTCATTGATGATACATTTATAAAATATATTTAAAATTTTCATATCATTCATTTTATCAACTTTACTTCGATTCCTCTATTAATAATTTATGTATATTATTTAATTACTTTTATTAATATAATAATTATTTTGGTTTCCTCTACATTAATGTTCATTAAATAATAACTACATTAAATAACTCTTGTTCTAAATTGACTTCATCACTATTATTTTGCACTAAATTTATGTTATAATACTTTTATTTAATTTTTTATAACAATTTTGAATACTAACTACTTATATAGCTTAATTTTATTTTTAACTCCACAATTAATTTAATTCATTCCATCTATTAATCACTAACATTCATTACTTAATTAATAATTATGGTGTTCCTTCTAAATAATAAAATCACATGTATGATAATTACTCTACATAACTGTCCCTAAACAATAGTTACCCCATAATTACTTTTACTTGTAATCTTATTCTCTCTAAATAACACTTACCCCATAATTAGTTTTTAATAATTATTATCCCTAAATAACACTTACACCGTAATTAGATTTTTTAAAATATATTTTTGTGATAATTGTCCTTAAATTACAATTACCCTATAATTAAGTTTTCCCTTTCTTTGTTAGTTACTATTGCATATTAACAATTATTTACTTGTAATCTTATTATAACAATTATGAATACTAAATAATACTTACTCCTAATTTTACAATAAAATCATAAATTTATTTCAGACCAATACATTACAACACAAAATATATTATTCCAAATTAAACATAGAACATAAATAATATAGATTATCAACAATTTTTAATAAAATATTTTAATTTTAAGTCATCAACTCATTCGAGTATATAATATATAAATAAATTATTTCACAACATCAAAATAATTAAAATGCATATCTTCAGCAAGATGAAAAAGCTACAAACCACAAATGCCAGTAAATGATCGGAAGTTCTTCACAATGACAAACATAAATTATTTCAACAAAATCATTCGAACATGCATTATATAAAAGAAATTATTTGACAACAGTAAAATAATTATACTGCATACCTTGAATGGGATTAAGAAATTCCAAACTACAAATCTCAGTAAGTGAACAAGCATTCTTCGCAGAGAGAAAGAGAAAGTTTTTTACTGCGTAATAAAAATAAGAGGGGAAAATCGGATGTATAGATTTCACTGTGGTTTAATGACGGTTTTGTAATCATCTATAATATTGGCTTAACAACATTTAACAAGTAAACCATTGTAAAAATGGCGTGTCGTATTTTGACGGTTTCTGTGAACCTTCATTAAACCCGACCATTCCCTGATGAACGGTCAATTTATTGCTACGATTTCCGATGAACCATCACACTATGACAACGGTTTCTTGAAAATCATGGTAAAATCTCGACGGTTTCTTTCAAACCGTCGTTAAACTACACTGATTCCCATAAATAGTTATTTTTACAATTATCCGTTATTAAATAACGACGATTATCATATAACCATCATTAGTATCTCTGGTTTAATGACGATTTTTTAACCATTGTTATACCCAGCTTTAGCGACGGTTTCTTTTACCGTCGTTATGTCTCTATTGCTAAATACCGCCTTCCTTGTAGTGAGTCACTTGCATTTGACCACCATTCAAGCATAAGTCAATATCCTCTTGCCACGTATAGAAGAAAGCCACCACTTAGTATTGATTTAGTTAATCATATTTGTTCAAAATACATTTAAACTCGGAAAAAAAAACCAGATTGACTATTTTGGTGTACATGAACTCATCAGGAGAACGTATATATGAATTAGGTAGAGATCATCATATTAGTAGTATAAAAGTCTACAGATAAGTGGAACTCGATAAAATAATTTTATAAGTGAATTTAAATTTAACATAAGAAAGAAATGAATATGCAGTTACTAGGTGAAGGTGGACCCTTAGAATTTCAATCGGAGCTGACCCAAAGCTTTCAAGCCATTTAGTGCTTCTTTTTCCAATGATCAATTTAACAATTTTTATCTATCAATAATTCATTTGGACACCACTCCAATTGAATATAAATAATAAAAGAGCAATTCAAGCCATCAGATGAGCTATATAATTTGATGTTCCTTTGAATCAAAGAAGAATAAATGAATTTGAAACATAATTCTAAATGGTTACCAATGAAAATTATGAAATCCAACAATCAGACCACATCGTTTTATTCATACACCATCTAATACTAAACAAGTTGATGTTTATACGCTTGTCTTCTTACAACTCTTAATCAAAGTTTCAAAAATCAGAAAACGCTATGACTTTTCAAAGATTATTGCAAATAAGTAATAAATTATTTAATAAAAATTGTATTAAACTATTATGAGTATTTAAAATTACAGGAATAAATTAATAAAAGTTCAAATAAGAAAATTAAAAAATTTATTAATACTGAAAATGTTTAAATAATATTGTAATTAACCATAACAATTTTTGAAAAACATTAGCTTTTTAAAAGCAATTGTACATATTTTATAAAATATCAGAAGAAAAATATTAAGAACTTCATATCAAAAATAAATTTAGGATCGTTATAAAATATACCATAAGAAAAAATCAAATAACTTTTTGAGTCTAAATCCAATAGTCATCACGTAGAATTATTTTTGTTAAAAGTAATATCTGTAATTATCTACTAGCATATTATCTGATGATCTTGCAATCCAAGAGGGCAATAGAAGGTAACCGTCCCATTTATATCAAATTGCAACCAATGATTTTCATTACAATGTAGCAATTTTTCTCTTTTATGATGAATATTCTCATTTTTTTCATATAAGATCAATTTCATTGATATAAGAACAATCTTATTTAAAATACTAATATTATCTCCTTTTAAAAATATTTTTTCACATATTCAAACACTTATTATTAAAAATATCATTGCCCTACCACAGGTAACAATTATTATTGAGTTATGTGTTTTACTGACTGCAGATTCTTTTGTCGTAAGTCACTATTCAAAGCTAGATACCTAATTTTATTGGTTTTATTTTCTATATACAGGATTTCAAGTAATTAATATTTTGTACTTTTATTAATAAATAATTCACAAAAATGATCTTGATGGTGATATAGTCAAATTAAATATTTTTTATCATTCATTTATATAAAAATGATGAAAAAGATATTCACGTGTATATTACTTTTTATTCTATTCTTAGGTAGTTATTTAATTTGATGCATGAGAAATGCATAAGTAGTAATAAGAAGGTACTTTTTTCATTCATTAGCTTAATAAATAATTTCACAAAAATTCTAGAACTATGACTACATGAAAGATATAAAAAGGAGGAAGTTAATTTTTCATGATGGAAAAGATTGAGAGCAATATAATAACATTATCAATATCGTTATTTAATGTAATTGAATTTGATCTTTTTCTTATTATTCTTTATTCTCACGTATGCATTTTTGGATCTCTTGATTAGATGAAACCAACTCGTCAGGGTTTCTTTTAAGAAAATGCAAAAAGAAATTGAAAAAAAAAAAAAAAAGCAATGTATATGTTCATGTTTGTGCCGATTCTTCTCTTGACGTCTATTCCTTCCGTGCTTTCGCATAAAGGATCTCAATCTACCTCCACCGAGCATCTCGCAAACGCCAATGTATGGTCCTTCTGAATAACGACAGCTGAATCACAACCTTGCATTTTTTGTTACAAAATAAATTTTAAAAAATAGATATAGCTGCTTCTATTTAAAATGATAAATTTATTAATTTAAATAAAAATATAACTGTCTAAATTCATAAAATTTGAGACAATTTTTTTTCACATAATTTATTGAATAATGTTGTATAACTTCCATAATAAAAAATTTTATACTTTCATTTTAGATATGATTAAATTTTAATTATTTAAATAAAGTTATTATTAAATATAGAAGAGTAAATTACACTATTTTCTCTTGAGTGTTTGTTGAATTACACTCAGATCTTTTCTTGTTTTAAAAAGGCTTAATTACTTTTTTTTTGTCTCTCTATATTTAAGAATACATTAATTTAATCTTTTTATAATTTCGAATATAAATTTGATCCTTCAAATTTATTTAAATACGTCAAAATAGTCTCTTTAAATTATTATGTGTACGCGTGTGTATCATTAACCCCTATTTATCATGCCTACTCACTTAGTATGTCTACCATGACAGGTTGCCAACCATACTCGCTCAGTATCTGACCCCATTTTTGTCCTCAATTCTTCCTAAAAAGAGAAGTTCTTGTTACTTGCTATAGTGGACATACTGAGTGAGTAGATATAACGAGTAAGGTTTAATAATACACATATAGTATATGCGTGACAATTTGATGGAAAAATAGATGAAGAACTATTTTGACAAAGTTGGGCAAATTTGAGGGACCAAATTCGTATTTAAAATTATAGGGGAACTAAATTGATGGATTCTAAAAAATAGGAGGATCAAAGTGCAATTAAGCTTTTTCAAAATTAAACTCACCTCCACTTTATTTTTATTTAAAAAAAAAATTTACTCTCTGAATAAAAAAGCTTCTAAATATTTTTCATTTCCTCTAACTCACAGTGTTGAACATATTCATCTAACTTGTTAGAGAACTCAAAACTCTACTATACTCTATGATGAAATTTTCTTATAACATTTTTGGTTTAAAATTTAAATTGACAAACACTACAAGAAAAGCGGGATTTAGCGACGGTTATAACAACCGTCGTTAAATCAGGCTTTAACCACGGTTAAATAAACCGTCGTAAAAATAGAAGATATAACGACGGTTTGGATTAAACCGTCGTTATGTAACGACAGTTTGGTACAAACCGTCGTTATATTCCACGGACATTCGACTGTTCCTGGAAAAATGGATTGGTTTTACGACGGTTTATAGATAACCGTCGTAATACCCTACGGAAATTGGACCGTTTATAGGGATTTGCTCCGGTTTAACGACACTTTATGTAACCGTCGTTATACCACGCTCCCACTCGACGACGGTTTGTCGGGAAACCGTCGTTAAAATATGGTTTAAACCGCGCCTTTTCCTATATATTCGCCTTCCCTCTTTCATTTTTATTACGCAACTTCAGTTTCTCTCTATTTCTTCTTACAAACGCTTGTGAATTTTTTTCTGTCAAAGGTTCTTGTGATTTTGGTGCTTCGAATTTATTTGCTTAGTTTGAGGTAAATTTTTATATATTTGTACTATTATAAATTATTTTTTATTTAAATTGTAAATTTTTTTAAATTTATTAAGTACGTTATTTGTTTTTTAACTTTGTATGTAGATATTTCATTTATATACAGACAGTTATGATTCAGAGTTGTTGATTTCGACATAAGGTATGTATTTTAATATTAATTATGTTTAATATTTTGAATTTTTTTTTGATATATTTGTATGTTTTATTTAAATAGTTTATACTTTTCGTTTATTAGAAATTATATTATGTTTTTAGAAAATGATGTATTATGTTATATAGGTTAATTATCTGTTGTTAATTTAAACAAATTAATAGTAAAAAATAATTAATATTTATATTTGTTAATTAGAATAATTAAATAAGTATTAATTATTATTTTTGAAAAATGTCATAATTATTAACTTAGAATTTTATGTTCATAATTATAAGGTAAAACAATTTAAATATGATAACTTAATTTTCCTTCCAGTTAAAGTGACATGTGAACAGAAAATTGTACGAAATATTGTATAGTAGATTTAAATATAGCTTTTAATGTCAAAAAAATTAAACTGAAATATTACAAAATAACGTGAAACAATGTTAATATGATAACTTAGGGCCTGTTTGGTTTAAGAAAATATTTTGAATTTTCATTTTCAGTTTTCATTTTTTAAAAATAGTTTTCATTTTCAAATTTTTAAAATATAGAAAACATGTTTGGTTTACAAAGTGAAAATGTATTTTCAAAAATAAAAACAATGAAAACATGTTTGGTTTGAATTTTAAAAAAATTGAAACAACAAAGAAAATAGACAAAAATGAGAGTTCATCGTGTTTTGCACCTTTTGAGAGTTTACTGAGTTTTCTAAATAATAGTGGAAAAAAATGTAATTCATAAAATATTTATTTACCAAAGTTATAGACAAAAAACAGCAAACAAAATGTAGAACACATTTATTGAAACTCAAAAGTATTCATAAAACCAATTAAAAATACATAAGTCTGATTTTATTAATAAAACCAGATATTTTGAACTCCATTTTCACGTAATAATTTTTAAAAATTCTAACCAAACAGATTTTCTACTCTATTTTCTGTTTTCATTGAAAATGATAACGGAAAACTGAGTAACCAAACAGTGTCTTAGTTTCTCTTCCAGTTAAAGTGCCATGTGTTTGTGCTATTTATTTTAACTTAAACATAATTAGTTAAATTTAAGTATACAAATTAAGTAGAAATGTTAAATTGTTAAATAGAAATAAAAATCATTAATTTTTTGATTGGTTTATTATTTAATTCTCGAAAAGGTGTTAGATTATGAAGTTATGCATTAAAAATACATTATTCAGTGAATTATTAATTAATTTTTTTGATTTCATAATGGTTTCAGTCATGGATAAGACTTGGATCCATAAACCTCGACACACCCGAGAGTATTTGGAAGGTCTACAAGGATTTTTAAACTTTGCAAATGCTAACTCGGGTGTGGAAGGTCAAATAATCTGCCCATGTCCAAAGTGCAGATTTAAAAAATGGCAAGCTACGGAGGTTGTGCGCCAACACTTGATCGTCAAGCCTTTTCCACAAGGCTACGATTTTTGGAGTATGCACGGAGAAAGGGTAACAGAAGATCCTGCTACAAGACATCAAATAGTACTACATGATGTTCCAGAACGTCCAATCGTCTGAAATGACCCTGTGCAGGACATGGTCCGTGAAGTATTTGAAATTCATCATGAACATGAAAGTGTTGATTCTGTTGATATGCCGGTTCCACCGTCAGGTGAGAGGATGGACGAAGGCACGAGAGATTTTTTTGAATTACTGAAGGATGGGCAAGAACCATTATATGAAGGGTGTGACAAATACTCCAAATTGTCGTTTCTGGTGAATTTGTACCACATCAAGTGTTTGTGCGGGATATCCGACAAGGCTATGTCAATGATGCTGCAACTATTGGTTGACGTTTTTCCGGATGCAAAGATTCCAACTTCGTTTTACGAGGCAAAAAAATATATTAATAAGTTGGGGTTGAACTACAAAAAAATACATGCCTGCAAAAATGATTGCATGCTATTCTGGGGAGAAAATGAAAATAAAGATGCTTGTAACAAGTGCAGTGCATCGAGGTGGAAACCAAGGAAAAAAGGGGAGAAGCGGAAGAAGGTGGCTAATAAAGTCCTCAGATACTTTCCATTAAAGCCCCGACTACAAAGATTGTTCATGTCTTCTAAGACTGCCGAACATATGAGATGGCATTCCACAAACACAATTAGTGACGGTATGATGAGGCATCCGAGGGACTCTGAGGCATGGAAGAGATTTGACATCTTAAATCCTCAATTTGCATCCGATCCTAGAAATGTGCGTTTGGGCCTTGCTACCGATGGTTTCAATCCATTTGGAAATTTAAGTACAAGTTACAGCATATGGCCAGTCGTACTGATCCTTTACAATCTTCCTCCTTGGATGTGTATGAAGCAGAGTTCTTTTATGTTGTCAATGATAATTCCTGGTAGAAAGGCACCGAGAAATGATATAGACGTATTTCTGCAACCGTTGATTGAAGAGTTGAAGGAGCTATGGTTCGACGGTGTGCGGACTTACGATTCATTCAGCAGTGACATGTTCAATATGTATGCTGCTCTCATGTGGACAATTAGTGATTTTCCTGGCCTTGGATATTTATCAGGTTGGAATACTCATACTGGATTGGCTTGTCCACACTGTAATTTTGATTCAACTCTTGTGCGCCTTCCTCATAGTCGAAAATGGTGTTTTATGGGACATCATCGTTTTCTAAATTCGGGTCACAAATTTCGGCTTGCTCGTAACAGGTTTGATGGAACAGAAGATAGAAGAAATCCTCCACTGCAATTGAACGGTGTAGATATTTTGAGACAAATTAATTATATTAACATTGTATTCGGAAAGAACGGAGAACATGAAGGTCGAGAATAGAGGTCCCAAGGTCACGGAGGGGTTGCAGCTGGGACTCAACAATGGCGAAAAAAGAGTATATTCTTTGAACTTCCATATTGGGCGAACAATTTATTGCGGCATAATCTTGATTTGATGCATATCGAAAAAAATGTCTGCGACAACATTCTGTATACTTTATTAAATGACACTGGCCGTTTAAAAGACCACATCAATGCACGAAGAGATTTACAGGAGTTAGGTGTTAGGTCAGAGCTTTGGCCAGATGAGAATGGTAAGTATTCGCCTGCTTTGTTCACGTTGACAAATGCAGGTAAAGATATATTTATCAAAACACTGAAAAATACCTCTGTGCCTGACGGATATTGTAGTAATATTTCTAGATGCATTGATTTAAGACAACGTAAGATTGGTGGGTTGAAAAGTCATGATTGTCATATTCTTATGGAACAACTACTACCGTTTGCCATAAGTAAGGCACTTCCTCAGCAAGTGTCTGCAGTTCTGATCGAGTTCTGTTCGTTCTTTCAACATATTTGTTCCAGATCTTTAAATGTCAGCGAACTTGATCAACTTCAAAATCGTATTGTTCTGACGCTGTGTCATATGGAGATGATATTTCCTCCTTCCTTCTTCACAGTAATGGTACACTTAACAGTTCACTTGGTCCAAGAAGCCAAGTTAGGCGGACCAGTTCAATATTGTTGGATGTATCCTATTGAAAGGTACAAAAATTTAAAAATTCAAATCTATTTTATCTTGTTTATATTTTTTTTATTATCAATTTTTCATACCTGGTTTAATGTATGTTGTACAGATACTTGGGTAAGCTTAAGTCATTCGTCCGAAATAAAGCAAGGCTAGAGGGCTCAATAGCCGAGGCATGTGTTGCTGAAGAAGTTTTGATATTTTGTTCAAGGTATTTGGAGGGTGTAGAAACATTGTTCAATCGTCCTATTCGGGTCGAAGATCGACCTGATGTGGCGACGTCGGTGGGGAGTACATTGTTTCCACAAGTAGGAAGGGCAGTTGGTGGGTTCGAGTATTTCACCCTTTCTCCCCGAGAAAAATTGCAAGCCCATCGGCATGTCTTAATAAATTGTCCGGAAGTCGAATCTTATCTTCAGTGAGTACACCAAACTTTTCTGTTACATTAATATTTATCTAATGGATATGAATCATTAAATTTAGAGATTGAGTTTTTTTTACAGAGAATTTAGAGATTGGGTAAGACATAACTTACGAAGTAGAACCCGATCGACTTCTGAGATAGATAAAAAAGTTCATAGGGAGTTTGTTTCCTGGTTCACTCGTCGTGTAAGTATATAATTTACCTAGTCAATTTATATTTACAATCTAATATGAGCATAACTCACGACTCAATTTTTCTTTCCCAGATAGCAAATGATAGTAGTGAGACATTATCAACTGAACTAAAATTTCTGGCAATTGGGCCCTTGGATAGAGCACGCCAATACAGTGCATACAATATAAATGGATTTAAATTTTGAACCTTAGAGCGAGACCAAGGGTTGACAACCCAAAATAGTGGAGTTCATGGTATTTTCGGGACGAGGAGTTATGCAAGTAGCAGTGACAGAAATATGCAATTCGGTGGAGTGCCGTATTATGGAAAGTTATTGGATATTGTAGAATTAAATTATCACGGCCACTTTACAGTTATTTTATTCAAATGTATGTGGGCCAATACAACAACAGCGAGGGGCATTACCACGGATGGTTTCGGAGTGACATTTATCGATTTTTCACGGTTGATTCATACAAATGAAAATGACGATGACGAACCGTACATCAAAGCATCCGAAACGCATCAAGTATATTATGTAGAAGATACGGTTGACAACAAATGGAATATGGTTGTACATTTGAAGCCTCGTGATTTATATGAGATGGGCGAAAACGATGATAATATTTCATATGATAGTGATCCGTTGCGTGTTCAAAATTTAGAAACATTATTTCCAGAAGAAACAGTGAATTTTTGTCTGTTACGATACTAATTTGACCCTGTATTATCTTGAATATATTTTGAGTTTGTTTATGAACAATTTATGCTTTTTATGTATTTTGATATATGATTTTAATATTTTATTATTTTTAAATGAACAATTTATGAGGTGAAATTAATTTTATTAATTTTTTTCTGACAGGTATAGTGACGATGCGGAGGGGTAGATCTGGATTTGCGGGTAGAGTGGGTGTAGCGACATCAGCTGGCCATGTTGCTCGCTCGGCTAGTAGCGAGGGAGGACAGTCTTACCATGATGATACTGTCCAGTCAGTAGATGTCCAATCCACGGTACCTCCGGACTCGAGGGCGCTAGAGTCAGAGGCTGGACCGTCCATACTACCCCTATCTGACGAAACAGCACCGGAGTCAGATCCCACCCCGTCCACTATCCCTTCTTATGACGCCCAGAAACCATGCGACGATTTTGATATCAACCTGGACATCAATGATTTGTTGGGTGGCGTTGAGGTGGAGCATCAGATTGCTCAGCAGAAGCGTGGGCGCAGGAGATCGTGGACAGTCGATGTTATAGGTATAATATAAAATATTTTTTTATATTTATAATAATTAACGTCCAAATATTGAGTTAACACATTTATTTTATATTGTAACAGATGAGACTGGTCGGGTGACGCCCAGATAGATGACTGTCCACGATGTTTGGGCGTTACCTAGTGGGCATAAGGTGGTTGTCCAGTGTAACGACATCCACCAGCCCATTGGAGACGGAGGTGGTCTCCTTGGTGTCTTCCTTGGCACCATTGGAGATAACTTCTGTTTCTTTCCGATCTCATATAAAGATTGGAGGAGCATTCCAGAGGATTACAAGGCCGGAGTGTTTCATGACACGATACAGGTATGAAATGTTAATTCTTCTTAAGTATACTTTAATAGTTTTAATGTTTAACTCATATTTTTATTATTTTTTTAGACACATTTTAATGTGACGGGCTTGCACAAGAAGATCATTTTACAGTCACTTGGAGCCAAGTGGAGAGCCGCGCGTTATAATGTGTTTCGGCTCAAGTACGACGGGACCAGGACGAGGGAGGAGTTGCTGAACGACGTACCCTCTAGCATTCCACGTGACCAATGGGCTACGTTCGTTGATTACCAGCTGAACGCGAAGACCAGAGTAATTTTTTATATTAATTTTTTCATATATATTTTATTTTCAAAAACATTGATTAATTATTTTATTTATGCATTTATTTAGGATGTGGCTGCTCAAAATAGACGTAACAGAAGACGTATGACGATGCCACATACAACTGGATCCAAGAGTTTTGCACGTAGAAGGGCTAAGCTTGTGAGTTTTATTTCAAAAGAATTTTATTCCTTTTTAAATAAAAAATATTTTTCTTTAAAATTCTTATTAATTGTTTATTTATTTAGGAGGCGGAAGTTGGGGGCCCAGTGACTCGCGGTGATGTATGGACGGCAGCTCGTAAAAGGGCTGACGGAACATACATCAACGACGAGGCTCGAGCAGTTGTGGTATGTAAAATATAGCTATTGTTATGTTAATTCAAAATTTTATTTGATTATTTGTTAATTGTAATAAAAATTTAACGTCTTTTTTTCATTTTATAGGAAAAAATTGTCTCGATCCAACAGGAGGATAGCTCTTCCCAAGAGCTCTCGACAGAGGATTCACTTGCGAGAGCCTTGGGAACTGCAGAGCACTCGGGTCGTGTTTGAGGATTTGGGTTAGGAGTTTGTCCAACCCAAGTCTTCGGACGTCCCTCTGTTGGATTGAGCTCATCATCTGGGTCTGGGCCTTTATACACTGAATTACAGAATGAGGTGGCTCGTCTGAAAGTGACCATACATGAGCGAGACGTCGAGCAGCAGCGCCGAGAGGCGGAGCAACAGCGACGAGAGGCGGAGCAGCAGCGACGAGAGGCGGAGCGAGAGGCTCGTGACGCTGACATGATAGCTCGACAGAGACAGATGGAGGCAGCTATGGCGTTCTTGCTCCAGAACTTTTCGGGTCAAGTGCCGCCTGACATTGCACTTGTTCCAAGTGCAAATATTAGGGTAATATTCAAATTCTGAATTTCATAAATAATTGTTATTATTAATATTTTTAATTTCAAAACGCTTATATAATAAAATTAATTTTCAGGTCCCTAGTGATAAAGGCAGTGGACATCAAGAAGATCAGACGCCATAGAGTCCTCGAGGTCCGAGTTCATAGTTGATGATATATATTTATTGTATATTATTTTTTTTGTACAAAAATGTATATTGTAGTTTTAATGTTTAAGTCATTATTAATTTTAATTCTATAATTTATTTGTGAATGTCATTTACATTATTCTATTTATTTTTAGAATTTTAATATGTAACGATATAAGAAATAAAAAAAAGTTAACATTATAAAATAGACAATTTGAGACAAAAAATTATACTATAAAAAATTAAATATAATAATTATAATATTAAACTAAACTAAATTAAAATATATATTATGAAATTTAAGATAAAAATTAAAAATAAATAAATAATAATGTCAGTTATAATTATTAGAATAAATATATATATCCAAAAGATAAAATATGGTAATAATAATATAAATATAAATAATTTTGAAAAATAATAATTTTCAATAAAAATTTAAAATTAGGAAGGTATAACGACGGTTTTACAACCGTCGTTATATCCAAATGTATAACGACGGTTTCTTGAACCGTCGTTATTTCAGACACAACGACAGTTCGTACAACCGTCGTTATATCCAAGTTACCTATGACAGTTGTACGAACCGTCGTTAACCTACACATGGCGACGGTTATCAAACCGTCGTTAAGACAGAAAATAACCGTCGCTAAACCATGTCTTAACGACGCTATCCCCACGGTTCATCCAAACCGTCACAAAGCCAATGTCTCGGCGACGGTTTTTGTAGCCGTCGTTAAGACAGTTAGCGACGGTTAAAACCGTCGCTAAAGACACTAAATAACCGCCGCTAAACCCCGCTAATCTTGTAGTGAAATATCCATGTGAGATTAACAAAGCTTTAAAAGTTACTATGATTAAATTTAGATTTATACAAGAACCCAACAAAATTAAATATATTATAATTGGTATTTGGTTCCTTATCCTGTATGAAAACAAATACTTATGTGATATAAAATATTATCAACATATGTAGTTTACTTTAATATATATTTATATTTGTCTGCTTCTATATTTTGTCTCATAAAGATGCTTAGGAGTTAGGAATTTTGTTGGAAGATTTTTCACAAACCTAGATCAGCATATTCGCTGTCAAGGAGAATTTTTCAATTGTCAGTGGATTTCAAAGAAATGAAAAACCTATCTTTAAGGGTAGCAGGGGCAAAAGGGTCTTTTTAAAAATTGAAAAACTAATTGCAAGGGGTATTTGAAATATTATTTCAAAGTTCAGGGGGCATATTATTCTTATTTTTGAAACAAGAGAAGAGTCGAGTGTAATTTAACCAAATCTCAAATGAGGTTAGTGTAATTTACTTAATACATAAACAATATTCAATTTATCATTGTTAAGAATACATCTCAAAGTTGTTATTATTTTCATATTTTTTCAATGAAGTTTGTTAGGCATACCTACACACACACACACAACTGATGTCTAAATTCTTCTCATTATCTCTAATCTTTTACTTTCATATAACAATATCATAGCACCTTTGTTCTCCCTGATGAAGAATCACATTTCATCTTCTTCAAGATATTGGAACATATAACTCCCTTTAAAGGACTCAATCTATGTTAGTTGAACACAAGCAAAACTGTAGGGGGCAGAGAAACAAAGATGGAAAGAATATTTTTCATAATATTATTTACTTGATTAATTAGTATGTACAGGTGTCATATATATATATATATATATATATATATATATATATAACTCCCTTTAAAGGACTCAATCTATGTTAGTTGAACACAAGCAAAACTGTAGGTGGCAGAGAAACAAAGATGGAAAGAATATTTTTCTAAATATTATTTACTTGATTAATAAATATGTACAGGGGTCTCTCTCTCACACACACACACACATATACACCCTATTCACAACAGTCTAGTATCAATCTCCATGATTTTAGGAATTATTATCCCCTTGATACTAGGAAAATAATAACTCCCTAATAACTTGTTAACAATTATAGCAAATTAGGAAACAGAAAAATAAATATCTAAATATTCAATTCCTCTCTCAAGTTGTTGCATAAATATTAATCATGCATAACTTGCAAATAAACTCTTCAAACTTTGGTCTAAAATGGCATTTAGTTAGCAAGTCAGTTGTTCATTGTTCTAAGGTAACAAAAGGCATATAAATGATTCCATTTTCAAGCTTCTCCTTAATAAAGTGTCTTTCAATCTCTACGTGCTGGTGCAGTCACTACAACAAAAACGGGATTTAGCGACAGTTTTTAAGTGGCTTTAGCGACGGTTTTAACCATCACTAAAGAACATGACGACGGTTGGCCAAACCGTCGTGTAACGAGTATCCTTGCGACGGTTTAGGCCAACCATGGGAATGGCGTCGTTAGGACTAGGTATAGCGACAGTTTAACAACTGTCGCTATTTTTTTGGTTAACCGTCGTTATGACTTGTCTTAGAGATGGTTCTGAAACCGTCTGCATGTCGGGGAATAATGACAAAAAGGCATATAAATGATTCCATTTTCAAGCTTCTCCTTAATAAAGTGTCTTTCAATCTCTACGTGCTTGGTGCAGTCACTACAACAAAAACGGGTTTGAACGGCAGTTTTTAAGTGGCTTTAGCGACAGTTTTAACCATCGCTAAAGACCATGACGACGGTTGGCCAAACCATCGTGTAACGAGTATCCTTGCGACGATTTAGGCCAACCGTGGGAATGGCATCGTTAGGACTAGGTATAGCGACGGTTTAACAACCGTCGCTATTTTTTTTGTTAACCGTCATTATGACTTGTCTTTGAGATGGTTCTGAAACCGTCTCCATGTCGAGGAATAACGACGGTTATGAAAACCATCATTATGTCATTGAATATAACAACAGTTACGAAACCGTCGTTATGTCTCTAAAAATAAGGACGGTTCCTTGAACTGTCGTTATTTCTTATAATTGTTTTTAATTTTATATAATTCTTAATTTATATTATAATTTAATTTCATATTATTATTCTCATATTTAATCTTTTGAAATATAATTTTTTTTAAATTATTTATTTTTCTTAATTTACATTATAGTTTAATTTTATAATATTGTTCTCATATTTAATTTTTTAGAATATATACATTTATTTGAGAATTATTATTTTATAATGTTACATTTTTTATAACATATATCAATATATATTCACAATTTAAATATAAAAAAATAATTTAATGCAAATCACATTCATACATAAATTGTGAAAAAAAAATTAATAATCACTTAAAAATTAAAATTACAATTTACAATTTACTACAAAAAAATAATATACAATATAATCATAAACTCGGACCTTGAGGATCTTGTGGCGTCTGATCTGGCTGATGTCCACTGCCTTTATCATTGGGAACCTGAAAATTAATTTTATCATGTAAGTGTTTTGAAATAAAATAAAATAATAGTAACAATTATTTACGAAATTTAAGATTAAAAAATTACCCTAGGATTTACATTGTGAGCAAGTGTAATTTCAAGTGGCACTTGACCCTGAAAGTTCTGAAGCAAGAATGTCATAGTTGTCTCCATTTATCTCTGTTAGGCTGTGATGTCAGCGTCACGTCACTGCTGCTCGATGTTCCGCTTATGTATGGACACTTTTAGATGAGCCACCTCAGTCTATAATTCCTCGTATGAAGGCCCAGACCCAGAGTTCAACCCAGCTGAGCCACGTCCGAAGACTTGGGTTGGGCAAACACCTAACCCAAATCCTCGAACACGACCTGAGTGCTCCCCAGTTTCCAAGACTCTCGCAAGTGAATCACTTGTCGAGAGCTCTTGGGAAGAGCTATCCTCCTGCTGGATCGAGACAATTTTTTCTTACAAAATAAAAAAATAGACGTTAAATTTTGATTACAATTAACAAACAATCAAGTAAAATAATAAATAAACAAAACAATAATAAAATTATACGTACCGCAACTACTCAAGCCTCGTTGTTGATGTATGTTCCGTCAGCCTTTTTATGAGCTGTCGTTCATACATCGCTACGAGTCACTAGGCCCTTAACCTCAGTCTCCTAATTATGTTAACAATTAATAAAAAATTTAAATGAATTTGTATTTTATTTAAAATGAAATAAGATTCTTATCAAAGGAAACTCACAAGCTCAGCCTTTATACGTGCAAGGCTCTTGGATCTAATGATATGTGGCATCGTCATACGTCTTCTGTTATGTCTATTTTGAGTAGCCACATCTTAAATAATTGCATAAATAGATTAATTGATTAATCTCTTTAAAAAAAAATATATAAATAATTACCCTGGTCTTCGTGTTAAGTCGGCAGTCAATGAACATAGCCTAGTGGTCACGTGGGATGCCAGTTGGGACATCATTCAGTAACTCTTCCCTAGATTTTGTCTCATCATACTTGAGCCGTAACACATTATAACGTGCAACTCTCCACTTTGCTCTAAGTGACTGTAAAATTAACTTCTTGTGGAGGCCTGTCACATTAAAATGTGTCTACAAAAAATAGTACAAATATCAGTGAAACACTAAAAATATTAATGTATAATTAAGAATAATTAACAATCCATACCTGTATCGTGTTTATGAACACTCCTATCTTGTAATCTTCGGGAGTGCTCCTCCAATCTTTATTTGAGATCGGAAAGAAACAAAAGTTATCTCCAATAGTGCCAAGGAGACCACCGCCGTCTCCGATGGGCTGGTGGGTGTCGTTAAACCAGACAACCACCCTGTGCCCATTAGGTAACGCCCAAACATCATGGACAATCATTTGTTTGGGTGTCACCTGACCAGTCTCATCTGTTGGAATATAAAATGAATGTGTTAACTTAATATTTGGGCATTAATTATTATAAATACAAGAAATATTCTATATTTTACCTATGACATCAACTGTCCAGCTCTTCCTGCGTCTACGCTCCTACTGAGCTATCTGAAGCTCTACCTCAATGCTCACCAACAAGTCATCGATGTCTATGTCGATATCAAAATCCTCCTCTGGTCCTTGGACGTCGAAAGAGGGGAATGTGGACGGGACTGACTCTAACTCCGGTGCCCTAGAGTCAGGCAGGGGTATTGTGGATGGTCCAGCCTCTGACTTTGGTGCCCTAGAGTCTAGAGGTATCGTGGACAGGACAGCCGCTGACTGGACAATATCATCATCGCTGGGATGACCTCCCTCACTACTCGTCAAGCGAGCAACATGCCTAAATGAGCTCGACGCACCTGCTCTGCCCGTGAATCTAGATCTACCCCTCTGCATCATCATTATTCCTGTTAGAACAAAATTAGTAACATTAGTATCAAATTACGTAACAATCATAAATTGTTCATTTGAAAATAATAAGAACATATATCAAATTACATAACAATCATAAATTGTTCATAAACAAAACTAAAATATATTCATGAAATTACAGTATTAAATTAATACCGTAACATACATAGATTCACTTCTTCTTCTGGAAATAATGTTTCTAAATTTTGAACGCACAACAGATCACTATCATATAAAATATTATCATCATCCTCACCCATCTAATATAAATCACGAGGTTTCAAATGTACAACCATACTCCATCTATTATCAACCGCATCTTCTACATAGTATACTTTATGCGCTTCAGATGCTTAGATGTACGGCTCGTCATTGTCATTTCCATCGGTATGAATCAACCGTGAAAAATCAATAGATGTCACCCTGAAGCCATCCGTGGTAATGCCCCTCGCTGTTGTTGTATTGGCCCACATACATTTGAATAAAGTAATTGTAGAGTAACCATGATAATTCAATTCCACAATATCCAATAATTTCCCATAATACGAGACTCCACCGAATTGCATATTTCTATCACTACTACTTGCATAACTCTTCGTCCTAAAAATACCGTGAACTCCCCTATTTTGGGTTGTCAACCCTTGGTCTCATTCTAACGTTCGGAATTTGAATCTGTTTACATTGTATGCACTGTATCGGCGTGCTCTATCCAAGGCCCAATTGCCAGAAATTTTAGATCAATTAACAAAGTCCTACTACTATAATTTGCCATCTGGGAAAGAAAAATAGAACCATGAGTTGTGCTCATGATAGACTGCAAATACAAATGGACTAGGTAAATTGTATACTTACACGACGAGTGAACCAGGAAACAAACTCCCTGTGAACTTTTTTATCTATCTTAGATGACGATCGGGTTCTACTTCGTAAGCTATGCCTTATGAAATCTCTAAATTCCCTAAACAAGAAAAATGATAGGTAAACTTAATGCTTCAGATAAATATTAATACAACACTAAGTCTTAGTGTACTCACTGAAGGTAAGGGTCGACTTCCTGACAGTTTGTCAAGACATGACGATGGGCTTGCAATTTTTCTCGCAGAGAAAGTGTAAAATACTCGAACCCGCCAACTGGTCTTCTTACTTGTGAAAACAACATACCCCCTAGACATCCCCACATTAGGTCGATCGTCAACCCAAATAGGATGATTGAACACTGTCTCTACACCCTTCAAATACTTGAACAAAATATTAAAACTTCTTCTACAACATATAACTCGGCTATTGAGCTTTCTAGCCTTGCTTTATTTCAGACGAATGACTTAAACTTACCCAAGTATATGTACATAATATGTTCAACGAATGAAAAATTGATAAAACAAAACAAAAGGAACAAAATAAAATAAATCTGAATTTTTTGCTTTATACCTTTCAATAGGACACATCCAACAATATTGAACTGGTTCGCCTAACTTGGCTTCTTGGACCAAGTGAACTATTAAGTGCACCATGACTGTGAAGAAGGAAGGCGGAAATAACATCTCCATATGACACAACATCATAACAATACGATTTTGAAGTTGGTTAAGTTTGTTGACATTTAAAACTCTGGAACAAACATGTCGAAAGAACGAACATAACTTAACCAAAACTGCAGACACTTGCTCAGGAAGTGCCTTCCTTATGGCGAAGGTAGTAGTTGTTCCATAAGAATATAACAATCATGATTTTTCAACCCCTCAATCTTACATTGTCTTAAATCAATGTATTTAGAAATATTGCTAGAATATCCATCAGGCATAGAGATGTTTTTCAGTGTTTTGAGAAATATATCTTTACGTATATTTGTTAATGTGAACAAGGCAGGCAGATATTTACTATTCTCATCTGGCCAAAGCTCTGACCTTATACCTAACTCTTGTAAATCTCTTCGTGCATTTATGTGGTCTTTTGAACGGCTAGTGTCATTTAATAAAATATACAAGATGTTGTCACAGACATTTTTTTCGATATGCATCAAATCAAGGTTATGACGCAACAAATTGTTTGCCCAATATAGAAGTTCAAATAATATGCTTTTTTTTTCTGCCATTGTTGAGTCTCAGCTTTAACCCCTCCGTGACCTCGAGACCTCTGTTCTCGACCTTCATGTTCCCCATTCTTTCCAAATACAACGTTAATATAATTAAGTTGTCTCAAAATATCTACATTATTTAATTGCAGTGGAGGATTTCTTCTCTCATCTGTTCCATCAAACCTGTTACGGGCCATCCAAAATTTATGACCCAGGTTTAGAAAAAGACGATGTCCCATAAAATACCACTTCTGACTTTGAGGAAGGCGCACATGAGTTGAATCAAAATTACAGTGTGGACAGATTAATCCAGTATGAGTATTTCAACCTTATAAACATCCAAGGCCAAAAAAATCACTGATTGTCCACATAAGAGCAGCATGTATGTTTTACAAGTCACTGCTGAATGAATCGTAAGTCCGCACATCATCAAACCATAGCTCCTTTAACTCTTCAATCAACGGTTGTAGAAATATATCTATATCATTTCTCAGTGCCTATCTACCAAGAATTATCATTGACAGAATAAAAGAACTCTACTTCATACACATCGAAAGAGGAAGATTGTAAAGAATCAGAACGACTAGCCATATGTTGTAACTTGTACTTAAATTCCCAAATGGATTGAAACCATTGGTAGCAAGGCCCAAATGCACATTTCTAGTATCGGATGCAAATTGAGGATTGAAGATGTTAAATCTCTTCCATGCCTCGAAGTCCCTCGGAGTCCTCATCATACCGTCACTATTTCTGTTTGTGGAATGCCATCTCATATATTCAGCAGTCTTAGAAGACATGAACAGTCTTTGTAGCCAGGGCTTCAATGGAAAGTATCTGAGGACTTTATTAGCCACCTTCTTCCACTTCTCCCCTTTTCTCCTTGGTTTTCACCTTGGTGCACTGCACTTATTACAAGCATCTTTTTTTTCGTCCTCCCCCTAAAATAACATACAATCATTCTTACATGCATGTATTTTTTTGTAGTTCAGCCGTAACTTATTAATGATTTTTTTAGCCTCGTAAAATGAAGTTTAAATCTTTGCATTCGGAAAGACGTCAACCAATAGTTGCAGTATCATTGACATAACCTTGTCGGATATCCCGCACAAACACTTGATGTGGTACAAATTCACCAAAAATGACAACTTTGAGTATTTCTCATACCCTTCGTACAACAGTTTCTACTCATCCTTCAATAATTCAAAAAATTATTTCGTGCCTTCGTCCATCCTTTCACCTGATGGTGGAACTGGCATGTCCACAGAATCAACTGGCATGTTCATGATGAATTCCGAATACATCACAGACCATGTCCTGCATAGGGTCATTTCAAACGATGGTACGTTCTGCAACAGCATAGGGTATTATTTGATGTCCCATAGCAAGATCTTCTGTTACCCTTTCCCTGTGCATACTCCAGAAATCGTACCCTTATGGAAAAGGCTTGACGATCAAGTGTTGGCGCACAACTTCTGTAACTTGCCATTTTTTAAATCTGCACTTTGGGCATAGACATATTATTTTACCTTCCACACTCGAGTTAGCATTTGCAAATTCTAAAAAACCTTCTAGACCTTCCAAATACTCTTGGGTGTGTCGAGATTTATGGATCCAAGACTTATTCATGTCTGAAACCATTATGAAATAAAAAAAAATTAAATAATAATTCACTGAATAATGCATTCTTAATGCATTACTTCATAATCTATCCCCTCTTTGAGGATTAATATACAACAAAGAAATATTTAACAATTTAACAATTTAACACTTCTATCTAATTTACATACTTAAACTTAACTAATTATGTTTAAGTTAAACTAAGTAATAAAATTTAAAGAGAAAAAATATTCACATCTATTTAACCATTTAACACTCTTATTTAATTTGCATACTTAAAGTTAACTAATTATGTTTAAGTTCAACTAATTAATAAAATTTAACTATAAAACATATGCATTTAATGCAACAAATTATCATTATTGACCATTTTATTTTATCCTACATAATTTTTTACTCGTTTGTCATATACATAATGTAAAATATATATTTCATTGTCTCATATGATATCATTGCATAATGTCCATTAATTCGATTCATCTATTAATAATTTAAGTCTAATATTTCATTACGTTTTATTATATAGTTACTAAAATTATTATATCTAAATTATTTATAAGGCTGTTATAAATCAGTAAATCTATATTATTATGCTTCTATTTTTTTATAATAATTGTTAAAAAAAATTTTGTCACTTCACTTTATTTTTTACTTCTTAATTAATTTAATAATCAAAAAAAATAATATGTTTACTTTATTAATTATATTATATTGTTTCTAAATAATAAACATGTATTTAATTTACTTTAAATACTTGTCCTTAACCAAGATTTCGATTCCTCTATTAACAATTTAAGTCAAATATTTAATTACGGTTAATTATATAACAACAAAATTTATTATATCTAAATTATTTATCATACTGTTATAAACTAGTAAATTTATATTATTATGCTTCTATTTTTTTATAACAATTGTTATTTTTTTTTATGTAACTTGACTTTATTTTTCATTTCCTAATTAATTATCATTAACCAATTTTCTAGTAATAATTTATGCATAATATTTAATTACATTTATTAATACTATTTTTACTATGTTAATACTATTATTACTATGTTCTTATTTTTTAATAACAATTACAAAATTTACTACTTTTGTAACTTAATTATACTTTGTATTTCTTAATTAATTTAATTTGTTTCACTTTATAATTATTAACATAAAATTTTAACTTAATAATTATGTCATTCTTCTTAAATAATAATTAATAATTATTCTATTATTATAATAAATGTAAATATTAAATAACTTTTACTATTAATTTGATTAAATTAAAAACATATATTTAACTTACATAACATAATACAACATTTACTAAAAACATAACATACAATTTCTAATAAACTATTTTTATTTAAAATTATAATTTAAGTCAAACATACAAATATATATAAAAAAATTCACAACATTAAACACAATTAAAATACATACCTTATGTGACAATAAACAATTCTGAATCACAAATATCTGTAAACAACCAAAGTATCTACACAAAAAGTTAAAAAAAATATCTTAATAAATTTATTCAAACTTGCATTTGAATAAATTAATTCACAATAATAAAAATATTTAAAAACTAACCTTAACAAAGAGTAAATAATTTCGAACAACCGATACCAATAAAGTCACAAGTACTTTTCGGAAGGAGAAGAGAGAATTTTAAATTGCACAATGAAAATGAAGTAGGAACCACAGTTTTATAAGAAAAACCATGGTTTAACAACGATTTTGTTAAAACCGTCGTTACATCCAATTATAACGACGGTTTTTAAAAAATCCGTCCCTAAAACTACATTTAATGACATTTTTAACAAAAACCATCGTCCAAATGGCGCATGGTATAACGACAGTTTAGTCAAACTGTCATTAAACCTGGCCCCAATTTCCATAAACGGTTCATTTTCCGTGGGATTTAATGATGATTTTTAACTAACCATCGTCAAATAACGACAGTTAAGGCTAACCGTCATCAAATAACGACGGTTAAGGCTAACCGTCGTGAGTTGAAACATAAAATAGACTGTTCATTGGTATTAGTTCCAGGTTTACGACGGTTTTACGCGAATCGTCATTATACAATGAAGGTTAAATAGTAACTGTCGTAATATAATGACGGTTCACTCAAAACCATCATTAAAGCATGATCTAACGACAATTTTTTTGGCTGTCGTTAAACCATCGTTGCTATTCCGCGCTTTTGTAGTAGTGAGTCATACTGGACTAGATTATTTGTTATGCCAATAATTGATTTAGAATCACAAAACAATCTTGTTAGTGCTTTAATCTCAAGTCTCAATTCTTCAAGAACTCTTTTAATCCATAACACTTCACATACTCTATTAGCCATAACTCTAAACTTGTCTCAGTACTAATCAGTGCTACTACATTATATTTTTTGCTTCACCACCCAAAAAAAAGTATAGTAACTAGATATTGATCTTTTATGAGACACTAACCCTATCCAGTCTACATCTATGAAGAACTTTATATTCCTTTGATCACTTTTCTTAAACAACAAACCTTTACTAGGAAAACTCTTTAAATAACTTAGAATCTTGTACACTATCTCCAAATGTTTCTCATATGGTGAGTGCATAAATTGGCTCACTAACTGCAAAGGAAATATTTGGCCTTGTATGGGAGAGGTAAATGGGTTTCCCAATAAGACATTAATATAAGCCTTTGTCAATTGGTACTTTATATGAGATTTCTCCCAACTTATGATTTGGGTCCATAGTTGAATCACTTGGTCTATAGCCACTTATCTCTATTTTTTCTGATAGGTCTAGAACATATTTTCTTTGGGATACAGAAATACCTTATTTGGATTTGGCAACTTCCATGCCTAGGAAATAGTATAAAGGTCTTAAATCCTTAATCTCAAATTATGAGGCAAGATCTTTTTTTAGTCTACCTATCTCATTATCATCATTCTCTGTGAGTATGATGTTGCCTACATATATAATTAGGACTGCAATGTTTTCTTCACTTGTATATTTAACAAACATTGTATGCTCAAATTTGCCCTAACTATATCATTGTCTTTTGAAAAACTTGGTAAATTTATCAAACCAGGCATGTGGAGAATATTTTAAGCCATAAAGGGATTTGTTCTCAATTTACACACTTTTCTTGCAAACATATCTTTAAACCCAAGAGGTGAATCCATATCCACTTCTTCTTCCAACTCTCCATTAAGGAATGCATTCTTTATGTTTAGATAGTATAAGGGCCAATCCAAATTCGCAGCTACAGATATTAATACAAAAATAGTATTTAGTTTTGCTACTAGGGCAAACATCTACTAATAATATACTTCATAGGCTTGTGTGTAACCTTTTTCCACTAATCATGCTTTATACCGTTCCCAAAATTCGTCTAAATTGAACTTCATGATAAATACCCAATTTTAGCTAACTACCAATTTTCCCTCTAGTAGGTGCACTCTTTCTCATATCTCATTCTTCTCCAATTCCTCCATTTTCTCCAAGATAGCCTTTTTTCATTCAAGAATTGTTAGAGCTTCCTGTACAAACTTAGATATATCCATTTTTGAAAAATATAAGACCAAGGCAGAATAGGATGGTGACAACCTTTGATATGACACAAAATTTGAAAAGGAATGCCTTTCCTAATGGCAATAGGAATATTAAGAGATTTAGACTCAATGGTTTACTTGGATTCTTAAACTCTGATTAAATGCTTAATATTATGGGAGTATAGTTACATCCATATTACTTTGAGTTCTAAACATTTTGTCATCATTGAGGCATGTCTCTTATGTTCGAGCATTACAATAAGCTATTGTTCTTCAATATTTAAAGTATCAAACACAACCTTAGAGTTTGTCTTAGCCATGTCATCAATCTCATATTCAAAAGACGAGTCTTTATATTCATTCCCCCTAAAAAGAAATGTCGAAAAAAAATTGAGACTAAAAAAAGGTAAGATCTATAGTGACAAATTTTTTTCCTTTTGGGGTCAAAGCATATATACCCTTTTTGGGTAGGTGAATACCTAAGAAAAGTACATTTTAATGCTCATTGGTGTAACTTATCTCTCTTATAATTATGTATATGAACAAAGGCAACACATCCAAAAGCTTTCAGAGGTAAATCTAAATGGAGACATGACAATAGAAAATTCTTTTTGAAAACTACCTATGGTGTCTCAAAGTTTAAAATTATAAATGGCACCCTATTAATAAGAAAAGTAGCAGTACGGATGGCTTCCTCTTACAAGTATTTAGGCACCTTGATGGTAAACATCAAGGAATTAGCTACTTCTAGGAGGTGTTGATTCTTTCTGTTTGCTATGCCATTTTGCTAAAGGGTTTCAATGCAAGAGCTATGATGAAAAATTCCTTTTTCTAAGAAATATGCACGCAAAACTTTATTAAAGTATTCTTTTCCGTTCTCACTTATAGAAACTAGGATTTTGGGTTGAAATTGGGTTTCAAATAAGTTATAAAAAAATTTTAAAAGTATGTTTAGTTTCTGATTTAGGTATACCCAACTTAGGCAAGCATAATCATCAATAAATGTTAAGAACTTTTTCCAAAACAGTTGGTATTCATAATGGTCTCCATAAATTGCTATGAATGAGACTAAAAGGCCCAAATACTTTGTATTGTTGAACAAGAAATGATTCATGATGATGCTTGGCTAATTGACATATATCACATTAAAAAGATAATAAAGTTTTATTTCAAAATAAATCTAGAAATAAATATTTTAAATATGAAAAATTGAAATGGCCTAGTCTACAATGCCATAACATTATTTCATTACTATTAGTACTATAGCATGACTCAAGACTAAAGACTCGAGCTTGTTTACACAAAGTACTCTCGTCATCAAAGTAATAGAGACCGCCATACTCTTTAGCACTGCCAATCATTCTCCCTATTTCTAGCTCCTAAAAATCAAAACAATTTAAGAAAAAATTAGCATAACATCTAAGATCCTAGGTAAGCTTACTAATAGAAAAAAGATTACAAGAAAGATTCAGAACATGAAGAACACCATGAATAACTAAATTTTTTGAAATAGCTACTTTTTCCTAGTAATAGCTGAATAAGTACCATCAGCTATCTTAATTTTTTGAAATAGCTATTGACCTTTTCATAGTAATAGCTGAATAAGTGCCATCATCTAAGATCTTAGGTAAGCTTACTAATCGACAAAATATTACAAGAAAGATTCAGAACATGAAGAACACCATGAATAACTGAATTTTTTGAAATAGCTATTGATTCTTTCCTAGTAATAACTGAATAAGTACCATCAGCTATCTTAATTTTTTGGTTTCTTGCAAATGAAATATAAAAGCAAAACAATTTAGAATAGCCTTTCATATGATCGATGTCACTTGAATCTATTATCCAAGGGAACTGGGGAATAACTGACACATTAAAAATATCATATTGGAAACAATTACTTGATTGGATTAGGGAACCAGAAGGGAAAGTAGTATTTGAGAATTAAGTAGACTAAAAAAGTATATATAGTTATTCTAACTATTCCTTTTTGAAAGTTAGTATAATGGATGTAACTTCAGCATTACTAGTTTCCTCAGTGCTTGGCTAGAAAGCCTTTGAATCACGGTTGGACTAGCTAGAATTTCTCAATTTCCAATTAGCTAGTTTGCCATGTAAATCCCTATAAGTTTTATAGGTATAGCTCGGCTTATGGTAGTGGTCACACTATATTTTCTCACCCATTTGATCGGGCTTAGGGTTAAGGGAAATTTTGATTATTCCTAGTCACGAGCAAAAACATTCTATATCAGATGTGTTCTTTTCACCCATCATTACCTTGTGTCAACCTTTCTCCTGTCTAACCTCCATAAACACCTCCCTAATTGATGGTAAATGTGTTTTCCCAAGAAGTCTGCCACTGTCTTCATTTAGATTTTTATTTAAACCTGCTAAGAACCCATACACTATGTCATTTTCCAATCATTTTAAATACCAAAACACTATAAATCTTACTAGCCTAATCATCATTATAGGAAAGATCCAATACTTGGTGTCAACCTTTCTCTTGTCTAACCTCCATAAACACCTCCCTAATTGATGGTAAATGTGTTTTCCCAATAATTCTGTCCCTGGCTTCATCTAGACTTTTATTCAAACTTGCTAAGAACCTATACACTATGTCATTTTTCAATAGTTTCAAACACTAAACACTGTAAATCTTACAAGCCTAATCATCATTATAGCAAAGATCTAATTCCTGCCATAAAGCCTTCATCTCATTATGATATACTATGACCTCTTATTCACCTGATTTGAGTCTCCATAGTTTACTTTTAAATTTAAAGATTTAAAATGAATTTTCAAGATCAAAGTATGTCTCTTTTACCACCTCCCATACATATTTTGCAATAAGGAGAAAAAGATAAATCGTATAAGTTGATACATCCGTAGAGTTGACTAACCATGCAGTCACAAGATAATTGTTGGACTTTTAACTATACAATGAAGGATTAGTTTTTTCTGGTTCTGAAACTTCATCGATGACATAGCCCAGTTTCATTTTCCCATTAATGATTAGCTTCATAGATTGCAACCACTCCAAATAATTCTTTCTATTTAATTTGTAAATGGTTAAATTTTTGGGAGACCTATCATTGCCACTGGAATATACATAACCTAGTGGCTGGCACACACCAACACTTACACTAGATTCATAGAGGCAGAGTCATTCAAAACTTTAGCCTATGCTGTCATCCTTTGTCAAGTCTGCTTACAAGAATATATGTAGGTTGTGATGTATGCTAGAACAGAGGCTCATGCCTCATACTTCATAAAGACAAGGTTTCTGCATTGTTTTTCCCTTGGTTTAGGTAACCTAATGCTATGATATTATGAACACAAGCAAAATCATATAGGGTAGAAAAATAGAGATGGAAGGAATATTTTTTCTGAATATTATTTACTTGATTAATCAGTATGTATAAGGGTCATATATATATATATATATATACACACACACACATAACCTATTCATAACATTTTAGGATTAATCCCCATGATTTTATGAATGATTATCCCTTTATACTAAGAAAATAATAACTCCCTAATCACTTTCTAACAGTTACAAAAAATTAAGAAACAGAAAAATAAATATTCAAGTATTTAAATATTCAACATTAGTTTAACTACTGTAATTACTAGGTTCCTGTACTTGACTTTTGTACTTGATTTTGCTACTTATTTTTTTCTTTAAAGCATAGGATACTAGGTTAGAACCAAGGTAGATAATGACATGGATGTTGATCTTCTATCATCTAGGTCAAACCCCCAATAAGTACCACAAACACATGTAAGATTCAAACTCTTTGATCTCTATAAGTGTAAGCTAAAGATAAATGACCCTATTAGGTAGCTCAAGATGCTCTTTATTGCCTTGCAATGGGACTCTAGTAGAAAGTGCATAAACTAACACACTTTGTTGACAAAAAGAAAATGAAATCTCATATCTTTTGATTGTTGCATGGTGTAAATCCCCAACTATTGACTTATAAATATGTGGATCACTCGTCAAATCATTGCCTTGTTTTGACCTCTTCAAGCCTGTTATAATTGGAGTGTTTATACTATTTGCATTATGCATCTTGGCCTTTACTAATAGGTTTCTTATATATTTTACTCAGGATATATATAGGCTACCATTTGATAATGTCTTCGCTTCAACATCCAAGAAATAATTAATACATGCCATATCTTTGAGTGCAAATTCAATATCAATATCAAAAATAAGTTTAGAAGTTTTAGCTTAAGAATCTTCAATAATTAACATGTCATCTACATATACCAATATGAAAGTGGAATGCTAAGTAGTAACTCTAAAAAAGAGAGATTAGCCATACCTAATTGAGCTAAAACCAAACCTATCAACGATTATGGCAAGTCTATCAAGCTAAACTCTTTGAGCCCAAAGAGAGCATTATGCAGTCTACATACTTAATTGTTAATTATTTGTCCCTTTAATCCCAGGAGGTTGTTGCATGAAAAATTCTTCTTGTAGACTCCATTGAAGAATGCATTATTCATATAAAGCTAGTGAACCTTCCATTGTATTTTTAGGCCAAATTCAAGACTACTCTAGCTGTTGAAAACTTTACCACCAGGCTAAATGTCTAATTAAAACTAAAGGCCTCATATTGGTAAAACCCTTTAGCCACTAAACTTACTTTATATTGTCGAGTTGTCCCATCCGAATTCTCTATGACCTTAAATACCCACTTATAGCCAAGGGGTTATTTTTTAGTGAGTAAATCAACAAGAGACCATTTATTATTCTTTAATAAAGCTTTATATTAAGCTTCTATAACAACTTTCCATTTTGGAGACTTTAGTCCTTCAATGATACTAGTTGGTTCTTTGTATGCTAAGTATGCTTTTTCTTAAAAATGCCATATTTGGATTGAATAACCATGTGATGTCCAAGAAGAGATCACATGGCATTCAAATTATCTCTTATAACTTGTATACACACTTCATAATCAATAAGAATTGAAACTTATGGACCAATAGAGGTTAATTTTGGACTTTCAATAGATACTGCATTTGAATGCTAAATAAGACAGTTTGTTATATCAGAAGAAAATTTATCATGTTGAGATATAGTGTTTTCATATTTAACTAGGAATAGAAGAGGCTATTGGAATAGTTAAGATTGTATGAAATGAATTATCAGTTATGATAGGTGGAGTGGTAGAAGGAAAACATAAGGCATATTGTATTGAGGAAAATAAAAGACTTCTCTTTAGATATTGAAGATCACATCTCTAGAAATGCATATCTTGGCATTTAAAAGCCTTGTGAGAATTACTATAACATAGGAAGATTAATTTAGTATACTTAAAAGCCAATTTGTGTTTAATTTATTGAAAGCTCTATGTAGTACATCATGCACACCCAAAGAACTTGAGAAAGTCATAATAAGGTTTGGTATAAAACAATGATTTAAATAGGCATTTTACCATGTAGAACTAGGATTGGTAGTCTATTCATAAGAAAGGTAGCAATTTGAAGAGTTGTATACCATAATCTAAAAAATAATGAAGAATTAACTAGAAGAGTTAGACATGTCTTAGTCAACTTTCTTTTAGCTACTGCATTTTATGCATAAACATAAGGACATTTGATTTTGTGAGAAATTCCATCTAAGGCTAAGTAGCTTGAAATTGATTTGTACTCTCTCCTTGATCAAATTGCATAGTTTTGGTTTTGTGGCCTAAATGTAACTAAACTAATGCTTTAAATTGTAAAAATAGTGAAAGTGCATAAACATTAATTTTTAGCATGAAGATCCATGTATAGCTAGGAAAAGCATATCCATAACTAATATAGTAACTCAATCCATCTAATGATTTTCATTGGTAAAGGTCCCAAAGGTTTGATATATATAAGTTATAGGGTTTTTGCATATTTGGTTTTGTATAAATGATAAGGTAATATGGAATTTACCATAATAACATGCTTTGGCAAAATCTAAAACATTTTTATTTACTATATAAATGTTGCAAGATTTCAAAATATCTATCACTATTTTGGCAATATAATGTCTTAGCATGCAATGTTATAAGTTTAGAATGCACAGATGAGTCTAATATAATTGAATTAACATAACAACAACTTTCTTATGTTGGATGTGATCTTCATATGAGTAAGATTGAAATCATAAAATGTATATAATTTCCCTTCATCTCTGCCTTGTAAAAAAATTTTCCTTGGTGGCTTGATCTTTAACAAGACATTGATTGGGATGAAAAAACTTATTTTTCTTTGGCAAATACAATAATTGAACTAACTTGAATTGAGTTCCTTCTAAGAGAATTAAATGTTCTAGTATCTCGAATACCTATAATCTCCTATGATAATTTTAGTATTGTGATGATGGTTGTAAATCCAGTGCTTCATTCTATGACTAAGCATATATAATTTTATCTTTTTTGTCAGAAAGAACAAAGTTTGTGTTAGCCATATTCCCTCACTTGAATAGAATGTATACATTATGATAAGGGTAATTTTGAGTTCCAAGTTCAAATTGTAAAGGAAAATCAGGGTGATAAATCTTAAAGAATTAGAGAACATCCTGAATTTACAAGGTAGTGTTAGGAATACTTCTCAAACTTGTTAATATTCTATTAAGCATACTTGCATTCTTGCAATGCAAAAGTTTATATATATAAGAATTTAGGAGTTTTTCAAAATTTCTATTTCATTATAGTGTATGGTTCCCCAAAAGTTTTAAAAAGTCAATTCTATGGCAATTCCTTAGAAATACTACAAATTTTATTAAAGGACCATGGATATGTTATGGTGATTTCAATCAAGTGCTAATAAGCTTAGCTAAGCATAACTCATCATCATCCCTTCTTTGAGTAACAACATTTAAAGAACTAATAAATGAACTTGATTTTATGAATATTCGTTCACGTGGTAATTGGTTTACTTAGACAAATAATAGAATTGATGCTCATGCAGTATGGGAAAAACTAGACCATTATCTATTTAAGGACTTTGGGTTTGGTCCCTTTGAACATAGCCATGTAAATATTTTACCCATTGTAGCATAAGATCCTTGCCCTTATTGTAACAACTCCATTTTTATTATGTAACAACTCTTTTTTTCACACACACACACACACACACAGAGAGATATATATATATATATATATATATATATATATATATATATATATATATATATATATATATATATATATATCTAAAATCCCATGAAGTCATTACCTCTTTACTTCTAACTATTTAACTCATAATAACATTCAATGAAATTAACTACGCATAATTAAGGTTTATGGTATACCATTAACACTGATACAATTCTGAGTTCACATACACATCATTAATTAAAAACGTTCGTACAAAAGTCAAACACATATATGTCTACATCTTATTCATCTATATTGACTAGTTCTGGGGATACGGTGCAGGTTGTTGCACCTTCATCGGAACTTAGCCAACTCGACCCAGCGTATGCTAAAAGCCGGTCATAGAGAAAATCTGCATATTTAGACTTCTAAAAATGGTATGAAAATATAGTGAGAATTGAATCCCAGTAGATTCAACAATAAATCATAATTATCATCAATATAGCTCATCATGTCATGTTCATCTGTATAAGCTACAGCAAATGTCTTAGGTTACATGAATTCACTTTATCTATGCATATAAAAATCGTATAGTAATGACATATATGGCATGAATAACTATTTTTAGAATATCATATGATGGCTATCAACTTATTTTCATATGAAGCTACTCCGATTAGGGTGTGTACTTTCTACTCTCCAGTATGGGCTTTTCTCGCTTTGTCTGACATGGCATACTTTCTCTTTCTTTTCTCAATAACATAATCATAGTTGTAAGTAGGGCGCCCCTTACTGGTGCATCACATGGATCGCCATGTGATCGTACTCGTCTCTTTTCTTTTCTTTTCACATTAATAATCAAAAATATGATTTCAATAACAAGTATGTTCATTATACTTACATGCCATAATTTAACATCAAAGCATAATCATTACCAAAAATCATTGGTAAAATGGAATCATGCCATGAACACAATTATTTTCAAATATCACTTTATAAAATATTTTCATGTCAAAATAACACACTTAAGATGGTAAGGAGTTTATGTAATGGCAATGGCTAGGGCATGCACTAGTCATTTATTATTTTCATTTATAAGATTCTTCTTCTTTCTTAAATATTATTTTCATGTCTTCATTTTCTTTATGCTTGACCTCTAGTCACTTTCCTTCTACTTACATCATTTCCAACATATGTTCTCACAAAGATTATAGGGCATTCTTCTTCAATTTAGTTTCTATTATTACCTTATAGTTAATAAGGTTCATTTAAGGCATAAAAGTGTTGAAAATAAGCCTTACCAGCTCTCAACACAGCTTGGACGTGTTCTCTAGCACGACCATGCTCTGTGTTGTGTTGTCCCCTGATGCAGGGTTTTGTCTAGCCTGACCTTCTCAAACTAATCAGAGTATAACTCTCTTCATTTAACTCCGATTAAGGTGATCTTAGTGTCTATTTAAATATAAGACAATCCTCTAAAACCTTTATGTTGCAAAATTTTAGTGAAATCTTAAGTAATCTTGGTGTTATTACTCTTTAAAATTCAATGTTATTTCTTCTCGAGTAATTATCAATGCAATCCCTTGACGGTGGATATCAACCGAAACCAACGTCTTTATCATTAATCACTCTCTTGTTTACTTTCCTTATTGTTTACTTGATTTTATTTGCAACTATCAATCCCCCCTTTTCTAATCACATAAGGTAATACCTGTCTCTATGGGATCGACCCTTACTCCTACTACTATAGGTTAGTTTTGAGGTAAGGTATTAATTTGGGTGTACCTACGACAGTACGCACCACATATGGACAAGACAACCTATGTATAATCCTATGATGTTGCAAAAACCGAGTAAGGCTTTTGTATTCACCTCCCTAATCTGATTGCAACATCTTAGTTTTACTTTCAAATTGATTTTCAACCATAACTTTGAACTACTTGAAAATAGCAAAGGCTTTTAACTTTGCTTTGATCACATACATCCATGTATATCTTGAACATTCATATATGAAAATTAAGTAATACTAATTATCACTAATAGGTAATATAGGTGCTAAGCCCCAAATGTCAATGTAAATCACTCTAGTGGTTGATTATAATTGGTTGAGGAGAGTGAATAAGGCTATTTGTGAGCTTTTCCAAAACAACAAAATTTGCAAAAATCCAAATTTGCTTCATTCATAATACGAATATTACAAATTTTCAAGACTTTTGAAATAACTTGGGAAGAATAATGCTGAAGCCTTTGGTGCCAAATGTTGTATGGTGACAACTTATTATAAGCATTATATACTGAATTTAGAAAAACAAAAGGGAAAGTTTTAGCAACAACAACATTTTTATTCTTTAAATGAACTAGCTTAAAGTTATTAAACACATAGAGTCTTTTCCTAAGCCTCTCTTTCAAAAGAATCCAATGAGTGCCTTGTCCTTTATCATTGCATGAAAATGGGTGAAACTCAAAATAAATTGAATTGTCCTTAGCATAGCTTGAGACACTTAATAAATTTTTATTCACTAATGGCACATGTAAAAGGTATTTTAAAGTTAGAGTAGCTGTGGTAAAAGGTGAATGCGTAGTAGACTAACCAACTTTGGAGATTAAAAGGCTAGCTTGGAAAATACTGTCGCGGGTACACCAAATATAATACCTTACCTCAAAACTAACCTGTAGTAGAAGAAGTAAGGGTTGATCCCACAGATATTGGTATTATTAATTCTATTTACCTCTTGAATCATAATAATGAAAACTTTTTTCATAATACGATTTAGTAGTAGATTGAAAAAAATGAAATCACTATTAAGCACCCTAGATATCAATTAAAACAATCATGGGAATAAGAATGGATGAATAATCAATACTTAATTAAAATTGACATAATAAACTCAAATCAACATCTCACAATGCATAAAATATCCTTGAGGTTTCAATCTTCCTCAACCAATAAAAAGGTAACTAGCCATGCAGGGCTATAAGAAAACTTAGAGAAGAAAAGAAGAAGATTAAGAATTTGATCCTTGGATGATTGGATGATCTTTCTATCCTTATTTTCCCTCTTATTTATAGGTTGGAAGAGTCCTAAATGAAGTATGATTGCTTCTAGGTCAGTTCCTGGGATTTTGGGCTTCAATTGGGGTCAAAAAGGGCTTAAAATCGCACTTTTTTCTGTAGTGGAAGGGGAACACCGCGGTGCTACGAACATCATCCACCAGCCAGTTACGTAATATTGCAGCACTATAAGATTTCAAAAATTTACAAAAGTGGTCAACATAAAAGGTTTATCCTTGTCTCTTAACTTTACATAACTGCTAGAATCACTTTAATCGAAGCAAATGTAAGGGAGATATACCCAAATTAGTGACCAAAGGTCAGGATTCATCCTGTTGCATTGCGATTCTGAATTTCAAGCTCTATAACGCTCTGAAATCTCCCGAATTAGAAAAAGTGCTCAGCATAAAAGTTTTAGATTATTGTCTTATATTTTCCCAAGCACTTTATTTACTTTGATTAGAGTTCATATGTTGGAGATATAGTCTAATTAATTTTGAAAGGTCTAGAATTGCTGCAATTCAGCATTTTTCCATTAATTCATTATCTTTTTCTCCTTTTTTTCTTCTTCCTTTGTTCCTACAACACAAATCACAAAACTAAGCTAATTCCTAGTCATATTTTACTTAAATAAATAAAAAAGTAAGTTTGAAAGTATTAAACTCATGCTTAATTGTGAACACATCAAATACCCCCACACTCAACATTTTGGTTTATTACCAAGCTTTTTCTTCGTAACATGAAAATATACTCAAGAAAATTTTTAAAAAGTCATAACCATGCACAAGATTAACTCAAATGCAATCCATTATTTTATTCTCCTAAATCCCGAGTGTGTGTGTGTTTTGGGTTAATAAATTTTCTTTATCCGGATGAGTTTATATATCTCAAAATTTTGGGTGAGGATCTCTTATTAATTTAGGATTTCCATAGGCTTATTTTTCATGTAACTCCCACTAATGTAAGTCAAAACTATCTCTATGATCAATAAGGCTTTATTTAGCTTGTAATGTGGCCGGGGTATAAGATATGATAGAGGATATAATTTTAGGCTCAATCACCTAGCACTACATGATTAATTCTGATCTTTTTAGATTTTTCAAGCTTGAGGAATCTTCTCCCATACTCATTTTCTTGCTTCAACTGAATTTAATTCATTCTTTTCCTTAGTTCTCTACTATATATTTTTTTTCTTTCGCCCACTACATATGCTTTCATCATTTTTTGAATTTTCTCTTTTCTTTGGATTTTCATTTTCTTTCCTTGCCCATCCTTCCACCATTTTGTCAATCAAACTCTACAAAACAAATATTCAGAAAAATAATCAAAGTGAGTGAAAAGGGTCAAAAATAAGGATATTAATCACAAAATTTGGCTTTTGGCTAATTTGTGAATAAAGAAAGTTCATTAAGCTCAAAATAGAGGAACTAAGAATAATTTGTAACGACCATTTTTTTATGTGATTACGCATTAGACTATTATTTTACCAAAAGATATGCATCTTGTATTTATATACATACAAAAGTTACATACATCAAAGATTAGTAGCGTACATACATATGTAAACCGAAGTACTACGCATACATCCCAAAAAAGCAAAGTACTAAATGGTTACATCAAAACAATGGGGTTAGCCTATTTACATCATCAGAACTATATACATAACATTATCCTACTATCCCTCCCCTAGTCGTCACCCCTGGGGTACTGCTGGTGGAAGAGGCAGTCCAAGAGCAAGAATCTCTACCATGTTAATAACCAGTAGGTTTACTATAATAGTGAACTGTCCTAAGTAGGGGACATTCACGGTCTAGAGCTCTAAAAGGATGGTCAGCACCACGAACGACATCTCTACTGATCTGAACATAACATCAAATAACATAATGAGATATAAAAATCTCAGCAAGGTCAACATCCAATAAATACAAGCATAATGAAATACTTACATGTTATGTTCAACTCTATAAGTTACAGAAAACATTTTCTCTTTCTTACAATAAAGGTATAGTAAAATATATACAAACCTTTTATAGGTTATGCATCAATATCAGGCATGATACATGAAATATGCATTAATAGGATACTTGTACAACTGTTCATGGCTCATACATCGCTCATAGTGGCTTATCATCTGGAAATCTCTCTCAATTTCAAAACTTAATGTGGCATGAGCCTTACCCCTACAGCTACTCACCCACTATTGAGTACCTTTGGTCAGAGCGGTCTTTTCCACATTGACCACTCTAGGCTATAAGGCGTCCCCTATCCCAGTACCGTATCCAAGCCACGACCCTTGAGTCGCCTTACCTCCATAAGGTGCCGCATGCCGCTGGGTCAACTTAGTAGGTAAAGGTCATCTTGGACTTGTCAGCCTCCTCAATACAATAAAAGAGACACTTGTTGCCAGGCCACCCAACTTTAGAGAAGATCATCCTGAACGTTAGTCGCCTCAATACAACAAGGTGATGCCTGTTGCCAAGCCACCCTACTTCAGAGAGAGTCCTCCTAACCAAGCTTATGTCTTTTACATGTTTTTACAGCCACTTAATTCAACAAAAAGCATACATATTAATAATCATCACGAGCATAAACCACATTCATTCTCATGCATGCCATAACAATTTCATCATGTATAAACATACATGCTCATGCATTATTTCCTACTATTCACACATCAATTACTCACTTATGGATGCACGTACAAGTGATCTATAACATTCAATTATAATATTCAAGCATCATTCCTTCATTATTACATAATTAATTCAATGAGCATACATAATCAATTAGATATTGCATATTTCTTTTAACAAACATGACTCATAAAACTCCCATTATCATTCCAAAAATAATGATGATTAACTAGGATTTAAAAAGGGAACAGAAATCACTGAAAAAGGGTGATACAGCATCAAGCACGACCGTGCTTCATGCCCATGTTTACCCCTAGTGCTTCCCTCACAATGTGGCCGTATTTCTCACAGTACCGCACCAAGCACGGCTTGGCCGTGTCACCAACCACGACTCTATTCTAGCTGTGTTCTTCATTTTATACCTCCAACCCAGAGCACAGTCGTGCTCTGGGCACGAAACTCACAAAATTCTCTCTTTTTCTCCCAAACCATCCAAGGAAATCAGCCAACAATTATACAACCGTTTTAGGCATGAAAAACCTAATTTTTCCACAGCATATGACCACTAAAAACATGGATTTAATCTAAAAACTAACCACACAAAATTTTTCCTAAATTACTACCTTATGCATATAAGTGAACAACAGCCATCAATGCCATAAATGACCCATCAAAAGTTCTATCTACCCTTCTAACATACTTTAATACACACATACAAGTCAGCCATCAAGTCATCCAACAAAAAATTCATAAAAGAGGATGTTGATCTTACCTTTTCTTTCTCCCAAAAAGATTCTCTCACTAAGTTCAACTGAGTTTCTCACTTTAGAAATCTCCACCAAATTGCATATTTTCCCCCAACCATTAGCTTTCCATGGAAACTTATGAATATACATGGGTTAGAGAAGATCAAGAGTCCCAAAGCTTACCTCTTCTCCTTGGATTTCAGCTCTTTCTCTTTACCTTCCTTCCTCTATCTCTCTTCATCTCTTCCTTTTTCTTTTTTCTCTTTTCTCTCTTTCTGTCATGGGTTCTTCTGCTTTCTCTTGGCTAGCTGGTGACTTGCTTTAGCAAGTCAACAAGAAACCTTATTTTAATGTTAGCTTCTCCAAGAAGTTTCTCCTTTCTTAACTATTGACATTCCCATACTTAAGTATTTCAAAATTGCCACTCCATGACAATGGAACTATTTAGTTAGCTAAGGCATTGTTTGGTTGAAGGAAAACTCACCAAGTATTTAATTCCTTCTTGAGATAGATTCCAATGGATTTTAGTGCAACTTTCTTCATAGCTCCTCATCTCTATTTTTACTACCCAAATATGGCCTTGCAAATAAAGAAATTACTATCTCTTTCTTGAACATCTCTTCAAAAAAAATGAGAAATTTCTTATTAAATATTCACAATTATTTCCTTATAATTACCCCCATTTAATTCTTTTTAATCCTTTCCTAATATTCCATTTTGTGAATATAATTAACAAATTTCTGGGTATTACACTTCTCCCCCCTTAAAAGGAATTTTGTTCTCAAAATTCAAGAATTTTACCTATCCTCAAGTAATTACAGATAAGAGTGCCTCATATCTTCCTCTCTTTCCCATATAGCTTCTTCTTCTGATAGCCCTTTCCACAACACCTTCACCAGCAGAACGGATTTATTATGTAGCTATTTCATACTTCGATCCAAAATTATAACAGGCTCTGATTGATAAGTCGGGTCCTCCATCACTGCTACTTCCTCTTCCTGAATCACATGTAACGAATCTAGCAAATATCTGCAGAGTTGAGAGACATGAAACACATTGTGTAGATTGGATAGTCTTGGGGGTAAAGCTATTTGATATGCCGAGGGCCCAACTTTCTTGAGTATCTAGTAAGGTCCTATATAACGTGGGCTCAATTTTTTTTCATAGCTCGACCAATTCCAATGGTCTGAGAAATCTTTAAAAATACGTGTTCCCCTTCTTGAAAATACAAAGGCTTCTTCCTCTGGTCATAGTAACTTTTTTGACGACTCTGGGCAGTCTGCATTCTGTCTTGTATCATTCGTATCTTCTCCGTAGTATGCTGGACTAGCTCAGGACCCAACAACTTCCTTTCACCTACTTCATACCAAAATAGAGGCAATTTGCACCTTCTACCATACAAAGCTTCATACGGTGCCATCCCAATACTCGCATGGTAACTGTTATTGTAAGCAAACTCCATTAAAGGGAGATACTTATCCCAATCTTTTCCTTGATCTAAGGTGCATGCTCGTAACATGTCTTCCATCATTTTTATTGTTCTTTTGGTCTGACCGTCTGTTTGTGGATGATACACAGTACTAAATCGTAATTTAGTACCGAAGGCCTCGTGTAAAGCTTTCCAAAATCTAGAAGTAAATCTAGGATCTCAATAAAAAACGATGCTACTTGGAATTCCATGCAATCAGACAACCTCCTTTACATAAAGATGTGTCAGTTTATCCAGCGAGTAATTAATTCTTATAGGTAAAAAGTGTGCAGATTTTGTCAATCTATCAACTATTACTCATATGGCATCATAACCAGCCAAAGTCTTGGACAAACCAGCCACAAAGTCCATAACAATGCCATCCCATTTCCATTCAAGAATCTCTAAGGACTGTAATGTCCTAGAAGGACTCTGATGTTCAATCTTGACTTTCTGACAAGTTAAGCATTTTGCTACATACTCCACTATGTCTCTCTTTGTAACATCCCGTAATTTTTAGATATTTTCCTTAGAAATTCTTCACCTTACATATATGTATAGAAATGTTCTAATATTAATGGAATAGGTAAAGAAAGAAAATCTAAGAGGAAATATTAGAAATAAACATGCTAAAGAAAGGTGAAATTCTTAGGTAAAGAAAGATAAATTTTTGTGCAGTAAGTAAAGGTCTTAAAATTTCAAGAATATCGAATTAGGGTAATTTTTCTTAATTTAAGAGCAAAAGTTACTAAGTTTAGTATCTCCACCCGTAATTGGGCTTTAACCTATGGACAATTCATATAGAATTTTTCTACTTCACATGAATTTTTAGCAAGCCAATAGGAAAGCCCAAGGAAGAAATAAAACATAGACTTGAACTAGGATATAGAATTGGACCGGTAACCCAAAAATCATGAAAATGTGACCAAGCCCATTATGAAAGGTAGAATTTTAACCAAAGTAAAGAAAATGGGCAAGAATGAGCTCAAACCCAAGAGAAAAAATAAAAATAAAAATAAAATTGAAGTGATGAAATAATGGTGCAATCAAGATTAAGTGACATGGCATTAAGACAAAAATGTAGCAAGTGGTATGATTCTACATTCATCATTTTGGCAAGTGGCATGATAATACAAGGATTTAGGACAAAAACATCTATATCCTACATTCATAATTTTAGCAAGTGGGTAATAATACATAGCATTATGACAAAACATCATTATCCTACACGAATAATTTTAGTTAAGTAAGGGAAATTCAAGGGCTAGAAATTTGCCACTTAAAAAGGCAAATCTATCATACTTGATTAAGACAAAAGAAAAAGGAAATGAATCCCTAAATCAAAGGGATCTTGTCCCATATCTTAAGAACATATCATCATAATTTTCAAAATACAAATCTCCTTTTCCTATGCATATCTTGACTAAGGAAGAGGAAGACAAGAACATAAGTTGTTTGTTTTCCAAAAATTCAACAAAGTGTATCCTAATTGTGATAAGGTAGACCCATGATCATGAAAGGTGAATTATTTGGTGGTCTATATAAGAAAACCCACCCTTACAACATTAGAATTTCGTCCAAGTGAGGGAGAGCAAAAATAGAAGCAAGGTAGAGTGAGGAAAGGAGAGGAAGAAAGGAAGAAAGAGGAAGGAGAAATCTAAGGGACTAAGTGCTCCAAGTAAGTTTAACAATATTTCTTTTTGAAGAAAACCTTTGAAACTCATAATATTTATATGAGATTTTGATCTTAGAACTTTGATGATTGGTTATGGATGTTGCTATATCATGTTACATATTGATCTTGCATGTGATGTATGTTTGAATACTTTGGTCGGTGTAGATAGTTCTGCATGGGTATGGCTATGGTTGACAGAATTTTAAGCTTCGGTATTTTAATTTTTGGGAACAATCTATAAGGAATTAAAATAAATGGTTAACATAAGAATTAAAGATATATGTGTCACGGATTTTTACTCACTGGAATCATTCCATTTGGAGTCTATATGAGGTAGCTATGGTCTGATTAGTAGTCAAAGGTCAGAAAATGAATCATCGGGGAAGAATATGTTAGGATAGCTTCGGTAATTTAATTTCTGGGAACTATTGGTAGGGAATTAAAATAAATAGTTAACATACGAATTAAAGATATGTGTGTCATTGATTTTTAGCCACTGGAAGCATTCAATTTGGAGTCCACATGTGGTAGATATGGTTCGATTACTATGCCAAGGTCAGAAAATGGTTCATCAGGGAAGATTATGTTAGGACAGCTTTGTATTTTAATTTCTGGGAATTATATGTATGTAATTAAAATAAATGGTTAACATGAAAGTTATATATCTATGTCTCATGGAAATATACCCACTGGAATTATGCAATTTGGAGTTCATATGAGGTAGATATGATTCGATTAGTAAGCAGAGGTCAGAAAATGTTTATTCAGGGAAGAGTATGTTATTAATGCTTTAGTTTTTGAATTTCTGAGAATATTCTGTAGGGAATTAAAATAGCGCGCCAACATAACAATTATAGATATATGGCTCATGGAGTTTTACCAACTGGAATAACTCAATTTGGAGTTCCAATTTGGGAGATATGGTCTAATTAGTCAGTAAAGGTCAGAACCTATCCGAGAGGAACTATCCTGTACTTTGAGGGAGTAATATCACCTTCGTTTCTTAATTGTTCTCTACAATGTTCAACATAATAGTTTTAGATAATTGTTTTATCTTGAAATGGACACCAAGATCACCTACATCAGAGTTAAATTGAGGGAGTTATGCTCTGATTAGTAAGAGAAGGTTAGATAGGATGAAAACCTGCATCAAGAAAAATAAAGGAATAAAATTAGTATTTAAAAGAAGATGAATCTTAATAAATGACTAGTATAGCCATAGCCATTGCCATTGTATGAACTTCTTACCATCTTAAGTATGAAATTTTGACATGGAAATATTTTATGAAGTGATATTTGAAATGGTTATGTTCATGGCATGATTACCAATGATTTATGGTAATAGTTATATTTTGATGAACATACTTGTTATTGAAAGCATATTTTTGGCTATCATTGTGAAAAGAAAAAAAATAAGCACGGTCACATGGCAATCCGTGTGGTGCACCAGTAGGGGACGCCCTACCAACGGTTATGATCATGATAATGAGAAAAGAAAGAGAAAGTAGGCCATGTTGGACGGAGCGAGAAAAGCCCGTACCGGAGAGTAGAGGATACTCACCCTGACTGGGGTAGCTTGAAATGAGAATAAGATGATGGCCATCATATGATATTTTGAAAATAGTTAATCCTGTCATACATATCATTATAGTATGATTCTTATGTGCATAGATATAATGCATTCATGTGACCAAAGATATTTTCTGTAGTTTATACAGCTGAACATGACGTGATGAGCTTTACTGATGATAATTTATTGTTGAACTTACTGGGATTTAATTCTCACTATATTTCCATATCATGTTCAGAAAATTATTTATGCAGCTTTTGTTTCTAAGGCTCTGGCTTTTAGTGCACATTGGATGGAGTTACTTTATATTGGGTAGATTTCAGAATCAAATAAGATGTTTGTGGTTGAGTTGGCTCAGATCCCGGTGAAGGTGCAACCACCCGCACCTGTATCTCCGGAATTGGTCAACCAAAATAAACAAGATGTAAATATCTATGTGTTTGATATGTTATACATCTGTTTTGATTAATGACATGTATGTGAACTCAATATTGTATAATAATAAAGGAAAAAAAAAAGGTTGTTACATAATTGGTATCAGAGGAGGTCGATCCTAGATGGCCAGTGGGTGGTTGGTTATCTGAATCGATCTTATAGTATCTTGAGTATGTTGTGGTAGTGTTGTGTAGGGGATCAGTGATTTCATATAGGTAGAAAATTACTAGTGTTTCCTATCTATATGCCGAGGTGGTGTTATGGCTGCTGTTAAATTTTTTTTTAAAAAAAAAAAAAACTATTGGGCTTGATCACCTCAATAGTAGCATAACTTTATTTTTGCCACAGTAGGAAATGGCACCACTAAGGAGGAATTCCGTAAAAAATGCGGAGGAAATCTTGCACAACCTTGCCACGGTAATTTGAGAATTTAATATTGATTTACTCCTTAGAACCCAATTAGTATCTATAACCTTATATAGAATGATATCAATTGAAAAAAAAAATTTAGTTACAAGACTTGTTAGACAAGGGATTTAAATGCCCTAGTATTTTTATTTGGAGTGCTCTAGTTCTATCTGTGAAAAAGAAAGATGGATCACTATGACTATGCATAGATTATAGACAGTTGAATAAGGTGACAATGTAAAATAGAAACCCATTAGCTCGTATAGATTACCTGTTTGACCAGTTATAAGTTGTTCAATATTTTTCCACAAATAGATTTGGGATATGAGTAACATTAATTAGGGATAAGAGAAGAGGATGTAGGACTTATTATGGGCATTATGAGTTCTTGGTAATGCATTTAAATTGACAAATCTTTAGCTGCATTAATAGATTTAATGAATAGTAATTAGGTCATCCCTGGAATAATTTGTTATTATATATATGGATGATATACTAGAATATTTCAAAAGTTTAGAGGATCATAAGAAACATTAAAAGATAGTTTTACCAACTCTAAAGGAGTATGGTTGGTAAATATGGTATACAAGTAGAGTCTAAGAAAGTAAAAGTAGTACAATAATAGCTACGTTTTACTACATTTAAAGATGAAGATCCAAATCCAATTTACGCTTCCTGCGGTTATCTGCCGTCCATTCTATTGGAGTAATAGTTAGATCAGGTACATGAACATAGGCTTGTAAAGCATCAATCAACTCCTCAGCATTTGAAGCTGAGATGAGAATTTGTCGTGCTGAGTGTGAGATAAACCTCTGTTCCACAACTTGATCTAGAAAAGATAACAAACCATCAAAGAAGTTATTAACATTTAACAAACCTATCGGTTTGTGATGCATATTCAGTTGTGCCCAAGAGACTATTTGGAAAATCTCCTCTAGAGTACCAAAACCACCTGGGAAGGAAATGAAGGCGTCAGCATTGCTCATCATTCTAGCAATGCGTTCATGCATGGAAACTACCCTATATTCTTCCCCAATTGTCTTCCCTATATTGCTGGATGTAGCTAGAGCTGTAGGAATAATACCTAAAACTTGGCATCCCCCTGCATGTGCAGCTGTAGCCACACACCCCATTAACCCACAGTTACCTCCACCATACACTAAATAAATTTTTCTCCTAGCCAGCACCATACCCAGATTTTGTGCTGCTTTAACATACTCCTCATCTTTTCTAGGACTAGAACCACAAAAGACACAGATATTTCGAAACTGACGGAATGCGGTTCCCTCTATAATTTCTATTACCTTAACTTTGAGTATAGACAAAGATACTAATGTAAGTATTTATAGAACTCAGAGAAGGGCATATTTATAATAGCCATGCGAATAGGCCGGGTATTATTAGAACAACTATGTGAGTGATTGGTGGATATCAGCTAAATTAAAGGTAAAAACAAAAAATTCAAAAATGACGGCAAGCATGTATATGTACAGTAGTATGACTGTGACCCATATTAAGCACATAAAGAGCATAAGATAAGATATCACTAGAAATCTGTCTTTATCTTGTTGTCTTTGATGAAGCATTGATGTTTTGATTATTGTAGAAAAATTGTAGGTGATAGCCGTCATTGAAAAAAAATAAAAAAAAATGCAATCAAATGATTTATTTTGTATTCTCAATATTTTTGCCAGTCGACTATCAGTATTATTAAGTCGACTAGCTATTTTGAGAAATTTTAATTTGGACTGGTTAATTTATAGTTGATTGATGACATCTATTTTGAAGCAATCAACTGCATCCTACTAGTTAGCTACATATTCTTTGATTTTCACAGACTTTTATAAGCTCAGAAATGTTTCTTTTTCCATGTGATATCTTTCCACCGAATACCAATAGATTTAAAGTAGATTCTGACACATATATTCAAAATTTGCGGCCACCGATTTTTGCTAAAATCATAGATAGATTTTGTTTACAGATTTTCAAGAATTGCGGCCACCGATTTTAATATTTTTCAATGCTTTGTCAAAATTTTTGACTTTCGCTTTTGGCACCATTCTCTATTATGCTTTTCGTCTGTTTCACTCATTAACAGTTGGCATTAAATGCAAGGTTATTTTCCCTCATTACAATTAAAGATAATTTCTTCCTTTGAAACTTAGTTATTATGGTGTCTAAGTTGTTAATAGGTTAAAGTAATGAAAGGTTTGAAAAGAATGGACGGATGATGGTCTTATGATGTTTTGACGAATGTAATCAAGAGAATTAGTGGTGTTGAAGATCTTGAAGAATAAAATATAGGAAGTAGGATTTAAATTAGTCTTTGAACTCTTAATTTGGAAATATAGAGAATATTCTGAGAACCATGTCCGAAAGTACTATAAGTGATCAAGATATTTGTGTTAAAGGATTATATCATGCTAAATTGAGTCTAGTATCGAGGATTTAAATTATGTTGGAATTCAGAATTCATGTATGCGTAATTGTTCGGAAAAATCTTCTTGAAATGATTGGGTGAATTAAATGGGATTGACATAAGTTAGATTGAGGTGCTTTTGGAGATGATAAAAGAAATAATTGAAACTTTTGACAAAGAGTTTAATGGTGTTAATAAGTTGGTATATAATTACTGTGATGAGGTAAGTTGGAATTATTAGACATGTATCAATGGTACATAAATGTTATTAAAGGTTTGAAGAATTCAGTGCAACGTATGTTTAACATATTGATTAAAGGATTTGAGGATAAAAATAGATGATAGAGTAAGACAATGATATTCAGGGGATGATATTGATATATGAAAAAAAAATGACTTGATAGAAGTATAGAATAAGAAAAGATAGTTACCCAATATGAAGGTGAGTATGTTCCTTTATGTGTGTGTTTTCTTATATCGACCCATAGATATATCCATGCGGGTTAGAGGATATAAATTGAAGAACTTATGAGTGAAAGAAATCCTTATGGTTAAGTTATAAGGCAAAATCACTCAAGTGAATAGACATATTAAAAAGTAAAGATGTTATACATAAAAGATATCCCTAATTATTTAGGTAATGAGCTTGGTAACTCTAAATAATGCTTTAATTTCATTCCTTACATGTGGTAGGATGGATTGAAATTCGGGGACCGAATTTCTTAAGGGGGGAAGAATGTAACATCCCGTAATTTTTAGATATTTTCCTTAGAAATTCTTCACCTTACATATATGCATAGAAATGTTCTAATATTAATGGAATAGGTAAAGAAAGAAAATCTAAGAGGAAATATTAGAAATAAACATGCTAAAGAAAGGTGAAATTCTTAGGTAAAGAAAGATAAATTTTTGTGAAGTAAGTAAAAGTCTTAAAATTTCAAGAATATCGAATTAGGGTAATTTTTCTTAATTTAAGAGCAAAAGTTACTAATTTTAGTATCTCCACTCGTAATTGGGATTTAACCTATGGACAATTCATATAGAATTTTTCTACTTCACATGAATTTTTAGCAAGCCAATAGGAAAGCCCAAGGAAGAAATAAAACATAGACTTGAACTAGGATATAGAATTGGACCGGTAACCCAAAAATCATGAAAATGTGACCAAGCCCATTATGAAAGGTAGAATTTTAACCAAAGTAAAGAAAATGGGCAAGAATGAGCCCAAACCCAAGAGGAAAAATAAAAATAAAAATAAAATTGAAGTGATGAAATAATGGTGCAATCAAGATTAAGTGACATGGCATTAAGACAAAAATGTAGCAAGTGGTATGATTCTACATTCATCATTTTGGCAAGTGGCATGATAATACAAGGATTTAGGACAAAAACATCTATATCCTACATTCATGTTTTATTTCTTCCTTGGGCTATCCTATTGGCTTGCTAAAAATTCATGTGAATGTGACCAAGCCCATTCATCAAAGTTCTAAGATCAAAATCTCATATAAATATTATAAGTTTCAAAAGTTTTCTTCAAAAAGAAATATTGTTAAACTTACATGGAGCACTTAGTCCCCTAGACTTCTCCTTCCTCTTTCTTCCTTTCTTCCTCTCATTTCCTCACACTACCTTGCTTCTATTTTTGCTCTCCCTCACTTGGACGAAATTCTAATGTTGTAAGGGTGGATTTTCTTATATAGACCACCAAATAATTCACCTTTCATGATCATGGGTCTACCTTATCACAATTAGGATACACTTTGTTGAATTTTTGGAAAACAAACAACTTATGTTCTTGTCTTCCTTTTCCTTAGTCAAGATATGCATAGAAAAAGGAGATTTGTATTTTGAAAATTATGATGATATGTTCTTAAGATATGGGACAAGATCCCTTTGATTTAGGGATTTATTTCCTTTTTCTTTTGTCTTAATCAAGTATGATAGATTTGCCTTTTTAAGTGGCAAATTTCTAGCCCTTGAATTTTCCTTACTTAACTAAAATTATTTGTGTAGGATAATGATGTTTTGTCAACAAAGTGTATCCTAATTGTGATAAGGTAGACCTATGATCATGAAAGGTGAATTATTTGGTGGTCTATATAAGAAAACCCACCCTTACAACATTAGAATTTCGTCCAAGTGAGGGAGAGCAAAAATAGAAGCAAGGTAGAGTGAGGAAAGGAGAGGAAGAAAGGAAGAAAGAGGAAGGAGAAATCTAAGGGACTAAGTGCTCTAAGTAAGTTTAACAATATTTCTTTTTGAAGAAAACCTTTGAAACTCATAATATTTATATGAGATTTTGATCTTAGAACTTTGATGATTGGTTATGGATGTTGCTATATCATGTTACATATTGATCTTGCATGTGATGTATGTTTGAATACTTTGGTCGGTGTAGATAGTTCTGCATGGGTATGGCTATGGTTGACAGAATTTTAAGCTTCGGTATTTTAATTTCTGGGAACAATCTATAAGGAATTAAAATAAATGGTTAACATAAGAATTAAAGATATATGTGTCACGGATTTTTACCCACTGGAATCATTCCATTTGGAGTCCATATGAGGTAGCTATGGTCTGATTAGTAGTCAAAGGTCAGAAAATGAATCATCGGGGAAGAATATGTTAGGATAGCTTCAATAATTTAATTTCTGGGAACTATTGGTAGGGAATTAAAATAAATAGTTAACATAAGAATTAAAGATATGTGTGTCATTGATTTTTAGCCACTGGAAGCATTCAATTTGGAGTCCACATGTGGTAGATATGGTTCGATTACTATGCCAAGGTCAGAAAATGGTTCATCAGGGAAGATTATGTTAGGACAGCTGTTGTATTTTAATTTCTGGGAATTATATGTATGTAATTAAAATAAATGGTTAACATGAAAGTTATATATCTATGTATCATGGAAATATACCCACTGGAATTATGCAATTTGGAGTTCATATGAGGTAGATATGATTTGATTAGTAAGCAGAGGTCAGAAAATGTTTATTCAGGGAAGAGTATGTTATTAATGCTTTAGTTTTTGAATTTCTGAAAATATTCTGTAGGAAATTAAAATAGCACGCCAACATAACAATTATAGATATATGGCTCATGGAGTTTTACCAACTGGAATAACTCAATTTGGAGTTCCAATTTGGGAGATATGGTCTAATTAGTCAGTAAAGGTCAGAACCTATCCGAGAGGAACTATCCTATACTTTGAGGGAGTAATATCACCTTCGTTTCTTAATTTTTCTCTACAATGTTCAACATAATAGTTTTAGATAATTGTTTTATCTTGAAATGGACACCAAGATCACCTACATCAGAGTTAAATTGAGGAAGTTATGCTCTGATTAGTAAGAGAAGGTTAGATAGGATGAAAACCTGCATCAAGAAAAATAAAGGAATAAAATTAGTATTTAAAAGATGAATCTTAATAAATGACTAGTATAGCCATAGCCATTGCCATTGTATGAACTTCTTACCATCTTAAGTAAGAAATTTTAACATGGAAATATTTTATGAAGTGATATTTGAAATGGTTATGTTCATGGCATGATTACCAATGATTTATGGTAATAGTTATATTTTGATGAACATACTTGTTATTGAAAGCATATTTTTGGCTATCATTGTGAAAAGAAAAGAAATAAGCACGGTCACATGGAAATCCGTGTGGTGCACCAGTAGGGGACGCCCTACCAACGGTTATGATCATGATAATGAGAAAAGAAAGAGAAAGTGGGCCATGTCGGACAGAGCGAGAAAAGCCCGTACCGGAGAGTAGAGGATACTCACCCTGACCGGGGTAGCTTGAAATGAGAATAAGTTGATGGCCATCATATGATATTTTGAAAATAGTTAATCCTGTCATACATATCATTACAGTAGGATTCTTATGTGCATAGATATAATGCATTCATGTGACCAAAGATATTTTCTGTAGTTTATACAGCTGAACATGACGTGATGAGCTTTACTGATGATAATTTATTGTTGAACTTACTGGGATTTAATTCTCACTATATTTCCATATCATGTTCAGAAAATTATTTATGCAGCTTTTGTTTCTAAGGCTCTGGCTTTTAGTGCACATTGGATGGAGTTACTTTATGTTGGGTAGATTTCAGAATCAAATAAGATGTTTGTGGTCGAGTTGGCTCAGATCCCGGTAAAGGTGCAACCACCCGCACTTGTATCTCCGGAATTGGTCAACCAAAATAAACAAGATGTAAATATCTATGTGTTTGATATGTTATACGTCTGTTTTGATTAATGACATGTATGTGAACTCAATATTGTATAATAATAAAGGAAAAAAAAGGTTGTTACACTCTTTATTCCTGGCCACCAAAATGATCACTTTAAATCTTGATACATCTTTGTGGTTCCCAGATGGATAGCATATTTACTCTAATGTCCTTCATCCAAAAAATTTGTCTTCAAGTCTTCCCCCTGAGGCACACACATTCTTCCTCGATAGAGGATGATTCCTTCTTTGGCCTTCGTGAAGTCTGGTGAATTTTGTTTATTCTGAAGAAAAGGATCTCATTCTTGCGCTTCCTTAATTTGCATCTTCAAATCATATTCCACTTGTAGCTCACCAATAATCAAACTTCTAGGAGTAGTTACTACCGACAACCTCAAATTCATGAATTCTTCAATCAAGTTCATATCCTTATGAGCATATGACTCAAATGCAGCGACTTTCGGCTTAACGCATCTGCCACCATGTTCGCTTTCCCTAGGTGGTATTTTAGTTCAAATTTGTAATCATTAATAAATTACATCCATCTCTTATGTCTCATATTCAATCCCTTCTGATCGAAAAGATATTTTAAACTTTTGTGATCACTGTACACTTCAAACACCGCGCCGTATAGATAGTGTCGCCAAATCTTCAAGACGAACACTATAGCAGCCAACTCTAAATCATGAGTAGGATAGTTTTCTTCATGCGACCTTAGCTATCTAGAGGCATAGACAACTACTCTACCTTCTTGCATCAAAACACATCCTAGTCCCTTCTTAGAAGTTTCCATATAAACTTCAAAGCAGCCGGAGGGATTTGGGAGAATCAAGACAGAAGGTGTAGCAAGCCGAGTCTTAAGCTCCCGAAAACTATTTACGCATTCTGAAGTCCATTTGATTAAACTTCCTTTTCGCGTCAATCTGGTCAAGGGTAATGCTATTTGCAAAAAACCTTGTATGAACCTTCTGTAATACCCAACTAGACCTAGAAAGCTTCTAATTTCAGTTACTATCTTTGGTCTTTCCCACTTGAGAATAGCTTATTTTTTGCTAGGATCTACTGACACACCATCCTTTGACACCACATGCCCTAGAAATTTAACTTCTTGCATCCAGAACTCGCATTTCTCCAATTTAGCAAAAAGTTTCTTTTCCTTCAAAACTTGAAGCACTAATCGAAGATGATGTTCATGCTCTTCCATATTCCTCGAGTAGATTAGAATATCGTCAATGAAGACTACTATGAACTGATCTAAATAGGATCAAAATATTTGATTCATGTAGTCCATGAAGACTGCAGGTGCATTGGTAACTCCAAACGGCATGACCAGGAACTCGTAACACCCGTATCGAGATCTGAAAGCTGTTTTAGGGATATCTTCTTCCTTTACTCAAATCTGATGATAACCTAATCTCAGATCTATTTTAGAGAAAATAGTTGCCCCCTTAAGCTGATCTAGCAAATCATCTATTCTTGGTAACGGATACTTATTCTTGATAGTCACCTTGTGGAGCTATCTGTAGTCAATACATAACCTCAAACTTCCATCCTTCTTCTTTACAAAAGTACTAGAGCTCCCCAAGGCGAAAAGCTGGGTCAGATAAAATTCTTTTCCAAAAGATCTTCAATTTTCTTCTTAAGCTCTTTTAATTCCACAGGAGCCATTCGATATGGTGTAATAGAGATAGGAGTTGCCCTTGGTACCAATTCAATAGAAAATTTCACTTCCAGCTTAGGTAGCTGTTTAGTAATTTCTAAAGGAAAGACTTCCAAAAAATCACAAACTACCGAGACCTTGACCAGCACTTGCTTAGCCTCCATATTGAGGGTACATAAAAAAGTACCGCCTAAATCGTCATGAACTAATTTTCTCTAAAGTTTGTTGATCTATTCATCTTTACTTTTAAGTTTCTCATCAGGTTCTAAACGAAAAACCAGAGTCTTCGCATAACAGTCCAAGAGAATCTGGTTACTGCTAAGTCAGTCCATCCCCATAATCACATCTATATCTTCTAATGGTAAAAAAATAAGATTCACGATAAAGGATCTGCCATATACTTCGAATGGACAATTATAAACTGAAGAGGTGCTTACTTTCCCTCCCGTAGGGGTTAACACAATCAACTCAAATATCAATTCAAACACACAGCAAAGTAGTCTCCCAATACAAGCATATGATATAAAAGAATGACTGGCACCAGAATCAAAAAGCACAATTAGAGGATAGCCGTGGAGATAGCACGTACCTTGAATTAAATCAAGAGATTGTTTCACTTCGGTCCCACTCAAAGTAAAAACTCTTCCCTTAATGGGCTGAGTCTGCTCGATCTTCTTCCCATCCTTTAGGGGACACCGGCGAGCTATATGCCCTTTCTACCCACATTGGAAACAAGTAACTAAGTTCTGGAGACAAGGTCTATTCCTATGATGTCAACCACACGTCTTGCATTCGTTTCCAATGCCTTTATGCACCGAAGATCTAGCCCTTATGGCCAAGGGTTTCTTGCCTGCAGTTGTGTTTCTTCCCCTAACAAAACGATCCAGAGCTAAGAATTCTCTCTTTCTCTTCCATGGTGCCCGTCTATCCTTCTCTTCTTCTACTGCGTTCAAACTCTTTTCCAGCAACCGACACTTGTTAATCAAGGGAACAACCTCGCGAATTTCCAAGGCTACTACTGCATTACAGATTTGTGGATTTAGACCAGCTTTAAACTTAACAGCCTTTTAAGATTCATCTGGATTGTATTTCAGATAAGACGAGAACTTGGCTAACTCCTCAAATCTTGTAATGTACTAGTCGATAGATTGACCCCCTTGTCTGAGTTGGAGGAATTCTATTTCCTTCTCGGCCCTGACACTACTAGGAAAATACTAATCCAAGAAGATCTCTCAGAAGACAAACCAGGTAACCTATTAACCTTAGTGGGCTAACAATTCACTAGCTCCTCTCCACCAGAACTTTGTTTCTTGTTTCAGTATGTATACAGCAAAATTTACTTTCTGCTCATCTGAACACGCCAAAAGCCTCGAAAACTTTCTCTATCTCGGTCAGCCATCAATCTACCACGATAGGATCATAACCTTCGACAAAAGACCAAGGTTGAGTTCTCATAAAATCTGCCCATCCATTGCCTGCGTTCCTTGGGTTCTCACCCATTTCACCATTAGTATTACTATTGTTTTGAATATGCCGCAGGATTTGATTTGTAGCAAAAACTTGATCTCGAATAGCAGTGGCTAGATCATGCAGAGTAGCTTTCGCGTTTGACGCTAAGCCTCTCCTTCATGATGCCATTTCCTACTATATAAATCAAAAGAATTAGTCACTATTGAGGTGATCAAGCTCAACAGTAATTAAAGAAATTTTTATAATACAGTAGTAATAACATCATCAAGCATACACATTAAGAAAAACGCTAGCAATTTTTCCTTAACAATTTCAATGCGCTACTTTACTCCATCTATCCACAACTTATTCAAGATGCTCTTAGATCGATCCAGGTAACCATCCACCCCCATGGCCACTTAGGATCGACTTGCTCTAATACCAACTTGTAACGACTGTTTTTTTTAGGTGATTACGCATTAGACCATTATTTTACCAAAACATATGCATCTTGTATTTGTATACATACAAAAGTTACATACATCAAATATTAGTAACGTACATACATATGTAACCCGAGGCACAACGCATACATCGCAAAAAAGCAAAGTACCGTGGGATTACATCAAAACAATGGGGTTAGCCCATTTACATCATCAGAACTATATACATAACATTATCCTACTATCCCTCCCCTGGCCGTTAACCCTGTGGTATTGTTGGTGGAGGAGGTGGGCCAGGAGTAGGAATCTCTACCATATTAATAACCAATAGGTTCACTATAATAGTGAACTATCCCAAGAAAGGGACATCCATGGTCTAGAGCTCTAAAAGGATGGTCAGCACCACGAACGACATCTCTACTTATCTAAACATAACATCAAATAACATAATGAGATATAAAAATTTCAGCAAGGTCAACATCCAATAAATATAAGCATAATGAAATACTTACATGTTATGTCCAACTGTATAAGCTACAGAAAATATTTTCTCTTTCTTACAATAAAGGTACAGTAAAATACATACAGGCCTTTTATAGGTTATACATCAATTTCACGCATGATAAATGAAATATATATTAATAGAATACATGTACAACTATTCATGACTCATACATCGCTCATATTGGCTCATCATCTGGAAATCTCTCTCAATTTCAAACCTCAATGTGGCATGAGCTTTACCCCTACAGCTACTCACCCACTATTGAGTACCTTTGGTCAGAGCAGTCCTTCCCACATTGACCACTCTAGGCTATAAGGCGTCCCCTATCCTGGTACCGTATCCAAGCCATGACTCTTCAGTCACCTTACCTCCATAAGGTGCTGCATGCCGCTGGGTCACCTTAGTGGATAAGGGTCATCCTAGACTTATCAGCCTCCTCAATACAATAAGGGAGACACTTGTTGCAAGCCACTCTACTTTAGAGAGGATCATCCTGACCGTCAATCACCTCAATACAGTAAGGTGATGTCTGTTGCCAGGCCACCCTGCTTCAGAGAGAGTCCTCCTGTCCAACCTTATGTCTTTTACGTGTTTTTACAGCCACTTAATTCAACAAAGAGCACACATATTAATAATCATCATTAGCATAAACCACATTTATTCTCATGCATGCCATAACAATTTCATCATGTGTAAACAGACATGCTCTTGCATTCTTTCCTACTATTAACACATCATTTACTTGCTTATGGCTGCACATACAAGTGATCTATAACATTCAATTATAATATTCAGGCATCATTCCTTCATGCTTACATAATTAATTCAATGAGCATACATAATCAATTAGATATTACATATTTCTTTTAACAAACATGACTTATAAAACTCCCATTATTATTCGATAAATATTGATGATTAACTAGGATTTAAAAAGGGAACAGAAATTTTTGAAAAAGGGTGAGACAGCATGAAGCACAGCCATACTTCATGCTCGTGTTTACCCCTCGTGCTTCCCTCATAACATGGCCATGTTTCTCACAAACCCGTACTAAGCACGACCGTGTTCTGGTTATGTTCTTCATTTTTACACCTCCAACTTAGAGCACGGCCTGGCCGTGCCACCAAGCACGATTGTGCTTTGGGCGCAAAACTTACAAAATTCTCTCTTTTTCCCCCAAATCATCCAAGAAAACAAGCCAACAATTATACCAATATTTTAAACATGAAAAACCTAATTTTTTCACAACATATGACCACTAAAAACATGAACTTAACCTCAAAACTAACCACACAAATTTTTCCTAAATTACTACCTCATGCATATAAGTGAACAACAGCCATCAATGCTATAAATGCCTCATCAAAAGTTCTATCTACCCTTCCAACATACTTTAATACACACATACAAGTCAGCCATCAAGTCATCCAACAAAAAATTTATAAAAGAGGATGTTGATCTTACCTTTTCTTTCTCCCAAAAAGATTCTCTCACTAAGTTCAGCTTAGTTTCTCACTCTAGAAATCTCCAACAAACTACAGATTTTCCCCTAACCATTAGCTTTCCATAGAAACTTATGAATATACATGGGTTAGAGAATATCAAGAGTCCCAAAGCTTACCTCTTCTCCTTAGATTTTAGCTCTCTCTCTCTCTCTTCTTCTCTTCCCTTTTCTTTCTTCTCTTTTCTCTCTTTCTGTCGTGGGTTCTTTCTCTTTCTCTTGGCTGGCTGGCGACTTTCTTTAGCAAGTCAACAAGAAACCTTATTTTAATGTTAGCTTCTCCAAGAAGTTTCTCCTCTCTTAACTATTGACCTTCCCATCCTTAAGTATTTCAAAATTGCCACTCCATTACAATTGAACTATTTAGTTAGCTAATGCATTGTTTGGATGAAGGGAAACTCACCAAGTGTTTAATTCCTTCTTTAGCCATATTCCAATTAATTTTGGTGCAACTTTCTTCATAGCTCCTCATCTCTATTTTTACTGCCCAAATATGGCCTTGCAGATAAAGAAATTGCTACCTCCTTCTTAAACATCTCTTTAAAAAAATGAGAAATCTCTTATTAAATATTCACAAGTATTTCCTTATAATTACCCCATTTAATCCTTTTTAATCATTTCTTAATATTCCATTTTGTGAATATAATTAACAAATTTTTGGGCGTTACATATTTCATTACTTGGGTTAGGCTCTAAAGACTCAATCTATCAAATAATGCCTAAATCATCTCCTAATTAATAGTATTAGCCTAGGATTTTTCCTCAAGTAGCATTCAAATAAGTTCTAGAATCCTATTGAGATCATAAAATTTTTTTGAGTTATATAAACCTTCTTTAAGTAAAAGCTAATTTAAATGCCCAAAGTTATTGTGCAAAAACATTTTAGGATTCTAAAATAAAAAATAAATTACAAAATGGCTAAAATTGCACACAACCATGAATGTTTTACATTTTTCAAGAGTTAAAAAAAAATTTGGACAATCATATCATTGGCTATTGGTTGTGTCTAATAATACAAAACATAAATTCAAACACTCACACAATCACTTAACTTGCTAAATGCAATAAAAGTGCATTGATAGTGAAAATCAAAAAATTGATGCTTAAAATAAGGCCACAATTATTCGAGCAAATAAACTTCCACCCTAAGTATTCTACCCCCACACTCAAACTTTACATTGTCTTCAATGTAAAATAAAGATGAAAATAAAGAGAGAAATATGAAGAGGTTTAAGTTAAGTGAACTTCCCTGAACTTGTTTAGGGTGGGATGAGAGTGTTGCATTATTAGACTTTGAATTTTTTTGATTTTCACCTCTCTCTTTTTCCTATGACTAAGTTGGTTTGCCTCCCAATAAGCACCTTTGTTTAATGTCGTTGGCTCGACTCTAAGCTCCCTATGTCGTTCATTGAGGATCCTTGATATCCACTTTGAATTGTCTTGCCTTTGGATTTATAGAATTTTGAGGTTTAGCTGCATCATGAGGGGGAAGTCAGCATTAATCAAAGGTTTAATTAAATGAAAACTCAACTTACATGGGAATAACTAATTTTTTTAGTAGCTTTTGGCATCTAATTTAATTTCATCTTTTTGCGTTTTTCCCAAAGTAAGGGGTAGCTTTCATCTATGCATATTTATTTGAGGTTATCATTAGGGATGATTCTCCACTGTATAGGCCCTTTAAGTGGATTGGGAAGCTCTTTAAATCTAGGCCAGGATATTAAAAAATAGAAGGTACATGTATCTTATTAGAAATAGGTAATAAAATAGAAATATCCTTACCGATTTGCTGCACTTTTGGTGCTCCTTCTACTACTGCAATGTTCTCTTGTAATTCGATATTCAGAGTAGATTCCACAGCCTCTTTCTTAGTAAGCTTACTAGTGTCAACTTCTAACTCATCTTTCTAATTAAGTGCATAATTTTCCTCTTTTTGCATTAATAATGCTGGGGCTAGACTTTCAATTTCTGAATTCTGAGCCTCTAGCCAACTGACTGTCGTTATTAGCTAACCCAATTGATTTGTTAAGCTTTGAATGCTGGCCCTTACCTTTTGTTGAAATTGTTGCTTCTCCTATTGAATTAACAAAATATCAATCTTAATTTTATCCAAATCCTTTAATGACGTACCTTAATTAGGATTTTGGGCTAATTGTTGGTTCAGGAGGTACAGTTGCTAATCTTGCCGGTAATAAAGGTAATTCTAAACCTGATATGCTTGTGAAGTTTCATAGTTAAGGTATGATTGATCCCTCCATTTAGAATTATACATGTTTGAATAGGAATCATACCTCACTTGTGATGATCCAGGGAAACTACTGACCATTTTTACCTACTCAAATAATTCTTCATAGAAAGTTGGATACCCATTAGAAGGATGTCCCATGGTTGAATGATTTCTATAGCACTTCTCTCTTTGCATATTTTCTACATGTTGATGAATAAGAGAAGTTAAATTTGCAATTTTTTGTTCAAGGGAAGAACCATATACTTCACCAGCATGTCTTAATGGCAAGCCTAGCCTAATGCCAAATTGTTGAAAATTGGATGCCATATTCACAATCAAGAACAAAAATAAAAAGAAAAGAAAAATTCACAATAGATAAATAAACATAGTCCGCGGCGAGGGCGCCAAAATTTGGTGGATACTATCGCAAGTACACCAAATATAATACATTACCTCAAAACTAACCTGTAGTTATGGGAGTAAAAATCGATCCCACAGAGACTAATATTACCTTTTATGACTCAAATAAAGGGCATTTGATTAATGAAAACAAAATAATAAAGTAAAAGAAAATGATTGCAAATAAAAGAGAGTGATTAATGATAAAAGTGTTGGTTTCAGTTGATATCCACCAACAATAAATTGAATTGATCATTGATAATATAATCAATCTTAAATTGAGTATCTATCATTGGGATTCTATCCCTGTTCCTCCTTCAGTTTAATAATTGATAACGATCGCCTCAATTGACCCTAATTAACAAGTAATCATTTAGCACATCGGTAAAGTATAACTTATTAACTGTATGAAGAATTAGAAAAACTGATAGAGCTAAAATAACATAGACACATTGGCTATATTTAATTAAGTTAATCATTCACCATAGGCTTAATAATTTATAATCTAAAATTATTAATTCTATTTGCCTCTTGAATCATAATAATAAAAACTTTGTTCAAAATATGATTTAGCAATAGATTGAAACAATGAAATCACTAGTGTTCACCTTAGATATCAATTAAAACAATCATGGGAATAAGAATGGATGAATAATCAATACTCAATTAAAATTGACATAATAAACTCAAATCAAATCTCACAATGCATAAAAGATTATTGAGGTTTCAATATTCCTTAACCAATAAAAAGGTAACTAACCACACAGGGCCATAAGAAAACCTAGAAAAGAGGACAAGAAGATTATTATGAATTTGATCCTTGGATGATTGGATAATTTTTCTATGCTTATTTTTCCTCTTATTTATAGGTTGGAAGAGTCCTAAATGAAGTATGATTACTTCTAGATCGGTTCCTGGGCTCTTGGGCTTCAATTGAGGTCAAAAAGGGTTTAAAATCACACTTTTTTCTGCAGTAGAAGGGGAGCGCCACAGTAATACGGACATCATCCACCAACCAGCTACGTAATTCCATGGCGCTCAATTACGGGAACCACAGCGCTATGATATTTCCAGAATTTTCAAAAGTGGTCAACATAAGAGTTTTGTCCCTGTCTCTTAGCTTTTCATAACCACTAGAATCACCTTAATCGAAGCTAATATAAGAGAGATATACCTAACTTAGTGTCCAAAGGTCAGGATTCATCCTGCTGCATTACGATTCTAAATTTCAAGCTCTGTAACGCTATGAAATCTCTCAAATTGAACAAAATGCTCAACATACAAGTTGTAGATTATTATTATTTATTTTCCCAGCCACTTGAATTACTTTGATTGGAGTTCATATGTAGGAGATATGGTCTAATTAGTGCCAAAATATCTAGAATAGCTACAATTCAGCATTTTTCCATAAATTTCTTATCTTTTTTTCCTATGTTTTTCTTCCTTTGTTCCTAAAACACAAAACTAAACTAAATCCTAATCATATTTTACTTAAATCAAACAAAAAATAAGTTTAAAAGTGTTAAAATCATGTTTAATTGTGAACACATCATAGCTCCATCACCAACATAAACTCTTTCCTACCTATGATATTTTTGTTCGTTAATTAAGTTTGTTGACTTTAGTGTTACATGGTTAGTAGCACCAAAATCGATATACCATGCTAAATTATGAAGGCTATTTAAGGTGGTAGCCATGGATGACAAATTCCCTTGAGGTTTGTAGCATTGAAACTCACTAGTAGCAAAATTATTTTGGTAAGATTGATCAAAACAATAGTAACAATTTAAAGCAGGGTGTCCATACCTGCTGGATACTTGAAAAACAATTGAAGAAGACCGAGGACTAAATAATCTACCTCCTCTACCTTTAGACTGAAAACTACCTCTAAAACCTTTGTCATTTCCTCCTCTAAAACTAGAAGAAAAACCTTTACCTAATCCAAAATTAAAATTAAAAGCTCTTCCCTGTGTTTGATTTCAGTGAATAACATTTGTACTGACATTATTGACACTAGTAGGAAAAGAATTACCAGTACTTACAATTGTAATATTGACATCCTTGATGTTTTCTTCAATTCATGCTTCTTATGCCAACAAAAGAGATTCAATTTCACTAATGGTGTAACTGTCTTTTCTTGTGACAATATAAGTTACAAAAGCATTATAGTCAAAAGGAAAACCACTAAGGATGATTTCTAAATGATCATTTACTGTCAATGGACATCCTACTACAGCCAAAGCATCTAAAGAATTTTTTATTTTAAAGAGATAATCTGACATTGATAAGTCACTCTTTCCATAAACCTATGCTACACTTTTTGCTAACAAACTCTTGCATAGGTGTAGGATTCAAAGTACCTAATCAATATATTCCTAACTTGAAAAGTATACTCACGATCAACAATTCTAGTTAGTATACTCACAGACATTGAAAATAAGAGTTAGAATAGGAGCAACATATCCTAAATTCCCCATTCAACAAATTCTTCAAAGACTTTATTGATGGTCACATCATCGGGTGATCAATATCTAGCATGGACAGAGTTCCCATCCAAGAATTTGGTGAGTCACATGCTTCTTACTCCTAATAGAACTTGACATTTCCAAAGCAATAAATTTGAATCATCTAACTTGATAGTCAAAGAGGAATTGAATGTTGTTATCTTGCTTTTCTAGTTTTAAACTAGAGAAGGATTCTGAATATCTACCATAAAAGAAAAGCTTCAAAGCTTTACAACTTTGATACCATATTACAATTCAGTAACAGAAGAAGAAGATAGAGAGAATGAGAGGAAGAGAGAAATTCTTACTGTAATCTTCATTAATTCATGTAATGTATGATACAAGTAACTTGTAATTTAACAATAGTGAATGGGAATGAAAAACGTACGCAACTATTATTTAAATATCTTATCTTACACAATTTAATAGGAAATCGTACCTAGCTTTCTTTCTTCTTCAGGTTAGGTTGAGTCAATAAAGCTAGTTGGTTCACTGATGTGGTGTTTATAATTTTATCAATATTTATGTATTTTATGTTAATATATATATATATCAAAATAAATAATTTTTAAAAAATATATTATTAGAATTTTAAATGAAAATTAATCTTAATATATTTTATATATATATTAATGTATTAAAAAAATTATGTATATTAATTTTAATAATATTATTACAAATTATTGGAAAACCATATTAATTTAAATATTTATTAAAATATATATAAATTTTATTATATATATATATATATATATTATAAATAACTTATTCATTTTAATTTATGACTCGATGGTTGAAATAGTGATTCGGTAACATAGTTTTTCGACCGGTTCAATGTTTAGTCTGATTTCAAAAATTATGCATCTAATTAATTACTAATTAATGTGTTGCTTTTGGATTATTTTTTTTTGTTGAAAGCTTTTGAAATTTTTTGGGTATGTAAGATCCAAATACTATGAAATCATGACATTTTGTCTTGTGTTTTTCACATTATAACTGTCCAAAAGCTAAGATTTACTTCTTCTTTTTACCTTTATTATAATTTTCCAAAATAGTTGTTAATTAGTAAACCATCATCATACTTAATGGAGATACTTGGTATACGTTTATCATGATCAATATATATTGAATATCAGGCAGCATTTAGATGCTTGTATTTGGTACGCAGCATCTAGTGCCATCCAACCAAAATATCTAAAAAAGAAAGAGTAAACAAACAATTTACTCTCTGAATTTACTATATTCCTACAATTTAGTCCCTGAATTTAGGTTACAGTATAATTTAATTTATGAATTTATCAAATATAAGACAATTTAGTCCCTCTACTATCTTCATCCTAATTGCATGCTTATATGAGTTGTTAAGTGCTTACGTAATACATTAAATATTAGTTAATCATCCTACATTAGTGTTGACTCAATTTTTTAAAAAAAAAATCTTCGCATTTTAAAAAAAAAATACTCCAAAATACATTGTTTGCACCCCAACCTCCATTTCACTTTGTTCCCTTCCTATTGAACACAGAAGCTTTTGTCATGCCTCCTTTGTGAAGAACACCCCAAAGCACCACGAGCACCACCAAAGCCTCCTTTCCCGTCACACAAAACACTGTTGAAGCCTCCTTTCTTGTTGGCCATACCCCATCATATGCAAGAATGACAATGGCCTTCCTTCCTTTGAGTCCTTTGTTTGAATCAGCGACATGTATTTCTTTGCCCTTTGCTTTCCTCTAGGTGTCTTCCTCTCTAAAATACATCTTCTCTAATGGTTAGTGTGAAACTAATGGTAATGGGTACATAAACACATATAGCAACAAAGATAGACGACGTATAATAGATAGAGTGAAGAGACTTATGGGTTAAAATCATAATAAGTTGGAAGACTCTATAATATGATTTTATTAACTTTTGGAATATGTGGTTTTCTAATAAGATCCATGAAAAACCATTCATGGAATGTTAGGAGAAAACAAAAGTATCCCAATAACTTAGTAGATGAAATTCCTCTCATATCAAAGTTACATTTTTATTTTACAGGAATGACTAATGACTAATAAGATTATATTTCAGTGGTGGAAAATAAAATAGGGGAACAAGGAAAAGGGCCTTGCCATTCCATGGAAGAAAGACAATTTTAAAATTAGACCAAGCTTTGTGCTTTTTGATGAAAATAATTCAAAACATAGTAATATTTATCTAAATAAGCCATAACACAATATGCATATATACAATCTCTCCTTCTCAAGATGGGGACTCTGAAACTTTAGGGGAAGTTAGTGAAAATAAAGGCAAGAGCTGTGTCTTCGAGTCTCTTTTGGGAGTTGACATCGGCAATGGATGGAAATAAAATCCCTTTTCAACATATGCTTTTTCCATAAAATGTGTCCCAAAATATCCTTATTTCTTTGTGTACCCACATTGGCATGTAGTTTGTGTACCCACTACCATTAGTTTCACACCAACCAAATAGAGAAGGTTTATTTTAGAGAGGAAGAAACTGAAAGAAAAGCAAGGGGCAAAGAAATAAGGATGCTTAAGACACATTTTATGGAAAAAGTGAATGCTTTCTTTCTTTCTTGTTTTACTAGCTCGTTTTGGAATACAGATTATAGAATGCAATTGACACTTATGTTTGTTGGAATTAGCCATTAGGGATTGAAGGAAGGCCACTATCGTTCTCGCTTGTGAAACGGGATGGCCACCAAGTTAGAAGACTTCGTCGATGTTCTACGAGAAAGAAGCATGATAAAAGCTTCTAAAATGAAGAGGAAAGGGGAAGAAGGGGAAGGGGAAGGGGTTTCTTTTTTTAAAAAAAAAAGCTGGGTCAATATTGATATGAAAAGATTAGATTGTATTTAATGTGTCATATAAACACTTAAGAGGTTACGTCAATATATAGTTAAGGTGAAAATAACGAAGGGATTGAATTATTTGACATTTGATAAATTTAAGAATTAAATTGTACCGTAACTTAAATTTAGAAATTAAATTGTATGGACCTAATAAATTTAGAGACTAAATTTTATGTTTACTCAAAAAGAAATTATGAGATTTCACATTCCACAACTTTTAATGTATTTTTATCTATGTTAACTTTTATAAAATATTAATTGTACTGGTCTTATATCTTTGTGATACATGAAGTATATAAATTTTTATAATAACTTTCAATTGTCATAGGAAACAATAGAATTTTAAATACAATGATATCTTATATTTTAATATTTTATATCATAATGTTGAAGATACCAAAAAATATAAGTGAACACTTAATGAAACAGCAAACAATATATATAAATGATAAAAATGTTGATTAAAAGTTTTTTTTGGGAGGGGGGAGGGTTATTAAAAGTTGTTTTGAATCAATTTACCACGCACTGTTCCAGACAGTGTTTCCCTTTGAAAGTGGTTTATACGTTTAAAGAAACTCATATGTAGTACTCTTAAAAGAGATGTTGAAATCCACTATATAACTCATAAAACTATATATACCCACATTTGCCCCGTTTTCATTTTTTAAACCAAATTAATATTCCACGTTTTCGGTTTATGCATTTGGTGAATTAAAACTAGAAAAGAAGCTTTTCTGCTTCGAAAATTTTGAAAGAGCCCAGGAGATATAAAAGAAATTTGAAATTGGGACGAAATACATAAGTAGTGGATAATAAATAAAGCCCCCTCGAGTCAATCCAAACTCCCCACCTTGCCTTGCTCAAAATATCCCAAAAAAATTGCAATTACTAACCCACCACCACTTTCCAATCAAGCTCTACAAGCACCCTTCTTGACTTTCAAACCCCCCTCACCCCCCATTAATTCCTGCAACAACCTCTTCCATTAGAATAATCCCACACTTATTTCTACTACCCCACATTAATACACTGCTAGCAAACCCGAGTGAGCAAGAGAATCCCTTCACCCCCTTCCCATAGAAATCTGGAAAAGCAAGAGAGAAACTGATCAGAAACCCAACCCACTCCTTCTGAAAGCCCTAGCAAGCATTAAGAGCTTCTCTCTGTCATCTCTGAAGCAATATTCCTAATTAAGCCCCCAGCATGTATTCCTTTCCATGTTCCCTTTGCTTCTCTTCCGGGGGGGAATTTGCTTGTACTTTAAAGAACTTCAAAAGCAATGCTCACGATTATTAATGCAGAAGTGTTGTAAGCAAGCCGCAGGGGATGGGAGGCATGGTACTCTTTTATCTTGCTTCCATTTTTATTTATTTTCCTTTCCTTTCTTGTTTATCTTTCAAACAGGCGATTCCCGTTGTGGGTTTCGTCCATTTTTTTTTTTGTATTTTTGAAATTTTCTTTTTCTTGTACGTATGATAATCTTTATACAAAATTGTTCATTATTATAATTGCAATAGAATGGACACAGGCACAGAGTGGGAGTAGGTGGAGAGGCTAAAAGAGATGGTTTGTTGGGCTAGTTGGTTCAGACCAAAAGGCAAAAAAGTAACAAGGGCTACTTCTTATATTGTTCTCTTATGGTTGGCTGCTTTGATATCTTGCTCTTAGTTAAGTGATTCCCCCTCCAACCTTCAAACGCATCATCATTAGGCATCGACCATCATCATGGCTTCCTCCAACAGACACTGGCCAAGCATGTTCAAGTCCAAGCCTTGCAACCCCCACCACCGATGGCAGAATGACATCAACTCCTCTCTCATGTCCACTGGCTGCCACAGAAGCCCTTACACTTCTCCATCAGGTTCGTAAAATTTCAAAGTTAAAATACTTTGAAAACCCTTTTCAACCCTCAAATTAAGGTTTGCTAACCCTTCTATACCCTACATGGCCTCAGTGACCAATCAAGGCACCTTTACATTTTTACAGTTATTTATGCTTTATGCATTTATATTAGACTGTTTCGACTTTACGAATTTCATTTTTTGGACGTAGTAATTGCCTTCATCTACTTGTTTGAATTTTTAATCAGTTTTTATGTAAAGTATCCGAATTTACATTTTTTTTTTCACAGTTGCAGGGTGTGAGGAGAGAAGTCCAGAGCCAAAGCCAAGATGGAACCCAAAACCGGAGCAAATTCGCATACTTGAAGCCATCTTCAATTCTGGGATGGTGAACCCTCCAAGAGACGAGATAAGGAAGATCAGATCACAACTGCAAGAGTATGGCCAAGTCGGTGATGCCAATGTCTTCTACTGGTTCCAGAACCGCAAATCCAGAAGCAAGCTCAAGCTTCGCAACCTCCAAAACTCGAAGAACCAAACCCCATCACCAGCCCACCAAAACCCTTGTCTCGCTCAACCCATAGCACCCTCATCCTCATCCTCTTCCTCTGAGAAATCTCGTCCAAAGGAAATGATACCCGCGAAGGCATTCTCAATTGTCTTCTCTACTGATATGTTACCCAATTCTCCCACCGTCTCTGAGAACCAGGCTTATTTTCAGACCCAAAATGAGACCACTCTGCCAGCAGCTGCTGAGCCTTTCTTCTTCCACCCAGTACACCATAATGGTGGAGGAGGAGGAGTGGCTACTACTATAACACAAGGGTTTTTTTCCTCGGAGCTCTCAAATGTGGCTCAATCTCAAGCTCAAGCTCCTCATGATCAACAAAATGTTGGCCCGTGCACTAGTCTCTTACTTGCTGAAATGATGACCCATGGAGTCTTAAAGAAGAAGCAAGAAGAAAAGGCCATGAAAATCATGCACCAACACCCACATCTTAGCTTCTGTGTCAATTCCACTCCCACCATTCAAACTACTGTTGTCCCTTCCATCACTACCACCAGTGTTACTGTTCCATTCCCCATCACTCAAGTTCAAGGTAATTAATTCATTACTTCAATTTCACAAAGTCGAATTTTGAGTTTCCTTGTGCATGCATAGCTACAGTGATCTCATCCACTCTATATTTCGCCTCAAAGGCTAACTCAATAATTCATTATCTCTAAGCAGAGTGACTTATATCAGTTCTTTTTTTAAAAAAAAAAAACAAATTGTAATACCTTTTTTTAGTGAAAGAAAAGGGTGGGATATTCGTAATAAAGACAACAGAAGGAGGGTAAGATGGTAATTTGGATCCTGTATAAGCAGTTTTTTGTCTTGTTGGAAAGACGTCTGCATGGCTGGCCTTAAATTGGCTTTTAAGCTATTTGACTAGTATTGTTCGTGATTTGCACATGAGAGATGATTGGGTGTATGTCAGGTGCAGGTGAGCCAGATGGGATGATGAAATCCACGGTGTTCATTAACAACGTCGCATTCGAGGTAGCTGTGGGACCCTTCAACGTGTGGGAAGCCTTCGGTGATGACGCTGTGCTCATCCACGCATCAGGTCACCCTGTTCTCACAAACGAGTGGGGCGTCACCCTTGAGTCTCTCCAGCACGGCGCATTTTATTATGTGGTGTGCACGTTAAGAGCCTGATAACCCTTCATTTTTCTGCTAATAATTTGAAGATGGGATTTATGATTTTGTGAATAATAAAGATTTATCATTAATTCACAAAAATATATTGATACTTTTGCCCAAATATTGTGAATTTGCAGGTCTAGAGAGGAGAAAGTTGGAGGAAGAAATGGGGTTTAGATTTGGAGTTCTCTCTCATTCCCATCCACTTTGTCTCTACCTTTAGGGGTGTTATTTCGAAATTAGAATAGTTTCTGCTTCTGGAAATCAATGTGGACCTAAATATGTAATTTTCTTTCTGAAGTTAAATGCAAACTATTTTTATGTATATATTATGGCCTATGTGGAATGTGCTTTGATTCTTGCTCAAAACAAAAAAAGGAAAGAAAAGTAATCATCCAAAAATTAAGCTAAATGCATGTGTGCATTAAATGTGAATATAAACGTGGATGCAGTGATTGAGGATTTGTGGTAGTGCACCCGCTCTTGTTTATCTTTGAAGTTTGCGTTATTTCATGCTGCTACCAACTGTGCTGCTACAGCCACCCCTCCTAGGAACTGTGATTGGGTTTGTGCCATATGGATGTCAATATATATTGAATAAATTATAATCATTTTTCTTAAGATTTTGAAACATACATTTACATTTTCTTTTTATTTTAAATTTAATATGAAATTTTTTTTATTCATAAATTAGTTAATTAATTTTACACTTTATTTATTTATTATTAAAATCATAAATAATTTAATTCAATACATTATAAATATTTAAAAGACTAAATTAATATTTATGAAAATTTTAAAATAAAAGTGATTAATATAATGTTTTAAAAATTTGAAAAGTTGTGTAGATTTTTAAACAGTTTAAAAAAATAAATAAAAGTAATGTATTCATTTATGAAAGGCTTTCGTATATTAACATATTCTCACAAGTTATCATAAATAATATAACAACTAGTGTGATAAGCAAATTTTTAAAGGAACACAAAGAATTTGCTAGCTTTGCTTAGATGAGCGCATGCTTAGTACTTATACTCTCTGCCATCATTCAAAAACAAAAGTAAATACAATATATATTAGAGATGTTAATAAAATGTTTTAAAAATCTATCTTCATAATGTGTTTTTAGATTACAATTATTTTTAATAAAAGAATTCTCAATTTAATGCTATTTAATTATTGAGGCCTGGCAAAAAGAAAGTATATACTTAATTATTTTACTAGTTATGTATCTGTTAATGTTATTTGTCAAAATAAAAATTGCTACTAAATATCAAAAGTATGCATTTTGTGTGTGCAAATATTTAAATTTGTATCTATGTTTTCTTTTTTGTACTAGGTATCCATTTTCTTCAAGAAACTGTTTGGTATCTATCTTTATATGGCATTTAAGATATTTATATTTGAAATATTAGTATCTAAACTATCTAGACACGAGAGGAATACTATCAATTTGTGTAGTAAATAGATCTCACATATTCAATCTGAATTTTTGATTTAGTCTATACATTCAGTATAGAAATTTTAAATATCATAACATCTCATACTTAATATCATATAGATAGTATCTAAGATATCAAAAAATTTAAGATAATATTAATATTCTTTTTTCTCACTAATATTTTATAAGCTTCATAAATGCATTAAAGTGCATTCACAACAACAAAATCGCTGTCGTTATGCCCTTTAACGACGGTTTTAAAATCGTCGTAGAATGTTGAGCTTAACGACGATTTTAGACAACCGTGGGAACAACCTTCGCTATGATTGGATTAACGACGGTTTTTAAAACCGTCGTTAAACCATTTTTAACCATCGTTAAAAGTAACAACAGTTTATTCTATAATTTTTTTAAAAAAACTTTTTTATTAATAAAATTAATTTACTTTTTTAGATCAATTTTATTTTTAATTTAAAATATAATATTTTGTGCTATTCATAAATACTAATGATGATTAAATTTTTTTATTATTAAATTATTATGCATAATAAAAATTAATTTATATTTTTAATATTTTATAAATTAATTTAGATACATTTCAATTTATTATATAATAATTAAACGTGTGAATTACTTAATAATTAAAAACATTATTTTAAAATTTATTAATATTTAACTACATACTAAATTTGCGTAAATTATTGAATTATAATGAATGTATATGTAAAACAAATATATGTACACAAAAATTAATAGTAACGAGCATAACAAAATTACATATACAGATATAATAATTAAATCAAGTTCCCGGATCCTGCGGATGCTGATCACGCTGATACTCACTACCACGGTCACTGCAGATACTAACTATGGCTCGTTATTATCATTTTCACCGGTGTGAATCAACCGAGAAAAATCAACCGATGTCACCCCGAATTCATCAATTGCAATTCCTCTCGTGGTAGTTGTGTTGGCCCACATACACTTAAATAATACGACTGTAAAATGGCCATAGTAGTTTAACTCAATAATGTCCAATAGTTTTCCGTAATACAGGACGCCACCAAATTGCATGTTCCTATCACTACTACTTGCATAACTCCTCGTCCTGAAAGTACCGTAAACTCTACTATTTTGAGATGTCATCCATTGGTCTTGCTCTAAAGTTCGAAATTTGAATACATTTATATTGTAAGCACTGTATCAACGTGCTCTATCTAGTGGACCAAGTGCAAGATATTTTAAATCAGCACACTGCGATCCATCGTCATCAATTGTGATCTAAAAAACGAATAAAGGATGAGTTGTACTCATATTTGACATATGAATTAAATGTGACCATGTTGAAATACTTACACGACGCGAAAACCAAGAGACAAATTTCCTGTGGACTTTTTTATCTATCTCGGTAGATGCTCCCGTCCGACTTCTTAAACTATGTCGTACATAGTCTCTAAATTCCTTGTTGAGTAAACATTTTCTAAACACTTAATTCTACACAAGACAAAAAATTGTATGCAAATGTAGCTAAGTGGGAGTTAACTTACTGTAAGTAAGGATCAACTTCTTTGCAGTTTGTTAAGACATGCCAATGGGCCTGCAATTTTTCCCATGGAGAAAGGGTGAAATATTTAAACCCACCAACTGGTCTTCCAATTGGTGAGAACAAACCCCTGTCAGACGTCCCAACATTGGGTCGATCATCCACACGAGGAGGATGATTGAAGACAGTGTCAACACCATCTATATACTTAGAACAGAATAATTAAACTTCTCTTGCAACGTACGACTCTACTATTGAGCCTTCTGACCTTGCTCTATTCCGTACGAAAGATTTAAGTTTACCCAAGTATCTAGACAACATACATTAAATGAATAAAATTAGATTAACAATAATGCAAGAAATTTGAATTATGTGTTTTTAATGTTTTACCTTTCGATGGGATACATCCAATGATATTAGACTGGTCCTCCTAACTTTGCTTCCATGACCAAAGGTACAGTCAAGTACACCATGACTGTAAAGAAAGACGGCAGAAATAACATTTCAAGATGGTATAGCATCATAATGATTCGATTTTGAAGTTGATCAAGTTCATTAACATTCAAAAATCTAGAACAAAGTTGTCGGAAGAATGAACAGAACTCGATCAAAACTGCAGATACCGGCTTGGAAAGTGTTTTTCTTATAGCTAACGGTAACAGTTGTTCCATAAGGATGTGACAGTCGTGACTTTTTAGTCCTCTGATTTTACGCTGTCTTACGTCAATATATCTAGAGATATTATTGGAATAACCGTCAGATACAAATACATTCTTAAGTGTTTTGAGAAAGACTTCCTTGCCTGCATTTGTCAATGTGAACAAAGCAGGTGGATATTTACCGTTATCATCTCGCCACAACTCAGACCTCACACCAAACTCCTCTAAGTCTTTCCGCGCATTTACGTGATCCTTTGAACGGCCAAAATCATTAAGTAAAGTGTAAATGATGTTGTCGCAGACATTTTTCTCAATATGCATGACGTCAAGATTATGACGCAACATATTATTCGTCTAATACGGAAGTTTGAAAAATATACTTTTCTTACGCCATTGTTGAGTTCCAGCATCAACCAAACCTTGACCTTGGGAACGTCGTTGTTGAGTCCTAGCATCAGTTTCCACATTTTTTCCGAAGACAACTTCAATATCATTGATTTGTCTTAAAATGTCTACACCACTCAGTTGCGGAGGAGGGTTTCTTCTTTCCTCTTTTCCGTCAAACCTATTGCGGGTCATCCTAAATTTGTGACCTGGAGATAGAAAGCGGCGATGTCCCATAAAATACCACTTTCGACTGTGAGGGAGATGGACTGGAGTGGAGTCAAAGTTACAGTACGGACAGGCTAATCCAATATGAATATTTCAATCTGATAAACATCCAAGGCCAAAAAAATTACTGATTGTCCACAAAAGAGCTGCATGCATATTGAACATTTCTTTGCTAAAGGCATCGTACGTCTTAACACCTTCAATCCATAACTCCTTCAACTCTTCAATTAGTGGTTGTAAAAAGACATCTATATCATTCCTCGGTGCTTTTCTCCTTGTAATTATCATTGACAACATGAATGAACTCTATTTCATAGACATCCAAGGAGGAAAATTATACGGAATCAGCACAACTGGCCATATACTGTAACTTGTAGATAGGTTTCCAAAAGGATTGAAACCATCCGTTGCAAGGGCCAAATGAACATTTCTCGGATCTAATGCAAATTGAGGATTCAGAAGATCAAATCTCTTCCATGCCTCATAATCCTTTGGATGCCTCATGATGCCGTCAGAAATTTTGTTTTCAGAATGTCATCTCATAAATTCAGCAGTTTTAGAAGACATGAACAACCTCTGCAATCTTGGCTTAACTGGAAAGTATTTAAGAATTTTATTAGGCACCTTTTTTCACTTCTCCCTCTTCTGTTTCGGTTTCCACCTTGGTGCGGAGCACTTACTACAAGTTTCTCTACTTTCATGCTCTCTCCAGTATAACATACAATCATTCTGACATGCATGAATTTTTTTGTAGTTCAACCCCAACTTATTAATGACTTTTTTCGCCTCATAAAATGAAGACGGAATCTTGGCATCTGTGAATACATCGACAAGCAACTCAAGTTGTAATATCCCTAATTTTGTTTTATGTATTCAAAGTAACATCCTTAATTTCATTTCTTTTATAGATAAAAGTACATAAATATTTAATTAAATAAATAAAATTTATTAGACAATTTTTAGATATCTAAGGAAATATAATCCTTAGAAATTCTTCACCTTATGTGTATGCATAGAAATGTTCTAACATTAATGGAATAGGTAAAGAGAAAAAAGTTAAGAGAAAAAAATTAGAAATAAATATAATAAAGAAAGATAAAAATTTTGGGTAAGGAAGATAAATTTTTGTGAAGTAAGTAAATGTATTAAAATTTCAAGAAGATTGGATTAGGGTAATTTTTCCTAATTTAAGAGTTAAAGTTACTAAGTTTAGTATCTCCACCCATAAATTGGGTTTTCACCTATGGACATTTCATATAGAGTTTTTCTACTTCACATGAATTTTTAACAAGCCAATAGGATAGCTCAAGGAAGAAATAAAACATAGACTTGGACTAGGATATAGAAATTGGACCAGTAGCCCAAAAATCATAAAAATGTGAGTAAGCCCATTATGAAAGGTAGAATTCTAACCAAAGTAAAGAAAATGAGCAAGAATGAGCCTAAACCTAAGAGGAAAAATAAAAAGAAAAAAAGAAAAAAAGCGATGAAATAATGGTGTAATCAAGATTAGGTGACATGGCATTAAGACAAAAATTTAGCAAGTGGTGTGATATCCTACATTCATAATTTTAGCAAGCGGTATGATAATACAAGGCTTTAGGACAAAACATCTATATCCTACACTCATAATTTTAACAAGTGGTATGATAATACATGGCATTAGGACAAAACATTCCTATCCCACACAAATAATTTCAACCAAATAATGGAGATTCAAGGGTTAGAAATTTGCCACCTAAAAAGGAAAACATATCATACTTGATTAAGACAAAAGAAAAAAAAATGAAACCCTAAATCAAAGGGACCTTGTCCCTTATCTTAGAAACATATTATCATAATTTTCAAAATACAAATCTCCTTTTTCTATGTATATCTTGACTAAGGAAGAGGAAGACAAGAACATAAGTTGTTTGTTTTTCAAAAATTCAACCAAGTGTATCCTAATTGTGATAAGGTAGACACATGATCATGAAAGATGAATTATTTGGTGGTCAATTTAAGTAAAACCCACCCTTATAACATTAGAATTTTCGTCCAAGTAAGGGAGAGGAAAAATAGAAGCAAGATAGAGTGAGGAAAGGAGAGGAAGAAAGGAAGAAAGAGGAAGGAAAAGTTTAGAGGACTAAGTGCTCAAGGTAAGTTTAACAATATTTCTTTTTGAAGAAAAGATTTGAAACTTGTAATATTTATATGAGATTTTGATCTTAGAACTTTGATGATTGGTCATGGATGTTTCTATATCATGTTACATATTATGTGTGTTTGAATACTTAGGCTGGTGTAGATAGTTCTGCATAGGTATGGCTATGGGAGGCAAACTTTTAAACTTCTGTTTTTAAAATTATGGGAAGAATCGATAAGGAAATAAAACAAATGGTTAACAAAAAAAATGTAGATCTATGTCTCACGGATTTTTAGCCACTGGAATCACTCAATTTGGAGTCCATATGAGGTAGATATGGTCCGACTAGTAAGCAGTGGTTAGAAAATGGTTAATCAGGGAAGAATATGTTAGGATAGTTTTTGTATTTTAATTTCTGGGAACATTTTGTAAGAAATTAAAATAAATTGTTAACATAGGAATTATAGATATATGTGTCACAGATATTTAGCCACTGGAATCACTCAATTTGGAGTTCGTATGAGGCAGATATGGTCCGATTAGTATGCAGTGGTCAGAAATTTGGTTAATCAGGGAAGAATATTTTAGGATAGCTTCTGTGTTTTAATTTCTGGGAACATTCTGTAGGGAATTAAAATAAATGATTAACATAAAACTTATTCCTATATGTGTCACGGATGTTTAGCCACTGTAATCACTTAATTTGGAATTCTTATGAGGGATATATGGAAAAATTAGTAGGTAGAGGTCAGAACCTACCCGAGAAGAAATAACCTATACTTTGTGGGAGTAATATCACCTTGATTTCTTAATATTTCGCTAAACCATTCAACATAATAGTTTTAGATAATAATTTTATCTTTAAATTAACACTAAGACCACCTACATCGGAGTTTAATTGAGGGAGTTATGCTCTGATTAGTAAGAGAATGTCAGATAGGATGAAAATCTACATCAAGAAAATAAAGAAATAAAATTAATATTTAAAAAAGAAGAAGAATCTTATAGATGAAAATAATAAATGACTAGTATATGCCATAGGCATTGCCATTGTATGAACTTATTACCATCTTAAGTGTGAAATTTTGACATGAAAATATTTTATAAAGTGATATTTGAAATGGTTATGTTCATGGCCTGACTATCAATGATTTTTAGTAATAATTATATTTTGATGAACATACTTGTTATTGAAATCATATTTTTTACTATTATTGTGAAAAGAAAAGAAATGAGTACGGTCACATGGCAATCTGTGTGGTGCACTAGTAGGGGACGCCCTACTAACGGTTATGATCATGTTAATGAGAAAAGAAAGAGAAAGTGGGCCATGTCGGACGGAGCGAGAAAAGCCCATACCAAAGAGTAGAAAATACTCACCCTGACCGGGGTAGCTTGATATGAGAATAAATTGATATTCATCATATGATATTCTAAAAATAGTTAATATTGTCATACATGTCATTATTGTACGATTCTTATGTGCATAGATATAGTGCATTCATGTGACCAAAGATATTTGTTGTAGTTTATACAGCTGAACATGACGTGAAGAGCTATATTGATGATAATTTATTATTGAACTTACTGGGATTTAATTCTCACTATATTTCCATGTCATGTTCAGAAGAATAATTATGCAGATTTTCTCTATGGCACTGGCTTTTAGCATATGTTGGATCGAGTTACTCTATTTTGAGCTGATCCCAGTAATATATATGGTGTCTATAGTCAAATTGACTAAGATCCCGGTGAAGGTACAATCACCCGCACCTGTATCTCTGGAACTAGTCAACAGGGATGAATAAGATGTAATTATATATTTGTTAAACTTTTTTCGAATGTTATTGATTAATGATATGTATGTAAACTCTGTATTGTATAAATTAAATAAATGTTATTTTGAGTTAAGTTGTAACGAGGTAATAGCTTCATGGTATTTTTAAAAAAAATTGTTACCAAAATGGAGTTGTTACACAAGTACCATCGATATTGCTTTGTCGCTTAGCCCGCACAAATACTTGATGTGATACAACTCCACCAAAAAAGACAATTTGGAATACTTTTCACACCCTTCATAGAGTGGTTGTTGACCATCTTTCAGTAACTCATAAAAATCTTTGACACTATTATCCATCCTTTCTGCTGACTATTGAACTGGCATATCCACAGAAGCGATGCTCTCATTTTTGGGGTGAATCCCGAATGCATCACGGACTATGTTCTGCACAGGGTCATCTCGAACTATGGGTTTTGAGACCTCAATTGGCATTATAGCATGTCCTACAGCAGGTTCTTCTGTAATCATTTCTTCGTGCAAACTCCAAAAATTGTATCCCTACGAAAATGGTTTGACGATCAAGTGTTGGCACACGATCTCGATGAGTTGTCATTTCTTGAATCTACAGTTTGGACATGGGCATATTATTCTACCTTCGACCCCAGAGTTGGTATTTAGGAATTCCAAAAATTTGTCTAAACCATTCAGGTACTCTATTGATTGTCGAGGTTTATTGATCCAAGATTTATCCATATCTGAAATAATTATGAATTTAGATAACAATTAACCTAAATAACTCTTACTCTGAACTGAAAGAAAACATGACTATTTTACATGAGAGCGGATTTGCAATTGATTGTGCATAAAACACAATACATTTTGAAGATGTTTAAAATGCTTTACATGTAAAAATTATTTAACAAAATCGATGATAATTGACATTTAATGAAACATCAAATAAAAAATCTTCGTCATTGGTTTGCTATAAATAAAGAATCCTGATCCAAAAGAGTTAAGAGAGATATATAAGAAAGAGTGAGAATTAGAGAAATAAGATACCTATTTGATCTTAAGAAACTTATAATGCATGAAATTTATAGATTTCATTGACAAGACTTATCGCACCTTATGAAAGTGGGATAAATGATAACATTGGCTTGCATAATAAGAAATAAAACACTTGAAATATCTCTACGAATCCAAGAATAAAAATTCTAACTTTTGAAACAGTGCCATTGATAAAGTCTTTGATCATGTGCTAATTTTATTTCATTCTCCTAATGTCATTAATTTAAAGGATGAGTTTTATGATCAAATCTCTACGAATTTGAATTTTTTGGGAAGAACAACCACTAGCAGCAAAAAATTGAATTATGATTTTATATATGCTGCTAGGATTTCAATTATAGTATTTACATGGTAAAATTTCTAACGAACTCATATAGGGAATTAAAATTTCAATTCCCTATATGAAAAAGTAAAATCAGTGGCCCATATAAGGGCCATATATTCATCAAAGATATTGTTAGTTCCTTAATAGAGAATCTAGTGTAAGAACATAGTGCATTAAAACTTACTGCACTATTATTTTTTTATTAAAATTATGTTATTATATATTTGTTTTCATTTTTTAAAAACTACGTGTATTTTTAAATTAGTGTTTTATTTTTTTAAAACCAATTCCTAATACTAATTTCGTCTATTTACTAACATTTATTATTTTACCTCATCATCTGAATAAATATTTTAATATTTTAGAAACAACTGTAATAGAATTTGACTATTACTAATTTATGTATATTATTTAAACACGTTTATCAATATAATAACTATTTTTTATTTATTTGCATCAATTTTAATTATATTTTTTACACACTAAATAATTTATATTTAAAACTGAATTTACTATCATTTTATACTAAATTTATAATATTATATATATTTGTTAAATTTATATTAAAACATATGTATATTTTTAAAGTAGTGTCACAATTTTTTTAAAAAAATTTTCAATACTCACTCTGTCTATTTATTAAAATTTATTATTTTATCTCATCAATTACACTTCAATTTATCTACTAAATTTATGTTATTATATATATTTGTTTTCATTTTTAAAAATCTACTTGTAATTTTTATTAACAAATTTTATTTTTAACTATGTATATTTAATAATTTTTTTCATATTATTCTATCAACACCGCCTCGAGATCTCTATTTTATATTTTTATAAATAATTTCTAATATTAAATACAAATATTTTACTTCAAAAATAATTAAGTCTAATAATTCAGCATTATTAGAAAAGAAATTACGTCTTACATATTTTCAACAGACATAATATATTATAACATTAAACATCATAAACATTGTAAAAATAACATAAATTTTAAAATTTATTCATACATGTACATTACAATGTAAAATATATTTTTAAAATAAATATGAAGTACATAAAATATCTAATATTATCGCATTCTAACATACAATAATTTGAAATAAGTTTATTTAAAATAAAAAAAATTAGATTACATATCTTCAAAATGATTTCAAATAAATATCGCACAAAAATCGAAATCGAAGTATCGTCACAATATCTTCACAAAAGATAACAAAAAATAATATAAGAAAATATTTTGAACATACAATATATAACAAAAAATAATCAAATATAATTAGAAAATTAAATGACATACCTTGAGAAAAATAAATACAAGTTGCAAAATAGATCACACTACCAAAACTCGTAAATCACAATAAACAATCTCAGTTAATGTATTATACGAAAAAACTCTAATGAAAGCGTTCGTAATACAAATGAAGAGGGCTGGCAAATATATAGTCGAACGCGTGGTTTAACAACGGTTCGTAACCATCGTTAAACCACGAATAAACCGTCGTTATACCCATTTAACGACGGTTTCCAATTAAACTGTCGTTGAGTATTGGTTTAACGACGGTTTCCTTCATAACCGTCGTTAAACCACACAATTTTCGAACAACGGTCCAAATTCTGAATATTGAAAAGTCCACGATGGTTTCTCAAGAACCGTCGTTAAATAACGACGGTTATGAGAAAACCGTCGTCATTTAACGACGGTTTTTGAAAAACCGTCGTCGATCCCTAATTTTTTTTATTATCCTTAACTTGAGGTAGATTATCACGGTTTGATCTGAACCGTCCGTATTTAATGACGGTTTCACTTAAACCGTCGTTAAATACTTAATTTTAACGACGGGTTGAAAACCGTCGCTAAATTCTTGTTTAGCAATGGTTTTTTATGACCGTCGTTAAACATCCGTCGCAATTTTCTAATTTTCTTATAGTGATTGAGATTTCTCTTCGTATGTGCATATATATATATATATATATATATATATATATATATATATATATATATATATATATATATATATATATATATATATGGGATTGAGAGGGGATATTAATTAGTATATTTTCTCTAAGGTGAATATTAAGTATAATAATGAACAACAGATATACTTTAATTTTTTTTTTTAGGGTAACAGCAGGTTACTTTCTTTAGATATGCAATATTGCGATGATATAAGCAGAATGCAGGCCTACCATAGACTAGCTAGAGGGCCATTGAGGGCAATCATAGTTGTAGAGTACCTATAGCTTCTTCATTTTATTTTTTTAACATGTAACCTCGCCTGCGTTATTTTAAGGAGGGAGAAACTTGGGGTGCCGAATACTTGTTCTTTTTTTTTTTTTAATAAAAGTTCCTTTTTTAGAAGAAAATCATATACTTTATCATTAATAATACCTACAATAAAATTCAGGTGCATTTTCTAAAATATTAGTTGTTAAATCTTTCATAAATTAAATTAAAATGTATAAAAGAATTTTTAATAAAAATTAATAATATGATAGATACTAAATTATAAAAACATTTACTTATTAAACTTCTACTAGAAAACTTGAGCGTGAGAAACACTTAAAAAACTGAACTTAAATATGCCCTAATAATTATATGGGTAAAGTCCAGACAAGAATTGGAAGAAAAAAAATTGTTTATAAAAAAGAATTGAGAAAATTTGAGATCAAATCTGACTTTTTCATTTCTTATATATTAAATCAATGCTTCACATTAATATATAATATAACCAGTGAACAGAATATTTGAGATGCAATTATTTTTACTGATTTTATTTTATTTTTGTTTATTTGTGGAAAATAGAGACTTGCTTGTATAGAGAACATACAATGCTGCTGGATAAAAGGGCGAAAAAGCTATAACACCTTATAATGATATGAAATTTTTTTTCAAAACTCCTTAACAACTTGAATAATGAATAATTAATGCTACAGTTGTACAATTTTTTTTAAAGCATAAATAAATAAATAAATCACTGAATGGAACCAATTAAATCTATATATTGTTAGATGACTGCTCGTATTTGTGTTCAAGACTTGATATAAACATCACTGCTTTAACCTTGTTTACAGTTGTATGTAACCAAAAATTTAAAAGCAGTTACAATAGTTGTAAAAAATATATGAAAAAATATAATCGTTGTGAATCTAATTGTAGACATGATAAAATAAATAAATACATTTTATCACAACAACAATATTGCCAAAAATCTAATTATAATATAACACCTAAATATTTTTTTTTCAACTCAACATTAATTGATTCTTATAAAAAAATTTCTTTAGATGGTGTAATGTAATCGAAAAATTTTGAAAGCAAAAACTAAAAAATTAGACATTTCTTCCATCGCAGAATCTTAATTATAGTGTTGACTTAGTTTTTTTCAATTCATACCAAAACTTTAATTTTTGAATTCTTTTCAATTTATAAGTTAATTTTAAAAAATATTAAATTTGAATTAATATATAATAAATTTGATATTTTTTACAACTATTTAAATAATTAACATATAATAAATTAATAATTTAAAAAATTAATTTATACAATAAAAAAAAGTTAAAAATTAAAACTAAATATATTTATAAATTAGAGATTAGTTTACTTCATGTATAATGACAAACATGTCATCTTTGTGCTTAGGCTGAAAATGTAGGAAACACAAAATCTTGGAGTTGGGGAATTTGATTTAATTAGGGTTCCAGAAAGAGCAGTGTAGTCTGATCAGAAAAAGGTTCCAACCTCACTGTATGCCATTTAAAAGCGCATCTTGTTTGCACGAATCAGAAAGTTCTGACCCGAAACGGAATGGTACTAATGTTTTGACACAAACTGCCAGTTTTGTCTTCAACTAGACTATGGCAAATGAGCTCAACTCACTCACTATTCCCTTTCCTGTAAACCAGAAACAGAGAGGGAAAAAGAGAGGAGAGAAAGAGAACAGGAGAGTAGTTGTTGACAAGAGGTCTCACTCTCAGCCCCAGGCACAGTTTGCACAGATTGGTTAACGTGTAATCGATAAGAACAGTGTCTGCTATCATACTTGATGCCTCGACTTGACAGGGCGATTTGGATATATCAGTGAAGAGAGCCTTTCTGCCATTTGAAATTCCCTCACACAAACATTCTCTCTCTCTCTCTCTCGCTTTTTTCGCTGTTCCAACGCTATGTCACACCCTCTGGTCTATTGATCTTCTGCATGAATCATCACGTATAGTATATTGAATGTATGATCACAAACTCAACATAATCATGACCACCACGACCCATATGATGTGGAAGGGATCGATATCTTCTAAATTTTTTTTAAAAAAATTATAATATAAATTTTAAAAAAAATATGTAAAATTTATATCTCATACTCTCACTTATTAATTTTATTAAATTATATTTTTTTTTCTCTTCAAAATTTATCTTGTCAAAAATTTTAAAGAATTCAAATTTGAAGTGGAAGAGAATTTTAGATAAATACTATCGAAAAAATTGCTCCATATTAGTTTACCTTTATTAGAGACTTACTTCCTAACAAATTTATTTGTCTATCCATATAATTTATTTGATCTTTTAGTTTTTTTTTTAATAAATTAAGTCAACTTTAGATACATTGAGTACTCTCAAACCAATTCTAATTAGACTTGTAAACATATGAAAATTACTGAATATCTTGACATTCTTACATGAATAATTAGCTTTTACTTATTTTCAATAAACAAAGTCTATTTTAAATTTTGTCGTGGTCTTCTTGAAAAAGTATTAAATAGACATGATAAAAAAATAATAAGTAAATCAAAACAACCATGAAGCGATAAAAATAATTATATTATATACACTTTTAGTATAACCTACTTTTAATATACTTATGTTTTCTTATAATTAATAAACTCAATCAACATATTGTTTTTTATAAATACATTCTACCTAATAATGAGATTTATATATGAATTAATATATTTTATTTATTTATTTATTAAATATAATTTTATTAAATTATGTTTTTTTTTAATTTACTATATAAAATTTTTTAAAAACATTTTGAGAGCATCTTCAATAGTAGTTCTTGCACCGTATCTCAATACTAAGCAACACATCTTACTCCATTTTATCATCGGAGTGCTCCATCTGGCACCCACATACAAACACCGTTGCTTCTATAAGCAACAATTGCTTAAAACTAGAAATCATAAAAAATTGAAGAGCAGGAAGAAAAGAGATGGCTATCCTTCTACCTGATCTTCATTCCACAAGTCCAAGTTCTCCTTCGTCGGTAGCCATGGCTCTCTCCCACTTCACTACCCCCAAATCCCACCAGGATAAGAGCCTCCGCCAGCGATGTTTTCAAGTGACAAAGTAGCAAAAGACATAGTTCTACATCCTCGGATGCTGTATAACTATGCTACTCTGCTGGCACAACCATGCTATCTATGATTAGATGCCTATGGATTGCATTTCAGAACAAATCAAAATTTTATTCAGCCGAATGGTTACGTTTTGGACCCCTCTAGGTTCTTGCTTTTACTGCTTTCTTGGATCAAGGGATTACAATGAACGAGCTGAGAGTGGAGGATGAAGAAGACGAAGAAGAGGATATCATTGATGGAGGGCTCCTACAAACAGGATCATGTATTATGAGATTGACTAAAGAATCCTTAAAGCATAGAGGGAAATTGACGAAAATGGTTAATCTGGGAGTGCTTGAAAATAAGGTCTTAAGGTTTCCCCTTTATTTTCACAATTTCTACGAATTGAAATTGGCCTTTATATGACTGAATTGAAATTCAAATTTTGGGTATGTATTCCATAGTGCTGTGAGAAACCTAAGAGAATTTTAAATCATAGGAGAAAGATGTTGTGTGTGTTTTACCAATTACCGCAAGCGCACAGCGTAGCTGTAGCTAGTCCGGCGAGTACGGGTCATATCCCACAGAGAACAATGCCAATTACTAGAATTTCACAAAAGATGCTATTTAAATCGATGCAATTCGATGAGAAAGTGTCGCAATTAAATAGAGGAAAATAACCAATTAAGCAAAGCCTAGGGTTAGGGTTCACTACACTTGTGATACTCAACAACTAATATTTACCTCTAATTGCAATTGTCTAGATTATTGGGGATGGTTTAGCCTTAATTAATTAGCAATCTCTTTCAAGCATTACCAATCGTACCTAGGTTGATCTAATTGCCTACTTTTGTGGTTCTTAGCTCAACCTAAGTCAATTAAGCTTTATGCCAACCATGGAATACAATTAATCAGTTTTCTCGTGCCCATTAATTGATTCAATCCTAAAGTATCTTAAACTACTTTCATGATTAAGATATCCCTAATTAACTATTAAGTTCTGGTTTTAATCTTCACCTTTCAGTTCATCGATTAAAAACTTAAGACGTGATAGATTGGTGATCAGGCATTCTACCAACTCATTCATGCATATAATATTCAATCATAATCAATCTAGAAGTAATCACAATTAGAGTTTCAACATTCAAGTCATCAGCACAGTATCATCATATCACAAGAGGGTTCCCCGAAACCATAGATTAAATCTACTTACACATCGTATAAACGGAAACCAAATTCATATTCATTAAGTAAATCATGATAGTTCAGTACAATTTAAAGAGAATAAGTAGAAGTAGAGGAGAAGAATTCAAATAGAAAGATAAAACCTGGTCTTCGGAAAAGTCAGATGAAATACAACCTTTGAATGCAGTAAATTTTACTCTAGAACATCAAAATCCACAATGATTCAAGTAAAAACCCAACCTAGGAGTGTTTTCTAAGCCTAAAAACTAAGTCTAAAGTGTCTCTCTGAGTCTAAATATATGCCTCTGCGTTTTTCCCCGAATATGTATCAAATCAGTAGCCAAAAACCCTAAAAATCACGTGCAGTATGGACCCGAAGCACGACCATGTTCCAGGACACGGCCTAGCCGTGCTTTGGGCTAGTTTCTGGAGGTTCTCTGCATCTTCTGCCCAGAGCACGGCCTGGCCATGTTGGGGCCTACCGAACTGCTTCCTTACTGATATTTGGTGTGTTGCCTCCTTGCTTCCTTCTTAGCATATTCCAAGTCCTTTTGGCTCTTCCTATGATTGTTTTCTCTTGCTTCTTTGCCTCTTTTGCTCTCCTACAAACACAAAACAAACCACAGCAGTATTCAGAACAAAGTATAACAAAAAGCAGAGAAATAATCACAAGTTACTATGAATTAGGGGATAAAATATAGCCATTAAGTACTCAAAATTTCCCTTTATCAAACTCCCCCATGCTTAAACCTTTGTTTGTCCTCAAGCAAATAACATATCATGTCAGAAGGAAGGGGGAATATGAAATCAGATTCCAAAAGGTAGAACAATGCAATACAGGTAATTTTTCACTCAATCAGTGTGCACACAATAGATATATGAATAGACATTTATCAAATAGTTTCTATTCTTCTAAAACCAAACCAAAAATTCTTTTATCATATATCTGCTTCTACTGTTACCATTGGTTGTATGCACCAGACTGATTTTCAGACACTCAAGTAGGCCACCTCATCCTTTAGATCTCCTTATTTTTCCTTACCCTTATTTCTATTTTTTCTCACTCCATTTCTTTTATTTCTCATCATCATTCATTTTTTTTTGAAAGATATTTATAGAAATATGCCGTGAGTACATTTTATTCTCCATCTCACTAGGGTAAAAGCATTTAAGTACTCATACTAAGGCATTTTTGGTGCCTTGAAGGGGGTACTCAAAGTGAAAACTTTTTGGGTTTCACATACCCTCATTTTTCACCTCTCCCTACCTTCACACTCTCATAGCGTTAAAATCAGTCATAGCATACAAGTCACAGCACAATAAAGAGATACTTTTCAAAAATTTAGAGGTTTAATGCTAGAAGAGAGAGACTAAAATAATAACTACCTATTTCATATCCTATTGTGCAACACACGTTCATGAGCTAAAATTAGCCTATACTACACCAATTTATCACGAAAATAGCAACTATGTGATTATGTAACAAGACAAAAGGAAAGTGATATGTACAATATATACATGCAAAGAACAACTAAATCAGCAAATAAAAGTAGCCAGTGCAAATCATAAACTCAGCCAGCAAAAATCAAATACGCAAGTCTACTCCCCCATGCTTAAACCAGACAGTGTCCTCAATGTCAGAAATGACAGAAAATACAATCAAAAGGGAGAAGGAACTTACGTACTCACTGGTCATCTAGTGGTGGTGGAGGGGGATGCTGACCCAGGTGCCAGGTATACCAAGCCTACATCATACCCTGCATGCTTTGGATGGAGTCTTGCATTGTATGCAGGGTTGCTCTCTGTGAAAGTTGCTTGGCCTCAATACGGCTGAGCTTGGAAGAAATGGAGGCCTGATCCTCTGACGGAGCAGATGAGGTACCTGCATGGTCAGTGAACTGGGAATGGGGTGGGGCTGGAAGAGCCATAAGTGGCTCAAGGGGGACATCTTCCTCCTCAGGAGGAATCTCAGCATCCCCTCTATCCTCATCTAATAGATATATCCAGTTCTGCCTAGTGGCAACCGCAGTCCTAGTAGGGTTAGGGAGGCAGAAGAGTGTATGTCCTTGGAGATACAACCAGTATTCAGCATTTTACTTGACAACTAGTTCCATATGCAAGCAGGATTCTAAATCAATCCTGTTGCTATGATGTGATCTTAATTAAGCATGATTTTAATACCTTTATGCTTACCTTTTGTTTGATTTAAGTAAAATATAATTAGGAATTAGCTTAGTTTTGTGTTTTGTCTTGTAGGAACAAAGGAAGAAGAAAAGAAGAGAAAAATAGAAGAAAATCATAAAAAATGCTGATTTCTGACCTTTTGTCACTAATGGAAGCATATCTCACTCATTTGAGCTCCGATTGAGCTGATTCTAGCGGTTATGGAAAGAAGAAACATAGAGCTACAACTTTCGTGTTTGGCACTTTGGCAAAATCCAGCGTTTTCTAGGCGCCGCGGCGCTCACAATACAGCGCCGCGGCGGCCCGTTATGGATGTCTCGTAGAGCCGCGGCACTGGTTATTGGCGCCGCGGCACTGGTTATTGGCGCCGCGGCGCCCTTGCCCCAGAACCACGAGTGCCGCGGCGCTGCATGGGTGCGCCGCGGCACCCCGTGGATGAAGTTTCGCAGCGCCGCGACGCTGAACTTATGCGCCGCGGCGCCGCCGCTCCGGAAGTCGTGATTTTAGGGTTTTTTTGCCTGATTTGAAGCCCAATTGATGGAGATTTGACCTAAAAACTTTCCTACTTCGACTAGGAGGGTTGAATCGATAAAAAGGAAGGAAAGTAAGCAGAGAAGGTATCTATTCATTCAGCAAAAAATTCATTCAAGTTCTCAACTCTTTTCTTTACTTCTTGTTTAGTTTTCTATGGCCCTGCGCGGCTAATTTTCTTTAGTTGGTTGAGGGAGATTGAAACCTCAAGGGATTTGATGTCATTGTGAGATACGGATTTGATTTCATTGCATTCAATCTTAACCGGGTATTGTTTATTCATCTGTTCTTATTTTCTTAATATTATGCATGTGATTGCTAGGAGGCCTACTAGTATATTGTATGTGTAGCTGCTGAATTAGGTTTTGAACAAAGCTTTTATTACTTGATTCGTGAAGCAAATAGGATTAAGGATTTTGGATTATAAATCGTTAACCCTATGATGAATATCAACTAAATTGAATATAACCGATGTGCTTGTATTCGTTTAGCTCTATTAGTTTCTCTTGTTCTTCATGCGGTTAATAAGTGATGCTTTACCGATGTGCTAAAGGATTGCTCGTTAATTAGAGTATAATTAGTGCGATTGTCATTAATTTACTAGGCTTAAGGAGGAACTGGGATAGAATCCCAATGATAGATATTTGGTTTAAGATTGATAATTTTGTCAATGATCAATGCAATCCCTTGATGGTGAATATCGACCGAAACCAACGCTTTTCTCATTAATCACTTTCTCTCAATTATTTTTGCTATTGTTTACTTAATTTTAATTGCGACTCTCAATTCCCCCCTTTCTGAATCACATAAGGTAATTACAGTCTCTGTGGGATCGACCCTTACTCCCACTACTACAGGTTAGTGTTGAGGTAAGGTTTTAATTTGGGCGTGCCTGCGACAGTGCGCACCAAATTTTGGCGCCGTTGCCGGGGACTGCGTCAATTTACCTTTTGTGATTTTTTTTTTCTTTTCTTTTTGTTCATAACTTTGAATATGGCAGCCAATTTTCAACAATTTGGCACTAGGCTGGGCTCTCCATTAAGATATGCTGGTGAGGTATGTAGTTCTTCCCTTGAAGAGCAACTTGCAAATTTAACTTCTCTTGTTCGTCAACGTGTAGAAAATATGCAAAGAGAGAAGTGTTATGGAAATTATTCAGCCATAGGGCATCCTTCTTTTGGGTACCCAACTTTCTATGATGAGTCATTTGAGCAGGTAAATATGGTTAATGATTTCCATGAACCACAACAAGTGAGGTATGATTCCTATTCAAACATGTACAATCCTGGATGGAAGGGTCATCTTAACTTCAGGTATGGGAATGCACAAAATAGTCCTGTAGAACAAAATTTTGCAAATTTTCAGCATACCCAACAGGCCTATTATCCTAGACAGTCTGCATATCAGGATTTTCAAGTAAGTAGTTCTTTAGAAGATATTGTTGAATCTCTTACACAAAATACTCATCAATTTCAACAAGAGGTAAGGGCCAGCATTGAAAGCTTAACAAATCAAATTGGGCAATTAGCAACAACAGTCAGTAGGCTAGAGTCTCAAAATTCAGAAATTGAAAGTCTAGCCCCAGCATCATCAATGCAAAAGGAAGAAAATTCTGCACTAAATGAAAAAGATGACTTGGAAGTTGACACTAGTAAGCCTACTAGGAAAGAGGTTATGGAATGTACCCTAAACGTCAAATTCGACGAGAATGTTATAGTAGGAGAGGAAGCACCAGAAGTGCAGCAAACAGGTAAGGATTTTTCTATGTTGTTATCAATTTCTAATAAGATGCCTGTACCTTCTATTTTCCAGAATTCTAACCTAGGCTTAAAGAGCCTCCCTAGCCATTTAAAGGGCATATACAGTGGAGAACCACCCGCAGTTATAACTTCAGATAAATATGCCCTACTCAAAGATAGAGGAAAGTTACCGCATGGTTTGGTAGAATCTCAACAGGATGAAATTAAATTAGATGCCAAAAGCTACTCAAGACATCGGTTATTTCCAGGTAAGTTGAGTTCTCATTTAATTAAATCTTTGACTAATGCTAACTTCCCTCTTCATAATGCAGCTGAACCTCAGAATTCTGTACATTCAAAGGCAAGCCAATTCAAAGTTGACATCAAGGATCCTCCTTGAATGATATAAGGAGCCTTGAGTCGAGCCAACGACGTTAAACAAAGGCGCTTATTGGGAGGCAACCCAACATAAAAAGAAAAAGAAAAGTGGGAATCAGAGATATTCATGGTCCAGTAATGCAACATGCGCATTCCACTCCAAACAAATTCAGGGAAGTTCACTTAACTCATTTTTTTTTCTATATCTTTCCTTAATTCTTATCTTTCTTTTACATTGAGGACAATGTAAAGTTTGAGTGTGGGGGTGGAAGTTTATTTGTCTGAATCATTGTGACCCTATTATGAGCATCAATTTTCTGTTTTTCACTATTTATGCACTTTTATTGCTTTTAGCAAGTTGAGTGATTGTGTGAGTATTCAATTTATGTTTTAAGATGTTAGGCACAACCAACAGCCAATGATATGACTATCCAAATTTTTTTTTTAGCTCTTGAAAAATGTAGAAACTTCATGGTTGTATGCGATTTTATCCCTTTTGCAATTTATTACTTTTGACTTTAGAATCCTGAAATATTTTGCACAATAAATTTGGGCATTCGATTTATCTTTTAATTAGAAAAAGTTTATATAATTCAAAAATATGTAATGATCTCAACAGGATTCTAGAACTTATTTGAATGCTGCTTGAGGCGAAATCCTAGGTTAATACTATTATTTAGGAGATGATTTAGGCATTATTGGATAGATTGAGCCTTTCTAGCCTAACCTACACAATGAAATATCCTTAGTTCCTCTATTTTGAGCTTAATGAACTTTTTCTTCTAAAAATCACAAATGAGTCGAAAGCCAAATTTTGTATGAATATCCTTATTTTTGATCCTATTCACTCACTCCATGATTATTTTTCTGAATACTTGTTTTGTAGAGCTTAAATTGACAAAAGGGTGGAAGGGTGGAGCAAGGAAAAGAAAAGAATTATGCAAAGAAAAAAAAAAGAGAATTATGAAAAAGGAAGAAAAGAAAATTTCAAAGAGAATAAAAGCATAGGTTGTGAAAAAAAAAATATTTTGAGAATCAAGGAAAATGATGGATCAAACTCAATTGAAGTAAGAAAATGAATGTGGGGGAAAGTCCTCCAAACTTGAAAAAGCTCAATAGATCATATTTAGTCATGTGGTGTTGGGTGATTGAGCCTACATTTGTATCCTTTATCCCACCTTATATCTTGGCCACATTACAAGCTAATTAAAGTCCTATTGATCCTAGAAGTAGTTTTGGCCTACATTAGTGGAGAGTGGCATGAAGAATAAGCATATGAAAATCCTAAACTACTTAGAGATCTACAACCAAAATTTTGGGATATATAAACTCATCTGGGTAAAAGGAAATTTAATGGCTCAAAACACACACACACTTGGGATTCAAGAGGATAAAATAATGAATTACATTTGGGTTAATTTTGTGTATGATTATGATCTTTCGAAATTTTTCTCGAACATATTTTTATGATATGAGGCAGAAATTTTGGTAAGCCTAACACTTACTACATATATTGATTTTTGTTTTTATCTTTAGGGATTATTTTGCTTGAGGACAAGCAAAAGGTTGAGTGTGGGGGTATTTGATGTGATCTTAATTAAGCATGATTTTAATACCTTTATGCTTACCTTTTGTTTGATTTAAGTAAAATATAATTAGGAATTAGCTTAGTTTTGTGTTTTGTCTTGTAGGAACAAAGGAAGAAGAAAAGAAGAGAAAAATAGAAGAAAATCATGAAAAATGCTGATTTCTGACCTTTCGTCACTAATGGAACCATATCTCACTCATTTTAGCTCTGATTGAGCTGATTCTAGCGGCTATGGAACGAAGAAACATAGAGCTACAACTTTCGTGTTCGGCACTTTGGCAAAATCCGGCGTTTTCTAGGCGCCGCGGCGCTCACAATACAGCGCCGCGGCGGCCCGTCATGGATGTCTCGTAGAGCCGCGGCGCTGGTTATTGGCGCCGCGGCGCCCTTGCCCCAAAACCACGAGTGCCGCGGCGCTGCATGGGTGCGCCGCGGCACCCCGTGGATGAAGTTTCGCAGCGCCGCGACGCTGAACTTATGCGCTGCGGCGCCGCCGCTCCGGAAGTCGTGATTTTAGGGTTTTTTCGCCTGATTTGAAGCCCAATTGATGGAGATTTGACCTAAAAACTTTCCTACTTCGACTAGGAGGGTTGAATCGATAAAAAGGAAGGAAAGTAAGCAGAGAAGGTATCTATTCATTCAGTAAAGAATTCATTCAAGTTCTCAACTCTTTTCTTTACTTCTTGTTTAGTTTTCTATGGCCCTGCGCGACTAATTTTCTTTAGTTGGTTGAGGGAGATTGAAACCTCAAGGGATTTGATGTCATTGTGAGATACGGATTTGATTTCATTGCATTCAATCTTAACCGGGTATTGTTTATTCATCTGTTCTTATTTTCTTAATATTATGCATGTGATTGCTAGGAGGCCTACTAGTATATTGTATGTGTAGCTGCTGAATTAGGTTTTGAACAAAGCTTTTATTACTTGATTCGTGAAGCAAATAGGATTAAGGATTTTGGATTATAAATCGTTAACCCTATGATGAATATCAACTAAATTGAATATAACCGATGTGCTTGTATTCGTTTAGCTCTATTAGTTTCTCTTGTTCTTCATGCGGTTAATAAGTGATGCTTTACCGATGTGCTAAAGGATTGCTCGTTAATTAGAGTATAATTAGTGCGATTGTCATTAATTTACTAGGCTTAAGGAGGAACTGGGATAGAATCCCAATGATAGATATTTGGTTTAAGATTGATAATTTTGTCAATGATCAATGCAATCCCTTGATGGTGAATATCGACCGAAACCAACGCTTTTCTCATTAATCACTTTCTCTCAATTATTTTTGCTATTGTTTACTTAATTTTAATTGCGACTCTCAATTCCCCCCTTTCTGAATCACATAAGGTAATTACAGTCTCTGTGGGATCGACCCTTACTCCCACTACTACAGGTTAGTGTTGAGGTAATGTTTTAATTTGGGCGTGCCTGCGACAGTGCGCACCATGCTACCAACTACTGGTTACAACCCTTACAGATGAGCCTCAAATCCTAGCCCTCTAGCGATAGCAGTAACTAGACCCCTTATGACTACTTTTCCATTCATTGCACCACCTACCCTAGCCATTTGGTGAGCCATGAAGGCTCCTGTATCCACCTTTGTACCATTAATCATAGCATAAAGAAAGTATAGCTCTCTCTGATTTGCAACCCCATCACTCTCAGCCCTACCAAAAACAGTATGAGCTATAAGACGCTGTAAATATCTGAAGGTAGGGTTGCAAATGAAAGAGACTTTGGAACTTGATGCACTATATTGCCCCTCAATAGCAATTGAGTTCCAAAAAAAGTTGGCAAGAAAACTGGAGGGTACTGATCTAGTTCCCCCTGGAGGCAGGCTAAATAGTGCATTAAATTCAGCTAAAGTGAGGCTAAAGGTATGATTAAATAGTTTGAAATTAACACGGCCCTGACTAACATCGGGGCCTCAAAACAAGACTACATTAATGGAGCTGATAAACTCTAAGGTGGGTCTAGGGTAGGCCGGGTATCGTAGTGAGATGAATGTGTTCCACCCAATCCAATCAACCAAGTATTTGACGTCATTTAAAAGACCTAACGGTTCCAAACATTCCTCATTTGGATACCGGGTACTTAGCATTCCCCGTCTAACCAGAGTATCGTATCGTGTTCGTTGACTATCATCAACGAACACAATACCATACTCATTAATCTGATGAGGAAGTTGTGGCGATTGTTGATTTCGTCCTCTACGGGATTGGTGGGATTGGGTGGATGATTAGCCAGTCTAGGCTCTTTTGGGACCCATTTATAATGAGATGCAATGTAAAATAGAGGGGAACCAAATGTACTTCAAGGTTGGCAAATGCTGCAATAACTATGAGGAACTATCAGAACAAGAAGCAGGGAATATCAAGTCCAAAAGTGTAAATCAAAGCAATTTAGACAAATGCTATTCAAACCAATGGATGAAACTACTGGAGTATTATGTAGAGACAACTGGGAGTGTTTAACTGGTAAATTGCAACTCAAGTTTAGGTATTAAAGACAAGATCAAACCATCACAAGCAAATAAAGTACACATGCAAGGGTAAACCTAGTTAGATAAACCATTCTCTTAGAAACAGAAACCAGAGAAACATATACCATAAGTTAGTTAAACCAACCAGCAAGTCTATGTAGTGGGAAGGAGAAGTTTAATGCAGCATGTCAATCAAGGCCAGAGATTCAAGGTAGTAACTCATCTATGTGAGGATCAAAAACTAGATAGCAAAATAGAGCAATGTATGACAACTATTGATTGTAGAAAGCAACAGACATAAACCAGTGAAACAACCTGCATTATATGGCGTGAAACAACCAGAGATATCTAAACAATGAACAGCAACCACACCAATAACCAGCAATAATCAAGGAGTGTAAACCAGATAATTAAAAACAAAAGCATGGATAGAAAATACCTGAATGGAAGCACAGCAAGAGAAAGAATGCTATAATGAACGTGTGTCCAACAGATTGAGGTAGGAAAGGTGAAGGCAGGGGAATGGGTTTCGGGTTTGATGGGGGGATGGATGTCGTTGGCCAGGGGAGGGGATTTGGGTAAGGGGAAAGCGAGATTGTCTGGGAGAATGAGATGGATTATGGACTTGGAAAGGGAAGGGGGAATTTCTAGGTGTGGGCACAGGTTAGGGAAGATTGGTGAATGGGAGAAAGAGGGAGTGGGTTAAGGCACGAATTAGGGAAGGGTAAGGCCGAGGGAAGAGGGAGATTGGGGGTGGAGGTCTCGGTGATGGAGAATGGGGATGGGTATGGCGAAGGAGATGGAGGGGACAAGGGAGTCTTTAGCATGGGATGCAGGAGAGGAAGAACACAAGAAAAGGGAGGTCGAAACACGGGTGGAAGGGAGGGAAAGAATTAGGGTATTTAAAGTTCCCTTGCCCGAAGCACGACCGTGCTTCAAGCGGGTAACTGCAGCCTTCAGCGCCCTTTTTTTTATGGAAGCCCTGGGCACGCCCGTGTTTGGGGACACGGGGTGCCCGTGCTTCTGGCGGGTTTTCTTTTTCTCCTTTTTTTTTACTTACTTACCTGGAGCACGGCCGTGTTCCTAGCGGGTGTGCGCTAATTTTCCACAATTTGACCCGTGCTTGCAGAACGGGCGTGATGTGGAACACGGGTGACCTGTGTTGCGGGCTGGAATCCCTAAATTCTTCGAATTTGGCCTTGGTTTTTGATTCTCTTTGAGCTCCCTTGATTCTAATCCTTTATATTGCCTTGGAGGCATGGGAATAGACCTGAAAATCAAATGAAAACACTCATTAAACTTCAACCTAAGAAATTAACTAGAATTAAAGATAAAAACTAAATCTCAAAGCAAGAAATCAAACAAAAAGGAAACTTAAAAATTAAAATGTGGGTTGCCTCTGTAACAACCTTTTTTTTTCTTTATTATTATACAATATTGAGTTCACATACACGTCATTAATCAAAACGTACATGCAACATATCAAACACATAGATATTTACATCTTATTTATTTTGGTTGACCAATTCCGGAGATACAAGTACTGGTGGTTGCACCTTCACCGGGATCTGAGCCAACTCGACCCCAAACATCTTATTTGATTTTGAGATCTGCCCAACATAAAGTAACTCGATCCAATGTGCACTAAAAGACAGAGCCATAGAAAAAAACTGCATAACTAATTTTCTGAACAAGATATGGAAATATAGTGAGAATTAAATTCCAGTAAGTTCAACAATAAATCATCATTAATATAGCTCATCATGTCATGTTCAGCTGTATAAACTACAGAAAATATCTTTGGTCACATGAATGCATTATATCTACGTACATAAGAATCATACTGTAATGATATGTATGACAAGATTAACTATTTTCAAAATATCATATGATGGCCATCAACTTATTCTCATTTCAAGCTACCCCAGTCAGGGTGAGTATCCTCTACTTTCTGGTACAGGCTTTTCTCGCTCCGTCCAACATGACCCACTTTCTCTTTCTTTTCTCATTATCATGATCATAACCGTTGGTAGGGCGTCCCCTACTGGTGCACCACACAGATTGCCATGTGACCGTGCTAATTTCTTTTCTTTTCACAATGATAGCAAAAAATATGCTTTCAATAACAAGTATGTTCATCAAAATATAACTATTACCAAAAATCATTGGTAATCATGCCATGAACATAACCATTTCAAATATCACTTTATAAAATATTTCCATGTCAAAATTTCACACTTAAGTTGGTAAGAAGTTCATACAATGGCAATGGCTATGGCTATACTAGTCAATTATTAAGATTTATCTTTTTTTAAATACTAATTTTATTTCTTTATTTTCTTGATACAGGTTTTCATCCTATCTAACCTTATCTTACTAATCAGAGTATAACTCCCTAAATTTAACTCTGATGTAGGTGACCTTGGTGTCAATTTCAAGATAAAACAATTATCTAAAACTATTATGTTGAAAATTGTAGCGAAATATTAAGAACGCAAGGTGATATTACTCCCTAAATGTATAAGTTATTTATTCTTGGATAGGTTTTGACCTCTACCTACTAATCGGACCATATCTACTTCTTATGGACTCCAACTTGAGTGATTCTAGTGGCTAAATATCCGTGACACACATATATATAATTCTTATGTTAAGCATTTATTTTAATTCCATACAGATAATTCCCAGAAAGTAAAACACAGAAGCCATCCTAACATATTCTTCCCTGATGAACCATTTTCTGACCTATTCTTACTAATCGGACCATATCTACCACATATGGACTCCAAATTTAAAGCTTCCAGTGGCTATAAATCCATGACACACATATCTATAATTCTTATGTTAACTATTTATTTTAATTTCATACAGATAATTCCCAGAAATTAAAATACAGAAGCGGTCCTAACATAATCTTCCCTAATGAACAATATTTTTGACCTTTGACTACTAATCAGCTCATATCTTCCTCATATGGAATCTAAATTGAATGATTCCAGTGGCTAAAAATCTATGACACACATAGATATAATTATTATGTTAACCATTTATTTTAATTCCATACAGATAATTCTCAGAAATTAAAATACAGAAGATGTCCTAACATAATCTTCCTTGATGAACCATTTTCTGACCTTTGACTACTAATTAGCTCATATCATCCTCATATGAACTCCAAATTGAATGATTCCAGTGGCTTAAAATCCATGACACACATAGCTATAATTCTTATTATAATCATTTATATTAATTCCATACAGATAATTCCCAGAAATTAAAATACAGAAGTTGTCCTAACATATTCTTTCCTGATGAACCATTTTCTGACCTTTGACTACTAATAAGCTCATATCTTCCTCATATGGACTCCAAATTGAATGATTCCAGTGGCTAAAAATCCGTGACACATATATATTTCATTCTTATATTAACAATTTATTTTAATTCCCTACAGATAATTCCAAGAAAGTAAAACACAGAAGCTATCCTAACATATTCTTCCCTAATGAACCATTTTCTGAACTATGCTTACTAATCGGACCATATCTACCACATATGGAATCCAAATTTAATGATTCCAGTGGTTACAAATCCATGACACACATAGCTATAATTCTTATGTTAACCATTTATTTTAATTCCATACAGATAATTCACAGAAATTAAAATACAAAAGCTGTCCTAACATATTCTTTCCTGATGAACCATTTTCTGACATTTGACTACTAATCAGACCATATCTACCACATATGGACTCCAAATTAAATGTTTCTAGTGGATTAAAATCCGTGACACATTTATCTTTAATTCTTATGTTAACCATTTATTTTAATTCCATACAAATAATTTCCAAAAATTAAAAAACAGAAGCTGTCCTAACATATTCTTCCCTGATGAACCATTTTCTGACCTTTGACTACTAATTAGCTCATATCATCCTCATATGAACTCCAAATTGAATGATTCCAGTGGCTTAAAATCCATGACACACATAGCTATAATTCTTATGCTAATCTTTTATATTAATTGCATACAGATAATTCCCAGAAATTAAAATACAGAAGCTATCCTAACATATTCTTTCCTGATGAACCATTTTCTGACCTTTGACTACTAATCAGCTCATATCTTCCTCATATGGACTCTAAATTGAATGATTCCAGTGGCTAAAAATCTGTGACACATATATATTTCATTCTTATGTTAATAATTTATTTTAATTCCCTACAGATAATTCCAAGAAAGTAAAACACAGAAGCTATCCTAACATATTCTTCCCTGATGAACCATTTTCTGAACTATGCTTACTAATCGGACCATATCTACCACATATGGAATCCAAATTTAATGATTCCAGTGGCTACAAATACATGACACACATAGCTATAATTCTTATGTTAACCATTTATTTTAATTCCATACAGATAATTCACAGAAATTAAAATACAGAAGCTGTCCTAACATATTCTTTCCTGATGAACCATTTTCTGACCTTTGACTACTAATCAGACCATATCTACCACATATGGACTCCAAATTAAATGTTTCTAGTGGATTAAAATCCGAGACACATTTATCTTTAATTCTTATGTTAACCATTTACTTTAATTCCATACAAATAATTTTCAAAAATTAAAATACAGAAGCTGTCCTAACATATTCTTCCCTGATGAACCATTTTCTGACCTTTGACAACTAATAAGCTCATATCTTCCTCATATGGACTCCACATTGAATGATTCTAGTGGCTAAAAATACATGACACACATAGCTATAATTCTTATGTTAACCATTTATTTTAATTCCATACAGATAATTTCCAGAAATTAAAATACAGAAGCTGTCCTAACATAATCTTCCCTGATGAACATTTTTCTGACCTTTGACTACTAATGAGCTCATATCTTCCTCATATGAACTCCAAATTGAATGATTCCAGTGGTTTAAAATCCATGACACACATAGCTATAATTCTTATGTTAACCATTTATATTAATTCCATACAGATAATTCCCAGAAATTAAAATACAGAAGCTGTCCTAACATATTCTTTCCTGATGAACCATTTTCTGACCTTTGACTACTAATCAGCTCATATCTTCCTCATATGGACTCCAAATTGAATGATTCCAGTGGCTAAAAATCTGTGACACATATATATTTAATTCTTTTGCTAACCATTTATTTTAATTCCCTTCAGATAATTCCCAGAAAGTAAAACACAGAAGCTGTACTAACATATACTTCCCTGATGAACCATTTTCTGAGCTATGCTTACTAATCGGACCATATCTACCATATATGGACTCCACATTTAATGATTCCAGTGGCTACAAATCCATGACACACATAGCTATAATTCTTATTTTAACCATTTATTTGAATTCCATACAGATAATTCGTAGAAATTAAAATACAGAAGCTGTCCTAACATATTCTTCCCTGATGAACCATTTTCTGACATTTGACTACTAATCAGACCATATCTACCACATATGGACTCCAAATTAAATGTTTCTAGTGGATTAAAATCCGTGACACATTTATCTTTAATTCTTATGTTAACCATTTATTTTAATTCCATACAAATAATTCCCAGAAATTAAAATACAGAAGCTGTTCTAACATATTCTTCCCTGATGAACCATTTTCTGACCTTTGACTACTAATAAGCTCATATCTTCCTCATATGGACTCCAAATTGAATGATTCCAGTGGATAAAAATCCATGACACATATCTATAATTCTTATGTTAACCATTTATTTTAATTCCATACAGATAATTCCCAGAAATTAAAATACAGAAGCTGTCCTAACATAATCTTCCCTGATGAACCATTTTCTGACCTTTGACTACTAATATGCTCATATCATCCTCATATGAACTCCAAATTGAATGATTCCAGTGGCTTAAAATCCATGACACACATAGCTATAATTCTTATGTTAACTATTTATATTAATTCCATACAGATAATTCTCAGACATTAAAATACAGAAGCTGTCCTAATATATTCTTTCCTAATGAACCATTTTCTAACCTTTGACTACTAATCAGCTCATATCTTCCTCATATGGACTCCAAATTGAATGTTTCCAGTGGCTAAAAATTTGTGACACATATATATTTAATTCTTATGTTAACCATTTATTTTAATTCCCTACAGATAATTCCCAGAAAGTAAAACACAGAAGCTATCATAACATATTCTTCCCTGATGAACCATTTTCTGACCTATGCTTACTAATCGGACCATATCTACCACATATGGACTCCACATTTAATGATTCCAGTGGCTACAAATCCATGACACACATAGCTATAATTCTTATGTTAACCATTTATTTTAATTCCATACAGATAATGCATAGAAATTAAAATACAGAAGCTGTCCTAACATATTCTTCCCTGACGAACCATTTTAAATGTTTCTAGTGGATTAAAATTTTTCTAGTGGATTAAAATCCGTGACACATATATCTTTAATTCTTATGTTAACCATTTATTTTAATTCCTTATAGATTGTTTTCAGAAATTAAAACACCGAAGCTTAAAAGTCTGCCAACCATAGCCATACCCATGCCGAACTATCTACACCAACCTAAGTATTCAAACATACATCACATGCAAGATCAATATGTAACATGATATAGCAACATCCATGACCAATCATCAAAGTTATAAGATCAAAATCTCATATAAATATTATAAGTTTCAAAAGTTTTCTTCAAAAAGAAATATTGTTAAACTTACCTGGATCACTTAGTCTCCTAGACTTCTCCTTCCTCTTTCTTCCTTTCTTCATCTCCTTTCCTCACTCTACCTTACTTCTATTTTTCCTCTCCCTCACTTGGACGAAATTCTAATGTTGTAAGGGTGGGTTTTCTTATATAGACCACCAAATAATTCACCTTTCATGATCATGGGTCTACCTTATTACAATTAGGATACACTTTGTTGAATTTTTGGAAAACAAATAACTTATGTTCTTGTCTTCCTCTTCCTTAGTCAAGATATGCATAGGAAAATGAGATTTGTATTTTGAAAATTATGATAATATGTTCTTAAGATATGGGACAAGGTCCCTTTGATTTAGGGATTCATTTACTTTTTCTTGTCTTAATCCATTATGATAGGTTGCCTTTTTAAGTGACAAATTTCTAGCCCTTCAATCTCTATTATTTGGTTGAAATTATTTATGTGGGATAGAGATGTTTTGTCCTAATGCTATGTCTTATCATACCACTTGCTAAAATTATGAGTGTAGGATATAGATGTTTTTGTCCTAAAGCCTTGTATTATTATGCCACTTGCCAAAATGATGAATGTAGAATCACACCACTTGCTAAATTTTTGTCTTAATGCCATGTCACCTAATCTTGATTACACCATTATTTCATCACTTTATTTTTATTTTTATTTTTATTTTTCCTCTTGGGTTTGGGCTTATTCTTGCCCATTTTCTTTACTTTGGTTAAAATTCTACCTTTCATAATGGGCTTGGTCACATTTTCATGATTTTTGGGCTACCGGTCCAATTTCTATATCCTAGTCCAAGTCTATGTTTTATTTCTTCCTTGGACTATTCTATTGGCTTGCTAAAAATTCATGTGAAGTAGAAAAACTCTATATGAAGTGTCCATAGGTTAAAGCCCAATTACGGGTGGAGATACTAAACTTAGTAATTAAGAAAAATTACCCTAATCCGATCTTCTTGAAATTTTAAGACATTTACTTACTTCACAAAAAATTATCTTTCTTTACCTAAGAATTTCACCTTTCTTTAGCATGTTTATTTCTAATATTTCCTCTTAGGTTTTCTTTCTTTACCTATTCCATTAATATTAGAACATTTCTATGCATATATGTAAGGTGAAGAATTTCTAAGAAAAATATCTAAAAATTACGGGATATTACATTCTTCCCCCCTTAAGAAATTCGGTCCCCGAATTTCAGTCCATCCTATCACTTGTAGGGAATGAAATTAAGGCATTATTCAGAGTTACCAATCTTATTACCTAAATAATTAGTGATATCTTTTCTGTATAACATCTTTACTTTTTAATATGTCTATTCACTTGAGTGATTTTGCCATATAACTTAACCATAAGGATTTCTTTTACTCCTAAGTTTTTCAGTTTATATCCTCTAGCTCGCATGGATATATCTATGGGTCGATATTAGAAAACACACATATAAAGGAACATATTCACCTTCATATTGGGTAACTATTTTTTCTTATTCTAAACTTCTATCAAGTCATTTTTTTTCCATATATCAATATCATCCCCTGAATATCATCATCTTAATCTATCATTGTAATGAGGGAAAATAACCTTGCATTTTTGCCAACCGTTAATGAGTGAAACAGACGAAAAGCATAATAGAGAATGGTGCCAAAAGCGAAAGTCAAATATTTCGACAAAGCATTGAAAAATATTAAAATCAGTGGCCGTAATTCTTGAAAACCTGTAAACAAAATCTATCTATGATTTCAGCAAAAATCGGTGGCCGCAAATTTTGAATATGTGTCAGAATCTACTTTAAATCTATTGGTATTTGGTGGAAAGATATCACATGGAAAAAGAAACATTTCTGAGCTTATAAAAGTCTGTGGAAATCAAAGAATATGTAGTTAACTAGTAGGATGCAGTTGATTGCTTCAAAATAGATGTAATCAATCAACTGTAAAATAACCAGTCCAAATTAAAATTTCTCAAAATAGCTAGTCGACTTAATAATACTGATAGTCAACTAGCAAAAAACATTGAGAATACAAAATAAATCATTTGATTGCATTTTTACTCTTTTTTTTTACAATGACGGCTATCACCTACAACTTTTCTACAAGAATCAAAACATCAATACTTCATGAAAGACAATAAGAAAAAGACATATTTATGGTGATATCTTATCTTATGCTCTTTATGTGCTTAATATAGGTCACGGTCATAACTACTGTACATATACATGCTTGCCGTCATTTTTGAACTTTTTTTTTATCTTTAATTTTGCTGATATCCACCAATCACTCACATAGTTGTTCTAATAATACCCGACCTATTCGCATAACTATTATAAATATGCCCTTCTCTGAGTTCTATAAATGCTTACATTAGTATCTTTATCTTCATACTCAGAGTTAAGGTGATAGAAATTATGGAGGGAACCGCATTCTATCTGTTTCGAAATATCTGTGTCTTTTGTGGTTCCAGTCCTGGAAAAGATGGGGAGTATGTCAAAGCAGCACAAAATCTGGCTATGGTGCTGGCTAGGAGAAGAATTCATTTAGTGTATGGTGGAGGTAATTGTGGGTTAATGGGGTGTGTGGCTATAGCTGCACATGTAGGGGGATGCCAAGTTCTAGGTATTATTCCTACAGCTCTAGCTACATCCAGCAACATAGGGAAGACAATTGGGGAAAAATATAGGGTAGCTTCCATGCATGAACGCATGGCTAGAATGATGAGCAATGCTGACGCCTTCATTGCCTTATCAGGTGGTTTTGGTACTTTAGAGGAGGTTTTCCAAATAGTCTCTTGGGCACAACTGAATATGTATCACAAACTGATAGGTTTGTTAAATGTTAATCACTTCTTTGATGGTTTGTTGTCTTTTCTAGATCAAGCTGTGGAACAGAGGTTTATCCCACACTCAGCACGAAGAATTCTCATCTCAGCTTCAAATGCTGAAGAGTTGATTGATGCTTTACAAGCTTATGTTCATGTACCTGACCCAACTATTACTCAAATAGAATGGACGACAGATAACCGCAGGAAGCGTAAATTGGATTTGGATCTTCATCTTTAAATGTAGTAAAATCTAGCTATTTTTTGTACTACTTTTACTTTCTTAGAGTCTACTTGGATACTATATTTACCAACCATACTCCTTTAGAGTTGGTAAAACTATCTTTGAATGTTGCTTATGATCCTCTGAACTTTTGAAATATTCTAGTATATCATCCATATATAATAACAAATTGTTCCAGGGATGACCTAATTACTATTCATTAAATCTATGAATGCAGCTAAAGATTTGTCAATTTAAATGCATCACCAAGAACTCATAATGCCCATAATAAGTCCTACATCCTCTTCTCTTATCCATAATTAATGTTACTCATATCCCAAATCTATTTGTGGAAAAATATTGAACAACTTATAACTGGTCAAACAGGTAATCTATACGAGCTAATGGGTTTCTATTCTACATTGTTACCTTATTCAACTATCTATAATCTATGCATAGTCATAGTGATCCATCTTTCTTTTTCACAGATAGAACTAGAGCACTTCGAATAAAAGTACTGGGGATATTAAATACCTTGTCTAACAAGTGTTGTAACTAATTTTTTTTTTAAATTCGATCGATATCATTCTATATAAGGATATAGATACTTATATAGAATTTCTATGCATATATGTAAGGTGAAGAATTTCTAAGAAAAATATCTAAAAATTACGGGATGTTACAGCCTCCCACAAAGCGCTTGTTTAAAGTCATTAGCTCGACTCCCTTGCACACTATTGGATTGATGGGGGGCTCTAGAAGAGCTTGGGTGGCTCTCTTTTCAACCGGTTGTTCCGTCATAAAATGGTTAAGGCATTGACCATTAACCTTGAAGGATCCGGTAGCTTCACTCCAAACTTCCACTGCTCCATATAGAAAAATTTGACTTGGAATGGGCCAGACCAACGAGAACGGAGCTTTCCGGGAAAAAGCTTCAGCCTTGAATTAAATAGCAAGACTCAATCTCCTACTTGAAATTGGTGCATAAGGATGTGCTTATCATGCCATCTTTTTGTTCTCTCTTTATATAACTTAGCACTGTCATAAGCATCTAGCCTCAGCTCATCTAACTCATTCAATTGTAGGCATTTCCTTTTTCCAGCAGCTGTCAAGTCAAAATTAATTGTTTTGACTGCCCAATATGCCTTGTCTTCAAGCTCTACCGGCAAGTGACAAGGTTTTCCATATATTAATCGAAAAGGTGTGGTGCCTATTGGTGTTTTATATGCAATCCTGTAAGCCCATAATGCATCATCAAGCTTGAGAGACCAATCTTTTCTTGCCTTTGATACAGTATTCTCCAATATTGCTTTGATTTCCCTATTTGATATTTCCACTTGCCCACTTGTTTGAGGATGATAAGCTAGAGGCATTTTATGAGTGACTCTATATTTCTTGAAGAGATTCTGAAATTGTTACTCAGTGAAGTGGGAACCTCCATCACTTATCACAGCTCGTGGTACTCCAAATCTTGAGAAAATCACTCTCTTGAAGAGCTTGGCAACCACTCTAGCATCAATAGGTGGAGATGCCACTGCTTTTACCCACTTAGACACATAATTCACAGCTACTAGGATATACTTGTTCTCGTATGAGGATGGGAAGGGACCCATAAAGTCAATCCCCCAAACGTTAAATATTTCTACTTTTAAAATACTATTCAGGGGCATCTCATTCCTTCTTGATATGTTGCCAACTCTTTGACACCGATCACATGCTCTTACAAAGGTGTGCACATCTTTGAAAAGCGTAGGCCAATAAAAACCAACTTGGAGAATTTTAGCTGTAGTCTTAGAAGTGCTAGTATGGCCTCCACAAGGTGAATTATGGCAATGAAATATGACGCTATATACTTATTCCTCCGGAATACACCTTCGGAAGATGCCATCTGCACACCATTTGTATAAACATGGATCATCCCAATAGTAGGACTTGATATCAGAGAAAAATTTCTTTCTCTAATGGTAGCTCAACCCTTCAGGTAATATTCTGCATGCAAGATAGTTCACAAAGTTTGCGTACCAAGGAGCATCAGCAAAAGTGACTACAAGGAGTTGGTCATCGGGATAAGAATCATCTATAGGCAACTCATCTTTGTCATCTCTCATTAAATCTTACCTAAGTCTTGAAAGGTGGTCTGCAACCACATTCTCTGTTCCTTTCTTATCCCGAATCACAAGGTCAAACTCCTGCAATAAGAGGATCCATCTAATCAGTCTTGGCTTGGCATCCTTCTTACTGAGCAAGTACTTGATTACAGCATGATCTGTGAATACTATAACTTCGGATCCCAGCAGATATTGTTAGAATTTGTCAATTGCAAACACTACTGCTAGGAGTTCCTTTTCAGTGGTGGAATAGTTGACTTGGGCTTCATCCAAGGTCTTGCTAGCATAGTAGATGGCATAGGGCTTTTTATCTCCTTTTCCCAAGTACAGCTCCCATAGCATAGTCACTTGCATCACACATGATCTCGAAGGGAAGGCTCCAATCAGGAGGTTGGATGATCGGCGCAGATATTAATACCTCCTTCAACCTGCAAAAAGCACGTAAGCAGTCATTATCAAATAAGAATGGGATATCTTTAATAAGTAAGTTAGTTAAGGGTATAGAAATTTTAGAGAAGTCTTGGATGAATCTTCTGTAGAAGCCCGCATGCCCAAGAAAACTCCTCACTTCTTTAACATTTGATGGTGGTGGCATTGTCTGGATTGCTTCTATTTTTGCTTTATTCACCTCTATCCCTCTTTCAGACACCATGTGTCTGAGTACTATTCCTTCCCTTACCATAAAATGGCATTTCTCCTAGTTCAGTACTAGGTTGACTTCCTCACATCTCTTGAGTACCTGTGTCAAATTATTTAAACAGTTGTTAAATGAGGTACCATAGACAGAAAAATCTTCCATAAATACTTCCATTATATCCTCAATAAAGTCAGAGAAAATAGCCATCATATGTAACAACCTTTTTTTTTTATTATTATTATACAACATTGAGTTCACATACACGTCATTAATCAAAACTTACATGCAACATATCAAACACATAGATATTTACATCTTGTTTATTTTGGTTGACCAATTCCGGAGATACAGGTGCAGGTGGTTGCACCTTCACCGGGATCTAAGCCAACTCGACCTGCCCAACATAAAGTACTCGATCCAACGTGCACTAAAAGTCAGAGCTATAGAAAAATCTGTATAACTAATTTTCTGAACATGATATGGAAATATAGTGAGAATTAAATCCCAGTAAGTTCAACAATAAATCATCATCAATAGAGCTCATCATGTCATGTTCAGCTGTATAAACTACAGAAAATATCTTTGGTCACATGAATGCATTATATCTATGCACATAAGAATCATACAGTAATGATATGTATGACAGGATTAACTATTTTCAGAATATCATATGATGGCCATCAACTTATTCTCATTTCAAGCTACCCTGGTCAGGGTGAGTATCCTCTACTCTCCGGTACGGGCTTTTCTCGCTCCGTCCGACATGGCCCACTTTCTCTCTCTTTTCTCATTAACATGATCATAACCATTGGTAGGGCGTCCCCTACTGGTGCACCACACGGATTGCCATGTGACCGTGCTCATTTTTTTTCTTTTCACAATGATAGCTAAAAATATGCTTTCAATAACAAGTATGTTCATCAAAATATAACTATTACCATAAATCATTGGTAATCATGCCATGAATATAACCATTTCAAATATCACTTTATAAAATATTTTCATGTCAGAATTTTACACTTAAGATGGTAAAAAATTCATACAATGACAATGGCTATGGCATATAATAGTCATTTATAAGATTCGTCTTCTTTTTTAAATATTAATTTTATTTTTTTGATGTAGGTTTTCATTATATCTAACCTTCTCTTACTAATCAGAGTATAACTCCCTCAATTGAACTCCGATGTAGGTAATCTTGGTGTCAATTTCAAGATAAAACAATTATCTAAAACTATTATGTTGAACATTGTAGCGAAATATTAAGAAATGAAGGTGATATTACTCCCTCAATGTACATGTTATTTCTTCTCGGATAGGTTCTGACCTCTACCTACTAATCGGCCCATATCTACCTCATATGGACTCTAACTTAAGTGATTCAAGTGGTTAAAAATCCGTGACACAAATATCTATAATGTGTATGTTAACCATTTATTTTAATTCCATACAGATAATTCCCAGAAATTAAAATACCGAAGCTATCCTAACATATTCTTCCCAGATGAACCATTTTCTAAGCTTTGACTACTAATCGGCACATATCTTCCTCATATGGACTCCAAATTTAATGATTCCAGTGGCTAAAGATCTATGACACACATGGAAATAATTCTTATGTTAACTATTTATTTTAATTCCATACATATAATTCCCAGAAATTAAAATACAGAAGCTATCCTAACATATTCTTCCCTGATGAACCATTTTCTGACATTTGATTACTAATTGGTCCATATCTACCTCATATAGACTCCAAATGGAATGATTCTAGTGGCTAAAACTCCGTGACACATATATCTTTAATTCTTATGTTAACAATTTATTTTAATTCCTTATAGATTGTTCCCAGAAATTAAAACACCGAAACTTAAAATTCTGTCACCCATAGCCATACCCATGCAGAACTATCTACACCAACCTAAGTATTCATACATACATCACATGCAAGATCAATATGTAACATGATATAGCAACATCCATGACCAATCATCAAAGTTCTAAGATCAAAATCTCATATAAATATTATAAGTTTCAAAATTTTTCTTCAAAAAGAAATATTGTTAAACTTACCTGGAGCACTTAGTCCCCTAGACTTCTCCTTCCTCTTTCTTCCTTTCTTCCTCTCCTTTCCTGACTCTACCTTGCTTCTATTTTTCCTCTCCCTCACTTGGACAAAATTCTAATGTTGTAAGGGTGGGTTTTCTTATATAGACCACCAAATAATTCACCTTTCATGATCTTGGGTCTACCTTATCACAATTAGGATACACTTTGTTGAATTTTTGAAAAACAAACAACTTATGTTCTTGTCTTCCTCTTCCTTAGTCAAGATATGCATAGGAAAAGGAGATTTATATTTTGAAAATTATGATGATATGTTCTTAAGATAAGGGACAAGGTCCCTTTGATTTAGGGATTCATTTCCATTTTCTTTTGTCTTAAACAAGTATGATAGGTTTGCCTTTTTAGGTGGCAAATTTCTAGCCCTTGAATCTCCATGATTTGGGTGATATTATTTGTGTGGGATAGGAATGTTTTGTCCTAATGCCATGTATTATCATACCACTTGCTAAAATTATAAGTGTAGTATATAGATGTTTTTATCCTAAAACCTTGTATTATCATGCCACTTGCCAAAATGATGAATGTAGAATCACACCATTTGCTAAATTTTTGTCTTAATGCCATGTAACCTAATCATTATTATTATTACATTATTATATCATCACCTAACTTATTTTATTTTATTTTTCCTCTTGGATTTGGGCTTATTCCTACCCATTATGGGCTTATTCCTACCAATTTTCTTTGCTTTGGATAAAATTCTACCTTTCTTGGAGGGTTTAGTCACATTTTCATAATTTTTGGACTATTGGTCCAATTACTATATCCTAGTCCAAGTCTATGTTTTATTTCTTGCTTAGGTTATCCAATGGGCTTGCTAGAAACTTATGTGAAGGGGAAAAACTCTATATGAAGTGTCCATAGGTAAAAGCCCAATTTATGGATGGAGATACTAAACTTAGTAACTTTTACTCTTAAATTAGGAAAAATTACCCTAATCCAATCTTGAAATTTTAAGACCTTTAATTCACAAAAATTTATCTTCTTACCTAAGAATTTCACCTTTCTTTAGCATGTTTATTTCTAATATTTCCTCTTAGGTTTTCTTTCTTTACCTATTCCATTAATATTAGAACATTTCTATGCATATATGTAAGGTGAAGAATTTATAAGGAAAATATTTAAAAATTACGGGATGTTACATCATACATCTTTGGAAAGTGGCTGGTGCGTTACACAATCCGAATGGCATTCTTCTATATGCAAAGGTGCCATAGGGACATGTGAATGTGGTCTTTTCTTGGTCGTCTGGATGGATAGGGATTTGAAAGAATCCTCAGTATCCATCTAGATAACAAAAGTGTGAATGTTTAGCCAGCCTTTCCAACAATTGATCAATAAATGGCAAAGGGAAGTGATCTTTACGGGTGGCCTTATTCAATTTTCTATAATCAATACATATACGCCAACCTGTAACAGCTCTAGTAGGGATTAATTCATCATTATCATTTTTAACAACAGTCTTACCTCCCTTTTTAGGAATCACATGGACATGACTTACCCACTCACTATCTGAAATTGGATAGATAATACCTGCATCAAGTAATTTAAGTACTTCCTTCTTGACTACCTCTTTCATATTTGGGTTGAGTCTCCTTTGGTACTCCTTGGAAGGTTTATGATCATTATCAACTATAATACGATGCATGAAAACAGATGGACTAATCCCTTTTATGTCATCAATACTATATCCAATCACTTTCTTAAACTTTCTAAGTACATCCAACAACTTACCAGTTTCTTCAGCATTAAAATCAACATTCACTATGACTGGATATGAAGAGTTAGGGTCTAGAAATTCATACCTTAGATTGGATTGAAGAGGTTTGAGTTCTACCTTAGGTGCTTTGCTTTCCTCATTAATTGCTAATTTTTTACTATGGTCCAACTCTAGCTTTTTAGATCTTTCTCTTGAGGTGAGCATAGGACACTCATTAAGAAATTTAGTATATGCATCAGCTTCCACCTGTTCAGCACAAAAAACAGAACTATCCACAAAGCAAAGTTCAAGTGGATCAGTTGAACATAAACTCGCTGCATTATCAACAATATTTTACTCGATCACATCAACCATGCAACAAGTATCACCTAAAGATGGGCATTTCATTGCATCATTAAGATTAAACTCAATATTTTCATCCCTTACATTCAAGGAAAGCTTTCCATCTTTAACATTTATAATGGCACCTACAGTGGCTAGGAAAGGCCTTCCCAGAATGATGGGGATTTGGCTATCTTCTTCCATCTCTAAAACAACAAAATCAATAGGTATGAAAAACTTACCCACCTTTAGAGGAACATCCTCTAATATACCTACCGGATGAGTAACGGATCGGTCTGCTAACTGGAGGAAAATAGTGGTAGGATTCAAATCACCCATTTGGAGCTTCTTGTATATGGACAATGGCATAAGACTCACAGTTGCTCTGAGATCACATAAAGCTTTAGTGATTTGGACATATCCAATAGAACAAGGTATAGAGAAGCTTCAAGGGTCCTTGAGTTTAGGAGGTAATTTGTTTTGGATCAAAGCACTACACTCTTCAGTTAATGCCACAGTAGCATACTCCTCAATCTTCCTTTTATTAGAAAGGATTTCCTTCAGAAATTTAGCATATGAAGGCGTCTGAGAGACAGCTTCCAAGAATGGAATATTAATGTGCAGCTTTTTTAGCACATCCAGAAAATTTTCATACTGCTTTTCTAACTTGGCCTTAGCCAGTCTCTGAGGGAAAGGAACTAGTGGCTTGTATGGTTTAGGAGCCACATATTTAGGCTCTTCTTCCTATTTCCTTTCACTAACTTGCTCTTTTTCTTCAGTTGCTCTTTCAGGCTCATCTCTCTCCTCTTCTTCCTTATCTTCCTCATTTTCCACTGACTCACCCAATTGCTTACCACTTCTCAAAGTGATAGCTTTACAGTGTTCTCTTGGATTTTTAGGCTGGCCAGAAAATTCACCAAAATTCTATTTGAAGAACTTGCTTGTTGCGCTATTTGAGTCTCTAGCATCTTGTTATGTGTAGCAAGTGAGTCAACTTTAGAAGCCAAGTCCTTTATAGCTTCATTCATTGAATGATTCTGAGCTCTAAATTCTTCATTCTGTTTACTTTGTGGGGAGATGAAATTCTCCATTAGAGCCTCCAAATTTGACTTTGGTTGAGGAGGAGGAGGAGGATTGAACGGCCTCGGATTCTAAAAGCCTGGAGGTTGCCTAAAATTATTCTGAGGCTGCTAATTAGAATTCGGCTTGTAAGAGAGGTTCGGGTGATTTCTCCATCCTAGGTTATAAGTATTGTTGTAGGGATTGTTTCTTTGGTTGTTCACAAAATTTGCCTACTCACAATCCTGACGTGCAGAGTTTCCAAGCTGACATTCATTGACCACATGACCAACACCTCCATAAATCTCACAAGATGAAGATGAAGATGAAGATGAAGAACTAACAGCATTGATGCTTAGCTTGTCTAATTTCTGAAATAAGGCATCAACTTTAGAAGTTAGATGATTGAATGCATCTACTTCATATATCCCTGCTGGTTTTCTTGGCTGCCTCTCATAAGACCAAGAGTAGTGGTTTTGAGCCATGTCTTCAATCAATTCATAAGCCTCATCAACTGTTTTGTTCATAATTGCTCCTCCAACTGCAGCATCCACAGACATACGGGTGCTGTAAATCAGTCCATTATAGAATGTATGGACTATCAGCCACTTCTCCAACCTATGGTGTGGGAATATTCTAAGGAGCTCTTTGAATCTCTCTCAAGCCTCATATAATGACTCCTCATCCTTCTGAGTAAAAGTAGTGATCTGATTCCTAAGATGGGCCGTCTTGCTCGATGGGAAGTACTTGGCCAGGAAAGCTTAAGAAAGCTGTTGCCAAGTGGTGATTGACCTTGATGGAAGAGAATGCAACCATGCACAAGCCTTGTCCCTCAAAGAAAAAGGGAATAGTCTCAATCTGATGGCATCTGAAGATACCCCATTCAACTTCAGGGTGTCACAATACTCCAAAAAGACTGACAGGTGTAGATTTGGGTCTTCAGTAGGTAACCCTCTAAATTGATTCTACTGAACCATCTGCAAAAGAGAAGGCTTCAGCTCAAAGTTGTTTGCTTCAACAACTGGCCTGACTATGCTGAGATTCAGGCCATGAGTGTCTGGGGTGGTAAAATCCTTAAGAGATCGGTTATCTCTCTCCCCCATGGTAGCTGGAGAATTTTCTTGCTACTGTATTCTTCTTCTCCTCCGCAAGGTGCGCTCAATCTCCGGGTCAAATTCAGCAATGAATTTGTGGCCTCTTCGCATAAAATAGGTAAACACCTATGAAGGAAGAAAAAGGAACAAAAATTAGCAAAAAGAAAATTATGCAGAAAAATTAAAAAGAAAGTGATCTAGTTTAGCTATTTTGTAAAATATCTAATATTGACTTTGTTCCCCGGCAACGGCGCCAAAAACTTGTTGTGTGTGTTTTACCAATTACCGCAAGCACACGGCGTAGCTATAGCTAGTTCGGCGAGTACGGGTCGTATCCCACAGAGAATAATGCCAATTACTAGAATTTCACAAAAGATGCTATCTAAGTCGATGCAATTCGATGAGAAAGTTTCGCAATTAAATAAAGGAAAATAACCAATTAAGTAAAGCCTAGGGTTAGGGTTCACTACACTTGTGATACTCGACAACTAATATTTACCTTTAATTGCAATTATCTAGATTATTAGGGATGGTTTAGCCTTAATTAATTAGCAATCTCTTTCAAGCATTACCAATCGTACCTAGGTTGATCTAATTGCCTACTTTTGTGGTTCTTAGCTCAACCTAAGTCAATTAAGCTTTATGCCAACCATGGAATACAATTAATCAGTTTTCTCATGCCCACTAATTGATTCAATCCTAGAGTATCTTAAACTACTTTCGTGATTAAGATATCCCTAATTAACTATTAAGTTCTGGTTTTAATCTTCACCTTTCAGTTCATCGATTAAAAACCTAAGACGTGATAGATTGGTGATCAGGCATTCTACCAACTCATTCATGCATATAAAAGTCAATCCTAATCAATCTAGAAGTAATCACAATTAGAGTTTCAACATTCAAGTCCCCAGCACAGTATCATCATATCATAAGAGGGTTCCCCGAAACCCTAGATTAAATCTACTCACACATCGTATAAACGGAAACAAAATTCATATTCATTAAGTAAATCATGATACTTCAGTACAATTTAAAGAGAATAAGTAGAAGTAGAGGAGAAGAATTCAAATAGAAAGATAAAACCTGGTCTTCGAAAAAGTCAGATGAAATACAACCTTTGAATGCAGTAAATTCTACTCTAGAACATCAAAATCCACAATGATTCAAGTAAAAACCCAACCTATGAGTGTTTTCTAAGCCTAAAAACTAAGTCTAAAGTGTCTCTCTGAGTTTGAATATGTGCCTCTGCATTTTTCCTCGAATATGTATCAAGTCAGTAGCCAAAAACCCTAAACATCACGTGCAGTACGGACCCGAAGCATGGCCGTGCTTCGGGCTGGTTTCTGGAGATTCTCTGCATCTTCTACCCAGAGCAGGGCCTGGCCGTGCTCTATGCCACCAAGCACGGCCTGGTCGTGTTGGGGCCTGCCGAACTGTTTCCTTGCTAATTTTTGGTGTGTTGCCTCCTTGCTTCCTCCTTAGCATATCCCAAGTCCTTTTGGCTCTTTCCATGATTGTTTTCTCTTACTTCTTTGCCTCTTTTGCTCTCCTACAAACACAAAACAAACCACAGTAGTATCCAGAACAAAGTATAACAAAAAGTAGAGAAATAATCACAAGTTACTATGAATTAGGGGATAAAATATAGCCATTAAGTACTCAAAATTCCCCTTTATCAAAAGAATGCTAAATCGTAGGAAGAAAATAGATGCTAAAATGAAAGGGAAGGGGGAAAGCTATAAAACGAGAGAGAAATCATGAAGCTTCTAGAGAATGGCATTGAGAAAGCTAAAACCCAGGATGAATAATATTAAAATTATTAGGAAAAATAATAAGAAATGTTTAGGAATGGAATAAAATTAAACTACCCCACCGTTGCAATATTACCGTTACAAATAAGGGATTTTACCATTAAACATTTGTTCTATAAATTGTGCAACTACATTTGTAGTTTCCTAACTCTTCACAATTTCATTTTTTTAACAAATGGATCCCAATCAATTTTATTTGAATTCTTTTTAAAATTTTATACAAAATTATCAACCTCCCACTAGTGAAAGTTCTCAAATTCCTCCATTTTTAAAAAAATTTAACAACATAATCCAAATATTTAAAATTTTCAATTTGCTATGTTTCTACTCCAACCAACCAATTTCGCTATGTTTTATAGGCCTCCTCCAATAGGTAATAATACTGTAGAGTTCACTGATCAAGAACCTAAAATACCAGTCAGGTCTATGTTCGAGTCTTAATTTTCACAATTTTTTACCCAAGTCAATTTGAAAAACATTGTGCTTGATGAAGGAGGAGAAAATGCAAGTCTAAATTTTTTTTTTGAGTCAGGTTCACAATGAAAGAGGATGCACTTCTTATTCAAGCATGACTCAACATTTCGAAGAATGTAGTTGTTGGTGTTGACCAAAAAGTAAATAGTTTTTGGTTAAGAATCAAAGATAATTATAATAACTATTGTAGTCTGTTAAGAAAGAGGGAATTCGTTCAACTAAAATCTTGATAGTATTAGTTGAATAGTGCTATTCAAAAATTCATTGGGTGTTACAAATAAGGTGTTCATAAAAAAAAGTAGAAGCTCAGAGAAGGACATCATGACTGATGTATATACTATTTTTTTCTCAAGATAAGGGTGAATATTTAAATTTGAACATGTGTGGCGACTACTGAAAGATGAAACTAAATAGACAGCAGAATCAAGTAAGAGTTCTTAAAAAAGAACAATGATTTCTACTTCTGAAAAATACTCATCATCTTCTAATCTGGAGACTCTATTTGAATACACATACGACCCAACCTCACCTATTTTAGTTTGCTCAATGGGAAAAAATGTAGCAAAAAGGAAGTACAAAGAGAAATCAACCGAAACTTCTTCTAACAATATCGACTTTATTGCAATACTAGAGGCACATAGGCAAAGAATGACTATCATGGCAGAATTCGTACAAGTTAAGGATGAACAAAATAAGTTAAAAGAGAAAGATTTGAAGTTGAAGGAGTTAGAGATCCTCTTCAAAGATAAATATGAGATGACAGAGAGACAATGCCAAGATCACAAAATATTGTTATTCAAACTAAGCATTATTCAAACTATCCGTTATGTTGTACTCTATATATAGTCTTTACATAAGAAAATTTTTTCACACTATTTAGTTGTTCAATCTTCTCTTATTTTCTCATCAAATTGTGTTCCACTTACACTATTGAATTATTCATTAAATGGATCCAAACCAATCAAGCAACTACAACATATTCGAGTGGCAATTCATGAAAGCAAAAATGATGGACAACTCTGAAGAAGAATGCATGAGGACAATACTTGAGAGGCAAATGCAACAACAAGGTGATAGCTCTAATAGGCGTACATGTAGAAGAACGGTTATAGAGAAAAATCGTGAAGAAAGATATAACCGATTGTTCACTAACTACTTCTCTAAAAATTCAGTTTATATAGAGGCTCAATTTTGACAAAAGTTCCAAATGCAAAGGCATGTGTTCCTTCAAATTGTAGAAACCCTTGGCAATCATGACGAGTATTTTCGAAGGAGGGTCGATGCAATTGGTAAAATGGGTCTTTCACCCTTGTAAAAATGCATTGCTGCTATTCGTATATTGGCATATGGATCGCCTACGACAGTATAGATGATTATGTACAAATTGGCAAAAGCACTATAGTGGAATGCTTAGAGAGATTTGTACGAGATGTGCACGAGGTATTTGGGTTTGTGTACCTAAGAAGGCCTAACAACAACGACATTGAATACTTATTATAGATAGGGGAGGCACATGTCTTTCCTGAAATGTTAGGTTTTATTAATTGTATGCACTGAGAATGAAAAAAAATTGTTTGATAGCTTGGAAATGCCAGTTTTGTCGAGGTGATCATACAAAACCCACTATCATGTTTAAAGCAGTGGCTTCTTAAGACTTATGGATTTGGCATGCATTTTTTGGTATTGCGGGTTCAAACAATGACATCAATGTGTTAAACCAATCTAATGTGCTTAATGATGTTTTGAATGGACAAGCTCCCAACGTACAATATACAGTGAATAGAACCCAGTATAACATGGGGTATTATTTAGCATATGGTATTTATTCAGAGTGGGCTACATTTGTCAAGAGTATCCCAATTTCAAAAGGAGAAAAGAGAAAATTATTCGCCAAACATCAAGAAGTAGCAAGAAAGGATGTGGAGCAGATGTTAGGAGTGCTCCAAACTCAATTCTTAATTATACGTGGCTTGGCACGAGTTTGGCATATGGATACTGTAATATCCTGTGATTTTATTTTTAAATAATAATATTTTTCTATAAATAAATATATTTTTATTTGTTTAAAAATGATTATGTTATGCTAAAAGCAAGTATACTTTTAATTAAAGTAATTATTGTTTTACTTAAAATAATTATATTGGCCTTTAATAAATTTTTGTTTTATTTTTAGAAATATTATTTCTTTTATTATGTATAAAGATATTTATTTTGTGATTTTTTTTATTAAGATTTTTATTAAGAAAAATTATGATTTAAGAGTTTAACTAAAAGTTTATGAGAATATAAATTTTTAGAAATTTTTGGAATGTTTTAGGATGAAAAACAGAATTTATATGAATATATATAAAATAAAATCCTATTATTCAATTATTAAATAATATTAATAATTATTATAAAAAAATAATAAAAGAGAAGAGGGGAAGGGGGAGACAGAACGGAGACGAAAACTGCGAAATTGATAAATAGTGTGAATAGTATGAATAATAATCATTTTTTCTCTAGATCAGAATTGTCTATTGGTTTACGATCTCAAAACTAAGGGTACCACTGGATTCAAGACGGAGAATACTACAATTTTAACTGAACAATTCCTCAAATCAGCCGTTGAATCGCCGCAGATCGAAAGTAGAAAACTCAAAACAAGGTAAACTTTGAAACTCTTACTTAGAGACCTCAAATTGAAAATCTGACACCATAGATGGATTCAGGAGTTAAATAAACCTTAGGATATGAAATCTTTCAGCTATCTGACAACTTTTTGTTCTTGGTGAATAGTATTTTCTGGCGATGAATAGTATTTTCGGTGGAGAATAGTATTTTTTGACCATGAATTGTGACCAAGTTTCCGGAGCCATTTCTTTATTTTTAGATCCTTTATATACGTTTTTGAAGTCTATTTAGTCAAATGTGGATTGGAAACGTACAATTTGGGGCTGTCTAATCGGAGTCCTTACCTTGTGAGTAGATATTTTCTTTTGTGGCTTACCCTATGCTTTTCTTGAACTTTAAATGAATAATTGATTATGTTTACAAGTGATTTATACTTTTATATGTACCTGAAATGGATTAAATTATCTAGATTTGTTTATTATAGGGTATATAGTTCAAGAAGAGTATAGTTTTGAAATTGGATTTTTAAACTCATTGAATATGTGATTTTAAATGTATTTCTCATCGTATGGTAAAGGAAATATATTGTGCACATCGCATTGATTTATAAAGTTATATGATTGCCTTGGAAAATGGCATGTATATGTGATAAACTCTGATTGGGAAGTTTTTGACAGAGGAATTGTACTGAAATTAAAAATTATGAATTTATACTGAAACCTCTGTTTTGAATAATATAGCATATGTGCAAATATGGTATTTGTGGAGAAACCCTATTGGAATCACTGTATGTGTAACATCCCCGATTTTTCCTTTATGTTACTAATTGGAATTTTTGTTCAGAGAGGAGAAAGCATTTTGGACTTCACGGGAGGATTAAATCGTTTTACAATTTTACTCAGGTAAAAGAAGATAGTAGGATGGTTAAAATGGCATTTATGTAATTTCATTAAAATGGCATTTTTGTAATTAATGGAGGATGGCATTTATGAAATTAGGGATGGTGGCAAGGGTATTTTGGAGAAAGAGAGGAGGTAGGTAGGGGGTAAAAAGGGAAAAGAAAATATATAATAAAATAATAATAAAAAAATAAAAGATAAGAAGGGGAAGGGGGAGGTGACGGAAGGGAAAGAAAGGAAAAAAAAGAGAGAAAAGAAAGAAAAGGAAAAGAGAGAAAAGGGAAGAAGAAAAAAAAAGAGAGAAGAGAAAAGTGTGTCGGCAGAAGAAGGAGAAGAAGAAAAGAGGAGAAGAGAAAGAAGAGAAAGAGGAAGAAGGAGGAAAAGGAAGAGGAAAGGGAAAATCAAGGTAAATTTCTTGGTCGTCTCTCTAATTTCATCATCATTTCTAATGGAATATCCTAATTCACGGTATGGATGTAGGATTTTACTTTGTGTGGAAGGAATTAAACACGCAAGTTTAAGGCTCTATCTGAGGTAGGCTTAACATCCACTCATAAATTTTGTTTATGATGAATAACATGTGGTCTGGAGAATTATATGAAATTTCTATTTTTGGATGTTTGGACATGCATATGGGTGTATGGGAATATATAAAATAAAATCAAAGTTAAATTAGGCTGAATTTCGGAATAATTGGAAAGCCTCTATTTTTGGAATTCTGGGAAAATTTGGAAAGGATTTTAAAAGAAATGGTCAACATATGAATTGTAGATATATGTCTCACGGATCTATAGGCTTTGGAATTACCTCAATCGGAATTCATATGAGGGATATATGGTTGATTAATTGAGCAAAGGTCGAAATTCAGGATAGTAAAATTAAGTGTTTTATTTTTTTTAATTTTTTGGAAATTAACCGTAAAGAATTTGAAGAAATGATAAACATAGAAGTTGTAGATAATTGTTTTAGCGTTTTATAGGCTTTGAGAACACCTCAATCGGATTTATATGAAGGAGATATGGTTGATTAATTGAGCAAAGGTCGGAATTCAGGATAGTAAAATTAAGTGTTTTATTTTTAATTTTCTGGGAATAAACCGTAAAGAATTTGAAGAAATGATAAACATAGAAGTTGTAGATAATTGTCTTAGCTTTTTATAGGTTTTGAAATTACCTCAATCGGAACTCATATGAGGGAGATATGATTGAATAAGGGAAGAAAGGTTACAGAATACGTCCAAAAAATTACCCTTTTCTTTATTTGATTCAAAATTTATTATATTGGATATTTGATATGTGATGAATAATTATTAATTGTTGGATATGAAAATTATGCATGTTATTTTATGAAAGAAATTGAATGGCAAGCGTAAAACTCATGGCGAATTGCTTAATAATTATGGCAAGTGTAAAACTCATGCCGAGTTGCTTGATAAGTTTACATTCTAATTGATGAATATGCATTAATATATATGTATTTATACGTATGGATGAATATCGACGGGTTGTATGGCTTGATACGGTATCGAGTAGGGGACGCCCTATTAGCCTGAGTGAGCCGGGGGAGGGCCGCTCCAACCGGGTGACAGTGGTAATGTGAGGAGGCAGTTGGGTGATGTACTCACATTCCCTGGTCACTTATTGTGACTGTAGTCGATCGGTCACTATGCGTATAGCAAATTGCATTGACCAGATCGCCGACTGAGGCAGGTCATTTTTTTTAAATTGCATTGACCAGATCGCCGAGTGAGGCAGGTCATTTTAAAAATGATGATTTTATCTCCAGATCTTAATATTTTCTGTAGCTTATACAGCTGAACATAACCCCTGTTTTTCTCATCATATTTATGTTAAATCTACTGGGAATCTTTGTTCTCACTATTATTGTGGTGTTATGTTCAGATAAAAAGAAATGAGTTGTGACACAAAATGACATTACGGATGGAGATCTAGATGGCAGCATCACCTCCTCACCCTTTTTATTTCAAGGGTGAAGTGCTGTATAAAGACTCTTAATTATGTACTGAAATGTTGTATTGTATAAATATAAGATGTGTGAGGTTTGTAATATATATGTAAACATGAATATTGTGTTTTGAAATATTGTATTGTATAAATATAAGATGTATGAGGTTTGTAATAAAGATGTATATATATATATATATATATATATATATATATATATATATATATATATATATATTGTGTTTATATATATGGCGTATTTAATATGCGTAATAAAAAAAAACAACCCGGACGTTACAATGTTGGTATCAGAGCGGTCGATCTTAGGCGACCATGGGGTGGGTGGTCACCTAAATTGACTTAGAAGAGTCTCGAAAAGTTATGTGAAAATGTTGTGTAAGGTAGCAGATAAATACAGTAGGAAAGTACTAGTATTTCCTATTTATAATCTTGTGTAGTGTGATAACTACTGTAAAATTTTGAACTGCTGTTGAGTTTGATCACCTCAATAGTGACTAATATTTTGTTTTACTACTACAGTGAGTTATGGCACCACCAAGAAGGGATCTGCCAGGCAGCGCAGATGCTACCTTAAATAACATAGCCGCAGCTATTCAAGCTCAGGCAGCTGCTACGAATCAGATTCTGCAGCATCTTCAGAATATTAATAATGATGACGAGGTTAAGGGAAATGAAAGAAACCGAAATAGAAACAGAACTGGAAATGGTAATGGATGGTCTGAATTTATGGGAACGCGACCTCCGTCTTTTGTGGGTGCATATAACCCAATAGTTGCTGAGAGATGGCTAACGGAACTCGAGAAAATTTTTGAAGTTCTAAATTGTTCTGATGAGCAGAAGGTCAATTTTGGGACATATATGCAAGGAAGAAGCTAAATACTGGTGGAGAGGAGCCAAAGAGTTACTGGTACATCAAGACAGAGAAATTACATGGCACTTGTTCCGAGAGACTTTTCTGAACAAATATTTTCCCAGTAATGTGAGAGCTGAGAAAGAGATTGAGTTTCTTCAGCTTAGACAGGGAAATGGGACCATTGAGCACTATATTACCAAGTTTGAAGAACTGTCTAAGTTCTCAAGTACTTTGAAGAATAATACAGATGAAGCTTGGAAGGCAGTGAAGTTTGAATCAGGACTGAACCCGGAGCTTAGAAATGCTGTGGTGGCATTAGAGATTCGGGAATATGCCTCGTTGGTAAATAAATGTCGGATGCTGACAACAAGTCTAAAAGCAGTCGAGGATGAAAAGGAGAGGCGGACTCAGTGGAAGCGGAAGAGAGAGTTCCCAGTTATGGATAGAAATACCAGAGGGAAGAATATTATGAGAGGTAAACAACCAGCAATTGTGGAACCCAGACCTTTTTTGAAAAATCCGACAACGAGTCAGTGTGGAAAATGCGGGAAATTCCATGGGAATAATCCATGTTAAGAGTTTTCACCTTGAGCGGTGCTGAAGCAAAGACAGCTCCTGATTTGATGCAAGGTACGTGCTGTATCAACAATTTGTCTCTGAATGTATTGTTTGATTCTGGCGCGAGCCATTCTTTCATAGCAATAAAATGTGTGGGGAAATTACAACACTCTATTGCGGAGTTACCATACGAGTTAGTGGTAGTGACACCTACAGGAGGAAAAATAATTACCTCCTCAGTGTGTTTGAATTGTCCTATTGTATTGAATGACAGATCCTTTGTAGTGGATCTGATCTGTCTACCTCTGGACGGTATAGATGTCATCTTGGGTATGGATTGGTTAAGTCAGAACCGAGTCCTACTAGATTGCTGCAATAAGACTTTTGAGTTCCTCTCGGACCCACCGGAGGACCAAAAGTATAGCATTATTAGTGCTCACCGACTCTATAAGGAGATGAGGAATGCAGATTTGAAATGTGTTTTCTTGTATACCATCAACCCGAGTATGAAACGGGAACTGCTTGAGATTCCAGTAGTCCGTGAATTTCCAGAGGTTTTTCCCTCCGAAATTTCTGAACCTCCACCGAAGAGAGAAGTTGAATTTTCCATCGATGTAGCACCAGAGGCGAGGCCTATTTCTATCACTCCCTATAGAATGTCTCCTGTGGAACTACAAGAGCTGAAGAAGCAGATCAAAGAGCTGTTAGAAAAGAATTTTATCAGACCTAGCGTATCACCTTGGGGAGCGCCTGTATTGTTTGTAAAGAAGAAAGATGGCAGTTTGAGATTGTGTATTGATTACAGGCAATTGAATAAGGCGACTATTAAGAATAAATATCCGTTGCCTAGAATAGACGATCTACTTGATCAATTAAAGGGAGCTACTATTTTCTCTAAGATCGACTTGAGGTCAGGATATCATCAGATTGGAGTTAAAGAAGAAGACATTCCAAAAACAGCTTTCCGAACTCGGTATGGACACTATGAATTTTTAGTCATGCCTTTTGGGGTCACAAATGCACCTGCAGTCTTTATGGACTATATGAATCGCATTTTTAGACTTTACTTGGATCAATTCGTAGTAGTGTTCATAGATGATATTTTAATCTACTCTAAGAGTGAGGAAGAACACAACTAGCATCTCCGATTAGTACTTCAGGTCTTGAAGGAAAAGAAACTTTTCGCTAAGTTGGAAAAATGTGAATTTTGGCTGGAAGAAGTGAAGTTTTTGGGTCACGTAATTTCTAAAGATGGCGTGTCGGTGGATCCTAGTAAAACTGAAGCAGTGCTGAAATGGGAGAGACCTAAAACTGTGACTGAAATTAGAAGTTTTAGCAGGATATTACAGATGGTTTATACAGGGATTCTCTCAAATAGCTTTGCCTTTGACTCGATTGACCAAGAAAGGGAGTCTCTTTAATTGGACTGAAGAATGCGAGAATAGTTTCCAAGAGCTTAAAGTCAAATTGACTTCTCCACCTGTTCTAGTTGTTCCTAACCCTTCTGGATGCTTTGTAGTCTATACGGATGCTTCCAAGAAAGGTTTAGGTTGTGTTTTGATGCAGGAAAGTAGAGTAGTTGCTTATGCGTCACGACAATTGAGACCGCATGAGGAGAACTATCCTACTCATGATTTAGAGTTGGCTGCAATAGTTTTTGCCCTGAAGATGTGGAGACACTACTTATATGGAGCTGTATTTGAAATATACAGTGACTACAAAAGTTTAAAGTATCTCTTTGACCAAAAAGAATTGAATATGAGGCAAAGAAGGTGGATGGAATTCATTAATGATTACAAATTTGAATTAAAGTATCACCCAGGGAAGGCAAATGTAGTAGCTGATGCGTTGAGCCGGAAGTCGTTACATTTAAGTCAAATACTGATAAAGGAAATGGAGTTAATTGAGGAATTCAGAAATTTGAAATTATCAGTTATGACTGTTCCTGGTAGTTTGATTGTTAGTGAATTAAGAATTGAAAGTGACTTGAAGACTGAGATTAAAGAAGCGCAGACACATGATCAATTTTTACAAGATCGAAGAGATCAGCATGACTTTGCAATGTCAGAGGATAGAATTATTATGTATCGGGGCAGAACATGTATACCACAAGGAGAGAATTTGAAGGCTAAGATTCTAGAAGAAGCTCATCAAAGTAAGTATACAATCCATCCAGGATCTACAAAAATGTATCAAGATTTGAAAAGATTATACTGGTGGCCAGGAATGAAGAGAGACATTGCTGAATATGTGTCTAAGTGTCTGGTTTGTCAAAAGGTGAAGATAGAACATCAAAAACCTTCTGGGATGTTACAACCTTTAGAAATCCCTGAGTGGAAGTGGGATAGTATATCTATGGATTTTATTGTTGGATTACCTAAGACTCAGACAGGTTATGATGCGATATGGGTAATAGTTGATAGACTGACGAAATCTGCGCATTTTCTACCCATTAAGAAAAACTACTCGTTGAATAAGTTGGCCCAGTTGTATATGAAGGAAATTGTACGGTTGCATGGAATTCCTAATAGTATCATTTTAGATCGAGATCCTCGATTTACTTCCAGATTTTGGAGAGCACTACAAGAAGCTTTTGGTACTCGTTTGTGTTTTAGTACTGCATATCATCCTCAAACAGATGGTCAAACGGAGAGAACTATACAGACTTTAAAGGATATGCTAAGATCGTGCGTGCTTGAGCAAGGAAAAGGATGGGACAGATATCTGGCACTGGCTGAGTTTGCGTATAATAACAGTTATCATTCTAGTATCGGAATGGCACCATATGAAGCTTTGTATGGTAGGAGATATAAATCGCCATTATGTTGGAATGAAGTGGGGGAGAAAAGGTTATTGGGGCCTGAGTTAGTGCAACACACTTCTGAGCAAATACAGATAATTCGAGATAAAATGCGAACAGCTCAGAGTCGACAAAAGAGCTATTTCGATAGGAGAAGGAGACCGATACAATTCCAAGAAGGTGAGCATGTGTTCTTGAAAATTTCTCCTACTACCGGAATTGGGCGAGCAATGAAAATTAAGAAATTGAGTTCGAGATATTTATGACCTTATCAAATTCTGAAAAGGATAGGGTCATCGGCGTATCGGATTGCACTTCCTCCGCATTTGTCAAATCTGCATGATGTGTTCCATGTTTCTCAACTTCGAAAGTATCTACCAGATCCGTCGCACATAATTCAAGAAGAAATAATAACTGTAGACGAGAATCTAACCTACCGACCGAGGCCGATAGTAATTCTGGATAAAGACGTGAAACAGTTGAGAAATAAAACCATTCCATTGGTGAAAGTAGGTTGGGAGAGTTTAACAATGGAAGAAGCCACATGGGAAAGGGAAGATGACATGAGACAGAAGTATCCACAACTGTTTGAAGACAGGTAAACCTAGAATTTTGAGGTCAAAATTCTTTTTAGGGGGGGAGAACTGTAACATCCCCAATTTTTCCTTTATGTTACTAATTGAAATTTTTGTTCAGAGAGGAGAAAGCATTTTGGACTTCACGGGAGGATTAAATCGTTTTACAATTTTACTCAGGTAAAAGAAGATAGTAGGATGGTTAAAATGGCATTTATGTAATTTCATTAAAATGGCATTTTTGTAATTAATGGAGGATGGCATTTATGAAATTAGGGATGGTGGCAAGGGTATTTTGGAGAAAGAGAGGAGGTAGGTAGGGGGTAAAAAGGGAAAAGAAAATATATAATAAAATAATAATAAAAAAATAAAAGATAAGAAGGGGAAGGGGGAGGTGACGGAAGGGAAAGAAAGGAAAAAAAAAGAGAGAAAAGAAAGAAAAGGAAAAGAGAGAAAAGGGAAGAAGAAAAAAAAAGAGAGAAGAGAAAAGTGTGTCGGCAGAAGAAGGAGAAGAAGAAAAGAGGAGAAGAGAAAGAAGAGAAAGAGGAAGAAGGAGGAAAAGGAAGAGGAAAGGGAAAATCAAGGTAAATTTCTTGGTCGTCTCTCTAATTTCATCATCATTTCTAATGGAATATCCTAATTCACGGTATGGATGTAGGATTTTACTTTGTGTGGAAGGAATTAAACACGCAAGTTTAAGGCTCTATCTGAGGTAGGCTTAACATCCACTCATAAATTTTGTTTATGATGAATAACATGTGGTCTGGAGAATTATATGAAATTTCTATTTTTGGATGTTTGGACATGCATATGGGTGTATGGGAATATATAAAATAAAATCAAAGTTAAATTAGGCTGAATTTCGGAATAATTGGAAAGCCTCTATTTTTCGAATTCTGGGAAAATTTGGAAAGGATTTTAAAAGAAATGGTCAACATATGAATTGTAGATATATGTCTCACGGATCTATAGGCTTTGGAATTACCTCAATCGGAATTTATATGAGGGATATATGGTTGATTAATTGAGCAAAGGTCGGAATTCAGGATAGTAAAATTAAGTGTTTTATTTTTTTTAATTTTTTGGAAATTAACCGTAAAGAATTTGAAGAAATGATAAACATAGAAGTTGTAGATAATTGTTTTAGCGTTTTATAAGCTTTGAGAACACCTCAATCGGATTTATATGAAGGAGATATGGTTGATTAATTGAGCAAAGGTCGGAATTCAGGATAGTAAAATTAAGTGTTTTATTTTTAATTTTCTGGGAATAAACCATAAAGAATTTGAAGAAATGATAAACATAGAAGTTGTAGATAATTGTCTTAGCTTTTTATAGGTTTTGAAATTACCTCAATCGGAACTCATATGAGGGAGATATGATTGAATAAGGGAAGAAAGGTTACAGAATACGTCCAAAAAATTACCCTTTTCTTTATTTGATTCAAAATTTATTATATTGGATATTTGATATGTGATGAATAATTATTAATTGTTGGATATGAAAATTATGCATGTTATTTTATGAAAGAAATTGAATGGCAAGCGTAAAACTCATGGCAAATTGCTTAATAATTATGGCAAGCGTAAAACTCATGGCGAGTTGCTTGATAAGTTTACATTCTAATTGATGAATATGCATTAATATATATGTATTTATACGTATGGATGAATATCGACGGGTTGTATGGCTTGATACGGTACCGAGTAGGGGACGCCCTATTAGCCTGAGTGAGCCGGGGGAGGGCCGCTCCAACCGGGTGACAGTGGTAATGTGAGGAGGCAGTTGGGTGATGTACTCACATTCCCTGGTCACTTATTGTGACTGTAGTCGATCGGTCACTATGCGTATAGCAAATTGCATTGACCAGATCGCCGACTGAGGCATGTCGTTTTTTTTTAAATTGCATTGACCAGATCGCCGAGTGAGGCAGGTCATTTTAAAAATGATGATTTTATCTCCAGATCTTAATATTTTCTGTAGCTTATACAACTGAACATAACCCCTGTTTTTCTCATCATATTTATGTTAAATCTACTGGGAATCTTTGTTCTCACTATTATTGTGGTGTTATGTTCAGATAAAAAGAAATGAGTTGTGACACAAAATGACGTTACGGATGGAGATCTAGATGGCAGCATCACCTCCTCACCCTTTTTATTTCAAGGGTGAAGTGCTGTATAAAGACTCTTAATTATGTACTGAAATGTTGTATTGTATAAATATAAGATGTGTGAGGTTTGTAATATATATGTAAACATGAATATTGTGTTTTGAAATATTGTATTGTATAAATATAAGATGTATGAGGTTTGTAATAAAGATGTATATATATATATATTGTGTTTATATATATGGCGTATTTAACATGCGTAATAAAAAAAAAAAAAAAAAACCTGGACGTTACAGTATGCTAATAGCAGGGAATGTTAGCCCTGGTGTACCTTGATACCTCAGCTAGTAGGGATGGTGCTAACCTCGTGTGACAGTCAACACACGGGAGTTATTGTTATCGGGGAGAGCGAGATGCCTCTTATTATTGTTATTGAGAAGAGCGGGATGCCTTCTATTATTGATTTGTGATTTGCCCTCCCTTACTATGTTCTTAGGATTATTTATTGGTTCTAATATGACACTCTCCAAAATTATGTGAAATCTTTTATTGTATAAAAATATTTATTTCATAATCATATTGCACTGTATTTGGTTTTGAATATTGGGTTATATTGTGAAATGAAGATATTTGAAATACGGGTCCTATATGGATGTACTTCTGAACTATACTTTCTATGTAATAAATTTTAAAATATGAGTTTATCCATATGCTAACATAAGAGGTTATAGGAGGTTTTATCTACTCACTGAGTTGTCAAACTCACTATACGATATTTACATTTTTTTTAGATAGGGATACAGAGTTTGGTCTTGCAGATAGGTGATCAGCTAAGCTTCTTACTCCCTGGGTGAGCCTATGTTGCTTCTAAGACTCACGTTATTTGAATTGTACTGTATTTGTAATCTAGAGTATACTCTATATGCCATAGGCAAGATCCTTGTTTCTGCCGTTACTCTGATGTTTATAGACTTGGTTTGTATATGGTATATGTATGGGAGAACCTATGTGTATCTGTTTCCATGATTAAAGATTAGAATATGCATGTTTATGGAAAATATATGTTCATGGTATATGTGATTCACGTGCCCTAAAATTAGAGGCGTTACAAGTTGGTATTAGAGCATTATGTTTCCCTGTGGCTATCGGAGCAAAGGATTATGTAGTAGGACTTTTAGTATGGATATGAGCCAGACATATTTATACTTTAGGTGCTGTTGATTCTTCTTATGTTACCTAATTCTAAGAAATTCAATTGGACAAAATTTGGCTTAATTATGAGTACCATCGATATTTATTATTGATCGACAAGTGAAGAACTTATAGATAAACGAAATCCTTATAGTTAAGGTTATATGACAAAATTACACAAGTGAAAAGATTTCTTAGAAAGTAAAAATGATATACAGAGAAGATACCCCAAATTATTTGAGTAATAAGGTTGGTAACTCCGAATGATACCTTGATTTCATTCCTTAAATGTGGTAGGATGGGTTGAAATTCAGGAACCGAATTTCTTAAGGGGGGAAAAATGTAATATCCGTAATTTTATTTTTATATAATAATATTTTTCTATAAACAAATATATTTTTATTTGTTTAAAAATGATTATGTTATACTAAAAGAAAGTATACTTTTAATTAAAGTAATTATTATTTTACTTAAAATAATTATATTGGCCTTTAATAAGTTTTTGTTTTATTTTTAGAAATATTATTTCTTTTATTATGTATAAAGATATTTATTTTGTGATTTGTTTTATTAAGATTTTTATTAAGAAAAATCATGATTTAAGACTTTAACTAAAGGTTTATGAGAATGTAAATTTTTTAAAAAAATTGGGATGTTTTAGGATGAAAAATAGAATTTATATGAATATATATAAAATAAAATCCTATTATTCAATTATTAAATAATAATGATTATTATTATAAAAAAATAATAAAAGAGAAGAGGGGATGGCGAAATTGATGAATAGTGTGAATAGTAACCTTCTTTTTTTTCTCTAAATCTGGAGTGTCTATTGGTTTATGATCTCAAAACTAAGGGTACCACTGGATTTAGGACAAAGAATACTATGATTTTAACTGAACAATTTCTCAAATCAGTTGATGAATGGCCGTAGATCGAAAGTAAAATTTTTTCGAAAAAGGTAAACTCTGAAACTTTTATTTAGAGACCTCAAATTAGAAATCTGATACCGTAGATGGATTCAGAAGTTAAATAAAACTTTAGGATATAAAATCTTTCAGCTATCTGACAACTTTTTATTCTTGGTGAATAGTATTTTTCGGTGGTGAATAGTGACCAAATTTTCTGAGTCATTTCTTTGATTTTTGGACTCTCCAGACACATTTTTGAAGTCTGTTTAGTCAAATGTGGATTGGAAAAGTACAATTTGGGGCTGTCTAATCTGGAGTCCTTACCCTATGAGTAGATATTTCCTTCTGTGGCTTACCCTATGCTCTTTTTGAATTTTAAATGAATAATTGATTATGTTTACAAGTGATTTATACTTTTATATATATTTGAAATGGATTAAATTATCTAGATTTTTTTATTATCGGGTATATAGTTCAAGAAGAGTATGGTTTTGAAATTAGATTTTTAAACTCATTGAATATGTGATTTTAAATGTATTTCTCATCGTATGGTAAAAGAAATATATTGTGCACATCGCATTGATTTGTAAAGTTACATGATTGCCTTAAAAAAGGGCATGTATATGTGATAAACTCTAATTGGAAAGTTTTTGACAGAGGAATTTTACTGAAATTGAAAATTATGAATTTATACTGAAACCTCTGTTTTGAACAATATAGCATATGTGCAAATATGGTATTTGTGGAGGAACCCTATTGGAATCACTGTATGCCAACAATAGGGAATGTTAGCCTTGGTGCACCTTGATACCTCAGCTAGTAGGGGTGGTGCTAGCCTCGTGTGACAATCAATACACGGGAGTTATTATTATCGGGGAGAGCGGGATGCCTCCTATTATTGATATGTGATTTGCCCTCTCTTGCTGTGTGTTTGGTATTATTTATTGGTTCTAATATGGAATTCTCCTAAAGCATGTGAAATCTTTTATTGCATAACAATATTTATTTTATAATCATATTGCACTGTATTTGATTTTAAATATTGGGCTATATTGTGAAATGAGGATATTTGAAATACTGGTCCTATATGGATGTACTTCCGAACAGTACTTTTATGTGATAAAGTTTTAAAATATGAATTCATCCATATGCTGACATAAAATGTTATAGGAGGTCTTATCTGCTCACTGAGTTGTCGAACTCACTACACGATATTTACATTTTTTTTTCAGATAGGGATACAGAGTCTGGTCTTGTAGATAGGTGATCAGCTAGACTGTTTACTCCCTGGGTGAACCTACGTTGCTTATAAGAGTCACGTTATTTGAATTGTACTGTATTTGTAATCTAGAGTATGCTCGATATGCCACAGGCAGGATTCCTGCTTCTACTGTTACTCTGATGTTTATAGACTTGATTTGTATATGGTATATATATGTGAAAACCTATGTGTATCTATTTCCATGATAAAGGATTGGAATATGCATGTTTATAGAAAATATATGTTCATGGTATATGTGATTCACGTGCCCTAAAATTAGGGACATGACAAATACACTCAACCATATAATATATGCATGCATCATATTGCATAACATGATCGTTAAAGACGAATGACACACATATGATGGTAATTTTGATTACTCTTATTATCATCTACACAATGACATCTCAACAACTGAAATATCTAATGGTTCTCATCCCGATTTTACAACATACCTACAAAGGAGAGTGCTTGTTTGTCAAAGATAAATTCATGGTCAACTACAAGGAGACTTGGTGGAGCAGATCTGAAAACATTTCGGATGTGAGAATAACCAAACTTAATTTTTTTTAGTTATATCATGTTATGTATTTTTTTTTATCATTTTTAATTATTTTTATACAAAATATTTCTTGAAATAAATTTATATTATTTTAATATGTTTTAAGTTTTTTTTACGTATTTATTGTTTTAAAATTAAAATACAAATGAGTTAATATTTTAAATTAAAATAAAAATAAATGTGAATAAAATATAAATATGTAAGGTAATATGTAGAACTCATTTAATAAATTTTTGAGGATTACACTATTAGAATAAAAAGTTACTTAAAATAATGCAAAGGTGCTTAAAGAAAAAAAGTGATGAGATGACGGTATATGACCCACTTAAACAACTTTTGAGAATTACATCATTAAAGATATTCTGAGTGACCAGAGAGAGTTTTAGATATAAGATGTGATGTTTGGTTCGGGACGTACTATAATTGAGTATATTGGTGTGGACATGGGGCTCGGATAGAGTGGTTTTATTATGCCCTGATAATATGCCCCTACGAAGAAGGTATTAGGTAGATGAATAGTCACCTCGATGGGATTATTCTTGTCTGTCTAATATCTTCATTTTGCATTTCCACAAAATTAGCTCGCCATTGTTCTCATAATATGGAATTCTTAAATCACTTGTGATATTTACACTAATTAGGCAAAAACATGAATTCTTATTCAATTTACCAAGTTCATTCGTCAATGTTTGTCACATTTGTTATTGTTGATTCTTGCTTATTTGTAAACAAAACTCCTGAATGATGCCTTATACTAAGTCTAAACCCAAAAGAAAAAAGAAAAAAGAATCCAACATAAGCTGTATGTATGAATATCACATTTCCAAAATCAAATGAATATCCCATTTATGTCACCAAAGTACGAGTTACGCTTAAGCAACGGATTTGCAGCTTTAAAGTTGTAAGTTCGACTTTAGACCTTTTCACTTGTCTTCTCAAAATAGATTATGTTTATTAAACATGAGAGTCTGTTTTAATTTTAACTTAAAATATTCTTTCTTCAACATAAATTTTTGTCACAAAAAAAGCACATATATTATAATAAGTTAATTAAAGCTCATTTCATATTATTGTAATTACTATTTTTATAAATCCAAAAATTTTAAAAATAATATTTTAACAACGAATTTTCATCTTATTTTCTTATGTTTGTAACATAATATGATATTTGATTTGGCTTTTTTAATTACAAATAGGCTATATGATCTAGGGATAGAAGTAAGAGGTAGGATTAGTATGATTTTTTTTTCTCTTTTTATTTTTTGTATTTGTTACAGTGAGAAGTAATTTTTTCTTTTTCCTCAAATTCTCTCAATTCTAAAAGGAGCGATTAGCTGCTTTCAGTTTATCTATATAGATAGATAAAATCAAATAGTTGTATAAATATCTTATGTAACTTTTAATAAAAATTCATATATGATTATATATTTATATTTTATTAACTTAGTCTATTGATTAAAATCCTATTTTGTTTCACCAAAGATAATCTTAGTCTCAATTGGCTCCCTAAAAATTTTTTATTTCACTTGACTACTCTAAAAAGTAACCTTTTTTTCATGTTCATATTTCTGCCCACACATTATTAACAGAATTAACACAAATAATGACACGAGATTAATTTCTATGTTATCTACATTTTAGCAAATGAGGCACAATCTTCCTTCCATGTATATCTTCAATTTCTTCAATTTGCGTCAAATACCAAAATTCAATACATTGGAATTCACTAGTTCGGATTTGTTGAATTCGAGTACATTGTGACTCAGACTGGGGACATTTGGAATGTGAAAGGCCACATAGATTGAAGTGTATACAATTTAGAAGTTAATGTCCCAAGTCTATAGTTTTGTTAACATTGTTAATAAAGTGTAGATAGAACGAGGAACATATAATAAAATTAATTTTTAGAATTGTAAAATGAGACAAAAAAAAATCTTTGAAAAATGTCAGTTGACAACGAAATTATCTTTAGAAAACCAAAACAAGGTTTTATTCTAGTCTATTAATACATATTTAATGCATCTAGTGTACCTCAAGTGGTCCTAAATAACACATTCATTATTCTGATTGCTTTGGGAGACTAGTAATTGTAATTAATACTCATATATATATATATATATATATATATATATATATATATATATATATATATATATATATATATATATATATATATATATATATATCTGTGTGTGTGTATTCATTCATGAAATCATGATAAAAAAAAATACATCACACACAAAGACTAACAACATCAAAAGAAAAAGGCAGGTGAATAAGTAAGAAAAGTTACTCTTGCATTTCTGAACAAACAAAAAAACTAGATACTAGTATCAAAGAAAACATAAGCAACACATCCCTCGAACACTAATATATAAACACTATATAAAAAATTATAATTCAACATCACCAAAACTTAACTAATATAACATTATACAAAAAAAAATAGAGAAATATATTTGAAGAGACAACACACCTTCCAACTCTCTCTAAGAGTTAGTTTTGTTTAGTCTTCTACTAAGATGTGAGTAAAAAAGTTATAGGACTGGATATAAGAGATGTAAAATCTTAAAACTCTAAACACTCTTCTCAACACTACAAAAAACGGATTGAAAGTAAAAATGTTACCATTAAATACATTCAGTGACCACTTTTAGTCATCACCGAGTCTTTGCCTATACTTTCGTCACTAAAAATTCACTTTCTATGATGACTAAAGACGCCATTAAAAACAATAAAGCCACCAGGAAAACCCTAACAACATCAGAAGAAAAAGGCAGGTGAATAAGTAAGAAAAGTTACTCTTGCATTTCTAAACAAACAAAAAAACTAGATACTAGTATCAAAGAAAACATAAGCAACACACCCCTCGAACACTAATCTATAAACACTATATAAAAAATTATAATTCAACATCATAAAAACTTAACTAATATAACATTATACAAAAAAAATAGAGAAACATATTTGAAGAGAAAACACACCTCCCAACTCTCTCTAAGAGTTAGTTTTGTTAGTCTTCTTCTTCCAAGATATGAGTAAAAAAGTTATAGGACTGGATATAAGAGATGTAAAATCTTAAAACTCTAAACACTCTTCTCAACACTACAAGAAAACGGATTGAAAGTAAAAATGTTACCATTGAATACATTCAGTGGCCACTTTTAGTTATCACCAAGTCGTTGCCTATACTTTTGTCACTAAAAAATTCACTTTCTATGATGACCAAAGACGCCATTAAAAATAATAAAGCCACTATGAAAACCCTAAAAGTTGCCACCAAAATTATAGTTTCAGTGGCGGCGACTTATTATGATCGGCATTGAAAGTGGACATTTAATGGCGACTTTAGTTGCCACAAAATCTCCTTTTTAGTGGTGATTTTAACAAGTCACCGCTAAAAATATAATCCGAATGCCTTTGAAGTTGGATTTTTAGTTGCAACTTTGAGTCGCCACTAAATTTCTTGTTTTTTATTTATTTGTATTTATATTTTCACTGTGTCCTTTAATCAAAACTTTTCATAATGATAAAAAATAAGGAGAATCAAATAAATTAATAAAATGATATATATTAATATAATTTCAAATATAAAATTTGTTTGTTAATAGATAAATACCATGTTAGTTAACAAAAAAAATGCATAATAGACTATGGAGTAACTGGTAACCAATACAATAAACATTGATTCTATACAAACGAGAAAGAAAATAGCTCCGAGTAAATAATCTTTTTTGTCTTCCTATCTTCTCAGTCTAAGACATCAGGGATTGCTTTGTTAATCTTGGTCTGCATAAAAATTTGTATACAGAGAATATTTGTAATACTAACAAATCACCACCTTTGTTCTTTATAAACCTTGTAACTGTAAATGCCAAGTCTTTAGCCAGTCGGTGAGAAACAAGACTTTTGAACTCTGTACTTGGAAGCAAAACCAAGGAATATATGCTGGACAATTATTACATCACTGCATCATACTAAACATATAAAAGACAAACAATGTAATGTTGTAGAAACAATTAGATTCATTTCATTAACTACAAATTATATGCTGAATAATTAATTAGATGTTCATTAATTGAATACTAATCTTATTAAAAGAAAGAAAAATTAATTCATCAAACACAATTTTATAGGGAAGCAAATAGTGATGGACAACACAATTTTACAGCGAAGCAAACAGAGTAATGGACAACAATTACATAAATGTGTTCATTTTCATTGACCATTAGTCTTGATGGGAATTAAAATAAAAAACAAAAAAAATTTCTCAAGAAATTTTAGGACAAATGAAAAGGAGTATTAATGAACTTTCAAGCAATTAATTGCACATGTCACCAAAAAAAATTTGTCCCAAATCTAGGAACAAAGAAGCTTATATAGCCTGCATATAGTAAAACTATTGAATTAGAACAATTAGAATCAGGGGGTTGAAGTAAAGAAAATCATGAAAAGCACAGGCCACCTACAACATGTAGAAAGTGCATAACCTTTCGCTAGTGCAGTAATCAATACAATATCCCAAACAACTCACATGGAAATGTCTTACACCATAGTATTGACAATAGCTTGGCGGATGGAAGAAAGTTAATGTTTGCAATTCTTTGAGGGTAGTTCTAGACGCACGCATATTTAGTGGTTCAATCTCCCTCCTTCTATTAATTACGTCATTTTTAATAGTACAAAACCTGTAAGAATAAATACAATGATATAACTACAATCCCACACAATAAAACCTGCAAATATTTCCTCACCGGAGCACTCCATCCTATACCTAGGGAGAATATGGCTAATGGTGCAGACTATGATCCATTTGATTTGCGAGTAACAACCAAACCAGTACAAAGTTTGTAAGAGACCAGTACACCAACTTTAGCAACTGTTAAAATTACTAGGCCTTTAGCTCCTTTAAGAACAGTTAAGGGGATGGACCTCTTAGGGTTGGATCTTGCTACCTGTCCATTTCAATATTATAAAATGTATTATATATAAATGCAATTAACATACTAATGTTAAAAAAAAATCTCATATCTAGGTGCATGTTTGGTGCATTACATAAGTAACCAATGCAAAAGGGAAGTTTAAAATAATATTACTATTACCCAGGTACATCAATCATGAAATTATTTGTTAGCATTTAATGGCATAGCAACAATCCAATCAAGCAAAGATCATAGAAGCAGTAAAAGTTATATCTTTCTTTAGCAGAAAAATAATTTATTGATGAGAAGAGAAACAAATGCAACAACAAAGGACATGGAAGCCTTCCAAAATCCAAACCATAAAAAAAACAATTATTAGCTCAAAGTCAATCCCTTAGTAAATCCACAAGGGATACCCCCTAACAAACCGCTTGCTGAAACCCATAGAGCAGCCAAACAAATAATTATCTCCCAAGGAAGACGTGAGAGGAGAAACTTCTGAATAAAAGCACTCTCATTCTATTTGAAGCAGTAAAAGTAATTTTATCATTGGATAAAGATAAGAAGGCACTTGATCAATACAAAATATTGTCAAATGATATAAAAAAGAAAACTTGACAATAGGTTCTCAATGTATTTGATGCTTATATATCTCATGCTCTATAGACAAACTAATAGGAATATTAAGCCATCCTTTAGCACAAGTCCAATCCATCATATCATGCTTTGCTACCTGAATGGCATTGCTTATGGTGTTGACAAGAAAACCATGTAAAGGATCAAGCCTATCATATCAGGCATTGCACACCCTCTGGATTCTTTTCCCTGAACTTAACAGGTAACGGACATCGCCCCTTTGAACATGTTCCGTAGAAAATGCCCCCACAAAACCGAGTATTAACTTTTTTAACTAGGCTAGTTTAATAAAGATGAGAAGGTTAGAGGAAACAAAAAGGATCAAAACATAATCATTTTTCTTAGAAACTAACATTTAGAATTTGCTTGCACATATGCATCAATAAATGCAAAGCTAGACTCAATTTTAAAATCAAAATTTACAAATTACACAATAGTTTTTTTTCTCCCTTTCTAGGATTCCATGCCTGATTGTGGATGCCCCTGCTTTGCTGAAGCTCTCTCTTCTCTCGCATTCTTTTTTCACTATTGCTTTCTTTCTTTTCCTTGCAGACGCGTCCCTTCCTTTTTCTCTTTGGCCGTGAGAAAGGGAAAATTTTGGAAAAAATGATTTCTCTTGCGTTTGGCCTTTTTTTAAAAAGGAAAAAATAAATACTTTGTTTTTGGTAATAAAATATACAATATGAGAAAAAGTGTAAAAGCGATGCAAATTTGATAGGGTAAAAATAACACCATCCTCTAAGTTCAGATATGTTTAGAGTGACTCTATCACAGACTTGAATTTATTATGATTGCATGAGGTGATTTGCTCAAATTAAATGGGTATTTGTTAATTTTCATTATTAAATAGGTTATATGCTTCATGCATCATGAAACACAACAATTGTTTAAATTTGGTTTTTACTTTTTCCAAATATTAATACTGTGATTGGAATCATTGGAAGATTCTTTTTTCTTTTAAAAGAGGGTATGACTTCTTGTGAAAGATTTAAGTGCATTACTATAGGAAAAAAATGAACCTTTTGTTTTTTAAGTTTCACAAAAGTTTATTTTTGTTTCATTAGTATATAAATATTCAAAATTTGATTCAATATATACTTTTTCTCCTATTAACTCTGTCCAAAAGTTTTTTTTTTTTAACTTTTGTCTGTGTGGTATCTATGTGGCACAAAGGGCGGTTAGGGCTTAGAACCCAATCCCACATAACTCCCTAGGGTTATTTTTGCCAGAAGTTAATTTGTTAAATTCAAGACATGGAGCATGAACTATGATCTACAAAACAAGGCACTAGATCATTGAATAAGATATTTGTAATAAAATTTTCAAAATATGACACTTTGTAATTAGTAGTTAGTACTTCATTAGTAATATCTTTTCAAGTACCTTAAGAATTTTATATAAGGTTAGACTAGCGTAAGACTCTTCGTATCACCTAATATCACTTCATATGATCTTGCATCATGTTAATAAATGACTAGAAATTATATTAGATTAGAGTTAAACTTTTTATTTCTCTAATAAATTCAAGCAATATCTGCCACTCCTCTAGATTGTACATTTTGATATTTAGACTAATTAGTAGTGGTATTAGGCTTGTTCATTCGAATTTGTCATTTGTTCATATCTATGGCCATGTCTCCAAGCGAAGTTCTCATTTTCTTATGGTGAATATTATGACTACTAGAGTAGCGAAATGAAGATCTTTTTCATCTCCTAAGACCTTTGGGATGTTGTTCTAGATTGCTACCAAGAACAATCATAACCATAATCCTTAACCAGCCATCAAATCCAACAATCAGAACCATTCTCCCAAACCAGCCATCAAATCAAAAAGTATCCAATCCAACATTTTAGGCATATTAAATCCAAATTATCCACAACATATATCCTTCAAAAAATCATGAATTAAACTCCAAATATAACCATAACAATTTCTCACAAATTACCACATTATGCATATATATAAAACCAATCATCAACACCAGAAATGCTTCATCAGTGCTTTCATTTATTCTACTATCATGGTTCCATTAATGCACAAAATACACACACCAACCATTTAATCAAGAAAGCTCATGAATAAGGTGTTGATATTACTTTTTACACCACAAAAACTTGTTTCTCTCACTAGATGGCTGAGTTCTCTCTCTCTTCTTTTAAGTCCAAGCTACAGAAAAATCCTCTATCACTTATTTCCAAAGATCCAAGGTTAAAACCAAAATCAAAGGAGTTTGATTTATCTTTTTCCTTTTAGTTTTCAACTTTCTACCTCATCTTCTCCTCTCATCTCTCTCTCTTTTCTTCTCTTTCTCTTTTTCCTTCTTCCTCCCTCTTCTCCTTGCCGTGGATAGTTTTTTGCTCTTAGGCTGACAACTTCTTCACCAAGTCAAGGAAAAAGGATTTATATATAAAAAGCTTCTTGGAGAAGCTACTTCCCCCTTAACCAAAGCTCTTACTTTTTCGAAATATTACAAGAATGTCATGCCATTACAATTGAACTATTTGGTTGCAAGACATTTTTACCAAGTGTTTAATCTTTACTTGAGGCGCACTTCGATGGTTTTTTGTGCAACTCTCTTCATGGTTCCTTATCCCTCTTATTGTTGCCCATTTCTGGTCCTACAGGCAAAGAAATTACTATTCTCTCCTTGGATCTTCTCTTTAAAAATGAGAATTTTCTTAATTAATATTCATAATTATTTCCTTATAAATACTCCATTTAATCCTTTTTTAACCCTTCTACACATTCCATTTTGTGAAGATACAAATAGAAAATTTAGGGTGTTACAACTATGCTTTCATGAGAAATTGTGACATGTTGGCATATTTGTTATATTTCGTTGAAAATCATATCTTGGATATTAATGTAAAAAGAAAACAAAAGAAAATGATGTGGTCACATGGCTTTCGTGTGTGGTGCACTAGATTGGGGACAACCTATTCCACAGTTATGATGATGATGAGAAAGAAAGAGAAGTGTGTCATGTCAGACGAAGCGAGAAAACTCCATACCAAATGAGAAAAGAGTATTCACCCTGACTAGGTTAGCCAGACATTATATGAGTATTTAATAGCCATTATATGATGAGGTTGCGATTTTGACATGCCATGAAATTTTGAAACAGTTGATCATGCCCATGATATTTTGAATGATTATTCATGCCCATAATATTTTGAAAAATAATTGTTCATGCCATGCATGTCATTGCTGCATTATTTTTCTATGCATAGATATAGTGCATTCTTATGGCTAGAGAAACTTACGGTACTTTATATAGCTGGACATGACATGATAATTGATATTAATGGTGATTATGATTTATTGTTGAACCTACTCGGATATAATTCTCACTATATTTCCATGTTATATTAAGATAAGTGGTTATGCAGATTTTTACTATGACTCTGGTTTTAGTGTAGGTTGGATCAACTTACCCTATTTAAGACAAATCCTAGTAATAAATTATGTGTCTGTTGTGGATATGACTAAGATCCTGGTGGAGGTGCCGCCACCCGCACTAGTGTCCTCAGACGTGGTTGATGTGGATGATTAGGGTGTAGATATGTATGTTTGACTTTTGTATGGGTACTTTTGACTAACTATACCCAGATGCTGACTAATTCTTTTGGGCATAATATTTTGGTGTTCTCTTGCTTTAAAATATATATGTATTTCAGGTAACACCAAGATACTGATGTATTTATGTAGACTCATGGTAGCACTGATGTTAATTGTAGACCACGTCCCTTTAATTTCAAACATGTTTACTTAAATTAATTGAGTATTATGAGATAAGTGGTTATCAATAAAAGAGGTAGTAGCTTCGTGAGCTTGTGCACCAATATAAAAAAAAATGGAGTCATTACACGTTGCTTTTCTTTATCCCTTATAGGGATTTTATGAAGACTTGGAATTTCCTTAACAACAATAATAAGAATAATGTGTTTGCATAAACTAAAGTTTCAATTAATTATCATATTAAAGCTATGTTTTGAAGTTTCATAGAAAATGGAATAGAATGAAACAAAACATGAATAAATGAAATGGGAAGGGAAAGCATGAAAATAGACTTACATTCCCTGTTTTGACGTTCAATAATGGATGGAAATTACCTTCTATTTGTTTGGGAGTTTAATTAAAAGTGAATGGAATTGTAAGAATGGTGAATACAAAATTATACTTTTATTGAATATAGAATAATATTTCAATGAACATTACTGTATATCTGCATTTCAATATCAATTCAAATACCAAAAAAGAAAATTCTCTTTCGTTTAACTTAATTAGAATTGAACGCTAATGTATTTTATATGGGATTAGAGAAAAGGGAAGGCAATTCCATATGAAAATTTAGATAAGGATAACAATTCCATATGAAAAAATATGTATACTTGAGGGGAGGAATGAAGTGAATGTTACTTACTTGGAAAGCAAACTTATTCAACCGTGCAATAAATCTATAGAGAAAATATGAAATGTGAGCAAAAAAAGATAGCATTTTATATATGTTATAAAAGATAAAATGTTAATCAATAAATAAAATTTTGTGTTCCTTCCTTTAAGGAGGAAATAAACAACTTTACATTGCGGCAGACAGGAGGCCAAGAGTTACCTCCTATTCCATTTCCCTCTTTTTTTTTTAAACTACAAATAAGAAAGGAAAAAGAACCATTGTTTTCTTTTCTATTCCATTGATTTTCATCTATCCAAATATAGCGTAGAAGTTTAAAGAAAAAAGAAAAGAAGAAACTTAATTAGGAAATCAAATTTAAATTGAACAGAAATCATTCAATATTTTCTATATTTCCTCCATATATAATGAAAATAAGAGAAAGAACAAACATTTAAGGATTACAAAGACAAACAGGAATAGATTAATTTGCTCCCCACCTCCCACACATTAGAATCATAGAGAAACCCATAATTACAGTGTAACAAAATATTACCCCAACAAATGCAAGATAAAATCATCATAGTAAATATATATATATATTGTTGAATAGAGTCATGCTTGGCAAGCATTTATTCTTATAAACCTGCAGTCAATTGTAATATCTTCCTCTTGCTTTTGCTTGTTCATCAGTATGATCAATCAGTGTACCTGTAACAACGTGTAATGATACCGCAACCCCGACGATACGGGTTGGCCCTACCCCTGCGCTGGCAATTATAGTAGGATCGTCCCCTACGACCACATGGGATACGGTTGGCCCCAAGGGCTGCATAGCTTATGTACCTTCCTTGCCCTGCAAGTGTTCGACAGTTTGACTCAGAGTCCATCGCCATCTCATCGTCTACTCCAATGATATCACCCACTGAAACATCCTAACCAATGTCTTGGGATTTAGATGCTTCAGCCACTATGGAAAATGCTAGGAGGAGGAAAACAAGCAAAGGCTTCAAGTCCATTTCAGATGGGCAAAGTATAAGATTGAAGCTCTGTTGTAGGATAGAAATGTAAAGAGCAAGGCTTCTTGCGTATTGACTCTTGTCCTTGCCCCTCTGGTAAAGGTGGGGGAAGATTGCAAATTTCCATGGGATACAAGTAGCAGCAGAGTTGAGAAATGGATGGTGTGGGTCATTTGTGATTCAACGTCATTTTCGGGAGTGCCCGTTTCTTGCTCCTCCTTTTTCTCTTCTAGTTTTGGTGACTGAAAATAATAGAGATGGGTTCGGCAACTATTTCCAGCTTCGATGCGTGACTGGCTTAGATTTGCTTAAGAAAAAAAATACCAATTGCTCTTCTAAATGTCAATAACTGGACTTGGAATGCAAGATACTATTATTACTGAAATTACCCCACTGTTGAAATGGTCATGTTGTACGACCTTCACTGCCAACTGGTACAGGGTTCCGAGATTTTTCTCCTATGATTTTATCCATTGAAAAAGAGACCGTTGTTCTATTTAGGCTGCACGTGCTTTGCCCCTGACCAGAGATAGAATATTTAAAAACTTCGTTGTCATTTTGCGATTCTATTAATTGTCAATTGGGCTTTTCCTTGAACGGGGGAATTGAGGCCCCTGATTAACTGGCTTCAACTCCCGGGGGGCCTTGCCCAAAACCATAACCAATGATTTAGGCAGTCTATTTTTGCATTGAAATAAAAGTTTCTATTAAGTCTTAATAAAAACTTCAATCCGTCCAAAATAAAAAACTAAAAATTAAAAGCTTTAATTAAGTGATTTAAAGCCTAATCACCAATAATAGTAATTTATCCTTTTTCTCTTCTTTTTTTTTTTTGTATAAAAGGAAAGTTCTACGCGAATTATGAATTAAAAATCACATCTGTCAATCATTTCAAGTGGCTTGAGAAACTATAAAATATGATAACAACATAATTATATAAATTTGAAAAAAAACCACTTGTATCCCTTGTCCTACTAGAATTTCCATGGTTCTCATTTGTTGAAGTCCATCCACCACTTCAGCTAGTCTAAGATTTGTTGTGTAACAAATATATATATATATATATATATATATATATATATATATATTTAAAATTTTATGAAGTCATTATCTCTTTACTTTTAACTATTTATTTCATAATAATGTTCAATTAAATTAACCAAACATAATTAAAGTTTATGATATACTATTAACACTGATACAATTCTGAGTTCACACACACATTATTAATTGAAAACGTCTATACAAAAATCAAATAAATATATGTCTATATCTTATTCATCCATATTGACCAGTTTTGGGGTAATGGGTGCAGGTGGTTGTACTTTCACCGAGATCTTAGTCAACTCGATCTAATGTACGCCAAAAGTCAGTCAGAGGAAATATTTACATATTTAGTTTTCTGAACATGATATGAAAATATAGTGAAAATTAAATTCCAATATGTTTAACAATAAATCATAATTATCATTAATATAGCTCATCATGTCATGTTCATCTGTATAAGTTACAATAAATATCTTAGGTCACATGAATAAACTTTATTTATGCACATGAAAATCATACAACAATGACATGTATGTCATGGATAACTATTTTCTGAATATCATATAATGATTATCAACTTATTTTCATATTAAGCTACCCCGGTCAGGGTGAATACTTTCTACTTTCTGGTACAGGCTTTTCTCATTTTGTATGATATGGCACACTTTCTCTTTCTTTTCTCATTAACATAATCATAGTTGTGAGAAGGGTGTCCCCTACTGGTACACTACACGGACCACCATGTGACCATACTTGTCTCTTTTTTTTTTCTTTTCTATTCACGTTAATAGCCAAAAATATGATTTCAATAATAAGTATGCTCATTATACTCACATGCCATCATTTATCATCAAAGCATAATCACTACCAAAAATCATTGGTAAAATAAAATCATTTCATGATCATAACCATTTTCGAATATCACTTTATAAAATATTTTCATGTCAAAATTATATACTTAAAATGGTAAAGAGTTCGTGCAATGGCAATGGTTAGGGCATACACTAGTTATTTATTATTTCCATTTATAAGATTCTTCTTCTTTTTTAAATATTATTTTCATCTTTTCATTTTCTTTATACTTGGCTTCTAGTTACTTTCCTCCTACTGATATTATTTCCAACACATTCTCGCAAATTTTATAGGGCATTCTTCTCTAATTTGATTTCTATTATTACCCTATAGTTAATGAAGTTCATTTACAGTAGAAAAATATTAAAAATAAGCTTTACTAGCTCCCAACACAGCCTGCCCATGTTACAGGATATGACCATGATTGAAATATACTTCAAACATACTAAAAACAACCCTAAACACGGCCTACCTGTGTTGAAGTAATCCAGAACACAGCTTGGTCATCTTCTGTGACCTTTTCTCAATTATTTAATCATATCTCCCTCATATAAACTCCAATTGAAGTGATTCCAAAGCCTATAAAAAGTTAAGACACTTATCTACAACTTTCAAATTTATCATTTCTTTAGATTTTCTACGAATTATTTCCAGAAAATTGAAAACCAAAACACTTACATTTACCACCCTGGATTCTAGACATATTTTGACATCTACTAATTAATTAGCCATATCTCCCTCATATGGACTCCAAATTAAGTGATTTCAAAGCTAAACGATTTGTGCGACATATATCTATATTTATTATGTTAGTAATTTTCTTTAATTCCCTACAATTTTTGCCAAGAAATTCAAACACAGAAGCATACTTAACATATTCTTCCCTGGTTAACTAGTTTTTGACCACTATTTGCTAATCTGACCATATCTCCCTCATATGGAATCCAAATTGATTGATTTCAGTGCCTAAAAATTCATGAGACATATATCTACATTTTTTAGGTTAATCAGTTCTTTTAATTCCCAACCTATTCTTCCCAAAAGTCCAAAAGTAGAAGCTTCCCTGGTTACTCCGAAATCCAATTTTCTTAGCCTAGCCTTTCCTAAAGTTCTAGTTCATCATTTTATTAAGTCCTCTTCCATTTTTCTTCCAAATTTCCACCTAACCAAAGAATTACTCATCTCAATGTTTAATTATATTTCTTACTTAATTTAACATATTCCATCATCCACTTTAAAAGAAAAATAGAATCAAATCATGCATCACTAAGAGTGTTTCTCAACAAAAATTTCTCATGGTCTTCTTCTAGGTGTTTAAGGCTATATTCATTTTATCAATCTAATCATATTCCATCAAATTTTCACCACATTCAAATATACATAACAACAGCATAAAAGCCCTAAATCTTTGCCACCCATAGCCATATCTATGCAGAACTTTCCATACAAATCGAAGTATTCAAAACATCTATCACATCCAAGATCAACATGTAACATGATATAGCAACATCCATGGCCAATCATGAAAGTAATAAATATTGTAAATTTCATCAAAGTTCTAAGATCAAAATCCCATATAAATGTTACAAATTTTAAAATTTTTCTTCATAAAGAGATATTGTTAAACCTACCCAAAGATCCCTCTAGCTCAATTAGTAAATTCTTTTTCTTATTTTCTCTTAAAAGAAGTAGTAAGATTCCTCCGTTTCCTTAACTTTTTCAGCAACTTAAATAAGAGAAGGAGGGTGAGTTTTGAACCCTAAAGATAAAGAGAAAAGATGGATTCAAGTGGAGATTAAGCTAACTTACCTTGAGTACTTAGTCTTCTAGACTTCTCCTTCTTCTTCTTTCCTCTCTTCTTCTCTCTTTCTCTCCTTTACTCACTCTACCTTACTTCTATTTTTTCTCTCCCTCACTTGGATTAAATTATAATGTTATAAGGGTGGGTTTTGTTTAAATAAACTATCAAGTGGTTCACATCTCATAATCATGGGTCAACCTTATCACAATTAGGATGCACTTGGTTATTTTTTGGGGGGAAGATAACTCATGTTCTTTTCTTCCTCTTCCTTAGTCAAGATATACAAAGAAAAAAGAGATTTATATTTTGAAAATCATGATAAAATGTTCTAAGACAAGGGAAAAGGTCCTTTTGATTTAGGGATTCATTTCCTTTTTCTTTTGTCTCACTTAAGTATGAAAGGTTTTCCTTTCTAGGTGGCAAATTTTTAGCCCTTGAGTCTCCCTTCCTTGGCTAAAATTATTTGTGTAAGACAATGATATTTTGTCATAATGCCATGTATTATTACCTACTTGTTGAAATTATAAATGTAGGATTTAGTTGTTTTGTCCAAAATGTCATGTGGGGTCTGAAATAATTAAAACAAGAAGAGTGGTCAATCTTATCTTAAACTCCTGGAAACTAGCTTCACATTGATCAGTCCATTTGAAAGGACTTCCCTTATTCTATTTTTTCTCTCCCTCACTTAGACGAAATTCTAATGTTATAAAGGTGGGTTTTGCTTATACAGACTATCAAATAATTTACCTTTCATGTCACGTCCTTACTTTAGGAACGCGAATACCTTTAATATCCGTTAAAGTTTTCATTACACATGTGCAAATGATCTCACGATAAAGACACTTAGAAAGAAAGTGAATATCCTATAGATTCCCTCAGCAGCACCTGAAGTATAAATATGTCTGGCTCATATCGATACTAAAGGTCCTACTAAAGAATCCCTTGCTCTGATTGTCACAGGGAAACCTAAGCTCTGATACCAACTTGTCACGTCCCTACTTTAGGAACGCGAATACCTTTAATATTCGCTAAAGTTTTCATTACACATGTGCAAATGATCTCACGATAACACATATCCAAGTATTATTCAACGTTCACAAGTTTACAAAACTAATAATTAGACATGCCAAATCTATATACATTAAGTTTACAGCGGAAACAAGGATCCTGCCTATGACTTTCAGAGCAACACTAGAGTACAAATATATTACAATATATTACACCGAGAGCCTAGAAACAGGTTAGGCTCACCACTGAAGCCCGACACCTAGTCGGTCAAGTAGCTGCGGGACCAAATTCTGGGTCTTTATCTGAAAAATATGTCAACCACGTGTAGTGAGTTTTACAACTCAGTGAGCAGATAACACTTCCTATGACTTCTCAGGTTAACATAAGGATGTACTCATATAGTAAAACTTATCATATCAAAATATACCGTTCAGAAGTACATCCTTATGGGACCCGCATTTTCAAAATTTCTCTATTCAAACAATCATAATTAGGTCTTTCAAACCGTATGCGGTACTGTATACACAATGCTCATGTCAAGTTCAAAATCATATGCAATACTGTAAAATCATTTATCAAATTATGCTATGCATCAAAACATTTCTCATAAAATATTCGGAGTATCCCATATCAGAACCACCATACCAGAGTTTGACCCATTCCGTACTTTGGTGGTATAGGATTTGCCTAAACTCAGCATCCCGCTGAGGTTTGCCCTACTACCATTCAAGAGGACACGCGAAGGGACTCTGTATGGGTCTTTCCCAAGCACACAGCAAGGGAAGGCAAAATAACATCTCATATAACTGGCATCTCGCCCATATATAGGAGGCATTCCGCTCTCCTTCACATATAATCTCCCATGTGTTGGCCCTCACACAAGGCTAGCACCACCTCCTCTGCTAGCTGAGGCAATCAAGGTGCGCACCAAGGCTAACATCACTTGCTGTTAGCAGACAGTGTTTCTAATAGGATTCCTCCACAGAAAATACTATATGCACATATGCCATATAATCCAGTATAAATTCTCAATATAATACAGACTTTTAGTCTCAAAATACTCATATGTCAAAACTTCCCATTCAGGGGAAACATGCATACATGCCCATATCCGAGGCAAATATATCACTGTAAAATCAATGTCACATGCATAACATATTTTCTTTGCCATGTCATGCGAAATACGTGTAAAAATCACAAGCTCAATGTGTTTCAAAATTTATCGCAAAATCAAACTCTTCTTGAATTACATATCATAATCCAAATATTTCAGACATTTTCAAACCATTACAAGAACATATGGAAGTATAAATAACATGTAATCATACTCATTTATCAATGTAAAGTTCAAGAAGAGTAAAAACAAGCCATAGAAAGAATCATCTACTCACCACTTTGAAGCACAAAGTTGGACACCCTTAACATCCTATTTTTTGATCCGAATTCAGTGAAATAAACCCCCAAATCGAGTCCGGAACGTTCGAAAACCTTGAAAACGAGTCTGGATTTGCGAAATTTGGCCTCTGGGAGCTCGGTTAACACAGGTCAACGCGAGGAGGTCCGACTGCCACACGCTACACGCGCCGCCCGAGGAGCTGCGCGTGGGCTTCACTCGCCGAGGGAGTTACGGCGCGTGGGGGCACGTGCGGTGGTGGATCGGCCTGAAATTTGAGATACAAGGGTTTCGGTGCCTTCTGGATCGATCCACGGTGTTAGTTTTGACGTTTGAAAACTAAAAATAGGAGTTTCAGAGGTTACCTTTTTGGTCGTTTTTCCCTTCAATTTTCCGACCAATTTCCGGCCAATTCTCCAGAAACCAATCGGATGGATTCGAATAACTCTTCGTCCTGAGTCCGTTGGTGGTGGTGGTGTCGAAATCCGAGGTCCGTAGGCAAAGAAATCTTAGAGAGAAGTTAGAGGGTTTTCGAGGAGAATTTTTCTGAAGAGAGATGGAAAAAAAACTGCAAATGACCGCTTCCGGAGTGGTTGAGGCCCTTAAAATATCTCGGGGGACCTTTCTGCAAAATTTCACTTTTAGCGGGAGGTCCTTGCAAATTTTTCTTATTTACATTTTAACCCCGAAACTTTTAACAAATTGCATTTTTGTTCTGAAACGTAAATTTCTCACATTTCTTTTATAATTCTTTAATCCACGTAAATAATAACTTATTTTCACTGGGTCCTAACTCCATTTTCGAAATCCTCTCTTAAATTCCAAATTTTCCTTAATTAAAATCTCCATTTTCTAAAATTATCTCTTTTATTCTAAATGTCTTTAGTTGAACTTTCTCGTTAAATTTACGGTTATTACATTTCATAATCATAGGTCTACCTTATCACAATTAGGATGTACTTGGTTGAATTTTTGGAAAACAAACAACTTATGTTCTTGTCTTCCTCTTCCTTAGTCAAGATATGCATAGGAAAATGAGATTTGTATTTTGAAAATTATGATGATATGTTCTTAAGATAAGGGACAAGGTCCCTTTGATTTAGGGATTCATTTCCTTTTTCTTTTGTCTTAATCAAGTATGATAGGTTTGCCTTTTTAGGTGGCAAATTTCCAACCCTTGAATCTTCCTTGCTTAGCTAAAATTATTTGTGTAGGATAAAGATGTTTTGTCGTAATGCTATGTATTATTACTCTCTTGCTAAAATTATGAGCGTAGGATATATATGTTTTGTCCTAATGCCATGTATTGTCATACCACTTGCTAAAATTATGAATATCGGATATCACACCACTTGCTAAATTTTTGTCTTAATGCCATGTCACCTAATCTTGATTACACCATTATTCCATCACTTTATTTTTTTTTTCCTCTTGGGTTTGGGCTCATTCTTGCCCATTTTCTTTACTTTGGTTAAATTTCTACAATTCATAATGGGCTTGTCACATTTTCATGACTTTTGGGCTACCGATCCAATTTCTAAATCCTAGTCCAAGTCTATGTTTTATTTCTTCCTTGGGCTACCCTATTGGCTTGTTAAAAATTCATGTGAAGTAGAAAAACTCTATATGAATTGTCCATAGGTAAAAGCCCAATTTATGAGTGGAGATACTAAACTTAGTAACTTTTAGGATAGCTTATGTGTTTTAATTTATGGAAACATTCTATAGGGAATTAAAATAAATTATTAACATAAACATTATTGCTATATGTGTTACGGATTTTTACCCACTAGAATAATTTAATTTGGAATTCTTATGAGGGAGATATGGACAGATTAGTAGGTAGAGGTCAGAACCTATTCGAGAAGAAATAACCTGTACTTTGAGGAAGTATTATCACCTTGATTTCTTAATATTTCGCTAAACTGTTCAACATAATAGTTTTAGATAATTGTTTTATTTTGAAATTGACATCAAGATCACCTACATTGGAGTTAAATTGAGGGAGTTAGGATCTGATTAGTAAGAGAAGGTTAGATAGGATGAAAACCAGCATCAAGAAAATAAAGAAATAAAATTAATATTTAAAAAAGAAGAAGAATCATATAAATGAAAATAATAAATGACTAGTATATGCCATAGCCATTGCCATTGTATGAACTTATTACCATCTTAAGTGTGAAATTTTGACATGGAAATATTTTATAAAGTGATATTTGAAATGGTTATGTTCTTGGCATGATTACCAATAATTTTTGGTAATAGTTATATTTTGATGAACAAACTTGTTATTGAAAGCATATTTTTGGCTATCATTGTGAAAAGAAAAGAAATGAACACGGTCACATGGCAATCCGTGTGGTGCACCAGTAGGGGACGCCCTACCAACGGTTATGATCATGTTAATGAGAAAAGGAAGAGAAAGTGGGCTATGTCGGACGGAGCGAGAAAAGCCCGTACCAGAGAGTAGAAAATACTCACCCTGACCGGGGTAGCTCGATATGAGAATAAATTGATAGTCATCATATGGTATTCTGAAAATAATTAATCCTGTCATACATGTCATTACTGTATGATTCTCATGTGCATAGATATAGTGCATTCTTGTGACCAAAGATATTTACTGTAGTTTATACAGCTGAACATGACGTGATGAGCTATATTGATGATGATTTATTGTTGAACTTATTGGGATTTAATTCTTACTATATTTCCATGTCATGTTTAGAAAATTAGTTGTGCAGATTTCTTTCTGGTTCTGGCTTTTAGTGTATGTTGGATCGAGTTACTTTATGATGGGCAGATCCCAGAATCAAATAATATGTTTATGGTTGAGTTGGTTCAGATCCCAGTGAAGGTGCAACCACCCGCACCTATATCTCCAGAATTGGTCAACTAGAATAAATAAGATATAGTTATTTATGTGTTTGATTTTGTTGTACGTACATTTTGATTAATGACGTGTATGTGAACTCTATATTGTATAATAAATAATAATAATAAAAGATGTTGTTACAACATAACCACAAACATACTCAAGACACTATAAGATCAATTCAGATAACCATTCACCCATTAGCCATCTAGGATCGACCTTCTCTGATACAAATTATGTAACAACTCCATTTTTTTTTGTTTTTTTTACATATATGCATATTTTTTTTAGATCCTATAAAATTATTACCTCTTTACTTCTAACTATTTATCTTATAATAACATTCAATTAAATTAACCAAGCATAATTAAGGTTTATGGTATACTATTAACACTGATACAATTCTAGGTTCACATACACATCCTTAATTGAAAATGTCTGTACAAAAATCAAACACATATATATGTCTACATCTTATTCATCCATATTGACCTGTTTGACGGATACAGGTGCGAGTGGTTGCACCTCACTGGAATCTTAACCAACTCGACCCAATGTACGCTAAAAGTTGGTCATAGAAAATATATGCATATTTAGTCTTCTAATTAATGGGATTTTACAAATATATATATATATATATATGAAAAAAATGGAGTTGTTACACACACCACCTTATTGTTGGATAAAGATGGAATTCACATACGATTAGCCATTGTAAATATATGTGTACAAGCATAACATTAAAATACAACATGGTTATCATACATGCATGATATTGATGCATAACCTGTATGTTATACATGCATGATATTGATCCATAACCTATATGGTATGCATGTATGATATTGATGCATATCTTGTTTATTGTAAATGCTTGATATTAATGCATAACCTGTATGGTATAAATGTATGATATTGATGTATAACCTATTTATTGTAAATGCTTGTCTATTAAACATGCAAGCATGCTATACATCCTTGTTATCTTATCGTATACAAAGTGAAAATATTTTCTATAGTTTATACAGCTGGATATAACCCGTAAGTTTTTTGGTATGTGTTATTTCTGGATGTTGATCTTATTGGCATTTATTCTCATTATATTTCTTTTGGTGTTATGTTCAGATACAAATTAGTAAGATGCTTTTTGTGATTCTGACCATTCTTCTAGGGATGTAAACAATGGAGGTCCTATACTTGGGCCTATTCACTGTCATCACTAGTCTGATAGTGATTAATATGGTAGAGATACCAGCACCAGAACCACCTCCTCTACCAGTTGTACCCCAAGAGTGATAGTCGTAGTGTAACAACTCCAATTTTTTTTTTACATATATACACATATATATTTTTAAAATCCTATGGCGTCAATTAAAAATGTCCATACAAAACTTAACCACATATATGTCTACATCTTATTCATATATATTGACTAGTTATGGGGATACAGGTGCGGGTGGTTGCACCTTCTCGGGGATCTTAGTCAACTCGACCCAACGTACGCTTAAAGCCGGTCATAGAGAATATCTACATATTTAGTCTTTTAAACATGTTATGGAAAATAGTGAAAATTAAATCCTAGTAGGTTCAACAATAAATCATAATTATCATCAATATAGCTCATAATGTCATGTTCATCTGTATAAACTACAACAAATACCTTAGGTCACATGAATGCAGTTTATCTATGCACATGAAAATCGTACATTAATGACATGTATGGTGTAACAAGTCAATTTTTTTTACATCTATACTATATATATATATATATATATATATATTAAAATCCCATAAAGTCATTACTTCTTTATTTATAATTACTTAACTCATAATAACATTCAATTAATTTAAACAAGCATAAACAAGGTTTAAGGTCTACCATTAATACTGATACAATTATGTGTTCACATACACATCATTAATCAGAAGGTACGTACAAAAATCAAACACATAAATATTTACATCTTATTCATTCATGTTAACCAATTCTAGATATACGGGTGCAGGTGGTTGCACCTTCACTGGGATCTTAGCCAACATGACCACAAACACCTTATTAATTTCTAAGATCTGTCCAACATAGAGTAACTCGATCCAACGTACACTATAAGTCAGAGCCATAAAAAAATATGCATAACTAGTTTTCTGAACATTATATGGAAATATAGTGAGAATTAAATCCCAGTAGGTTCAACAATAATTCATAATCGTCATCAATAATGCTTGTCACGTCATGTTCATCTGTATAAGCTATAACAAATATCTTAGGTCACATGAATGCACATTTTCTATGCACATGAAAATCGTATAGTATTGATATGTATGACATGAATAATTATTTTTAGAATATCATATGATGGCTATCAACTTATTTTCATATCAAACTACCCCGGTCAAGGTGAGTACTTCCTACTCTTCGATACAGGCTTTTCTCGCTTCGTTCGACATGGCACACTTTCTCTTTCTTTCTCATTAACATAATCATAGCCGTGAGTAAGGCATTCCCTACTGGTGCACCACACAGACCGCCATGTGACCGTGATCGTGCTCGTCTCTTTTCTTTTCTTTTCTTTTCACGTTAATAGCAAAAAAATTGATTTCAATAAAAAGTATGTTCATTATACTCACATGCCATAATTTATCATCAAAGCATAATCACTACCAAAAATCATTGGTAAAATGAAATTATGTCATGATCATTACCATTTTTTAATATCACTTTATAAAATATTTCCATGTCAAAATTACACAATTAAATTGGTAAGGAGTTCATGCAATGGCAATGGCTAGGGCATACACTAGTTATTTATTATTTCCATTGATAAGATTCTTCTCTTTTTTAAAATATTATTTTTATCTTTTCATTTTCTCTATGCTTGGCCTCTAATTACTTTCCTTTTACTTATATCATTTCCAACACATATTCTCACTAATTTTATAGAGCATTCATCTCCAATTTGGTTTCTATTATTATCCTATAGTTAACGAGGTTCATTTAGGGTAGAAAAATGTTAAAAATAAACTTTACCAACTCCCAATACAGCCTGGTCATGTTCCAAGACTCGGCCATGCTTGAAAATACTTCAAACATACTCAAAATTAGCCCTAAACATGGCCTACCATTGTTGAAGCAACCTAGAACACGGTCTGGCCGTGCTTTGTGACCTTTCCTCATTTATTCAACCATATCTCTCTCATACAAGCTCCAATTGAGGTGATTCTAAAGCATATAAAAATATAAGACACGTATCTACAACTTTCATATTTATCATTTCTTCAGATTCCTTACAAAATATTTCCAGAAAATCAAAAACCAAAACAATCACATTTACCACCCTGGATTCTAGACAGATTTTGATCTCTACTCATTAATCAGCCATATCTTCCTCATATGGACTCTAAATTAAGTGATTTTAGAGCCTATAGATTCGTGAGATATATATTTATATTTATTATGTTAACAATTTCCTTTAATTCCTTATAGATTGTGCCCAAAAATTCAAACACATAAGCTTACCTAATAAATTCTTCCTTGGTTAACTAGTTTCTGACCACTACTTACTAATCTGACGATATCTCCCTCATATGGATTCCAATTTTATTTATTCTAGTGGATAACCATTCGTGAGACATATATCTATATTTTTTATGTTAATCATTTCTTTTAATTCCCTACATATTTGTCCCAGAAATTCAAACACAGAAGCATACCTAATAGATTCTTCCCTGATTAAACATTTTCTGATCACTGCTTACTAAACAGACAATATATCTCTCATCTGGACTCCAAATTAAGTGATTATAGTGGTTAAAAATCTGTAAGAGATATATCTACATTTTTTATGTTAACTATTTCTTTTAATTCCTAACCAATTCTTCCAAGAATTTCAAAAACAGAAGCTTCCCTAGTTACTTCGAAATCCAATTTCCTAACCAAACCTTTCCTAAGGTTTTAATTCATCATTTTATTATGTCCTCTTCCATTTTCTTCCTAATTTACATCTAATCATATTCCATCAATTTTTCATGACATTCAAATATACAAAATAGAAGCATAAAAATCTTAAAATTTTGCCAGCCATAGCAATGCCTATGCAGAACTTTCCACACTAACTGAAATGTTCAAAACATTCATCATATATAAGATAACATGTAACAAGATATAGCAACATCCATAAGCAATCACCAATGTAGCAAATATTGTAAATTTCATTAAAGTTCTAAGATCAAAATCCTATATAAATGTTACAAATTTCAAAACTTTTCTTCAAAAAGAGATATTGTTAAACCTACCTAAAGATCTCCTTAGCTCACTTAGTGAATTATTTTTCTTTTTTCCTCTTGGAGGAAGTAGTAAGATTCCTCCCTTCCCTTAACTTTTCTAGTAGCTTAAATAAGAGAAGGAGGATGAGTTTTTGAATCCTAAGGATAAAGAGAATAGATGGATTCAATTAGAGATTAAGCTAACTTACCTTGAGTACTTAGTCCTCTAGATTTCTCCTTCCTCTTCCTTCCTCTCTTCTCCTCTCTTTCTCTCCTTTCCTCACTCTACCTTGCTAAATTTTTTCCTCTCCCTCACTTGGACGAAATTATAATGTTATAAGGGTGGGTTTTGCTTAAATAAGCTATCAAGTGGTTCACTTTTCATAATCATAGGTCTACCTTATCACATTAGGATGCACTTGGTTGTTTTTTTTTGGGAAAGACAACTCATGTTCTTGTCTTCATCTCCCTTAGTTAAGATATGCATAGCAAAAAGAGATTTGTATTTTGAAAATTATGATAAGATGTTCTTAAGACAAAGGACAAGGTCCCTTTGATTTAGGGATTCTTTTTCTTTTTCTTTTTTCTTAATCAAGTATGATAGGTTTGTCTTTCTAGGTGAAAAATTTCCAGTCCTTGAGTCTCCCTTGCTCGGCTGAAATTATTTGTGTAGGATAAGGATGTTTTGTCATAATGCCATGTATTATTACCTACTTGTTGAAATTATGAATTTAGGATATATATGTTTTGTCCTACTGCCATGTATTATTACATACTTGTTGAAATTGTGAATGTAGGATATAGATGTTTTGTCATAATGCCATGTGACTTAATCTTGATTATTATTACACTACTATTTCCTTATATGATTCTTATTTTTCCCTCTTGAATTTTGGCTCATTCTTACCCATTTTCTTTTCTTTGGCTAAAATTCTACCTTTCATGGAGGGCTTGGTCACATTTTCATGGTTTGTGGGCTATCGGTCCAATTTCTATGTCCTAGTCCAAATCTATGTTTTATTTCTTGCTTGGGCTATCCTATTGGCTTGCTAGAAACTCATGTGAAGTGGAAAAACTCTATATGAAGTGTCCCTAGGTGAAAGCTCAATGTATGGTTGAAGATGTTAAACTTAGAAACTTTAGCTCTTGAATTAGGAAAAATTACTCTAATCTAATCTTCTTGAAATTTTAAGACCTTGACTTACTTCCCAAAAATTTATCTTCCTTACCCAAGAATTTCGCCTCTCTTTAGTATGCTATTTAAAATTTTTTCCTATTAGGTTTTTCTCTATTTAATTTTTCCCTTAATGTTAGAAATATTTTTTACGCATACACATAAGGTGAAGAATTTCTAAGGATAATATTTTCTTAGATATCTAAAAATTGTCTAATAAAATTTATTTTCTTAACTAAACATTTATGTACCTTTATTAATAAAAGAAACAAAATTAGGGATGTTACATATGGCATGAATAACTATTTTCATAATATCATATGATGGCTATCAACTTATTTTCATATAAAGCTACCCCAATCAGGGTGAGTACTTTTTTTGGTATGGGTTTTTCTAGCTTCGTCTGACATGGCACACTTTCTCTTTCTTTTCTCAATTTTATAGTCATAGCTGTGAGTAGGGCGTGTCCTATTGGTGCTTCGTCTGACATGGCACACTTTCTCTTTCTTTTCTCAATTTCATAGTCATAGCTGTGAGTAGGGCGTCTCCTATTGGTGCACCACATAGACCGCCATGTCACTGTGCTCGTCTTTTTTCTTTTCACATTAATAGCCAAAAATATGATTTCAATAACAAGTATGTTCATTATACTGACATGTCATAATTTATCATCAAAGTATAATCATTACCAAAAATCATTGGTAATCATGCCATGAACATATAATCATTTTCAAATATCACTTTATAAAACATTTCCATGTCAAAATTATACACTTAAGATGGTAAGGAGTTCATACAATGACAATGGCTAGGACATACACTAGTAATTTATTATTTTCATTTATAAGATTCTTCTTCTTTCTTAAATATTATTTTTATCTCTCACTTAATCAGAGCATAACTCCGTCAATTTAACTCCGATTGAGGTGATCTTGGTGTCCATTTAAAGATAAGACAAACATCTAAAGCCCTTATGTCAAAAAATTTAGTGAAATTGTAACAATTTTTTTTATATTATTATTATACAATATAGAGTTTACATACATGTCATTAATCAAAACATACATACAACATATCAAACACATAAAAATCAATATCTTATTTATTCTGGTTGACCAATTTCGGAGATACAGGTGCGGGTGGTTGCAACTTCACCAGGATCTAAGCCAACTCGATCACAAACATTTCATTTGCTTCTGGGATCTGCCTAACATAAAGTACTCGATCCAACGTGCACTAAAACCAGAGCCATAGAAAAATCTGCATAACTAATTTTCTGTACAAGATATGAAAATATAGTGAGAATTAAATCCCAGTAAGTTCAACAATAAATCATTATCAATATAGCTCATCACGTCATGTTCAGCTGTATAAACAACAGCAAATATCTTTGGTCACATGAATGCACTATATCTATGTACATGAGAATCGTACGATAATGACATGTAAGATATGATTAATTATTTTCAGAATATCATATGATGACTATCAATTTATTCTCATATCAAGCTACCCTGGTCAGGGTGAGTATTATCTACTCTTCGGTACGGCCTTTTCTCAATCTGTCTGACATGGCCCACTTTCTCTTTCTTTTCTCATTAACATGATCATAACCGTTGGTAGGGCGTCCCCTACTGGTGCACCACACGGATTGCCATGTGACCGTGCTCATTTCTTTTCTTTTCACAATGATAGCCAAAAATATGCTTTCAATAACAAGTATGTACATCAAAATATAACTATTACCAAAAATTATTGGTAATCATGCTATGAACATAACCATTTCAAATATCACTTTATAAAATATTTCCATGTCAAAATTTCACACTTAAGATGGTAAGAAGTTCATACAATGGCAATGTCTATGGCATATACTAGTCATTTATTGTTTTCATTTACAAGATTCTTCTTCTTTTTTAAATATTAATTTTATTTCTTTATTTTCTTGATGCAGGTTTTCATCCCATCTAACCTTCTCTTACTAATCAGAGCATAACTCCCTCAATTTAACTCCGATGTTGGTGATCGTGGTGTCAATTTCAATATAAAACAATTATATAAAAATATTATGTTGAACAGTTTAGCGTAATATTAATAAATTAAGGTAATATTACTCCCTCAATGTATAGGTTATTTCTTCTCGGATAGGTTCTGACCTCTGCCTACTAATTGGTCCATATCTCCCTCATAACAATTTCAAATTAAGTGATTCTAGTGGCTACAAATCCGTGACATATATATCTATAATTCATATGTTAACTATTTATTTTAATTCACTACAAAATGTTCCCAGAAATTAAAACACAGAAGTTATCCTAACATATTCTTCCCTGATTAACCATTTTCTGACCACTGCTTACTAATCAGACCATATCTACCTCATATTGAATTTAAATTGAGTGATTCCAGTGCTTAAAATTCCATGACACATATATCTATAATTCTTATGTTAACTATTTCTTTGAACGCCTTACTGATTCGTCCCAGAATTTTAAAAGCAGAAGCTTAAAATTTTGCCACCCATAGCCAAACCTATGCAAAACTATCTACACCAGCCTAAGTATTCAAACATACATAATATGTAACATGATATAGCAACATCCATGACCAATAATTAAAGTTTTAAGATCAAAATCCCATATAAATATTACAAGTTTCAAAACTTTTCTTCAAAAAGAAATATTGTTAAACTTACCTGGAGTAGTTAGTCCTCTAGACTTCTCCTTCCTCTTTCTTCCTTTCTTCATCTCCTTTCCTCACTCTACCTTACTTCTATTTTTCCTCTCCCTCACTTGGACGAAAATTCTAATATTGTAAGGGTGGGTTTTGCTTAAATAGACCATCAAATAATTCAACTTTCATGATCATGGGTCTATCTTATCACAATTAGAATACACTTGGTTGAATTTTTGGAAAACAAACAACTTATGTTCTTGTCTTCCTCTCCCTTAGTCAAGATATGCATAGCAAAAGGAGATTTGTATTTTGAAAATTATGATAATATGTTTCTAAGATAAGGGACAAGGTCCCTTTGATTTAGGGATTCATTTCCTTTTTCTTTTGTCCTAATCAAGTATGATAGGTTTGCCTTTTTAGGTGGCAAATTTCTAGCTCTTGAATCTCCATTATTTGGTTGAAATTATTTGTGTGGGATAGGAATGTTTTGTCCTAATGCCATGTATTATCATACCACTTGCTAAAATTATGAGTGTAGGATATAGATGTTTTGTCCTAAAGCCTTGTATTATCATACCACTTGCTAAAATTATGAATGTAGGATATCACACCACTTGCTAAATTTTTGTCTTAATGCCATGTCACCTAATCTTGATTACACCATTATTTCATCACTTTACTTTTATTTTTATTTTTCCTCTTGGGTTTGGGCTCATTCTTGCCCATTTTCTTTACTTTGGTTAAAATTCTACCTTTCATAATGGGCTTGGTCACATTTTCATGATTTTTGGGCTACCGGTCCAATTTCTATATCCTAATCCAAGTCTATGTTTTATTTCTTCATTGGGCTATCCTATTGGCGTGCTAAAAATTTATGTGAAGTAGAAAAACTCTATATGAAGTGTCCATAGGTGAAAACCCAATTTATGGGTGGAGATACTAAATTTAGTAACTTTTACTCTTAAATTAGGAAAAATTACCCTAATCCAATCTTCTTGAAATTTTAAGACCTTTACTTACTTCACAAAAATTTATCTTTCTTACTTAAGAATTTCACCTTTCTTTAGCATGTTTATTTCTAATATTTCCTCTTAGGTTTTCTTTCTTTACCTATTCCATTAATATTAGAACATTTCTATACATACACGTAAGGTGAAGAATTTCTAAGGAATATATTTTCTTAGATATCTAAAAATTGTCTAATAAATTTTATTTCCTTAATTAAATATTTATGTACCTTTATCAATAAAAGAAATGGAATTATGGATGTTGCTTTGAATACTTTTTTACTTTTATTAATACATGAAACGAAATTAGGGATGTTACAGAAATAATAGGGAATCGTGGAGTTATTACTCCCTCAAATTCAAAGTTATTTCTTTCCAGGTAGGTTCTGACATCTACATACTAATCTATCATATCTCCCTCCTATGGACTATATTTAGTGATTCTAGTGGTTAAAAATTCGTGAGTCATATATCTATATTTTTTATGTTAACAATTTCTTTTAATTCTATACAAATTCTTCCTAGAAATTTAAACACAGAAGCTTACCTAACAGATTCTTCCATGGTTAACTAGTTTTTGACCACTGCTTACTAACCTGACCATATCTTCCTAATATAGATTTCAAATTGAATGATTCCAGTGGCTAAAATTTGTGAGTCATATACATATTTTTTTCATGTTAACTATTTCTTTTAATTTTCTATATATGTTTTCCATAAATTTAAACATAGAAACTTACCTAACAGATTCTTCCCCGGTTAACCTTTTTTTGACTACTACTTACTAATCAGACTATATCTCCCACATTTGAATTCTAAATTGGGTGATTCTAGTGGCTAAAAATATGTGAGACATATATCTACATTTTTCACGTTAACCATTTCTTTTAATTCCTAACTGATTCTTCCTAGAATTTCAAAAATAAAAGCTTCCCTGGTTACTCCGAAATCCTGTTTTCTTAGCCTAGCCTTTCCTAAAGTTCTAGTTCATCCTTTTATTAAGCTGTCTTCCATTTTTCTTCCAAATTTCCACCTAACTATAGAATTACTCATGTCAACATTTAATTATATTTCTTACTTAATTTAAAATATTCCATCATCCACTTCAAAAGAAAAACATAATCAAATCATGCTTCACTAAGGATGTTTCTCAACAAATATTTCTCAAGGTCTTCCCCTAGGTGTTTAAGGCCATACTTAATTTATCAACCTAACAATCTTTCATCCATTTTTACCATATCGCAATATGCATCATAGTAGTACAAAATCCCTAAAAGTTTGCCACCCATAGCCATGCCTGAGCAGAGAATTTTCATACGAATATATGCATTCAAATATCCATCACATGCAAGATCAACATGTAACATGATATAGCAACATCCATGGCCAATCATCAAAGTAGCAAATTTCATGAAAGTTTTAATATCAAAATCCCATATAAATGTTAGAAATTTCAAATATTTTCTTCAAAAAGAGATATTGTTAAACCTACCTAAAAATCTCCCTAGCTCACTTAGGGAATTCTTCTTCTTGTTTTCTCTTGAAGGAAGTGACAAGATTTCTCCCTTCCCTTAGCTTTTCTAGTAGTTTAAATAAGAGAAGGAGGGTGAGTTTTGAACCCTAAGGATAAAGAGAAAAGATGGATTCAAGTGGAGATTAAGCTAACTTACCTTGAGTACTTAGTCCTCTAGACTTCTCCTTCTTCTTCTTTCCTCTCATCTACTTTCTTTCTTTCCTTTCCTCACTCTACATTGCTTCTGTTTTTTCTCTCCCTCACTTGGATAAAGTTAAAATGTTATAAGGGTGGGTTTTGCTTAAATAAACTATCAAGTGGTTCAACTCTCATAATCATAGATTTACCTTATCACAATTAGGATGCACTTGGTTGTTTTTTGGGTAAAGACAACTCATGTTTTTGTCTTCCTCTCCCTTAGTCAAGATATGTTTAGCAAAAGGAGATTTGTATTTTGAAAATCATTATAAAATGTTCTAAAGACAAAGGACAAGGTTCCTTTGATTTAGTGATTCAATTCCTTTTTCTTTTGTCTCACTCATGTATGATAAGTTTGCCTTTCTAGGTGGAAAATTTTCAGCCCTTGAATTTCCCTTACTTGGCTGAAATTATTTGTGTAAGATAGGGATGTTTTGTTATAATGTCATGTATTATTTCCTACTTGGTAAAATTATGAATGTAGGATATATATTATTTGTCCTAATGACGTGTATTATTACCTACTATTTCATCACATGGCTTGCTTAAATTATAAGTTTAGGATATATGTTTTGTCCTAATGCAATGTAACCTAATCTTGATTATTATTACACTACTATTTCCTCACATGGTTCTTATTTTTCCCTCTTGGATTTGGGTTCATTCTTGCCCATTTCCTTTGCTTTGGCTAAAGTTCTACCTTTCTTGGAGGGCTTGGTCATATTTTCATGATTTTTGGGCTATCGGTCCAACTTCTATATCCTAATCTAAGTCTATGTTTTATCTCTTGCTTGGACTATTCAATTGGCTTGCTAGAAATTCACGTGAAGTGGGAAAAACTATATATGAAGTGTCCATCGGTGAAAGCCCAATGTATGGGTAGAGATGTTAAACTTAAGAACTCTAACTCTTGAATTAGGAAAAATTATCCTAATCCAATCATCTTGAAATTTTAAGACATTTACTTCCCAAAAATTTATCTTCCTTACTCAAGAATTTTGCCTCTCTTTAGTATGTTATTTCTAATTTTTTCTATTATGTTTTCTCTCTTTACCTATTCCCTTAATGTTAGAAACATTTTCTATCCATACACATATGGTGAAGAATTTCTATGGCTTATATTTCCTTAGATATCTAAATTTTTTTTAATAAATTTTATTTCCTTAATTAAATATTTATATGCCTTTATTAATAAAAGAAACAAAATTAGGGATGTTACACATAGGGGTAGCTGTACAATAGACTAAGAAATATGTAGTTAATAGGCTAAACCATTTTTGGTGTAACCATATGGTACTTTGCCTTTGAGTATAATTCTTAGTACTTAGGGTTACACGTATATATACAAGCTAATTCTTGATGTAACTCTAATGTGTACATATATATATATATATATATATATATATATATATATATATATATATATATATATATATAATGCATATGTTTTGGCTTGCTAACTCCTGTATTATTATCTATGATCATATCCTAGTGTGTTATACTAATTTTTTTTAAAAAATCCGATCATTACATATGAAATGTGAAAAATATATACAAATTTATATTCTAATCTTTAAACTTAATGCAACTACTTAAATAAAATAAATATAGATGTAAAATTGTATATGGTTAGATCATGTCTAATAAATCTTAAACTAATATGTAAAAATTTATAGTTTGTATATTATAGTTGTATCATTTACTCGCTGTGTCGCAAGACTCATTTCATTTATATGTTTTAAAGCCAATAACAGGTTGGCATAAAGAAAGCATTTAGAAGAATAGCTTGGTTCTGGTGAGTTCAAATTGTCCTTGGACCTTATTACAATATTCATTGTATGTTGTTGAAAATTTAGAGTTGCTTCAATATCACAAGTAGGGCTCGCATTCCAATGCATGTTATATAGCTATTAATAAAATGTCTTATATTTATGACTAAAACAAAAGTATGTTTTTAATAAAAGGTTTGAATGCTTTTACAAAATATGATGCTTGCATTTAGTGTTGTCAGCATTATATTTTAGTTAAGAAGGCTTAAAGAGTAAGGAAACCCCTCGTTTGTGCTTGCCATGTGTTAAGGGAATCTGGGACAAGACAACGGTATATTCCTAGGTTTTTGCTTATGGTATTTCCTCTTATTCCAATGTTGTTGGTCTTTGTGTACTTGTTTGTTAGACTTTACTTGCATACTTTTTGTCTATGTTTTTGGAAATTTAAAGCTAAATTCTTCACATTGCCTTTGGATTTTTTTCAACTTGACATATTTTGTGGCCTTCGTTATTGACATAACTTACTAATTGTCCATAGGTAAGTTGATCGTAAAGAATTTGTCAATCATATTTGTTTGTCATTTTCTCCCTAACTTAGTCTCCAAAGGATTTGGGGAGTCCAACAATAAATTTTTCTTTCTAGGAAGGTTGATTATTATCACTGCTAACATATATGTGACTAAAGAAGGTATCCTTATACCATATAAAGTTAGACATGTACTACACTTAAGATTTTGAAAGTAATTCAGCTGATTTTTCTTTCCATTAGCTGGGATCTCCAATGAAATGTTTTGTGAATATGAAAATTAGGGTATTGACTGAATAATATATGACTCTTCCATCTTTATGAAGAATTAATAACCGTTGTGCAATAATTTTAAATGAATTATAGATTTTGTGTCTTTCTTCTTTTGTGAGATGATCATCCCACCATTCTTTAAGTTAGTTAGTAAAACCTAAAACAAGGATATGGACTATTGTTGAGTCATCACATCCATGGGCTACTTGATAAGTAGTGCTAACCCTTGTCATTTGATGAAGAGTGTTAAGGATTTGATATTTTGTTTGGCCATTTATATTCCATTCAGAGATGTTATTTCTATTATAATAATTTTAAATTATTTGATTTCTTTATTCAAGACATTGGTTTGGAAAGCTAGCTGTAGGTGTTTTCCAATTTGCTTTTATGTTCATTATTCCTAATTTGACTTTTTCTTCTTCTCCTGATGATATTTCTGAAGATTTCTCCAAGGTTCAAACATGATTTATGCTAGAACTTGTTTTACTAGTGCGTGTATCCTTGATTACTTGGGATAAATCCCTTTCTCTATGAATTCTAGCTACTTCCTGATTAATCCCATTAAGTAGTACTAATTTTGTAGGATAGATTAAGTTGTTTTGTTTATCTATCAGAATTTAGTGAGGTTTGAATAAGGGTTGTTCTATTTGTTTGTTATCTTGTTTTATTAGAATGGGTGCTTCTGCTAATATTTGTTATCCTATTCTTTGAAGGTATTTTTTTTGGTATAATTGTTTTGTTCCATGAAGAATTGTATATCCTTAAAAGAAATTGTTTTTGTAATATCTTTATGTTTAAAGATTGCAGAAATTAATAGCTTTTGAGTATTTGTAGTTTCTATATGAAAAGGCTTTTAAGGAGGTAACTCAAATTTTAAGTTTTCTCCTTTTTTGGTTGTCCATTTTTTCATAGTTATGTGGTTAACATTTATAGAACTATTAAAAGGATATCCTAAATGTTTGGATACAATATATAACTCAAACTAATCAAATAAATGAGTATTTTTCTTAAACTCATTCATAAATGGTTAATATTTGTCCTAAATTTACTGTTTAGATTGACCTTTATAATTTTTTAAAAACCAAGTTCTTTGAGCACTTAATTCATTTGAATATAATTCTTTCCTTAAAGAATCTTTATCTATTTTGAAATTTTTTTTCATCATTTTTTTAGGCCATAATTCACTAAACAATTTTAGGATTATCAAACAATTAAGAACAAGTAAAAGATTTGACAAATTAAGATCCATAATGTTCAACTACTTTTTCTTTGTGGATTTGAGTATATACTAGTTTTCAAATCCTAGAGGAAGTCTCTAAACCTCTAAGGTTAATTATAGATGTTTCTAGAAAGCTAGAATGTCCAACTGTGTGGACACTTTGGCTTGCTGTCCGAAAGCTAGTTATTAAAGCTTTATCTTTTGTAGACTCCGGTTTTGTCATTTTTGGTAGATCTAGGCTAAGCTTTGATCTTTGAAAAGATAACCCTTCTCTTCTAGAAGGGAATTAGACAACTCTACTTATGGGAGGAGATGGTACCTTTATAAGTACAACTACATTTTGTAAATTCCATTTTTCATGGTATTCCATGGAATGTTAAGGAATTTATTAAGGAATAGAAATATTTGCTCTAGTCATATTAGGAAGAAAGATCCTACAAGGTATAGGGGCATTGCTAAAGGCAGAATTATGAAGTTTGTATTGGACTTTATAAATCATATTTGTTGGAATTGTCCTAGGTATCATAGCGTATTCATATAATTTAACTTTTAACATACTACTTCTTTTTGGATTTGGTTCTTTATGACATATAGTCAAATTGGGAAAGTGATTAAAATAAACTAATCCTCTAGATAAGTTGGTTTCTAGAGCTCCATAGACAAACTCATGAAATTGGTTATACCTTCCATTCCTAATACATAAAAGGATAGAATTATTTAATCTTAGTTTGTGTAAAGGTTTGGCAAGTACTTTTACACATCCTATGTGCTTAAAATTGTATTTAGACACATTTTTGGTTAAGAATTTGGCCAAAATAAGTTCAAATTCATCTTGTTCTAGATCAAAGGTTATGATTTCTTCAGAAGTCTTGATCATATAATTAGATATATTAAAGAAACCAAATTTGAAAATTTGATACAATTCCATGTCTGGGATCTTCGACATTTCCCATTCATCAACAGATTGATTTATATCTTCGAAGTGGATTTCCTCTTTACAGATTAATTTTGAAAAAGACTCCAGTTCTTTTGTGAAGAAAATGAGGAAGAAGAATTAAAGTGGCTAGAAAGAGAATAAAACATTAATCAAATTAAAATTCTCCCTACCTAATATTATCACCATAAAGTTTCATAATAGTGACTAAAATAAATATTAAGTTACTAATGCCAGATTAAATAGATATTATTTCTTTAGTATGAATTATTCGTCCTAAATTGTCAAACCCATCATTTTAAGATAAACATGAGAGCATGGGAGATAGGGGAAAACTGCTCTTTCAACTCTATAAATAGTCCTTACTTCCCTTTGACAAACTCATGCAAATCATATATAGGCTATAATATATTCTAGAACCTCATTTATAGTAAAACATTAACATAAATTTCAAAGAGACAACAGTAACTTAAAATTTATCCACACATCTTTACTTCCCCTCAAGCTCTGATACCAGAAGTGGGGAGAAGAACTACCAAAGGATCGAGGAAGAAAGAGGAGAGAAGTAAGAATCCTAGTTAGACTATACTATAAGGAATATGTAAATGAAATGTAGACAAATATAAATGCACAATGTGTGTGTGTGTGTGTGTGTGTGTGTTTATTTTATTCACTATTATAATACATAAATACATACATACATACATACATACATATATATACATACATACATACACACACACACACACACACATAAAATTATGTGTATAATTAAATATACTTAAAATGTTCAATTCTTTTTATAAATCCTTGATATTGGGTTACGTAACCCTCAAGAAGTTCTAACTCACAAAGTTCCTTATCTTATAATAAATTAAACCACTAAATGTGTACACAGAAGTTTAAATTTGTCTAAATAAGCCACAAATTCCCTAAACCTTACATGTCCTTAACTACTTACATTGTTATCGGATGTCTTCCCAAAGGCATTCTTGATACTTCCAAAATGGCAAGAAACCTCAAGCATTTGCTATAATACATACATAGCCTTGTAACTTACATAACCAAGACAGTCCTCAAGTATGTATCCTTTAACTCCCACGACATCTCTATTTATCATGCCAACATAATCTCTTAGCTTCCAAATATTTAAACAACAACATATCCATATACTACTTATTAAATACTATAACTTATGAGACTTTTTAACATTTGACCCTGAACAATTTCATCCTGAAAATAGTTGAATTACTTAAATACCACATTTCAAGGCCTACCCTACCCCATTTTCTATTCTATATCTAATTCCAATATACCACATAATCTTACTATTTTAACCCAATCTAAAGCCTACTAGTAATGAAATCATAAATTTCACAAAAATATCCACAATCATATTTTCAAATCACCATAACAGTAAACACTATCTCAAGTTATAATTATTTCGTTTACTCACCAGCTTTGAGATTTAACTAGACTAGCTTCTCCTTAACATTTTCCAAAACTAATAGCACTACCTCTATCCCAAAATTATGCTCTACAACTTGACATAGTCAAAATTCAATTTTATCACATGCATTGTTTGCAAAAAAATAATTTGTGATTTTCAATTAAAATTCATGTTACATGGTCACAAACATTTGTATAAAAGGGATATTCTACCTACTAAACAATAATACACAACCAAAATTTCCTAAAAGCATAAAATCACAAAAATTTCAGAATCCCTACTAGTTGGCCAAAGCTCCCCGTTTGCAACTCTTTAAAGTGTCTTTTCTTGCTAGAAAGTGTCCTATACTCCTTGCTAGTTCATACTGTAGATATGGTATCATAAGGGAGAAGCTGGCTAGACTTACTCATGGAGAATCAAAGGGAAATCGAAGTATGCACATACAAAGGGAAGGGAAGAAGGGAGAAGCATGCTGGAAAAAATGCAAAATCATTTAGGAGCCGGGCCAAGAGAAAAAGCTTCAAGGATACTTTCGTCCTTTCTAGAATACTAGATTTTTAGGAGGTTATAATTAAGAGTTTAGAGCAATTAAGGGTAAAATTGGTATTCTAGAAAATCAATTTTTTTATGAATATTAATTTTTTGTCAAAGCTTTCATAAAAAAGATTAAGGTTTCATACATGCTTACTATCTTTATGAAATTTCACTTATCTCTTTAAAACCATAAAATTATGACCCATAAAGCAAATAAAACATACTTTTATATATTAAAATAAACACAATAACATAAGTGAAACACATTCACTTGTAAAGAGAAACATAATGTGTTTCACCTAACATAGCCATTAGGCCTAAATATGCCACTTCAAAACTAAGGGGCACTATAATAGTAATTGGAAGATGTTTGTATATAGTGTAGGTTATGATTTCTTTGATTTAGGTCTATAGTGCACAAATTGTGTTATGAAAATGTGAGCTTCACTAAATTATGTTTTAACTTTATTGTAGTATGCTATTCAAAAGTTTTGATGTAACACCCCCAATTTAAGGGCACGTGAAAAAAAATATTTTCTTTTTTTGCAATCAGATATTTACCATAACATCCATAGCACTATTCTTTGTCAAGGAAATAGATACATATAGGTTCTCATATGTATACACATTATACAAACCCAGTTATAAATATCAAAGTAACAACAGAAGTATACATCCTGCCTGTAGCGTTCAGAGAACACTCTAGAATACAAACATAGTATAATTCAAAAACTGTGAGCCTTGAAAGTAACATAGACTCACCCAGAGAATATGTCACTTAACTGATCACTTATCTGCAGGATCAGACTCGGTATTCTTATTTGAAAAATGTGTAAATATAATGTAGTAAGTTTGATAACTCAGTGAGCAGATAATACCTTATATGACATCTTAGGTCAGTATATGAATGTACTCATATTTTAAAATTTGTCAAATAGAAAATATAGTTCAGAAATACATTCATATGGGACCTGTATTTCAAATATTCTCAAATCAAAGAATATTAAGATATCCAAAACCATATTTAGCACAGTATGATCATTAAACAAATATTGTTATGCATTAAAATATATCACATGAACACATTAGGAGGATCCCATATCAGAACCATCAAATATTCCCAAGCACACAGCAAGGGATGATGTTATGTTCAACTGTATAAGCTACAGTAAAATATTAAGCTTTTGAGATAAAGTAATAACTTTTGTTGATGCATAATTAGCATACTATGTATGCAATAAAAATTCACTCTTTTTACATAATGCATGTTACAGCTCTCAATACACTCAATTCACTCATTTGTTATACGCATAGTGACCGATCGACTACAGTCACAATAAGTGATCAGGGAATGTGAGTTCATCATCCATTTGTCTTCCCATATTACCATTGTAACTCAGTTGGAGCGACCCTCCCTTGGCTCACTCAGTCTAATAGGGCATCCCCTACTTCGTACTGTCTCAAGCTATACAACCCGTCGATATTCATCCATACATACATATATATATATATATATATATATATATATATATATATATATATATATACATACAAATGCATATTTATCAAATGTAATGTATAATTATCAAGCAACTCGCCATGAGCTTTACGCTTGTCATTCAATCATAATCAGCAACTTTATAGCTTTACAGATCAATACCTCGTGCACATAATATTCACTTTACAAAATAATGATAAATACATTTAGAACCATATATTCAATGCATTTCACAATATATTTGCAAAACCATACTCTTCTTGAACTATGTATCAGTTTGTAAGCAAAACATATATTTTAACACATTTTAGAAACTTATGATAGCATAAATAATTTGTAAATAGAACCAATTATACATTTTAAGTTCAAGAAGAGCATAGGGTAAGTTATAGAAAGAATTATCTTCTCACAAGGTCAGGGCTCTAGGTTAGACAGCCCCAAATATATATTTTTAGGCTAAATTGATCAATTGGACCTTAAAAGCGAGTCCAGAGGGTCCAAAAACCTAGAAAATGACTCTGAAATCGTAAAATTTAGGGTGCGTTTGGTTTGCGAAAACGTTTTCTGTTTTCATTTTTTGAAAACAATTTTCATAAGGTTAGATTTAATCAACACTGGTCAACTGATGGGGTACTATTCACAATCGAAATTACTATCCATCACCGGAATCACTATTCATACTGAGGTTAGATTTACTGTTCATGATGCCGAAAAAGTTGTTAGATGGCTAAAAAATTTCATATCCTATATTTATCTATCTCCTAATTCCATCAACAGTGTCAGATTTTCAATTTAAAGTCTCTAAATAGGAGTTTCAGAGTTTACCTTTTTCTAAGATTTTCTATTTCTGATCTGCGGCGATTCTTCGGCCGATTTGAAAAATTGTTCGGCCAATATTGTAGTATTCTCCATCCTGAATCCAGTGGTACCCTTAGTTTTGAGATCGGATGCTCAAAAGTACTCCAAATCTAGAGAGAGAAAATAGAGGAGAAAGCGAATAGTAATCTCCTGATAAATCTATGGAAGATTTTAAAAAAATGATGGAGGGACCAAATAGCAATTTGCTAATTGTTGGAGGAAGTCCTTGAAAATTTCATTGTTTACACTTTGACCCTTAAACTTTTAGGAAATTACATTTTGACCCCAAAAATATTAATAAGTTTTCATTTTCATCCTTAAAACATTTTAATTACATCCCTACTCCTTTATTTCTTTTATTAATCCATATATAAATGAGAATTACTAATTTTTTTAGGGATGTTACATTCTTCCCCCCTTAGAAAATTATGTCCCCAAATTTCAAACCATCCTATCACAACTAGGAAATGAAACCAAAATATAAATTACAGTTATTATCCTCAGTACTCAAGCTACTGGAGATATATCTTTTGTATATCATCTTTACTTCCTAAGAAGTCTCTTCAAGTAAGTGATTTTGCTATATAACCTTAACCATAGGAATTTCTTTCAACCATAAGTTCTTCACTTGTCGATCAATAATAGACATTGGGTTTTCCTCATAGTTAAGCCAAAATTTTGTCCAATTGAATTTTTTGAAATCTAATAAAATGAGAAGAATCTGATAGGTACTTCCTTAACATTGATACAAGAAACATTGTATCAACATCACTTAATCCTAATGGCAAGGCTAGACGATATACACTATGCCTACTTTACTCAAGATTCCAAAAGAGCCTATATATTAGAGCTTAACATTTTCTTTCTTTCCAAACCTCATTACCTTTTTTATGGGTGAGTCCTTCAAGAATATTTGGTCACTAATTGATAATTTCTAATGCTCAACATTCCTAGTCCTTATAGACATTTTGGCTTGTACTGAGTTGCTTGTATTTTTTTCCTAATCAATTTCACTTTATTAACGACATCTTATAATAAGTCTGACCCCACTGAATCATTTAAAAAAAATTAGTAACATCTCTTACTTAAGGTTTTAATTAATCTAATATCACTTTATTATAGGTGAATTTCGCTAAAAGATCTCACCAAACTCAAAGGCATATGCTTGAAGCATGCTCTCTAAACTAGCATCATCAATTTAGGTTAGTCATATTCTATCTATTGTATGTTATTCCAAATTAGATTCCAAAAACTTAACTTTACTCAACTCAATCACCTATTAGAAGACCTACGATGTTTCATGTAAAATCTCAAATGGTGCCATTTGTATATTGGCTTGATTATTACTGATATGAGCAAATTCAACTATGGACAAATAACTTCTCACAACTTTCACCAAAATTATATAAAGATACCTAAAGTATAACTTTGTAAGCACATCATTTAGATTTACTATCAGCTATAATATAATCTAACTAAGATTCTAAGGCTTCCTGAATAACTCTCCTAAAACAATATATTAAATTCTTACTTGCTGACACACTAAACAATGAAAAAAATATCACTTGTATCTTCTTTTTACCATTATACTAGTACAATTCTTTCATATCGTAGTATATTCTTATTGCCTTGGGGTTATTGATATTCACAATCCATGGCTTCTTCCAAAATCTCCTTTCTCAACAATTATTCACACGTGAATTTTCAATCTCAACATAATTCACATCCTAGATACTAGACTTAACTTAGCATGGTATAAACTCTTAATGTAACGCCCCTAATTTACGAGCAGTTGAAACAAACAATTTTTTTTCCGCAATAAGATATTTTCCATAACATCCATAACACTATTCTTTGGCATGGAAATAGATACATATAGATTCTTTTTGTATATACATTATACAGACCAAGTTAAAAATGTCAAAGTAACAACAAAAGTAGAGATCCTGCCTGTAGCGTTCGGAGCACACTCCAAAATACAAACACAATATAATTCAAAATTGTGAGCCTTGAAAGCAATGTAGACTCACCCAAAGAATATGTCACCTAACTGATCACCTATCTATATGATAAGACTCTGTATTCTTATTTAAAAAATGTGGAAATATCGTGTAGTAAGTTTGACAACTCAGTGAGTAGATAATATCTCCTATGACCTCTTAGGTCAGCATATGGATGTGCTCATGTTTTAAAATTTGCCACATTGAAAATACAGTTCAGAAGTACATCCATATAGGACCCTTATTTCAAATATTCTCAAACAAAAAGATATTCAGATATCCAAAACCATATTCAGCACGGTATAATCATTAAACAAATGTTATGCTCAGCTATATAAACTATAGTAAAATAATAAGCTTTTGAGATAAAGTTATAACTTTTAAAATGACCTGTCTCATTAGGCAATCTGGTCAACCCACACACTCATTTGCTATACGCATAGTGATCGATCGACTACAGTCACAATAGTGATCAGGGAATGTGAGTTCATCACCCATCTGCCTCCTCACATTATCACTGTCACCCGGTTGGAGCGGCCCTCCCTCGACTCACTCAAGCTAATAGGGCGTCCCCTATTCGGTACTGTCACAAGCCATACAACCCGTCGATATTCATCCATACATATAAATACATATATATATATATATATATATATATATATATATATATATATATATATATATATATAAATGCATATTCATCATATAAATGCATATTCATCAAATGCAATGTATAATTATCAAGCAACTCACCATAAGTTTTACGTTTGCCATTCAATCATAATAAGTAACTTTATAATTTTACAAATCAATGCCTCATGCACATCATATTCACTTTGCCAAATAATGATAAATACATATACATGCCCTTTCTTGAGGCAATCATATAGCTTTATAAATCAATATCACATGCATAAATATTTATTTCACCATTTAATGAGAAATACATGTGAAATCAGATATACCATGAGTTCAGAAATCCATTTTTCAAAACTATACTCTTCCTGAACTATAATAAAAATTGTAAGCAATTTAGATAATTTTAATGCATTTCAGTAACATATAAAAGTGTAAATATCTTATAAAAAAAATCAAATTCACATGTAAAGATCAAGAAGAGTATAGGACAAGTCATAGAAAGAATTATCCACTCACAGGTCAGGCTCCAAGTTTGACAGTCCCAAATGTATTTTTCTTAGCCAAATCTGATCAAATGGATTTCAAAAACGAGTTCGGAGGGTCCAAAAACTTAAGAAATGACTCAAGGAGCTTGGTCACTATTCCCGACTGGAAAATACTGTTCATGCAAGCCAAAATCACTATTTACTGCTGAAAATACTATTCACTGTCGAAAATCACTATTCACGAAGAACAAAAAGTTGTCAGATGACTAAAAAATTTTATATCCTAAGGTTTATCTAACTTCTGAATCCATCTACGACATCCGATTTTCAATTTGAGATCTCTAAATAGAAGTTTCAGAACTTAACTTTTTCTAAGATTTTCTACTTTCGATCTACGACATTTCTATAGCTGATTTGAAAAATTGTTTGGTTAAAATCGTAGTATACTCCGTCCTGAATCTAGTGGTACCCCTAGTTTTGAGATCGGAGGCCTGTAGACACTTCAAATCTAGAGAGAAAACTTGGAGGTTACCATTTACACTATTCACACTATTTATCAAATTTTGCAGAATCTCAGTATCTCAATTTGTCTCCCCTTCCTCGTTTCCTCTTTTCTTTTATTTATTATTATTTAATTAATAAATATTTAGGATTATTTTTATTTTATTTTATATATATTCATATAAATATCATTTTTTATCATAAAACATCTCAAAAATTTCTAAAAATTTACATTATTGCAAAACTTTAGTTGCACTCTTAAATCATGACTTTTCTTGATAAAATTGTAATAAAAAAAGTCACAAAATAAATATCTTTATGTATAATAAAAGAAAGAATATTTCTAAAAATATAACAAAAATTTATTAAAGGCCAACATAATTATTTTAAGCAATACAATAATTATTTTAATTAAAAGTATACTTGATTTTAACAAAAAATAATTATTTAAATAAATAAAAATATATTTGTTTATAGCAAAATATTATTATTTAAAAATAAAAATTACGAAATATTACACTTACCACAAATACCTTGATCGCTTTACATTATTCTCGGACATGGTTCTCAAAATATTCTCCTTTCTTTACTCAACTACATTAGATAAACTTAGGTGTTCTTCATACCATAGTACTCAATCAGTATATACTTACTATAAACTCATTATTCTTTCTAATTTGCACATGGTCTGCCAACTTACACAGTTATACATACTTGATATAAGGATTTTTTTTAAGTACATTCTTTGGTAGATAAATCATTTCAAAATCTCCATTACTTTAACCTGCTAACCACTTTGACACAATAATAACTAAGTTTTAAAAAAAGAAATTAACCTTCCTTGTAATAAGGAAAAAGAACTTTACATTTAATTCCAAACATTAATGAAGAATGACGCAATAGAAAAAGAGGAATACATAATAAAGTATGGTGGTAAAATAGAAAGTCAAAAGTTTAGACAAAGCATTGAAAGAAAATTAAAATCTGTGGCCGTAATTTTTGAAAAGTTATAAATATAACTTAGCTGCTATTTTGGCAAAAATCGGTGGCCACAAGTTTTGAATATATGTATCAAAATCTAATTCAAAGCTATTGTTATTCGGTGGAAGAATATCACATGAAAAAAAAGCATTTATGAGCTTATAAAAGTTTGTGAAGAACAAAGAGCATGTAATTAACTGGTAGGATTCAGTTGGTTGTTTCAAAACATATATAATCAATCAACTGTAAAATAAACCAGTTCAAATTAAAAATTCTCAAAATAGTTGATTGACTTAATAATACCAATAGTTGACTGGAAAGAACATTGAAAATACAAGATAAATCATTTGATTGTCCCTCTTCCACAATTAGTCGGTTTGCATTTTCACTCTTTTTTTTTCAATGATGCCTATCACTTACAACCTCCCTACACGAATCAAGACATTAATGCTTCATCAAGGACAATAAGGAAAAGGAAATTTTTTGGGAATATCTTAACCTTATTCTCTTTATGTGCTTAATATGAGCCATAATCACAACTACTGTACATATGCATGTGTGCCATCATTTTTGAAATTTACCTTCAATTTAGCTTTTATCCACTGGCCTTTCACATAGCTGTTCTAATTATGCTGTTGATATATTAACATAGCTATTATAAGTTTGCCATTTTTTGAGTTTTATAAATGCACGCATTAATATCTTTAATTTCATACTCAAAGTTAGGGTGAGTACAGTTATGGAGGGAACCACATTCCATCTGTTTTGAAACATTTGTGTCTTTTGTGATTCCAGTCCTGGAAAAGATGGAGAATATGTAAAAGCTACACAAAATATGGGTATAGTGCTGGCCAGGAGAAAAATTCATTTAGTCTATGGTGGAGGTAATCGTGGATTAATGGGGTGTGTGTCTACAGCTGCACATATAGGAGGATGTCAAGTTATAAGTATTATTCCCACAACTCTAGCTGCATCCAACATCATAGAAAAGACAATTGGAAAATAATTTAGAGTAGCTTCCATCCATGAGCGCATGGCTAGAATGATGAGCAATGCTAATGCCTTCATTGCCTTACCAAGGGATTTTGGTACTTTAAAAGAGATTTTCCAAATAGTCTCCTGAGCACAATTGAATATGCATCATAAATCGATAGATTTGTTAAATGTTAACCATTTCGTTGATGGTCTGTTGTCCTTTCATGATCAAGCTATAGACACAAAGGTTTATCTCACACTCAGCACGATGAATTCTCATCTCTGCTTTAAATACTGAGGAGTTGATTGATACTTTACAAGCATTTGTTCATGTACCTGATCTAACTATGGCTTAAATAGATTGGACAACAGATAATTGTAAGAAGTGCAAATTAGATTTGGATCTTCATCTTTAAATGTAGTAGAACGTAGCCATTGTTGTACCACTTTTACTTTCTTAAGGTGTACTTAGATACCATCCTTGCCAATTATACTCCTTTAGAGTTTGAAAAATTATCCTCAAATGTTGTTTATAATCCTCTGAACTCTTGGAACATATTAATATATCGTCAATAAATATATTTACCAATTGATCCAAGAATGGCTTAAGTACTATATTTATAAAGTCTGTAAATGCAGTTAGGGCATTTGTCAAACTAAATGGCATTACTAAGAACTCTTAGTGCTCATATCGAGTCCTGAAAGCAGTTTTTAGGATATCCTCTTCCTTTATCCTTAATTGATGATATCCATATCTTAAATTATTATTTTTTAAATATTGAGCACACTATAGTTGGTTAAATAAATTATCTCTACTAGGTAATGGGTATTTATTACTCACTATCTCTTTATTTAATTATTTATAATCTATGCATAACTGTAGTGATCCATCCTTCTTTTTCACAAATAAGACCTGAGCATCTCAAGGAGAGTACTAGGATGTATAAATTCCTTGTCTAACAAGTGTTGTAACTAATCATTTTTTATTTCATTAATTTTAGTGATATCATTCTATATATGGATATAGATACTAGTTGGGTTCCAGGAAGTAAATCAATATCAAATTCTATTTCTCGTTTTGGGGTAATCCTGGTAATTCCTCAAGGAACACATCAAAAAATTCCCTAACCTCTGGAACTTGATTTTCACTGGTATACTTTATATTAACATCTCCCATCACTGCCAAATATCCTTGGCAACTTTTTGTAATAACTTATGGGCTGCTAAAGCTAAAATTAAATCACTGGGTACTTCACTACAATTTCCTTGTATCAAGGAAGAAGATTTTCTAAGAATATTGAATTTAATCACCTTAATATGACATTCTAAAATGGCATGACATGATGTCAACCAATCCATTCTCAGTTTCACACCAAAGTCTACCCTATCTAAGCAACGGGGTACAATGGATATCATATTCAGAAATAGTCATATTAGGCATATATTTCAATTCTTTAAATTCTTTGGCACTCCTATCCCTTTCACTTTCAAATAGAAATTAACCCATAGATACTTTTTAAAATGCCATAATATTCGATCAATCTAATACTAAGAAATTTAGCAAACTTGGAATAGAAAGGAAATTGAAACCCTATAGAATCCCTCAACAGCACCTGAAATATAAATATGTATGATTCATATCCATACTAAAGGTCCTACTAAAGAATCTTTTGCTCCGATAGCCACAGGGAAACCTAATGCTCTGATACCAACTTATAACATCCTGAATTTAAGGGCATGTGAAAAAAATATTTTTTTTACAATCAGATATTTACCATAACATGCATAGCACTATTCTTTGTCATGAAAACAGATACATATAGGTTCTCTTATGTATATACATTATATAGACCAAGTTATAAATATCAAAGTAACAAAAGAAGTATGGATCCTACCTGTAGCATTCAGAGCACATAATATAATTATTAAGCAATTCGTCATGAGTTTTATGCTTGTTATTCAATCACAATCAGCAACTTTATAGCTTTACAGATCAATACCTCGTGCACATAATATTCACATTACTAAATAATGATAAATACATTTAGAACAACATATTCAAAGAGTTACAAAATGATGGAGATCAAGGTGCTGTCAAAGCTACTAAAAACCATTCCCAAGATCTTTTGCAAGGGATAGATGGTCCAATGACTAGGAGCAAGGAGAAGCGGGCCAAAGAAGCTTTACTGGACTTTATCTTGGATGTGTAGGCTAAAGAGGAAGTTATTGGGCCAATTCAAGACATCAAGTATGCCACACTTTGCAGCATTGAGGATGACATTAAAGAGGACAGTCCAGAGACCATGTAAAGCTTATTGGATCTTGAAGACAACTAGCCCAAATCTGCATAGACTAAAGATGTATTATGGGCTTTAGTTTAAATGTTTTGTTTTGGATATTATTAGTTTCTGGGCCCATTCTTTATGCAGCCCAAATCGTAGTTTAATTATGGGTTTATTTTTTGTTAGTTTAGTTAGGCCAGATAACTAGTGTTATTTGGGCCAAATTCTATTAGAAGTCCAATTAAGAGTTTAAGGCCTTCTGGCTTTCATACTAGGGTTAGGTTTGATTGTCTATTTAAGGGTTCTTTAAGTTCATGTATTAAACATATTTTGATGATTAATAAAGATTGGGTTTATCCTAAAGTGAGAGCTTCCCTTAGTTCTTGGGAAAAGAACTGAATCCGATCTTATCGAGGTAACTCGTGGCGTTCAAACATCCGTTGAATTTTCAAGACGATCCTTGCTTTCGCTAAACACTCCGTTTCTTCGTTTAGAGGAAAGCATCATTTGGTATCAGAGCTTTGGCTCCTTGAGATTTGGTTGGTGTCCTATCTTTTCTTTTCTATTTTCTAGTCTTTCTTCTTCTTCTTCTACCTTTCTTTAGGTCAAATTTGAGTTCTAGTTCTAGTTCTAGTTAATGTTCTTCTAGTTCTTTTAGAAAAAAAAAAGAGTTCTAGTTCTAGTCAATTTTCTTTTCCTACTTATATTCTAACTCCTTGTCCTAGTCAATTTAGTTTCTTCTTCCAAAAATTTGAATTTTGAAAAAAAGAGTCATATTCTTATTTCAATTTAGTTTCTTGTTCAAAAATTCAAAATTCAAAAATTAAAAAAAAAATCATATTCCTAGTCCTATTTGAATTTGGTCTCTTCTGCAAAAAAAAAAAATTCGCTCAAAAAAAAAGAGGTGAGCTGAAGTTCATTAAAAAAGAAGAATAGAAATTTGTTCAAAAAAAAGCAAAAAAAAAAATAGCATACTAATATTAGTATCCCTCATATTTTTTAAATTCAGTTCCTAGGGTTGTCATTGTTTGAAATTTTATTCTTATCATTCTTATTTCACTTGTTCATTTTGATAAGTTTGTTGATAAGGTTCTTGTTTATGAACTTTAAGGGAAAGAGAGTAAATTGAGTGCAAACACGTGAGGTTTGTGAGATAAACATGAGCACTAAGATAAATCAACCTAAAGTTGATCTTAAATTTTACATGAAGGCGGTTCAGGAGCAATTTAAGTTGATACATATGAAGTTAGATAATTTTGAGTCATTATCCAAACCTAAGCCTTCCAAACAGTTTGGCTTTGGTGAGGAAGAAAGGGGACGTATGGAGAGTAAGCATTCTAGTGATTCTAGTGAGGATGATATGCCACTAATGGAAGATTGTAATAATATGGAGATTAGTAAGAAAGTGAATAGAGAAATATTGGTTATTAGACGTGCTCTTAATATGCAGTCCAATGATGATATTGATGATGAACAGTGTGAGCACATCTTCCAGACCAGGTGCCACGTGAATAACAAGTATGTAGTTTGATTATTGACGGTGGGAGTTGCACTAATGTAGCTAGTACCTTGATGGTTGATAAATTGGGTCTACCCACATTAAAACATCCTAAGCCATATAGGCTAAGATGGTTGAATGATAATGGAGAGATATGGGTGACTAATCAGGTTTTGGTATCTTTTTCTATTGGTAACTAGAAAGATGAGGTGCTTTGTGATGTAGTACCGATACATGCTGGACACTTGTTGTTGGGATGTCCATGGCAATTTGATAGAAGAGTTAATTATGATGGCTACAAGAATCGATATACATTGACCATGCATAATCGAACTTTTGTTTTAACACCCCCTAAAGCCAACTGAGGCTTTTGCTGATCAAGTGAGGATTACAAAAGAGTGTAAGTTGAGAGAAACAAAAGAAAAAGAGAGAAAAGAGAGTATGGCCAAAATTGAGAGTGAGAGAAAATAAAGAGAGGCTGAGAGATGTGAGCAAGAAAAAGAGAAGAAAGATAGTTTGGCCAAAATTGAGAGTGAGAGAAAGGAAAGAGAGGATGAGAGATGTGAGCAAGAAAAAGAGAAGAAAGATTGTAAAGCCAAAATTGAGAGTGAGAGAAAAGAGAGAGATGTTGAGGTATGTGAGCAAAAGAAGAAAGAGAGTAAGGCCAAAATTGAGATATGTGAGCAGAAAAAGAAAGAGAATTGTGAGCCAGAGAAAGAGGAAAATAAAAGAGTGAGTGCTTTTGCATTAAAAAGTAAGGTGAAGAGTGCTTTGGTATGCAAGTCAAACCTCCTTGTGCTAATGTACAATGATATTTATTTTGCTAACACTCATAACCTTTCTTTGCCTAGTATGGTTGTGTCTTTGATACAAGAATTCATAGCATTGAAATATCCTACTTATGACAAGGAGTTATATGAATTGATGAGGACTTTGCAAACTTGGCAAAATTATTTATGGTTGAGAGAATTCATTATTCATTCAGATCATAAGAGTTTGAAATTCTTAAAGTGCCAAGGTAAGTTGCATAAGAGACATGCCAAGTGGTTAAAATTCATTGAGACATTAAATTATGTGATTAAGTGTAAAAATGGGAAGAAAAATGTGGTAGCTTATGCATTGTCTAGAAGATATGCGTTATTCACATCCTTACATGCTAAGTTGCTTGGTTTTGAATATATTAGAGAAATGTATGTTAATGATGTTGATTTTGGATCTACTTGGAGTTTGTGTGATAAGCATGCTATTGATGGTTTCTATAGACATAAAGGTTACTTATTTAAAAAGAATAAACTTTGTGTGCCTAAGTGTTCTATGCGTAACTTGTTAATTAAAGAGAGTCATAGTGGAGGTTTAATGGAACATTTTGGAGTGACTAAAACCTTAGAAATTTTGTATGAACATTTTTATTGGCCTCGCATGAAACATGATGTCATTTCGTTTTGTGCTAAGTTCAAGGCATGTAAACAAGCTAAGTCTAAGGTTATGCCACATGGTCTTTATATTCCATTACCACATGTTGAGTTTGCTTACAATAGATCTGTGCATTCTACTACTGCCTGTAGTCCTTTTGAAATTGTTTATATCTTTAATCCTCTAACACCTTTGGATATTTTACCTTTGTCTACTAATGAGTTTGTTAACTTGGATGGTATGCAAAAGGCTGAATATGTAAAGGATTTGCATGCTAAAGTTCTAGCTAACATTGAGAGGAAGAATAAGCAATATGCAATGCAAGCCAACAAGAGCCGAACAAAAATTGTATTTGAACCTGGTGATTGGGTTTGGGTACACATGCGTAAAGAGAGGTTCCCGATTTAGAGAAAGTCTAAGTTACATCCTAAGGGAGATGGACCTTTTCAAGTCTTGGAGCGAATCAATGACAATGCCTATAAGATTGTTTTACCTAGTGAGTATGGCAATATTAGTGCTACATTCAATGTTGCTGACTTGTCTTTATTTGATGTAGGTGATGCTTTTGATTCGAGGACGAATCTTTTCGAGGAGGGAGGGAATGATGGAGATCAAGGTGCTGTCAAAGCTACTATAAACCGTTCCCAAGATCCTTTGCAAGGAATAGACTGTCCAATGACTAGGAGCAAGGAGAAGTGGGCCAAAGAAGCTTTACTGGCCTTTATCTTGGATGTACAGGCTAAAGAAGAAGTTATTGTGCCAAGTCAAGACATCAAGTAGGCCACACTTTGCAGCCTTGAGGATGACATTAAAGAGGACAGTCCAGAGACCATGTAGAGCTTATTGGATCTTGAAGACAACTAGCCCAAATCTGCATAGACTAAAGATGTATTATGGGCTTTAGTTTAAATGTTTTATTTTGGATATTATTAGTTTTTGGGCCCATTCTTTATGCAGCCCAAATAGTAGTTTAATTATGGGTTTATTTTTTGTTAGTTTAGTTAGGCCAGATAACTAGTGTTATTTGGGCCAAATTCTATTAGAAGTCCAATTACGAGTTTAAGGCTTTCTGGCTTTCATACTAGGGTTAGGTTTGATTGTCTATTTAAGGGTTCTTTAAGTTCATGTATTAAACATATTTTGATGATTAATAAAGATTGAGTTTTCTCCTAAAGTGAGAGCTTCCCTTAGTTCTTGGGCAAAGAACTGAATCTGATCTTATCGAGGCAACTCGTGGCGATCAAACATCCGTTGAATTTTCAAGACGATCCTTGCTTTCGCCAAACACTCCGTTTCTTCGTTTAGAGGAACACATCACAAAATTTATTTGTAAAACTATACTTTTCTTGAATTATGTGCCAGTTTATAAACAAAATAGATATTTTAACACATTTCAGAAACTTATGATAGCATAAATAATTTGTAAACATAACCAATTATAAATTTTAAGTTCAAGAAGAGCATAGGGTAAGTCATAAAAAGAATTATCTACTCATAAGGTCAGGGCTCCAAGTTTGGCAGCCTCAAATATATTTTTCCAATCCAAATATAATCAAATGGACCTAAAAAACGAGTCCGAAGGGTCAAAAAACCTGGGAAATAACTGTGGAATCATGAAATTTGACCTATGGGAGCTTGGTTAATACTAGTCAACTAATGGGGTACTATCCACTACCGGAATCACTATTCATACTACCTAGATTTACTGTTTACAATGTCCAAAAGGTTGTCAGATGGCTGAAAATTTTCATATCCTATAGTTAATCTTTCTCCTGTATCCATCTACGATGTCAGATTTCTAATTTAAAGTCTCTAAATAGGAGTTTTAGAGTTTACCTTTTTCTAATATTTTCTACTTCTGATCTGCGGCGATTTTTCGGCCGATTTGAAAAATTGTTCGGTCAATATTATAGTACTCTCCGTTCTGAATCCAGTGGTACTCTTAGTTTTGAGATCAGATGCTCGAAAGTACTCTAGATCTAGAGAGAGAAAATGGTGGAGAAAGAGTGAATAGTAATTTTTCGATAAATCTACGAAATTTTTTTAAAAAAATGATGGAGGGACCAAATAGTAATTTGCTAATTGTTGGAGGAAGTCCTTGCAAATTTTATTATTTACACTTTGACCCCTAAACTTTTAAGAAATTACATTTTAACCCCAAAAATATTAATAAGTTTTCATTTTCATCCTTAAAATATTTCAATTACATCCCTACTCCTTTATTTCTTTTATTAATCCATATATAAATGAGAATTACTAATTTATTTTAGGGATGTTATATTTGAGATGTGGTTCTACTAATATATATGAAATTTATGGATGGGTTTATGATGAAAAAAGACTGCAATGAAGTTGGCTTTTGATTGAATGTGATAAGCTTATATATATATATATATATATATATATATATATATATGAAATTTATGGATGGGTTTATTATAAAAAAAGGCTGCAATGAAGTTAGCTTTTGATTGAATGTGATAAGCTTATAAGTTTGGAAATTAGTGTGGTTAATATTTTTATTGTTTCCAAAATTGTGTCATGAAATTGATATGAATATGTTCCACTGAATTTCATGCTTATTTCATTATAGAAGGGTTTTCATTTATTTATTTTTTCTAAGGAGTCTAATCAAAAACACTATTTGCTAGCAGCAATATATGCTAACCCTAACACACCTTAGATCTCCAATTAGTAGGGGCATTGCTAACCTTGTGTAGTGGCCATCACATGAGTATTTAATATGAAAGGACTTGCATTCTACCTCCTATTATTACATGTTGCTGGCTGATAGGATAATAATTTCACCTTATAGATTCTATGTCTAAATGATATAGTGATTTAACCTTACAGGCTATGTATTTAGCTAAAACGTTGATTTACCTTTATGGACTATGTGTCTGACTAATTTGGTTCTAGATTAAAATATTCCCAATCATACAATTTTAGAAGTTTATTTATTTTATAAAATTTTATTTATTTATTGTAGGTTTTTGTTTTTGTTTGTTTAATTATTTATTCGTTTACTTATTTTGTTTACCTTATTTACTTGGTTATTCATCCTTTGTTTGATTACTTTATCCATTTATTTACTTGTTTATTGACATTATATTAATTATTCTAATAATTCAACGTATTCTATTTTACATTATCTATGTAGTGTTGAATTTCTTTAAATATATTTTCTTTGCTTTATGAATTTATTCTTTTGCTAAGACTTTAGCAATTAAATACGTTAATTTTGTTATGGTGTGTCCAAGAGTATTTGATATTTCTTATTTTCATGACTCCAATAAGTGTTATGTTCGAAGTTTTAATTGTGATACAAAAAGGGTACTTTGAGGTTAGTCAAGCATATGATTTGAAAAATCAAAAGTTCTAAGATGATTTAAGTTAACGTGTAAGCTTTTATAATCAGTTGGGTTATTTTTTGAATGCTTATGTATGTGAATGTTACGTTTGACTTGAATTATGCCTTGTTTTTATAAAAAAAAACTCATGTGTGTAGTTTGTCCATTCCATTATAACATACACTATCTACTCACTAAGTAGCAAAACTTGCTCCTTTTCTTTTTATGGTTTTTTGATAGGATTAGAAACAAGGTCATGCATTGTAACAATAAGATATTGTTGGTGAGCCCAACTTATTCCATTAGTCCTAGTTCATTATTTATGCAAGATCAATATGTAACATGATATAGCAACATCCATGGCCAATCATCAAAGTAGCAAATATTGTATATTTCATCAAAGCTTCAAAATCAAAATCCCATATATATGTTACAAATTTCAAAAAATTTCTTCAAAAAGAGATATTGTTAAACCTACCTAAAGATCTCCCTAACTCACTTAGTGAATTCTTTTTCTTGTTTCCTCTTGAAAGAAATGACAAGATTCCTCCCTTCCCTTAGCATTTTCAGTAGCTTGAATAAGAAAGGGAGGGTTAGTTTTGAACCCTAAGAAAGAAGAGAAAATATGGATTCAAGTGGAGATTAAGCTAACTTACCTCAAGTATTTAGTCCTCTAGACTTCTTCTTCCTTTCTCTCTTCTCTTCTTTTTATCTCTTTTCCTCACTCTACCTTACTTTTGTTTCTTTCCCTCACTTGGACGAAATTATAATGTTATAAGGGTGGTTTTTGCTTAAATAAAATTTCAAGTGATTCACCTCTCATAATCATTGGTTTACCTTATCACAATTAGGATGCATTTGGCTGCTTTTAGGGGAAGACAAGTCATATTCTTGTCTTTTTCTCCCTTAGTCAAGATATGCATAGTGTAATATCTCGTAATTTTTAAATAATAAGTTTTGCTATAAACAAATATATTTTTATTTTAAATGATAATTTTTTGCTAAAAGTAAACATACTTTTAATTAAAATGATTTTGTTTTTCTTAAAATAATTATATTTAACTTTAAATAAAATTGTATTTTATTTTTATAAATTTCTTTCTTTTAATATGCATGGAGTTATTTTATATTATGATTTGTTTCATTAAAATTTTTATTAAGAAAATCATTATTTAAGAGTTTAATTTAAATTTTGCAAGAAAATAAATTTAGAAATTTTTGGGATATTTTAGGATGAAAAATATTATTATTATATATATAATAAAAAATAATAATTTTTTAATATTTAATTATTAAATAATAATATTTAAAAAAAGAAAGAAAAAGGGGAAGGAAAAGATGCAGAAGAAGAGAAATCTGCAAACATTCGTGTATGAATAGGGTTAATAATGTTTCTATCTCAAGATCTGGAGCACCTTCGAGCCTCCAATCTCAAAACTAAGGGTACCACTGGATTTAGGACGAAGAGTACTACGATATTGGCCGAATAATTTTTCAAATCAAGCGTAGAATCACTGTAGATCGGAAGTAGAAAATCTTAAAAAAAGTTGAACTCTGAAACTCTTATTTAGAGACCTCAAATGAAAAATCTGACACTGGAGATAGATTCAAGAGATAGATAAACCTTAAGATATAAAATTTTTCGGCCATCTAACAACTTTTTGTGCATCGTGAACAGTAAATCCAGTCGCTATTAATAGTGATTTCTAGCGATAAATAGTAATTTTGATCATAAATAGTACCCATCAGTTGACCAGTGTTGACCAAGCTCTCAGAGGCTAGATATCGTGATTCTGGAGTCATTTTTTAGGTTTTTGGACTCTCCGAACTTGTTTTTGAGGTCTATTTGATTAAATTTTAATTGGAAAAGTGTATATTGGGGTTGTCTAACTTGGAGCCTTACCTTGTGAGTAGATAATTTTTTGTATAACTTACCTTATACTCTTCTTGAACTTTAAATGTATAATTGGTCTTGTTTACAAGTTATTTATACTGTTACATGTCTCTAAAATGGATTAAATTATCTAATTTATTTGCTAACTAGCATATTGTTCAAGAAGAGTATGGTTTTGTATAATGATTTTAAAGAACATGTGATTTTGCATGCATTTCTCAACAGTATAGAAAGTGAATATTTTATGCACGTGGCATTGATTTGTAAAGCTATAAGATTGCCTTGGAAAAATGGCATGTATATATGATGAACCCTAATTGGGAAGTTTATGATAGATAAGCTATACTGAGACTAAAATTTTGTAATATACTCAAAGCTTTGATTGAAATGACATGGCATATATGTGAATGATAATTTCTATGAAGAAATCTTATTGGAAACACTATTTGGTAATAGCAGGTGATGTTAGCCCTGGCGCAACTTGATACCTCTGCTAGCAGGGATAGTGCTAGTCTCGTGTGACAGCCAACACACGAGATATGATATGTGAAGGAGAGTGGGATGCCTCCTATCTGGGCGAGATGCCAACTATATGATATGGGATTTGCCCTCCCTTGTTGTGTGCTTAAGAAATTATCCATATTAGAGTCCCTTCGCGTGTCCTCTTGAATGGTGATAGGGTAAACCTTAGCTGGGATGCTAAGTATAGGCAAATCCTACACCACTAAAGTATGGAATGACTTGAACTCTAATATAGTGGTTTTGATATGGGATCCTCCTAATATTGTTCATGAGAAATGTTTTGACGCATATCAATATTTGATTAACGATCATACTATATAGCATATGATTTCAAATATTTGAATGTGGTTTGAAATGAGAATATTTGATATGTGGGTCCCATATGGATGTACTTTTGAACTGTAATTTTCTACATGATAAATTTTAAAATATGAATACATCCATATATTGACTTAAGAGATCATAGGAGGTATTATCTGCTTATTGAGTTGTCAAAGTAACAGATAAGAATATAGAATTTGGTCTTTCCCTTTCAGATAGTTGATCAACTAGACGACATATTCTCTGGTGAGCCTATATTGTTTCCAAAGTTCGTAGATTTTAATTTATAATGTACTTGTACTCTAAAGTATGCTTTGAACGCCACAGGCAGAATCCTGACTTCTGTTGTTACTCTTATATTTATAAACTTGGTATGTATATTGTGTATACATGTGAATACCTATTTGTAAAGGAGTGTATTATATATGTTATGGAAAAAAATATGTTCATAAAGTATGTGTTTCATGTGCCCTTAAAAGTAGGGGCGTGACATGTTGGTATCAGAGTATTAGGTTTCCCTGTGGCTATCGGAGCAAAGAATTCTTTATTAGGACCTTTAGTATGGATATTACTTGGACATATTTATACTTCAGGTGCTACTGAGGGATTCTATAGAATTCAATTTCCTTTCTATTCCAAGTTGCTAAATTTTCTAGTATAAGATTGATTGAATGTTGTGATATCTTAAAAAAATATTTATAGGTCAATTTTTGGTTGAAAGTGAAAAGGATAGGCGTGCCAAAGAATTTAAAGAATTAAGATAGATACCAAATATGACGGTGTCTAAATGTTATATCCGTTTTACCCCGTTCTCTAGATATGGTAGACTTTGATGTGTTACTAAGAATGGATTGGTTGGTATCATGCCATGCCATTTTGGAATGTCACTTTAAGTTGATTAAATTCAATATTCTTGGAGAATTTTCTTTCTTGATACAAGGAGACCATAATGAGGTATCTAGTAATCTAATATTTTTTTAGCGGCCCATAAGTTATTACAAAAAGGTGTAAAGAATATTTGGCAATCGTCAAAGATATAGATATGAAATACACTAATGTAGATCAAATTCTAGTGGTTAAAGAATTCCTTGATGTGTTCCCTGAGGAATTTCCAGGATTACCCTGAAACGATAAATAGAATTTGGTATTGATTTATTTTCTAGAACCTAACCAATGTCTATATTCCTATATAGAATGGGACCCACTAAACTTAAGGAACTGAAAAAAAGAATTATTTACAAGATTTGTTAGACAAGGGATTTATACGCCCTAGTACTTCTCCTTGAAGAGTTCTTGTTCTATTTGTGAAAAACAAAGATGGATCAATGCGATTGTGCATAGATTATAGACAGTTGAATAAGGTGGCAGTGCGTAATAAATACTCAATAACTCGTATAGATGATCCGTTTGAGCAGCTATAGGGGTGCTCAATATTTAAAAAAAAAACTAATTTGAGATTTGAGTATCATCAATTGAGGATAAGGGAAAAGGATATTGCAAAAATTACTTTTAGAACTTGGTATGGACATTATAAATTCTTAGTGATGACATTTGGTTTGACAAATACCCAGCTGCATTCATGAACTTGATAAATAGAGTATTGAAGCCATCCCTGAATCAATTTGTTATTATATTTATTGATTATATACTAGAATATTCCAAGAGTTCAGAGGATTATAAGCAACATTTAAAGATAGTTTTACAAACTCTAAGAGAGTATATTTGGCAAGGATGGTATCCAAATGGATCCTAAGAAAATAAAAGTGATATAGCAATGGCTACGTTCTACTACAGTTAAAGATGAAGATCCAAGTCTAATTTGTAATTTCTGTGGTTGTCTGTTGTCCAATTTGAGCTGTAATTGGATCAGGTACATGAACATATGCTTGTAAAACATTAATTAACTCCTCAGCATTTGAAGCTGAGATGAGAATTCGTCGTGTTGAGTGTGAGATAAACCTTCCTTCTACAGCATGACCAAGAAAAGACAACAAACCATTAAAGAAGTGATTAACATTTAACAAACCTATAGGTTTGTGAGGCATATTTTGTTGTGCTCAAGAGACTATTTGGAAAATCTCCTCTAAAGTATCAAAACCACCTGGTAAGGCAATGAAAGCATCAGAATTGCTCATCATTCTGGCTGTGCGCTCATGCATGGAAGCTACCCTAAATTCTTCCCCAATTGTTTTTCCTATGATGTTAGATATAGGTAGAGCTATAGGAATAATACCTAGAACTTGACATCCTCCTACATGTGCAGCTGTAGACACGAACTGTAACAGCTTCATTTTTTTTACATATATATATATATATATATATATATATATATATATTTAAAATCCCATGAAGTCATTACCTCTTTACTTATAACTATTTAACTCATAATAACATTCAACTAAATTAACCAAGCATAATTAAGGTTTATGGTATACCATTATTATTGATACAATTCTGGGTTCGCATACACATCATTAATTAACAACATCTGTACACAAACCAAAAACATATATGTCTACATCTTATTCATCCATATTGACTAGTTTCAGGCATACGAGTGCAGATGGTTGCACCTTCACTAGGATCTTAGTCAACTCGATCCATCGTACGCTAAAAGCCATTCATAGAGAATATCTGTATATCTAGTCCTCTGAACATGATATGGAAATATAATTAGAATTAAATCCCAGTAGGTTTAACAATAAACCATAATTATCATCAATATAGATCATCATGTCATGTTCATCTATATAAGCTACAACAAATATCTTAGGTCACATGAATGCACTTTATCTATACACATGAAAATCACATAGTAATGACATGTATGGCATGAATAACTATTTTCAGAATATTATATGATGGCTATCAACTTATTTTCATATCAAACTACCCCAGTTAGGGTGAGTACTTTCTATTATCCAGTATGGGCTTTTCTCACTTCGTCTGACATGGCACACTTTCTCTTTCTTTTCTAATTAACATAATGATAGCTGTGAGTAGGACGTCCCCTACTGGTGCACCACACGGACCGCCATGTGACCGTGCTCGTCTATTTTCTTTTCTTTTCTTTTCATGTTAATAGCCAAAAATATGATTCCAATAACAAGTATGTTCATTATACTTACATGCCATAATTTATCATCAAAGCACAATCATTACCAAACATTATTGGTAAAATACAATCTTGCCATGAACATAATCATTTTCAAATATCACTTTATAAAATATTTCAATGTCAAAATTACACACTTAAGATGGTAAGGAGTTTATGCAATGGCAATGGCTATGGTATATACTAGTCATTTATTATTTTTATTTATAAGATTTTTATTCTTTTTTAAACATTATTTTTCTCTTTCACTAAATAGAGCATAACACCCTCATTTTAAATTGATTAAGGTGATCTTGGCGTCAATTGAAAGATACGATAATCATCTAAAACCCTTATGTTTAACAATTTAGTGAAATCTTAATTAATCATGGTATTACTACTCCCTTAAATTCAATGTTATTTCTTCTCAAGTAGGTTCAGACATTTACTTATTCATCTAACCATATCTCCCTCATAAAAACTCCTAATAGGGTGATTCCAAGTCTTATAAAAAGCTACGACAATTATATACAACTTTCATGTTTATAATTTCTTAAGATTCCTTACGAATTATTCCGAAAAAAGTGAAAATAAAAATGCTTACATTTACCAACCTAGATTCTAGACTAATTCTGACCTCTACTCATTAATCATCCATATCTCCTTCATATGGACTCCAAATTAAGTGATTTTAGAGCTTATAGATACATGATACATATATCTATATATATTACATTAATAATTGCCTTTTATTGTCTACAGATTGTGCCTATATATTCAAACACAGAAGCATACTTAACAGATTCTTCCTAGGTTAGCTAGTTTCTAAACACTAATTAATCATACCATATCTTCCTAATATGGATTCCAAATTGAATGATTCCAATGGCTAAAAATTCTTGAGACATATATATATATTTTAACTATTTATTTTATTTTCCTATAGATGTTTTTCAGAAAGTCAAACATAGAAGCTTACCTAAGAGATTCTTCCCTGGTTAACCATTTTCTGACCATTGCTTACTAATTAGACTATATCTCCCTCATTTGAACTTCAAATTGGGTGATTCCAGTGCCTACAAATCTGTGAGACATATGTATACATTTTTCATGTTAACCATTTCTTTTAATTCTTAAATTTTTCTTCCCAAAATTTCAAAAATAGAAGCTTCCCTGGTTACTCTGAAATCCAATTTTCTAACCAAATCTTTATTATGGGTTTAGTTCATCATTTTATTATGTCCTCTTCCATTTTCTTCCTAATTTAAATCTAATCATATTCCATCAATTTTTCACCACAATCAAATATACAAAATAGTAGCATAAAAATCCTAAATTTTTTCCACCTATAGCTATACCTATGCAGAACTTTTCACACCAACCGAAATATTCAAAACATCCATCTTATGCAAGATAACATGTAACATGATATAGAAAATTCTATAACCAATCATCAAAGTAGCAAATATTTTAAATTTGATCAATGTTCTAAGATCAAAATCCTATATAAATGTTACAAATTTCAAAACTTTTCTTCAAAAAGAGATATTGTTAAACTTACTTAAAGATCTCCCTAGCTCACTTAGTGAATTTTTTTTCTTGTTTCCTCTTGACGGAAGTAGCAATATTTCTCCTATCCTTTAACTTTTCTAGTAGTTTAAATAAGAGAAGGAGGTCGAGTTTTAAACCCCAGGGGCCTTCTTTTTTTTTATCTGTATAGCTCTTTTGTCTACTTTGGGCAGTTAGGAGTCTCTCTCTGATAAGTTCAATGTGCCTTGTGATTTGGTCAACCAAATCAGGGCCCAAAAGACTCATTTCCCTTAGCTCTACCTAACACAGAAGTGACCTACATTTTCTTCCATACAAAGCTTCCAAGGGAGCCATCTGGATACTGGGGTGATAACTATTATTATAAGTAAATTCAGCTAAAGGTAGATACACATCCCAGTTCCCCTTCATTTTTAGCATAAAAGCCTTTAGCATATCCTCTAAAGTTTTAATTGTTCTCTCAGTCTGCCCATCAGTTTGTAGATAGTAGGCTGTGCTAAACTTAAGTTTAGTACCTAAGGCATCTTGCAAGGATCTCTAAAATCTAGAATTAAACCTAAGGTCTCAATCAAAAACAATACTGGTAGGTATCCCATGGAGTCTGACAATTTCATGAACATACATTTTTGCCAACTTGTCTAGAGAATTGGTAGACTTAATGGCTAAGAATTGGGCAGACTTGGTCAGTCTATCCACGTTTACCCAAATTGCATCATAGCCAGATGTTGTCCTAGGCAAACCTATGACAAAATCCATAGAGATGCTATCCCATTTCCACTCAAAAATATCTAAGGGTTGGAGCAATCCCCCCAGCTTTTAGTGTTCTACCTTGACTCTTTGACACTCTAAGCACTTAAACACATAACGGGTTATGTCCATTTTCATCCCAGGCCACCAGAAACTCCTTTTTAAGTCTAGATACATCTTAGTGGCTTTAGGATGTAGGGTATACCTACTCTTATGAGCTTAAGCTAGGATACTATCTCTCAATTCCTTCACCTCAAGTAGACATAACCTCTCTCCAAACTTAATAAGCCCATCCTCAGAAATATGAAATTCTCTAGACTTGCCTTGGGAAATTTGTTCCCTAATGTCATTCAGGTATAGGTAAAAAACTTAAGCATCTTTAATTTTATGCCTTAGATAATAATTATGAATCCTCAATACACTTATAAGAAGGTTTCTGCTCCTTAAGCATCAATGACGCCATATATAGGGATTTCCTGCTCAGGGCATCAACAACCACATATTTAACTCTTTCTAGTAAAAAAGGTACTTAAGATTCTTGTGATCACTAAAAACTTCAAACTTGACACCAAACAAATGATGCCTCTAAATCTTAAGGGCAAACACTACAACTACTAGTTCTAGATCATGTGTGGGGTAATTCTCCTCATGAGGTCTAAGCTACCAAGAAGCATAAGCTACCACTCTACCCTACTACATTAAAACACACTTTAAAACCTTCTTAGATGCATCACTATATATTGTAAGGAGTTCACTAGGGTTAGATATCACTAGTATTGGGGCGAAGGTTAGCCTAGCTTTCAATTCTTAAAAACTACTCTCACATCGACCATCCCACATCAATGGTTAGTCTTTCCTGGTTAACCTAGTTAGAGGCATGGCTATCTGAGAGAATCCTTGGATAAATCTCCTATAGTATTATGATAATCCTAGAAAGCTCCATATTTCAGTGACTGCCTCTTTCCCAGTTAATCACTGCTTCCACTTTAGTAGGGTCCACTACTATCCCCTCCTTGGAGACAACATGCCCTAGAAATCTCACCTCTGTCAGCCAAAACTCACACTTGCTAAGCTTGGCATAAAATTTCCTATCCTTTAGGGTTTGCAACACTATTTGAAGGTGATTCTCATGTTCTTCAAGGCTCTGAGAATAAATTAAGATGTCATCTATGAAAACCACAACAAACTTATCCAGGTATGGCCTAAAAACCCTATTCATATAATCCATGAAAATGAAGGGGCCAGTGGTTAACCCAAAAGGCAAGACCAAGAACTCATAATGTCCATCCGAGTTCGAAAAGCTGTCTTTGTGACATCTTCGGCCTGAACTCTCAACAGATGGTAACGTGACCTCAAATCTATCTTAGAAAAGGTTAACGCTCAGCTAATTGATCCAGTAGGTCATCTATTCTGGGAAATGGATATTTATTCTTGATGGTTACTTTATTTAACTGCCTATAATCTATACACAACCTGAGTCTACCATCTTTCTTTTTAACAAACAAAACTGGTGCACCCTAGGGGGATACACTATGTCTAATGAACCCCTTCTCTAACAGTTCCTCTATCTATTTCTTAAGCTAAACTAGCTCTACAGGAGCCATCCTATAGGGAGCCTTAGATATGGGACCTGCATCGAGTACTAAGTCAATGGAGAACTCTACTTCCCTATTAGGAGGGAGACTACTAAACTCCTTGGAGAATACTTCTGGGTAATTCCTAACAACAGGTATGTTTTCTATGCCTTCTTCTACTTTAACTTGCAAAGAAAAGAAGATTAGGAATGCAACAACTCCATTTTTTATATACATATATATATTTTTAAAATTCCACGAAGTCATTACTTCTTTACTTCTAATTACTTAACTCATAATAACATTCAATTAATTTAACCAAGCATAATCAAGGTTTAAGGTCTACCATTAACACTGATACAATTATGAGTTCACATACACATCATTAATCAAAATGTCCGTACAAAAATAAAACACATAAATATCTACATCTTATTCATCCATGTTGACCAATTCTGGAGATACGGGTGTAGGTGGTTGCACCTTCACCTGGATCATAGCCAACTCAACCACAAACACCTTATTAATTTTTGGGATCTGCTCAATATAGAGTAACTTAATCCAACATACACTAAAAGCAAGAGCCATAGAAAAATCTGCATAACTAGTTTTCTAAACATAATATGGAAATATAGTGAGAATTAAATCCCTGTAGGTTCAACAATAAATCATACTCATCATCAATAATACTCGTCACGTCAGGTTCATCTATATAAACTATAGTAAATATCTTAGGTTACATGAATGCACTTTATCTTTGCACATGAAAATCATGCAGTAATGACATGTATGACATGAATAATTACTTTCAAAATATCATATGATGACTATCAACTTATTTTCTCATCAAGCTACCTCGGTTATGGTGAGTACTTTCTACTCTCTGATACGGGTTTTTCTCGCTCCGTCTAACATGGCACACTTTCTCTTTCTTCTCTCATTAACATAATCATAGCCGTGAGTAGGGTATCCCCTACTGGTGCACCACACGGACCGCTATGTGACCATGCTCGTCTATTTTTTTTTCACGTTAATAACTAAAAATATGATTCAAATAACAAGTATGTTCATTATACTCATATGCCATAATTTATCATCAAAGCATAATCACTACCAAAAATCATTGGTAAAATGCAATCATGTCATGATCATAACCATTTTTGAATATCTCTTTATAAAATATTTCCGTGTCAAAATTACACACTTAATAGAGTAAGGAATTCATACAATGGCAATGACTAGGGCATACACTAGTTATTTATTATTTCCATTCATAAGATTCTTCTTCTTTTTTAAATATTATTTTCATATTTTCATTTCTTTATGCTTGGCCTCTATTTACTTTCCTCCTACTTATATCATTTCCAACACATGTTCTCAAAAATTTTATAGGGCATTCTCCTTCAATTTGATTTCTATTATTACCCTATAGTTAATGAGGTTCATTTAGGGTAGAAAAATGTTAAAAATAAGCTTTACCAGTTCCCAACATGACCTGGTCATGTTCCAAGGCACAGAAATGCTTAAAAATACTTCAAACATACTCAAAACCAGCCCTGAACACGGACTACCAGTGCTGAAGCAACCCAGAATACGACATGGCTGTGTTCTATGACCTTTTCTCACTTATTCAATCATATCTACCTTATTCGAACTCCAATTGTGGTGATTCCAAAGCCTATAAAAAGCTAAGACAATTATCTACAATTGTCATGTTTATTATTTCTTCAGATTCCTTATGAATTATTTCCAAAAAATCAAAGACAAAATGCTTACATATACCACCCTGAATTCTAGACTAATTCTGACCTCTACTCATTAATCAGCCATATCTCCCTCATACATACTCTAAATTAAGTGATTTCAGAGCCTATAGATATGTGAGACATATATCTATATTTATTATGTTAACAATTGCCTTTAATTCCCACAGATTTTGCCTAGAAATTCAAACACAGAAGCATACTTAATAGATTCTTCCTTGGTTAGCTAGTTTCTGACAATTGCTTACTAATCTGACCATATCTTCCTAATATGGATTCCAAATTAAATGATTCCAGTGGCTAAAATTCTTGAGACACACACACACACACACACACACACAGATATATATATATATATATATATATATATATATATATATATATATATATATATATATATATATATATATATATATATATATATACTTCATGTTAACTATTTGTTTTAGTTCCCTATTGGGTGATTCTAGTGGTTAAAAATCTGTGAGACATATATCTACATTTTTCATGTTAACCATTTCTTTTAATTCTTAACTGATTCTTCCAAAAATTTCAAAAATAGAAGCTTCCCTAGTTACTCCGAAATCATGTTTTCTTATCCTAGCCCTTCCTAAAGTTCTAGTTCATCCTTTTATTAATTCATCTTTCATTTTTCTTCCAAATTTCCACCTAACCATAGAATTACTCATCTCAACATTTAATTATATTTCTTACTTAATTTAACATATTCTATCATCCATTTAAAAAAAACATAATCAAATCATGCATCATTAAGGATGTTTCTCAACAAAAATTACTCATGGTTTTTCCCTAGGTGTTTAAGGCCATACTTATTTTACCAACCTAACCGTCTTCCATCCATTTTTACCATATTCAAATATAGATAACAATAGCATAAAAGCCTAAATTTTTGCCACCCATAGCCATATCTATGTAGAACTTTCCATACTAATTGAAGTATTCAAAATATCAATCACATGCAAGATTAACATGTAACATGATATAGCAATATCCATGGCCAATCATCAAAGTAGCAAATGTTGTAAATTTCATCAAAGTTATAAGATTAAAATCCCATATAAATGTTACAAATTTCAAAGCTTTTCTTTAAAAAGAGATATTGTTAAACCTACCTAAAGATCTCTCAAGCTCACTTACTGAATTCTTTTTCTTGTTTCCTGTTGAATATCATGCAAAGATGTATGTAGTGTCCGAACGCAAGTGCACGTGTCGTGACCAAGTAATAAAGTGATGAGTGAGTATCAACCCACAAGGAGTGAACTAAAACTATTAAAGAGACTTTTGCCATGTGAAATGCTGTAGCAAAGATAAGATGGCTCAAAAGATAAAATAATGGTGGATCAATTAAATGCAACTATAACTAAGATGAGGGGTACTAGGATGTAAAGGAAAATGATAATAGGAGGTCTAGGGTTACTTAGGGTTGCCATGAACTACAACACTCATATTTGCTCTAGGGATTGCTGCATCAATTGCTCTAAGTGCCAAGTCCAGTCTTGAATGGACTCTTCCCAGACTTCCATTCCTTGCAATTCTGAGGTTCAGACACGCATTCCTACTTTAGTCTTCACCCCAGAATTGTGCATGAAGCTCCACTATTGGGGTAATGGGGAACCATATATTCCTATATTGGCTTAATCCTATATATTCAACTACTTTTCCAGCCTCCATTCCCCTCCCAGGTGAATCTTGGCCTAAGCCTTCCTCCACTAACTTCCGTTATCAGGGGAAATTAAAATATAAATACAGTTGAATGTTAAGACAATGCTGCAGCAAAATGTGTTGTTACTAAAAATGTGCTCAAGTTCATTACAACCCTTATGCAACCCTAGCTGGAAAATAGCAAAGCCTCATGGTTACACTGGTTACAAATATCCTAGAATCACTAGTATACATCCCAAGTGATAAAAAAACACAAGTGCAGTCTTTGATAAAAACATAAGAAAAAGGAAAACACAACAGCGATAAATGGAAATAAAAAATTGCAAACTATCCCGTGCTCTAATGCTTCTATGCAGTCTGTCCCTATTCTTCTTCCTATTCCCCTCCGATCTCCCTCTTGGCTTTGCTTTTTGCCCTTTTATAATCAGGCCTTGTGGTCCTAGTAAAGTGTCCAAGTTTTCTGACATTTTCCCTACTCTGCAGCCAGCATATCTGCTTTCAGCTTTTTCCTCTCCACTTTCAGTAGTGGAGGCAGTTCTGCACCAACCCAACCAGCAGCCTACAGTGTCAGCTTGCTGTTTTCTCCTGCTAGGTGGTGGCTGCACCTGCTGCGCAGCTCTGCTCCCCTACCACCTGCGCCAAATAAAATAGAATCAGTGCCTTGCAGGAAAAAGGAGCAGCTTTACTCAATATCATTTGGTTTGCCACCAAGATTGCCACATATGCATACTACATTGCTACAACACACAGGGTGGATGATATTGCATCTAAGGGAGTCATCGCATCCAGTTAGATCCGGGAATAAGAGTGCTTAATAATCAAAATAGCACAATAAACACACTCAGAAAGCATACAAAAATTGCAGTAAATTGAAGTTATCAAATCCCCCCAAACTTAAAGGATTGCTTGTCCCCAAGTAATCTGCTCTGCTCACCATAACCCGATCAAATGATTCCAACCCTTTCTCTTGCACAATTTCATGTAGTTCTGCTGATAGCTCTCAACTCTCAGGATTGCTTCTATATAAGGGACATCACAAGCCTTTCTCCCAATCATAACCAAGACCTTCTTCAAAGTTGTGTGTGTGACATGGACAGTTTCCCAAAGAGCTACTTGGTTCAAAATCAGCTAGAGTTCTTGAGATTTTCTTGCTAATATATTGAGCTTCCTTTTTGGACAAGTTGGTATGCATCGTAGGTGCAGCCAGGGTAGCAAATACCGGGGTGGGGGGGTAGCTCACTGATTTCCTTTCTTCCTTTGTATATATATTTTCTTTTTCTCTCTTCTTCTTCTTATTCTTCTCTTTTTTTTTGTTTTTTAATCTAGCAGAGGTCATTAGTGCCTTTTGACGTGAATGCCAACATGTATGATGCAGGCACCCGGTTACTCAGCCTTATCACCTTTAAGCAGCATCTCACTCATACTCTATGTCCCTGTTTTACGCAAGGGTACACATGGGGCTCATGCATATCCCTGGTTACTAAGGAACTATAGAAGCATTGGAGTGTCCAAATTTTTCTCTACTTTCCCTACTTCCCCCAAACTTAAGCCTTACTGACCATATGCGTATGCCTCTTTTATAATTCTGCAGAAAACTCTCAATATTAGCCCTAAAACTTAGGTCCTCTTTCTGAAAAATTACCAAATTTCTTATGCGTATGCCTCTTTTATAATTCTGTGTGTGGTTGGGTAGGTGTGCAGGTCTCCTATTCTGGTTTTTAATGAAGTTTCTGATCCTCCTCATGGAGTATCACAGAGCTTACAACAGAACACAAATAAACAGGTCCAAGCCTAACATATGCTTCAGCACACACTACAGCAATAACTAAAACAACACTAAGTCCCACAAATGCCACAGCAAACATTATATCACCCCTAAGCTTAATTATGAGTAGTGTCCCCAATGCTGAGTAAATTGCCAAAAATAGAAGGGACACCAAGCAAAAACAGAGGCAGGGCCAAAGAAATTCTAAATGCAACAGAGAAGGAATAAGAGTTAAGGGAACTTCCTGGGGGTGCTTGCAGGGATGCTGCAGCACCCTAGGGGCATTGACCCCCAGAAGACCTTGATGAGCTTCGAAGCCCACTCCTTCGTTATGTTGATTGTTGTGGGGCCTTTCCTTTGCGCATCACTGCTGCCCTTTTTGCAATGGGTTCATCATCATCTGAGGACTCAGTGCCCATTGGAGTCTGTTGTGGTTCTGGTTGTTGCTCTTTGCTGTGTGAGGAGTCTTGAGATTCCTGATTCTCTTATTCCCAGGGCTCTGGTGCTTGGCCTTCCTCTTCAAAGGTGGAATGGAGTAATTCGGTAGGGAACTCCAGAAATGGGAAAAATTGTTTGTAATTCTGCTTACGGGTGGTGTGGAGGGCGAAGTCCTTCTTCTGTTCATAGCGCTAAAACATTTGCTGATGCTGCAACAACTTTGCTTGTTGTCTAAGGATTGTAGCTTGTTGCTGGCGGATGAGTTGAAGGGTCTTATCGACTGGCTGGGGGAAGAGGTTGAAGTAGAGGGTCCGACAGCTTGTGGAGGATCTCGAGAGGCAGTTGGTGGGTGTGGGGCAGCTTTTTCTTGGATAATTCAGGCAATGGTGATGGCGGTGATGGGGCTGGTGTTCTTCAATGTTTCTTTTTCAATGGAGACTGGGACTCCACGATTCTTGCACAGGATAGTGATGAGGGAAGGGAAGAGTAAGCTTCATTTTTTTCGGTTGGCGAATACTTCGATTTAGCCACTGATGATTTGGCCAACGTTGAGTCTTCTGCTGGATATGAGTGCGTCAACCATTGCTACTCTGTCTCGGCTCACTGTCTGCTCATGGGTGGAAGGTAGCAAGTGCGCCTTGAGAAAGTGGTACCACAACTTTTCTACTGGTACCAGAGAAACCCGATTGATGGTGGTGGAGCCTTGTGGCGATTTGTCCCAGGTGGTGCCTGGAAGGCATACCCAGGTAAGCATTGCATCCCAGTCCTGGTCCTTCAGACCTTGTAGATAGTCCTCATACTAGTCTTCCTCGTCTGACAAATTGTAAGCCTTGTTAATGGAGGCTTGGTCGAACCGAACCTTAGTCTCTCGGACTGTCACCCACTTCTCATTGCCTGGTGAGAAGTTTGCATAGAATTCCTAAACCAGAGGGATAAGAGCAGTTTGTGGGTGTCTTGCAAAAGCTTCCCAACCCCTCTGTTTGACCACAGTGCCAACGTACATTGGCAGTCCCAAATCCTCCATGGCCGTGAAAGTGAAACCCTTCTCTGCGCAAAAATTTTGCAGCAGGATCTTCTCATCGTGTCTCTGTTTGCTCACCTTGGAGTTGAACTACTTGACCTTGCTCGCCTTCCGGGCCACCGACTTAATTCTCAGCATCGTTGGTTATGAGGGTTTGGAAGTGGAGGTCTCTGGTACGAAGTAGGTGAGGGAGCTGTAGGGGTTTTGGGAACTCGGGAGAGATACTTGAGCATGAAGGGGTTGGGGGAGTTTTAGAGGTGTAATGAGGGTGGGGGAACGTGTTTTCGTGACTTATGGGCTTCTGCCTTTTTCTCGCCCCCATTTTGCTTTTGACAACAATTTTTGAAAATATTTTTTTTGGATAGCATAGCAGAGGGGTACCCCTTGATTTAGGGCTGAATGCATTTGCTACAGCAACTTTTGCAGCAAAAACTGTTTGTCCACATCAGCCTGACTTCCTCCCTGTTCATCCCTCTTGCAGATGGATGGAGGTGTGTTGTCTATCCACATCACCTCCCAGATAGTGCTTGACTCTTTGTCCATTTACCCTGAATGTCCTCCCTTCTTCTTCTTCTTCCAATTCAACAGTTCCAAAAGGGAAGACCTTGCTTATGCGAAAAGGACCAGACCAACGAGATTTCAATTTTCCAGGAAACAAGGTCAGCCTAGAGTTGTACAGTAGCACTCTCTGTCCTACTTCAAAGTTCCTTGGTTGTATCTTCTTGTCATGCCATTGCTTTGCTTTCTCCTTGTATAGTTTGGCATTCTCATAAGCCTGACCACGGAATTCATCTAGCTTATTAAGCTGCAGCATCCTTTGCTCACCAGCAGCTTCCAGATTCAAGTTTAGCTTTTTCACTACCCAATATGCTCGATGCTCTAACTCTACTGGTAGATTACAAGCCTTCCCGAACACCAACTTGTATGGTGACATGTCTAGTGGTGTCTTGTAGGCTGTTCTATAGGCCCATAATGCATCATTCAACCTCGAGGACCAATCCTTCCCCGTGGGGCCTACTGTTTTCTCCAAGATTCTCTTGATCTCTCTGTTGGAAACTTCAGCCTGCCCACTCGATTGTGGGTGATAGGGTGTTGCCACCTTGTGCCTCACTCCATATTTGGATAAGAGTTCTTTGAACTGCCTATTACAGAAATGGGTCCCTCTATCGCTGATGATGGCACTGGGGGTTCCAGACCTTGTAAAGATGCTTTTCTTCAGAAATCTGGTCACCACTCTTGCCTCATTAGTTTGAGATGCACTTGATTCCACCTATTTTAAGACGTAGTCTACGGCTACTAGGATGTATTGATTCCCAAAACTCGAAGGGAATGGGCCCATGAAATCTATTTCCCATACATCAAATAATTCTAACTCTAAGATGTTGTTCGATGGCATTTCATGTCTGCGAGATATATTCCCTGTCCTCTGACATCGGTCGCATTGCTTTGCAAAAGAGTGAGAGTCCTTAAATAAAGAGGGCCAGCAGAATTCGGCTTGTAGTACCTTGTTTGCGGTTTTAATTCCTCCAAAATGACCTCCATAAGGAGAAGCATGGCATTGCTGTAAGATTTGCTCCATCTCTTCGCTGGGTATGCATCTCCTTATCATCTGATCAGCATAGTGCTTGTAAAGTTATGGTTCATCCCAGTAGTATGAGTTCACCTCATGCATAAATTTTTTCTTCTGTTGTAACGTCAAGTCTGGTGGGAACAGTTCACTCACAAGGTAATTTACATAATCAGCATACCATGGCACACCATCTTGGGACAGGAGGTAGAGTTGTTCATCTGAGAACCTCTCGTTCATTTCGTTTTCCGCTGAGCTATCCCATTCCAGTCTGGAGAGATGGTCTGTCACTTGATTTTCAGTTCCCTTTCTATCCTTAATCTCCAGGTCGAATTCCTGAAGCAAAAGCACCCACTGAATGAGCCTGGGCATGGAATCCTTTTTCCTAACCAGGTGTTTGATGGCAGAATGGTCTGTATGCATTATCACTTTTGCTCCTATCAGATATGCTCTGAATTTTTCAAAAGCAAAAACTACTGCGAGCAATCCTTCTCTGTCACTGTGTAGTTCAGTTGGGCCCCCTGCAGTGTTTTGCTTGCATAATATATAGAGTGAAAAAGCTTGTTCTTACGCTGCCCGAGAAGAGCTCACAATACTGCTTCACTAGCATCACACATTAGCTCGAATGGAGAGGTCCAGTCTGGTGCCACAATAACTGGGGCTGTACTCAATTTTTTCTTGAGGTCGCAAAATGCTGTCATACAACTTTCATCAAAACAGAAAGTTTTGTCCTTCTCGAGCAAACTGCATAAAGATTTGTCAACCTTAAAGAAGTCTTTAATGAACTTCCTATAAAATCCTGCATGACCCAGGAAGCTTCGGATGCCCTTGACAGAGGTGGGAGGAGGCAGTTTCTCAATGATTTCCACCATGGCCTTGTCAACTTCAAGTCCTCTTTGAGAAACTTTATGCCCCAGCACAATCCCCTCTTTTACCAAAAACTGACACTTCTCCCAATTTAGTACCAAGTTTGTTTCCTTACACCGTTGTAAGACTTTAGCAAGGTTTTCTAGACATAGGTCAAAAGAGTCCCCGAAGACTGAGAAGTCATCCATGAAAATTTCCACGAACTGTTCAGCCATTTTTGTAAAAATTGCCATCATGCATCGTTGAAACATTGCTGAAGCATTGTAAAGCCTGAATGGCATTCTTCGAAATGCAAAGGTACCATAAGGACTTGTGAATGTGGTCTTATGCTGATCTTTCGGTGCTATAGCAATCTGGTTGTATTCTGAATACCCATCCAGGAAACAATAATACTCTCTTCCCGCAAGTCTATCCAACATTTGATCAATGAATGACAGGGGAAAATGATCTTTCCCTGTACTCTTGTTCAGTTTCCGATAATCCATGCAAATCCTCCAACCAGTCACAACCTTGGTGGGGATAAGCTCATTGTTTTCATTTTACACCACAGTCATACCCCCTTTCTTAGGAACACATTAGACCGGACTCACCCAAGAGCTGTCTGCTATGGGGTAGATAATTCCAGCATCTAGCCACTTAATAATTTCCTTCTTAACCACCTCCTTCATTATCGGGTTGAACCTTCGTTGGGGTTCTATGGACCCTCTTTCATTGCTTTCCAAGAGGATCTCATGCATGCAAAATGAGGGGCTGATTCTCTTAATATCAGCAAGTGTTCAACCAATGGCCCTCCTGAATTTCTTCAACGTCAGGACCAATTTCTCCTCTTGTTCCTCTGTAAAAAATGCTGAGATCACCACAGGAAGAGTGGTTGTTTCACCTAAATACGCATACTTGAGGTATGCTGGTAGAGGCTTCATTTCCAAGACTAGTGGTTCCTCCACTGATGCTTTCAACAGCCTTGATTCTGGTGGGGTCACGTATGATGGCTCCTTTATTGGCTCCTGGTTCCTAATGCCATGTCTGACATCAATCCAGGCCCATTCTTTCTAGTCTTCCCCTTCTAAATTAGAGTTGTCTGTCCATGCTACTGGTGGTGGGCCCTTGCAGCATTTTTCTAACTGTTCTGATGCTAATGTATCTATCATATACACAACTGTGCATTCCTTTTCTTCACTAGCAAACTTCATGGTTTGGAGTACATTGAATGTAACTTGCTCATCCTGGACTCTCAGGGTTAATTCACCTTTCTGAACATCAATTAATGTCTTGCCAGTTGCTAGGAATGGTTTGCCCAAAATAATTGGTACCTCTGCATCGGCTTCATAGTCCAGGATTATAAAGTTTACTGGGAAGATGAACTTGTCCACCTTAACCAGTACATCCTCTATCTTTCCTTCTGGATGAGCTATGGATCTGTCTGCAAGTTGCAGTGAGACTGTGGTATGCCTTGCTTCTCTAATTCTTAGCTTTTTAAATATGGCCATTGGCATGAGGTTAATGCTTGCTCCCAAATCACAAAGTGCCTTGCCAAAATATTGGTTCCCAATAGAACAAGGTATGGTGAAACTGCCTGGATCCTTAAGTTTGGGTGGCAGCTTATTCTGCAGCACAACACTGCATTCTCTTGTGAGAGCAACTGTCTCAAACTCGCAAAATCTTCTCTTCTTGGTCAGGATGTCCTTCATGAACTTTACATAATTAGGCATCTGCTCTAGTGCTTCCACCAGAGGAATGTTAATGTGCAGTTGTTTCAGGACATCTAGGAATCTTTTAAACTACTGGTCATTCTGCTTTTTCTGGAATCTCTGAGGGAAGGGGGAGGTAGCTTAGTTTGCTGCATGCCTTGCTGTGGCAAAGTTGCCGAATTTTGCTGTGGCATAGCTGTAGCATTTTCTCCAGAGATGGTTGCTTTCTCCCTTACCTCCTCCTCTTGCTTTTGCTTGTCTCTCTTTTTCTCTAGTGGTACAGTGGAGTCTTTCTGGTCCTGTCCTCTTGCCTTTGGTGCCTCCACCATCTTCCCACTTCTTAGAGCTATAGCCTTGCAGTGCTCTTTCCCTTCTCTCTTAGGGACTTCAGTATTGCTTGGAAGTGTCCCTGAAGTTCTGATTTTTAGTTCATTGGCAAGCTGTCCCACTTGAGTTTCCAGATTTCGTAATGAGGCTGCTTGACTCTGGATTAGAGCATCATTCCTTGCCATATATTCCTTCATCAGGGATTCTAGTGATGTTTTTGGCGCCGTTGCCCAGGAGTGTCAACTTAAAAATTGTTCTTAGTTACTTGACTGTGTGAAGTGTTTTTAGTTACATCTATTATTCACTTTGGTGTTTTGTCGAACAGGTAACGCAGTGCATGAGCGGGCTGACAGAGAACTTCTGCCTCTAGATACAAAGATAGAAAGAACGCTTTTGAGAAGAAAAAGAGGACAGTTAGGACCTCAGCAGCAGGCAGGAATGGCTAATCAGAATGGTGCAGACAACATGGACAATAGAGATAGGGTCTTAAATGCTTATGTTCAACCAAACCTGAATGGGTTGAACCCGAGTATTGTGAGACTAGAGATCGAGGCTCTACACTTTGAGCTTAAGCCAGTAATGTTTCGGATGCTGCAAACTGCAGGCCAGTTTAGTGGAATGCCTACAGAGGACCCTCATCTTCACTTAAGAGTATTCATGGAAGTCACGGATGCTTTCAAAATAAATGGGGTAACAGAAGAAGTGCTCAGGCTAAAGTTGTTCCCTTATTCATTAAGAGATCGAGCAAGAGCGTGGCTGAACTCTCAGCCACCCGATTCTATCACTAGCTGGAGCGATTTGGCAGAGAAATTTCTGCTAAAATACTTCTCGCCCACCAAGAATGCCAGATTGAGAAATGACATCTCCTCTTTCCAGCAATTGGAAGGTGAATCATTGTATGAGACCTGGGAGAGGTATAAAGAGCTATTACGAAGATGCCCCCATCACGGAATCCCTTATTGCATTCAGATGGAGACCTTTTACAATGGCCTTAATGCTCAAACCCGCACCATAGTGGATGCTGCTGCTAATGGGGCACTATTCTCCAAAACATATAATGAAGCGCACGAGTTGCTTGAAAGGATGGCCAGTAACAACTACCAATGGCCAATGGACAGAGTTTCAACGGGAAAGAAAGCAGCGGCATGCATGAAGTAAGTGAAGTTACTTCTCTCACAGCCCAGCTAGCTTCACTAGTTAATGTCTTAAAAGCCAGCAAGTGAACCGCCCTCAAGCAGCCAATGCAGTCCAGGAGACTGGACTGTCTTGTGTTTTGTGCAATGGACCACATCTATTTGAAACTTGTCCCTCAAAGCCAGAATCAGTGTGCTACGTGGGAAATATGAATCGCAATAACAATCCCTACTCCAACACGTATAACCCAGGATGGAGGCAACACCCCAATTTTTCCTGGAGTAACAATGGTACGGGACAAGGGAGCAACTCTGTTCTACAAAGACCATAGGCTCCCCCTGGCTTCCATCAGCAAAGACAGCAGCCTCACGAAACCACCACTTCCCTAAAATCCCTGATGAAGGAATATATGGCAAGGAATGATGCTCTAATCCAGAGTCAAGCAGCCTCATTACGAAATCTGGAAACTCAAGTGGGACAGCTTGCCAATGAACTAAAAATCAGAACTTCAGGGACACTTCCAAGCAATACTGAAGTCCCTAGGAGAGAAGGGAAAGAGCACTGCAAGGCTATAGCTCTAAGAAGTGGGAAGATGGTGGAGGCACCAAAGGCAAGAGGACAGGACCAGAAAGACTCCACTGTACCACTAGAGAAAAAGAGAGACAAGCAAAAGCAAGAGGAGGAGGTAAGGGAGAAAGCAACCATCTCTGGAGAAAATGCTACAGCTATGCCACAGCAAAATTCGGCAACTTTGCCACAGCAAGGCATGCAGCAAACTAAGCTACCTCCCCCTTCCCTCAGAGATTCCAGAAAAAGCAGAATGACCAGTAGTTTAAAAGATTCCTAGATGTCCTGAAACAACTGCACATTAACATTCCTTTTCCTAACCAGGTGTTTGATGGCAGAATGGTCGGTGTGCACTATCACTTTTGCTCCTACCAGATATGCTCTGAATTTTTCAAAGGCGAAAACTACTGCGAGAAATTCCTTCTCTGTCACTGTGTAGTTCAGTTGGGCCCCCTGCAACGTTTTTCTTGCATAATATATAGAGCGAAAAAGCTTGTTCCTATGCTGCCCGAGAACAACTCCCAATGCTGCTTCACTAGCATCACACATTACCTTGAATGGAGATGTCCAATCTGGTGCCACGATAACTGGGGCTGTACTCAATTTCTTCTTGAGGTCGCAAAATGCTGTCATACAACTTTCATCAAAACAAAAAGTTTTGTCCTTCTCGAGCAAACTGCATAAAGGTTTGGCAACCTTAGAGAAGTCTTTAATGAACTTCCTATAAAATCCTGCATGACCCAGGAAGCTTCGGATGCCCTTGACAGAGGTGGGAGGAGGCAGTTTCTCAATGATTTCCACCATGGCCTTGTCAACTTCAAGTCCTCTTTGAGAAACTTTATGCCCCAGCACAATCCCCTCTTTTACCATAAACTGACACTTTTCCCAGTTCAGTACCAAGTTTGTTTCCTCACACCGTTGTAAGACTTTAGCACGGTTTTCTAGACATAGGTCAAAAGAGTCCCCGAAGACTGAGAAGTCATCCATGAAAATTTCCACGAACTGTTCAGCCATTTCTGTAAAAATTGCCATCATGCATTACTGAAATGTTGCTGGAGCATTGCAAAGCTTGAATGGCATTCTTCGAAATGCAAAGGTACCATAAGGACATGTGAATGTGGTCTTATATTGATCTTCCGGTGCTATAGCAATCTGGTTGTACCCTGAATACCCATCCAGGAAATAATAATACTCTCTTTCCGCAAGTCTATCCAACATTTGATCAATGAATGGCAGGGAAAAATGATCTTTCCTAGTACTCTTGTTCAGTTTCTAATAATCCATGCAAATCCTCCAACCAGTCACAACCTTGGTAGGGATAAGCTCATTGTTTTCGTTTTCCACCACAATCATACCTCCTTTCTTAGGAACACATTGGACTGGACTTAACTAGGAGCTGTCTGATATGGGGTAAATAATTCCAGCATCTAGCCACTTAATAATTTCCTTCTTAACCACCTCCTTCATTATCGGGTTGAGCCTCCGTTGGGGTCTATGGACCCTCTTTCATTGCTTTCCAAGAGGATCTTATGCATGCAAAATGAGGGGTTGATTCCCTTAATATCAGCATGTGTCCAACCAATGGCCCTCCTGAATTTCTTAACTAGCATAGACACAACTGCGCATTCCTCTTCTTCTCTAGCAAACTTCATGGCTTGGAGTACATTGAATGTAACCAGCTCATCCTGGACTCTCATGGTTAATTCCCCTTTCTGAACATCAATTAATGTCCTGCCAGTTGCTAGGAATGGTCTGTCCAAAATAATTGGTACCTTTGCAACGGCTTCATAGTCCAGTATTATAAAGTCTACTGGGAAGATGAACTTGTCCACCTTAACCAGTACATCCTCGATCTTTCCTTCTGGATGAGCTATGGATCTGTCTGCAAGTTACAGTGAGACTGTGGTGGGCCTTGCTTCTCCAATTCCTTACTTTTTAAATATGGCCATTGGCATGAGGTTGATGCTTGCTCCTAAATCACAAAGTGCCTTGCCAAAATACTGGTTCCCAATAGAACAAGGTATGGTGAAACTGCCTGGATCCTTAAGTTTGGGTGGCAGCTTATTCTGCAGCACATCACTGTATTCTCTTGTGAGAGCAATTGTCTCAAACTTGCCAAATCTTCTCTTCTTGGTCAGTATGTCCTTCAAATCTCATCTAGGTCTTCTGGGGGTCAATGCCCTTAGGGTGCTGCAGCATCCTTGCAAGCACCCCCAGGAAGTTCCCTTATCTCTTATTCCTTCTCTGTTGCATTTAGAATTTCTTTGGCCCTGCCTCTGTTTTTGCTTGGCGTCCCTTCTGTTTTTGGCATTTTACTTAGTAGTGGGGACACCGCTCATAATTAAGTTTGGGGGGGTGATATAATGTTTGCTGTGATATTTGCAGGACTTAGTGTTGTTTTAGTTATTGCTGTAGTGTGTGCTGAAACATATGTTAGGCCTGGACTTCTTTATTTGTGTTCTGTTTATCTGTGTTGTTGTTTATCTGTGTTGCTGTTTACTTATGTTTCTGCCTAACTGTGTTAGATAAGACCGCATTAGTACTTGCTGCTGCCTGTCTTATTGTCTATTTCGATGTATATAGTTATATATATATAAAGAGAGAAATGTAGAGAGAGATGAGTCTGCACATTGTATAGCCTGTTGTAAGCTCTGTGAGACTCCATGAGGAGGATCAGGAACTTCACTAAAAACCAAAATATGAGACCTGCACACCTATCCAACCACACACAGAACCTTCTTCTAATAAGCATAGGATAATGTGTAGTTTGCCAAAAGAAATTTGGTAATTTTTCAGAAAGAGGACCTAAGTTTTAGAGCTAATATTGAGAGTTTTCTGTAGAATTATAAAAGAGGCATACACATATGGTCAGTAAGGCTTAAGTTTGGGGGAAGTAGGGAAGTAGGAAAGTAGGGAAAGTAGAGAAACATTTGGACACTCCAATGCTTTTGTAGTTCCTTAGTAACTAGGGGTATGCATGAACCCCATGTGTACCCTTGCGTAAAACAGGGACATAGAGTATGAGTGGGATGCTGCTTAAAGGTGATAAGGCTGAGTAACTGGGTGCCTGCATCATACATGTTGGCTTGGCATTCACGTCAAAAGGCACTAATGACCTCCATTATAATAATAAAAAAAGAAGAAGAAGAAGAAGAAGAAGAAGAAGAAGAAGAAGATAAAGAGAGAAAAAGAAAATATATATACAAAGGAAGAAAGGAAATCAGTGAGCTAACCCCCCCCCCGCGCGTATTTGCTGCCCTGGCTGCACCTATGATGCATGCCAACTTGTCCAAAAAGGAAGCTTAATATATTAGCAAGAAAATCTCAGGAACTCTGGCTGATTTTGAACCAAGTAGTTCTTTGGGAAACTGTCCATGTCACACACACAACTTCAAAGAAGGTCTTGGTTATGATTAGGAGAAAGGCTTATGGTGTCCCTTATATAGAAGCAATCCTGAGAGTTGAGAGCTATCAGCAGAACTGCATGAAATTGTGCAAGAGAAAGGGCTAGAATCATTTGGTAGGGTTGTGGTGAGCAGAGCAGATTGCTTGGGGACAAGCAATCCTTTAAGTTTGGGGGGATTTGATAACTTCAATTTACTGCAATTTTTGTATGCTTTCCAAGTGTGTTTATTGTACTGTTTTGATTATTAAGCACTCTTATTCTCGGATCTAACTGGATGTGATGACTCCCTTAGATGCAATATCATCCACCCTGTGTGCTGTAGCAATGTAGTGGGCATATGTGGCAATCTTGGCAGCAAACCAAGTGATATTGAGTAAAGCTTCTCCTTTTTCTTACAAGGCACTGATTCTGTTTTATTTGGCGCAGGTGGCAGGGGAGCAGAGCTGCGTAGCAGGTGCAGCCACCACCTAGCAGGAGAAAGTAGCAAGCTGACACTACAGGCTGCTGGTTGGGTTGGTGCAGAACTGCCTCCACTACTGAAAGTGGAGAGGAAAAATCTGAAAGCAGAGATGCTGGCTACAGAGCAGGGCGAATGTCAAAAGACCTAGACACTTTATTGGGACCACAAGGCCTGATTATAAAAGGGCAGAAAGCAAAGCCGAGAGGGAGATCAGAGGGGAATAGGAAGAAGAACAGCGACAGACTACATAGAAGCATTAGAGCACGGGATAGTTTGCAATTTCTGATTTCCATTGATCGCTGTTGTGTTTTCCTTTTTCTTCTGTTTTTATCAAAGACTGCACTTGTGTTTTTTATCACTTGGGATGTATACCAGTGATTCTGGGATATTTGTAACTAGTGTAACCATGAGGCTTGGCTAGTTTCCAACTAGGATTGCATAAGGGTTGTAATGAACTTGAGCACATTTTTAGTAGCAACACATTTTGCTGCAGCATTGTCTTAACATTCAATTGTATTTATATTTTAATTTCCCCTGATAACAGAAGTTAGTGGAGGAAGGCTTAGGCCAAGATTCACCTGTGAGGGGAATGGAGGCTGGAAAAATAGTTGAATATATGGGATTAAGCCAATATTGGAATATATGGTTCCCCATTACCCCAATAGTGGAGCTTCATGCACAATTCTGGAGTGAGGACTAAAGCAGAAATGCCTGTGTGAACCTCAGAATTGCAAGGAATGGAAGTCTAGGAAGAGTCCATTCAAGACTGGACTTGGCACTTAGAGCAATTGCTGCAGTAATCCCTAGAGCAAATACGAGTGCTGTAGTTCATGGCAACCCTGAGCAACCCTAGACCTCATATTATCATTTTCCTTTACATCCTAGTACCCCTAATCTTAGTTATAGATGCATTTAATTGATCCACTGTTATTTTATCTTTTGAGCCATCTTATCTTTGCTACAGCATTTCACACGGCAAAAGTCTCTTTAATAGTTTTAGTTCACTCCTTGTGGGACGATACTCACTCATCACTTTATTACTTGGTCACGACACATGCACTTGCGTTCGGACACTGCATACATTTTTGCATGATATTCAACAAGTTTTTATATATATATATATATACATTGAAATAGACAATAAAACAGGCAGCAGCAAGTACTAATGCAGTCTTATCCAACACAGTCAGGTAGAAACATAAGTAAACAGCAACACAGATAAACAGAAACACACACAAACAAGTCGAGGCCTAACATATGCTTCAGCAAACACTACAGCAATAACTAAAACAACACTAAGCCCCACAAATGCCACAGCAAACATTATATCACCCCCCCAAACTTAATGATGAGCAGTGTCCCTACTACTGAGCAAATTGCCAAAAAACAGAAGGGATACCAAGCAAAAACAGAGGCAGGGCCAAAGAAATTCTAAATGCAATAGAGAAGGAATAAGAGATAAGGGAACTTCCTGGGGGTGCTTGCAGGGATACTGCAGCACCCTAGGGGCATTGACCCCCAGAAGACCTTGATGAGCTTCGAAGCCCACTCCTTTGTTGTGTTGATTATTGTGGGGCCTTTCCTTTGCGCATCACTATTGCCCTTTTTGCAATCGGTTCATCATCGTCTAAGGACTCATTGCCCACTAGAGTCTACTGTGGTTTTGGTTATGGCTCTTTGTTGTATGAGGAGTCTTGAGACTCCTGATTCTCTTCTACTCGGGGCTCCGGTGCTTGGCCTTCCTCTTCAAAGGTGAAATGGAGTAATTCGGTGGGGAACTCCGAAAATGGGAAAAATTATTTGTAATTCTGCTCAAGGGTGGTGTGGAGGGCAAAGTCCTTCTTCTATTCATAGTACCAAAATGTCTGCTGATGCTGCAATAGCTTTGCTTGTTGTCTGAGGATTATAGCTTGTTGCTGGAGGATGAGCTGAAGGGTCTTGTCGGCTGGCTGGGGGGCAGATGTAGAAGCAGAGAGTTCGACAGCTTGTGGAGGATCTCAGGAGGCAGCTGGTGGGTGTGGGGTAGCGTTTTCTTGGACAATCCGAGCAATGGTGATGACGGTGATGGGTCTGGTGTCCTTCAATGTTTCTTCATCAATAGAGACTGGGACTCCACGATTCTTGCACAGGATAGTGATGAGGGAAGGGAAGAGTAAGCTTCCTTTTTTCTGGTTGGCACATACTTCGATTTGGTGACTGATGATTCGGCTAACGTTGAGTGGTCTGCCGGATATGAGTGCGTCAACCATTGCTACTCTATCTCGGCTCACTGTCTGCCCATGGGTGGAAGGTAGTAAGCGGGTCTTGAGAAAGTGGTACCACACCTTTGTTGCCGGTACCAGAGAGACCCGATTGATGGTGGTGGAGCCTTGTGGCGATTTGTCCCAGGTGGTGCCTGGAAGGCATACCCGGGTAAGCATTGCATCCCAGTCCTGGTCCTTCAGACCCTGTAGATAGTCCTCGTACTGGTCTTCTTCGTCTGGCAGATTGTAAGCCTTGTTAATGGAGGCTTGGTAGAAATGAACCCTAGTTTCCCGGACTGTCACCCACTTCTCATTGCCTGTTGAGAAGTTTGGGTAGAATTCCCGAACCAGAGGGATAAGGGCAGTTTGCAGGTGTCTTGCAAAATGTTCCTAATCCCTCTATTTGACCACAGTGCCAACATACATTGGCAGTCCCAAATCCTCCATGGCCGTGAAAGTGAAACCCTTCTCTGCGCAGAAATTTCACAGCAGGATCTCCTCATCGTGTCTCTGTTTGCTCACCTCGGAGGTGAACTTCTTCACCTTGCTCACCTTCTGGGCCACCAACTTAATTCTCAGCATGGTTGGTTACGAGGGTTTGGAAGTGGAGGTCTCTGGTACGAAGGAGGTGAGGGAGCTGTAGGGGTTTTAGGAACACGGGAGAGATACTCCAGGGTGAAGGGAGTGGCGAGGAATGTGTTTTCGTGTCTTATGGGCTTCTGCCTTTTTCCTGCCCCCATTTTGCTTTTGACAACAATTTTTGAAAATATTTTTTTTTTGATAGCATAGCAGAGGGGTACCCCTTGATTTAGGGCTGAACGCATTTGCTGCAGCAACTTTTGCAGCAAAAACTGGCTTGCCTAGGATTTTGCTGCAACAGAGGTGGCTTGCCCAAAATCTTGCTTCAGCAGTGCAAAATCTAACTTCCACCTAGTTTTGCTATAGCAAAGCGAGAACTATCCTGCAGATTACTATGTTTCCCCACCTGCTTAACAAACATAAATGCAATTAAATTCTGAAATTAAACTTTCTAAAACTACTAAATTAACCAACAACAGATTTAAACGTGGGTTGCCTCCCATGAGCGCTTGTTTTAGAGCCATCAGCCTGACTTCCTTCCTGTTCATTCCTCTTGCAGATGGATAGTGGTGTGTTGTCTATCCACATCACCTCCCAGATAGTGCTTGACTCTTTGTCCATTTACCCTGAATGTCCTCCCTTCTTCTTCTTCTTCCAATTCAACAGTTCCAAAAGGGAAGACCTTGCTTATGCGAAAAGGACCAGACCAACGAGATTTTAATTTTCCAGGAAACAAGGTCAGCCTGGAGTTGTACAGTAGCTCTCTTTGTCCCACTTCAAACTTCCTTGGTTGTATCTTCTTGTCATGCCATTGCTTTGCTTTCTCCTTGTATAGTTTGGCATTCTCATAAGCCTGACCACGGAATTCATCTAGCTCATTAAGTTGCAGCATCCTTTGTTCACTAACAACTTCCAGATTTCAGTTTAGCTTTTTCACTGCCCAATATGCTCGATGCTCTAACTCTACTGGTAGATGAAAAGCCTTCCCGAACACTAACTTGTATGGTGACATGCATAGTTGTGTCTTGTAGGTTGTTTTATAGGCCCATATGCATCATCCAACCTCGAGGACCAATCCTTCTTCGTGGGGCCTACTGTTTTCTCTAAGATTCTCTTGATCTCTCTGTTGGAAACTTTAGCCTGCCCACTCGATTGTGGGTGATAGGGTGTTGCCACCTTCTGCCTCACTTCATATTTGGAAAGGAGTGCTTTGAACTGCCTATTGCAGAAATGGGTCACTCCATCGCTGATGATGGCTCTCGGGGTTCCAAACCTTGTAAAGATGCTTTTCTTCAGAAATCTGGTCACCACTCTTGCCTCATTAGTTTGAGATGCACTTGCTTCCACTCACTTTGAGACGTAGTCTACGGCTACTAAGATGTATTGATTCCCAAAACTCGAAGAGAATGGGCCCATGAAATCTATTCCCCATACATCAAATAATTCCAACTTTAAGATGTTGTTCAGTGGCATTTCATGTTTGCGAGATATATTCCCTGTCCTCTGACATCGGTTGCATTGCTTTGCAAAAGAGTGGGAGTCCTTGAATAGAGAGGGCCAGCAGAATCCAGCCTACAGTACCTTGTTTGCGATTCTAACTCCTCCAAAATGACCTCCATAAGGAGAAGCATGGCATTGCTGTAAGATTTGCTCCATCTCTTTGCTGGGTATGCATCTCCTTATCATCTAATCAGCATAGTGCTTGTAAAGGTATGGTTCATCTCAGAGAAGTCTTTCATCAAAACAGAAAGTTCTGTCCTTCTCGAGCAAACTGCATAAAGGTTTGGCAACCTTAGAGAAGTCTTTAATGAACCTCCTACAAAATCCTGCATGACCCAGGAAGCTTCGGATGCCCTTGACAGAGGTAGGAGGAGGCAGTTTCTCAATGATTTCCACCTTGGCCTTGTAAACTTCAAGTCCTCTTTGAGAAACTTTATGCCATAGCACAATCCCCTCTTTTACCATAAACTAACACTTTTCCCAGTTCAGTACTAAGTTTGTTTTCTCACACCGTTGTAAGACTTTAGCAAGGTTTTCTAGACATAGGTCAAAAGAGTCCCCGAAGACTGAGAAGTCATCCATGAAAATTTCCACAAACTATTCAGCTATTTTTGTAAAAGTTGCCATCATGCATCGCTGAAACGTTGCTGGAGCATTGCAAAGCCCGAATGGAATTCTTCGAAATGCAAAGGTACCATAAGGACTTGTGAATGTGGTCTTATGCTGATCTTTCGGTGCTATAGCAATCTGGTTGTACCCTGAATACCATCCAGGAAACAATAATACTCTCTTCCCACAAGTCTATCCAGCATTTGATCAATGAATGGCAGGGGAAAATTATCTTTCCTGGTACTCTTGTTCAGTTTCTGATAATCCATGCAAATCCTCTAACCAGTCACCACCTTGGTGGGGATAAGCTCATTGTTTTCATTTTCCACCACGGACATACCCCTTTTCTTAGGAACACATTGGACCGGACTCACCCAGGAGCTGTCTGATATGGGGTAGATAATTCCAGCATTTAGCCACTTAATAATTTCCTTCTTAGCCACCTCCTTCATTATCGGGTTGAGCCTCCGTTGGGGTTCTATAGACCCTCTTTCATTACTTTCCAAGAGGATCTTATGCATGTAAAATGAGGGGCTGATTCCCTTAATATCAGAAAGTGTCCAACCTATGGCCCTCCTGAATTTCTTCAATGTTAGGACCAATTTCTCCTCTTGTTCTTCTGTCAAAAATGCTGAGATCACCATAGTAAGAGTGGTTGTTTCTCCTAAATACGAATACTTAAGGTGTGCTGGCAGATGCTTCATTTCCAAGACTGGTGGTTCCTCCACTGATGCTTTTAGCAGCCTTGATTATGGTGGGGCCATGTATAATGGCTCCCTTATTGGCTCCTGGTTCCTAATACCATGTCTGACATCAATCTAGGCCCATTATTTCTCGTCTTCCCCTTCTGAATTAGAGTTGTCTATCCATGCTACTGGTGGTGGGCCCTTGCAGCATTTTTCTAACTGTTCTAATGCTAATGTGTCTATCATAGACACAACTGCGCATTCCTCTTCTTCACTAGCCAACTTCATGGTTTGGAGTACATTGAATGTAACCTGCTCATCCTGGACTCTCATGGTTAATTCCCTTTTCTGAACATCAATTAATGTCCTACCAGTTGCTAGGAATAGTCTGCCCAAAATAATTAGTACCTTTGCATCGGCTTCATAATCCAGTATTATAAAGTCTACTGGGAAGATGAACTTGTCCACCCTAACCAGTACATCCTCGATCTTGCCTTCTAGATGAGCTATGGATCTGTCTGCAAGTTGCAGTGAGACTGTGGTAGGCCTTGCTTCTCCAATTCCTAGCTTTTTAAATATGGCCATTGGCATGAGGTTGATGCTTGCTCCCAAATCACAAAGTGCCTTGCCAAAATACTGGTTCCCAATAGAACAAGGTATGGTGAAACTGCCTGGATCCTTAAGTTTGGGTGGCAGCTTATTCTGTAGCACAACACTGCATTCTCTTGTGAGAGCAACTGTCTCAAACTCGCCAAATCTTCTCTTCTTGGTCAGGATCTCCTTTATGAACTTTACATATTTAGGCATCTGCTCTAGTGCTTCCACCAGAGGAATGTTAATGTGCAGCTGTTTCAGGACATCTAGGAATCTTCTAAACTGCTAGTCATTCTGCTTTTTCTGGAATCTCTGAGGGAAGGGGGGAGGTAGCTTAGTTTGCTGCATGCCTTGTTGCAGCAAAGTTGTCGAATTTTCCTGTGGCATAGCTGTAGCATTTTCTCCAAAAATGGTTGCTTCCTCGCTTACCTCCTCCTCTTGCTTTTGCTTGTCTCTCTTTTTCTCTGGGGGTACAGTGGTGTCTTTCTGGTCGTGTCCTCTTGCCTTTGGTGCCTCCACCATCTTCCCACTTTTCAAAGCTATAGCCTTGCAGTGCTTTTTCGCTTCTCTCCTAGGGACTTCAGTATTGCTTGGAAGTGTCCCTGGAGTTTTGCTTTTTAGTTCATTAGCAAGCTGTCCCACTTGAGTTTCCAGATTCCGTAATGAGGCTACTTGACTCTGGATTAATGCATCATTCCTTGCCATATATTCCTTCATCAGGGATTCCAGTGAAGTGGTGGTTTCATGAGGCTGCTGTCTTTGCTGATGGAAGCCAAGGGGAGCCTGTGGTCTTTGTGGAGCAAAGTTGCTCCCTTGTCCCGTACCATTGTTGCTCCAGGAAAAATTGGGGTGTTGCCTCCATCCTGGGTTATACGTGTTAGAGTAGGGATTGTTATTGCGATTCATATTTCCCATGTAGCATACTGAATATGGGTTTGAGGGACAAGTTTCAAATTGATGTGGTCCATTACACAAAACAAAAGATGGTCCAATCTCCTTGACTGCATTGGCTGCTTGAGGGCGGTTCACTTGCTGGCTTTTTAAGACATTAACTAGTGAAGCTAGCTGGGCTGTGAGAGAAGTAACTTCACTTACTTCATACATGCCCGCTACTTTCTTTCCCATTGAAACTCTATCCATTGGCCATTGGTAGTTGTTACTGGCCATCCTTTCAAGCAACTCGTGCGCTTCATTATATGTTTTGGATAATAGTGCCCCATTAGCAGCAGCATCCACTATGGTGCGGGTTTGAGCATTAAGGCCATTGTAAAAGGTCTCCATCTGAATGCAGTAAGGGATTCTGTGATGGGGGCATCTCCGTAATAGCTCATTATACCTCTCCCAGGTCTCATACAATGATTCACCTTCCAATTGCTGGAAAGAGGTGATGTCATTTCTCAATCTGGTATTCTTGGTGGACGGGAAGTATTTTAGCAGAAATTTCTCGGCCAAATCGCTCCAGTTAGCCATAGAATCGGGTGGCAGAGAGTTCAACCACGCTCTTGCTCGATTTCTTAATGAGTAAGGGAACATCTTTAGCATGAGCACTTCTTTTGTTACCCCATTCATTTCGAAAGGATCCGTGACTTCCATGAATACTCTTAAGTGAAGAAGAGGGTCCTCTGTAGGCATTCCACTAAACTGGCCTGCAGTCTGCAGCATCTGGAACATTACTGGCTTGAGCTCAAAGTGTAGAGCCTCAATCTATGGTCTCATAATACTCGGGTTCAACCCATTCAGGTTTGGTTAAACATAAGCATTTAAGACCCTATCTCTATCGTCCATGTTGTCTGCACCATTCTAATTAGCCATTCCTGCTTGCGGCTGAGGTCCTAACTGTCTTCTTTTTCTTCTCAAAAGTATTCTTTCTATCTCTGGATCTAGAGGCAGAAGTTCTATGTCAGCCCGGCTCATGCACTGCGTTACCTGTTCAACAAAACACCAAAGTGAATAATAGATGTAACTAAAAACACTTCACATAGTCAAGTAACTAAGAACAATTTTTAAGTTGACACTCCCCGGCAACGGCACTAAAAACTTGTTGAATATCATGCAAAGATGTATGCAGTGTCTGAACGCAAGTGCACGTGTCGTGACCAAGTAATAAAGTAATGAGTGAGTATTGTCCCAAAAGGAGTGAACTAAAACTATTAAAGAGACTTTTTTCGTGTGAAATGCTGTAGCAAAGATAAAATGTCTCAAAAGATAAAATAATGGTGGATCAATTAAATGCAACTATAACTAAGATGAGGGGTACTAGGATGTAAACGAAAATGATAATAGTTAATCTAGGGTTGCTCAGGGTTGCCATGAACTACAGTACTCGTATTTGCTCTAGGGATTGCTGCAGCAATTGCTCTAAGTGCCAAGTCTAGTCTTGAATGGACTCTTCCCAGACTTCCATTCCTTGCAATTCTGAGGTTCAGACACGCATTCCTACTTTAGTCCTCACCCCAAAATTGTGCATGAAGCTCCACTATTAGGGTAATGGGGAACCATATATTCCTATATTGGCTTAATCCCATATATTCAACTATTTTTCCAGCCCCCATTCCCCTCCCAGGTGAATCTTGGCCTAAGCCTTCCTCCACTAACTTCCGTTATCAGGGGAAATTAAAATATAAATACAGTTGAATGTTAAGAAAATGCTGCAGCAAAATGTGTTGTTACTAAAAATGTGCTCAAGTTCATTACAACCCTTATGCAACCCTAGTTGGAAACTAGCCAAGCCTCATGGTTACACTGGTTACAAATATCCCAGAATCACTGGTATACATCCCAAGTGATAAAAAACACAAGTGCAGTCTTTTATAAAAATAGAAGAAAAAGGAAAACACAACAGTGATAAATGGAAATCAGAAATTGCAAACTATCCCGTGCTCTAATGCTTCTATGCAGTCTGTCGCTGTTCTTCTTCCTATTCCCCTCCGATCTCCCTCTTGGCTTTGCTTTTTTCCCTTTGATAATCAGGCCTTGTGGTCCCAGTAAAGTGTCTAGGTTTTCTGACATTCTCCCTGCTCTGCAGCCAGCATCTCTGCTTTCAGCTTTTTCCTCTCCACTTTTATTAGTAGAGGCAGTTCTGCACCAACCCAACCAGCAGCCTATAGTGTTGTCAGCTTGCTGCTTTCTCCTGCTAAGTGGTGGCTGCACCTGTTGTGCAGCTGTGCTCCCTTGCCACCTACGCCAAATAAAACAGAATCAGTGCCTTGCAGGAAAAAGGAGCAGCTTTACTCAATATCACTTGGTTTGCCGCCAAGATTGCCACATATGCACACTACATTGCTACAGCACACAGGGTGGATGATATTGCATCTAAGGGAGTCATCACGTCCAATTAGATCTGGGAATAAGAGTGCTTAATAATCAAAACAGCACAATAAACACACTCGGAAAGCATACAAAAATTGTAGTAAATTGAAGTTATCATCTCCTCTTGAAGGAAGTAGCAAGATTCTTCCATTCCCTTAGCTTTTGTAGTAGCTTAAATAAGAGAAATATGGTATTTTTGAACCCCAAGGATGAAGAGAAAAGATGGATTCAAATAGAGATTAAGCTAACTTATCTTAAGTACTTAGTCCTTTTGACTTCTCCTTCCTCTTCTTTCCTCTCTTCTCCTCTGATTCTCTCCTTTCCTCACCCTACCTTGCTTATGTTTTTTCTCTCCCTCACTTGGATGAAATTATAATGTTATAAGGGTGGGTTTTGTTGAAATAAACTATCAAGTTGTTAACCTCTCATAATCATGGGTTTACTTCATCACAATTAAGGTGCACTTGGTTGTTTCTTTTGGGGGAAAGACAACTCATGTTCTTGTCTTCCTTTCACTTAATCAAGATATGCATAGCAAAAGGAGATTTTGTATTTTGAAAATAATGATAAAATGTTCTTAAGACAAGGGACAAGGTCCCTTTGATTTAGGGATTCAGTTCCCTTTTCTTTTGTCTCACTCAAGTATGATAGGTTTACCTTTCTAGGTGGCAAATTTTTAGCCTTTGAATCTCCTTTGCTTGGCTTAAATTATTTGTGTAGAATAAGTATGTTTTATCATAATGCCGTGTATTATTACCTACTTGTTGAAATTATGATTGTAGCATATAGATGTTTTGTCCTAATGATATGTATTATTATCAACTTCCTAAAATTATGAATGTAGGATATATATATTTTGTCTTAATGCCATGTGACTAATCTTGATTATTATTACACTACTATTTTCTCACATGATTCTTATTTTTTTCCCTCTTGGATTTGGGCTCATTCTTACCCATTTCCTTTACTTTGCTTGAAATTCTATCTTTCGTGGAGGGCTTAGTCACATTTTCATGATTTTTGGGCTATCGGTCCAACTTCTATATCCTAGTGCAAATCTATGTTTTATTTCTTGCTTGGGCTATCCAATTGTCTAAGGGCTTCTTGAACTTGTTGAAGAATTTATGCCGTGGTGGATTGGGCTACAACTTCCCATCAAGCCTGGCAGCTAAGGCTTCCATATTCTTAGATATTTCTTTTAGGGTCTCAACCTGGGTTCTCTTTTATGTCATTTTCCTATGTGCACATTTATATATACAAACATTTTTCATATAATTAGTCACACGACCATAAACTATGTTTACTTTATTTAACAACCCTTAAAACAAAAGAAAATTTCATAATAATTCAACTCTAAATCAATTTAGAATATCCTAGAATTTGTCCAAACACATAGATAATTCACTGAAATATTCCTCTGATACCAAAAATGTAACACCTACTAACTAGCATCTTATTTCATACATCCACATCATAGAATATTCCCCTTGACCCTTTTAGTATTATATTTTTTTTATTTTATTTGTAAATTTTTAGCAATGTCTACCTAGCCCATAAATTCACCCATTCACTTATATTCTTAGTTATCTTTCTTGGATAAGCATACAAGTGCTGCAAGCTATTCGAAACATTTTCAAATTTCATTTCCTTATAGGCAACTAACTAGGCATGATATGCATTAGTTACAACAAAAAGGCTCTCACGCCATAAAAGAAAAGTGTACAGTCCATAACTTATTTTATATCACATTATGAGCTGTGTAAAAGGGACTTGGTACTCAACTAAGCCATCCTACATATATTACACAACCATAAAATATACAATCCATATCCATATTTAGATGAGTCAACTTTGGGACCCCTGTTGCTCACTTCTTGCTGGAGTACTTGGAATGTGATTATGTGAACATAAAAAGATGAGATGACAATCTCAATAGTTAGCAAAATTTTCAGTAAAATAGTGTACATTCCATTCCTTAAAACATCTCAATTAATTCCAATGAAACAAAGGCATTGACCACACATACATACATCAACTTGGTCAAAATAGGGACCCATAACATTTTAGTCTACTTACCCAATGTAGTCCGATACCTGCAAAAGGGTTATGCATCTCCTATTATTAGCTAATACGTGGAGAAATGAGACTTACTTGGCACACTTTGGGAAACCCTTAATTCTTGAGAATACATAAATAACATATCTTTATACCATTATTCATCATAGCATAAAAGGTAGGCAACCAGTGAAATTGATAAATGCAATTTCATAAACATAAAGAGTGTTTTAAGGAAAATCTAGTTACGTCAATTCCAGCACAATCACTTTCTTTCCAAGGCTGCCAATGTTACAACCAGCTACTTAAACTAAAACATATAAGAGATTTTGGTTAATGCATGCATATGGGCACCTAAAATCATAAGTCTCTAGTTTAAGAGTTTATGCTCCCCAAAACAAAACTATGATTCTGTTCAGATTTGGGGTTATTATTAAATATGAAATCAAATGTCTAAAAATTCTAAAATTTTCCATGGAGGTTACTCTACATGTCTATTTTATTTTATGGATCTTGCAGCCCTTAAATATTCCATTCACCCTAAGGAGTACCTCTATAACCCAAAATAATGCAGATTGGTTTTTGTTCCATTTCTATTTTGTTTTCCATTCCTTTGGATGGGTAAAACTTCTTTAAAATTTTTAATATTTTATATGGAGTATCCTAGGTATGTTATATATTCTCCATAAAAATTTCAAGTAAAAAATAATTTTTTTGTTCCCTCAAATAACACACTTTTTATGGCTGTCCCCAGTTCTGGTATGTTCTGACTCACTTCTTGTCCCACAAAATTTCTATATTTTATTATATGCTTTAAAGTGATCATAATTCTCTCAAATTTGGTAGGGTCCTTAATTAGGATCCTTATACATGTCATAAAATTTTCAACCAAAAATACAATATCTAACCCCTTCCATGTTTAGTATTTCCATGAATAGCCTAAGTTGTCTGGTAGATTTTTTTCATCACTGTTTTGATTGCAAATGGCCTATTTGTAAGTTCTCAAAAATCACAAAAATTTCCAAAATTGATTATCAATATTTCAAGATTTTTCTCACCAAATATTAGAGAATTTAAAGGCCATTTACCCAATCAAAGAGTCCAAGAACACAGGGCCTAAACAATTTTAAGTGCAGGAACAATAACTTCCTAGTGCAGAATGTGTGGTGCTTCAGCATGTTTGTTACTTAGATGGAAAAGATTGTTACCTTCCACTAGAGTTCCATGTTTTCAAATTTAAGCTCTTGCATCTCATGCTCAAGAAGCACCCATACAAAACCCAAAATAAGCTCAACTCACTACAAATCAACTTTCCTCAAGAGAGAAAACTCAACTTGTGCAGAAATACTCCTATGGCTCTCAAATTTTTGCTTGCTTCTCCTCTTGGTTTCCCTTGCAAACTCAACTACATTTTTGGACAAAATACAAGGTGAGCAAGGCTTCAAATTCCCGCACTCATTTGCTCTCAATTTTTCTGGTTGCTCTCTCTCTCCCCCCTTGGCTCTCAATTTTTTTAGTTGCTCTCTCTCCATGGCTCTCAAAGTTTTCTGGCTGCTTTCTTCCCCTTGCTAAAAGTTTTATTTTTCTGGCTATTCCCTCTCCCGTTTGGGCACTGATTACATAGGGTAAGGCATGTGATTTCTGCTGCCCCATTACTTAAGCACATGATTGTGTTGGCTGCTCACTCTCCCACTCAAGAGGTGTAATATTCCGTAATTTTAAAATAATAATGTTTTGCTATAAACAAATATATTTTTATTTTAAATAATTATTTTTTGTTGAAAGCAAATATACTTTTAATTAAAATGATTTTTTTTTCTTAAAATAATTATATTGGCCTCTAATAAATTTTTGTTTTATTTTTAGAAATACTCTTTCTTTTATTATGCATAAAGATATTTTATTTTGTGATTTATGTTATTAACATTTTTATCAAGAAAAGTCATGATTTAAGAGTGTAACTAAAGTTTTGTAAGAATATAAACTTTTTAGAAATTTTTAGGATACTTGAGGATGAAAAGTAATATTATTATGTATATATATATAAGTAATAATAAATTTCCACTATTCAATAATTAAATAATAAAAAAGAAAGAAAAAGGGGGGAGATACAAGAAATCTGCGAAATCTCCGTAAATTGAATGAATAGTGATGAATAGTATCTTCTCTCTCCTTATTTTTTCTCTCTAGATTTGGAGTATTTTTGAGCCTCTAATTTCAAAATTAAAGGTACCACTGGATTCAAGATGAAGAGTACTACGATATTGGCAGAATGATTTTTTAAATCAGCCGCAGAATCGCCGTAGATCAGATGCAACGACTGGTTATATATATATATATATATATATATATATATATATATAGCTAACGATAACACATTCCAAGCAGGAAACCATACACAAAAAATATAAGCAACTAATATTCGATCATCATGATATCCAAAACTACATCAGAGATTAATATTTATACATAAGCGACACTGAGTCACATAACTACATCAACTTAACATTGAACCCTATACCGCACATCTCCCCTAAGTGTAAAGGGTGGAGGAGGTGGTGCTGGCATTTAGATCTGTACAAGGTATCACCGTCCATCGGATCTCTATGATCAAGTGCACGGAAGCAGCTAGCACATCGTTTGCTTTTATCTGAACATAACACCAACAATAACGAGAATGAAAGTTCCCAATAGGTTTAACATTAAAAGCATCATAGAGTAAATAAGAAAATCACAGTGTTATGTTCAGCTGTATAAACTACAAAAAACCTTTTCTCTTTGTATATGATAAAATAACAAGAATGTATAGCATGCTTTCATGTTTGATAGACAGGTTATGCATCAATATCAAGCATGTATAATAACCAGGTTATACTTCAATATTATGATTGTATCTATATATCTTTACAGTGCTTTCAGGCAGGGTGGCTGATCGTCTGTAGTCACAAGGTCAACAAACAGTGACTAAACGTCTATAGCCACATCTTAACACTCAGTGACTAATCGTCTATAGGCACATCTCCACACTCAGTGACTAATCGTCTGTAGCCACATCTCAACCATATACATTAATATGATATAACCATGTATGCATCAAACAACTCACCTTTATCATCATGCTTGCCATCTACAATCAACTTCGTCTCTTCATACAATCACTATGTAATAACCCCTCTATCATCATATAATCATATTCTTTAATCATCATGACCATCACAATAGGATTATGCATTAATCAAGCACATCACTAATATCATGCATAATATCATCACCACATCATTTAACAAATATGTATTAATACACTTACCAACAATGCATACTTTATATCATGTAATCTTCATGCATTGATATACTAGCATAGGCATCAAATCAACATACATTTCATCCATACATTACACATATATCACATATGTAATTCACTTATATATATCTCATAATAAAAGGAAGTGATTAATACTACAATGCATCATACATATATCTCATATACAATTCACTTACAAATAGCTCATCAATACATAACAAATTCACTTGCATAGGTCTCATTAATATATATTTTTATCCATACATCTCATCAATATGCAATATGTGATTTAATTTCTCATAATGAGAGGATTGAATTCACACTACAATGCATCATTAAAAAGGTATTTATTTGTATTTTAGTTCCCATTAACATCATCCATTCATTGGAGTCCATTTAGAGCCTTCAAAATGCAAAACAGTGCAATTCTAGCCTCAAAAATGGCCGTCCTTCCAGTTGTGCAAACCATGCTGAAAAATCACAAACCAGCTCGAAGCACAGCCTGGCCGTGTCACCAAGCACTGCCGTGCTTTGTGTTTTCTTGTATTCCAGATTTTCATCCAGCCAGACATTCTATCACTAAAAAGATCATGCCTCCATAATTTTAATCCTGATTAAGGTGATTTCGATGTCTATGGAAAGCTAAACAAATTATCTACAACTTTTATTTTTACCACTTTAACAAATTAGAAACATAAATAGGTGAAAAAGGTGTTCGAAAACAGCTTCGTGATTTTGTGTGTTAGATTTGACCTTTCTTCACTCATCAGGGGATATCTCTTTCATTTTAAATCAGATTAAGTTTATTCTGGAGGCATTAGAAAGATAAGAAACAGGGATACAAATATATGTTGAACATATTTCTAGATTCAACATAAATCATAACCAACAGAGCCAACCATTCAGAGCATCGATTTTCAATTTTTTCAAGCCAATTTCAACAAACACATGTATGATCTATGCATCCAACTCTCACTTTTCATGGCTAAACATAAATATCCATCATGTATCATCAAAATATGATATTTTCAACAATTATAAATCATTCAAAATACATGAAATTCCATGGAAAGATTAATTTTAAACCTACCAAACCCAAAGATTCTAACCCTCCTTAGATTTCCTCCTCTTGATCCCCTCTCTCTCTTTCCTTTCCCTACAAATTCCTTATATATTCACCTTTGTGCCTTTCTCTCTCCCCTCTCTCTCTTCTTTTCCTTTCTCTCCTTCTCTCAGTCTATCTCTCTTCTCTTCTTTTCCTTGGCTGCTACCTCCCTTCTCCCTTGATCTTTTTCTCCTTTTGGTCTACTTCTTCTCCAAGCCAAGACTTTCTCTCCAAGTCAAGGCTTCATCTCTAAGTCAAGGATAAGATTTTTTATTCCAAATCTTTTCCGACAAGCTTAGTTGACTTCTCCTCCAAGTCAAGGGAAAAGATTATTTAATTCCAAACTTCTCCAACAAGACAACCCTTCCCTAACTAATGAACCACAAAAGCTTAACAATAATAAGATTGCCACTCCATTACATTCCAACTAGACCCTTTATTAAGGTCTTGTTTGGCTTCCTCAAATTCTCCAAATTATTTAATTCCACTTTATCCTTTTTCTAAGGTTTCATTGATGTTCCATTTCATTCTCTTTCATTCCCTTCACCTTTGAAAATTATTTTCCATTTATTAAAATCTGGGATATTACATCAGAAGTAGAAAATCTTAGAAAAAGGTAAACTTTATGGTTTGAAAATTTGTAGAAAATCTGGGATATTACAACTCCTATTTATGGTCCTCAAATTGAAAATCTAACATCGTAGATGGATTCAGGAGATAGATAAACTTTATGGTTTGAAAATTTTCAACGATCTGACAATTTTTTGTTCGTCGTGAACAATAAATCCAACCAGCATGAATAGTGATTTTCGATAATGAATAGTAATTTTGACCATGAATAGTGCCCCATCAGTTGACCAGTGTTGACCAAGCTCTCGAAAGCCAATTTTTGCAATTTTAGAGTCATTTTCTAGATTTTTGGACCCTATGGATTTTTTTTAGGTCAATTTGATCGGATTTGACTAAAAAAAATACATTTGGGGTTGTCCAACCTGGAGCCCTAACTTGTGAGTAGAAAATTATTTATATGACTAACCCCATGCTCTTCTTGAACTTAAAATGTATAATTGGTTCTGTTTACAAATTATTTATACTATCATAAGTTTTTGAAATGTGTTAAAATATCTGTTTTACTTATGAATTGGCACATAGTTCAAGAAGAGTATGGTTTTACAAATAGATTTTGAAACTCATTGTATATGTGGTTCTAAATGTATTTATCATTATTTAGTAAAGTGAATATTATGTACATGAGGCATTGATTTGTAAAGCTATAAAGTTACTAATTATGATTGAATGACAAGCATAAAACTTATGGCAAGTTGCTTGATAATTATACATTGCATTTGATGAATATGCATATATATATATATATATATATGTATGGATGAATATTGACGGGTTGTATGGCTTGTGACGGTACCGAGTAGAGGACGCCCTATTAGCCTGAGTAAGCCAAGGGAGGGTTGCTCGAACCGGAAGATAGTGGTAATGTGAGGAGGCAGATAGGTGATGAACTCACATTTGTTGATCACTTATTGTGACTGTAGATGATTGGTCATTATGCGTATAGCAAATGAGTGAATTGAGTGTATTGAGAGTTGTAACATGCTTGTGTATTATGTAAAAAGAGTAAATTTTTAGTGCATATATAGTATGTTAATTATGCATCAACAAAAGTTATGATTTCATCTCAAAAGCTTAATATTTTATTGTAACTTATATAGTACATAACATCATCCCTTGTTGTGTGCTTGGGAATATTTGATGATTCTGATATGGGATCCTCCAAATGTTGTCATATGAAATTTTTTAATGCATAATAACATTTGTTTAATGATCATACCATACTGAATATGGTTTTGGATATTTGAATATCCTTTGATTTGAGAATATTTGAAATACAGGTCCCATATGAATTTACTTCTGAACTGTATTTTCTATGTGACAAATTTTAAAATATGAGTACATTGATATGTTGACCTAAGAGGTCATAGAAGGTATTATATGCTCACTGAGTTGTCAAACTCACTGCATGATATTTCAACATTTTTTAGATAAGAATACAGAGTCTGATCCTACAGATAGGTGATCAATTAGGTGACATATTCTTTGGGTGAGTCTACGTTGTTTCCAAGGCTCACAGTTTTTGAATTATACTGTGTTTGTATTCTAGAGTGTGCTCTGAATGCCACAGGCAAGATTCCTGCTTCTGTAGTTACTTTGGTATTTATAACTTGGTCTATATAATGTGTATAAATGAGAGAGCTTATATGTATCTATTTCCATGAAAAAGTATAGTGTTATGCATATTAAGGTAAATATCTAATTGCGGAGAAAAAAAATACTTGTTTTCACGTGTTTGTAAATTAGGGGCGTTACAAGTTGGTATCAGAGGGATTCTATAGGGTTTCAATTTCCTTTTTATTCTAAGTTGTTAAATTTCCTAGTATAAAGTTAATCGAATATTGTGACATCTTAAGAGGTATCTATAGGTCAATTACTGCTTGAAAGTAAAAGAGATAGACGTGCTAGAGAATTTGAAGAATTAAAACATATGTCTAATATGACCGTTTCTAAATGTGATATCTGTTGTACTCAGTTGTTTAGATAGGGTAGATTTTGATGTGATATTGGGAATGGAGACTATATATTAAAACAAGTTACAAGTTTTAAATATCTTGGGTCCATTATACAAAATGACGGTGAAGTAAAGGAGGACGTAAACCACAGGATTCAAGCTGGATGGATGAAATGGAGGAAAGCTTCGAGTGTCATTTGTGATAAAAAAAGTGCCGCTCAAAATTAAAGGAAAATTCTACCGTACGGCTATAAGACCTGCTATATTGTATGGTACGGAATGTTGGGCGGTTAAAAGACAACATGAAGATAAACTCAACGTTGCAGAGATGAGAATGTTGCGTTGGATGTGTGGACACACCAGAAGAGATATGATTAGAAATGAGTGCATTAGAGAGAAAGTTGGGATAGCACCTATTGTGGAGAAGATGGTTGAAACTCGCTTAAGGTGGTTTGGCCATGTGTGGAGAAGACCTGCAGTAGCCCTAGTGAGAAGAGTTGATCGGATGGAGAATAGTCCAATAATTAGAGGTAGAGGGAGGCCAAAGAAAACAATAAGTGAAACTATTAAAAATGATTTAATAGTTAATAACTTATCTTTTGATCTCATCCATGATAGGCCACTATGGCGCCGTTTGATCCATGTAGCCAATCCCACCTAGTGGGAAAAGGCTTAGTTGTTGTTGTTGTTGTTGTTGTATTGGGAATGGATCGGTTGACATCATGCCATACCATTTTGGACTATCACCTTAATGTGATCAAATTCAATATTTCTGGAGAATCTTATTTCTTTATATAAGGAGACCGTAGTGAAGTACCTAGTGATTTAATTTTAGCTTTAACAGTCCATAAGTTATTAGAAAAGGGTGTCAATGATATTTGGCAGTGATGAAAGATGTTAATATAAAGTATACTAGTGTAATTCAAGCTCCAGTGGTTAGGAAATTTCTTGATGTGTTCTCTGAGGAATTGTTAGGATTACCCTAAAACATAAAATAGAATTTGGTATTGATTTACTTCCTGGAATCTAAATAGTATATATATATCCCTATATAGAATGATATCGACTAAACTTAAAGAACTAAAAAAAATAGTTACAAGACTTGTTAGATAAGGGATTTATACGTCCTAGTATTCTCCTTGAGATGCTCTAGTCATATTTGTGAAAAAGAAGGATGGATCACTGCAGTTATGCATATATTATAAATAGTTAAATAAAGTGATAGTAAGTAATAAATACCCATTATCTCGTATAGATAATCTGTTTGACTAGCTACAGGGTGCTCAATATTTTTTTAAAAAAATTGATTTGAAATCTAAATATCATCAATTAAGGATAAAGGAAGAGGATATTATAAAAACTGTTTTCAAGACTCAGTATGAGCACTATGAGTTCTTAGTGATATCATTTAGTTTGAGAAAAGCCCCAGCTACATTTACGGATTTTATCAATATAGTACTTAATCCATTCTTTGATCAAATTGTAAATTTATTTATTGACGATATATTAATATGTTCCAAGAGTTCAGATGATCATAAGCAACTTTGAAGATAATTTTACAAACTCTAAGATAAAAGTGGTACAACAATGGTATCTAATTAGACCCTAAGAAAGTAAAAGTGGTACAACAATGGCTACATTATACTACAATTAAATATGAAGATCCAAGTCCAATTTGTGCTTCCTGCTGTTGTCTGTTGTCCAATCTATTTGAGCCATAGTTAGATTGGGTACATGAACAAATGCTTGTAAAGCATCAATCAACTCCTTAACATTTGAAGTCAAGAGAAGAATTTGTTGTGTTCAGTGTGAGATAAACCTTTGTTCCACAGCTTGATCAAGAAAAGACAACAGACCATCAAAGTTGTTGACATTTAATAAACCTATCGGTTTATGATGCATATTCAGTTGTGGCCAGGAGATTATTTGGAAAATCTCTTCTAAAGTACTAAAATCCCCTGGTAAGGCAATGAAGGCATTAGCATTGCTCATTGTTCTAGCCATGCGCTTATGCATGGAATTTACACTAAATTATTCCCCAATTGTCTTTCCTATGATGTTAAGTGTATCTAGAGCTATGGGAATAATACTTAAAACTTGGCATCCTCCTATATGTGCAGCTGTAGACACACACCCCATTAAGCTACAGTTACCTACACCATAGACTAAATGAATTTTTCTTCTGGCCAGCACGATACTTAAGTTTTGTGCAACTTTCACATACTCTCCATCTTTTCTATGACTATTAGAACCACAAAAGACACAAATATTTCAAAAATGACGAAATGCGGTTCCCTCCATAACTGCACTCACCCTAACTTTGAGTATGAAGGTAAAGATACTAATATGTGCATTTATAAAACTCAAAGAAGGGCATGCTTATGATAGCTATGCGAATATACCAGACATAATTAGAACTGCTATATGAGTGATTAGTGGATATCAGCTAAATTAAACTTGAAATTTTTTAAAAAAATGACGGCACACATGCATATGTACAGTAGTTATGATTGTGGCTCATATTAAGCAAATAAAGAGAATAAGATTAAGATATCACCAGAAATTTTTCTTTTTCTTATTGGCCTTGATGAAGCATTGATGTCTTGATTCTTGTAGGAAAGTTGTAGGTGATAGGCGTCATTGTTAAAAAGAGAGAGTGAAAATGCAAACTAGTTAATTGTTGAAGAGGGACAATCAAATAATTTATCTTGTATTCCCAATGTTTTTTCCAGTTGATTATCAATATTATTAAGTCGATCAGTTATTTTGAGAATTTTTAATTTGGACTGGTTTATTTTATAGTTGATTGATTATATCTGTTTTGAAGCAACCAACTGTATCTTACTAGTTAACTACGTGCTCTTTGTTTTTCATAAACTTTTATAAGCTCAGAAATGCTTATTTTCCATGTGATATTTTTCCACCGAATAATAGTAGCTTTGAATTAAATTTTGTCACATATATTCAAAACTTGCGGCCACCGATTCTTGCTGAATATAGCAGCTAGATTTTGTTTATAGCTTTTCAAGAATTACAACCGTCGATTTTAATTTTCTTTCAATGTTTTGTCCAAACTTTTGACTTTCTATTTTGGCACTGTTCTTTATTATGCTTTCCATCTGTTCTGCTGCATTGTCCCTTATTAATATTTGGTACTAAATGTAAGGTTCTTTTTCCTTATTATAAGGAGGGTTAAATTTTTTTTTGAAACTCAGTTATTATGGTCTCCAATTGGTTAGTACGTTAATGTAATGAGAATTTTGAAATGATTTATCTAACAAAGAATGTATTTGAAGAAAAAAAATCTTTATATCAAGTATGTATAACTGTGTAAGTTGGCAAATTATGTGTAAATTAGAAAGAATAAGGAGTTTACAGTATATACTGATTGAGTATTAAGGTATGAAGAACACCTAAGTTTATCTAATGTAGTTAAGTAAGGAAAGGAGAATATTTTGAGAACCATGTCCAAAAATAATGTAAAGTGATCAAGGTATTTGTGTTAAGGGTTATACTATGCTAAGTTGAGTCTAGTATATTGGATGTGAATTATGTTGAGATTGGAAATTCACGTGTGAATAATTGTTGAGAAATGAGATTTTAGAAGAAGCCATAGATTATGAATATGATAACCTTAAGGCAATAAGGATATACTAAGATATGAAAGAATTGTACTAGTATAATGGTAAAAAGAAGATAAAGGGATTTTTCTTTTCGTTGTTTGGTGTGTTAGCAAGTAAGAATTGAAAATATTATTTTAGGAGAGCTATTCAAGAAGCCTAAGGATCTTTGTTAGATTATAGTATAGCTGATAGTAAATCTAAATGATATGTTTACACATTAGAAGTTATGCTTCAGGTATCTTTATATACTTTTGGTGAAAGTTGGGATAATTATTTGTCTTTAGTTGAACTTACCCATATTAGTAGATATCGGGCCAATATACAAATAGAACCATTTGAGGTTTTACATGAAATATCTTAGGTCTCTTAATAGATGAGTGAGTTGAGTAAAGTTAAGATTTTGGAATTTAATTTAGAATAACATACAATAGATAGAATATGACTAACCTAAATTGATGATGCTATTTTGGAGAGCATGCTTCAAGCATATCTTCAAGTTTGGTGAGAGAGTTTTTAGCAAAATTTACCTATAATACAGTGATAGTGGATGACTTAAAACCCTATGTAAGAGATGTTACTAAATTTTTGTTAAATGAGTCAGTGGGGTCAAACTTATTGTAAGATGTCGTTGATAAAGTAACATTGATTAGAAAAAGAATACAAGCAACTCAATATAAGCCAAAAGTCTATAAGGACCATGAAAGTTAAGCACTAGAAATTATCAGCTGGTGACCAAATATTTTGAAAGAATCACCCATGGAAGATATAATGAGGTTTGGAGGAAGGAAAAGTTAAGCTATAGTATATAGACTCTTTTGGAATCTTGAACAAATTGGACATAGTAGTATATCACTTAGCCTTGCCATTAGGCTTAAGTGATGTTGATAAAGTCTTTCTTCTAACAATGCTAAAGAAGTACCTATTAGATTCTTCTCATGTTATCTAATTCCAAGAAATTCAATTGAACAAAAATTTGACTTAATTATGAAGAAAAACCAATGTCTATTGTTGATTGACAAGTGAATAACTTATGGTTGAAGGAAATTCCTATGGTTAAGGTTATATGGAAAAATCATTCAAGTGAAGAGACTTCTTAAGAAGTAAAGATGATATACAAAAGAGATATCCCCAATTGTTTAAGTAATGAAGTTAATAACTATAATTTATGCCTTGACTTCATTCCTTACTTGTGATAGGATGGTTTAAAATTTAAGGATCAAATTTCTTAAGAGGAGAAGAATGTAATATCCTGTAATTTTTTAAATAATAATGTTTTGATATAAACAAATATACTTTTATTTAAAATATTTTTTATGCTTAAAATAATTATATTTGCCTCTAATAAATTTTTGTTTTATTTTTAGAAATACTCTTTCTTTTATTATGCATAAACATATTTTATTTTGTGATTTATGTTATTAACATTTTTATCAAGAAAAGTCATTTTTTAAGAGTGCAACTAAAGTTTTGTAAGAATATAAATTTTTCAAAATTTTTTGGATACTTAAGGATGAAAAATAATATTAATATGTATATATATATATATATATATAAATAATAATAAATTTCAACTATTCAATAATAAACATAATAAAAAAGAAAGAAAAATGAGGGGGGAAATGCAAGAAATCTCTATAAACCGAATGGATAGTGATAAATAGTACTTTCTCTCTCCTTATTTTCTCTCTCTAGATTTGAATTACTTTTCAGTCTCCTATTTCAAAACTAAGGGAACCATTGGGATTCAGGACGAAGAGTATTACGATATTGACCGAATGATTTTTCAAACCAGCTGCAAAATCGTCGTAGATCGGAAGTAGAAAATCTTAGAAAAAAGTAAACTCTGAAACTTCTATTTAGAGTCTTCAAATTGAAAATCTAACACCGTAGATGGATTCAGGAGATAGATAAACTTTAGGATATACAAATTTTCAACCATTTGACAACTTTTTGTGCGTCGTGAACAGTAAATTTGACTGACATGAATAGTAATTTCTAGCGATGAATAGTAATTCTGACCATGAATAGTCCCCCGTTAGTTGACTAGTGTTGACCAAGCTCCCAGAGGCCAAATTTTGTGATTCCTGAGTCATTTCCTATGTTTTTGGACCCTTTGAATTCGTTTTTGAGATCCATTTGATCAGATTTGACTTAGAAAAATACATTTGGGGTTGTCCAACCTGGAGCCCTAACCTTTGAGTAGATAATTATTTCTATGACTTATCTTATGCTCTTCTTGAACTTAAAATGTATAATTAGTTATTTTTACAAATTATTTATACTATCATAAGTTTTTGAAATGTGTTAAAATATTTGTTTTACTTACGAACTGGCATATAGTTCAAGAAGAGTATGGTTTCACAAATAGATTTTGAAACTCATTGAATATGTGGTTCTAAATATATTTATCATTATTTGGTAAAGTGAATATTATGCGTATGAGGTATTGATTTGTAAAGCTATAAAGTTGCTAATTATGATTGAATGGAAAGCATAAAGATCATGTCGAGTTGCTTGATAATTATACATTGCATTTGATGAATATATATATATATATATATATATATATATATATATATATATATATATTTATATGTATGGATGAATATCGACAGGTTGTATGGCTTGTGACGGTACCGAACAAGGGACACTCTATTACTAAGTGAGTTAAGGGAGGGTTGCTCCAACCGGGTGACAGTGGTAATATGAGGAGGCAGAAAGTGATGAACTCATATTCGTCGATCACTTATTGTGACTACAGTCGATTGGTCACTATGCGTATAACAAATGAATGATCGATCGACTATAGTCACATATGTATATTGAGAGTTGTAACATGCTTAAGCATTATGTAAAAAGAGTAGATTTTCAGTGCATATATAGTATGTTAATTATGCATCAACAAAAGTTATGATTTTATTTCAAAAGCTTAATATTTTACTGTAACTTATACAACTGATCATAATATCATCCCTTACTGTGTGCTTGGGAATATTTGATGGTTCTGATATGGGATCCTCCTAATGTTTTCATGTGAAATATTTTAATGCATAACAACATTTGTTTAATGATCATACCGTGCTGAATATGGTTTTGGATATCTTAATATCCTTTGATTTGAGAATATTTGAAATACGGGTCCTATATGAATGTACTTCTGAACTGTATTTTCTATGTGACAAATTTAAAAATATGAATACATTCATATGCTGACCTAAGAGGTCATAGGAGGTATTATCTGCTCATTGAGTTGTCAAAGTCACTACATGATATTTCCACATTTTTTAAATAAGAATACAGAGTCTAATCTTGCAGATAGGTGATCAGTTAGGTGACATATTCTTTGGGTGAGTCTACGTTGTTTCCAAGGTTCACAATTTTTGAATTATACTATGTTTGTATTCTAGAGTGTGCTTTGAACGCCACAGGTAGGATTCTTGCTTCTATTGTTACTTTGGTATTTATAACTTGGTATGTATAATGTGTATACATGACAAAACCTATATGTATCTATTTTCATGACAAATTATAGTGTTATGTATATTAAGGTAAATATCTGATTGTAGAGAAAAAATCATTTTTTACATGTGTCTGTAAATTGAGGGCGTTACAAGCGAAATAGAGGTGGTTGGTTTCTGCAAGGATTCTTTGGCTTTCTAAAGAGAATGGTGTGAGATGTTGCTATACCTCCACTAAGTCTACTGCCCCACTACTATGTGAATGATTATGTTGGCTACAAGGTGTTGTTTCTTTGGTTAAATGTGTATAAATTTTTTTATGGCTATGTGGTAGGATTTCCTTGCTGAAAGGTGGCAATTTCTTGGCTGATTTTGGCTGAAGTTTTTGTGGTTATGTGGCATGCTTTGGTAGGTGCAAGGTGGTTGCAATTTTTGTAGGAAATGTAGCATGCTATGTGGCTACAACTCTGTGGGCAATGTGGCATGCTTTGGTAGGTGCAAGGTTGTTGCAATTTTGTGGGCAATGTGGCATGCTATATGGCTATAACTTTGTGGTAAATGTGGCATGCTTTGGTAGGTGCAAGGTGGCTACAATTTTGTAGGCAATGTGGCATGCTATGTGGCTGTAACTTTGTGGGCAATGTGGCATGCTTTGATAGGTGCAAGGTGGCTGCAATTTTGTGGCCAATATGGCATGCTATGTGGCTACAACTTTGTTGTGCTACTTGGTAGCTCCTTAGTTTTTATATTGCCTTAATTTTCTACTAATCCTAGATTAGTAATGTCTTTAAAATGTATTTGTATCATCTCTCTATCTATTATGATCCTAAGAATTTTATTTATATGATTCATGATTAACTATATGTCCACTATTTTATAAATACCTTATTGTCACATAACTATACATTTTAATTCTTTGTCATATGTATTTTCTACTTATTCTTAGATTTATCTAGCTTTATTAGAGACTTAGAATGTTACATGCATCATACTCTCTAATCATCATCATCACCTACACGATAAGGTTATGCATCCACCAAGTACATTACTAACATCATGCTTGTCATCATTACTGCATCATTTAACAAATATTTATTAATTCCTAATGTATATCAAACTTGTTATCACAAGAAGTAGTGAAAACTAGTATTATATCACAAAGATTATATTGAATTCTTCTTCAATTTGGTTTCTAAAATTATCATCTAGTTAATAGGGTTCATTTAATGCCATTTGGAGCTAAAATAGGACAAAAATAGCTCCAAGCACGGCCTAGCCTTGCCTTAGAACACGCCCGTGCTTGAGGTTGTGTCAAACATGCTCTTTAATAGCCCAAAACATGGCCTAGCCGTGCCATGAAACATGGTCATGTTTCGCGTTGTTGTCTCGCGACCAACCTGACATTCCATCATTATTCAAGCCATAACTCCTTCATTTGTACTCCAATTAAAGTGATTTTGGTCTTTATGGAAATCTAAGTCAGTTATCTAGAACTTTTATGTTTACCACTTTAACAAATTACAACCATAATTAAGTCTAAAAGTATCCTAAAATCAACATCATGATTTTGCACGTTAGATCTGACCTGTCTTCACTCATTAGGGTATAAATCTCTCATATAAGATCCAATTGAAGTTATTCTAGAGGGATTTTAACGATAAGACATAGGGCTACAACTTTTATGTTGAAAACATCTTTTAATTCGACATAAAACATGACTCCTCGAACCATCTATTCAAAGCATCAAATTTCAACCATTCAAAGCCAAATTTTAGCACAAAACATGTATAACATATGCATTCAAACCTTCACTCTACATGGATAATCCCAAATATGCATCATGCATCATCAATATATGATATTTGAAAGTCTTTAGATCTTCCAAAAGACATAGAATTTCAAAGAAAATTAAAGTTATACCTACCTAACTCTACTTATCCTATTTGTTAACAAGCAACCCCCCTTTGTTTCCTTTGCCTTGGCTCTACTTAGATCTTCTTCTTCCAACACAAAACCTATATAACCACCATTAAAACCACCTTTTAGGAGCTTATAATGAAGATGAGTAATGATTTAAGGGCTGATCCATAGAGAAATCATCTTGGATCTTCATTCTTATTGCCTTTCTCTCTCTCTCTCTCTCTCATTCTTCCTTCTTCTTCTTCTCTTTTTGGCTGCGTATATTTCTGCTCCCTCTCCCTTTTTGGTCGACCACCTTATGCCTTATCCCAAAGATATTAATAAAATATTATATCTTCTAGAAGGTCAAACCCTTTTGCAACTATATCCCCAAACTGAAAAATATTTACAAGTTTGCCACTCCATTAGATTGTGACTAACCCCTTGACTAAGGCCTTGTTTGGCTTCCTCAAATGGTTTAATTCCTCTTTTAATAAGATGCTAATGGATTTTTAGGTCACATTGAAAACATATCTCTAGCTCATTTCTTGATGTTCGATTCTAGCCCCAAGGAATTAGGGAAATTACAATTTCACTCCTTCTAGATTTCCTTTTCTCCATTTGGTTACTTCATAATTTTCTAGGGTTTCTTCAATATTCCATTTCATTCTATTTCATTCCCTTCACCATCTAAAATTATTTTCTATTTAATAAAATTGGGGATGTTACAACACTAGCTTGAATGGTAATTGACATAAGTAGGACACTGTGGCTTATTCTGTTGAATTATCGTCGGCCCCAATTAACTGTTCTGTCTAACACCATTATAGTTTGCCTTTTATTTATCAATTCCAATGGATATCAAACTAGAAGTTCTTGACTTTATTTGTAACTTTTTCTACTGGCCTTGCATTTTGGATCCCTACCATGTGAGGTCATTATACTCTTTAAACCATTATTCCTATCTTTCTTTTCTTTTATCCTTCTATCTCAACTAATTTTCTAGTCTTAATCGTCCTGGCATAATTCATAGCTAAAGCATCACTTGGAAACTATTTCATTTATAGGGCCACTAATTTGAACAATGGTCAAACTAACAGTTGTGGATCCTCAACTAGAGTGTTAAACCATGCTGAAGCCACCCCAAACAATTGAAAAGCCACTAACTCTATAAACCTCTTATCTAAACACCATAAAGCTCTATAAATCTTCTCCACAACATCTATAAATTATTTTGGATGCTTGTCGCTAGATAATCCCATAAAAGTAGGTGTCTTAATTTCAAAATTTGTGTCAAATATTCTTTCACACCAATAGACATACTAACTTGTTCCACTAGTTCCACTGAGGCTTAAGCTACAATAACTTCCTCTGTCTATTAGGGTTCCTTTTGGCCTTGTCCTACTATCAATCTGATTAAATTCTCAATCTTCCTTTGCATTCCTTGCATGGTAGCCACCACATCATCCATAGCCCTTTCCTAAGGATGAGAGGGTACTGTCCTAGCCTCTGGAGCTTAAATTAAATCATCACTTTTTTCATTATATCTAGATGTTTTTGTAAACCTAACACCTAAACCACTTTCCCCAACCCAAGAACTGGACTGACTTCTATGATGATCCCTTGAAATTGGAACTACAAATTGAGAAGATTCTTTAGTTGTCTGCTCACATCCCATAGAATTTCTAACGACTGATCTAGTTCTGGGCTACATTTTACAATATTCAAAACAAAAGACATGTCTCAAAAACCCATTAACATTTTTGACATGACACATAAAAAGAAGCTAACTTAGAATATAAAGGAAAAATAATGTCTTATCGAATCTTCTAGCTCCTTGAGTATAAATATATTCGATTTATATCTATACTCAAGGTCTTACTAAAAAATCTTTAGCTCCATGAAGATAGGGATACCTAAAGCTCTAATACCAAATTTGTCATGATCCCCATATGAGAGGCACGTGACTGGTATAAGAAAGGGGTTAATTGCAACCCCTAAACCTCATATCCAAACCCAAAAGTAAAAAAATCCTCACAATCATGCAATGGGTGCAAGAGTATCTCCATGCATAAACATATATAATGTAACATACTCATTTTTACATAATAGGAAGTATGTGAACATTTTATAAAAGAGTGAAAAAAGGAGGAATATGGTAAAAAGAGAAGTTATGGAAATTTTTGGAGACAAGTTAAAGGAAATGTATCATTAAATTTTAAAATCAAAGGCATAAGTACTATAATTACCATAAATAATTAGGAAAAATTAGCAATAATTATGTGATGGAATAAAATGTTAGGTGAGGAGAAATATTGAGGGAGAAATAGTTTGAAAAAACAAATATATAAGCCTTGTATCTTGAAAGAAAACAAAGTAGCATAAAGAGAAATTTTTAAGTATGGAATATTTAAAAGGAAATTATGCTAGGAAACTTACCTTAATTAAAAGCTTAAGCCTTATTGATTCCTATGTTAGTGAAAAATTGAAGAAGAATGGGAATTTGATTTATCTAAACAAAGCCGTAGGAATATTCTTAGGGGTACCTCATGTAAGACACTTCATGCTAATTAATCATACTTTTTTAAGGATCAATGTACACCTCATTAAACCTTTAAGGAGAAAAAATTATGGCTATGTTTTGGCTAGTAGAGGGGAAGGAAAATAACAACCTTGGCATAAGAAGGAAAGGAGGAAGAAGAAGAGAAAAAGGTAGAGGGAGTGAAGGAGAAGTAAGGTTTCAAGGTAAGGTATGGCCTCTCAACCTTAATCTTTTTATTTCCTTCCACTTTTAGGACTTCAATCTCATATCCCATACCTTAAAACTTGCAGGAATAGTTAGAGTAGAAGGAAGAAAATTACGCCACCTTCAAGGAAGGAACAAGATTAGTTGTAGCAAGTGTAGAAGACATACTAGGTACATTTAACAACAATTTTATTTGGAAAAAGATGAAATTTACATGATTTAAGTGGGGTCTTAACCCTATAACTTTCAAGAAAAAATTATGGTTTTGAGTATTCTTGATGATGGCCAAGGATGAGTATGTTTAGATGCTTGTAAATCATGTATTTGTATTGGAAAAATTATGCCTACATGGTCATGGATTTTGCACATGGTGTGGCGGGAAATTGACTTTATGTTGGGTTAGAAACTATGTAATGGATGCTTCTTAGATGAGGAAGAACTGAAATAGAACATGAAAAACCAATTACAACGTGAATTTGGGAGCTAGAATCCTAGCAACTTAAAGGGTAATGGCCTTGCATTTTAGGGTTTTATAAGACTTTAATTGGAATTTTTAGATGTGATAAGGGTTTAGTGTTAATGTACAATGAATCAAATGGAAGAGGTAATTAAATGAAAGGAAAAAAGATTTTTAATATCAAATCCAAATGCTAGCCAAATTCATGGAATAAGGGTATGGAATAATGTTTAATTTATTTGTGGTGTATGATGGAAGGAATTGTGTGTATAATGCATATGGAGTTTAGGAGTAAATGGTAAATGGTAGTTGAATTAAGGGGAAAGGTTATTTTTAAAACCTAAAGCTTAAGTGACCAAATCCATGAAGCCATAAATTAGGCATGTCTATGATCAATTTCAAGTATTATTAGTAATGAGAAATTGTATGAGTAAGATATGAAATAAATTAATATATATAAATAAGATGAAACAAGATATTTGACATGAAGTGTGTATATATATAAAAAAAAGTTAGTTAGGTAGTTAAATTCTATTGTAACTTTTGAAATAGAAATAGGAAAGAATTTTATATGCAATGTCTATGTCTATATATATATATATATAAAGTTAGGTAGGTAGTTAAATTATATTGTAACTTTTAAAGTAGAAATAGACAAGAATTTGGTATGCAATATGATTTGAAATATTGAGTAGCTTCTCAACACATTATTAACATCAAGAGAAATGTGTCACTAGAAAAAGAATAAGAATAAAAATGTTTTAAGAGTCTAAATTCAATGAGAAGAAAGAAATGAGAAATAACCAAATGAAACATAAAATTTACTATATGAATAGTAACATTTCTATTTGGTAATGCTAAGGTAAATCATTTTACCAGTTTCAAGATAGAATTAATGTGGCGAAATTAATGAAAATGAAATAAGTAAGAATGGATTAGTACCTATGGACATAGTGATAAAAGCATTACTTATAGGATATTAATGAGGATGAATAGATAATCTTGTAAATAAAATTTGTTTTGTATAATTAATTTTCAAAATGAGATGACTTTAAATTAGATGGCATGTTAACAAGAAGTACCAAATTGCCATTAAGGGTAAGTGAAAACCAAAAAAGCTTGTAAGCACACTTAATTGAACTTAATATTGATAATCACCCAAATCATGTAAATTGCAATTAGTGCATAAAGTACAAGCTCAAATAAAATAAGAATCAAAGAAAGGACAGTATAAAAGAAAGTATAGATGGAAATAAGCCAAAAATTTAAAATGTGAGGCAACCACAAATAAATTATAAATGAATTATATTACGTAGAAAAAGGATCTCATTGGTATACTTGTTCTTAAAGGTTGGTCGAAATCCTACTATATGGAACAAGGAATTTAGTCTAAGGATGAGGTGCAATAAAGCCATAGCCATTGCCTTAATTCTTTTACATGCAATGCATATTATAACCTTGATGTCAAGGCTACTACATATGTTTTAAGTGACTTTGAAACTCATGCTATGGAAATATTTATATTACACTACAATGTGCATATACATGATATAAAATGTTTGAAGTGATCATGTGATATCCATTCAGTGTATGGCATGTGGGCATATTATGTTGCTGTATGTTCGCTGTAATGGAATAAAAAGGAGGGGGAATGACCCTTGAAGAAGTGAGGTCACCATCAAGTAACTACAATGAGGAATGACCTTTCAAGTAATAAGGTGACCCCAAAAGTCACATAGTTTCGTGTAGTACCAAATTATTACCATGTCTAAGTGTAGTGAGGTAATCACATTCATATTGAACTAAGTTACTTCCTTGGAAGTTAAGTTAAACAGCCATGTACATGTTGAACTATGACATTATGATATGATATGTCTTTGATATTATGATATAGCTGTTTATGCCATAATTGTTAAAATTGTATGATTCCTTGTGTAGACATACAATGAATATTCTCATAATATTCAATTAATTTAACCAAGTATAATTAAAGATTAAGGTTTACCATTAACATTGATGCTATTCTAAGTTAATATACACATCATTAGTATCCGTGTATTACTTGAAACATGTCAAAAGATGGAGAGACACTCAACACTATGTCAAAATAAAATTAGCATCCGAGTGTGGTTAGTCAAAAGCACCCATACAAAAAGCCAAACATATTTATATCTACGTACTATTCATCCACATTAACTACTTCCAAGGATACAGGTGCGGTTGGCGACACCTTCACTAAAATCTCAGACACATTCACCATAGATACATCACATATAATCGGCATTTGCCCAATGTAGGGTAACTCGATCCATTGCACAGAAAAAACAAGAGTCAATGTGAAAATCTGCATATCTAATTATCTGAACATAACATGGAAATATAGTGAGAATTAAATCTCAATAGGTTCAACAATAAATCGAATTCATTAATAATGTCAATCATCATATTATACTCAGATGTATAAGCTACAACAAAAGTATATCAGGCCACATGAATGCACTTTATCTATGCCCATGAAAATCATGCAGCAATAGTATGTATGACCTGAATATTTTTAGAATATCATAGGCATGTATAATCATTTCTAATATCAAGGGCAAGATCAACTATTTAAAAAGGCATGGAATGTCAAGAAAATCAAAATTTCATTATAAGATGGTTATCAACTTATTCTTATATCGAGCTACCTCGATCAGGGTGAGTATTCTCTACTCTCCAGTATGGGCTTTTCTCACTTTGTATGATATGGCACACTTTCTCTTTCTTTTCTCATTATCATCATCATAACTATGAGTAGGGAAGCCCCTACTGGTGCACCATATGGACCACCATGTGATCGTGCTCGTCTCTTTTATTTTCTTTGCATTAATAGCCCAAATATCATTTCAATAACAAGTATGCCCAATATGCCCACATGCCATAATTGCTCATTAGAGTATAATCATTTCAAAAATCACTCTTACAAAACATAATCATGCCAAAATCACATACTTAGGGTGGTATAGATTTCATGCAATTGAAATAGCTAGAGCAAACACTAGTCCTTAATTATTTTTTATTTATAAGATTATTCTTCTTAAATATTATTTTATCTCTTTAATTTCTTTATTTTTGGCCTCTAATCACTTTCCTCCTACTTAAATTATTTTCAACACATGCTTTTGTTCATAAAATTCCCTTTTTATCACCTCTTTTACCTATTAGATTTTATAAATTATTTTCATTAATTTTTTCTAAGGTTTTTATTACCTCTTTTTATTGGAAATTACTACTTCTTTATGAATTAAGTCCCAAAATGCATTCTGGACTTTTGGGTCCAAACCTCTCATCGTTGTTGGGTCCAGATCTCTTTTATTTGAACTCCAAATTAACTAATTCCAGAGTCTATGGAAAGTTAATACAATCCTATAAAAGGGTTTGTTGAATGTTTTGGCAAAAGATTAATAAATCTTGGTGTTATTACTCCCTCAATTTCACTATTATTTCTTCTCAGTTAGGTTTTGACCTCTGCTTACTAATCGTACCATATCTCCCTCATATGGACTCCAAATTAAGTGATTCCAATGGCTAAAAATCCATGAGACATATATTTATTTTTTCTAGGTTAACCATTTATTTTAATGATTTACATATATTTCCCATAAATTCAAAAACAACAGTTTCCCTAGTTACTCCGAATTCCAGTTTTCTTAGCTTAGCATTTCCTAAAGTCCTAGTTCCTTCTTGTATTAGGTCCTCTTCCATTTTCCTAATTTTCACTTAACCATATGGTTGCTCATTTCAATATTTTAATTATATTTTTTACACTTAATTTAACATATTTCATCATCCACTTCTCAAACTGAATCAAATCAAGCATCATTAAGGGTTGTTTTTTAACATAAATATCTTATGGTCTTCTTCTATGTGTTTAAGGCCAAACTTATTTTATCCACCTAACCATCTTCCATAAATTTTTACCACATTAAAAAATACATAACAGCAGCACAAAAGCCCTAAAATTGTGCCACCCATAACTATACCCATGTAGAAATTTCCACACTAACCTAAGTATTTAAACATCCATCACATGGAAGATCAACATGTAGCATGATATAACAACATCCATGACCAATCATCAAAGTAGCAAATTATTACAAATATCATCAAAGTTCTAGTATAAAAGTCCTAAAAATGTTACAAAATTTCAATTTTCTTTCAAAAGAATTTATTGTTAAACTTACCTACAAATCTTCCTAGCTCACTTAGTGAGTTCCCTTTCTTGTTTTCCCTTTAGAGGAAATGGCGAGATTCTTCCTCCCCTGGCTTTTCTAGCAACTTGAATAAGAGAAGAAGAGTAAGTTTTAAACCTTAAGGATAAAGAGAAAATATGGATTCAAATGGAGGTTATGCTAACTTACCTTGTGCATTTAGTTCCCTAGACTTCTTCTTCTTCTTTCCTCTCTTCTCTCATTCTCTCATTTCTTCCCTCTACCTTTCTTCTTTTTTCTCTCTCCCCCACTTAGCCAAAACTCTCATGTGCTAAGGGTAGTTTTTACTTAAAAAGTTCAAGTGGTCAACCTCTCATAATCATGGTTCTCTTGCTTACTTATAGGGTATTCCATAATGTCATCATTAGGGTTCATAGGGTTGCTTCTTGGGGGAGGAAAAATCTTGTCTACTCTTCCTCCCTCTTAGCCAAGATATGAATAGAAAAATAAGGGATTTGGTATTTGAAATACATGGTGAGATGGTCTTAAGACATGTGGCAAGATCTCCTCAAGTTTTGGGATTCATTTCCCCTTTCTTTTGGCTCACTCAAAGGCTTATTAAACTCATTTTTAGGTGGCAAATTTCCAGCCCTCCTTTCCTCCTTTCTTGGCTTAAGGAATGATTTTGCCTCATAGCTATGTGACAAAAATGCTTGCTTATGGAGCACTCATGTAATAGTTTTCCACTAACTTGTTGGAGTTGCCAAATCATTTCTATTGTACATTCTATGATGAGTAATCATTGCTTACTATTACACTACTATTACATCACATGGCTTCCATTTTTCCTCTTGAATTTGGGCTCCTTCTCGCATATTTTTCTTGCCTTAGCCAAAATTCCCATCCAAGATGGTGGGCTTGTCCACATTTTCATGGGTTTTGGGTTATTGGCCTAACCTCTCCATCGTAGTCCAAGTATATGTCATGTCTCTCATTTGGGCCATCCATGTGGCTTGCCAAACACTTATGTGAGGTAAAAAATTGTACATAAAGTGTCCATAGGTGGAGGCTCAAATGTATGAGGTGAGGTGTTAAACTTAGGAACTATAGTTCTTGAATTAAGAAAAGTTCCCCTAATCCAATCTTCTTGAAATTTTAAGACTTTTACTTGCTTTAAAAAATTTATTTTCCTTACCCAAGAATTTTGCCTCTCTCTAAGGTGTTATTTATAATTTTTCCCCTTAGGTTTTCTCCCTTTTTCCTACTCCCTTAATGTTAGAAAAATTCTCTATGCATACACATAAGGTGAAGAATTTCAAAGACGTATATTATTTTAGATATCTATCAAAATTGTTTAATAAGTCTTTATTCTTCTCTTATTTCCTTAATTAAATATTTATGTGCCTTTATTAATAAACGAAGAGAAATTAGGGATGTTACACTATATATATGTAATGCTTGTGAATTGTTGTTGATCCTATTAGAAATGTAATTCTCATAAAATGTTTTATGTTATGTTTAGATCACAGACATAGTATGTAGATTTTCTCAATAACTATAGTCTTTAGTGTACATTGGGTTTAGTTACCCTTTCTTAGTTATCTTACCATCATATAGGATGTAGCCATGGTATATTTGATATAACTTCTAGTAGAGGTGCCATTACCCATACCGTTATCCTCATAATACATAGATTAAATTGTTTAGGCTCATTTAGGATGTTTCTTTTTGTATATGTTTTTGTATATAAGTGACTTTGATTGACAAACATGATGAAATTTTGGTACAATGGTTGGGTACCCTCTTGCTTCTTATAGTGCAGGTAGTACCCAGGTCACTGTGATGTATATAATCCCTTGCACATAACTAATGTTAATCAATGATAATCACATGTTTTCATCAAAACTGAGTTGTTTCAATCTTGAATGTTTACTTAATCTAATCAAATTGATAAATATAATAAGGGAGTTAAATTAAGTAAGGGTTAAAGAATTAGTAATGGTTTCAAGAGAAGACAAGACCAATATATATATATAAACTTGGAGTCATTACAAAGTTAGTATCAAAGAAAGTTGATCCTAAATGGCCAAGGATGGATGATTATCTAAATCAATCTTATTGTGTCTTGAATGTATGTGTGATTATGTTGTGTAGGGTACAAATGTTTACGTACATGTGATAAATTACTAGTATTTACAATCTATATACTTGAGTGGTGTTGTAACTACTGTTAAACATTTTGATCAAATATTGAGCCTGATCACCTCCATAGTAACACATCTTGCTTTTTATAAAGTAGAATATGGCACCAACAAGAAAAGATCCAATGAGTAACACAGAGGAGACCCTATATTGCCTAACTATAGTAATTCGAGACTAGGTCTCAACCACAAATCACATTTTGAAGCATAGTCAAAATAACAAGACAATGGGGAAGTTGGTAACAATAATAGAATAACTTGGAATGATAATGCATAACCTGAGTTTATAAGTGCTAGACCCCTTCTATTCTAGGGAAGTTATGACCCTATAGCAACCAAAAGGAGGTTAAGGAAATTTGAGAAAATGTTTGAAGTACTAGGTTGCACTAAAGAGCAGAAAGTGCTACATATATATTAAAGGATGAAGCTAAACAATAGTGGTGAAGAGAATTGTTAACCAATCAAGGTAGACAAATTACTTGGTAGGTACTTCAAAATACTTTCTACGAAATTATTTCCCAAGTAGTGTGTGACCAGAAAAGGAAATTGAGTTCCTTCATCTTAGATAGGGCAATGTGACTATAAATTAGTATATTGCTTGATGTGAAGAATAGTCTAAATTCTCGGCTTATTTGAAGTATAACCAGAATGAGGCATTGAAGACAGTAAAGTTTGAGGCTAGCTTGAACCCAGACATTTGAAATACAGTGGTAGCTATAGGAATTAGGGAGTTTATTAAGTGTAGACTCCTTGAGAAGAGTTTAAGCGCTATAGAAGATAAGAAACGAAAGCCAAATTTTTGGAAGAGATAGAAATGGGTATATTTTTCTAGACAAAATATCAAAGGTAGAGGAATTAGAGGTGGTAATAAGCCTTTAGCTACATGTTCCAAGCCATTTAAATCTGACCTTTTTGTAGTTAAATGTACTAGGTTTGGTCAAGTACATGGGAATAGGCCATGTCATGTGGGATTAAATGTCTATTATAACTATAGACAGAAATAGCATTATGCAAAGAATTATTCCTAAAATGAAGGGAAGAAACCAGAATAGAAGTTACAAGATAAAGGTAAAGTTTTTACCTTGAGTGGCAAGGAAGCAACACAATCCCTTGAAATGATACAAGGTATATGTTATATTTTCGATTACCCTTTCGTTGTACTATTTGATTATATTGCAAGCCATTCCTTTATATCTGATGAATGTGTAAAGAAATTATAGTATCATATCTCTGATCTTCCTTATAAATTATCAATTGTAACCTCTATAGGGAAAAATGTGTTAACTTCCTGTATGTATAAGGATTGTCAAATTTTGGTACAAGGGAAATCCTTTAAGCTAAATTTTGTATGTTTACCTTTAAGAGGCATTGATGTTATTTTAGGGTTAGATTGGTTATCAAAAAATCAAGTTTTATTAAATTTTTGCAACAAAACTATTGAATTTTTACCACCTACTCCATAAGAGGAGTTGAAAATTAATGTGCTCAATGCTAGTCAGGTTAGTAGAGAATTAAAAAGGGGAATACTCAAACATATGGTGGATACTGTCACGAGTACACCAAGTATAATTAATACTCTACCTCAAAACTAACCTGTAGTAGTAGGAGTAAGGATTGATACCAAAGAACTGGTATTACCTTTTGTGAATAAGAAAATAGGGGGTTTGAATACTAAAAGTAAATTAATAAAGTAAAAGAATGATCATAAATAACAAAATAAGAGAGTGTAATTAATGAAAAGAGTTGGTTTCGATTGATATCCACCATTAAAGAATCACATTGATCATTGACAACATAAAAAATCTTAAATTGAGTATCTTCCATTGGGATATTATCCATGTTCCTCCTTTCGCCTCAACTAACCCTAATTAACAAGCAACCTTTAGCACATTGGTAAAGTTTAACTTATTAACCTTATGAGGAATTAGAGAAACGGATAAAGCTAAAACAACATAGACATATCAGCTATATTTAATTTAGTCAATCATTAACCATATGTTTAAAAATTCATAATCATACAATCATTAATCCTATTTGCCTCTTGAATCATAATGATGAAAACTTTGTTCAATATATGATTCAGCATTAGATTGAAATAATGAAATCACTAGTGTGCTCCCAAGATATTAAATGGAAAAATCATAGGAATAAGAATGGATGAATAATCAATACTCAATTAAAACTAAACAAATAAACTCAAATCCACATATCACAATGCATAAAAGATCTATCAGGTTTCAATCTTCTCAACTGACAAAAAGGAAATTATTGATGCAGGGTCATAAGAGAATTTAAAAGAAGAGGAGAATATGCTTGAGAATTGGATGATTTGATCATGAAATCATTAGATTCCCTTTTGATGTTTGCTTTCCCTCTTATTTATAGATTGGAGAGTCTCAAATGGAGTAAGACTACTTCTAGGTCAGTTCCTAGGCTTTTGGACTTCAATTAGAGTAAAAAAAAACCTAAAAAGTGTGTTAAAATATGTGTTATGACGACGAGTGCCGCTGCGGTAAAGACAATACCATCAGCAAGTTACGTATTGCCACAACATTGTGGTACTTTGACTTTTATAAAATTTTTGTTATCTTTCATTTATCTTTCCATAGCTGATAACTTCAATTTATTGCAGTTTCATTGTGCTTTCCGAGTGTGTTTACTGTGCTGTTTTGATTTATTAAGCACTCTTATTCTCGGATTTTAATAAATGTGTTGACTCCCTTGGATACAAGATTATCCACCCTATTTGCTGTGACAATTTAGTATGCATATGTGGCAATCATGACAGCAAACCGAGTGATATTGAGTGAGCTGGCTCCTTTTTAATACGATGCATATTATAGGGAACTGATTCTGTTTAATATGGTGCAGGTGGCAGGGGAGCAGAGCTGCGCAACAGGTGCAGCCACCACCTAGCAAGAGAAAGTAGCAACCAGCTGACACTACAGGCTGATGGGTGGTACAAAAATGACCTCCACTACTTAAAGTGGAGAAAGCTGTAAGCAGGGATGCTGGCCGCAGAGCAAGGAGAATGTCAACATAACTAGGCCACTTTAATGGGACCACAAGGCCTGACTATAAAGGGCAGAAAGCAGAGCACAGAAGAGGAGAGGATGCTACGGGGAACAAAAGAAAAATACACAAAAAGAGAATGGAGAAATCCCTGACGGGAGTGGGTTGTGAGAAAACATACCAGTGCCTAGGGTGTGTTGACATTGCATGGTGAAACATTGGAGCAAGAAAGAGTTTGTTGTCCCAGAATTTCCCCTTCGATCCCTGTTGTGATTTTTATTTGTTTAGCAGGATACTGCATCTGCCTGTCTATTTTAGTTGTATTACTTGGGATGCATACTGGTATTTTTTTTATGTCTGTAACTAGTTTAGCTATGAGGCTGGGCTAGTTTCCAGCTAGGGTTGTAGAAGGGTTGTAATGAACTCTTGCACATTTTTAGTTATCAATGGCTTGCTGCAGCATTGCTGTAACATTCAACTGTGCGTATGTTTTAATTTCCCTTGATAACAAAATTTTAATAGAGGAAGATTAAGGTCAATATTCACCTGGAAGGGTAGTGAAGGCTGGAAAAAGAGTTGTATATGTGGGGCTGACCGATATAGGGATATATGGTTACCCCATTAGCCCAATAGTTGGAGCTTCAAGCACAATTCGTGGGTTAGGGTTGATGTAGGGATGTATGTCCAAACCCCAGAATTGCAGGGAATGGAAGTTTGGAAGGACCCCCTTTAAGAAATAACTAGGCACTGAGGAAATTGCTGCAGCAATTCCTAAAGCAAAATGAGTGCAGAAGTCCATGGCAACCCTGAAGCAACCCTAGTCCACCTAATATCACTTTCTTTTACACCCTAGTATCTCTCATCATAATTATAGCTGTATTCAGTTGTTCTACCCCTCAACATAAATCTTGTGAACCAACTAATTTTTGCTACAGCATTTCACATGTCAAAATACTCTATTGCAATTTTAGTTCACTCCTCGTGGGACGATACTCACTCATCACTTTATTACTTGGTCACAACACGTGCACTTGCGTTCTGACATTGCATACACTCTGTACATTAACCAACAAGATTTTGGAGCCATTGCCAGGGAGTGTCAACTTGAAAATTATCTTTAGTTATTTGACTGTGTGAAGGATTTTATCTATTAGTCACTTTGGTGTCTTTGTGGACAGGTAAACGCAGTGCATGAGCAGGGCTGATAGGGAGGTTCTGCCTCTAGATCTAGAGATAGAAATAACGCTTCTAAGAAGAAGGAGAGGACAGTTTGGACCTCAGCAGTAGGCAGAAATAGGCAACCAGAATGGAGCAAACAACATGGACGATAGAGATAGGTTCTTAAATGCTTATGTCTAACCAAACCTGAATGGGTTGAACCCGAGCATTATGAGCCCAGAAATCGAAGCTCTTCATTTCGAGCTCAAGCTAGTAATGTTCCAGATGCTGCAGACTACAGGCCAGTTCAGTGGAATGCCTACAGAGGATCCTCACCTTCACCTGAGAGTATTCATGGAAGTCACGGATGCTTTCAAAATGAATGGGGTAACAGAAGAAGTTCTCAGGCTGAAACTGTTCCCTTACTCATTAAGAGATCAAGCTAGAGCGTGGTTAAACTCTCTGCCACCTAATTCTATTGCTAACTGGAGCGATTTGGCAGAGAAATTTCTGCTAAAATACTTCTTACCTACCAAGAATGCCAGATTGAGGAATGATATCATGTCTTTCCAGCAACTGGAAGGAGAATCACTATATGAAACCTGGGAAAGGTATAAAGAGCTGTTACGGAGATGCCCCCATTATGGAATCCCTTATTGCATTCAGATGGAGACCTTTTACAATGGCCTTAATGCTCAAACATACACCATAGTGGATGCAGCAGCTAATGGGGCACTCTTGTCCAAAACATATAATGAAGCACATGAGTTGCTCGAAAGGATGGCCAGCAACAACTATCAATGGCCAATGGATAAAGTCTCAGCCCAGGAGAACGGAGCATCTTGTGTATTGTGCAATGGACCCCATCTATTTGAAACTTGTCCCTCAAATCTAGAGTCAGTGTGCTATATGGGAAATATGAATCGCAATAACAATCCCTACTTTAACACGTATAACCCAAGATGGAGGGAACACCCCAAGTTTTCTTGGAGTAACTACGGTACTGGACAGGGGAGCAACTCTGCCCCACAAAGACCACAGGACCCCTGGTTTCTAACAGTAAAGACAGCAGCCCAGTGAAACCCCCACTTCATTGGAATCCCTGCTGAAGGAATATATGGTAAGAAATGATGCTCTGATCCAGAGTCAAGCGGCCTCATTACGGAATCTGGAAACCCAAGTGGGACAGCTCACCAATGAACTAAAAAGCAAACCTTCAGGGACAATTCCAAGCAATACTGAAGTCCCTAGGAGAGAAGGGAAAGAGCACTGCAAGGCTATAGCCCTGAGAAGTAGGAAGGTGGTGGAAGCACCCAAAGCAAAAAGACAGGACTAGAAAGGCCCCACTGTACCCCCGGAGAAGAAGAAAGACAAGCAGAAGTAAAAAGAGGAGGTAAGTAAGGAAGCAGACATCTCTAGACAAATTGCTGCGGCTTTGCCACAGCAAAACTCTGCAACTCTGCCACAACAACATGCTTCAGCTATGCCACAGCAAAATACTGTAGCTTTGCAACAGCAAAACATGCAGCAAACTAAGGACATCCTGACCAAGAAGAGAAGATTTGGGGAGTTTGAGACTGTTGTTCTCACACGGGAATGCAGTGCTGTGCTGCAGAATAAGCTGCCACCCAAACTTAAAGATCCAGGCAATTTCAACATACCTTATTCTATCGGGAACCAGTATTTTGGCAAGGCACTTTGTGACTTGGGAGCAAGGATCAATCTCATGCCAATGGCCATATTCAAGAAGCTGGGGATTAGAGAAGCAAGCCCTACCACAGTCTCACTGCAACTGGCTGATAGATCCATTGCACATTGAGAAGGAAAAATTGAGGATGTCCTGGTTAAGGTGGACAAATTCATGTTCCTAGTAGACTTTATAATACTGGACTATGAAACCGATGTAATAACTTTTTTTATTATTATTTTTATACAATATAGAGTTTTCATACATGTCATTAATCAAAACATACGTACAACATATCAAACACATAAAAATATACTCCTCGGGCAGCGTAGGAATAAGTTTTTCATTCTATATATTATGCAAGCAAAATGCTGCAAGGGGCCCAGCTAAACTACATAGTGACAGAGAAGGAGTTGCTTGCAGTAGTTTTCGCCTTTGAAAAATTCAGATAATATCTGGTAGGAGCAAAAGTGATAGTACACACAGACCATTCTGCCATCAAACAACTGGTTAAGAAAAATGATTCCAAGCCCAGGCTTATTCGATAGGTGCTTTTGCTTCAGGAATTCGACTTGGAGATCAGGGATAGAAAGGGGACTGAAAATCAAGTGGAAGACCATCTTTCCAAACTGTAAGGGGATAGCTCAGGAGCAGATGAAATTAACGAGAGATTCCCATATGAACAACTCTACCTCTTGTCCCAAGATGGTGTGCCATGGTATGCTGACTATGTAAATTACCTTGTGAGTGGCATGCTCCCACCAGATTTGACATCACAACAAAAGAATAAATTTCTACATGATGTGAACTCATACTACTGGGATTTTTCAAGCAGTGTGCTGATCAGATGATAAGGAGATGCATCCCCAGCAAAGAGATAGAGCAAATCTTACAGCAATGCCATGCTTCCCCCTATAGAGGCCACTTTGGAGGAGTGAGGACTGCAAACAAGGTAATACAGGTCGGGTTCTACTGGCCTTCTCTATTCAAGGACTCCCACTCCTTTGTGACGAAATGCAATCGGTGCCAGAGGATAGGAAACATATCTAGAAGACATGAAATTCCATTAAACAACATCCTAGAGGTGGAATTATTTAATGTGTGGGGAATAGATTTCATGGGCCCATTCCCTTTCGAGTTTTGGGAACCAATACATCCTAGTAGCCGTTGACTATGTCTCGAAATAGGTGAAAGCAAGTGCATCTCAAACGAATGAGGCAAGGGTGGTAACTTGATTTCTGAAGAAAAACATCTTTACAAGGTTTGGAACCCATAGAGCCATCATCAGCGATGGAGGTACCCATTTCTGCAATAGGCAGTTCAAAGCACTATTAGCTAAATATGGAGTAAGACACAAGGTGGCAACACCTTATCATCCACAAACTAGTGGGCAGGCTGAAATCTCCAACAGAGAAATCAAGAACAGCCTATAAAACACCGTTGGGCATGTCACCATACAAGTTGGTATTTGGTAAGGCTTGTCATCTACTAGTAGAGCTAGAGCATCAGGCATATTGGGTAGTGAAGGAGCTAAACTTGAATTTGGAAGCTGCTGATGAGAAAAGGATGTTATAGCTAAATGAGCTGGATGAATTCCGTGGTCAGGCTTATGAGAATGCCAAACTATACAAGGAGAAAGCAAAGCAATGGCATGACAAGAAGATACAACCGAGGAACTTCAAAGTAGGACAGAGAGCATTGCTATATAACTCTAGGCTGACCTTGTTTCCTGGGAAATTGAAATCTCGTTGGTTTGGTCCCTTCCGAATTAGCAAAGTTTTCCCTTTTGGAACTATCGAACTGGAAGAAGAAAATGAAGGGAAGACATTCAGGTTTAACAGACAAAGAGTCAAGCACTACTTGAGAGGTGATGTGGATAGATAGCACACCTCAATCCATCTACAAGAAGGATGAACAGGGAAGAAGTCAAGCTGTTGACTCTAAAACAAGCGCTCATGGGAGGCAACCTATGTTTAAATTCATTGTTGTTTAATTTGATAGTTTTTTAGATAGCTTAAATCGTGAACTTAATAGCATTTGTGTTTGTTTCACAGGTTGGGAAACACAACAGTCTGCAGGCCAATTCTTGCTTTGCTGCAGCAAAACCGTGTGAAACTTAGTCCTTGCTTTACTGTAGCAAGATTATGTGCAAGCAACCTTTGCTGCAACAAAAAATTATAGGCAAGCCAGTTTTTGCCGTATGAGTTGCTGCAACAAAAAATCATAGGCAAGCCAGTTTTTGCCGTATGAGTTGCTGCAACAAATTCATTTAGCCATAAAGAAAGGAGTCTCCCTTTCAAAAAAAAGAGCACGAAGAGGCACCAAGGGCTTGAGACAAAAAGAGAGTTATCAAATGCAAAAAGGGGGGAGGGAAAATTTGGAGAACCCATAAGTCACAAACTCACGTCCCTAACTCCCTCATTTCACCCCTGCACAAAATAACCTTTGTAAATCCCTCTACCTTTTCACATTCCAAGAACCCCCTCATACTCTCAACCCCTGCATTTACCGGAGCCCCCTTCGCACCAAAAGACCTACATTTCCCAGCCCTCCACAACCAACAATGCTGAGGATTAAGACTGTGGCAAGGAAGGCAAGCAAAGTGCAAAAATTCACCTCCAAGAAGAACAAGCAAAGACACAATGAAGAAATCCTACTGCGAAATTTCTACACAGAGAAGGGTTTCACCTTCACCACGATGGAGGATTTGGGACTACCCATGTATGTTGCAACCATGGTCAAGCAGAGGGGATGGGAAAATTTTTCCAATCACCCGAGAAATTCCCTTATCCCTCTAGTAAGGAAGTTCTACGCTAACTTTCCGCAAGGCAATGAGAAGTCGGTAAGAGTCAGGGAGACTCGAGTTCAGTTCGACCAAGCCTCCATTAACAAGGCCTATAATCTGTCGGATGAGGAAGATGAGTATGAAGAATATCTAGAGGCTCTGAAAGACCATGACTGGGACGTAATGCTCACCCGGGTGTGCATCCCAGGCATAAGCTGGGACAGATCTCCACAAGGTGCCACCACTCTCAATTGAGTCTCTCTGGTACCTACAGCGAAGGTGTGGTACCACTTTCTCAAAACTCGCCTTTTGCCATCGACACACGGGCAAACGGTGAGCAAGGATAGGGTAGCAATGGTCGATGCTATCATTTTAGGAAGGCCTATTAATGTGGGCAGAGTCATCAGTGAACAAATCAGAGTGTGTGCACACCGGAGAAAGGGAAGCTTACTCTTCCCTTCCCTCATCACTCTGTTGTGCCAGAATAGTCGAGTGCCAGTCTCAATTGACGAGGAGGCACTAAAGGGGGGTAGCCCCATTAACAACATCACCATTGCCCGGATTGTCCAAGAGAAAGTTACTCCAGCCCCACCAGCTACCCCACAAGCACCACCACCCTCAACAAAACAGGCTGCATCCACTTCGGCCCCTCACCCAGCAGACAAGACTTTATAACTCTTACTTCAGCAGAAAAACACAATCTTGAAGCAGCAATCTCTACTCCTCAAGCGCCAGCATACCTTCTAGCAATACCAACAGCAGAAGGACATTGCCCTCCAGAGAACCCTAGAGCAAAATTTCTGGCAATTCTACCCTTTCTCAGATTTCCCCTCGGAAATACTGCACTACACGACTGGGGAAGAGCAGAGGACCCCAGAACCTTATTCTAAAGAAGGCTAAGAGTCTCAAGACTCTTCCCACAGCCATGAACAACAGCATTGCCAACCACAGACTCATGAGGCCATGGAGTCTTCCGGGGATGATGAGCCTCTAGCAAAGAGGCCAGCTACCATCAAGAAGGGGAAGGGCAAACTCCAGAGCCCACAAAGATCAACACAACGAATGAGTGGACTCCGAAGCTCCTCAAAGTCTTCCGGGGGTCAATGCCACTGGGGTGCTGTAGCATCCCTGCAAGCACCCTCAGGAAGTTCCCTTATCTCCTATTCCCTCTTTGCTGTTTTGGAATTTCTTTTACTCTGCTCATGTTTTTGATTTGTGCCTCTTATGGCTTTGGCAATAGAATCCGCAGTGGGGACATTGCTTAACATTAAGTTTGGGGGGGTGTGACATAGATTGCCTGAAGGTTTGCTGTGGCATCTGTTGAGAAATTGAATTAAGTATTGTTTTAGTGATTGCTGTAGTGTTTGCTGTGGCATATGTTGGACTTGTCTAATTTGTGCTTCTGTTTATTTGTGCTTTAGCTTATTTGTACTCTGCTTGATTATGTTGAATGAGACTGTACTATTACTTGCTACTATCTGTCTTACTGTCTATTTTAGATAGATATATATAATATATATATATATATATATATATATATATATATATATATATATATATATATATATGAGTTTGTACACTTCAAAACCTGCTGTAGCTCTGGGACACTCCATGAGGAGGATTAGGTATTTCACCAGAATAGGAGCTCTGCACACTTACTCAATCACACACAGAACCATTTTTTTCTAATGAACACAAGGCCATGGGCAGTGTGTCAAGAGAAATTTGGTGGTTTTTTTTTTTCAGAAATTGGACTTAAGTTTTTAGAGCTAATATTGAGAGTCTCCTGCTGAATTATAAAAGAGGCATAAGCTTATTGTCAAAAAGGCTTAAGTTTGGGGGAAAGTGGAGGAAAAGAGAGAAATATTGACACTCCAATGCCTCTGTAGTTCCTTATTAACCAAGGGTATGCATGAGCCCCATGTGTACCCTTGTGTAAAACAGGGACATAGAGTATGAGTGGGATTCTACTTAAAGGTGATAAGACTGAGTAACCGGGTGCCTGCACCTTACATGTTGGCACTCGCATCAAAAGGTACTAATGACCTCTGCTAGAATAATATATAGTTCAAAAAATCTTAGGAGGCTATGCCTATGAAGTATGCCAACTTGTCCTAAGTAAGGAGGCTCGATATATTAGCATGAAAATATTAGGAACTCTGGCTGATCTTGACCCAAGTGGCTCTTGGAAAAATTGTCCATATCACACACACAACTTCAAGGAAGGTTTTGGTTGTGATTGGGAAGAAGGCTTGAGGTGTTCCTTATATGGAAACAATCCTGCGAGTTGAGAGCTAGCAGTAGGACCATATGGAATTATACAGGGGAGAAGGGCTGGAATTAATTAGAAGCGGTGTGGTGAACAGAGCAAATTGCTTAGGGACAAGAAAACCTTTAAGTTTGGGGGGATTTGATAACTTCAATTTATTGCAGTTTCAATGTGCTTTCCGAGTGTGTTTACTGTGCTGTTTTGATTTATTAAGCAATCTTATTCTCAGATTTTAATGAATGTGTTGACTCCCTTGGATACAAGATCATTCACCCTATTTGTTGTGACAATTTAGTATGCATATGTGGTAATCATGACAGCAAACTGAGTGATATTGAGTGAGCTAGCCCCTTTTTAATACGATGCATATTATGCGTAACTGATTCTGTTTAATATGGTGCAGGTGGCAGGGGAGCAGAGCTGCGCAACAGGTGCAGCCACCACCTAGCAGGAGAAAGCAAAAACCAGCTGACACTGCAGGCTGATGGGTGGTACAGAAACAGCCTCCACTACTGGAAGTGGAGAAAGCTGCAAGCAGGGATGCTGGTCGTAGAGCAGGGAGAATGTCAGCATAACCAGACCACTTTAATGGGACCACAAGGCCTGACTATAAAGGGCAGAAAGCAGAGTGCAGAAGAGGAGAGGATGCTACGGGTAACAAAAGAAAAGTACATAAAAAGAGAACGGAGAAATCCCTAACGGGAGTGGGTTGTGAGAAAACATCCCAATGCCTAGGGTGCGCTGACATTGCATGGTGAAGCATTAGAGCAAGAAAGAGTTTGCTGTCCCAGAATTTCCCCCTCGATCCCTGTTGTGATTTTTATTTGTTTAGTAGGATACTGCATCTGTCTGTCTATTTTAGTTGTATTACTTGGGATGCATACTGGTATTTTTTTGATGTTTGTAACCAGTTTAGCTATGAGGCTGGGCTAGTTTCCAACTAGGGTTGTAGAAGGGTTGTAATGAACTCTTGCACATCTTTAGTTATCAATGGCTTGCTGCAGCATTGCTGTAACATTCAACTGTGCGTATGTTTTAATTTCCATTAATAACAGAAGTTTAATAGAGGAAGATTAAGGCCAATATTCACCTGGACGGGTAGTGAAGGCTGGAAAAAGAGTTGTATGTGTGGGGCTGACCGATATAGGAATATATGGTTACCCCATTAGCCCAATAGTTGGAGCTTCATGCATAATTCTGGGGTTAGGGTTGATGTAGGGATGTGTGTGCAAACCCTAGAATTGCAGGGAATGGAAGTTTGGAAAGACCCCATTCAAGAAATAACTATGCACTGAGGAAATTGCTACAGCAATTCCTAAAGCAAAATGAGTGTAAAAGTTCATGGCAACCCTGAAGCAACCCTAGTCCACTTAATATCACTTTCTTTTACACCCTAGTATCCCTCATCGTAATTATAGTTGTATTCAGTTGTTCTACCCCTCAACATAAATCTTGTGAACCAACCAATTTTTGCTACAGCATTTCACACGTCAAAATACTCTATTGCAATTTTAGTTCACTCTTCCTGGGACGATACTCACTCATCACTTTATTACTTGGTCATGACACGTGAACTTACGTTCTGACATTGCATACACTCTGTGCATTAACCAACAATAGCCATTGGAATCACCTTAATCAGAGCTAATATGAGAGAGATATACCACAATTAGTGATGAAAGGTCATGATTCAACTTGCTGCACCGCGATTCCAATTTTTGAGCACCTTAATACTATGAATTCTCTCGAGTTTGCCAAAGTGCTCAACATAAACATTGTATATTATTGTCTTATCTTTTCCTAGGCACTTAAAGCACTTCAACTGGAGTTCATATGAGAAATTTATAATCTAATTAGTACTGAAAGGTCTGGAATAATTACAATTTAGCATTTTTTTCATGAATTTCTTTTCTTCATCTCCTCTTTTGTTCTTCTTTTGATTTTACAACGCAAAACAAAAAACTAAGCTAATTCCTAATCATATTTTACTCAAATAAAAAAATTAAATTTAAAATTGTTAAAATCATGCTTAATTATGCACACATTAAATACCCCCCAAACTCAATCTTTTGCTTGTTCTCAAGTAAAATAATCTCGGAAAACAAAAACAAAAATAATATATGTAGTGTGTGTTAGTCTTACCAAGTATTTACCTCATAACATGAAAATATGCTCAATAAAAATTTTGAAAGGTCGTAACATGCAAAAAAATTAATTTAAATGCAATCCATTATTTTGTTCTCTTTAACCTTAAGTGTGTGCTTTTGGGTCAATAAATTTCTTTTTCCTGAATGAGTTTATGTATCTCAAAATTTTGGGTGTAGATATCTAATTAATTTAAGATTTTCATAGGCTTATTTTTCATGCCACTTTCCACTAATGTATGCCAAAATTACCTCCAATATCAATATGGCTTTATTTAGCTTATAGTGTGGCCATGACATAGGCTCAATCACCCATTACTACATGATTAATTTTGATCTCTTAAGCTTTCTCAAGTTTGTGGGATTTTCCCCCGCACTCATTTTCTTGTTTCAATTAAATTTAGTTCGTCCTTTTCCTAGGTTGTCTACTTTTTTCCTCCTTTACCCATTGCATAGGCTTTTATCCTTTTTGAATTATCCTTTTCTTTCCTTTGCTCCACACTTCCACCCTTTGCCCAATAAATTTCTACAAAATAAATATTCAAAAAAATAATCATGGAGTGAGTGAATAGAGTTAAAAATGAAGATATTTATCACAAAATTTGGCTTTCAGCTCATTTGTGGATATTGAATAAAAAGTCAATTAAGTTCAAATAGAGGAGTTAAAGATATATAATTCCTTAGGTTAGGCTTGAAAGGCCCAATCTATCAAAAAATGCTTAAATCATATTTTAATGAATAGTATTAGCCAAGGATTTTGCCTCAAGTGGCATTCAAATAAGTTCTAGAATCCTATTGAGATCATAAAATATTTTTGAGTTATATAAACCTTCTATAAGTAAAAGAAAAATTGAACATCAAAGTTATTGTGCAATAACGTTTCAAGATTCTAAAGTAAAAAAATAAATTGCAAAAAGCTTAAAATTGCCATGAATTTTCTACATTTTTCAAAAGAGAACTTTTTTTGGATAATCATATCCTTGGCTATTGGCTGTGCCTAACAACACAAAACATAAATTGAAACACTCACATAATCACTCAACTTGCTAAACTCAATCAAAGTGCATTAATAGTGAAAATTAGAAAATTAATGCTCAAAATAGGGTCACAATTATTAAGGCAAATTTACTTCCACCCCTACACTCAAACTTTACATTGTCCTTAATGTAAAAGAAAGATAAGAATGAGGAGGGATATATAAGAAGATATAAGTTTAGTGAACAATCATGAATTTGTTTGGGGTAGAATAAGAGTGCTGCATTACTAGACTTTGAATTTTTTTTATCTCCATATCTCTTTTTTTCTACAAGAAGAGACTATGTTAGGTTGCCTCCCAATAAGTGTCTTTGTTTAAAGTCATTGGATCAACTCAGAGCTCCATTTTTCATTTAGGGAGGATCCTTGATATCCACCTTGATTTGGAATTTCTAGGAATTATTCAAGCCTTAAAGTTCTACTACACTACAAGTGAACACATTAGTAATAACAAGGGGTCTAAACCAAAGGGCGATATTTCTTACCTTTGTGAGGTTTGGTCCTTTTGTTTGATAAAGCTTAATGCAATTCTACAATTAGATCTATGCCATTAAGGTTTACAATAGTTCTTGCAATGGCAGGTCCTTGTTTGATGTGATCTTAATTAAGCATGATATTAATACCTTTAAACTTAATTTTTTTTATTTAAGTAAAATATATTTAGGAATTAGCTTAGTTTTTTGTTTTGTGTTGTAGGAACAAAGGAAGAAGAAAAGAGAAGAAAAAGATAAGAAATTCATGAAAAAATGCTACATTTCAGCGATTCCAGACCTTTCAACACTATGTTGCGCATATCTCCCTCTTATGAACTCCTAGCAAAGTGATTCAAGTGGCTGTGAAAAGATAACACAATCATCTACAACTTGTTTGTTGAACACTTGGTTAAATTCGGGAGATTTAATAGTGTTACAGAGCTCGCAAAGCAGAATCACAGTGCAGCAGGATGAATTCTGACCTTTGGTCACTAAGTTTGTCATATCTCTTTCAATTTAGATGAGATTAAGGTGATTCAATTGGTTATGGAAAGAAGAGACATAGAGCTAAAACTTCCGTGTTTGGCACTTTGGAAAATTCTGGAGTTTTCCAAGTGCCGCGGCACTCACAAGAGAGCGCCACAGTGCTACATCAGCCCAGCAATGAGCGCGGCCGTGCTGGCCCAAGAGCACCACCGCACCACTGTAGTGCACCGCAGTGCCCGCCGTCACACCAGGTCACTGAATTTGCATTTTTTAGGGTTTTTCAACTCCAATTGAAGCCCGATAGGCCGAAATTTTACCTAGAAACACTCCTACTTCGATTAGGAGGAGTTAATCTATAAAAAGGGAGGAAAGTAAGTAGAAAATTCATTCAATCATTCATCTAAGTTCTTAGTTATATTCTTCAATTCTTCTTTAGATTTTCTTATGGCCCTGCGTGGCTAGTTCTTTTTCATTGGTTGAGGTAGATTGAAACCTCAAGGGATCTTCATGCATTGTGAGATTTGGATTTGATTTTATTATTTCAATTTGAATTGTGTATTGATTATTTATCTACTCTTCTTCTCAATGATTATTCATATGATTGCTAGGGAGGCCTACTAGTATATTTTTTGTCTTAATCTACTGCTGAATTATGTTTTGAACAAAGTCTTCAATTTTGTGATTCATGAGGCAAATAGGTTTGAGGATTTTGGATTATAAATCATTAAACCTATGATGAATAATTAACTAAATTAGATATAGCCGATGTGTTTATATTTGTTTAGCTTTGTCAGTTTCTCTAGTTCTTCATGCAGTTAATAAGTTATGCTTTACCGATGTGCTAAAGGATTACTTGTTAATTAGGGTTTAATTAGTGCAATTAACATTAATTTACTAGACTTAAGGAGAAACAGGGTTAGAAACCCAATGATAGATATTCAATTACAAATTGATTATGTTGTCAATGATCAATGTAATCCCTTGACGGTAGATATCAACCGAAACCAACGTCTTTATCATTAATCACTCTCTCTTATTTGCTTTCATTATTGTTTACTTGGTTTTATTTACAATTATCAATCCCCACTTTCTCAATCACGTAAGGTAATTCCAGTCTCTGTGGGATCGACCCTTACTCTCACTACTACAGGTTAGTTTTGAGGTAAGGTATCAATTTGGGTGTACCTGCGACAGTACGCACCATTGTTCTTGAAAAATATTAATTAATGCTTCACCTTTTTTATTACCTAGAATTTTGGCAACTATGATAAGTGGTGCCTCTATAATTTCCTAGTATTTTAGGTGATTAGGAAGAGATGTTAGACTTGATCCAAGATCCTACAAAATAGAAGATGCACGTGTTTCATTATAATTTGATAATAAAGTAGAGGAATTCTTACCTGTTTGTTGCACTTTTGGAGTTACTTTTAATGTTCCAATATTCTCCTGTAAGTCAACACTCAAGGCTGGTTTCTCAATCTTTTTACTGAAGGCTCAACATAATGTGCTATAGATTCTATCAAATTAATAGCATAGGTAGTAAGATCTTTCATGGCATTACAATTATTGAACTTTATAGTTTTTCCTTCAAATTCTATTGTTAGTGTGCTACTATGAACATCTATTCTGGATTTGGATGTCTTTAAAAATGATCTCCTTAGCAAAATTAGAGTAGTTTGATCACCATTCTCCACATTAAGTAAAAAAAAGTTAGCAGAGAAAATTAAATCACCAATTTACACTAAAACATCCTCAACCACACCCTTAGGAAGGGTATTAGATTTATTTATTAATTGAATTATAACACCAATTTCTTTCAAAGGTCCTAGTGCTAATGATGCATAAATAGAGTATGGCATGACATTAATAGATAATCCTAGATCTAGCATAGCCTTCTTAAATTTAGTATTGCCTATAGTGTAAGGTGTAACAACTCCATTTATGTAAATGTAACAAATTTTTTTTTTATATTTGTAAAATTACATGAAGTTATTATTACTTTAATTCTAACCACTTACCTCATAATAATAATCACTTTAACCAAGCATAATTGTTATTAACAGTGATACAATACTGAGTTTCCATACACACCATTATTTTACAAACTACACACCATTATTTTACAAACATTTGTACAAAGATACATATTAGCTCTAATCATCTATGTCGACTACTTCTGGGGACACTGGTGCGGGTGGCACCTCCACTGGAATCTTAGTCACATCTACTACAGATACATCTGATATAACTGGTAGTTGCCCAAGGTAGGGCACCTCGATCCAATGTACAGAAATAATAAGTGTCATTGAGAAAATCTACATAATTATTCTTCTGAACATGATATGGAAATATAGTGAGAATTAAATCCCAGTAGGTTTAACAATAAATCATTATCAATATAGTCATCACGTCATGTTTAGCTGTATAAACTACAGTAAATAACTTTCGTCACATGAATACACAAAATCTATGCACATGAGAATCGTACAGTAATGACATTTATGACAGGATTGATTATTTTCAGAATATCATACTCATATCAAGCTACCCCGGTCAGGGTGAGTATTTTCTACTCTCTGATACGTGCTTATCTCGCTCTGTCTGACATGGCACACTTTCTCTTTCTTTTCTCATTAACATATTCATAACCGTTGGTAGGGCATCCCCTACTGGTGCACCACACGGATTGCCTTGTAACCGTGCTCATTTCTTTTCTTTTCACAATGATAGCCAAAAATATGCTTTCAATAACAAGTATGTTTAACAAAATATAACTATTACCAAAAATCATTGGTAATCATGCCATAAACATAACCATTTGAAATATCACTTTATAAAATATTTCCATGTCAACATTTCACACTTAAGATGGTAAGAAGTTCATACAATGGCAATGGCTATGGCATATACTAGTCATTTATTATTTTCATTGATAAGATTCATCTTCTTTTTTAAATATTAATTTTATTTCTTTATTTTCTTGATGTAGGTTTTCATCATATCTAAACTTTTCTTTATGCTTGGCCTTTAGTCATTTTCTTCTTGTTTATATCATTTCCAACACATGTTCTTACAAATTCATAGAGCATTGTTCTCCAATTTGATTTCTACTATTACCTAATAGTTAAAGAGGTTCATCTAGGGTAGAAAAATGTTGAAAATAGGCTTCACCGGCTTCCAACACGGTCTGGCCATGTTCCAAGACATGGCCATACTTTAAAAATACTTCAAATGTACTTAAAAACAGCCTCGAACACGGCTAACCCGTGCTTGAAGCACCCAGAACACGGCCTGGCCATATTCTATGACCTTTGCTCACTAATCAGAGCATAACTCCCTCATTTTAACTCCGATTTAGGTGTTCATGCTGTCTATGGAAAGCTACGACAATTATCTAAAACTATTATGTTAATCATATCAGCCAAATAGTAATAAAGCTTGGTGTTATTACTCCCTTAAACTCAATATTATTTCTTCTTGAGTAGGTTCTAACATTTACTTACTAATCTGACTATATCTCCCACATTTAAAATCCAAATTGAGTGATTTCAGTTGCTAAATATCCACCAGCCATATATCTATAATTGTTATGTTGACATGTTATTTTAATTCCCTATAGAGTATTCCCAAAAATTTAAAAATTGAAGATTTCCAAACAAATTCTTCCCTGATTAACCATTTTCTGACCTCTGCTTACTAATCGGCTCATATCTACCTCATGTGAACTCCAAATTGAGTAATTCTAGTGGCTAAATATCCATGAGACATATATCTACATTTTTCATGTTAACCATGTATTTTAATTCCTTACCTATTCGTCCCAGAATTTTAAAAACCAAAGCTTAAAGTTTTACCACCCATAGCCATACCTATGCTGAACTATCTAAACCAGCCTAAGTATTCAAGCATACATCACATGCAAGATCAATATGTAACATGATAAAGCAACATCCATGACCAATCATCAAAGTTCTAAGATCAAATTCCCATATATATGTTACAAATTTCAAAGCTTTTCTTCGAAAAGAAATATTGTTAAACTTACCTAAGAATCTCCCTAGCTCACTTAGTGAATTGGTTTTCTTGTTTCCTCTTGAAAGAAGTAGCAAGATTCCTCCCTTCCCTTAGCTTTTCTAGTAGCTTAGGTAAGAGAAGGAGGGTGAGTTTTTAAACCTCAAGGATGAAGAAGAAAAATGGGTTCAAGTGGAGATTAAGGTAACTTACCTTGAGTACTTAGCCTTCTAAACTTCTCCTTCTTATTCCTTTCTTTCTTCTCCACTCTTTCTCTCCTTTCCTCACTCTACCTTGCTTCTATTTCTCTCTCTTCCTCACTTGGACGAAATTAAAATGTTGTAGGGGTGGGTTTTGCTTAAATAGACCACCAAATAATACACCTTTTATGATCATGGGTCTACCTTATCACAATTAGGATACACTTTGTTGAATTTTTGGAAAACAAACAACTTATGTTCTTGTCTTCCTCTTCCTTAGTCAAGATATGCATAGGAAAATGAGATTTGTATTTTGAAAATTATAATGATATGTTCTTAAGATAAGGGACAAGGTCCCTTTGATTTAGGGATTCATTTCCATTTTTTTTTGTCTTAAACAAGTATGATAGGTTTGCCATTTTAGGTGGCAAATTTCTAGCCCTTGAATCTCCATTATTTGGTTGATATTATTTGTGTGGGATAGGAATGTTTTGTCCTAATTTCATGTATTATCATACCACTTCCTAAAATTATGAGTGTAGGATATAGATGTTTTTGTCCTAAAGCCTTGTATTATCATGCCACTTGCCAAAATTATGAATGTAGAATCACACCACTTGCTAAATTTTTGTCTTGATGCCATGTAACCTAATCTTTATTATTATTACATTATTATATCATCACCTAATTTATTTTATTTTATTTTTTTCTCTTGGATTTGAGCTTATTCCTACCCATTATGGGCTTATTCCTACCCATTTTCTTTGCTTTGGATAAAATTCTACCTTTCTTGGAGGGTTTGGTCACATTTTCATAATTTTTGGGCTATCGGTCCAATTACTATATCCTAGTCCAAGTCTATGTTTTATTTCTTGCTTAGGTTATCCAATGGGCTTGCTAGAAACTTATGTGAAGTGGAAAAACTCTATATGAAGTGTCCACAGGTAAAAGCCCAATGTATGGGTAAAGATTTTAAACTTAGTAACTCTAGTTCTTGAATTAGAAAAAATTACCCTAATCCAATGTTCTTGAAATTTTAAGACCTTTACTTGTTTCTAAAAATTTATCTTCCTTATCCAAGAATTTTGCATCTCTTTAGTATGTTATTTTTAATTTATGTTTTTCCTATTAGGTTTTCCCTCTTTATTTGTTCTCTTAATGTTAGAAACATTTTCTATGCATATACATAAGGTGAAGAATTTCTAAGGATTATATTTCCTTAGATATCTAAAATATTGTCTAATAAACTTTATTTCCTTAATTAAATTATCAATAAAAGAAACGAAATTAGGGATGTTACATAAGGGATAAAAAACATACCTAGGTCCTTGTACTTTGTAGCGAGATTTCTTTGAATAATTACATAAACATGTTCCCCTACTTTTACTTTATCACCTCCTTTCAATTTTTTCTTCTTCTTTTGGGTGCATAAATCCCTTAAGAACTTGGCATAACAGGGTAACTATTTAATAGCATCTAAAAGAGGAAGGTTTTCCTCACATTTTCTAAAAGTCTCATATAGGTCAAAAGTCTTTTCATTCAACCTATTTTCTTTAAGGGCTTTAGGAAAAGTTAATACTGCTTCATATTCAGATAGAGGTGGAAACTTACCTTTTGGTTGCTTACCCTCCACAATTGCATCAATTTTTTCTTCCTTTTGCTCTAATGGTGTATGAATCTCTTGTATAGGAATCTCAGCCTCTTTATCAATTCTTAACCTGATGGCATTAACATTCCTTTGGATTTACCACTTTTTGAGAGGGCAATTGTCCTAAATTCTGGGCCTCTAACCAATTAACTGAAGAAGCTAGTTGGCCTATTTGAGTTGCCAGGGTCTGGATGCTGGCTCTCTTCTCTTGCTAAAATTACTTTAATTCTTGTTTCATTTGAACAGTAGATTTAGCAAGAGATTTAACTACGGAGCTACTTATATGGCCTCCTAAGATGCAGTTTGTCTAGGATAATAAGAATGTTGGTTATGCTGAAAATTTGTAAAATTTTGTCCTGCGGGCTTATTTTATGCATTCTCATAATTGAAGTTGAGATGATCCTTCTATCTAGGATTATAAGTATTCGAGTGGGTACCATACCTCTTTGGTTGTCTAGGGAAACCACCTACCATATGAGCTTTTTCTATGGATTCTTCTCGAAGTGTTGGGCACATGTCTGTTTGATGCCCTGCTATTAAACATATTTGAAATTTTCTATTTGGCACTATCATTACTTGGAATGAGATGAATAAGTTATTTTTAGTGAGATTTCCCTACATCTAGAGTCACAAATATAAGAAAACAAATCTGCAGCATTAGGCAATTACATAGATAGACTCTTTACGAGTATTGCGAGAGGTTTAAAAAAATTTATGCAATCTACCCACATCATCAAATTAGTGAGCTGCTACTAATCCAATATTTTTATGAAGGTATTTTGTAGGGTAACAGGAGAATGATAGATGCAGCTAGTAGAGGTACACTAGTAGATATGACTAATGAAGCAACCAAGCCTATCGAGCTTCAATTAGATCTAAAAAGACCTAAAAATCACGATTTTAGCATTATGGTTTGACGGCGGGTACCACATCGCTTCAAAATTGCTAGCATGGGATGCTGTAGCGCTAGGTCCATATAATGCTCTGGTGCTGGGAAAATTCGCGCTGCAGCGCTCCATATCTCGATGACGTGCCGCCGCAGCTCTTTATTGTGAGTGCCACATCGCTCAGAAACATCCAAAATTTGCCAAAGTACCAAATACTAAAGTTTTAGCTCTGTGTCTCTTCTTTCCACAGCCACTAGAATTACCCTAATTAAAGTTCAAATGAGAGAGATATGCCTCAGTTAGTGATCAAGGGTCAAAAATCAGCCTTTTTCCATATTTTCTCTTTGTTCTTCCTAAAATAAAAAACAAAAAAATCAATTAATTCCTATTTATATTCTACTTAAATCAAACAAAAAGTAAGCTTAAAGGTATTAAAATCATGCTTAATTATAAACACATCAAGTGCCTATATGGATCTTTACCCGTAAGACCATGAAAATTGGGAAAGAGATTAACCAATCTAAATTTTATTCATAATTAACATTCTCATCAAGATTAAGAAAAGTAATACATAAAGGTTATTCGTGCAAATTTAGAGCTGCAAGCTCCTTCATATTAAGGTTCTTAGCCATGACTGCTTCCTTCTTCACTTGACCAATATCTCCTTGAAGTTTTCTTTTGTGCCTGTATATTGATTTTCCAATGTCTAGATTGTACTACAAATCTTAAGAGTTAGCCGATCAAGAAATAAGCATATATAAAAGTAAAGATCACAAGATAATAGACGTAGTCCCCAGCAACAATGCCAAAATTGGTGAGTATTGTCATTGTAGTATAGTGGTATGTATTTTCACCTGTCATGTGAGTGACCCTAGTTCTATCCTTAACAGCAACACCAAAATTTAGTAGGTACTCTCGCAGATAAACTAAATATGATTATTATCTTACCTTAAAACTACCTGTAGTAGTGGGAGTAAGAGTTGATCCCACAGAGAGTAGCAATATCTTTTGTGAATGTAATAAATAGGGTGATTTTAATGCGATAAATAAAAATATCAGAGTTAGAATGAAAAAAAAACAATAAACTGAATGTGGTAATGAATCAAGGATGAGCCTGCTGGTCTTGGTTGATATCCACCAAGAAGAATTGCATTGATAATTGGTAATATCATTAATTCTATATTGAATATCTACCATTGAGATGTTATCTCTCTTTCTTCTTAAGTTTAGTTAATTGATAACGATAACTCAAACTAACCATAATCAATAAGAAAATTTAGCTAATCGGTAAAATTTAACTTATTAATCAGATAAAGAACAAGAGAAACTGATAAATCTAAACAACATCGGTTACATTTAATTTAGTTAATAATTCACTGTGGGATAATAATTCATAATCATATAAATATTAATCCTATTTACCTCTAAAATCAATGGGATCAAAACTTTTTTGATGTATGATTCAATGGTAGATTGAAATAAACAATATACTAATAGGCCTTCTAGCAATCATAAAGAAGAAGAGCATATGAATAATTAATACCAAAATAGAATTGAAACAAGTAAACTTTAATCAAATCTCATAATGCATAAAACCTTTGAGATTTTAATCTTCCTTAACCAACAAAATAAAATTAGCCATGCAAGGCCATAAGAAAACCTAAGAGAAGATGAGAGAAGAAGAAAGAATGGAGAGAATTCTTAAGGATGAGAAGTTATTGATGATTGCTTCCCCCTATTTATAAATTGAAGATTCCTTAATATGTAGGATTTCTTATAGGTTAGTTCTCAACCCATCGGGCTTCAATTGAAGTAAAAAATATGAAAAATTGCAATCCCTTTCTGTTTAAATAACGGTAAGTGCCACGACACTCTATATGAGCCACACGGTGCTTCGAGTTCCTTGCTACATAATGTCACAATACTTTGATTTTTCAAAAAATTGTCAAAGTGGTTAACACAAAAGTTGTTGCTCTATCTCTTATTTTTCCATAGCTCCATAATCACTTCAATAAGAGTTTATAGGAGTGAATAATTCCCCAAATAGTGACAAAAGTCAAGATTTACTACAATTAAGCATTTTCATTGTTTTTCTCCTATTGTTCTCGTCTTTTCTTCTTACTTTGCTCCTACAACACATGACACAAAACTAAGCTTATTGCTAATTATAATTTACCTAAACTAAACAAAAATTAAGTTTAAATGTAATAAAAGTGTGCTTAATTATGCACACATCAATTTGTAGCTACTCTTGTTTTAAGTATAGTTTATGGTGGCATCTTCACTCATTATACAAAATAAATAAGCTTCAAAGCACACACATACACACACAGATACATGTATCCTGTAGCCTACATAAAAGAATAAACTTAACCATCGGTAGGATAACATCCTATGGAATCCCTCAAAAACACCTTGAGTTTAAATATGGCCGACATCATATCCATATGCAACATCATACTAAATAATTCCCTGTTCTGATAGACCGTAGGAAAACATAGGCTCAGATACCAACTTTATCACAATCCCCTAAGTGGCAATAAATGACTGATACAATATATGGGATTGATCCTTAGACTATAAGCCTTAGAACATATTATTAGAAACCAAAAATACTATTTTGCATTTCATACCTCTTGTCATAATTAATTTCATCAAAATCTTGCATACATGCCATAATAAGTTTATGCATCATATGTAATGTAAGAAATATGTCTCATATATATATATATATACACACACACACACACACAGAGATATATATATATATATATATATATATATGTTTGTGTGTGTGTGTTTAAATATCTCATCATTGTAAAATTATGTCATAGAACTATACTAATACAAGGTACAACAAAGGTGGGAATCCTGCCTATGATCATCAAAGCACTATCTAATGTACATTGAATAAGAAACAAAATATCGCAAGGTCCACATTAAAGATGGGCCCACCACTAAGTATCTACACTACTCTTGAGATGAGGAAGACTAGACTTCTTCTTTTGAACTTTCCAAAAATCAGAAAAAAAAAAAAGGGGAGTGAGTTTTATGCAATTTAGTGAGTAGATAAAGTTGACTGTAACTAAAATAGAACAGGCCATACATATGAGTTTTATGTAAATTAAATTTATCAATAAAAAACATGAAGTAAAATAAATGAAAAGAATGATAAAAGAATGTATATTCTTAAAGAAATTTAAATGCTTAAATTTAATTAGTAAGAAAATTTAAAAAAAGGTTGAGAAAATAATAAATTGAATTACTTAGAGAAAGACATTTATTTCTCTATAAAAGCATTATAATTTGACTTTAATATAAGTGAATAGAAAAGTTTAGGTTTTTCATATTAAAATAAGAGGACTCGAGGTTAGAACCATGCTAATAATCCCAAGCATACAATAAGGAAGGGTAATCACCATCATATCCAATCATAGCAGGAAGTTGTGCCTTTACTCTTATTCATTTCACATTGTATGTCTAGGAGGATACCTTGTCTCTGCTCTCACATAAACCAATCATTGTATGTTGGCCATCACACAAGGCTAGCAACACCTTTACTAGCCAAGGTTCAAGGTGCACCTTTCCTAGCAATCCCTATAGGTAGCTAACAATGTTCTTGACAATGATTCTTCCAATGTATGAAACAAAGTGTGAAAAATTAAAATAAAATAAGTAAATTTATGCATAAAAAGACTAATCACATTTTCCTTAAAAATAACATCCCTCCATAAATTTCTTTATTTCAAGGATTACCATGTCTTTGCATATTTGCAAATTAATTTCATATAAGTTACCTTTCAACTTTTAGTATAACTTCCTTCATATGTCAATTCTTAACTATCCACCAATTTTCAATTAAATGGGCTAACATTATATTTTAATAAAATGTTTCACATCATTCCTCTAAATAAATAAAGAATGGTAATTTTCATATTCTCATGTATGAATCAAAGCAACAATTTGGCCAATTTAAGGTTTCATAACATATGTCATGGACTGAAATTCATTTTAAAATAATATACATTTAAATGAAACATATAAAACATGAAGATAGATAACGTATATAAAATTTTAAACATATGAAACCACATAAAAAGGAAAATGCTGCAACTTATATAAAAATTTCTATAAAATAGGAAATGACATGCCAATTAAGTAAGAATCATTATTTCAAAAAATATGTCATAGTAAATAATATCTACTCATAACTGTGGAGGCTCAAAGTAACCAAATTCCTTCCACTTCTTTGATATCTCCACAAACAAAATTAATTCAAAATCACCTTTGGAATACTTCACCACCTAAAGAATCATGTTATAAAAATTAGTAAGGATCCGTGGTGTAAAACCACTAACCTTCTGTAACATTCCTAATTTCGTTTCTTTTATTAATAAAGATATATAAGTATTTAATTAAGGAAATAAAACTTATTAAACAATTTTTAGATATTTAAGAAAATATAAGCCTTAGAAATTCTTCACCTTATATGTATGCATAGAAAATGTTTCTAATATTAAGGGAATAAGTAAAGAGATAAAACCTAATAGGAAAAACTAGAAATAACATCCTAAAGAAAGGTGAAATTCTTGGGTAAGGAAGATAAATTATTGGAAGTAAGTAAAGGTCTTAAAAATTTAAGAAGATTAGATTAGGGTAATTTTTTCTAATTCAAGAACTCTGGTTCTTAAATTTAACATCTCCACCCATAGATTGGGCCTTCAATTGTGGACACTTCATTTCCACTTCACATGAGTTTCTAACAAGCCAATTGTATAGGCCAAGCAAAAGATATAACATAGACTTGAACTAAGATATAGAAGTTGGACCGATAACCCAAAAATCATGAAAATATGACCAAACCCTCCATGAGAGGTAGAATTTTAGTCAAACCAAAGGAAATGGGTCAGAATGAGCTCAAATTCAAGTGGGAAAAATAAAAATCATGTGATGAAATAGTAGTGTAATAATAATCAAGATTATGTCACATGGCATTAGGAAAAAAATCTATATCCTACACTTATAATTTCAACAATACATGTGATGATATAGTAGGTAATAATACATGGAATTATGCCAAAGCATCCTTATCCTACACAAATAATTTTAGCCAAGCAAGGGAGACTCAAGGGCTAAAAGTTTACCACCTAGAAAGGTAAACCTATCATACTTGAGTGTGACAAAAGAAAGGAAATGAATCCCTAAATCAAAGGGACCTTGTCCTTTGTCTTAAGAACATTTTATCATGATTTTCAAATACAAATCTCCTTTTGCTATGCCTATCTTGACTAAGGGAGAGGAAGACAAGAACATGAGTTGTATTTCTCCAAAACGTAGCCAAGTGCATCCTAATTGTGATAAGGTACACCCATAATTATGAGAGGAGGACCACTTGATAATTTATTTAAGTAAAAACTACTCTTAGAACATTTGAATTTTGTCCAAGTGAGGGAGAAGAATAAATAGAAGCAAGGTAGAGTTAGGAAAGGAAAGAAAGAGAGCAGAATAAATGAAGAAAAAAGAAGGAGAAACCTAGAGGATTAAGTACTCAAGGTAAGTTAGCTTAATTTCTACATGAATCCATCTTTTACCTTTATCCTTGGAGTTCAAAACTCACCCTCCTTCTGTTATTTAAGCTGCTGGAAAATGACATGCTATAAATTAAGCATGTCTATAGCATGTTTTAAGTTGCTTTTTATTTAATTTGAGTAGGAAATAAATAGAATTTAATGGATTTTTTTGTTTTATGTTTTAGGAACAACAAAGAAGAAAAGAAGAGAAAAATAGAGAGAAAATATGGAAAAATGCTGATTTTTGACCTTTCGTCACTGATTAAGGCATATCTTTCTCATTGGAACTTCGATTGAGGTGATTCTAGTGGAAATGGAAAGAAAAGACATAGAGCTACAACTGTCGTGTTTGGCACTTTGGCAAAATATAGAAGTTTTTGGGTGTCACGTTAGGACGGATCTAGAATGTTGCGGCACTAGCATGGGCGCCACGGCGCACCAATTGTAACGCCCCTAATTTACGTTACGTAAAATAAATATTTTTTTATTATTTTCCACAATCAGATATTTTCCATAAAGATACATAATTCAATTCTTTATTATGGGAACAGATACATACAGGATCTCTCATGTATACACAATATACAGACTAAGTCTATAAACATCAAAGTACAATAGAAACGAGGATCCTGCCTGTAGCGTTCAGAGCACTCTAGAATACAAACACAGTATAATTCAAAGACCGTGACTCTTGGAAGCAACGTAGACTCACCCAGAGAATATATCACCTATCTGCCGAATCAGACTATGATATTCTTATCTAAAAAATGTGGAAATATCATGTAGTGAGTTTGACAACTCAGTGAGCAAATAATTCCTCTTATGGCCTCTTAGGTCAGCATATGGATGTACTTATATTTTAAAATGTGTCACATAGAAAATACAGTTCAGAAGTACATTCATATGGGACCCGTATTTCAAATATTCTCAAATCAAAGGATATTCAGATATCCAAAACCATTTGCACTATCTTATTATGATTAAACAAATGTTGTTATGCTCAACTGTATAAGCTATAGTAAAATATTATGATTTGAAGATAAAATCATCCCTTTTAATGCACCTGCCTCACTCGGCAATCTGGTCAATGCAATGAAAATATAACTCATTTTCTATACGCATAGTGACCTCAACCCCAGTCACAATAAGTGATCAGGGAATGTGAGTACATCACCCTCCTGCCCCCTCACATTACCACTATCACCCGGTTGGAGCGGCCCTCCCCTGGCACACTCAGGCTAATAGCGCGTCCCCTATTCGGTACCGTCAAAAGCCATACAACCAGCCGATATTCATCAATACATATAAATACATGTAAAATTATCAAGCAACTCGCCATGAGTTTTACACTTGCCATTCAATCTCATTTATAATATGACATGCATCATTTTCACAAGTATATAGCTTTACAAATCAATACATTGTGTAACATCCTTTTTTTTATTATTATTATACAATATTGAGTTCACATACATGTCATTAATCAAAACGTACATGCAACATATCAAAGACATAGATATTTACATCTTGTTTATTTTGGTTGACCAATTCCGGAGATACAAGTGCGGGTGGTTGCACCTTCACCGGGATTTGTGCCAACTCGCTCATAAACATTTTATTTAGGATCTGACCATCATAGAATAACTCGATCCAACGTGCACTAAAAGCCAGAGCTATAGAAAATCTGTATAACTAATTTTCTGAACATGATATGGAAATATAGTGAGAATTAAATCTCAGTAAGTTCAACAATAAATCATCATCAATAAAGCTCATCACGTCATGTTCAGCTGTATAAACTACAAAAAATATCTTTGGTCACATGAATGCATTATATCTACGCACATAACAATCATACTGTAATGATATGTATGACAGGATTAACTATTTTCAAAATATCATATGATGGCCATCAACTTATTCTCATTTCAAGCTACCCCGGTCAGGGTGAGTATCCTCTACTCTCCGGTACGGGCTTTTCTCGTACCGTCCAACATGGCCCACTTTCTCTTTCTTTTCTCATTATCATGATCATAACCGTTGGTAGGGCGTCCCCTACTGGTGCACCACACGGATTGCCATGTGACCATACTCATTTCTTTTCTTTTCACAATGATAGCCAAAAATATGCTTTCAATAACAAGTATGTTCATCAAAATATAACTATTACCAAAAATCATTGGTAATCATTTATTTTAATTCCATACAGATAATTCCCAGAAATTGAAATACAGAAGCTATCCTAACATATTCTTCCCTGATGACCCATTTTCTGACCTTTGACTACTAATCAGACCAGGGCTACCTCATATGGACTCCAAATGGAATGATTCCAGTGGGTACAAATCCGTGACACATATATCTTCAATTCTTATGTTAACCATTTATTTTAATTCCTTATAGATTGTTCCCAGAAATTAAAATACCGAAGCTTAAAATTCTGTCAACCATAGCCATACCCATGCAGAACTATCTACACCAACCTAAGTATTCAAACATACATCACATGCAAGATCAATATGTAACATGAGATAGCAACATCCATGACCAATCATCAAGGTTCTAAGATCAAAATCTCATATAAATATTATAAGTTTCAAAAGTTTTCTTCAAAAACAAATATTGTTAAACTTACCTAAAGCACTTAGTCTCCTAGACTTCTCCTTCCTCTTTCTTCCTTTCTTCCTCTCCTTTCCTCACTCTACCTTGCTTCTATTTTTTCCTCTCCCTCACTTGGACGAAATTCTAATGTTGTAAGGGTGGGTTTCCTTATATAGGCCACCAAATAATTCACCTTTCATGATCATGGGTCTACCTTATCACTTTGTTGAATTTTTGGAAAACAAACAACTTATGTTCTTGTCTTCCTCTTCCTTAGTCAAGATATGCATAGGAAAAGGAGATTTGTATTTTGAAAATTATGATGATATGTTCTTAAGATAAGGGACAAGGTCCCTTTGATTTAGGAATTCATTTTTTTTCTTTTGTCTTAATCAATTATGATAGGTTGCCTTTTTAAGTGGCAAATTTCTAGCCCTTCAATCTCCATTATTTGGTTGAAATTATTTATGTGGGATAGAGATGTTTTGTCCTAATGCTATGTCTTATCATACCACTTGCTAAAATTATGAGTGTAGGATGTAGATGTTTTTGTCCTAAAGCCTTGTATTATTATGCCACTTGCCAAAATGATGAATGTAGAATCACACCACTTGCTAAATTTTTGTCTTAATGCCATGTCACCTAATCTTGATTACACCATTATTTCATCACTTTAATTTTATTTTTATTTTTATTTTTCCTCTTGGGTTTGGGCTCATTCTTGCCCATTTTCTTTACTTTGGTTAAAATTCTACCTTTCATAATGGGCTTGGTCACATTTTCATGATTTTTGGGCTAGCGGTCCAATTTCTATATCCTAGTCTAAGTCTATGTTTTATTTCTTCCTTGGGCTATCCTATTGGCTTGCTAAAAATTCATGTGAAGTAGAAAAACTCTATATGAAGTGTCCATAGGTTAAAGCCCAATTACGGGTGGAGATACTAAACTTAGTAATTAAGAAAAATTACCATAATCCGATCTTCGTGAAATTTTAAGACCTTTACTTACTTCACAAAAATTTATTTTTCTTTACCTAAGAATTTCACCTTTCTTTAGTATGTTTATTTCTAATACTTCCTCTTAGGTTTTCTTTCTTTACCTATTCCATTAATATTAGAACATTTCTATGCATATATGTAAGGCGAAGAATTTTTAAGGAAAATATCTAAAAATTACGGGATGTTACACATTGTGCACATTGTAACATCCTGTAATTTTTAAATATTTTCCTTATAAATTCTTCAACTTACATATATGCGTAGAAATGTTCTAATATTAATGGAATAGGTAAAGAAAGAAAACATAAGAGAAAATATTAGAAATAACATACTAAAGAGATGCAAAATTCTTGGATAAGGAAGATAAATTTTTAGAAACAAGTAAAGGTCATAAAATTTCAAGAACATTGGATTAGGGTAATTTTTCCTAATTCAATAACTAGAGTTACTAAGTTTAAAATCTTTACCTATGCATTGGGTTTTTACCTATGGACACTTCACATAGAGTTTTTTCCACTTCACATAAGTTTCTAGCAAACCCATTGGATAACCTAAGCAAGAAATAAAACATAGACTTGGACTAGGATATAGTAATTGGACCAATAGTCCAAAAATTATGAAAATATGACTAAGCCCTCCAAGAAAGGTAGAATTTTATCCAAAGCAAAGAAAATGGGTAGGAATAAGCCCAAATCCAAGAGGAAAAATAAAATAAAATAAATTAGGTGATGATATAATAATAAAGATTAGGTTACATGGCATTAAGACAAAAATTTAGCAAGTGGTGTGATTCTACATTCATCATTTTGGCAAGTGGCATGATAATACAAGACTTTAGGACAAAAACATCTATATCCTACACTCATAATTTTAGCAAGTGGTATGATAATACATGGCATTAGGACAAAACATTCCTATCCCACACAAATAATATCAACCAAATAATGGAGATTCAAGGGTTAGAAATTTGCCACCTAAAAAGGCAAACCTATCATACTTGTTTAAGACAAAAGAAAATGGAAATGAATCGCTAAATCAAAGGGACCTTGTCCCTTATCTTAAGAACATATCATCATAATTTTTAAAATACAAATCTCCTTTTCCTATGCATATCTTGACTAAGGAAGAGGAAGACAAGAACATAAGTTGTTTGTTTTCCAAAATTCAACAAAGTGTATCCTAATTGTGATAAGGTAGACCTATGGTCATGAAAGGTGAATTATTTGGTGGTCTATATAAGAAAACCCACCCTTACAACATTAGAATTTCGTCCAAGTGAGGGAGAGGAAAAATAGAAGCAAGGTAGAGTGAGGAAAGGAGAGGAAGAAAGGAAGAAAGTGGAAGGAGAAGTTTAGGGGACTAAGTGCTCCAGGTAAGTTTAACAATATTTCCTTTTGAAGAAAACTTTTGAAACTTATAATATTTACATGAGATTTTGATCTTAGAACTTTTATGATTGGTCATGATGTTGCTATATCATGTTACATATTGATCTTGCATGTGATGTATGTTTGAATACTTAGGTTGGTGTAGATAGTTCTGCATGGGTATGGTTATGAGTGGTTGAATTTTAAGCTTCAGTGTTTTAATTTTTGGGAACAATCTATAAGCAATTAAAATAAATGGTTAACATAAGAATTACAGATATATGTGTCACGGATTTTTATCCACTGGAATCATTCAATTTGGAGTCCATATGTGGTAGATATGGTCTGATTAGTAGTCAAAGGTCAGAAAATGGTTCATCAGGGAAGAATATGTTAGGGCAGCTTCTGTATTTTAAATTTTAGGAATTATCAGTATGGAATTAAAATAAATGGTTAACATAAGCATTATAGCTATGTGTGTCATGGATTTTTAGCCACTGGAAGCATTCAATTTGGAGTCCATATGTGGTAGATATGGTCCGATTAGTAAGCAAAGGTCAGAAAATGGTTCATCAGGGAAGAATATGTTAGGATGGCTTCTGTGTTTTAATTTCTGGAAATTATCTGTATTGAATTAAAATAAATGGTTAATATAAGAATTATATCTATGTCTCTCATGGATTATTAGCCACTGGAATCATTCCATTTGGAGTCCATATGAGGAAGATATGAGTTGATTAGTAGTTAAAGGTTAGAAAATGGTTCATCAGGGAAGAATATGTTAGGACAGCTTCTGTATTTTAATTTCTGAGAATTATCTGTATGAAATTAAAATAAATGGTTAACATAAGAATTATAGTTATGTGTGTCACGGATTTTTAACAACTAGAATTACTCAAGTTGGAGTCCATATGTGGTAGATATGGTCCGATTAGTAGGTAGAGGTCAGAACCTATCCGAGAAGAAATAACCTCTACATTTAGGGAGTAATATCACTTTGATTTCTTAATATTTCGCTACAATGTTCAACATAATAGTTTTAGATAATTGTTTTATCTTGAAATTGACGCCAAGATCACCTATATCAGAGTTAAAGTGAGGGAGTTATGCTCTGATTAGTAAGAGAAGGTTAGATAGGATGAAAACCTGCATCAAGAAAATAAAGAAATAAAATTAGTATTTAAAAAAAGAAGATGAATCTTAATAAATGACTAGTATAGCCATAACTATTGCCATTGTATGAACTTCTTACCATCTTAAGTGTGAAATTATGACATGGAAATATTTTATAAAGTGATATTTGAAATGGTTATGTTCATGGCATGATTACCAATGATTTATGGTAATAGTTATATTTTGATGAACATACTTGTTATTGAAAGCATATTTTTGGCTATCATTGTGAAAAGAAAAGAAATGAGCACGGTTACAAGGCAATTCGTGTGGTGCACCAGTAGGGGATGCCCTACCAACGGTTATGAATATGTTAATGAGAAAAGAAAGAGAAAGTGGTCCATGTCAAACGAAGCGAGAAAAGCCCGTACCGGAGAGTAGAGGATACTCACCCTGACCGGGGTAGCTTAAAATGAGAATAAGTTGATGGCCATCATATGATATTTTAAAAATAGTTAATCCTGTCATACATATTGTTACAGTATGATTCTTATGTGCATAGATATAATGCATTCATGTGACCAAAGATATTTTCTGTAGTTTATACAGCTAAACATGACGTGATGAGCTATATTGATGATGATTTATTGTTGAACTTACTGGGATTTAATTCTCACTATATTTCCATATCATGTTCAGAAAATTAGTTATGCAACTTTTTCTATGGCTCTGGCTTTTAGTGCATATTGGATCGAGTTACTTTATGTTGGGGAGATCTCAGAATCAAATAAGATGTTTGTGGTCGAGTTGGCTCAGATCCCGGTGAAAGTGCAACAACCCGCACCTGTATCTCCGGAATTGGTCAACCAAAATAAACAAGATGTAAATATCTATGTGTTTGATATGTTGTATGTACGCTTTGATTAATAATAATAATTAAAAAAGGTTGTTACATAATTGGTATCAGAGGAGGTCGATCCTAGATGGCCAGTGGGTGGATGGTTATCTAAATCGATCGTATAGTGTCTTGAGTATGTTGTGGTTGTGCTGCGTAGGGGATCAGTGACTCATATAGGTAAGAAATTACTAGTGTTTCTTATCTATATGCCGAGGTGGTGTTATGACTGCTGTTAAATATTTTTTTTAAACTAACTATTGGGCTTGATCACCTCAATAGCAGCATAAATTTATTTTTTCCCACAGTAGGAAATGGCACCACCAAGGCAGAATCCGGCAAACAATGTGGAGGAAATCTTGCACAACTTTGCCACAACAATTCGAGAATTTGGTATTGATTTACTCCTTAGAACTCAACTAGTATCTATATCCTTATATAGAATGATATCGATCGAATTTAAAAAAAAATTAGTTACAAGACTTGTTAAACAAGGTATTTAAATACCCCAGTACTTTTATTCAGAGTGCTCAGTTCTATCTGTGAAAAAGAAAGATGGATCACTATGACTATGCACAGATTATAGATAGTTGAATAAGGTGACAATGTAGAATAGAAACCCATTAGCTCGTATAGATTACCTGTTTTACTAGTTATAAGGTGTTCAATTTTTTTTTCCACAAATTGATTTGGGATATGAGTAACATTAATTAAGGATAAGAGAAGAGGATGTGCAAAAATTTTATTTTAGGACTTATTATGGGCATTATGAGTTCTTGGTGATTTCATTTAAATTGACAAATATTTTAGCTGCATTCATAGATTTAATGAATAGTAATTAGGACATCCCTGGATCAATTTGATTTTATTGATGATATACTAGAATATTTCAAAAGTTCAGAGGATCATAAGCAACATTCAAAGATAGTTTTACCAACTCTAAAGGAGTATGGTTGGTAAATATGGTATCAAAGTAGACTCTAAGAAAGTAAAAATAGTACAATAATAGCTACATTTTACTACATTTAAAGATGAAGATCCAAATCCAATTTACGCTTCCTACGGTTATCTGCCGTCCATTCTATTTGAGTCATAGTTGGATCAGGTACATGAACATAGGTTTGTAAAGCATCAATTAACTCTTCAGCAATTGAAGCCGAGATGAGAATTCGTCGTGCTGAGTGTGGGATAAACCTCTGTTCCACAGCTTGATCTAGAAAAGATAACAGACCATCAAAGAAGTGATTAACATTTAACAAACCTATCGGTTTGTGATGCATATTTAGTTGTGTCTAAGAGACTATTTGGAAAATCTCCTCTAAAGTACCAAAACTACTTGGTAAGGTAATGAAGGCGTCAGCATTGCTCATCATTCTAGCCATGCGTTCATGCATAGAAGCTACCCTATATTCTTCCCCAATTGTCTTCCCTATGTTGTTGGATGTAGCTAGAGCTGTAGGAATAATACCTAGAGCTTGGCATCCCCCTACATGTGCAGCTGTAGCCACACACCCCATTAACCCATAGTTACCTCCACCATACACTAAATGAATTCTTCTCCTAGCCAGCACCATACCCAGATTTTGTGCTATTTTAACATACTCCCCATCTTTTCCAGGACTGGAACCACAAAAAACAAAAATATTTCGAAACTGACGGAATGCAGTTCCCTCCATAATTTCTATCATCTTAACTTTGAGTATAGACAAAGATACTAATGTAAGTATTTATAGAACTCAGAGAAGGGCATATTTATAATAGTTATGCGAATAGGCCGGGTATTATTAGAACAACTATGTGAGTGATTGGTGGATATCAGCTAAATTAAAGGTAAAAAAAATTCAAAAATGATGGCAAGCATGTATATGTACTGTAGTTATGACTGTGACCCATATTAAGCACATAAAGAGCATAAGATAAGATATCACCAGAAATCTGTCTTTATCTTGTTGTCTTTGATGAAGCATTGATGTTTTGATTCTTGTAGAAAAGTTGTAGGTGATAGCCATCATTGTAAAAAAAAGAAGAGTGAAAATGCAAACTAATTAATTGTTGAAGAGGAACAATCAAATGGTTTATTTTGTTTTTTTCAATGTTTTTACCAGTCGACTATCGGTATTATTAAGTCAACTAGCTATTTTGAGAAATTTTAATTTGGACTGGTTATTTTACAGTTGATTGATTACATCTATTCTGAAGCAATCAACTGCATCATACCAGTTAGCTACGTACTCTTTGTTTTCACAGACTTTTATATGTTCAGAAATTTTTCTTTTCCACCGAATATCAACAGCTTTAAAGTAGATTCTGACACATATATTCAAAATTTGCGGCCACTGATTTTTACTGAAATCGTAGATAGATTTTGTTTACAGATTTTCAAGAATTACGGCCACCGATTTTAATATTTTTCAATGCTTTGTCCAAATTTTTGACTTTCGCTTTTGGCACCATTCTTTATTATGCTTTTCGTCTGTTTCATTGCATTCTCCCTCATTAACGGTTGGCATTAAATGCAAGGTTATTTTCCCACATTGCAATGAAAGATAATTTCTTTTCTTTGAAACTCGGTTATTATGGTGTCTAAGTTGTTAGTAGGTTAAAGTAATGAAAAGTTTAAAAAGAATGGACGGATGATGGTCTTATGGTGTTTTGACGAATGTAATTAAGAGAACTAGTGGTGTTGAAGTTCTTGAAGAATAAAATATAGGAAGTAGAATTTAAGGTAGTCTTTGAACTCTTAATTTGGAAATATAGAGAATATTCTGAGAACCATGTCCGAAAATAATGTAAGTGATCAAGATATTTGTGTTAAAGGATTATATCATGCTAAATGGAGTCTAGTATCTAGGATGTGAATTATGTTGAAATTGAGAATTATTGTATGAGTAATTGTTAGGAAAAATCTTCTTGAAATGATTGGGTGAATTAAATGGGATTGACATAAACTAGAATGAGGTGCTTTTGATATGATAGAAGAAATAATTGAAATTTTTGACAATGAGTTTAATGGTGTTAATAAGCTTGTACAGAATTACTGTGATGAGGTAAGTTGAAATTATTAGACATGTGTCAATGGTACACGTTATTAAAGGTTTGAAGGATTTATTGCTACGTATGTTTAACATATTGATTAAAGGATTTGAGGATAAAAAATAGATGATAGATTAAGATGATGATATTCAGGGGATGATGTTGATATATATAAAAAAATGACTTGATAGATGTTTGGAATAAGAAAAGATAGTTACCCAATATGAAGGTGAATATGTTCCTTTGTATGTGTGTTTTCAAATATCGACCCATAGATATATCCATGCGACCTAGAGGATATAAATTGAAGAACTTATGAGTGAAAGAAATCCTTATGGTAAAGTTATATGGAAAAATCCCTCAAGTGAATAGCCATATTAAAAAGTAAAGACGTTATACAGAAAAGATATCCCTAATTATTTAGGTAATAAGGTTGGTAACTCTGAATAATGCTTTAATTTCATTCCCTACAAGTGGTAGGATGGACTAAAATTCGGGGACCGAATTTCTTAAGGGGGGAAGAATGTAACATCCTGTAATTTTTAGATATTTTCCTTATAAATTCTTCAACTTACATATATGCGTAGAAATGTTCTAATATTAATGGAATAGGTAAAGAAAGAAAACATAAGAGAAAATATTAGAAACAACATACTAAAGAGATGCAAAATTCTTGGATAACGAAGATAAATTTTTAGAAACAAGTAAATGTCATAAAATTTCAAGAACATTGGATTAGGGTAATTTTTCCTAATTCAAGAACAAGAGTTACTAAGTTTAAAATCTTTACCTATACATTGGGTTTTTACCTATGGACACTTCACATAGAGTTTTTTCCAGTTCACATAAGTTTCTAGCAAGCCCATTGGATAACCTAAGCAAGAAATAAAACATAGACTTGGACTAGGATATAGTAATTGGACCAATAGTCCAAAAATTACGAAAATATGACTAAGCCCTCCAAGAAAGGTAGAATTTTTTCCAAAAAAAAAAAGAAAATGGGTAGGAATAAGCCCAAATCCAAGAGGAAAAATAAAATAAAATAAATTAGGTGATGATATAATAATAAAGATTAGGTTACATGGCATTAAGACAAAAATTTAGCAAGTGGTGTGATTCTACATTCATCATTTTGGCAAGTGGCATGATAATACAAGGCTTTAGGACAAAAACATCTATATCCTACACTCATAATTTTAGCAAGTGGTATGATAATACATGGCATTAGGACAAAACATTCCTATCCCACACAAATAATATCAACCAAATAATGGAGATTCAAGGGTTAGAAATTTGCCACCTAAAAAGGCAAACCTATCATACTTGTTTAAGACAAAAGAAAATGGAAATGAATCCCTAAATCAAAAGGACATATCATCATAAATTTTAAAATACAAATCTCCTTTTCCTATGCATATCTTGACTAAGGAAAAGAAAGACAAGAACATAAGTTGTTTGTTTTCCAAAAATTCAACAAAGTGTATCCTAATTGTGATAAGGTAGACCTATGATCATGAAAGGTGAATTATTTGGTGGTCTATATAAGAAAACCCACCCTTACAACATTAGAATTTTGTCCAAGTGAGGGAGAGGAAAAATAGAAGCAAGGTAGAGTGAGGAAAGGAGAGGAAGAAAGGAAGAAAGAGGAAGGAGAAGTCTATGGGACTAAGTGCTCCAAGTAAGTTTAACAATATTTCTTTTTGAAGAAAACTTTTGAAACTTATAATATTTATATGAGATTTTGATCTTAGAACTTTTATGATTGGTCATGATGTTGCTATATCATGTTACATATTGATCATGCATGTGATGTATGTTTGAATACTTAGGTTAGTGTAGATAGTTCTGCATGAGTATGGCTATGAGTGACAGAATTTTAAGCTTTGGTGTTTTAATTTTTGTGAACAATCTATAAGGAATTAAAATAAATGGTTAACATAAGAATTAAAGATATATGTGTCACGGAGTTTTATCCATTAGAATCATTCAATTTGGAGTCCATATGTGGTAGATATGGTCTGATTAGTAGTCAAATGTCAGAAAATGGTTCATCAGGGAAGAATATGGTAGGACAACTTCTATATTTTAATTTTTGGGAATTATTTGTATGGAATTAAAATAACTGGTTAACATAAGCATTATAGCTATGTGTGTCATGGATTTTCAGCCACTGGAATCATTCAATTTGGAGTCCATATGTGGTAGATATGGTCCGATTAGTAAGCAAAGGTCAGAAAATGGTTCATCAGGGAAGAATATGTTAGGATAGCTTCTGTGTTTTAATTTCTGGGAATTATCTGTTTGGAATTAAAATAAATAGTTAACATAAGAATTATATCTATGTCTGTCATGGATTATTAGCCACTGGAATCATTCAATTTGGAGTCCATATGAGGAAGCTATGAGTTTATTAGTAGTCAAAGGTCAGAAAATGGTTCATCAGGGAAGAATATGTTAGGACAGCTTCTGTATTTTAATTTCTGGGAATTATCTGTATGAAATTAAAATAAATGGTTAACATAAGAATTATAAATATGTGTGTCACGGATTTTTAACAACTGGAATTACTCAAGTTGGAGTCCATATGAGGTAGATATGATCCGATTAGTAGGTAGAGGTCAGAACCTATCCGAGAAGAAATAACCTATACATTTAGGGAGTAATATCACCTTGATTTCTTAATATTTCAATACAATGTTCAACATAATAGTTTTACATAATTGTTTTATCTTGAAATTGACACCAAGATCACCTACATCAGAGTTAAATTGAGGGAGTTATGCTCTGATTAGTAAGAGAAGGTTAGATAGGATGAAAACCTGCATCAAGAAAATAAAGAAATATAATTAGTATTTAAAAAAAGATGAATCTTAATAAATGACTAGTATAGCCAAAGCCATTGCCATTGTATGAACTTCTTACCATCTTAAGTGTGAAATTCTAACATGGAAATATTTTATAAAGTGATATTTGAAATGGTTATGTTCTTGGCATGATTACCAATGATTTATGGTAATAGTTATATTTTGATGAACATACTTGTTATTGAAAGCATATTTTTGGCTATCATTGTGAAAAGAAAAGAAATGAGCACGGTCACATGGCAATCCGTGTGGTGCACCAGTAGGGGATGCCCTACCAACGGTTATGATCATGTTAATGAGAAACGAAAGAGAAAGTGGGCCATGTCGGACAGAGCAGGAAAAGCCCGTACCGGAGAGTAGAGGATACTCACCCTGACCGGGGTAGCTTGAAATGAGAATAAGTTGATGGCCATCATATGATATTTTAAAAATAGTTAATCCTGTCATACATATTGTTACAGTATGATTCTTATGTGCATAGATATAATGCATTCATGTGACCAAAGATATTTTCTGTAGTTTATACAGCTGAACATGACGTGATGAGATATATTGATGATGATTTATTGTTGAACTTACTGGGATTTAATTCTCACTATATTTCCATATCATGTTCAGAAAATTAGTTATGCAGCTTTTTCTATGGCTCTGGCTTTTAGTGCACATTGGATCGAGTTACTTTATGTTGGGCAGATCTCAGAATCAAATAAGATGTTTGTGGTTGAGTTGACTCAGATCCCGGTGAAAGTGCAACCACCCGCACCTGTATCTCCAGAATTGGTCAACCAAAATAAACAAGATGTAAATATCTATGTGTTTGATATGTTGTATGTATGCTTTGATTACTAATAATAATATAAAAAAGGTTGTTACACACATAATATTCACTTTATCAAACAATGATAAATACATTTCAAACCACATATTCAATGAGTTCCAAAATCTAGTTCTAAAACCATACTCTTCTTGAATTATGTGCTAATTCGTAAGTATAATAGATATTTTAACATATTTAATAAACTTATAATAGCATAAATAATTTATAAATAGAAACAATATTACGTTTATAGTTCAAGAAGAGAATGGGGCAAGTCATAGAAAGAATTATCTACTCACAGGATAGGGCTCCTGGTTGGATAGCCCTAAAATATACTTTTCCAAACTAAATTTGACTAATTAGGCCTCAAAAACATGTCCGGAGGGTCCAAAGACTTAGAAAATGACTCTAGGAGTTTGGTCACTATTCACTCGCTGAAAAACACTATTCATCTGCCATAAATCACTATTCACGACGAATAAAAAGTTGTTAGATAGTTGAAAAATATACCTATCTTAAGGTTTATCTAACTCCTTAATCCATCTACAGTGTCAGAATTTCAATTAGAGGTCTCTAAGTAAGTTTTAGAATTTACCTTTTTCTGAGATTTTCTACGGCGATTCAACGGCTGATTTAAAAAATTGATCAGTTAAAACCGTAGTATTCTTCGTCCTGAATCCAAAAGCACCTTCAGTTTTGTGATCGAAAACCAATAGGCACTCCAGATCTAGAGAAAAAGTTAACGGTTACTATTTATTTACTATTCACTCACTATTCATCCGTTTTTTTCGTTTTGTAGACATCCGCCCTCCGTGCCTCCCCCTTCCCCTTTTTATTTTTATTACATTTAATAATAATAATTATTATTATTTTTATTTAATAATTGAATAATAATATTTTCTTTATATAAATTCCATTTTCACCCTAAAACATCCCAAAAATTTCTAAAAATTTACATTCTCATAAACCTTTAGTTAAACTCTTAAATCATGATTTTTCTTGATAAAAATTGCAATAAAAAAATCTCAAAATAAATGTCTTTATTCATATTAAAAGAAAGAATATTTTTAAAAATATAACAAAAATTCATTAGAGACCAATATAATTATTTAAAGTAAAACAATAATTATTTTAATTAAAAATAGACTTACTTTTATAGAACATAATCATTTTTAAACAAATAATAATATATTTGTTTATAAAAAAACATTACTATTTTAAAATAAAAATTATGGGATGTTACATTCTTTCCTCCTTAAGAAATTCGGTCTCCGAATTTTAGCCCATCCTACCACATGTAGGGAATAAAATCAAGGCATAATTCGGAGTTACCAACCTTATTACTCAAATAATTGGGGATATGTTTTTTGTAAAACATCTTTACTTTTTAAAATGTCTCTTCACTTGAGTGATTTTGTCATATAACTTAACCACAGGGATTTCTTTCATCCATAAGTTCTTTACTTGTCGATCAACAATAAACATCAATTGTACCCATAGTTAAGCCAAATTTTTGTCCAATTGAATTTCTTGGAATTAGGTAACATAAGAAGAATCTAATATGTACTTCTTTCCAAACCTCATTACCTCTTTCATTGGTGATTCCTTCAAAAATATGTAGTCACGAACTGATAATTTCTAGTGCTCAATATGCATGATTCCTTTAGACTTTTGGCCTATATTGAATTATTTGTATTTATTTTCTAATCAACTTTACTTTATACAAAGTACTCAACAACTTATATATATACATATAAAGAACTCTTAAACCATTGAGTATCTCATTCCTTTATATCCTCAAGCTCACATGGATATATCTATGGGTCGATATTAGAAAACACACTCATAAAAGAACATATTCACATCCATATTAGGGTAACTATCTTTTCTTATTCCAGACTTCTATCAAGTCATCTTTAATTCTCACATGTTAACATTGTAACAACTCCATTTATGTAAATGTAACAATTTTTTTTTAAAATTCCATGAAGTTATTACTACTTTAATTCTAACCACTTAACTCGTAATAATAATCACTTTAACCAAGCATAATTGTTATTAACAGTTATACAATACTGAGTTTCCATACACACTATTATTTTACAAACTACACACCATTATTTTACAAACATTTGTACAAAGATACATATTAGCTCTAATCATCTATGTCGACTACTTTCGGGGACATTGGTGTGGGTGGCACGTCCACCGAAATCTCAGTCACATCTACAACAGATACATCTGAAATAACTGGAAGTTGCCCAAGGTAGGGCACCTCGATCCAACGTACAGAAATAATAAGTGTCATAGAGAAAATCTTCATATTTATTCTTCTGAACATGATATGGAAATATAGTGAGAATTAAATCCCAGTAAGTTCAAAAATAAATCATCATCAATATAGCTCATCACGTCATGTTCAGCTGTATAAACTACAGAAAATATCTTTGGTCACATGAATGCATTATATCTATGCACATAAGAATCATACAGTAATGATATGTATGACAAAATTAACTATTTTTAGAATATCATATGATGACCATCAACTTATTCTCAATTCAAGCTACCCTGGTCAGGGTGAGTATCATCTACTCTCCGGTAGAGGCTTTTCTCGCTCCATCCGACATGGCACACTTTCTCTTTCTTTTCTCATAAAAATAATCATAACCGTTGGTAGGGCGTCCCCTATTGGTGCACCACACGGATTGTCATGTGACCGTGCTCATTTCTTTTCTTTTCACAATGATAGCCAAGAATATACTTTCAATAACAAGTATGTTCATCAAAATATAACTATTACCATAAATCATTGGTAATCATGCCATGAACATAACCATTTCAAATATCACTTTATAAAATATTTTCATGTCAGAATTTTACACTTAAGATGGTAAGAAGTTCATACAATGGAAATGGCTATGGCATATACTAGTCATTTATAAGATTCGTCTTCTTTCTTAAATATTAATTTTATTTCCTTATTTTCTTGATGCAGGTTTTCATCATATCTAACCTTCTCTTACTAATTAGAGCATAACTCCCTCATTTGAACTTCGATGTAGGTGATCTTGGTGTCAATTTCAAGATAAAACAATTATATAAAACTATTATGTTGAACATTGTAGCAAAATAGTAGGAAATCAAGGTGATATTACTCCCTAAATGTACAGGTTATTTCCTCTTGGATAGGTTCAGACCTCTACCTACTAATCGGACCATATCTACCTCATATGGACTCCAACTTGAGTGATTCCAGTGGGTAAAAATCCGTGACACACATAGATATAATTCTTATGTTAACCATTTATTTTACTTCCATACAGATAATTCCCAGAAATTAAAATACAGAAGCTATCCTAACATATTCTTCCCTGATGAACCATTTTCTGACCTTTGACTACTAATCAGCTCATATCTTGCTCATATGGACTCCAAATGGAATGATTCCAGTGGCTCAAAATCCGTAACACACATAGCTATAATTCTTATGTTAACCATTTATTTTAATTCTAGACAGATAATTCCGAGAAATTAAAATATAGAAGCTATCCAAACATATTCTGCCCTGATGAACCATTTTCTGACCTTTGACTACTAATAAGACCATATCTACCTCATATGGACTTCAAATTGAATGATTCCTGTGGCTACAAATCCGTGACACATATAGCTATAATTTATATGTTAACCATTTATTTTAATTGCATATAGATAATTCCCAGAAATTAAAATACAGAAGCTATGCTAACATATGCTTCCCTGATGAACCATTTTCTGACCTTTGACTACTAATCGAACCATATCTACCTCATATGGACTTCAAATGGAATGATTCCAGTGGCTAAAAATCCGTGACACACATAGGTATAATTCTTATGTTATCCATTTATTTTAATGCCATACAGATAATTTCCAAAAATTAAAATACAGAAGGTATTCTAACATATTCTTCCCTGATGAACCATTTTTTGCCCTTTGACTACTAATAAGACCATATCTACCTCATATGCACTCCAATTTGAATGATTCCAGTGGCTGCAAATCTGTGACACACATAGCTATAATTCTTATGTTAACCATTTTCATATAGATAATTCCCAGAAATTAAGACACAGAAGCTAAAAATTTTGCCACCCATAACCATACCTATGCAGAACTTTCTATACCAGTCTAAGTATTCAAACATACATCACATGCAAGATCAATATGTAACATGATATAGCAAAATCATGACCAATGATCAAAGTTCTAAGATCAAAATCTCATATAAATATTATAAGTTTCAAAAGTTTTCTTCAAAAAGAAATATTGTTAAACTTACCTGGAGCACTTAGTCCTCTAGACTTCTCCTTCCTCTTTCTTCCTTTCTTCATCTCCTTTCCTCACTCTACCTTGCTTCTATTTTTCCTCTCCCTCGCTTGGACGAAATTATAATGTTGTAAGGATGGGTTTTCTTATATAGACCACCAAATAATTCACCTTTCATTGTCATGGGTCTACCTTATCATAATTAGATTACACTTGGTTGAATTTTTTGGAAAACCAACAACTTATGTTCTTGTCTTCCTCTTCCCTAGTCAAGATATGCATAGGAAAAGGAGATTTGTATTTTGAAAATTATGATGATATGTTCTTAAGATAAGGGACAAGGTCCCTTTGATTTAGAGATTCATTTCCATTTTCTTTTGTCTTAAACAAGTATGATAGGTTTGCCTTTTTAGGTGGCAAATTTTTAGCCCTTGAATCTCCATTATTTGGTTGATATTATTTGTGTGGGATAGGAATGTTTTGTCCTAATTCCATGTATTATCATACCACTTGCTAGAATTATGAGTGTAGGATATAGATGTTTTTGTCCTAAAGCCTTGTATTATCATGCCACTTGCCAAAATTATGAATGTAGAATCACACCACTTGCTAAATTTTTGTCTTAATGCCGTGTAACCTAATCTTTATTATTATTATATTATTATATCATCACCTAATTTATTTTATTTTATTTTTCCTCTTTGATTTGGGCTTATTCCTACCCATTTTCTTTGCTTTGGATAAAATTCTACCTTTCTTGGAGGGCTTGGTCACATTTTCATAATTTTTAGGCTATCGGTCCAATTACTATATCCTAGTCTAAGTCTACGTTTTATTTCTTGCTTAGGCTATCCAATGGGCTTGCTAGAAACTTATGTGAAGTGGAAAAACTCTATATGAAGTGTCCATAGGTAAAAGCCCAATGTATGGGTAAAGATTTTAAACTTAGTAACTCTAATTCTTGAATTAGGAAAAATTACCCTAATCCAATGTTCTTGAAATTTTACTTGTTTCTAAAAATTTATCTTCCTTATCCAAGAATTTTGCATCTCTTTAGTATGTTATTTCTAATTATTTTTCCTATTAGGTTTTCCCTCTTTATTTGTTCTATTAATGTTAGAAACATTTTCTATGCATATACATAAGGTGAAGAATTTCTTAGGATTATATTTCCTTAGATATCTAAAATATTGTCTAATAAATTTTATTTCTTTAATTAAATATTTATGTACTTTTATCAATAAAAGAAACGAAATTAGGGATGTTACAAACATCATCCCATGAATAGTATCATCTGAATCAATCATCTATTTTTATCCTAAAATCCATTAATCAATATGTTAAACATACGTAGCAATAAATCCAACAATCTTTTTAACGTTTATGTACCATTGGCACATGTATAACAATTCTAACTTACCTCATCACAGTAACTCTATACCTATTTATTAACACCAATAAATTCATTATCAAAAATATCAAACCTTTCCTCTATCATATCTAAAAGCACCTAATGCTAACTTATATTAATCCCGTTTAATTCACCCAATTATTTCAAGAAGATTTTTCCTAACAATTACTCCTACATGAATTCTCAATTTCAACATAATTCACTTCTTAGATACTAGACTCAATTTAGCATAATATAAACTTTTAACACAAATATCTTAATCACTTACATTATTTTCAGACATGATTCTCATAGTATTCTCCATATTTTTAAATTAAGAGTTCAAAGATTAATTTAAATCCTACTTCCCATATTTTATTCCTCAAAAACTTCAACACCACTAATTCTCTTGATTATATTCGTCAAAACACCATACGATCATCATCTGTCCACTCCTTTCAAAATCTCTATTACTTTAACCTACTAACCAATTGGACACCATAATAACTGAGTTTCAAAGAAAAGAAATTAAATTTCCTTATAATATGGAAAAATAATCTTGCATTTAATACCAAATATTAATGTAGAACAATGCAGCAGAAAATATGGAATACTTAATAGAGCATGGTGCCAAAATAGGAAGTTAGAAATTTGGACAAAACATTGAAATAAAATTAAAATCGGTGGCCGTAAATCTTAAAAATCTGTAAACAAAAATCTAGCTGTTATATCGGCAAAAATCAGTGGATGCAAGGTTTGAATATACGTGCCAAAATCTACTTTAAATCTGTTAGTATTCTGTGGAAAAATAACACATACAAAATATATTTCTTAGCTTATAAAAGTTTGTGAAAATCAAAAAATATGTAGTTAACTGATAGGATGCAGTTGATTGTTTCAAAATAGATGCAATCAATCAACTGTAAAATAACTAGTCCAAATTAAAATTTCTCAAAATAGCTAGTCGACTTAATAATACCGATAGTCGACTGGCAAGAATATTGGGAAAACAAAATAAATCATTTGATTGTCCCTCTTCAACAACTAACTTGTTTGCATTTTAACTCTTTTTTTTTTACAATTATGCCTATCACTTACTACTTTCCTACAAGAATCAAGACATCAATGCTTCATCAAGGACAACAAGAAAAAAAAATTTATGGTGATATCTTAACCTTATTCTCTTTATATGCCTAATATGAGCGACTATCACAACTATTGTACTTATACATGCTTGCTGTCATTTTTGAAATTTTCACCTTCAATTTAGCTCATATCCAACAATCACTCACATACTGTTCTAATTATTCCCGGCCTATTCACATAGCTATCATAAGTGTGCCATTCTCTGAGTTCTATAAATGCACACGTTAATTTCTTTACTTTCATACTTCAAGTTAAGGTGTGTACAACTATGGAAGGAATCGCATTTCGTCAATTTCAAAATATTTGTGTATTTTGTGGTTCCATTCTTGGAAAAGATGGATAGTATGTGAAAGCTGCACAAAACTTGGGTATAATACTGGTCAGAAGAAAAATTCATTTAGTCTATGGTGGAGGTAACCATAGATTAATGGGGTGTGTGTCTACAGCTGTCCATGTAGGTGGATGCCAAGTTCTAGGTATTATTCCTACAGCTTTAGCTACATCTAACATCATAGGAAAGACAATTGGGGAAGAGTTTAGGGTAGCTTTCATGCATGAGCGCATGGCTAGAATGATGAGCAATGCTGATGCCTTCATTGCCTTACTTGGTTTTGGTACTTTAGAAGATATTTTTCAAATAGTTTCTTGGGCACAACTGAATATGCATCACAAACCAATAGGTTTTTTAAATGTTAACCACTTCTTTGATGGTCTGTTGTCTTTCCTTGATCATGCTATGGAACAAAGGTTCATCTCACACTCAGCACGAAAAATTCTCATCTCGACTTCAAATGCTGAAGAGTTGATTGATGCTTTACAAGCATATGTTCATGTACCTGATCCAACTATGGCTCAAATAGAATGGACGACAGACAACCGCATGAAGCGCAAATTGGATTTAGATCTTCATCTTTAAATGTAGTAAAACATAACTATTATTGTACCACTTTTACTTTCTTAGAGTCTATTTGTATACTATCTTTACCAACCATACTCCCTTAGAATTGGTAAAACTATCTTTGAATGTTGCTTATGATCCTCTGAACTTTTGAAATATTATAGTATATCATCAATAAATATAATAACAAGTTGATCCAGGGATGACCTAATTACTATTCATTAAATCTATGAATGCAACTAGGATATTTGTCAAACTAAATAACATAACCAAGGACCTATAATGCCCATAATGAGTTCTAAAAGAAAATTTTTGTACATCCTTTTCTCTTATCCTCAATTAATGTTACTCATATCTCAAATCAATTTTTGAAAAATATTGAGCACCTTGTAACTGATTAAACAGATCATCTATACGAGGTAATGGGTATTTATTCCACACTGTCACCTTATTCAACTATCTATAATTTATGCATAGTCATAGTGATCCATCTTTCTTTATCATAATGCTTATACATAATATTATTGAAAACCAAATTGTCCTCAAATTCTTTATATCAACAAAATATATCATTAAAAATATTATCTTCATAGATTCTCTGCTCTCAAATTCAATCTACTCCACAACTTACCAAATATATTTATATACATAGGTTCCAACTCATCCATCGGAAAAAAAATTTATATCTATTTCCAAAAAACTCACTTTATTACAAACTGTTATCTTGGAGTTAACAATCTCAATCACATCATAACCCACTATTAATATTATATTAGCCATTCGTTATATTGTTTCACATAAGTAAATCAAATAATCAAATAATCAATTCAAACCTTCTTGACATCCAAACAAGTCATTACCTTTGTGTTCGGATAGAATTTTCTTATTTTTAGCTAATTTTCTAAGAGGATTCTCTTTATCACTATTCATCAAAACAAGCTCAAAAGCTGAACTAGTAGTCCACACACAAAAGGTACCATCTAGGACATACGCATAGATGTTTAAACATTGCTTACCTAAGGATAAGAGTCAGAAAAAGAAGAGGATAATACCCTATAGAATTCCACAACAACACTGTGAGTATAATTATGTCTGCAGTCACATACTCATACTCAAAGTCCTACTACAGAATTCTTTGCTCTGTTAGCCACAAGGAAACTTAATGCTCTTATACCAACTTGTAACGCCCCTAATTTACGTTATGTAAAATAAATATTTTTTTTTATATTTTCTGCAATTAGATATTTTCCATAAAGATACGTAATTCAATTCTTTATCATGGGAACAGATATATATAGGATCTCTCATGTATACACAATATACAGACCAAGTCTATAAACATCAAAGTACAGCAGAAACAAGGATCCTACCTGTAGCATTCAGAGCACTCTAGAATACAAACACAGTATAATTCAAAGACCGTGAGTCTTGGAAGCAACGTAGACTCACCTATAGACTATATCACCTATCTGTCGAATCAGACTCTGATATTCTTATCTAAAAAATGTGGAAATATCGTGTAGTAAGTTTGACAACTCAGTGAGCAAATAATTTCTCTTATGACCTCTTAGGTCAGCATATGGATGTACTTATATTTTAAAATGTGTCACATAGAAAATATAGTTCATAATACATTCATATGGGACCCGTATTTCAAATATTCTCAAATCAAAGGATATTCAAATATCCAAAACAATTTGCACTATCTTATGATCATTAAACAAATGTTGTTATGCTCAGCTGTATAAGCTATAGTAAAATATTATGATTTGAAGATAAAATCATCACTTTTAATGCACCTGCCTCACTCGGCAAGACATGATATTTTCACATTTTTCAGATAAGAATATCAGAGTCTGATTCGGCAGATAGGTGATATATTCTCTGTGTGAGTCTACGTTGCTTCCAAGACTTACGGTCTTTGAATTATACTGTATTTGTATTCTAGAGTGCTCTGAACGCTACAGGCAGAATCCCTGTTTTTGTTGTACTCTGATGTTTTTAGACTTGGTCTGTATATTGTGTATACATAAGAGATCTTATATGTATTTGTTTCCATGATAAAGAATTGAATTATGTATCTTTTTGGGAAATATCTGATTGCAAAAATAATAATAGAAAAAAAAATTTGTTTACTTTACGTAACGTAAATTAGGGGCGTTACACTATATGCATAGTGACCTCGACCCTAGTCACAATAAGTGATCAAGGAATGTGAGTACATCACCCTCCTGCCCCCTCACATTACCACTGTCACCCGGTTGGAGCGGCCCTCCCCCAGCACACTTAGGCTAATAGGGCATCCCCTATTCGGTACCGTCATAAGCCATACAACTAGTTGATATTCATCAATACATATAAATACATGTAAAATTATCAAGCAACTCGCTATGAGCTTTACGCTTGTCATATTTATCAAGCAACTCGCCATGAGCTTTATGCTTGCCATTCAATCTCATTTATAATATGACATGCATCATTTTCATAAGTATATAGCTCTACAAATCAATGCATCGTGCACATAATATTTACTTTATCAAACAATGATAAATACATTTCGAACCATATATTCAATGAGTTCCAAAATCTAGTTCTAAAATCATACTCTTCTTGAACTATGTGCCAATTCGTAAGTATAACAGATATTTTAACACATTTAATAAACTTATAATAGCATAAATAATTTATAAATAGAAACAATAATACGTTTATAGTTCAAGAAGAGCATGGGGCAAGTCATAGAAATAATTATCTACTCACAAGGTAGGGCTCCTGGTTGGACAGCCCTAAAATGTACTTTTCCAAGGTGAATTTGACTAATTAGACCTCAAAAACATGTCCGGAGGGTCCAAAGACTTAGAAAATAACTTCAGAAGTTTGGTCACTATTCATTGTTGGAAAATACTATTCACTCGCTGGAAAACACTATTCATCCACTGAAAATCACTATTCACGACGAACAAAAAGTTGTCAGATAGCTGAAAAATATACCTATCCTAAGGTTTATCTAACTCCTGAATCCATCTACAGTGTCAAAATTTCAATTAGAGGTCTCTAAGTAAGAGTTTTAGAATTTACCTTTTTTTGAGATTTTCTACTTTAGATCTACAGCGATTCAACGGCTGAATTGAAAAATTGATCGGTCAAAACTGGAGTATTCTTCATCCTGAATCCAATAGCACCTTCTGTTTTGAGATCGAAAACCAATAGGCACTGTAAATCTAGAAAAAAAGTTGAAGGTTACTATTCATTTATTATTCACTCACTATTCATCTATTTTTTTATTTTGCAGACATCCACCCTCTGTGCCTCCCCCTTCCCCTTTTATTTTTATTACATTTAATTATAATAATTATTATTATTTAATAATTGAATAATAATATTTTCTTTATATAAATTCATATAAATTCTGTTTTTACCCTAAAACATCCCAAAAATTTCTAAAAATTTACATTCTCATAAACTTTTAGTTAAACTCTTAAATCTTGATTTTTCTTGATAAAAATCACAATAAAACAAATCTCGAAATAAATGACTTTATTCATATTAAAAGAAAGGATATTTCTAAAAATACAACAAAAATTCATTAGAGACCAATATAATTATTTCAAGCAAAACAATAATTATTTTAATTAAAAATAGACTTACTTTTAGTTGAACATAATCATTTTTAAACAAATAATAATATTTTTTTATAACAAAACATTATTATTTAAAAATAAAAATTATAGGATGTTACACCGATGACCAATTTCTGTAGTGACGTGGCACTCGCCGTCATACCAGATTGCTAAAGTCATTATTTTTAGGTCTTTCTGACTCCAATTGAACCCCAATGGGCCGAATTTTGACCTAGACACAATTATACTTTAAAGAGGAGAAGCCAATCTATAAAAAGGGAAAAAAGGAAGCATCAAAGGGCATTCAATCTCTTAATTATCTTCTTTAATTCTTGTTTAGATTTTCTTATGCCCCTGCGCGGCTGATTTATTTTTAATTGGTAGAGGAAGATTGAAACCTCAAGGGATCGTTATACATTGTGAGATTTGGAATAGATTTTATTAGTTCAATCTTAACCGGGTATTGATTAGTCATCTACTCTTATCTTTTCTTAATGATTATTCATATTATTGCTAGGAAGGCCTACTAATATATTGTTTGTTTTAATCTACTACTGAATTAGGTATTGAACAAAGTTTTCTTTACTGTATTCATGAAGCAAATAGGATTAATGATTTTGGATTATAAATCATTAACCCTATGATGAATGATCAACTAAATAAAATATAATTGATTTGTTTATATTTATTTAACTCTATCAATTTCTCTTGTTCTTCATGCAATTAATAAGTTAGACTTTATCGATATGCTAAATGATATCTTATTAATTAGGGTTTAATTGGTACGATTATTATCAATTCACTAGGCTTAAGGAAGAACAGGGATAGAATCCCAATGGTAGATATTTGGTTTAAGATTGATGATTGTGTCAATGATCAATGCAATCTCTTGATGGTAGATATAAACCGAAACCAACACCTTTATCATTAATTACTTTCTTAATTACTTTCATTATTTTTATTTTATTTGCACTTATAAATCCCCCATTTTCTCAATCACATAATGTAATATCAGCCTCTGTGGGATCGACCCTTACTCCCACTACTATAGGTTAGTTGAGAGGTAAGGTATCAATTTGGGTGTACCTGTGACAGTGCGCACTAGAAAAGCTAAAGAAAAAGAGGAATCTTGCCACTTCCTTCAAGAGGAAACAAGAAAAAGAATTCACTAAGTGAGCTAAGGAGGTCTTTAGGTAGGTTTAACAATATCTCTTTTTGAGAAAATTTTTTGAAATTTGTAACATTTATATGGAATTTTGATCTTAGAACTTTGATGAAATTTACAATATTTGTTACTTTGATGATTGGCCATGGATGTTACTATATCATGTTACATGTTGATCTTGCATATGATGGATGTTTGAATACTTCGATTGGTGTGGAAAGTTTTACATAGGTATGTCTATGGGTGGCAAATTTTTATGGCTTTTATGCAGCTGTTATGTATATTTGAATGTGGTGAAAAATTTATGGAATATGATTAGATGTAACTTAGGAAGAAAATGGTTAACCAGAGAAGAATCTGTTAAGTAAGTTTCTGTATTTGAATTTCTGGGAACAATTTGTAGGGCATTAAAAGAAATGGTTAACATGAAATATATATATATATATATATATATATATATATATATGTATGTATGTATGTATATTAGATATGTATATACATATATCTATATAATATACATATATATATATATGTCTCACGAATTTTTAGCCACTAGAATCATTCAATTTGGAATCCATATGAGGGAGATATGGTTAGATTATTAAGCAATTGCTAGAAACTAGTTATCTAGGAAAGAATCTGTTAAGTAAGCTTCTGTGTTTGAATTTTTGTGAAGAATTTGTAGGGAATTAAAAGAAATGGTTAACATAAAAAATATAGATATATGACTCATGAATTGTTCGCTATTGGAATCACTCAATTTAGAGTCCATAGGAGAGAGATATGATAAGCTTAATAAGTAGAGGTCAGAACCTACTCAGGAAGAAATAACATTAAATTTGAGGGAGTAATAACACCAAGATTCCTTACTATTTAACTAGAATTTTCAACATAAGAGTTTTAGAGGTTTGTCGTAGATTTAAATAGACACCGATATCACCTCAATCTAAGTTAAAATAAGGGAGTTATGTTCTAATTAGTGAGAGATGAAAATAATGTTTAAGAAAGAAGAAGAATCTTATAAATGAAAATAATAAATGACTAGTGTATGCCCTAGCTATTGCCATTGCATGAACTCCCTTCCATCTTAAGTGTGTAATTTTGACATGGAAATATTTTATAAAGTGATATTTGAAAATGATTATGTTCATGGGATGATTACCAATGATTTTTGGTAATGATTATACTTTGATAATAAATTATAGCATGTGAGTATAATGAACATACTTGTTATTGAAATCATATTTTTGGCAATTAATGTAAAAAGTAAAGAAAAGAAAAGAGACGAGCACGATCACATGGCGGTCTGTGTGGTGCACCAGTATGGGATGCATTACTAACGGCTATGATTATGCTAATGAGAAAAGAAAGAGAAAGTGTTCCATGTCGGACGGAGCGAGAAAAGCCCGTACCAAAGAGTAAAAAGTACTCATCCTAACTGGGGTAGCTTTATATGAAAATAAGTTGATAGCAATCATATGATATTCTGAAAATAGTTATTCATGCCATACATGTCATTACTATACAATTTTCAAGTACATAGATAAAGTGCATTCATGTGACCTAAGATATTTGTTGTAGTTTATACAGATGAACATGACATGATGAGCTATATTGATGATAACTATAATTTATTGTTAAACCTACTGGAATTTTTTGCTCACTATATTTCCATATCATGTTCAAAAAATTAGTTATGCAAATTTTCTATATGGCTCTGGTTTTTAGTGCACGTTGGATCGAGTTACTCTATTTTGGGCAGATCCCAAAAATTAATAAGGTGTTTATGGTCGAGTTGGCTAAGATCCTGATGAAGGTGCAACCACCCGCACCCATATCTCCGAAATTGGTCAACATGGAGGAATAAAATGTAGATATTTATGAGTTTTTTTTTGTACAGATGTTTTGATTGATGATGTGTATGTGAACTTAGAATTGAATCAGTGTTAATGGTAGACCTTAAACCTTGATTATGCTTGGTTAAATTAATTGAATGTTGTTATGCATTAAGTAATTAGAAGTAAATAAGTAATGACTTCATGGGACTTTACAAATATATATTTTAAAAAAATGAATGGAGTTGTTACACCCTCAGCCTAAGATTTTTCCACCCTCACTAATCCATTGCTTCTTAGAATTCTTCTTTAATTTCGAATAACATTTTGGGAATGAATTTATGGCCTTCCTGTAACAACCTCTCTTTTTTTTCCTTTATTATTATACAATATTGAGTTCACATACATGTCATTAATCAAAACAGACGTATAACATATCAAACACATAGATATTTACATCTTGTTTATTTTGGTTGACCAATTCCGGAGATACAGGTGCGGGTAGTTGCACCTTCACCGGGATCTGAGCCAACTCGACCACAAACATCTTATTTGATTCTGAAATCTGCCCAACATAAAGTAACTCGATCCAATGTGCACTAAAAGCCAGAGCCTTAGAAAGTCATAACACCACCTCGGCATATAGATAGGAAACACTAGTAATTTCCTACCTATATGAAATCACTGATCCCCTACACAGCACTACCATAACATACTTAAGATACTATAAGATCGATTCAGACAACCAACCACCCACTGGCCATCTAGGATCGACCTGCTCTGATACCAATTATGTAACAACCTCTTTTTTTTTCCTTTATTATTATACAATATTGAGTTCACATACATGTCATTAATCAAAACAGACGTATAACATATCAAACACATAGATATTTACATCTTGTTTATTTTGGTTGACCAATTCCGGAGATACAGGTGCGGGTGGTTGACCTTCAACCGAAGCTATCCTAACATATTCTTCCTTGATGATTCATTTTCTGACCTTTGACTACTAATCAGACCATAGCTTAATAGTTAGATCAGGTACATGAACATAGGCTTGTAAAGCATCAATCAACTCCTCAGCATTTGAAGCTGAGATGAGAATTTGTCGCGCTGAGTGTGAGATAAACCTCTGTTCCACAGCTTGATCTAGAAAAGATAACAAACCATCAAAGAAGTGATTAACATTTAACAAACCTATCGGTTTGTGATGCATATTTAGTTGTGCCCAAGAGACTATTTGGAAAATCTCCTCTAATGTACCAAAACCACCTGGTAAGGCAATAAAGGCGTCAGCATTGCTCAACCAAGGCAGAATCCGGTAAACAATGCGGAGGAAATCTTACACAACCTTACACATAGCAATGGGTATGGCAATCACTGTAGGCATAGACATAAGTCTACCCTAAATTTCCCAAGCACATAGCAATGGGTATGGTAATCACTGTAGGCATAGACATAAGTCTACCCTAAATCCCTGTGTCTTAGGCAGTCATATGCCCGTCACAGTATCCTAGGCCGAAGCCTTAACATGATCATGGTGCACCAGGGCTAGCACTACCTGCGGCTAGCTAACAGTGATCTAAAAGGGTCCCTCCAATAGAAAACATTTGAAATATGCTATTCAAAGAGTTTAAAGTAAAACATTTCAATAACTTTACAATAATGCTATAATTCTCCATCTAGCTCTTTTCATGCATAAAATTCCGTTCTAAAATATATCTCATCCATGAATTCCCATGGAGACCTTTATAATCATAAATTTTCTCTTTTAAACATAGATCGTCCGTAGACGTCACATAGATGCTCATCATGCATCAAATCATTTCATGGCTAACTTAGTTCATTTCTATGACTAAGTTCGCATTTCTATAAATCTAGCTCAAATGGAGAATTATTAGCCTAGATGCTTGCCCTGCATACCTAGAGTTCAACTAGGATTTAAATTTATAATTTCTAACATGGTTGGAACATATTGGTTTTCAAAGCAGTAAAACAATTTAGCATACATTCCAACTAGTTAAAATCATACGAGAGAGAGAGTTATAAACCGAATTCATAAAACATGCGCTATAGTATGAAAAACCCACTCACCTTACTAGGAGTCCAACAACGAGAATTTCACCTCGTGATGGCTCAACAACCTAGAAAACATAGACATAACATGAAAATTAGAAAACTCTAAAAGTCACTATTCACGCCGGAAAACACTATTCACTCGCCGAAAACACTATTCACGCTGAAACCTAAAAACCCTATATTCTAGTATAGAAACTAATTCTAAGACTATCTATGGAAAGAAATTCGATAAAACGAAGCCTAAAACGCGATTAAACGGAGTTTTACCTTTGGAGGTACTATTCACGCGATTTTCCGGTGACTTTCCGGCGACTTTCCAGTGAAATTGATCGGTGGGATTTGTAGCTCTTCTTCCCACGAGTCCAACGGTACCTTACTTGCTCAAATCAGACGTCCGGATGATGAGATATCTTAGAGAGAAGTTTGAGAAAAATTTTAGAGAGAGAGAGTTAGGGTTCAGATGAAAGAGAAATGAAGAAAAAGGGGGGTGGTCCGCAAAAAAAACTATCAGATGAATCTTGCCACTGGCGAACTCATTCTCGCTGCGGCGAACCGCGATTTTCGCCGCGGCCAGATTCGAAACCAGAAAACTCATGCTCTCGGGAAAATGCCGCATCATTCTCGCCGCGGCGAAAATATTCTCACCACGGCGAACTACATTTCACCGAATTTGACAACATGTCCAACATAAAAGTTGTAGACCTTTCTCTTAGCTTTCCGTAGCCACTTGAATCACCTAATTTGGAGTTCATATGAAGGAGTTATGCATAAAATAGTGAGCAAAGGTCCAGACCACACTATGCTTCGGTTTTTGCCTCTTATCACTATAATATTCACGGAATTGGAAAACTTTCTCAACATCAAAGTTGTAGATATATTTCTTATCTTTCATTAGAAATTGGAATCAGTTAATTTAGATTTCATATGAGAGAGTTATGCTTATATGAGTGACGAAAGGTCAGAAGAAAAGGTCGAAAACGCTCTAAAATTTTACATTGTTCTCAACTTTCTTTGTTTTAAATGATTTATACTTAACCTTCAAAGGTTTTATTAGTTGAGGGTTATTACATTTTCTTTCTTTACCTATTCCATTAATATTAGAACATTTCTATGCATATATGTAAGGTGAAGAATTTCTAAGGAAAATATCTAAAAATTACGGGATGTTACACTTCCACACCACCAATTCAAGTCTCAAAATAAGTCATTACCTTAAGTAATTTTCTAAGGCAAGATCCCTATTTGAATCTCCAAATCGTGTACCATCATTAGGACAACTCAAGAAGCAATAAAAATTTTCACAAGTACTATTGCAACTTAGGCTTCTTGTGATTTAAGTACCGAAATGGTGTCACTTATGCTTGAAAATTTGCATGGTGATGTGTTAATATGTCCTAGACACAAACATAAATACAGAAGGTTCATATACTATCCAAAAACCCAAGGATTCAAACTCATTCTTTAAGTTGATTACACCTTCAAAATCACCAAAAACTTGCTTAAAACTTGGTGTTGCACTTTTCCATTCTTTTTACCACCAAAGATTATATTTTAGCCCTCTAAAAGATGGTTTGTTGGGTGGAATTTTTTATAGAAGAAAAGTTATTGATGGGAGAGAAAGGTTACCTTATTTTTCTTGGTTTAACGGGATACAATTATGCTATAAATTTCCAGTACACTTGGCCAAACTAAGGGATAAAGAAAGCAAAGGTATTTTTTCCATTTCCTGGGTCACTTAAAGGACAAAATTTTCCAATAAAAATAAATTTTTAAGAGGGCTATTCTAGGCATTTACATAAAATTTTAGGAGTAGAATTAGAAACTAAAAAGAGGGACATAGGTAGGATTTCCATAAAACTATAAGGTCAAGATTAGAAATTAAAAAGAGCGACATGTTTGGAATTTTTATAAAAGTGTGAGGGCAAAATAGGAAACAAAAAATAAGGACATATATGGAATTTTAATAAAAGTGTAAGGGCAAAATTGGTAACTAGAATAAATAAATTTTCTCATACAACTTAACTAATTTTTTCAAGGTTTTCAAGGAAATAATTTACAAGGGTTAAGACACACTTTATCTTCTAAAATTCTTATGTAAACCATTTCAAAATTTCCTTTCTAATAAAATAGCATAAGCTATTTCAAGAATAGGTCATTTCAAAATTTTATAGGGAATTATGTGGTGCATACTATCATAGGTACACCTAAATTGATACCTTATCTCTCAACTAACTGTAGTCGTGGGAGTAAGGGTTGATCCCACAGAGACTAGAAGTACCTTATGTGATTGAGAAAAAAGGGGATTGATAATCGTAAATAAAGCAAAGTAACAAAGAATGAAAGTAATTAAGAGAAAGTTATTAATAATAAAGATGTTGGCTTAAGTAGATATTCACCATTAAGGGATTGCATTGATAACATAATATAATCAATCTTAATGTGAATATCTATCATTGGGATTTTAACCTTATTCTTCCATAAGTCTATTAATTGATGACAATCGCCTCAATTAATCCCTAATTAATAAGCAATCCTTTAGCACATCGATAAAGTCTAACCTATTAATCGCATAAAGAACTAGATAAACTGTTAGAGCTAAAAAAATATAGACACATTGGCTATATTTAATTCAGTCAATTATTCATCATAGGTTCAATGATTTATAATCCAAAATTCTTAAACCTATCTGCCTTATGAATACAATAATGAAAACTTTGTTCAAAACATAATTCAACAGTAGATTAAGACAAACAATATAATAGTAGGCCTCCTAGCAATTATATGAATAATCATTGAAAAGAGAAGAGTAGATGAATAATCAATAACCGATTAAGATTGAACTAATAAAATCAATTCCAAATCTCATAATGCATAAAGATCCCTTGAGGTTTCAATCTTCCTTTACTAACTAAAATAAATCAGCCGCGTAGGGACATAAGAAAATATATAGAAGAATTGAAGAAAGTAATTAAGAGCTTGATTGATGCTTGATTCTTCTTTTCTTTGCCTTTTTATAGATTGGCTTCTCCTCATTGAATAGAACTATTTCTAGGTCAAAACCGAGCCCATCAGACTTGAATTAGAGCCAAAAAGACCTAAAAATTGTGACTTTATCATTTTGGTACTATGGCAAGTGCCGTGGTGTGCTACTTAGGTGCCGTAGCGTGATGGTGTTGGGTTGACGGGGTGTTGTGGTGCTTCGAAAATCTGCCCACGGGGCGTTGCGGCACTTTGGTTTCTGGGGACTCCATGCCTCAATGCTCTCTTATGAGTGCCATGGGGCCTAGAAACTTCCCAAATTTGCTGAAGTTCTAAGCACTAAAGTGTATCTATATGTCTCTTATTTCTATAGCCCCTTGAATCACGTCAATCAGAGTTCAAATGAGAGATGTATTCCTCAATTAGTGATGAAGAGTTGAAAATCAGTATTTTTTCATATTTTCTCTCTATTTTCTTCTTTTCTTCCTTATTTTTCCTAAAACATAAAACACAAAACTCAATTAATTCCTATTTATTTCCTTATTAAATTAAATAAAAAGTATCTTAAAACATGCTAAAGACATGCTTAATTTATAGCATGTCAAATACCCCTACACTTACTCTTTTGCTTGTCCTCAAGCAAATTAATTCATGTGAATTTTCAATATATGAGATGAGTGAAAGGCTTACCAATGTGTTGCCTTATAGTGAAAATTGTATGCTCTTAAAGAAATTTCAAAAAATTTAATAGTTATGTGTAACATGTAACTCAAATGCAATTCATGATTAATTTTTTAGAGCCCTGAGTGTGTGTGTGTCTTTGACTGGTTCAATCATCTTTCAACCACATGAGTTTATATATCTCAAGAATTCGGGTATGAATCTCTATTTATGATTTTCATACGCTTATTTTTCATGCTACTCTCCACTAATGTAAGTTAAAACTACTTTTTAGGATCAAAAGGACTTTATTCAGCGTGTAATGTGGATAGGTTACAGGGTGAGGCAGAAGATATAAATTTAGGCTCGACCGCCTAGCACCACATGATTAAGTATACTTAACTTGAGCTTTCTCAAGTTTACGGAATTTTTCCCGCACACTTATTCCCTTGTTTTCCTTAATTCAATTCCTCTTTTCCTTGGTTCTCTTTTTCTTTTCTTTCATCCATTGCCTAGCCTTTCTTTAGTATTTTTGGACTTTTTCTTTCCCATCTTATTTTTCCTTTCTTTTGTCTTTGCTCCACCCTTCCACCCTTTTATTAATATAGCTCTATAAAACAATGATTCAAAAATTAGTGGGTATGGAATAAAATGTTAATTAGGTTCAAAATAGAGGTACTAAATATATTTTATTGCTTGAATTTGGCGTGAAAGGCTTAATCTCATCAAATAATGCCTAAATCATCTCCTAATTAATAGTATCATCCTAGGATTTTGCCTCAAGTAGTATTTAAATTGTAACAACTCCATTTAAGTAACACTTTTTTTTAAATACCATGAACTTATTATCTCGTTACAACTTAACTCAAAATAACATTTATTTAATTTTTACAATACAGAGTTTACATACATATAATTAATCAATAACATCCATACAAAAGTCTAACACATATATAATTACATCTTATTCATCCTTGTTGACCAGTTTCGGAGATACGGGTGTGGATGGTTGCACCTTCACCGGGATCTTAGTCAACTCGACCATAAACACCATATATTTTACTGAGATCAGCTCAAAATAGAGTAACTCGATCCAACATATGCTAAAAGCCAGTGCCATAAAGAAAATCTGCATAATTATTCTTCTGAACATGACATGGAAATATAGTGAGAATTAAATCCCAATAAGTTCAACAATAAATCATCATCAATATAGCTCATCACGTCATGTTCATCTGTATAAATTATAGCAAATATCTTTGGTCACATAAATGCACTATATCTATGCACATGAGAATCATACAATAATGACATGTATGACAGGATTAACTATTTTCAGAATATCATATGATGACTATCAATTTATTCTCATATCAAGCTACCCCGATCAAGATGAGTATTTTCTATTCTTCGGTACGGGCTTTTCTCGCTCCGTCTGACATGGCACACTATCTCTTTCTTTTCTCATTAGCATAATCATAACCGTTGGAGGGCGTCCCCTACTAGTGCACCACACAGATTGCCATGTGACTGTGCTCACTTTTCACAATGATAGCCAAAAATATGCTTTTAATAACAAGTATGTTCATCAAAATATAATTATTACCAAAAATCATTGGTAATCATGCCATGAACATAACCATTTTATAAAATATTTCCATGTCAAAATTTCACACTTAAGATGGTAAGAAGTTCATACAATGGGAATGGCTATGGCATATACTAGTCATTTATTATTTTCATTTATAAGATTCTTCTTCTTTTTAAAATATTAATTTTATTTTTTTATTTTCTTGATGTAGGTTTTCATCCTATTTGACCTTCTCTTACTAATCAGAGTATAACTCCCTCAATTTAACTCCGATGTAGGTGATCTTGATGTCAATTTAATGATAAAACAATTATCTAAAACTATTATGATGAACAATTTAGTGAAATATTAAGAAATCAACGTGATATCACTCCCTCAAAGTACAGGTTATTTCTTCTCAGGTAGGGTTTGACATGTACCTACTAAACTGTCCATATTTCCCTCATAAGAATTCCAAATTATGTGATTCCAGTGGCTAAAAATCCGTGACACATATAGCAATAAATTTTATGTTGATCATTTATTTTAATTCCTTACAAAATGTTCCCAAAAATTAAAACACAGAAGCTATTCTTCCTTTTTGAAGTTTTAGGAGCCATTTGACTTAGAAAGCTCACTCGGGATTTTTGTCAAACACTTGATGTTCACTCTTGAAATATAGGAAAAATGGATATGGATTCCCAAATTAAAAGTCCTAATTCAATGTACTCGAGTAGTAAATAAGTGTTGAGATCACCAATAGCAAGAAGTATGAACAAAATTGCAACTAATGGAGCTTAATTCGTTGTTAGAAGATGAAGGATCAAATGTGCCTTGAAACCCTTGAGAACTTCTAATGATTCCTAATCAATTGCTGAAAGAGGTACATAATCCTTTAAAAGAAGATGCAAAATCACATAATTCAAGTAAAGACACGTAATTGGAGCTTAATAGGAGTGATAGGATGCAATGAATGGTGATTGGGGGTGAGTAAGAGTAAAAATAGGGTGGGAGAGGTTTATGGGCATGAGAGGCATGCAACCTCTTCTAAAGAGTTCCACGACACTCTCTGCTATAATACAGAACATCACTCTCTGGGAATTGAGGGCCACAGCACTATATATATGTAGTCTTAAATTTTTTTTATTTATTGAAAAGAAAAAAATATGAAGAAGAAAAAGAAGAGATATTGTTGGGTTGCCTCTCAACCAGCACCTTTGTTTAACATCGTTGGATCGACATAAACTCATAAAATCAATGAGGATATTGAAAAGTTGTCCATTATGGTTCTTCTTGCTGAACTCCTTCATAATATGGTTTAAGCCTATGCCCATTGACTTTGAAACTATTCTGATTATCCATGCTTTGTATTTCAACTACACCTTGAGGGAAAATATCAATAACAATAAATGGTCCCTCCCATCTAGAACAAAACTTACCTAGAAACAATCGGAGCCTGAAATTATAGAGAAGGACTTTATGTCCTTTAGTAAACTCTTTGCATGAAATCATATAATCGTGTAGGACTTTGGTTTTGGCCTTATAAATATTTGCATTTTCATAGGCCTCATTTCTGATTTCCTCCAACTCCTGAAGCTGTAGTTTCCTGTATTCTCCAATTTCTTCTAGATTCATGTTAAATTACTTTATAGCCCAAAATGCTTTATGTTCCAATTCAACTGGAAGATGTCAAGTTTTAGCAAATACTAACCTGTATAGATGATAAAGGGAAAATTTAAGTGCTTAATGATTATATTTTATCCCCTAATTTAAAGTAAACTTTTGATTATTCCCCTACTTTTGGTTATGCTTTGCTCTGGATACTTCTTTGGTTGGTTTTATGCTTGTAGGTGATCAAAATAGGCCAAGAAGCAAAGGAAAACACTCATGAGAAGTGCCATATGGATTTAGAACAAGCTGAGGAGGATGCAAGGAAACATCATAGAAGAAATTGGCAAGATTTGAGACTTGTAGCCCCCAACATAGCCAGGCCATGTTTGGTGTGCATGAAGCACAGCCATGCCGTGCTCTGTGCAAAAGATGGAGAGAAGTCCTAAAATCCAGCTTGAAGCATGGCCAAGCCGTTTCTTGGAGCACGACCATGCTTCGTGTCTGTACACCACGTGATTTTTAGGGTTTTGAGCAGCTAAGTTGATATAAATACATAGGGAAGAGTAGCCAAGACTATCAAGACACATTCAAATGTACTTTTACTCAGTTTTAGGCTTAGGAAACACCGATAGATTAGGTTTAGAGTAGGATTAGTGATTAATTCATGTTCTTAGAGTAGAATTTATAGCAATTCAAGCATTGTATTTCATCTTTACATTCGACAAATCAGGTTTTATCTTTCTACTTTACTTCCATCTCTACTTCTACTCTTCTATTTTGGTTTATATTGAACTATTATGATTTACTTAATAAATATGATTTTGTTTTCTATTTCTATTATGCTTGAGTAGATATGATCTAGGGTTTTGGTAAACCCACTTATGATGTGATGATATACTATGCTAATTAAATTGTTGGAACCCTAATTGTATTATCCATGGTTAATTAGGATTGATTATTATGCATTGATTATGTGAGTTGATGAATGTCTGGCCAATATTTATCACGTCTTAGGATATTAATTGATGAACAGAAAGGTGAAAGTTAATACCAAAACCTAATAGTTAATTAGGGATATCTTAATCATAAAAGTAGTTTAAGGTTCTCTAAGAATGAATCAACTAGTGGGCACAAAAAAATTGATTAATTGTATTCCATGGTTGGCATAGAACTTAATGGACCTGAGTTGGACTAAGAACCATGAAAGTAGGCAATTGGATTAACTTAGATACAATTAGTAACGCTTGAAAGAGGTTGCTAGTTAATTAAGGCTAAACCATCCCCAATTACCTAGATAATTGCAATTACATGTACATATTGATTGTTGAATATCATAAGTGTGGTAAACCCTAACCCTATGTTTTTATTAATTGAATTACTTATTTACTTAATTGTGACACACTCTCTCATCGCGTTGCATTGATTTAGATAGCATACTTTGTAAAGTCTAGTAATTGATAATTGTTCTTTGTGGGATACGACTTGTACTCGCTGGACTAGCTACAGCTACGCCATGCGCTTACGGTTATTTATAAAACACATACGACAAGTTTTTGGCGCCATTGCCAGTGAACAATAGTCAATATTAGATACTTTGCAAAATAGCTAGAGTAAATCATTTTTCTTTTTATTTATTTTTTTTCTTTTTTCTCTGCATATTTTATCTTGTTGATTTTTGCCTATTTTCTTCTTTTGTAGGTGTGCAACTATTTTATATGAAGAGGTCATGAACTATTTGTTGAATTTGATTCAAAAATTGAATGAACACTACGAAGGAGAAGAAGAAGACAGCAGCAAGATCCCGCTGCATCTACCATGGCAGAAAGAGATAATAGATCTCTTAAAAATTTCATTGCCACTGATACTCATGGCCTAAATACAAGCATAGTCAAACCAGTTGTTAAGGCCAACAATTTTGAGTTGAAGCCTTCTCTTCAGTAGATGGTTTAGCATAATCAATTTAGAGGGTCACCTACTGAAGACCCTAATCTCCATCTTTCAATCTTTCTAAAGTATTGTGACACCTTAAAGCTGGATGGAGTATCTTCCGATGCCATCAGACTGAGACTGTTCCCATTCTCTCTGCCGGACAAGGCTCGTGTATGGTTGCATTCCCTTCCATCAGGGTCAATAACTACATGGCAGCAAATTTCTCAAGCTTTCTTGGCCAAATATTTTTCACTGAGTAAGACAGCTTATCTTAAGAATCAAATTATTACCTTTGCTTAGAAAGATGGTGAGTTTTTATATGAAGCTTGGGAGAGATTTAAAAAGCTCCTCAGAATATGCCCACACCATAGGTTGGAGAAGTGGCTCATAGTCTATACATTCTACAATGGACTAATATACAACACTCGAATGTTTGTAGATGTTATAGTAGGAAGGGCCATTATGAATAAAACAGTTGATGAGGCATATGAGCTGATTGAAGATATGGCTTAGAATCATTACTCATGGTCTAGTGAGAGGTAGCCAAGAAAACCATCAGGTATGTATGAAGTAGATGCATTTAATCATCTAACTTCTAAAGTTAATGCATTATTTCAAAAATTAGATAATTTAAGCATCAACGCTGTTGGTTCCTCTCCATCTTCTACATGTGAGATTTGTAGAGGTGTTAGTCATGTGGCCAATGAATGTTAGCTTGGAAACTCTGCACCTCAGGATTGTGAGCAGGTAAGTTTTGTAAACAATAATCAGAGAAGCAATCCTTACAGCAACACCTATAACCTAGGCTAGAGGAATAACCTAAATCTCTCATACAAGCCAAATGAAAATCAGCCTCAAAATAATTTTAGGTCAGCTCCTGGATTTAAGAATCAGAGGCCCTTCAATCCACCTCCTTAGCCAAAGTTAAATCTGGAGGCTCTGATGGAGAACTTCATCACCACACAAACGAAGCAATATAATGAATTTAGAGCCTAGAATCATTCAATGAATGAAGCTATAATGGACCTAGTCTCTAAGGTTGACTCACTTGCTACCTATAGTAAGATGCTAGAAACTTAGATAGCACAACAAGCAAGCCTATCTAACAGGAACTTTGGCAAACTTCCAAGTTAGATTGAGAACCCTAGGGAGTAATGTAATGCCATTACCTTGAGAAGTGGTAAACAATTGGCTGAATCAAAGAGAAAAGGAGAATTAAAAGAAGATGAACCTCAGGCTAAATCTAAGAAGAGAAGAGAAGAGAAGAGGAATAAAAAGAAGAGGAAAAGAATGAAAAGGAGTCTAAATATGTGGCTCCTGCACCTTACAAGCCACTAATCCATTTTCCTTAAAGATTGGTTAAAGCTAAGTTAGAGAAGCAATTTGGGAGGTTTCTGGATGTTTTGAAAAAGTTAAATATCAATATCCGATTCCTAGAAGCCATCTCCCAAATGCCTTTTGATGCAAAGTTCCTGAAAGAGATCCTCTCAAATAAGAGAAAAATTGAAGAACATGTTGTGGCACTGATAGAGGGATCTATTGTTTTAATTCAAAATAAGCTGCTACAAAATCTTAAGGATCCCCAAAGCTTCTCAATTCCTTGCTCTATAGGAGACATGAAGATTGATAGAGCCCTATGTGACCTTGAAGCAAGTGTGAGCCTCATGCCTCTTTCGGTTTGCAAGAAGCTTTAGATGGGTGACTTGAAGCCTACCACCCTTTCTCTTCATTTGGCTTATTGATCCATCAAGCATCTGATAGGTATATTAGAGGATGTTCCTCTAAAGGTAGGTAAATTTTTCATACCGGTTGATTTTGTTATTTTATAGATGGAGGAAGATGACAAAATTTCCATCATTCTTGGAAGGCCTTTCCTAGCCACAACTGGTGCAAACATTAATGGAAAAGATGGAAAGCTTTCTTTGAATATAAGGGATGAGAAAGTAGAATTTAATTTGAATGATGCCATCAAACCCCCATCTCTAAATGAATCTTGTTGTATGATTGGTTTACCTAAACCTAATATGAATGATAAAGTCATGAATTTTCCTCCTTTTAACCCACTTAAGTTATGCTATATGGAAAGTTCTTTTGTTTATGATAAATAGGGGAAACAAAAGCAAGCGGTTGAGGAGGCAATCAAAGCTCCAAAGTTAGAACCTAAGCCACCTCCTTTCAACTTGAATAGAGCAAAGGAAGAAAGGATTGAGCCAAAAAGAACTTTGAAGACTGTTAGACAACACCTCAAGCACCATACTAAGAGGCAATGGATATCATAAGTGTGGTAAACCCTAACCCTAGGCTTTTATTAATTGAATTACTTATTTACTTAATTGTGACACACTCTCTCATCGTGTTGCATTGATTTAGATAGCATACTTCGTAAAGTCTAGTAATTGATATTGTTCTTTGTGGGATACAACCCGTACTCGTCGGACTAGCTACAGCTATGTCGTGCGCTTGTGGTTATTTATAAAACATATACGACAATGGAGACATACAACTTGGGGTCTTATAGGCTATTTTGTTTGCTCTGAGAGCATCATCTAATTTGAGACTCCAATCTTTGTGGTTGGGATTTATTATCTTACTAATGATATTTTTGATTTCTCTGTTGGATACCTCAGCTTGCCCATTGGTCTCGGGGTGGTATGTAATTGACAATTTATGAGTGATATTATAATTTTTTTTAATAAGACTTCAATAGTCCTATTGTAAAAATGCATCCCCTGGTCACTTATTAATGCTTTTGTCATTGCAAATCTGGAGAAAATATGGGATTTAATGAAATCTACAACCACTTTAGAATCATCGGTCCTAGTGGGTTTAGCTTCCACCCACTTTGAGACATAATCCACATCAAAGGTGATATGAATCTTTGAATAGAGTAGGCATCAAATTAATGCCCCAAACATCAAAATTTTCACAAAAATAATATTGTTATTTGAGGCATCTCATTTTTCTTGGATATATTACCTGTTTTCTAACAGGTTGTACATGACTTACAAAGGTGATATGAATCTTTGAATAGAGTAGGCCAATAAAAGCCGCAATCTAACACTTTCTTTACTATCATTCTTGCCCCAAAATGTCCTCCATATGCATAAGAATGGCAGAAGGTTAGAATTGATAGAACTTTAGAGTCAGGAATACACCTTCTTATAATTTGATCTGAGCATTACTTCCATAGGTAGGGTTCTTCCCATATGTAATATTTGGCATCACTCTTGATCCTATTTCTAGCTTCCCTAGTCAAAAGAGGAGGTAACTAATTAGTAGCCAAATAGTTTACTATATTTGCATAACAGGGCATATGAACTGAAATTGAAAATAAATTTTCATCTGGGAATGATTCTTCAATTTTCAATTTCTCTTCCACATGTGTCAAGCGGTTTAGGTGATCAACTACATTATGTTCAGACCCTTTCTTGTCTTTAATTTCTAAATCAGATTATGTAAGCAGTAGCACCCATTTGATTATCCTGGGTTTAGCCTCATTTTTTATTACCAAGTACCTCAAAGCTGTATGATCAGTAAAAACAATAACTTTAGTACATATTAAATATAATCTAAATTTTTCTAATGCAAAGACTACAACTAAGAGCTCTTTTTCAGTGGTGATATAATTCTTCTGGGCATCATTCAATATTCTGGAGGCTTAATATATCACATGGGATGCATTTCTAACTCTTTGGCCAAGTACTGCTCCAACTGTATGATCACTAGCATCACACATAATTTCAAAAGGGAGGTTCCGGTTTGGTACTTGGATGATTGGAGCTGAAATAAAAAACTCCTTCAATTTGTCAAAAGCTTCCCTGCATTCTTCATCAAATTCAAAAGGGACATCTTTTTGAAGCAATTTGCAAATGGGTACTGCTTTCTTAAAGAAGTCCTTTATGAATCTTCTATAAAAACCTGCATGGCCAAGAAAAGAATGAACTTTCCGCATACAAGTGGGATAAGGTAGAGTTTGTATAATATCAATTTTTGCTTTATCTACCTCTATTCCCCTTTTGGAGACGACATGGCCTAAAACTATACCTTGTTCAACCATAAAATGAAATTTTTCATAATTTAAAACAAGGATAGTTTCTTGACATATTTTCAAAATTAATGAAAGTTTATGCAAACAATCATCGAATGAATCCCCATAAACTGAAAAATCATCCATAAATACCTTACTAATTTTTTCAAGGTAATTTGAGAATATGCTAACCATACACCTTTGAAAAGTAGTAGGGGAATTACAAAGCCCAAACAGTATGCGCCTATATGCAAATGTCCCAAATGGACAAGTGAAGGTTATATTTTCCTAGTTTTCAAGAGCAACTGCAATTTGAAAATAGCCTGAATAGCCATCAAGAAAAGAGTAGTAAGGTTTACCAACTAACCTTTCAAGTATTTGATCAATAAAAGGTTAAGGAAAATAGTCTTTTCGGGTTACATAATTTATTTTTCTATAATCTATACAAACCCTCCACTAATTTTGAATTTGGTGGGAACCAATTCCTCATTCTGATTGTTTACCACAGTTATTCTTGTTTTCTTGGGAACCATTTACACTGGGCTAACCCAATGACTGCCTGATATAAGGTATATAAACCCAACGTCTAACAGTTTAAGAATTTCCTTCTTCACTACCTCCATCATAGGAGGATTTAGCCTTCTTTAGGGCTGTCTATGTAACATCCTTAATTTCATTTCTTTTATTAATAAAGGTACATAAATATTTAATTAAGAAAATAAAACTTATTAAACAAATTTTTGATATCTAAGAAAATAATATAAGCCTTAGAAATTCTTCACCTTATGTGTATGCATAGAAAATGTTTCTAACAATAAGGGAATAGGTAAAGAGAGAAAACCTAATAGGAAAAAAATAGAAATAACATCCTAAAGAGAGGCGGAATTCTTGGGTAAGGAAGATAAATTTTTGGAAGTAAGTAAAGGTCTTAAAATTTCAAGTAGATTGGATTCAGGTAATTTTTTCTAATTTAAGAGCTAGAATTCCTAAGTTTAACATCTCCACCTATACATTGGGCCTTAACCTATGGACACTTCACAGAGTTTATTTTTTCACTTCACATGAGTTTTTAGCAAATCAATTGGATAGCCCAAGCAAGAGATATAACATAGACTTGGACTAGGATATAGAAGTTGGACCGATAGCTCAAAAATTATGAAAATGTGACCAAGCCCTCCATGAGATGTAGAACTTCAGCCAAAGCAAAGGAAATGGGCAAGAATGAGCCCAAATCCAAGAGGGAAAATTAAAAATCATGTGATGAAATAGTAGTGTAATAATAATCAAGATTAGGTCACAAGGCATTAGGACAAAACATATATATCTTACACTAATAATTTCAGCAAGCCATGTGATGATATAGTAGGATGTGATAATATAGTAGGTAATAATACATGACATTGGGACAAAACATCCGAATCCGACACAAATAATTTCAGCCAAGCAAGGGAGACTCAAGGGCTAAAAATTTTCCACTTAGAAAGGAAAACCTATTGTACTTGAGTGAGACAAAAGAAAAACAAAATGAATCCCTAAATCAAAGGGTCCTTGTCCCTTGTCTTAATAACATTTTATCATGATTTTCAAATACAAATATCCTTTTGCTATGCATATCTTGACTAAGGGAGAGAAAGACAAGAACATGAGTTCTCTTCCTCCAAAATCAACCAAGTGCATCCTAATTATCAAAAGGTAGACCCATAATTATGAGAGGAGGACCACTTGATAATTTATTTAAGCAAAAACCACCCTTACCGCATTATAATTTCATCCAAGTGAGGGAGGTGAAAAATATAATCAAGGTAGAGTGAGGAAATGAGAGGAAGGAAGAAGAAAGAGAAGTCTACAGGACTAAGCACTCAAGGTAAGTTATCTTAATCTCTACTTGAATCCATCTTTTCTGTTCATCCTTGGGGTTCAAAACTCACACTCCCTCTCTTATTCAAGCTATTGGAAAAGCTAAGGGAAGGGATGAATCTTGCCACTTCCTTTAAGAGGAAACAAAAAAAAAGAATTCACTAAGTGAGCTAGGGAGATCTTTAGTTATGTTTAACAATATCTATTTTTAAAGAAAAGCTTTTAAATTTGTAACATTTATATGGGATTTTGATGCTAGAAATTTGATGAAATTTACAATATTTGTTACTTTGATGATTGGTCATGAATGTTGCTATATCATGTTACATGTTGATCTTGCATATGATGGATGTTTTGAATACTTTGGTTGGTGTGAAAAGTTCTACATTAGTATGGCTATGGATGGCAAAATTTTAGGTTTTTTTTATGCAACTGTTATGTATATTTGAATATCGTGAAAAAATGATGGAATATGATTAGATGCAAATTAGGAAGAAAATGGAAGATGACATAATAAAAGATTGAACTAAAACCTTAGGAAGGGTTTGGTTAGAAAATTGGATTTCGAAGTAACCAGGGAAGCTTCTATTTTTGAATTTTTGGGGAAAATCTATATGAAACTAAAAGAAATGGTTAACATGATATATATATATATATATATATATATATATATATATATATATATATATATGTGTGTGTGTGTGTGTGTGTGTGTGTCTCACAAATTTTTTGGCATTGAAATCACTCAATTTGGATTCTATATGAAGGAGATATCGTCAAATTAGTAAGTAGTGGTCAGAAACTAGCTAACCAAGAAAATATCTGTTAATTTTGCTTGTGTTTGAATTTTTGGGCATAATATGTAGGGAATTAAAATATAGATATATGTCCCATAGATCTATAAACTCTGAAATCACTTAATTTAGAGTCCATATGTGGGAGATATGGTTGATTAATTACCAGAGTTTAGAATATATCTAGAATCCAGGTCAATAAATATAAGTATTTTTATTTTCGAATTTTTAGGAATAATTCGTAATGAATTTGAAGAAATGATAAACATGAAAGTTGTAGATAATTTTCTTAGATTTTTATAGACTTTAAAATCTCCTCAATTAGAGTTCGTACAAGGGAGACATTGTTGAATAAGTGAGGAAAGGTCACAGAACACGGCTAGGTTGTGTTATAGGTTGCTTCAGCATGGGTAGGTTGTGTTCAGGGTTGTTTTTTAGTATGTTTGAAGTATTTTTCAAGCTAGGCCATGTTCTAGAACATGGCTAGGCCGTGTTGGGAGCTGGTAAAGCTTATTTTCAACATTTTCAACCCTAAATGAACTTCATTAACTGAAAAGTAATAATAAAAACCAAATTGGAGAAGAATTCCCTATAAAATTTGTGAGAACATGTGTTGGAAATTATATACGTAGGAGGAAAGTAACTGGAGGTGTAGCATAAAGAAAATGAAAAGATGAAAATAATATTTAAGAAAGATGAAGAATTTTATAAATGAAAATAATAAATAACTAGTGTATGCCCTAGCCATTGCCATTGCAGAACTCCTTACCATCTTAAGTGAGTAATTTTGAAATGGAAATATTTTATAAGTGATATTCAAAAATGGTTATGATCATGATATGATTGCATTTTACCAATACTTTTGGGTAATGATTATGCTTTGATGATAAATGATGGCATGTGAGTGTAATGAACATACTTGTTATTGAAATCATATTTTTGGATATTAATGAGAAAAGAAAGAGAAAGTGTGTCATGTCAGATGGAGTGAAAAAAGCCCGTACCGGAGAGTAGAAAGTACTCATCCTAACAGAGGCAGCTTAATATGAAAATAAATTAATAGCCATCATATGATATTCTAAATATAGTTATTCATGCCATACATGTCATTACTATATGATTTTCATGTGCATCGATAAAGTGCATTCTTGTGACCTAAGGTATTTGTTGTAGCTTATACAGATGAAAATGACATGATGAACTATATTGATGATAATTATGATTTATTGTTGAACCTATTGAGATTTAATTCTCATTATATTTTTATATCATGTTCAAAAGACTAAATATGCAGATATTCTCTATGATCGGCTTTTTTGCATACTTTGGGTCGAGTAGGCTAAGATCTCGGTGAAGATGTAACCACCCACACTTGTATTCTCGAAACTGGTCAATATGGATAAATAAGATGTAGACATATATGTGTTTGATTTTTGGACGGACATTTTTAATTAATGATGTGTATGTGAACCCATAATTGTATTAGTGTTAGTTGTAACATCCTAAGTCTTTAATAAAGCTAGATAAATCTAAGAATAAGTAGAAACTACATATGACAAAGAATTAAAATGCTTAGTTATGTAATAATAAGGCATTTATAAAATAGGTGACATATAGTTAATCATGAATCATATAAATAAAATTCTTAAGATCATAATGGATGGGGAGAAGATACAAATACATTTTTAAGACATTACTAATCTAGGATTATTAGTAAATTAAGGAAATATAAAACAACTAAGGAGCTGCCAAGTAGCACCACAAAATTTCAGCCACATAGTATGCCACATTGCCCATAGAATTGTAGCCAACTTATAGCCACCTTATACCTACCAAAGCATGCCACATTGCCCACAAAGTTGCAACCACATAGCATACCACATTGCCCACAAAATTGCAGCCACCTTGCACCTTCCAAAGCATGCCACATAGCCACAAAAAATTCAACCAAAATCTTCCAATGAAATTTCCACCTTTCAGCAAGGAAATCCTACCACATAGCTGTAACGCCCGATTTTTTATTTCTTTTAGAATACGCAAGGGATTAGAGTTATTTCTCAAACTCGGTAACTGATACATTCATACATTCAAAATATATATACACATCAGAGTTTGGCAGCATATATATATACATACATATGTAACCCGAGGTACTGAGCTCACAACACAAAAGGCAGAGTACCATGGGGTTACATCAAAACAATAAGTTAGCCCATTTACAAAACTAAAAGTTAGACTTCCACTGCTACACTACATCCTATCCCTAGCCCTCACCCCTGGGGTGCTGCTGGTGGAGGAGGTGGGCCGAGAGTAGCGATCTCTATCATACTAGTCACTAACAGGTTCACAATAATCGTGAACTGTCCCAAGTAAGGGACATCCACGATCTACAACTCCAGAAGCAATGTCAGCACCACGAATGCCATTTTTACTGATCTGAACATAGCATTAAAACATAGTGAGATATGAAAATCCCAGTAAGATAAACATCCAAACATATATAATACGAAAATTCACATGCTATGTCCAGCTGTATAAACTACAGAAAACATTTTCTCTTTTATGCAATAAAGATACAATAATGTACTTACCAGCCTTTTGTAGGTTATGCATCAATATCATGCATGATAAGAAAATATGCATTTGTACAATACCTGTGCTGTCGTCCATGATCCATACCACACACAGTGGCTCATTATCACTCATAGTGGCTCATAAGTCGATAATTTCTCTCAATTGCAATCCTTAATGTGGCATGAACCTTCTCCTCCAGTTATTCACCCACCCTTTGAGGGCCATTGGTTGGAGGGTCCTTCCTGTATTGACCACTCTAGGCTATAGGGCGTCCCCTATCCCGGTACCGTATCACAAGCCACGACCCTTCAGTCGCTTTACCTCGTAAGGTGCCACTATCCTGGGTCACCTTAATAGGTAAAGGTCAACCTGGAATTGTCAGTCTCCTAAATACAGCAAGGAAGACAACTGTTGCCAGGCCATCCTGCTTCAAAGAGGATCATTCTGACCGATAATCGCCTCAATATAGCAAGGGAGACATCCATTTCTAGGCCACCCTGCTTCAGAGAGGGTCCTCCTGACCAGATTAAGTCTTTTATCTCTCTTTAGCCATTTATCACAACAAGAATATGCATATCAATAAATATCTCAAAACATAAATCATATTCATCCTTAAGCATGTTACATTTATTCCTCATAAATAACATACGTGCTTCTATAGCCTCCCAAAAGCACACGCATCAATAACTCACTTGCAGCCATGCACACAAGCAGTCTATAATATGCAAATATGACAATCATGCATCATTCCTCAAGCATTGATATACTAGCATAGACATCAATCAACATGCATTTCATCATTATGCAATATGTGATTTAATATCTCATAATAAAAGGATGGAATTCACACTACAATGTATCATTAAAAAGGTATATCTATGCATTTTAGTTCCCCTTAACATCATACATTCATTGAAGTTCATTTAGAGCTTTCAAAATGCAAACAGAGCAAAAAGAGCCTTAAGCACGACCTGGCCATGTCACCAAGCACGGATGTGCTTCAAACTATGTAAACCTTGTTGAAAAATCACAAAACAGCCCAAAGCACGGCCTGGCCGTGTCACCAAGCACAGCCGTGCTTCGGGTTTTCCCCTATAGCCCAGATTTCCGTCCAGCCAGACCTTTCCTTACTAAAAAGAACATAACTCACTCATTTCAACTCTGATTAAGGTTATTTTGGTGTCTATGGAAAGCTAAAACAATTACCCACAACTTGTAATTCTACCACTTCAACAAATAAGAAACAGAAACAAGAGAAAAAAAGTGTTTGAAAACAACGTCAGAACTCAGCCCGTTAGATCTGACCTACCCTCACTCATCAGAGCATTTCTCTCTCATTGCTAATCTAATTAAGGGGATTCGAAGGGAGTATGAAAGCTAAGAAACAGGGTTAGAATTCATATGTTCAAAATATTTCCAGATTCTACACGAAAAGTAACATTCAGAACCAACCAATAAGTCGTGAATGATGTTGATCTTACCTTCTTTTCTCCACAACTTGTTTCCTTCACTCTTATTCTACCCCTTTCTCTCTCTAGAAGTATCACCAACCAACAAATTTTCCCATCCATTAGTTTGCATAAGTGGTTTGGGAGGGATAAACAAAAGATTTTGGGTTAGAAACTTACCTTTTCTCCTTGCTTCTCCCCCTTCTCTCTAGCTTTCCTCTTCTTTCTTTCTTCCTTTCTCTCTCTCTCTTGGCGTGAAGAAAAATCTGGTGTTTCCTCCTCTTGGGTTGGCAGCCCAAGACCCCAAGTGAAGAAGAAAATATTAAAAAAAAGAAGCTTCTCCCATAAGCCACTCACCCCTTAACCGTTGCCCCCACTTTGCCTAAAAATTTCAAGAGTGCCATTCCATTACAATGTAACCAAGGGGTTGGCTAAGGCTTTGTTTGGTTTAGGGAAAAACTCACCAAGTGTTTAATCTCTTCTTGATTCTTGTTCCAATGGGTTTTTGTCTAACTTTCTCCATGACTTCACCGCTCTAGGGTTGTTGTCTCTTTGTGACCCTGTAATCAAGGAAATCACTATGTCTTCCTTAATAATTCTTTCCAAAAATGGGAAGATCCTTATTAAACATTCATTGTTATTTTCCTATAACTCCCTTTTTAACTCTTTTGAACCCTTTCCTACTATTACATTTTATGAATATCATTAACAAAATTTCGGGTGTTACACTTCTCCCCCCTTAACAGGAATTTTGTCCCCAAAATTCAAGAATTTTACCTGTCTTCAAACATCTGTGGGTAAGAGTGCCTCATGTCTTCCTCTCTTTCCCACGTAGCCTCTTCTTCGGATAGCCCTTTCCATAACACCTTTACCAGCGGAACAGATTTACTACGTAGTTGTTTCACACTTTGATCTAAGATCATGACGGGTTCTGGTTGATATGTTAGATTTTCCTTCATTGCTATTTCCTCCTCTTGGATCACATGTGATGGATCCGGCAAATATCTTCGTAGTTGAGAGACATGAAACACATTGTGCAAGTTAGATAATCTCGGAGGTAGGGATATTTGATATGCCGAGGGGCCAACTTTCTTGAGTATCTGATATGGTCCTATGTAACGAGGAATCAGCTTCTTGACTTTCATGGCTCGGGCAATCCCAGTGGTCGGAGAAATCTTCAAAAACACATGTTCTCCTTCTTCAAAACACAAGGGCTTTCTTCTCCGATCATAATAACTTTTCTGACGACTTTGGGCGGTTCGCATCCTATCTTGTATCATTTGTATTTGCTCCGTAGTATGTTGAACTAACTCTGGACCTAACAACTTTCTCTCACCTACTTCATACCAGCACAGAGGCGATTTACATTTTCTTCCATACAGAGCTTCATATGGTGCCATCCCAATACTCACATGATAGCTGTTGTTATAAGCAAACTCCACCAGTGGAAGATACTTATCACAATCTTTTCCCTGATCTAAGGTGCATGCTCTCAACATATCTTCCATCGTTTGTATCGTCCTTTCAGTCTGACCATCTGTTTGCGGATGATATGCGGTACTAAATTGTAATTTTGTACCGAAAGCTTCCTGCAATGCTTTCCAGAATCAGGAAGTGAATCTAGGATCTCGGTCAGAAACAATGTTGCTTGGAATCCCATGTAATCGGACTACCTCCTTCACATACAGATGTGCTAGCTTGTCCAGTGAGTAATTAATCCTTATGGGCAAAAAGTGTGCAGACTTTGTCAATCTATCCACTATTACCCATATGGCGTCATGACCCGCCTGAGTCTTGGACAATCCAGTCACAAAATCCATAGCAATACCATCCTATTTCCATTCAGGGATTCCTAAGGTCTGTAATGTCCCAGATGGCTTCTGATGTTCGATCTTGACTTTCTGACAAGTCAAGCACTTTGCGACGTATTCTGCTATATCATTCTTCATTCTCGGCCAACAAAATGATTGTTTTAAATCTCGATACATCTTGGTAGCTCCCGGATGAATAGCATATTTACTTTGATGCCCTTCTTCCAAAATTTGTCTTCAAGTCTCCCCCATGAGGCACACACATTCTTCCTCGATAGAGGATGACTCCTTCTTCCGATTCTGTGAAGCCTGGTGCATTTCGTTTATTTTGCAGGAAAAGATCTTGTACTTGAGCTTCCTTAATCTGCATTTTCAAATCGCACTCCACCCTTAACTCACCAACAAGTAAACTGCTAGGAGTAGCTATCACTGATAATCTCAAATTCCTGAATTCTTCAATTAAGTTCATCTCTTTAACCAACATATGACTCAAATGTAGCGACTTTCGGCTTAAAGCATCCGCTACTACGTTTGCTTTTCCTGGGTGGTATTTCAGCTCAAACTTATAATCATCAATGAACTCCATCCATCTCATCTGTCTCATATTCAATTCCTTCTGATCAAAAAGATATTTCAAACTTTTATGATCACTATACACTTCAAACACCGCACCATATAGATAGTGCCGCCAAATCTTCAAGGCGAACACTATAGCAGCCAATTCCAGATCACGAGTAAGGTAATTTTCTTCATGTGGCCTTAGCTGTCTAGAGGCATAGGCTACTACCCTACCTTCTTGCATCAAAAAACACCTCAAACCCTTCTTAGAAGCATCAGTATAAACCTCAAAACGTCCGGAAGGATCTGGGAGAATTAAGACAGGAGGCGTAGTAAGCCAGTTCTTAAGCTCTAGAAAACTATTCTCGCATTCCGCCATCCATTTGTTCGCACATCCCTTCCGAGTCAATCTGGTCAAGGGTAAAGCTATCTGTGAAAAACCCTGTATGAATCTTCTGTAATACCCTGCAAGACCCAGGAAACTTCTAATTTCTCTCACTGACCTTGGTCATTCCCACTTGAGAATGGCCTCTATCTTACTAGGGTCGACAGATACTCCCTCTTTCGACACCACATGTCCTAGAAACTTGACTTATCGCATCCAGAATTCGCATTTCTCTAGTTTAGCAAAGAGCTTCCTCTCCTTCAAAATTTGAAGCACTAACCGAAGATGATGTTCATGTTCTTCCATACTCTGTGAGTAAATGAGGATATCATCGATGAAGACCACCACGAACTGATCCAAGTAGGATTGAAAAATCTGATTCATGTAGTCCATAAAGATCGCAGGAGCATTGGTAACTCCAAATGGCATAACTAGAAACTCATAATGCCCGTAACGAGATCTAAAAGCGGTTTAAGGAATATCTTCCTCCTTCACTCAGATCTGATGATAACCTGACCTCAGGTCTATTTTAGAGAAAACAGTGGCCCCCTTTAGTTGATCCAACAAATCATCAATTCTTGGTAACTGGTACTTATTCTTGATAGTCACCTTGTTGAGCTGTCAGTAGTCAATGCACAGCCGTAAACTTCCATCCTTCTTTTTTACAAACAGCACTAGAGCTCCCCAAGGTGAGACACTAGGTCGAATAAAATTCTTTTCCAACAAGTCCTCGATCTGCTTCTTAAGCTCTTTCAACTCCACAGGAGCCATTCTATACGGGGTAATAGAAATAAGAGTCGCTCTTGGAACCAACTCAATGGAAAACTCCACTTCCCGCTTGGGTGGTGGTTTAGTAATTTCCGAAGGAAAGACTTCCGGAAAGTCCTGAACTACCAGAAACTTGACCAATTCTTGCTCAACTCCCCTGTTGAGACTACAGAGAAAAACACTGTCCGAAGCTTCTTCAACTGATTCCCTCTATATTTCATTAATCGGCTCACTCCCACTTCTAAACTTCTTGTTGGGTTCCGAGCGAAAAACCAGAATCTTCCTAGAACAATCCAAGAGAATCTGGTTGCTGCTAAGCCAATCCATTCCCAAAATCACATCCATATCTTCCAAGGGTAGACAAATAAGATCCACATTAAAGGATCTACCATATACCTCAACTGAACAGTCTTTACAGACTGAGGAGGTGTTCACCTTCCCTCCCGTAGGGGTCAACACCATCAACTTATATGACAATTCAGACACCGAAAGCTGCAACTTTCTCACACAAACAGATGATATGAAAGAGTGGCTTGCACTCGAATCAAAAAGTACGACCAAAGGATAGCTGTAAAGATAGCACGTACCTTGGATTAGATCAGGAGATTGCTTCGCTTCAGTCCCGTTTAAAGTGAAAACTCTCCCTTTAACTGGCTGAGTTGGCTCAATCTTCTTCCCATCTTCCAAGGGACAACGACGAACTATATGGCCTTTCTGCCCACACCGAAAACAAGTAACTGGATTTCGAGAACAAGGTCCATTCTTATGATATCGCCCACACTTTCCACACTCGCTCCCAGCAAAATTCTGCACTAAAGGCCTAGCTCCCATAGCCAAGGGATTTTTGCCTGCTGCAGAGTTTCTTCCCCTAACAAAACGATCGGGTGCTGGAAATTCTTTCTTTCTCTTCCAAGGCGCCCTTCGGTCTTTATCTTCTTCCACTGCTTTCAAGCTCTTTTCTAGTAATCGGCACTTTTTAATCAAAGGAACAAATTCGTGGATCTCCAAGGCCACCACTGCATTACGAATGTTGGGATTCAACCCAGCCTCGAACTTGATTGCTTTCCAAGATTCGTCAGGATTATATCTCAGATACGACGAGAACTTAGCTAACTCTTCGAATCTGGCAATATACTAGTCAATCGATCGACTCCCCTATCGAAGTTGGAGAAATTCTATCTCCTTCTCAGCTCTGACACTTCTTGGAAAGTACTTATCCAAGAAGGTCTCCTGGAAAATAGACCAAGTAACCTGTTGCTCCTGATGAGCCAACAGTTCACTGGCTCCTCTCCACCAAAACTCTACTTCTTCTTTCAGCATGTATACTGCGAAATCCACTTTCTGTTCATCTGAACATTTCAGAACCCCAAAGACCTTCTCCATTTCGGTCAACCATCTATCTGCCACCATCGGATCATACCCTCCAGCGAAAGGCGGCGGTCGAGTTCTCATAAAATCTGCCCATCCATTCCCTACATTCCTCAGGTTCTCACCCGTCTCACCATTAGCTCATTATTATTTTGCATATGCCGCAGAATCTGGTTTGTGGCAGAAACTTGATCCCGAATAGTAGTGGCTAGATCTTGTAGAGTAGCTTCTGTTCTTGGTGCCGAATTTCTCCTTGATGATGCCATTTTCCACTATATGAAACAAAATAATTAGTTCCTATTGAGGTGATCAAGCTTAATAGTATTTAAAGAAGACTTTATAATACAGTAGTGATAACATCATCAAGCAAACATATTAGGAAAAACTCTAGCAATTTTTCCATAACAATTTCCATGTGCCACTCTACTCCATCTATCCACATCTTATTCAAGATGCTTTAGATCGATCCAGGTAACCATCCACCCCCATGGCCACTTAGGATCGACCTGCTCTGATACCAACTTGTAAAGCCCAGTTTTTTTTAGCATACAGAAGGGATTAGAGTTATTTCTCAAACTCGGTAACTAATACATTCATACATTCAAAATATATATACACATCAGAGTTTGGCAGCATATATATATACATACATATGTAACCCGATGTACTGAGCTCACAACACAAAAGGAAGAGTACCATGGGGTTACATCAAAACAATAAGTTAGCCCATTTACAAAACCAAAAGTTAGACTTCCACTGCTACACTACATCCTATCCCTAGCCCTCACCCTTGGGGTGTTGCTGGTGGAGGAGGTGAGTTGGGAGTAGGGATCTCTATCATACTAGTCACTAACAGGTTCACAATAATCATGAACTGTCCCAAGCAAGGGACATCCACAGTCTGCAACTCCAGAAGCAGTGTCAGCACCACGAATGCCATTTCTACTGATCTGAACATAGCATTAAAACATAGTGAGAAATGAAAATCCCAACAAGATCAACAACCAAACATATATAATATGAAAATTCACATGCTATGTCCAGCTATATAAATTACAGAAAACATTTTCTGTTTTATGCGATAAAGATACAATAATGTACTTACCAGCCTTTTGTAGGTTATGCATCAATATCATGCATGATAACAAAATATGCATTTGTATAATACATGTGCTGTAGTCCATGATCCATACCACACACAGTGGCTCATTATCACTCATAGTGGCTCATAAGCCGATAATTTCTCTTAATTGCAATCCTCAATGTGGCGTGAGCCTTCTCCTCCAGCTACTTACCCACCCTTTGAGGGCCGTTGGTCGGAGGGTCCTTCCTATATTGACCACTCTAGGCTATAGGGCGTCCCCTATCCTGGTACCGTATCATAAGCCACGACCCTTTAGTCGCTTTACCTCGTAAGGTGCCACTATCCTGGGTCACCTTAATAGGTAAAGGTCAACCTGAAATTGTTAGTCTTCTCAATACAGCAAGGAAGACATCTGTTGCCAGACCATCCTGCTTCAGAGAGGATCATTCGGACCATCAGTCGCCTCAATACAGCAAGGGAGACACCCATTTCTGGGCCACCCTGCTTCAGAGAGGGTCCTCCTGACTAGATTAAGTCTTTTATCTCTCTCTAGCCATTTATCACAACAAGAATATGCATATCAATAAATATCCCAAAACATAAATCATATTCATCCTTAAGCATGTTACATTTATTCCTCATAAATAACATACGTGCTTCTATAGCCTCCCAAAAGCACACGCATCAATAACTCACTTGCAGCCATGCACACAAGCAGTCTATAATATGCAAATATGACAATCATGCATCATTCCTCATGCATTGATGTACTAGCATAGACATCAATCAACATGCATTTCATCATTATGCAATATGTGATTTAATATCTCATAATAAAAGGATGGAATTCACACTACAATGTATCATTAAAAAGGTATATCTATGCATTTTAGTTCCCCTTAACATCATCCATTCATTGAAGTTCATTTAGAGCTTTCAAAATGCAAAATAGAGCAAAAACAACCTTAAACACGACCTGGCCGTGTCACCAAGCACGGTCGTGCTTCGGGTTTTCCCCTATAGCCCAGATTTCTGTCCAGCCAGACCTTTCCTTACTAAAAAGAACATAACTCACTCATTTCAACTCCGATTAAGGTTCTTTTGGTGTTTATGGAAAGCTAAAACAATTACCCACAACTTGTATTTCTACCACTTCAACAAATAAGAAACAGAAACAAGAGAAAAAAAGTGTTTAAAAACAACGTCAGAACTCAGCCCGTTAGATCTGACCTTCCCTCACTCATCACAGCATATATCTCTCATTGCAAATCCGATTAAGGTGATTCTAGGGGCGTATGAAAGCTAATAAACAGGGTTACAATTCATATGTTCAACATATTTTTAGATTCTACAGAAAATGTAACATTCAGAACCAACCAATAAGTCGTGAATGATGTTGATCTTACCTTCTTTTCTCCACAACTTGTTTCCTTCACTCTTGTTCTACCCCTTTCTCTCTCTAGAAGTATCACCAACCAACAAATTTTTCCATCCATTAGTTTCCATAAGAGGTTTGGGAGGGATAAACAAAAGATTTTGGGTTAGAAACTTACCTTTTCTCCTTGCTTCTCCCCCTTCTCTCTAGCTTTCCTCTTCTTTCTTTCTTCCTTTCTCTCTCTCTCTTGGCGTGAAGAAAAATCTAGTGCTTCCTCCTCTTGAGTTGGCGGCCCAAGACCCCAAGTCAAGAAGAAAATATTAAAAAAAAAGAAGCTTCTCCCATAAGCCACTCACCCCTTAACCATTGCCCCCACTTTGCCTAAAAATTTCGAGAGTGCCATTCCATTACAATGTAACCAAGGGGTTGGCTAAGGCTTTGTTTGGTTTAGGGAAAAACTCACCAAGTGTTTAATCTCTTCTTGATTCTTGTTCCAATGGGTTTTTGTGCAACTTTCGCCATGGCTTCACCGCTCTAGGGTTGTTGTCTCTTTGTGACCTTGTAATTATGGAAATCATTATTTCTTCCTTAATAATTCTTTCCAAAAATGATAAGATCCTTATTAAACATTCATTGTTATTTTCCTATAACTCCCTTTTAAACTCTTTTGAACCCTTTCCTACTATTCCATTTTATGAATATTATTAACAAAATTTCGGGTGTTACAATAGCCACAAATATTTTCGCCACATTCCAGTGCAATCAAAACAGTCTTGAGAAAAATCTGCTGGATAACTTAGGCTATTGACGGAAATACTAAACATTAAGGGGTTAGATGTTGAATTTTCATATGAAAATTTTATGACATGTTGTAGGGATCCTATTTAAGGACTCCACCAAATTTTAGAGAATTCTAGGTAGGTTAAGGCATACAATAAAATATGAAAATTTGGTGGGACAGGAAGTGAGTCAGAACAGACCAGTACTAGGGACAGCCATAAAAAGTGTGTTATTTGAGGGGTCAAATAAATTATTTTTTACTTGAAATTTTTATGGTGATTATATAACATATCTGGGATGCTCCATATCAAATATCACGAATTTTGAATAATTTTTAACTAATATGCATTTTTCTAGGTTATGGAGTTACTTCTTGGGGTGAATGGAATAGTTAAGGGCTAAGAGATACAAGAAATAAAATAGACATGTAGAGAAACTTCGATGGAAAATTTTAGAATTTTTAGAGGACTTTTGTCATATTTAATAAGAACCCCAAATCTGAACAAAATCACAATTTTGTTTTGGGGAGTATAAGCTTTTAAACTAGAGACCAAAATGTTATGGGTCCCTAGTTTGACCAAGATGATGTATGTATGTATGTATGGTTAGTGCTTATGTTTCAGTGAAATAAATTGAGATGTTTTAAGGAATGGAATGTATACTGTTTTTCTAAAAAATTTGTTAGCTATTAAGATTGTCATCTCATCTTTTTATGTCCACATAATCACATTCTGAGTACTTCAGTAAGTGTTGAACAATCGAGGCCTCAAGGTTGACTCATCAGAATATAGATATGGATTGTATATTTTCTTGTTCTGTAATATATGTGGGATGGCTTAGTTGAGTGCCAAGTCCCTTTTAGACAGCTCGTAATGTGTTGTAAAATAAATTATGGACTGTACCTTTTTCTTTTATGGCATGAGAGCCTTTTTTTTGTAAGTAATGAATATCATGCCTAGTTAGTTGCCTATAAAGAAATGAAATTTGAAAATGCTTGGAATAGCCTAAAGCACTTGTATGCTTATCCAAGAAAGATAACTATCAATATAAGTGAATAGGTGAATATATGGACTAGGTGGACACTGCTAAAAATTTACAGATAAGAAATATATATATATATATATATATATAATACAAATAAGTTCAAGGGGAATATACTATGATGTGGATGTATGAAATAAGATGCTAGTAAGTAGGTGTTACACTCTTTGGTATCAGGGCAATAGTTCAAGGAATTATCTATGTGTTTGGATGAATTCTAGGATATTCTAAATTAATTTAGAGTTGAATTATTGTGAAATTGGCTTTTGTTTTAGGGGTTGTTAAATAGAGTAAACTTAGTTTATGGTCATGTGACTAATTATATGAAAAATGTTTGTATATATAAATGTACACACAGTGAAATGGCATATAAGAAAACACAAGTTGAGACCCTGAAAGAAATATCTAAGAATATGGAAGCCTTAGCTGCCAAGCTAGATGGCCAAGCTGTAGTCCAAGCCACCACAGCGCAAATTCTTCAACAAGTTCAAGAAGCCCTTAGACAAGTGCCGCAAGGAAACAATCCTGAGGGTGCTAGAGAGGAAAATGGGCCATGCCAAATGAATAAACTCCTAGCCTAATTCAGGAAGGCCATCCCTCCTTCATTTCTTGGAGAGTATGATCCAATGATAGAAGAGCAATAAATCATACAACTGGAGAAAAGTTTTGGGGTTTTAGAGTGTAGCACAGACCAAAAAGTTTCTTTAGCCATTTATATGTTAAAAGGTGAGGCAGAGCATTGGTGGAAAAGTATGTAGAGACTATGGCAGACCAATGATACTCCCATTACTTAGGATAATGGGAGTATCATTGGTCTACCATAGACTTTGATGAGTGCTAAGGCTGAGAAAGGATTTAGAGATAGTGAGCCCTTTGAAGGAAGAGGAAAACCCTAGAACAAAAGGTTTAAGGGGAATAGTTCTCAGGGTAGGAGAATGCTGACCCATAGTGGCCAAACCTCTAGCCAGCCTGCTTGTAATAAATGTAGGAAGAACCATAGAGATAGACCATTTTTAGCTGGTCAGAATGTCCGCTACAGTTATGGAAATCTCGACCACTACTCCAGGGATTCTCAAGTAAGGAAGGAATCAGTTCTTGATGGCAAACCACAGAATCAGGAACGAGTGTTTGCTCTTTCCTAGTAGGAGGTTAACCAGTCTCCAAATTTGATCAGAGGTATGTTAATGATCTGAAACTCACTTGTAAATGCATTATTTGATTTTGGTGCTACATATTCTTTTATTTCATATGATTGTGCTAAGAGTCTGGATTTGACTGTGGATACTTTGCCATATGATCTTTCTGTTTCCACCCCTACCAAGATCTATGTCATAACTTCTTATGCTTGTATCAATTGCGTTGTGCAACTTGATCATAGATATACCATTTTGGATCTTGTATGCCTTCCTCTATTTGATATTGATGTTATTCTTAGAATGGATTGGTTGTCTGCTAATAATGCAATTCTTGATTGTTAAAGGAAATCTTTTTCCTTACCTATTTGTGGTTCTACTTCTAAACACTCCATTAAAACTTTTTACCTAACCTTAGTGACCTCTTTACAATATATAGTGATGCACCTAAGAAGGGTTTAGGTTGTGTTTTAATCCAGCAGGGTAGAGAAGTAGCTTATGCTTATTGACAGCTTAGACCTCATAAGGAGAATTACCCCACACATGATCTAGAACTAGCAACTATAGTATTTGCCCTTAAGATTTGGAGACAACATTTGTATGGTGTCAAGTTTGAAGTTTTTTATGATCACAAGAGTCTTAAGTACCTTTTTGACCAGAAGGAGTTAAATATGAGGCAAAGAAGATGGATGAAATTTCTAAAAGATTATGATTACACCCTTAATTATCATTCGGGCAAGGCAAACATGGTTACTAATGCCCTGAGTAGGAAATCCCTCTATATGGCATCATTGATGCTTAAGGAGCAAGACCTAATTGAGGGCATGAGAGATTTCAATCTCTCCATTTCTCCACAGCCTAGTAGCCTCCTTATAAGTGAATCGAGGATTCAGAATAATCTCAGGGATAGAATTAAAAATGCTCAAGTTTTTGATCCATACTTGAAGGACATTAGAGAACAGATATCCTAGGGCAAGTCTAAATAATTTCACATTTCTGAGGATGGGTTTACAAGTTTGGAGAGTGGCTGTATATACCTAAGGTGAAGGAATTGAGAGATAGTATCCTAGCTAAAGCTCATAAGAGTAGGTATTCCTACATCCTGGAACCACTAAGATGTATCAAGACTTAAAAAGTAGTTTTTGGTGGCCTGGGATGAAAATGGACATAACTTGTTATGTGTCTAAGTGCTTAGTGTGTCAAAGAGTCAAGGTAGAACACCAAAAGCCTGTAGGATTGCTCTAACCCTTAGATATTCCAAAATGGAAATGGAATAGCATCTCTATGGATTTTGTCATGGGTTTTCCTAGGACATCATCTAGATATGATGCAATTTGGGTAATGCATGTCAGGTTCTAAATAGTAGCTCTTGTCTCATGCTAACATTGTTGAGAATTATGCACAAGAGTTTTCACAATATCTTCCAAGGGATTACTTACTTTGGGATCCTGATATGCATTCTTTCTAGGATAATAGGTAGGCCTATTGATTTTACTAAAAAATTTGTCCTACAAGCCTATTTTGTGCATTTCTATATCAAAAATTAGGATGATCCTTCCATCCAAGATTATATGTATTGCCATAAAGATCATACCTCTTTGGTTGGCCAGGGAAACCTCCTACAACATTAGCTTGTTCTATGGATTTCTCTTGAAGTGTAGGAGACATATCAATTAGGTGTCCTGTTGCTGAACATATTCCATAGAATTTAACTTGCTGCGATGTACCTATAGCCATTTGGCGCATAAGAGAGGTAAGTTTAGATATCTATTGCTAAAAAGAAAAAGTGCTTACCTCATTGGCATGTCTAACTAGAGGATCAAGCCTAGTGCCAAACTGTTGGGGGTTGGTTTCCATATTTGATATAAGTGCTTCAGAAGTCTTGTCTACTAGTGATCTTCCACTAGCTGCATCTATCATTCTTCTGTCCCTCTACAAAAAACCTTCATAGAAATATTGGATTAGTAGCTGCTCATTAATTTAATGATGTGGGCAGCTTGCACAAAGCTTTTTAAATCTCTCCTAATATTCATAGTGTCTCTCCATGCAATTGCCTAATGCCGCATATTTCTTTCCTAATATTAGCAGCTCTAGATGTAGGAAAATAACATTTTAGAAATATACAATTCATCTCATTCCATGTGGTTATAGTACCAAATGGTAAATAATATAGCCAATCTTTGGCTGAGTCTCTTAATGAAAAAGGAAAAAGCCCTAAGTTTTATTTGTTCCTCAGTTACTCTAGGTGGCTTCATGCTGCTACATACCACATGGAATTTCTTAAAATGTTTATGTGGGTCTTCACCTATATGACCATGAAAATTTGGTAAGAGGTGGATTAATCTAGATTTTAACTCAAAATTGACATTATCATCAATATTAGGAAAAGTAATGCATAAGGGTTGTTGATGCAAATTTGGAGCTACAAACTCCTTCAGAATGGGGTGCCTGGCCATGATTACTTCCTCCTTTTCTTGATCAATGTCTTCTTGAAGTCCTCTTCGGTGCTTGTATATATATTTTCCAATATCTAGATTAAACTGTAAATTTTGAGAATTAGCAGATTGAATCATAGGCATAAATCAAAATAAAAATCACGAAAAGGTAATAGAGGCAGTCTCCAGCAACGACGCCAAAATTTGTGCGTACTATCGTAGGAACACCGAAATTGATACCTTACCTCTCAACTAACTGTAATCGTGGGAGTCAGGGTCAATCCCACAAAGACTGGAATTACCTTATGTGGTTGAGAAAAAGAGGGGATTGATAATCGTAAATGAAAGTAATTAAGAGAAATTTATTAATAATAAAGATGTTGGCTTCGTTTGATATCCACCTTCAAGGGATTGCATTAATAATTGACAACATAATCAATCTTAATGTGAATATCTATTATTGGGATTTTAACCTTGTTCCTCTATAAGTCTAGTAACTGATGACAATTGTCTCAATTAAACCCTAATTAATAAGCAATATTTTAGCACATCGGTAAAATCTAACCTATTAATCACATGAAGAACTAGAGAAATTGATAAAGCTAAACAAATATAGACAGATTGGCTATATTTAATTCAGTCAATTATTCATCATAGGTTCAATGATTTATAATCCAAAATCCTTAGACCTATTTGCCTCATGAATACAATAATGAAAACTTTATTCAAAACAAAATTCAGCAGTAGATTAGCACAAATAATAACTAGTAGGCCTCCTAACAATCATATGAATAATCATTGAAAAAAGAAGAGTAGATGAATAATCAATAACTAATTAAGATTGAACTAATAAAATCAATTCCAAATCTCACAATGCATGAAGATCCCTTGAGGTGTCAATCTTTCTCTACCAACTAAAATAAGTTAGCCGAGCAGAGCCAAGAAAATCTATAGAAGAATTAAAGAAGGTAATTAATAGCTTAATTGATGCTTGATGTTTCCTTTCTTTCCCTTTTTATAGATTGAATTCTCCTTATAGAAGTAACAGTGTTTCTAGGTCAAAACCCAGCCCATCGGGCTTTAATTGGAGCCAAAAAGACCTAAAACTTATGGCTTCAGCATTCTGGTGTGGCGGCGAGTGCTATGGTGTGCTTCTTGGGAGTCGTGGCACTACAGAATTGGTCTGACAGGGCTCTCCAGATTTGTTTTGATGCCCTTTTGTAAGCATCACAGTGCCCAAAAAATTCCATAATTTGCCAAAGTGCTAAACACAAAAGTTGTAACTCTATGTCTTTTCTTTCCATAACCATTGGAATTATCTCTATCGGAGTTCAAATAAAAGATATATGCCTCAATTAGTGACAAAGGGTCGAAAATTAGCATTTTTCCATATTTCCTCTCTATTTTCTTCTTTTCTTCTTGATTATTCCTAAAATATAAAACACAAAACTCAATTAATTCCTAGTTAAATTAAATAAAACATATCTTAAAACATGCAAAACACATGCTTATTTTATAGCATGTTATTATACTCATGAAGTTTATTTCCCTTGGTCTAGGCCCTAAAATTCTTTTGCATTCCAAGCATGCTTCTTCCTTCTCCCCTTCCTTTGTCTCTGTATATGCCTTTGGTTTTCCTTTTGTTTCTCACGATTTAGGTCAAAACAACCTTGCTTTTGTGAAGTTACTTGAGGAGCATAGAACATACTTTCAGCAAGAAGTCCTTTGAGGAACTGCAAAATTGAAACTTTGGCCATCTTAGGTAATGGTTCTGAAGTCCAAAGGTTTTTGGTGTTTTCTGAAATTCTTCCCAAAGATTCTTGCTTAGGAGGTAGAATAACCCTTTCATACAAATTTTTATGAGTATCTAACAAAAAATTTGTCCCCAAATCACCATTTGTTTTTAGGTGAATATGAACATAAACAGTGTACGCGTGAAGTGAAGCTAAATTTTTGACATCCCAACTTGTAGAACATAAATTCAAAATTCAAGTGACCTAGTTAGTGTTGGAAAATAGCTAAATAAAACTAGTCTAGTTGAAGCTCAAAGATTATGAGTAAATGATACAATTATAACTTGATATAATAATTGTTGTTATGGCGATTTGGAAAGTATATTGTTTGTATGTATACTGAAACTATAATTTTATTTACATGTAGGCTTTGGGTTGGCTAAGAATTTTCGATTTAGTGGTATATTGGAACTAGGTATAGAATGACAAATGGTCATGGTAGTTAAGTGGTAGAGTTGTTTTGATAGATGTCCTAGAATTATGTTTCAATTTAGCATTATGAATGCTAAATGATGTTAAAAAGAATGGCTAGATGGATAAAAGTGTGCATCTTAGGAGGTGAATTAAAGTGGAGTTTCCTAGGGTCAATGTTAATAGGTTTCATGAGTTAAAGTATTAAATGATTAGGATTGGAGTAGGTTAGTTATTTGAATATTTTGAGAACATAAGATATGTCATTGGAGAGATGATTTGAGATTTTACATGAATTAAAGAATATAAGTTTGGGGACTTTCTTGGTTGAATAAGTTAGAAGTCTATATACATAATAGAGGTTACAATTATAAATGTGTTGAGGCAAACATTTTTGGTATCCTACAAAAATTTGGAATATGCAAGTAAAAATTCTATTTATGAACAATTATTATATATGGACTTAGTTTCGTAGTTCAAGATAAAATTTAGAATGGAGTCTTCTCTAGTTAATTGTTAAGGAACTTCTTAAGACAAATTATCTTAGTGAATTAAATTGAAGAGCGATAATCTTGTTTAACAAATTTGAAAGTATAGGGAATAACTTTAGAATAATATTAAGTGATAATGTAGGTAATCAAGGATATGCATTTGTGGCATAGGCTTGAGATTTGAAGGAAGGTAATTTGAGGTTGCTTAGGACTTCTTGAGTGTTAGGTATCCTTATATCAAGGATACATAAAATTAGGTCCTTTCTTCATCTTTAGATAGGCATTACTCTATTGCAGTTATTAAGTTACAATAAGTTATGAGAAATTAGTGTAACTATAATTGAACTATTTATAAAAGGATAGTACTCTTAGCACATTTAAACTGTGTGCAATAAGATACTTGTTTAAAATTTGAAATTAGGGATTTATTAGAATTATCTAAGGTATAAAACCATAAGACGTTATAAAGGTTTTTATGTATGTGAAGGTGTATGTGTTGAGTAACAAATGGGAAGCGAATCTAAGATTTAGCTCTGATTGAAAGTAGAAATTTATGAATTTAAGATTTTACTGGATTAATGAATCTATTGGTAGATGTAGCAATTATACTGATATGGTTGCAAGTTTTGATATATTATTGTTCAAAGCTGTATCTGTTTTTGGGTAAAAAGAATAATACATTAAACAAAGCTATCCTTCCTTAAAATTTATGTCATACATATATATATGAATTATTAAATATGCATAATATCTAGATAGCATTCTTGTGAAAAATGTTGTCAGGTAGCAGCGGCTATCCTTGGTGCACCTTAAATTATAGAATACCAGCTTATGTGTAACAACTCCATTTATGTCAATTTTTTTTTAAAAAAAAAAATACGATGAAATTATTACCTCGTTACAACTTAACTCAATATAACATTTATTTAATTTATACAATACTGAGTTTCCATACACAATATTATTTTACAAACTACACACCATTATTTTACAAACATTTGTACAAAAATACATATTAGTTCTAATCATCTATATCGACTACTTCCGGGGACACTGGTTCGGGTGGCACGTCCACCGGAATCTCAGTTACATCTACGACAGTTATATCTGAAATAACTGGAAGTTGCCCAAGGTAGGGCACCTCGATCCAACGTACAGAGATAATAAGTGTCATAGAGAATATCTGCATATTTATTATTCTGAACATGATATGGAAATATAGTGAGAATTAAATCCCAGTAAGTTCAACAATAAATCATAATTTACCATCAATATAGTTCATCATGTCATGTTCAGCTGTATAAACTACAGAAAATATCTTTAAGTCACATGAATGCACTTTATCATGCACATGAAAATTATACAGTTATGACATGTATGGTATGAATAACTATTTTTCGAGTTTCATATGATGGCTATCAACTTATTCTTACTTCAAGCTACCCCGGTCAGGGTGAGTATTCTCTACTTTTCGGTACGGGCTTATCTCGCTCCGTCCGACATGGCACACTTTCTCTTTCTTTTCTTATTAACATGATCATAACCGTTGGTAGGGCGTCCCCTACTGGTGCACCACACGGATTGCCATGTGACCGTGCTCATTTCTTTTCTTTTCATATTAATAGCCGAAAATATGATTCCAATAACGAGTATGTTCATTATATTCTCATGCCATAATGTATCAAAACATAATCATTCTCAAAATTCATTGGTAAACTGAAATTATGCCATGAATATAATCATTTTCTAATTTTCACTTTATAAAATATTTCCATGTCAAAATTTCACACTAATACCTCGATAACTGGATAGTAATTATAGTCTGTAAACAGCGCACCAGGAAAGTTCCCAGAAAAGAGAGGTGGGTCACTAATGGACACGCTTAAGTACCAAGTCTTTCCTTGCCAGAGCTTTCCTTAGACATGCACTTTTCACAAATCACAATTTTTTTCCAGTAACTAGAATAATTCTTTTCATTTTCTTTATGTCTAGGCATTTAGTCATTTTATTTCTACTTATATCATTTCCAACACATGTTCTTACAAATTTTATAGAGCATTTTTCCTCAAATTGATTTCTATTATTACCTTAAAAATTCATCTAGGGTAGAAAAATATTGAAAATAGGTTTACTAACTTTTAACACAGCCTTTGCTTACAAATCAGAGCATAACTCTCTCATTTTAACTCCGATTAAGATGATATTAGTGTCTATGAAAAGCTAAGACAATTATCTAAAACTATTATGTTAATTATGTCAACAAAATAGTATGATATTGTGGTGTTATTACTCCTTTAAATTTAGTATTATTTCTTCTCGTTTAGGTTCTGACCTTTACTAACTAATTAGACAATATCTCTCAAATTTGAACTCCAAATTGAGTTATTCCAATTGGTAAAATTCCATGAGCCATATATCTATAATTGTTATGTTGGCGCGCTATTTTAATTCTCTACAGAATATTTCCAGAAATTCAAAAACTAAAACATTAATAACATACTCTTCCCTGAATAAACATTTTCTGACCTCTGCTTACTAATCGGATCATATCTACCTCATATGAACTCCAAATTGCATGATTCCAGTGGCTCAAAATCCATGACATACATATCTTTAATTCTTATGTTAACCATTTATTTTAATTTCATACAAATAATTCCCAGAAATTAAAATACAAAAGCTGTCCTAACATAATCTTCCCTGATGAACCATTTTCTGACCTTGGCTTACTAATCGGACCATATCTACCACATGTGGACTCCAAATTGAATGATTCCAGTGGCTCAAAATCCATGACATACATATCTTTAATTCTTATGTTAACCATTTATTTTAATTCCCTACCAATAATTCCCAGAAATTAAATTACCGAAGCTATCCTAACATATTCTTCCCTGATGATTCATTTTCTGACCTTTGACTACTAATCAGACCATAGCTACCTCATATGGACTCCAAATTGAATGATTCCAGTGGCTAAAAATCCATGACATACATATCTTTAATTCTTATGTTAACCATGTATTTTAATTCCCTACCAATAATTCCCAGAAATTAAATTACCGAAGCTATCCTAACATATTCTTCCCTGATGATTCATTTTCTGACCTTTGACTACTAATCAGACCATACCTACCTCATATGGACTCCAAATGGAATGATTCCAGTGGCTAAAAATCCATGACATACATATCTTTAATTCTTATGTTAACCATTTATTTTAATTCCCTACCAATAATTCCCAGAAATTAAATTACCGAAGCTATCCTAACATATTCTTCCCTGATGATTCATTTTCTGACCTTTGACTACTAATCAGACCATATCTACCTCATATGGACTCCAAATGGAATGATTCCAGTGGCTAAAAATCCAAGACACATATATCTTTAATTCTTATGTTAACCATGTATTTTAATTCCTTATAGATTGTTCCCAGAAATTAAAATACCGAAGCTTAAAATTCTGCCACCCATAGCCATAACCATGCAGAACTATCTACACCAACCTAAGTATTCAAACATACATCACATGCAAGATCAATATGTAACATGATATAGCAACATCATGACCAATCATAAAAGTTCTAAGATCAAAATCTCATATAAATATTATAAGTTTCAAAAATTTTCTTCAAAAAGAAATATTGTTAAACTTACCTTTAGCTTTCTAAACTTCTCCTTCTTCTTCCTTCCTTTCTTCTTCTCTCTTCTCTCCTTTCCTCACTCTACCTTGCTTCTATTTCTCTCTCTTTCTCACTTGGACGAAATTAAAGTGTTGTAAGGGTGGGTTCTCTTATATAGACCACCAAATAATTCACCTTTCATGATCATGGATCTACCTTATCACAATTAAGATACACTTTGTTGAATTTTTGGAAAACAAACAACTTATGTTCTTGTCTTCCTCTTCCTTAGTCAAGATATGCATAGGAAAAGGAGATTTGTATTTTGAAAATTATGATGATATGTTCTTAAGATAAGGGACAAGGTCCCTTTGATTTAGGGATTCATTTAATTTTTCTTTTGTCTTAATCAATTATGATAGGTTGCCTTTTTAAGTGGCAAATTTCTAGCCCTTCAATCTCCATTATTTGGTTGATATTATTTGTGTGGGCTTTGAATGTTTTGTCCTAATACCATGTATTATCATACCACTTGCTAAAATTATGAGTGAAGGATATAGATGTTTTTGTCCTAAAGCCTTGTATTATCATGCCACTTGCCTAAATGATGAATGTAGAATCACACCACTTGCTAAATTTTTGTCTTAATGCCATGTAACCTAATCTTTATTCTTATTATTATATCATCATCTAATTTATTTTATTTTATTTTTCCTCTTGGATTTGGGCTTATTCTTACCCATTATGGGCTTGTCTTACCCATTTTCTTTGCTTTGGATAAAATTCTTCCTTTTTTTTTTGGTGGGCTTGGTCACATTTTCATAATTTTTGGGCTATTGGTGAAATTACTATATCCTAGTCCAAGTCTATGTTTAATTTCTTGTTTAGGTTATCCAATGGGCTTGCTAGAAACTTATGTGAAGTGGAAAAACTCTATATGAAGTGTCCATAGGTAAAAGCCCAATGTATGGGTAAAGATTTTAAACTTAGTAACTATAGTTCTTGAATTAGGAAAAATTACCCTAATTCAATGTTCTTTGAAATTTTAAAACCTTTACTTGTTTCTAAAAAATTATCTTCCTTATCCAAGAATTTTGCATCTCTTTAGTATGTTATTTCTAATTTCTTTCCTATTAGATTTTCCTTTTTTATTTGTTCTCTTAATGTTAGAAACATTTTCTATGCATATACATAAGGTGAAGAATTTCTAAGGATTATATTTCCTTAGATATCTAAAATATTGTCTAATAAATTTTATTTCCTTAATTAAATTTTTTATGTACCTTTATCAATAAAAGAAACGAAATTAAGGATGTTACATTATGCTTGATGAACTTTACAGGATTTTTCCCGATGGATTATGGGCTTTTGTTTGATGGACTTTATAGGGTTTTACTTGATAGATTATAGGATTTTTCCTGATGGATTATAGGTCATTGCCTAATAAATAGTGGCTTACTCTTACAAACTATGTATTTGATGGAATAATGAATTATTCATATAGACTATGTGTCTGATGAGAATGGTGACTTGCCCTCCCTTACTGTATGCTTGGAAAAGATTTTAATGGTTCTGATATGGAATTCTATTATCAAACCTAATAAAAAATTAAAGGGAAATAAAATAAAAATATAATCTGAATTGATATATTTAATAATTAAAGGTATTATAGATAAATCTTAGTATTACATCATGTTTATATATAGTACAGCGTAGGAATCTTATATATATATACTATTACTAGTATTTAATACTAGTTAATATGCAGAAATATAAATATTATAGTTAAAAAGATAAATACAAAAAGGTACTAGTTAAAATTATTGTTGTATTAAATTAAGAATATTGTAGAGTACAATCTAAACCGATCCTGATGCTACACATAAAACCTTATGCTATAAGTAAAGGTAAGCTAAGGATAAGACATGATATTGTTGTGTGTGTTTATTAAATAATCAGAAGTGCACGGTGTAGCTGTAGCTAGTCCGACGAGTATGGGTCGTATCCCACAGAGACCAAAGATTAATTACTAGAATTCTACGAAACAAGCTATCTAAATCAGTATAATTCGATTAGTGTGAAGTCACAATCAAATAAATAAGATAATCAATTAACAAAAGCATAAGATTAGGGTTTACTGTACTTATGATATTCAACACTCAATATATACCACTAATTGCAATTATCTGAGTAATTTGGGATGGTTTAGCCTTAATTAATTAATAACCTCTTTCAAGTTTTACTAATCGTACTTAAGTCAATCTGATTGCCTACTTTTGTGGTTCTTAGTTTAACCTAAGTCCATTAAGTTCCATGCTAACCATATGATTCAATTCATAGGTGTTCTCGTGCCTACCAATTGATTCAATTCCTAGAGAACCTTAAACTACTTTCATGATTAAGATATCCCTAACTAACTATTAAGTTCTAACATTAACTTTCACCTTTCAATTCATTAGCCAATAACCTAAGATTTGATAAAATAATGATCAGGCTTTCCATTAATTCGTATAATGCATAATAGTTAATCCTAATTAACCACAAACAATCACAATTAGGGTTTCACAATTCCAATTAATGCAGTATCATCATATCATAAGTGGGTTTACCAAAACCCTAGATCAAAAGTATACTCACACATAATTGAAAGAGAAATCATAATCAAATTCATTAAATAATTCATAAGAATTCAATACAACTAAAGAGAAAGGAGTAGAAGAAGAGATAGATGTAAAGCTAGAAAGATAAAACCTGATTTGTAGAAAGTAATGAATTAAGGTTACAATCCTTAAATCAATCTCAAGGTCAATCTTTGTTAATTTCTTTTGTGTTTCCTCCTTGCTTCCTCCTCAACTTGTTATACGTCTAGATGACTCTTCACATGAGGGTTTTCCCTTTATTCTTGGCCTCTTTTGCTTACCTATAAATAGAAAAAAAAATCAAACAGTATCCAGAGCAAGCAAAACAAGATAGAACCAAAGCAGGAAAATAATCACTAGTTCACTATGAAATAAGGGATGAGATATAGCCATAAAATACACATTTCCCCTTTATCAACTCCCCCATACTTAAACCTTTGCTTATCCTCCAGTAAATAACATGACATAACATTAGGAAGGGGGGAAATGCATTCAAATTCCAAATGATAGTAAAATGCAATACAGGTAACTCTTTACTCAATCAATGTGAACAAAACAGACATATAAGTAAATATTTATCATATAGTCTCTATTCTTCTAAAAATAAACCTAAATTCTCTTATTATATACCTACTTCTATTGTTACCATTGATTGTATGCACCAAAATTAATTTTTAAACAGTTAAGTAAACCACCTCATCCTTTATATCTCCCTATGTTGCCTTACTCTTATTTCTATTTTTTCACTATCTTTTTTCTTTCTCACTCAAATTCTTTTGTTTTTCACTTTTTTCTTCTTCTTTATTTTCTTTTTCTTATGTTTATTTCATTCATTGCTTTCATAGAAATATATAATGAGTGTATTTTATGCTCCATCTCACTTAGGTATAGGCACTTAGGTACTTATACTAAGGCCTTTTTGGTGCCTTGAAGGGGTACTCCGAGTGAAAAAATTTTGCGTTTCATATTCCCTCGTTTTTCACCTCTCCCTACCTTTACACTCTCATGGTGTGAAAATCAAAAAGAGGCATACAATTCTTATCACAATAAGAGATATATTTTTTTAAAAAAAATTATAGGTTCAATGCTAAAAGAAAGAGACTAAGAAGATAACTACCTATTTCATATTTTGTTGTGCATCACATTTTCATGAGCTAAAATTAACCTATATTACATCATCCTATTTCTAGAATAGCAAACTTTGTGATTGTGCAATAAAATAAGAGTAATCAGCCAATGAAAACTAAAGAAAACCCAAAGCCTGAAAACCAAAAGCCTAAAGTAACTACTCCCCCATGCTTAAACTTGACATTGTCCTCAATGTCTGTAACATTTATTTTACAGGAAAAGGAAGAGAAGAAACTTACTTGCTTATTGGTATTCTAGAGGAGGTGGTGGTGGATTTTGGCGCAAGTGCCAGTGGTACCATGTTTGCATTATTCCCTACATGCTTTGGATTAAATCATTCATTACATACAGAGTGACCCTTTGAGCTAATTGTTCCTCCTCTATTCAGTAGAGCCATAAGGAGATGGAATCTTGTTCCTCTTTTGGTACATAAGAAGGACCTGCAGTGTTAGTATAATAGGAAGGAGGTAGGTTGGTAGAGCTAATAATTGCTCATGGGGGAAGTCATCCCTTTCAAGTTCATCATCACCTTCCCTACCCTTTTCTAGAGGGTATATCCAATTTTCTTCATTAGTAACAGCAGTTCTACTGGGGTTAGGGAGGCAAAAGATATTATGGCCACAGAGATGCAGCCAATAGTCAGCATTCCTTTTAACAATCAATTTCATATGCAGACAAGATTCTAAATCAATCTTGCTACTGTCGACTATTGGTTATAAATCCTGTATATTTTCCTCTAGTCATAACCCTCTACCAAGTGTAGTTACTAGATCCTCTATGACCACCTTACCATTCATGGCAATACCCACCCTAACCATCTGATGAGCTACGAAGGCTCTAGTGTCCTCCTTAAGACTGTTTATCATAGCCCAAAGAAATTAAAGTTTTATTTGATTTACAATCCCGTCACTTTCTGTAACAACCTTTTTTTTCTCTTTATTATTATACAATATTGAGTTCACATACACGTCATTAATCAAAACGTACATGCAACATATCAAACACATAGATATTTACATCTTGTTTATTTTGGTTCACTGGGATCTGAGCCAACTCGACCACAAACATCTTATTTGATTCTGAGATCTACCCAACATAAAGTAACTCGATCCAATGTGCACTAAAAGCCAGAGCCATAGAAAAAGCTGCATAACTAATTTTCTGAACATGATATGGAAATATAGTGAGAATTAAATCCCAGTAAGTTCAACAATAAATCATCATCAATATAGCTCATCACGTCATGTTCAGCTGTATAAACTATAAAAAATATCTTTGGTCACATGAATGCATTATATCTATGCACATAAGAATCATACAGTAATGATATGTATGATAGGATTAACTATTTTCAAAATATCATATGATGGCTATCAACTTATTCTCATTTCAAGCTACTCTCTGGTACAGTTAGGGTGAGTATCCTCTACTCTCTGGTACAGGCTTTTCTCGCTCCGTCCGACATGGCACACTTTATCTTTCTTTTCGCATAATCATAATCATAATCGTTGGTAGGGCGTCCCCTACTGGTGCACCACACAGATTGCCATGTGACTGTGCTCATTTCTTTTCTTTTCACAATGATAGCCAAAAATATGCTTTCAATAACAAGTATGTTCATCAAAATATAACTATTACCATAAATCATTGGTAATCATGCCATGAACATAACCATTTCAAATATCACTTTATAAAATATTTCCATGTCAGAATTTCACACTTAAGATGGTAAGAAGTTTATACAATGGCAATGGCTATGGCATATACTAGTCATTTATTATTTTCATTTATAAGATTCATCTTCTTTTTTAAATATTAATTTCATCTATTCATTTTCTTTATGCTTGGCCTTTAGTTAATTTCTTCTTATTTATATCATTTCTAACACATGTTCTTACAAATTTATAGAGCATTTTCCTCCAATTTGATTTCTACTATTACCCTATAATTAAAGAGGTTCATTTAGGGTAGAAAAATGTTAAAAATAGGCTTAATCAGCTTCCAACATGGTCTGGACATGTTCCAGGACACGGCCATGCTTTAAAAATACTTCAAATGTACTCAAAAACAGCCCTGAACACGGCTAGCCCGTGCTTGAAGCAACCAGAACACGGCCTGGCCGTGCTCTGTGACCTTTGCTCACAAATCAGAGCATAACTCCCTCATTTTAACTCCGATTGAGGTGATCTTGATGTCTATGGAAAGAAAAGACAATTATCTAAAACTATTATGTTAGTCATATCAGCAAAATAGTAATAAAGCTTGGTGTTATTACTCCCTTAAATTCAATATTATTTCTTCTCGGTTAGGTTCTAACATTTACTTACTAATCTGACTATATCTCCCACATAAAAATTCCAAATTAAGTGATTCCAGTGGCTAAACATCCGTGACACATAAATATATAATTCATATGTTAACCATTTATTTTAATTCCTTATAGAATTTTCCCAAAAATTAAAACACCGAAGCTATCTTAACATATTCTTCCCCGATTAACCATTTTCTGACCTTTGTTTACTAATCGGAACATATCTACCTCATATGAACTCTAAATTGAATGATTCCAGTGGCTGAAAATCTGTGACACACATAGCTATAATTCTTATGTTAACCATTTATTTTAATTCTATACAGATAATTCCCAGAAATTAAAATACAAAAACTATCCTAACATATTCTTCCCTGATGAACCATTTTCTGACCTTTGACTACTAATCAGACCATATCTACCTCATATGGACTCCAAATTGAATGATTCCAGTGGCTAAAAATCTGTGACACATATCTTTAATTCTTATGTTAACCATTTAGTTTAATTCCTTATAGATTATTCTCAGAAATTAAAACACTGAAGCTTAATATTCTGCCAACCATAGCCATACCCATGCAGAACTATCTACACCAACCTAAGTATTCAAACATACATCACATGCAAGATCAATATGTAACACCAACCTAAGTATAGCAACATCCATGACCAATTATCAAAGTTCTAAGATTTAAATCTCATATAAATATTATAAGTTTCAAAAGTTTTCTTCAAAAAGAAATATTGTTAAACTTACCTAAGAATCTCCCTAGCTTACTTAGTGAATTTGTTTTCTTGTTTCCTCTTAAAAGAAGTAGCAAGATTCCTTCCTTCCCTTAGCTTTTCTAGCAGCTTAGGTAACAGAAGGAGGGTGAATTTTTGAACCTCAAGGATGAAGAAGAAAAATGGACTCAAGTGGAGATTAAGGTAACTTACCTTGAGTACTTAGCCTTCTAAACTTCTCCTTCTTCTTCCTTCCTTTCTTCTCCTCTCTTTCTCTCCTTTCCTCACTCTACCTTGCTTCTATTTCTCTCTCTTCCTCACTTGGACGAAATTAAAATGTTGTAGGGGTGGGTTTTGCTTATATAGACCACCAAATAATACACCTTTCATGATCATGGGTCTACCTTATCACAATTAGGATACACTTTGTTGAATTTTGGGAAAACAAACAACTTATGTTCTTGTCTTCCTCTTCCTTAGTCAAGATATGCATAGGAAAAGGAGATTTGTATTTTGAAAATTATGATGATATGTTCTTAAGATAAGGGACAAGGTCCCTTTGATTTAGGGATTCATTTCCATTTTCTTTTGTCTTAAACAAGTATGATAGGTTTGCCTTTTTAGGTGGCAAATTTCTAGCCCTTGAATCTCCATTATTTGGTTGATATTATTTGTGTAGGATAGGAATGTTTTGTCCTAATGCCATGTATTATCATAGCACTTGCTAAAATTATGAGTGTAGGATATAGATGTTTTTGTCCTAAAGCCTTGTATTATCATGCCACTTGCCAAAATGATGAATGTAGAATCACACCACTTTCTAAATTTTTGTCTTAATGCCATGTAACCTAATCTTTATTATTATTACATTATTATATCATCACCTAATTTATTTCATTTTATTTTTCCTCTTGGATTTGGGCTTATTCCTACCCATTATGGGCTTATTCCTACCCATTTTCTTTGTTTTGGATAAAATTCTACCTTTCTTGGAGGGCTTGGTCACATTTTCATAATTTTTGGGCTATTGGTCCAATTACTATATTCTAGTCCAAGTCTATGTTTTATTTCTTGCTTAGGTTATGCAATGTGCTTGCTAGAAACTAATGTGAAGTGGAAAAACTCTATATAAAGTGTCCATAGGTAAAAGCCCAATGTATGGGTAAAGATTTTAAACTTAGTAACTCTAGTTCTTGAATTAGGAAAAATTACCCTAATCCAATGTTCTTGAAAATTGAAGACCTTTACTTGTTTCTAAAAAATTTATCTTCCTTATCCAAGAATTTTGCATCTCTTTAGTATGTTCTTTCTAATTTTTTCCTTTTAGGTTTTCCCTCTTTATTTGTTCTTTTAATGTTAGAAACATTTTCTATGCATATACATAAGGTGAAGAATTTCTAAGGATTATATTTCCTTAGATATCTAAAATATTGTCTAATAAGCTTTATTTCCTTTATTATCAATAAAAGAAACGAAATTAGGGATGTTACACTTTCAGCCCTACCAAAAATGGTATGGGCCATTAGACGTTCTAAATATCAAAAAGTGGGGTTGTAAATAAAAGAGGATTTTCATACAGATGCACTATATTGCCCCCTACAGAAATATAATTTCAAAAATGTTGAACAATAAAATTTTGGGAGATTGATCTATCTCCCTTGGGAGGTAATCTAAACAGTGCATTAAATTCAACCAATGATAAATTGAAAGAACGGTCAAATAATCTGAAGTTAATGCGGCCCAGATCGATGCTGGGACTCCAAAATAGGACCACATTAACTGTACTAAAAAATTTAAGGTGGTCCTGGAATAGATCGAGTAATGTAGCCTAAAAAAGGTGGTCCACCCTATCATATCAACCAAGTATTAGACGTCGGTTAAAATTCCTAACCATTCCAAACATTCCATATCTATATATCAAGTACTCATTATTCCCGTTTAACTAGACTATCGTACCGTGTTCAATGATTATCATCAACAAATACGATGCCATACTCATTTATTGGGTGAGAAGGTTGGGACGATCTTTGAATTCATCCTTTACGTGGTTCTTAGGATTCAGAGGAAGATTGGCTAGTTCTGGCTCTTTTAAGGACCATAGATAATGATAACAGATAAAATGCAAAAGGGGAATGGGATAAATAGACACTAGAAATTAATGTAAATAATCTAGAGCAACCCTAGGATAGGCAATAAGATAATGCAGCATGTAACATCCTAAGTCTCTAATAAAGTTAGATAAATATAAGAATAAGTAGAAAATACATATGACAAAGAATTAATATGTTTAGTTATGTAACAATAAGGCATTTATTAAATAGGTGACATATAGTTAATCATGAATCATATAAATAAAATTCTTAGGAGCATAATGGATGGGGAGAAGATACAAATACATTTTTAAGACATTACTAATCTAGGATTAGTAGTAAATTAAGGCAATATAAAACAACTAAGTAGCTAGCCAAAGTTGCAGCCACATAGCATGCCACATTGCCCAAAAAATTACATCCAACTTGCACCTACCAAATCATGCCACATTGCCCACAAAGTTGCAGCCACATAGCATGCCACATTGCCCACAAAGTTGCACCCACATAGCATGCCACATTGGCCCCAAAATTTTAGCCACCTTGCACCTACCAAAGCATACCACATAGCCACAAACAATTCAGCCAAAATCAGCCAAGAAAATTACCACCTTTCAGTAAGGAAATCCTGCCACATAGCCATAATTATTTTAGCAACATTCTAGCCAAGAAACAACCACCCACTTTAGCCATTTTTCTGCCCACAATCAAAAAAATAATGCAAAGGCTGCTGCCCCACTTCATGCCTCTGCATTATCATGCCATCCCTATAGAAACCACAAGAGAATCCCTGCAAAAACACAAGGGAATCCCTGCAAAACACAGCCTCCTTTTCCTCTTGACTGGTGGAAAGCAGCAGCCAAAAATCATGTTGTCTAGGTATTATTTTGGGCAGCAAATTCAAACCCCATTCCTTATGCAATCAGCACCCAAGAAGGAGAGAAGGCAGCCAGAAAACTTAGAGCCAAAGAAACCAGAAAAAAATGTAGCTAAGTTGTAAGGGAAACCAAGAGGAGAAGTAAGCTGAAATTTGAGAACCATAGGAGCATTTCTGCACAAGGTGAGTTTCCCCTCTTGAGGAAAGTTGGTTTGTAGTGAGTAAAGCTCATTTTGGATTCTGCATGGGAGATTCTTGAGTGTGAGATGAAAGATGTTAAATTTGAAAACACAGAAATCCAGTGGTAGGGAACAATCTTTGCCATCTAAGTAACAAACCTGTTGAAGCACCACACATGCTGATCCTAAAATTTTTAGGCCCTGTGTTCTTGGACTGTTTGAGTGGGTAAATGGCCTTTAAATTTTTTAATATTTAGTGAGATAATTATTGAAATATTTATAATCAATTATGGAAATTTTTGTGATTTTTGAGAACCTACAAATAGGCCATTTACAATAAAAACAGTGATGAGAACAATCTGCTGGATAGCTTAGGCTGCGGATGGAAATACTAAACATTGAAGGGGTTAGATGTTTAATTTTTGTATTAAACTTTTATGAAATTTTATAGAGATCCTATTTAAGGATCCCACAAAATTTTAGAGAATTTTAGACAGGTTAAGGTATATAATAAAATATATAAATTCTGTGGGACAGGAAGTGAGTCAGAACAGACCAGAACTGGGGACAGCCATAAAAAGTGTGTTATTTGAGGGGTAAAATGAATCCCTTTTTACTTAAAATTTTTATAGTAATTATATAACATATCTAGGATGCGTCATATCAAATATCACAAATTTTGAAGAAGTGTTACCCATCTAAATGAATGGAAGATAGAATAGAAATGGAACTGAAACCAATATGCACTATTCTGGATTATGGAGAGTTATTAGAGTGAATGGAAGAGTTAAGGGCTGAGAGAACCTAAAAATAAAATAGACATGTAGAAAAGCTTCCATGGAAAATTTTATAATTTTTAGAGGACTTTTTTCATACTTAATAATAACCCCAAATCTCAATAGAATCACATTTTTGTTTTGGGGAGCAGAAGCTCTTAAACTATAGACTTATGATTTTAGGTGCTAATATGCATGCATTAACCAAAAGTTCTTATATGTTTTAGTTTGAGTTATTGGTAGTAACATTGGCAGCCTTGGAAAGGAAGTGATTATGCAGGAATTGAGGTAGCTAGCTTTTCCTTAAAACACTATTTATATTTATGAACTTGAATTTATCAATTTCATTGGTTGCCTGACTTTTATGCTATGATGAATGATAGTCTAAAGATATATTATGTATGTATTCTTTGGAATTAAGGGGGTGCCCAAAGTGTGCCAAGTAAGCCCCATTTCCCCAACGTGTTGGTCAATAATAGGAGATGCATAACCTTTTTGCAGGTATGGGACTGCATTGGGTAAGTAGACTAAAATGTTATGGGTCACTAGTGTGACCAAGATTATGTATGTATGTATGGTTAGTGCTTATGTTTCAGTGAAATAAATTGAGATGTTTTAAGGAATGGAATGTGTACCTTTTTTCTAAAAAATTTACTAGCTATTGAGATTTTCATCTCATCTTTTTATGTCCACATAATCACATTCCAGGTACTCTAGCAAGAAGTGAGCAACAAGGGTCTCAAGGTTGACTCATCTGATTATGGATATAGATTGTATTTTCTTTGGTTGTGTAACATTTATGGGATGGCTTAGTTGAGTGCCAAGTCCCTTTTAGACAGCTTATAATGTAATGTAAAATAAGTTATGGACTGTACCATTTTCTTTTATGGCATGAGAGCCTTTTTGTTGTAAGTAATGCTTATCATGCCTAGTTAGTTGCCTATAAGGAAATGAAATTTGAAAATACTTGGAATGGCCTGAAGCACTTGTATACTTATCCAAGAAAGATAAACAATATAAGTGAATAGGTTAATTTATGGGTTAGGTAGACATTGCTAGAAATTTACAGATAAGAAAAACAAATATAATACTAAAAGATGGTTTGGGGGGATATTCTATGATGTGGATGTATGAAATAAGATGCTAGTCAGTAGGGTGTGACACAGCACCAATGAATTCATAATGTAAGTCAATGTGTGCAACAAATCAATAATAATAATCCAAACATATGCAGATAGTACCAATTCCAAATCAAATCAGATGAGTAACCAATAGGAACAATCCAGCAACCCAGCAAACTCAAAACAAAGTAGCCAATAATTTCCAAAAAATCTCAAGCAAGCAACCTGAATTTCCAAGTTCAAGTGCAAGGATGGAGTGATTATACAGTTGAAGTACAAGGGAAACAAGCAATTTCTAATCCAAAAACAATTTTAGAAGTAATAAGAACAATGTAATGTCAAATTAGGCAAAACATTTCTAGGGAATAACATTACTCATCATTACTAGCAAATATTTGACAAGCTCAGTGCAAAGCAGAAAAGTTCAGGCTCTAGATACAATGTAAGAGTAATCAGAAACATACAACACAAACAAATCACAATTTCTGCCAGAGTTTTTCACTGCCAGTCAAACAAGTCACAAGTGCAAAAAATTTAGATATATAAACCAATCCAATCCAGATAAATAAACTAGTATAGCAAGTCCAACAACCAGGGAATTCCAATCCAGTTTAAACCATAAGTTTAGAGAATCAGAGTTACCTAGATGATTGGAGCCACGATTTAATGTAGAGCATAGGGTGGACTCAAAAAGGAATGAAGGGAATTGGGTGTAGGGCTGAGATGAGCTTGGGTACGGGAGAACTGGGAGAAGAGGGAGCTTACCAATTTGGGGTGTGGTGGTTGGTTTCTTGGGTGTTGCTGGGTACAGTGGAAATGAGAGGAAGATTACTGGTTTAGTGTGGGGAAAATTTTTGTGTTTGGGAGTTGCAAAGGGAGAAAGGAAAAGGATGATTGGTTTACGTTGTGGCTGGGAGAGGGAGCTTGCGATGAATGAGAGGGAAGGAGAAGTGGTTTTAGTGAGATATGCAGAGGAATAGGTAAAGGAAGCAATCTAAGTCACATAAGTATGGGTGTGGTATAATGAGGGAGAGTTTGGGCACAAAAGTTGTAGAGGAAAGAGGAATAAAGGTCAGGCACAGGTGAGAAATTTGTGGGGAGACTAGTTAAGGCTCAGGTGTAAGGGAATGGAGATGGAGAAGGGAGCTTGGATTACTCTAGTTAAGGCACGAAAAAGGGTTGCAGAGAGAAGAGGGAGACGAGAAGAGAGGAATGAAGGAACTATAGGTGAGGCACAGGCTAGGGTATAGGTAAAAACTAGGGAGAAAAATGAGAATAAGGGAAAATAAATACTTACCAGGACACGAAGCATGGCCATACTTCATGTTGGACAAGAGGATTTCTGTATGGGCCTGGAGCACTACTTAAAGTCTAGCCATGTTGAGGAACATGGCCCACCCGTGTTATAGGTTGGAAGTTCAAATTTTTTGGGGAATAGCCTATGTTCCAAAACACGGGAAGGGTGTGCCACCTTAGGCACAACCGTGTCCTGTGACATGGCCTACCCGTGTTACATGCTGGAAACTCCAATTCCTTTAAAATTTTTCCTATACTTGAAGCACGGGCATGCTCCATGACATGGGCAACCCGTGTTAGGTGCTGGAACTCTCTTTTATTTGAATTTTACCTCAGTTTTTGATCTTCTTGAATTTCCTTTGCATTGCATCTTTTTCTCCAACCTTGAGGAAATGAAAATTGACCTAAAAAGTATATAGAAACAATCATTAACATCTAACTAAAGAAAATAACTAAAATGGAAGACAAAAACAAAATCATAAAAAATCAAACTATGCAAAAAAAAACTCAAAAATTAAAATGTGGGTTGCCTCCCACAAAGTGTTTGTTTAAAGTCATTAGCTCGACTCTCTTTCATTCTCTTGCTCAAGGTGGTTTTAAGAAATTTTGAATAACTTTCTTTGCTATCCATTTTTCCTTATTAGGGTGCTTGAAATGTTGCCCAACAGCCTTAAGGGATCCTCTTGTCCCAATCCAACCATCCTTAACTCCGTTGAGGTTAAGAGGAAGTGGCTTATGTTCTACCTTTAGAGCTTTGATTGCCTCCTCAACCACTTGCTTTTTAACCCTTGTATTTGTAGTAGTTCTACCCTATTTAGCACAAGAAGAAGGATTTTCCACAAGGCATAGCTTATATGGGTCAGTAGAAGAAAAGTTCATAACATCATTACTTATAATTGGTTCAAGTAAGCCTAACATGCAACATGATTCATTTAGAGAGGGAGAGTTCATTGTATCATCTAAATTAAACATTAATTTTTCATCCCCTACATTCAAAGAAAGCTTTCCATCTTTTACGTTAATATTAGCACAAGCAGTGGCTAGGAAAGGCCTTCCAAGAATGATGGGCATTTGGTTATGTTCCTTTATCTATAAAATTACAAAATCTACATGTATGTATAACTTACCTATCTTTAGAGGGATATCCTTTAATATACCTACCAGATGCTTAATGGATCTATCTGCCAAATGAAGAGAAAAAGTGGTTGCCCTCAAGTCACCCATTTGAAGCTTCTTGCAAACTAAAAGAGGCATGACCCTCACACTTGCTCCAAGGTCACATAGGGCTCTATCAATCTTTATTTCTCCAATGGAACAAGGTATTGAAAAGCTTTTGGGATCTTCAAGCTTTTGTGGCAGCTTATTCTGAAATAATGCACTGAATCCCTCTATCAGCGCCACAACAGCATGTGTAATAACTGTAAAATTTAACGAAAATTCAAATTAAAGGAAATTTAGAATAAAAGAGAGAATTTTGAAAATAGAGATAAGAACCGGTGAAAATAAATTTATTTATTACATGGATTAAAGAATTACAAAAGAAATATGAGAATTTATGTTTTGGCGCGCTATAAGTAAATATATTTTTATTTATGTAGAAATGATTATGATTTGTTAAAAGTAAGTGGACTTTTAAGTAAAAGAAGTATTATGTTGCTTAAAATAATTATACCGGCCTCTATTGAATTTTTATGGTATTTTTAGAAATATTCTTTCTTTTAATATGAATAAAGATATTTGTTTTGAAATTTGTTTTATTATGATTTTTATCAAGAAAAATCATGATTTAAGAGTTTAACTAAAGATTTATGAGAATGGAAATTTTTAGCAAATTTTTAGGATATTTTATGGTAAAAAATGGAATTTATATGAATTTTTATAAAAGAAAATCATATTATTAATTATTTAATAATTATTATTATATTTAAAAAAATAGAATGATAAAATGAAACCGGGGACGAAGTATCAGAAAGGAAAAAAATGGAAAGATGCATAGTAGTGAATAGTAACATCCAATTTTATCTTTCGATTTGGAGTGTTTATGGGCTTCCGATCTCAAAACTGAAAGTGTTATTGGATTCAGGACGAAGAGTACTTCAGTTTTGACCGATCAGTTTTTCAAATCAACCGTTGAATCGCCGTAGATCTAAAGTAGAAAATCTTGGTAAAAGGTAAGTTCTGAAAAACCTTACTTAGAGACCTCTAATTAGAAATCTGACTCCGTAGATGGATTCAGAAACTAGATAAACATTAGGATATGAATTCGTTTTGTTGATTCGGTAAAAATTTTGTGACGTTGAATAGTATTTTTCGGCTATGAATAGTGGCAGTGAATAGTGACTAAACTCCCGAAGTCATTTTTCAAGTTTTTGGACCTTCCAGACTCGATTTTGGAGTTTGTTTTACCGAATTCAGACTAGAAACAAGGATTTTAGGGCTGTCCAATCTAGAGTCCTTACCTGTGAGTAGATGATTCTTCCTTTGACTTGTTTTTACTCTTCTTGAACTTTACATTGATAAATGATCATGATTACATGTTATTTATATTTTCATATGTTTATGAAATGGTTTGAAATATCTGAAATGGTTGAGATATGATATTTAGTTAAAGAAGAGTATGGCTTTTGAAATGAATGTTGAAACACATTGAACATATGATTTTTAAATGTATTTTGCATTACATGGCAAAGTAAATATGTTATGCATGTGACATTGATTTATACAGTGATATGTTTGCCTCGGATATGGGCATGTATACATGATTTCCCTGAATGGGAAGTTTTGATAGATGAATATTCTAAGACTGAAAGTCTGTATCATATTGAGAATTTTATACTGGATTATATGACATATGTGCATATGGTATTTTCTGTGGAGGAATCCTATTGGAAACACTGTCTGCTAACAGCAGGTGATGTTAGCCTTGGTGCGCACCTTGATTGCCTCAGCTAGCAGGGGAGGTGGTGCTAGCCACATGTGAGGGCCAACACACGGGATTTTATATGTGAAGGAGAGCAGAATGCCTCCTATATATGGGTGAGATGCCAGTTATATGATGGCGAGATGCCAGTTATATGAGATGTTATTTGCCTTCCCTTGCTGTGTGCTTGGGAAAGAGCCATACAGAGTCCCTTCGCGTGTCCTCTTGAATGGTAGTAGGGCAAACCTCAGCGGGATGCTGAGTTTAGGCAAATCCTATACCACCAAAGTACGGAAGGGATCAAACTCTGGTATGGTGGTTCTGATATGGGATCCTCCGAATATTTTATGAGAAATGTTTTGATGCATAACATATTTTGATTAATGATTTTACAGTATTGAATACGAATATGAACTTGACATGAGCATTGTTTATACAGTACCGCTTATGGTTTGAGAGACCTGACTATGATTTTTGAATAGAGAATATTTGAAAATGCGGGTCCCATGTGGATGTACTTCTGAAATGTAATTTATAAATACTTAATTTTTATTAGACAAGTATATCCATATGTTGACCTGAGAGGTCTTAGGAGGTATTATCTGCTCACTGAGTTGTAAAACTCACTACACAATGTGGATTTATTTTTCAGATAAAGACAAAGAGTTTGGTCCAATAGCCACGTGATCGACTAGGGGTCGTACTCCAGTGGTGAGCCTACATTGTTTCTAGGCTCTCAATGTTTTATATTGTAATATATTTGTACTCTAGAGTTGCTCTGAACGTCACAGGCAGGATCCTTGCTTCTGCTGTACTCTAATGTATATGTACTTGATTTGTATATGGTATCTGTATGGGAAAACCTATATGTATCTATTTCCTTGATAAAGGATTGAGATATTTATGTTTATGGAAAATATATGTTCATGATATACGTGTTTCACGTGCCCTAACATTAGGGGTGTGACAACATGCTCTTCAATTTTCCTTTTATTTGAGAGGATTTCCTTTAGAATTTTAGCATAGGACGGCATTTGGGAGATGGCTTATAGGAAAGGAATGCTAATTTTCAACTTTTTCAATACATCTAGAAACTTTCCATATTACTTCTTTAATTTAGCTTTGACCCATCTCTAAGGAAAAAAGACTGGTGGCTTGTATGGTGTAGGAGCCACATATTTGGGCTCTTCTTCATTCTTCTCCTCTCCTTTAGGTTCGTCTTCTGTTCTCTTCTCAAATGCAGCATAAGGTTCATCTTCCTTTACCTCCTTACCTCCATCTAATTTAGCCAACTACTTACCACTTCTTAAGGTAATAAAATTACAATGCTCTTTAGAGTTTTCAGTCGGGCCTGGGAGTTTGCCAAAGTTCTTATTTGATAAGCTTGCTTGTTGTGCAACCTGACTTTCTAACATTTTGCTATGAATACCAAGCGAGTCAACCTTAGAGGTTAAATCTTTTATAGCCTTATTCATTAAATGATTCTAGGCTCTAAACTTATCATTTTGTTTCATCTGAGTAGCTATAAAATTCTTCATCAAAGCCTCTAAATTTAACTTTGGCTAAGGAAGAGGATTGAATGGCCTCTGATTTTGAAACCTAAGTTACCTAAAATTATTCTGAGGAGGCTGACTCACATTTCGCTTGTATAAGAGATTTGGATGATTCCTCCAGCCTGGATTATAGGTGTTACTGTAGGGATTATTTCTCTGATTATTATTCACAGAGTCTAGATATTCACAATTCTGAGGTGCAAGGTTTTCAAGATAGCATTCATTGGCCACATGGCCAACACACCCACAAATCTCACATGCAAAAGATGGAGAAGAAAAACATCATTTATGCTTAATTTATCTAGGTTCTGAAAAAATGCATCAACTTTAGAAGTTAGATAATTAAATGCATCAACTTTATACATAAGTGCTAGTTTTCTAGATTGTTGTCTCTCACTAGACCAGGAGTAGTGATTCTGAGCTATATATTCAATCAACTCATAATCCTTCTCAATTGTTTTATTCATTAAGGCTCCTCCTCTTGCAGCATCCACAGACATTCAGGTGCTGTATAAGAACATATGAACTATAAGCCATTTTTCTAACCCATGGTGTGGCCATAATCTAATGAGCTCTTTAAATCACTCCCAAGCTTCATATAATGACTTGCCATCTTTTTGTAGAAAAGTGGTAATGTGATTTCTGATATGGGCTATCTTACTTGAGGGAAAATACTTAACTAGAAAGGCTTGAGAAAGTTGTTGCCAAGTAATGATGGACCCTAATGGAAGGGAATGCAACCATGCTTAGACCTTGTTTCGCAGAGAGAATGGGAACAACCTCAGTCAGATAGCATCAGAAGATACTCCATTCAGATTTAATGTATCACAATATTCTCGAAAAACATATAAATGGAGATTTGGGTCTTTAGTAAGGGACCTTCCAAACTAATTTTTTTGAACCATCTGAAGAAGAGAAGGATTTAGTTCAAAGTTTTTGGCCTCTACAATAGGTTTAACAATGCTCGGATTCAGGCCATGAATATCTGGGGTAGTGAAATCTTTTAAGGAACGGTTATCTCGGTCCATCATAATAGGTGGTGCAGGATCTTGCAGCTTTCTTCTTCATCTCCTTCATAAGGTGCATTCAATTTTCGGGTCAAATTCAACAAAGTATTTATGATCTCTTCGCATAAAATACAGCACACCTACAAAAGAAGAAAAAAGACAAAAATTAGCAAGATAAAATTATTAAAAAAAATTAAAAGAAAAAGGATATAGTCTAGCCATTTCATAAAATATCTAATATTGACACTATTGATCCCTGGCAATGGCGTTAAAAACTTTTTGTGTCTGTTTATTAAATAATTGCAAGCGCACGGCATAGTTGTAGCTAGTCCGGCGAGTACTAGTCGTATCCCATAGAGACCAAAGATCAATTACTAGAATTCTACAAAAAAAAAGCTATATAAATCAATATAATTTGATTGGTATGAAGTCATAATTAAGAAAATAAGATAATCAATTAATAAAAGCCAAGGGTTAGTGTTTACTACACTTATGATATTCAACACTCAATATGTACCTCTAATTGCAATTATTTGAGTAATCGGGGATGGTTTAGCCTTAATTAATTCATAACCTCTTTCAAGAGTTACTAATCGTACATAAGTCAATCCAATTGCCTACTTTCGTGGTTCTTAGTTTAACCTAAGTCTATTATGTTCCATGCCAACCATATGATTCAATTCATAGAGGTTCTCGCACCTAACAATTGATTCAATTTCTATAGAACCCTAAACTACTTTCGTGATTAAGATATCCCTAATTAAGTTATGGTATTAACTTTCACCTTTCAGATCATCAGTCAATAACCTAAGATGCGATAAAATAATGATCAAGCATTTCATTAATTTGTATAATGCATAATGGTTAATCCTAATTAACCATAAACAATCACAATTAGGGTTTCACAATTCCAATTAATGCAGTATCATCATATCACAAGTAGGTTTATCGAAACCCTAGATCAAAATTCTACTCACACATAATTGAAAGAGAAATCATAATCAAATTCATTAAATAATTCATAAGAATTCAATACAATCAAAGAGAAATGAGTAGAAGAAGAGATAGATGTAAAGCTAGAAAGACATAACCTAATTTGTAGCAAGTAATGAATTAGGGTTACAATCTTTGAATCAATCTCAATTCTAGATTAAGAACATAAAGTAAACAATGATTCTACTCAAAACCTAATCTAAGAGTGTTTCTTAAGCCGAAACTGAGTCTATCTAAGTCTGGATGTGTTTGTATCTCTTTCTCCACATTTTCCCTTGTATTTATATCACTTTGGCTGATTAAAACCCTTAAAAACACAGACTGTACATACCTAAAGTACGACTATGTTCCAAGACATGGCTTGGCCGTGCTTCGAGCTAGAATCTGGGAATTTTCTCCACATCTTGCACAGAACACGGCCTGGCCGTGCTCTAGGTACACCAAGCAAGACCTGGCCGTGTTGGAGGATCCCAAGGTCAATCTTTACCAATTTCTCCTGTGTTTCCTCATTACTTCTTCCTCAACTTGTTCCAAGTCTAGATGAATCTTCACATGAGCATTTTCCCTTAATTCTTGGCCTACTTTGCTTACCTACAAGCAAAAAACAAAACCAAACAATGCCTTGAGCAAACAAAACAAAACATAACCAAAGCTGGGAAATAATCACAAGTTCACTATGAAATAAGGGATGAGATGTAACACCCATAAGATTTAGTACTTTTCATTTATGTATGGATTATTAAAAGAAATAAAGGAGTAGGGATGTAATATAAAGATTTTAGGGATGAAAATAAAAATTTATTAATATTTTTTAGGTCAAATTGTAATTTCTTAAAAGTTTAAGGGTTAAAATGTAAATAATGAAATTTGCAATGACCTCCCTCAAAAATTGGATATTTGCAGAATGGTCCCTCCATCAATAATAAAAAAAAAAGACAGAAAGTTTTCGGGCGAATAAATAGTGAAGAGTGAATAGTACTTTTTCCTCTATTTTTTTCTTTAGATCTGGAGTACATTTGAGCCTCTAATCACAAAATTAAGGATACCACTAGATTAAGGACGAAGAATACTACGATATTGGCCGAATAATTGTTCAAATCAACCGCAGAATCACTACAGATCAGAATTAAAAAATCTTAGAAAAAGGTAAATTCTAAAACTCTTACCTAGAGTCTTCAAATTGAAAATCTAACACCGTAGATGTATTTAGGAGATAGAAAAAACTTAGAATATGAAAATTTTTAGCCATCTGACAACTTTTTGTGCATGTGAACAATAAATATGGCCGGTATAAATAGTGATTCCATCGGTAAATAGTAATTCCGACTGTGAATAGTACCCATCAGTTAACCAGTGTTGACCAAGCTCCCAAAAGTAAAATTTCGCGATCTTGAAGTCATTTTTAAGGTTTTTGGACCCTCCGAACTCAATTTTGCAGTCTGTTTGGTCAAATTTAGATTGAAAAAATATATTTTAGGGCTGTCCAACCTGGAGCCTTAACTTGTGAGTAGATAATTCTTTCTACAACTTACCCTATGCTCTTCTAGAACTTTAAATATATAATTGATTCTGTTTACAAGTTATTTATAGTTTTATATGTTTCTAAAATGGATTAAATTACCAGATTTGTTTATAATCTGGCATATAGTTCAAAAAGAGTATGGTTTTGAAAATAAATTTTTGAACTCATTGAATATATGATTCTAAATACATTTTTCATTATATGGTAAAGGAAATATATTGTGCATGTGGCATTGATATGTAAAGTTATAAGATTGCCTTAGAAAAGGGCATGTATATGTGATAACCCTAATTGAAAAAATTTTGATAGAGGAATTTTATTGAGACTAAAAATTTCGTGTTATACTGAAACCTTTGTTTTGAGCGATATCGCATATGTGCAAATATGTTTTGTGTGGAGAAATCCTATTGAAAACACTGTTTGCTAATAGTAGATGATGTTAGCCCTGGTGCACCTTGACACTTTAGCTAGCAGGGGTGCTGCTAGCCTCGTGTGACAACCAACACACGAGATATGATATGTGAAGAAGAGCAGGATGCCTCCTGTCTAAGCGAGATGCCAACTATATGATATGTGATTTTCCCCCCATTGCTGTGTTCTTGAGAAATTGCCCATACTAGAGTGCCTTCGCGTGTCCTCTTGAATGGTGGTAGGGAAAACCTTAGCTGTGATGTTGAGTTTAGGCAAATCCTACACCACCAAAGTACGGAAGGGTTTAAACTCTGATATGGTGATTCTGATATGAGATCCTCCTAATATTTTCATGAGAAATATTTTAATGCATCACAATATTTGATTAATGACCATACCATATTATATACGATTTTAGATATCTGAATGTGATTTGAATTGAGAATATTTGAAATGTAGGTCCCAATGTACTTCTGAACTGTAACTTTTTATGTGATAAATTTTAATATGTGATTACATCTATATGTTGACCTAAGAGGTCATAAGAGGTATTATCTGCTCACTGAGTTGTCAAACTCACTACACGATATTTCTATATTTTTCATATAAGAATACAGAGTCTAGTCATTTCCTTTCAAATAGATGATCAGCTAAGCGATATATTCTCTGGTGGGCCTATTTTGTTTCCAGGGCTCGTAGATTTTGATTTATAATGTACTTGTACTCTAGAGTATGCGCTGAACGCCACAAGTAGGATCTTTGCTTCTGTTACTTTAATATTTATAAACTTGGTCTGTATATTGTGTTTACATGAGAGAACCTATCTGTATATATTTTCATAATGAACATATGTATTATACCTATTATAGTAAAGATCTGTCTGTAAAGTATATGTTTCACATGCCCTTAAAAGTAGGGGTGTGACATGAGATATAGCCATAAAACACACATTTTTCCCCTTTATCAAATATTTATTGGAGTATATGAAAAGGGTTCATCTTGAGAGGCCTGTTTTTATTTTTTTTATCAATTGTGAAGCTCCTGGGGAAACATTATGATGGGTCAAAATAGAATTAATTATATGTTCAATATGATAATTATGCCTAATTTGTTTCAAGTAATATGTCAAAGGTTATTATAGGAATTTATATTAATGGTGTTGCTTACAAGGATAATAATGGGTTAGAACTTGTAGAGTATGGTATATAGAAATGGAATCTTTCAACTTAAGTCTAGTAAAGTTTATTAAATGGTTTAAATATGGATAACAGATTATATATAATTTAGATAGTAATATATATATATATATATATATATATATATATATAATCTAATATGGATGATCATATTCTACATGTTATAATTGTATTATTTACTCACTGAGTCACAAAACTCATGGCATTTCTTCTATATGTTTTTCTATTAGAAGCTGAGTGGCACATCATAAGTTTTTAGAAGATAAGTAGTTTTTGGTGAGCCCAAAATTTGTCCTTGGGTCTACTTTGTTATTTGACTATTTGTTGAAAAATCTAGAGTCGCTCAATTACCATAAGCAGGGTTCACGTTTCTAATGCATTTCAATATAGTTCTTATGTATGAGATATTCTGTATTAATTATGTAACAACCTTTTTTTTCTTTATTATTATACAATATTGAGTTAGCATATACATCATTAATCAAAATGTACATGCAACATATCAAACACAGAGATATTTACATCTTGTTTATTTTGGTTGACCAATTCCAGAGATACAGGTGTGGGTGGTTGCACCTTCACCGGGATATGTGCCAACTCGCCCACAAACATTTTATTTAGGATCCGCCCATCATAGAATAACTCGATCCAACGTGCACTAAAAGCTAAAGCTATAGAAAATCTACATAACTAATTTTCTGAACATGATATGGAAATATAGTGAGAATTAAATCCCAGTAAGTTCAACAATAAATCATCATCAATATAGCTCATCACGTCATGTTCAGCTGTATAAACTACAAAAAATATCTTTGGTCACATGAATGCATTACATCTATGCACATAAGAATCATACAGTAATGATATGTATGACAAGATTAACTATTTTCAGAATATTATATGATGGCCATCAACTTATTCTCATTTCAAGCTACCCCGGTCAGGGTGAGTATCCTCTACTCTCCAGTACGGGCTTTTCTCGCTCCGTCCGACATGGCCCACTTTCTCTTTCTTTTCTCATTAACATGATCATAACCGTTGGTAGGGCGTCCCCTACTGGTGCACCACATGGATTGCCATGTGACCGTGCTTATTTCTTTTCTTTTCACAATGATAGCCAAAAATATGCTTTCAATAACAAGTATGTTCATCAAAATATAACTATTACCATAAATCATTGGTAATCATACATGAACATAACCATTTCAAATATCACTTTATAAAATATTTCCATGTTAGAATTTCACACTTAAGATGGTAAGAAGTTCATACAACGGCAATGGCTATGACATATACTAGTCATTTATTATTTTCATTTATAAGATTCGTCTTCTTTTTTTTAAATATTAATTTTATTTCTTTATTTTCTTTATGCAGGTTTTCATCATATCTAACCTTCTCTTTATGCTTGGCCTTTAGTAATTTTCTTCTTATTTATATCATTTCCAACACATGTTCTTACAAATTTATAAAGTATTTTCCTCCAATTTGATTTCTACTATTACCCCATAGTTAAAGAGGTTCATCTAAGGTAGAAAAATATTGAAAATAGGCTTCACTAGCTTCCAACACGGTCTAGCCATGTTCCAGGACACGGCCATACTTTAAAAATACTTTAAATGTACTCAAAAATAGCCCCGAACACGGCTAGCCCATGCTTGAAGCACCCAGAACACGGCCTGCCGTGTTCTGTGACCTTTGCTCACTAATAAGAGCATAACTCTCTTATTTTAACTCCGATTGAGGTGATATTAGTGTCTATGGAAAGATACGAAAATTATCTAAAACTATTATGTTAATCATATAAGCCAAATAGTAATAAATATTGGTGATATTACTCCCTCAATGTATAGGTTATTTCTTCTTGGGTAGTTTCTGACCTCTACCTACTAATCTGTCCATATCTCCCTCATACGAATCTCAAATTAAGTGCTTCCAGTGGCTACAAATCCGTGACACATATATCTATAATTCATATGTTAACAATTTATTTTAATTCCTTATATAAGTTTCCCAAAAATTAAAACACTAAGGCTATCCTAACATATTCTTCCATGATTAACCATTTTCTGACCTTTGTTTACTAATCGAATCATATCTACCTCATATGAACTCTAAATTGAATGATTCCAGTGGTTAAAAATCTATGACACATATATCTATAATTCATATGTTAACCATTTATTTTAATTCTTTATAGATTGTTCCCAGAAATTAAAACACCGAAGCTTAAAATTCGGTCACCCATAGCCATATCCATGCAGAACTTTCTATACCAGCGTAAGTATTCAAACATACATCACATGCAAGATCAATATGTAACATAATATAGCAACATCCATGACCAATAATCAAAGTTCTAAGATCAAAATCTCATATAAATATTATGAGTTTCAAAGGTTTTCTTCAAAAAGAAATATTGTTAAACTTACCTGGAGCACTTAGTCCCCTAGACTTCTCCTTCCTCTTTCTTCCTTTCTTCCTCTCCTTTCCTCACTCTACCTTGCTTCTATTTTTCCTCTCCCTCACTTGGATGAAATTCTAATGTTCTAAGGGTGGGTTTTCTTATATAGACCACCAAATAATTCACCGTTCATGATCATGGGTCTACCTTATCACCATTAGGATACACTTTGTCGAATTTTTGGAAAACAAACAACTTATGTTCTTGTCTTCCTCTTCCTTAGTCAAGATATGCATCGGAACAGGAGATTTTTATTTTGAAAATTATGATGATATGTTTTTAAGATAAGGGACAAGGTCCCTTTGATTTAGGGATTCATTTCCATTTTCTTTTGTCTTAAACAAGTATGATAGGTTTACCTTTTTAGGTGGCAAATTTCTAGCCCTTGAATCTCCATTATTTGGTTGATATTATTTGTGTGGGATAGGAATGTTTTGTCCTAATACCATGTATTATCATACCACTTGCTAAAATTATGAGTGTAGGATATAGATGTTTTTGTCCTAAAGCCTTATATTATTATGCCACTTGCCAAAATGATGAATGTATAATCACACCACTTGCTAAATTTGTGTCTTAATGCCATGTAACCTAATCTTTATTATTATTACATTATTATATCATCACCTAATTTATTTCATTTTATTTTTCCTCTTGGATTTGGGCTTATTCCTACCCATTATGGGCTTATTCCTACCCATTTTCTTTGCTTTGGATAAAATTCTACCTTTCTTGGAGGGCTTGGTCACATTTTCATAATTTTTGGGCTATTGGTCCAATTACTATATCCTAGTCCAAGTCTATGTTTTATTTCTTGCTTAGGTTATCCAATGGGCTTGCTAGAAACTTATATGAAGTGGAAAAACTCTACATGATGTATCCATAGGTAAAAGCCCAATGTATGGGTAAATGTTTTAAACTTAGTAACTCTAGTTCTTGAATTAGGAAAAATTACCCTAATCCAATGTTCTTGAAATTTTAAGACCTTTACTTGTTTCTAAAAATTTATCTTCCTTATCCAAGAATTTTGCATCTCTTTAGTATGTTATTTCTAATTTATGTTTTTCCTATGAGGTTTTCCCTCTTAATTTGTTCTCTTAATGGTAGAAACATTTTCTATGCATATACATAAGGTGAAGAATTTCTAAGGATTATATTTCCTTAGATATCTAAAATATTGTCTAATAAAATTTATTTCCTTAATTAAATTATTAATAAAAGAAACGAAATTAGGGATGTTACAAATTGATAATGGATATTTTGTTGCATCTAAAGTTGAAATTTGAACAAAATGGTGGATGATCTTAATTATAAGAAAAATTTATATTTATATTTATGGTTCTTAGAAGCTAGATCTTTATTTACAATTTTAAAGGAAAATAAGATTTTGAATGAAAGTTTGACTGTGATACAAATTTAATTTTTATGTTGCTTGTTATCGTAACACATTCTATTAGGTAGGCTTATAGAGTGAGGAAAATCCCTCATTTCGTGCTGATCATGTGCCTAGAAAATTGGGTTATGACATTTATAAGTAGAGTTGTAGTGTTTAGAGAAGTGTCTTATTACACCTAATCTATAGAATGCCCCACCACCGATGATGTAGCCTTAGAGAAGGTTGAAATTGAGGTATAGTTAACCCCTATTGGAAAGAAGGAAGACAATATTGCTTAAGTTGAGGTAAAGGACTCTAAAGAAGAGGAAATATAGCTTACAAGGCCAGTGGACAACCCTAACTACCCACTAATCAAAAATAGGCTTAAGAAGGTTAGAAAATGACTTTTTAAGTATGAATACAATGATATAATAGCATATGCTCTAGTAATAGCTAAAGAGCTAAATGATTTTGAGCCTAAAAGCTATGAAAAGCACCAACAAGTAAAGAGTGGAAGTTTTGGAAGGCTACCATGGCAAAAAGGATGGAGTCTCTCGTAAAGAAAAACACTTGGGAGTTGGATGACAAGCCAAGAGATTAGAAGTTAGTGGGGTGTAAGTAGGTCTACAAGAAGAAGGAAAACAATAAAAGTTGTAGAAATGTCAAGTTTAAAGTAAGACTTAGGATAACGGGTTCACATAGAAGGAAGGAGTAAACTATAATGAAATCTAATCACTAGTGATAAAACACACCTTAATCTAGGTGCTGTTGGCTTTGGTGAATAGGTTTAGCCTAAAGTTAGAGCAAAGGGATGTAAAGACTGTCTTTCTACATGGAATCCTTGAGAAGACAATTCTAATGACATAACCAGGGGGTTTTATGTAGCCTGCACATAAGAATAAATTTTTTTTGTTGAAGAAGTCACATTATGGCCTCAAGTAGTCCCATAGATAATGGTACTTGTGGTCTAATGAATTTATGTTAAGAAATGACTTTCAAAATAGTAAATTTAATAGTTATGTATATGTTAAGTGGGTAAGAGAGACAATTGGCATGGTTGATGCTAAACCAGTACAAACCCTACCTATAGGGAGTTAGGGAAGTTTTTTATTTCCCAAAGACAATACTTATAGAAGATATTGGAAGGTTTGGCATAGTTGATGCTAAACCAATATTAAAATGGATGATGGAGTACATAAGTACTAGATTAGCACCAAGTTTAAGGAAAAATGAGTAAATTAGCAAGGACTATTATTTTTAGAAAATTAGGATGAGATGTATTAATCCTAATATTGTTTAGAAAAGTATTTTTAAAGGAAGGACATATAGGTTTTCATTTTTAGAGAAAATTAAAAATATCATGCAATGGAATGTTAAGATAGATAAATGTAGCATTTTAGATAAGAAGTTAAATTATAAAAATTTTCCTAACTAGAGAAATAAGCCTTACTAATTATGATCTAGAAATGAATTAAAGGGAATTAAATTATGAAATATCCAAACATAGATTAAGGTATATACTTATGGGACAACTTACTATAGTTAATCAAGACTTTAGGGACACCTCATTAAGCAATTAATGAGGAAATTCTAGATAAGCTTCGGCCAACAAGAGAAGAACCAGAATAGGAGAATAACACTAGCAGAAAAGCATAGAAGAAAGAAGTGAAAAGGAAGAAAAATCTTGCCATCCAAGGTAGTTTGATTCCTTTCATCTTTACTCCTATATTTCCTTCCTCTTTTTGGTTTGCAAGCTTGTTTTTGCTCATGAGGAAGTGTAGAACAGTAGCAAGGAAGGTGGGAGAAAGTGGCGTGAAGGAGAGAGAAAGGAAGGGGAAACAATAATCAAGACAAAGCATATAATAAAAACATGTAGGAACTTGATTTTTAGGTAGGTTTAATAATAAAATTGTTGTACAATTTGTTTTTTTGTAAAAAGATAGAAAAACATTTATGGTTGGTTTTCATGAAGTTCTTACCCTAAGGTGTAACAACTCCATTTAAGTAACAATTTTTTTTTAAAAAAAATACCATGAAGTTAATACCTCGTTACAACTTCACTCAAAATAACATTTATTTCATTTATACAATACAGAGTTTACATACATATCATTAATCAATAACATTCGTACAAAATTCTAACACATATATAATTACATCTTATTCATCCCTGTTGACTAGTTCCGGAGATATGGGTGCGGGTGGTTGCACCTTCACCGAGATCTTAGTCAACTCGACCACAGACACCATATATATTATTGGGATCAGCCCAAAATAGAGTAACTTGATCCAACATACGCTAAAAGTTAGTGCCATAGAGAAAAACTGCATAATTATTCTTCTGAACATGACATGGAAATATAGTGAGAATTAAATCTCAATAAGTTCAACAATAAATCATCAACAATATAGCTCTTCACATCATGTTCAGCTCTATAAACTACATCAAATATCTTTGGTCATATGAATACACTATATCTATGCACATGAGAATCGTAAAATAATGAAATGTATGACAGGATTAATATTTTCAGCATATCATATGATAACTATCAATTTATTCTCATATCAAGCTAACCCGGTCAAGGTGAGTATTTTCTACTCTCCAGTACGGGCTTTTCTCGCTCCGTCCGACATGGCCCACTTTCTCTTTTATTTCTCATTAACATGATCATAACTGTTGGTAGGGCGTCCCCTACTGGTGCACCATACGGATTGCCATGTGATCGTGCTCATTTCTTTTCTTTTCACAATGATAGCCAAAAATATGCTTTCAATAACAAGTATGTTCATCAAAATATAACTATTACTAAAAATCATTGGTAATCATGCCATGAACATATCCATTTCAAATATCACTTTATAAAACATTTCCATGTCAAAATTTCACAGTTAAGATGGTAAGAAGTTCATACAATGGCAATGGCTATGGCATATACTAGTCATTTATTATTTTCATTTATAAAATTCTTCTTCTTTTTTAAATATTAATTTTATTTCTTTATTTTCTTGATGCAGGTTTTCATCCTATCTAACCTTCTCTTACTAATCAGAGCATAACTCCCTCAATTTAACTACGATGTAGGTGATCTTGGTGTCAATTTCAAGATAAAACAATTATCTAAAACTATTATGTTGAACAGTTTAGCGAAATATTAAGAAATAAATGTGATATTACTCCCTCAAAGTACAGGTTATTTCTTCTCACATAGGTTCTGACTTCTACCTACTAATCTATCCATATCTCCCTCATAAGAATTCCAAATTAAGTTATTCCAGTGGTTAAAAATCCGTGACACATAAAAATAATTTTTATGTTAATCATTTATTTTAATTCCCTACAGAAAGTTCTCAGAAATTAAAACACAGAAGCTATCCTAACATACTCTTCCCTAATTAATCATTTTCTGACCACTGCTTACTAATTGGACCATATTTACCTCATATGGACTCCAAATTGAGTGATTCCAGTGGCTAAAATCTGTGAGACATAGATCTACATTGTTCTTGTTAACCCTTTCTTTAAATTCCTTACTGATTCTTCCCAGAATTTTAAAAATAGAAGCTTAAAATTTTTGCCACCCACACCCATACCTATGCAGAACTATCTTCACCAGCCTAAGTATTCAAACATACAAAATATGTAACATGATATAGCAACATCCATGACCAATCATCAACGTTCTAAGATCAAAATCTCATATAAATATTACAAGTTTCAAATATTTTCTTCAAAAAGAAATATTGTTAAACTTACCTTGAGTACTTAGTCCTCTAGACTTCTCCTTCCTCTTTCTTTCTTTCTTCTTCTCCTTTCCTCACTCTATCTTGCTTCTATTTTTTCTCTCTCTCACTTGGACAAAAATTCTAATGTTATAAGGGTGGGTTTTGCTTAAATTGACCACCAAATAATTTATCTTTCATGATCATGGGTCCAACTTATCACAATTAGGATACACTTGGTTGAATTTTTAGAAAACAAACAACTTATGTTCTTGTCTTCCTCTTCCTTAGTCAAGATATGCATAGCAAAAGGAGATTTCTATTTTGAAAATTGTGATAATATGTTTCTAAGATAAGGGACAAGGTCCCTTTGATTTAGGGATTCATTTTTTTTCTTTTGTCTTAATCAAGTATGATAGGTTTGCCTTTTTAGGTGACAAATTTCTAGCCCTTGAATCTCCATTATTTCGTTGAAATTATTTGTGTGGGATAGGAATGTTTTGTCCTAATGCCATGTATTATCATACCACTTGCGAAAATTATGAGTGTAGGATATAGATGTTTTGTCCTAAAGCCTTGCATTATCATACTAGTTGCTAAAATTATAAATGTAGGATATCACACCACTTGCTAAATTTTTGTCTTAATGCCATGTTACCTAATCTTGATTGCACCATTATTTCATCACTTTATTTTATTTTTATTTTTATTTTTCCTCTTGGGTTTGTGGTCATTCTTACCCATTTTCTTTACTTTGGTTAGAATTCAACCTTTCATAATGGACTTAGTCACATTTTTCATGATTTTTGGGCTACCGGTCCAATTTCTATATCCTAGTCCAAGTCTATGTTTTATTTCTTCCTTGGGCTATCCTATTGGCTTACTAAAAATTCATGTGAAGTAGAAAAACTCTATATCAAGTGTCCATATGTGAAAGCCCAATTTATGGGTGGAGATACTAAACTTAATAACTTTAACTCTTAAATTAGGAAAAATTACCCTAATCCAATCTTCATGAAATTTTAATACCTTTACTTACTTCACAAAAATTTATCTTTCTTACCCAATAATTTTACCTTTCTTTAGTATATTTATTTCTAATTTTTCCTCTTAGGTTTTCTCTCTTTATCTATTCCATTAATGTTAGAACATTTCTATGCATACACGTAAGTTGAAGAATTTCTAAAGATTATATTTCCTTAGATATCTAAAAATTGTATAATAAATTTTATTTCCTTAATTAAATATTTATGTACTTTTATCAATAAAAGAAACGAAATTAGGGATGTTAAATAAGGCTTCATGGAAAATTTTGGTTTGGAGCTATTATAGCTAACCATGAGTGAGCTATGTCTTGATATGGATATATTATGCTTGTTATGATTGAGCTCATGCTTGGATGTCCTTGGATTTTTGGTGTAGAATGGCTGGTTACTTGTTTTATTTTTGTCTAAGTTTTTGTATGCCTATGTATGTATAGTGATAAGAAGCAAGTGATAGATTAAGTGAAGTATGTATATGAAGGCTAAAAGCATAGAAGCCAAAGGGATAAGTATCTTGGTTTTTAGGGTTCTTAGGTATGTAACTGTATCCTTAATTTAAGGTAAACATTGAGTTGATTATATGTTATAAAATTCATGCAAGAAATAATGACAAAATGGAAGAAATAAGTAATGGGAGCAGGCTGTTAGGTGAATTTCTCTAAATACCGCAAGTGCACGGCGTAGCTGTAGCTAGTCCGGCAAGTACGGGTCGTGTCCCACAGAGAACAATGCCAATTACCAGAATCTCACAAAAAGTGCTATCTAAATCGATATAACTTGATGGGCAAATATCGCAATTAAACAAGTTGAAGTAACCAATTAAGCTAAGCCTAGGGTTAGGGTTCACCATGCTTGTGATACTCAACAACTGTTATTTACCCTTAATTGCAATTGTCTAGATTATTGGGGATGGTTTAGCCTACTCTTTCAAGCATTACCAATCGTACTTAGTGTAACAACCTCTCTTTTTTTTTATTATATAATATTGAGTTCACATACATGTCATTAATCAAAACAGACGTATAACATATCAAACACATAGATATTTACATCTTGTTTATTTTGGTTGACCAATTCCGGAGATACAGGTGCGGGTGGTTGCACGTTCACCGGGATCTGAGCCAACTCGACCACAAACATCTTATTTGATTCTAAAATCTGCCCAACATAAAGTAACTCGATCCAATGTGCACTAAAAGCCAGAGCCTTAGAAACAAAAGCTGCATAAATAATTTTCTGAACATGATATGGAAATATAGTGAGAATTAAATCCCAGTAAGTTCAACAATAAATTGTCATCAGTAAATCTCATCACGTCATGTTCAGCTGTATAAACTACAGAAAATATCTTTGGTCACATGAATGCATTATATCTATGCACATAAGAATCATACTGTAATGATATGTATGATATGATTAACTATTTTCAAAATATCATATGATGGCCATCAACTTATTCTCATTTCAAGCTACCCCGGTCAGGGTGAGTATCCTCTACTCTCCGGTACGGGCTTTTCTCGCTCCGTCCGACATGGCCCACTTTCTCTTTCTTTTTTTCATTATCATGATCATAACCGTTGGTAGGGCGTCCCCTACTGGTGCACCACACGGATTGCCATGTGACCGTGCTTATTTCTTTTCTTTTCACAATGATAGCCAAAAATATGCTTTCAATAACAAGTATGTTCATCAAAATATAACTATTACCATAAATCATTGGTAATCATGCCATGAACATAACCATTTCAAATATCACTTTATAAAATATTTCCATGTCAAAATTTCATATTTAAGATGGTAAGAAGTTCATACAATGGCAATGGCTATGGCTATACTAGTCATTTATTAAGATTCATCTTCTTTTTTAAATACTAATTTTATTTCTTTATTTTCTTGATGCAGGTTTTCATCCTATCTAACCTTCTCTTACTAATCAGAGCATAACTCCCTCAATTTAACTCTGATGTAGGTGATCTTGGTGTCCATTTCAAGATAAAACAATTATCTAAAACTATTATGTTGAACATTGTAGCTAAAAATTAAGAAACGAAGGTGATATTACTCCCTCAAAGTACAGGATAGTTCCTCTCGGATAGGTTCAGACCTTTACTGAGTAATTAGACCATATCTCCCAAATTGGAACTCCAAATTGCGTTATTCCAGTTGGTAAAAATCCATGAGCCATATATCTATAATTTTTATGTTGGCGCGCTATTTTAATTCCCTACAGAATATTCCCAGAAATTCAAAAACTAAAGCATCAATAACATACTCTTCCCAGAATAAATATTTTCTGACCTCTGCTTACTAATCGGATCATATCTGCCTCATATGAACTCCAAATTGCATAATTCCAGTGGGTATATTTCCATGAGACATAGATATATAACTTTCATGTTAACCATTTATTTTAATTCCATACAGATAATTCTCAGAAATTAAAATACAAAAGCTGTCCTAACATAATCTTCCCTGATGAACCATTTTTTGACCTTGGCTTACTAATCGGACCATATCTACCACATGTGGACTCCAAATTGAATGATTCCAGTGGCTAAACATCCATGACACACATATCTTTAATTCTTATGTTAACCATTTATTTTAATTCCCTACCAATAATTCCCAGAAATTAAATTACCGAAGCTATCCTAACATATTCTTCCCTGATGATTCATTTTCTGACCTTTGACTACTAATCAGACCATAGCTACCTCATATGGACTCCAAATGGAATGATTCCAGTGGCTAAAAATCCGTGACACATATATCTTTAATTCTTATGTTAACCATTTATTTTAATTCCTTATAGATTGTTCCCAGAAATTAAAATACCGAAGCTTAAAATTCTGTCAACCATAGCCATACCCATGCAGAACTATCTACACCAACCTAAGTATTCAAACATACATCACATGCAAGATCAATATGTAACATGATATAGCAACATCCATGACCAATCATCAAAGTTCTAAGAACAAAATCTCATATAAATATATGAGTTTCAAAGGTTTTCTTCAAAAATAAATATTGTTAAACTTACCTGGAGCACTTAGTCTCCTAGACTTCTCCTTCCTCTTTCTTCCTTTCTTCCTCTCCTTTCCTCACACTACCTTGCTTCTATTTTTGCTCTCCCCCACTTGGACGAAATTCTAATGTTGTAAGGGTGGGTTTTCTTATATAGACCACCAAATAATTCACCTTTCATGATCATGGGTCTACCTTATCACAATTAGGATACACTTTGTTGAATTTTTGGAAAACAAACAACTTATGTTCTTGTCTTCCTCTTCCTTAGTCAAGATATGCATAGAAAAAGGAGATTTGTATTTTGAAAATTATGATGATATGTTCTTAAGATATGGGGCAAGATCCCTTTGATTTAGGGATTCATTTCCTTTTTCTTTTGTCTTAATCAAGTATGATAGATTTGCCTTTTTAAGTGGCAAATTTCTAGCCCTTGAATTTTCCTTACTTAACTAAAATTATTTGTGTAGGATAATGATGTTTTGTCATAATGCTATGTATTATTACCCACTTGCTAAAGTTATGAATGTAGGATATAGATGTTTTTGTCCTAAAGCCTTGTATTATTATGCCACTTGCCAAAATGATGAATGTAGAATCACACCACTTGCTAAATTTTTGTCTTAATGCCATGTCACTTAATCTTGATTACACCAATATTTCATCACTTTAATTTTATTTTTTTTATTTTTTTCCTCTTGGGTTTGGGCTCATTCTTGCCCATTTTCCTTACTTTGGTTAAAATTCTACCTTTCATAATGGGCTTGGTCACATTTTCATGATTTTTGGGCTACCGGTCCAATTTCTATATCCTAGTCCAAGTCTATGTTTTATTTCTTCCTTGGGCTATCCTATTGGCTTGCTAAAAATTCATGTGAAGTAGAAAAACTCTATATGAAGTGTCTATAGGTTAAAGCCCAATTACGGGTGGAGATACTAAACTTAGTAACTTTTGCTCTTAAATTAAGAAAAATTACTCTAATCCGATCTTCTTGAAATTTTAAGACCTTTACTTACTTCACAAAAATTTATCTTTCTTTACCTAAGAATTTCACCTTTCTTTAACATGTTTATTTCTAATATTTCCTCTTAGGTTTTCTTTCTTTACCTATTCGATTAATATTAGAACATTTCTATGCAGATATGTAAGGTGAAGAATTTCTAAGGAAAATATCTAAAAATTACGGGATGTTACATTCTTCCCCCCTTTAGAAATTCGGTCCCCGAATTTCAATCCATCCTACCACATGTAGGGAATGAAATTAAGGCATTATTCAGAGTTACCAAACTTATTACCTAAATAATTAGAGATATCTTTTCTGTATGACATCTTTACTTTTTAATATGTCTATTCACTTGAGTGATTTTTGCCATATAACTTAACCATAAGGATTTCTTTCACTCATAAGTTCTTCAATTGATATCCTCTAGCCCGTATGGATATATCTATCGGTCGATATTAGAAAACACACATATAAATGAACATATACACCTTCATATTGTGTAACTATCTTTTCTTATTCCAAACTTCTATCAAGTCAAATTTTTTTTTTTATATATCAACATCATCCCCTGAATATCATCATCTTAATCTATCATCTATTTTTATCCTCAAATCCTTTAATCAATATGTTAAACATATGTAGCAATAAATCCTTCAAACCTTTAATAACGTTTATGTACCATTGACACATGTCTAATAATTCCAACTTACCTCATCACAGTAATTCTATACAAGCTTATTAACACCATTAAACTCATTGTCAAAAATTTCAATTATTTCTTCTATCATATCCAAAAGCACCTCATTCTAGCTTATGCCAATCCCATTTAATTCACCCAATCATTTGAAGAAGATTTGTGTTTTTTTTTTCCTAACAATTACTCATACATGAATTCTCAATTCCAACATAATTCACATCCTAGATACTAGACTCAATTTAGCATGATATAATCCTTTAACATAAATATCTTGATAACCTACATTATTTCCGGACATGGTTCTCAGAATATTCTCTATATTTCCAAATTAAGAGTTCAAAGACTAACTTAAATCCTACTTCCTATATTTTATTCCTCGAGAACTTCAACACCACTAATTCTCTTGATTACATTCGTCAAAACACCATAAGACCATCATCCGTCCATTATTTTCAAACCTTTCATTATTTTAACCTATTAACAACTTAGACACCATAACAACCAAGTTTCAAAGGAAGAAATTATCTTTAATTGTAATGAGGGAAAATAACCTTGCATTTAATGCCAACCGTTAATGAGTGAAACAGACGAAAAGCATAATAGAGAATGGTTCCAAAAGCGAAAGTCAAAAGTTTTGACAAAGCATTGAAAAATATTAAAATCGGTGGCCGCAATTCTTGAAAATCTGTAAACAAAATCTATCTATGATTTCAACAAAAATCGGTGGCCGCAAATTTTGAATATATGTGTCAGAATCTACTTTAAATCTATTGGTATTCGGTGGAAAGATATCACATGGAAAAAGAAACATTTCTGAGCTTATAAAAGTCTGTGAAAATCAAAGAATATGTAGTTAACTGGTAGGATGCAGTTGATTGCTTCAAAATAGATGTAATTAATCAACTGTAAATTAACCAGTCCAAATTAAAATTTCTCAAAATAGCTAGTCGACTTAATAATACTGATAGTCGACTGGCGAAAACATTGAGAATACAAAATAAATCATTTGATTGCATTTTTTATTTTTTATTTTTACTTTCTTTTTTTTTTTTACGGCTATCACCTAGAACTTTTCTACAAGAATCAAAACATCAATGCTTCATCAAAGACAACAAGATAAAGACAGATTTCTGGTGATATCTTATCTTATACTCTTTATGTGCTTAATATGGGTCACAGTCATACTACTGTACATATACATGCTTGCCGTCATTTTTGAATTTTTTTTTTATTTATCTTTAATTTAGCTGATATCCACCAATCACTCACATAGTTGTTCTAATAATACCTGGCCTATTTGCATAGCTATTATAAATATGCCCTTCTCTGAGTTCTATAAATACTTACATTAGTATCTTTGTCTATTATCAAAGTTAAGGTGATAGAAATTATGGAGGGAACCGCATTCCATCAGTTTCGAAATATCTGTGTCTTTTGTGGTTCCAGTCCTGGAAAAGATGAGGAGTATGTTAAAGCAGCACAAAATCTGGGTATGGTGCTGGCTAGGAGAAAAATTCATTTAGTGTATGGTGGAGGTAACTGTGGGTTAATGGGGTGTGTGGCTACAGCTGCACATGCAGGGGGATGCCAAGTTCTAGGTATTATTCCTACAGCTCTAGCTACATCCAGCAACATAGGGAAGACAATTGGGGAAGAATATAGGGTAGTTTCCATGCATGAACGCATGGCTAGAATGATGAGCAATGCTGACGCCTTCATTGCCTTACCAGGTGGTTTTGGTACTCTAGAGGAGATTTTCCAAATAGTCTCTTGGGCACAACTAAATATGCATCACAAACCGATAGGTTTGTTAAATGTTAATCACTTCTTTGATGGTTTGTTATCTTTTCTAGATCAAGCTGTGGAACAGAGGTTTATCTCACACTCAGCACGACAAATTCTCATCTCAGCTTCAAATGTTGAGGAGTTGATTGATGCTTTACAAGCCTATGTTCATGTACCTGATCTAACTATTACTCCAGTAGAATGGACGGCAGATAACCGCAGGAAACGTAAATTGGATTTGGATCTTCATCTTTAAATATAGTAAAACGTAGCTATTATTGTACTACTTTTACTTTCTTAGACTCTACTTGTATACCATATTTACCAACCATACTCCTTTAGAGTTGGTAAAACTATCTTTGAATGTTGCTTATGATCCTCTGAACTTTTGAAATATTCTAATATATCAACCATATATATAATAACAAATTGTTCCAAGGATGACCTAATTACTATTCATTAAATTTATGAATGCAGCTAAAGGTTTGTCAATTAAATGCATCACCAAGAACTCATAATGCCCATAATAAGTCCTACATCCTCTTCTCTTATCCTTAATTAATGTTACTCATATCCCAAATCTATTTGTGGAAAAATATTGAACACCTTATAACTGGTCAAACAGGTAATCTATACGAGCTAATGGGTTTCTATTCTACATTGTTACCTTATTCAACTGTCTACAATCTATGCATAGTCATAGTGATCCATCTTTCTTTTTCACAAATAGAACTAGAGCACTCCAAATAAAAGTACTAGGGCATTTAAATCCCTTGTCTAACAAGTCTTGTAAATTTTTTTTTTTCCAGTAACTAGAATAATTCTTTTCTGATGTGGAAATACTGCAACCACGGAGCATACTAAGATTTTTTCAAATAAAACCGGCACTTTCAAAACTTCTTGGAAATTTTATATGAGTACTAGGGTAAATTCCATGTTAAAATTCCACACTAATATCTCGGTAACTGGATAGTAATTGTAGTCTGTAAACAGCGCACCAGAAAAGTTCCCAGGAAAGAGAGGTGGGTCACTAATGGACACGCTTAAGTACCAAGTCTTTCCTTGCCAGAGCTTTCCTTAGACATGCACTTTTCACAAATCACAATTTTTTTTTTTTAAATTCAATCGATATCATTCTATATAGGGATATAGATACTAGTTGGGTTCTAAGAAGTAAATCAATACCAAATTCTTGAATTGCTGTGGCAAGGTTGTGCAAGATTTTCTCCGCATTGTTTGCCGGATTCCACCTTGGTGGTGCCATTTCCTACTGTGGAAAAAAATAAATTTATGCTACTATTGAGGTGATCAAGCCCAATAGTTAGTTTCAAAACAATATTTAACAGCAGTCATAACACCACCTCGGCATATAGATAAGAAACACTAGTAATTTCTTACCTATATGAGTCACTGATTCCCTACACAGCACAACCACAACATACTCAAGACACTATAAGATCGATTCAGATAACCATCCACCCACTGGCCATCTAGGATCGACCTGCTCTGATACCAATTATGTAACAACCTCTCTTTTTTTTTTATTATATAATATTGAGTTCACATACATGTCATTAATCAAAACAGACGTATAACATATCAAACACATAGATATTTACATCTTGTTTATTTTGGTTGACCAATTCCGGAGATACAGGTGCGGGTGGTTGCACGTTCACCGGGATCTGAGCCAACTCGACCACAAACATCTTATTTGATTCTAAAATCTGCCCAACATAAAGTAACTCGATCCAATGTGCACTAAAAGCCAGAGCCTTAGAAACAAAAGCTGCATAAATAATTTTCTGAACATGATATGGAAATATAGTGAGAATTAAATCCCAGTAAGTTCAACAATAAATTGTCATCAGTAAATCTCATCACGTCATGTTCAGCTGTATAAACTACAGAAAATATCTTTGGTCACATGAATGCATTATATCTATGCACATAAGAATCATACTGTAATGATATGTATGATATGATTAACTATTTTCAAAATATCATATGATGGCCATCAACTTATTCTCATTTCAAGCTACCCCGGTCAGGGTGAGTATCCTCTACTCTCCGGTACGGGCTTTTCTCGCTCCGTCCGACATGGCCCACTTTCTCTTTCTTTTTTTCATTATCATGATCATAACCGTTGGTAGGGCGTCCCCTACTGGTGCACCACACGGATTGCCATGTGACCGTGCTTATTTCTTTTCTTTTCACAATGATAGCCAAAAATATGCTTTCAATAACAAGTATGTTCATCAAAATATAACTATTACCATAAATCATTGGTAATCATGCCATGAACATAACCATTTCAAATATCACTTTATAAAATATTTCCATGTCAAAATTTCATATTTAAGATGGTAAGAAGTTCATACAATGGCAATGGCTATGGCTATACTAGTCATTTATTAAGATTCATCTTCTTTTTTAAATACTAATTTTATTTCTTTATTTTCTTGATGCAGGTTTTCATCCTATCTAACCTTCTCTTACTAATCAGAGCATAACTCCCTCAATTTAACTCTGATGTAGGTGATCTTGGTGTCCATTTCAAGATAAAACAATTATCTAAAACTATTATGTTGAACATTGTAGCTAAAAATTAAGAAACGAAGGTGATATTACTCCCTCAAAGTACAGGATAGTTCCTCTCGGATAGGTTCAGACCTTTACTGAGTAATTAGACCATATCTCCCAAATTGGAACTCCAAATTGCGTTATTCCAGTTGGTAAAAATCCATGAGCCATATATCTATAATTTTTATGTTGGCGCGCTATTTTAATTCCCTACAGAATATTCCCAGAAATTCAAAAACTAAAGCATCAATAACATACTCTTCCCAGAATAAATATTTTCTGACCTCTGCTTACTAATCGGATCATATCTGCCTCATATGAACTCCAAATTGCATAATTCCAGTGGGTATATTTCCATGAGACATAGATATATAACTTTCATGTTAACCATTTATTTTAATTCCATACAGATAATTCTCAGAAATTAAAATACAAAAGCTGTCCTAACATAATCTTCCCTGATGAACCATTTTTTGACCTTGGCTTACTAATCGGACCATATCTACCACATGTGGACTCCAAATTGAATGATTCCAGTGGCTAAACATCCATGACACACATATCTTTAATTCTTATGTTAACCATTTATTTTAATTCCCTACCAATAATTCCCAGAAATTAAATTACCGAAGCTATCCTAACATATTCTTCCCTGATGATTCATTTTCTGACCTTTGACTACTAATCAGACCATAGCTACCTCATATGGACTCCAAATGGAATGATTCCAGTGGCTAAAAATCCGTGACACATATATCTTTAATTCTTATGTTAACCATTTATTTTAATTCCTTATAGATTGTTCCCAGAAATTAAAATACCGAAGCTTAAAATTCTGTCAACCATAGCCATACCCATGCAGAACTATCTACACCAACCTAAGTATTCAAACATACATCACATGCAAGATCAATATGTAACATGATATAGCAACATCCATGACCAATCATCAAAGTTCTAAGAACAAAATCTCATATAAATATATGAGTTTCAAAGGTTTTCTTCAAAAATAAATATTGTTAAACTTACCTGGAGCACTTAGTCTCCTAGACTTCTCCTTCCTCTTTCTTCCTTTCTTCCTCTCCTTTCCTCACACTACCTTGCTTCTATTTTTGCTCTCCCCCACTTGGACGAAATTCTAATGTTGTAAGGGTGGGTTTTCTTATATAGACCACCAAATAATTCACCTTTCATGATCATGGGTCTACCTTATCACAATTAGGATACACTTTGTTGAATTTTTGGAAAACAAACAACTTATGTTCTTGTCTTCCTCTTCCTTAGTCAAGATATGCATAGAAAAAGGAGATTTGTATTTTGAAAATTATGATGATATGTTCTTAAGATATGGGGCAAGATCCCTTTGATTTAGGGATTCATTTCCTTTTTCTTTTGTCTTAATCAAGTATGATAGATTTGCCTTTTTAAGTGGCAAATTTCTAGCCCTTGAATTTTCCTTACTTAACTAAAATTATTTGTGTAGGATAATGATGTTTTGTCATAATGCTATGTATTATTACCCACTTGCTAAAGTTATGAATGTAGGATATAGATGTTTTTGTCCTAAAGCCTTGTATTATTATGCCACTTGCCAAAATGATGAATGTAGAATCACACCACTTGCTAAATTTTTGTCTTAATGCCATGTCACTTAATCTTGATTACACCAATATTTCATCACTTTAATTTTATTTTTTTTATTTTTTTCCTCTTGGGTTTGGGCTCATTCTTGCCCATTTTCCTTACTTTGGTTAAAATTCTACCTTTCATAATGGGCTTGGTCACATTTTCATGATTTTTGGGCTACCGGTCCAATTTCTATATCCTAGTCCAAGTCTATGTTTTATTTCTTCCTTGGGCTATCCTATTGGCTTGCTAAAAATTCATGTGAAGTAGAAAAACTCTATATGAAGTGTCTATAGGTTAAAGCCCAATTACGGGTGGAGATACTAAACTTAGTAACTTTTGCTCTTAAATTAAGAAAAATTACTCTAATCCGATCTTCTTGAAATTTTAAGACCTTTACTTACTTCACAAAAATTTATCTTTCTTTACCTAAGAATTTCACCTTTCTTTAACATGTTTATTTCTAATATTTCCTCTTAGGTTTTCTTTCTTTACCTATTCGATTAATATTAGAACATTTCTATGCAGATATGTAAGGTGAAGAATTTCTAAGGAAAATATCTAAAAATTACGGGATGTTACACTTAGGTTAATCAAATTACCTACTTTCGTGGTTCTTAGCTCAACCTAGGTCCATTAAGCTTTATGCCAACCATAGAATGCAACTAATCGGTTTTCTCGTTCCCATTAATTGATTCAAGCCCTGGGTATCTTAAACTACTTTCGTGATTAAGACAACCCTAATTAACTATTGGATTCCGGTTTTAGTCTTCACCTTTCAATTCATCGATTAAATACCTAATACGTGATAGATTGGTGATCAGGCATTCTATCAACTAATTCAAGCATACAATAGTCAATCCAAATCAATTTAGTCCCAATTATAATTAGGGTTACATAATTCAAATCATAGGGATAGTATCATTGTATCACAATTGGGTTTACCGAAACCCTAGATAGAATCTACTCACACATAATAAAAACGGGAATCAAATTCACATTCATTGAGTAATTCATAGTAGTTCAATACAAATCAGAAGTAAGAAGAAGTAGAGAGATAGAAGTAGAAGTAGAAAGATAGAACCTGATGTGTAGATGAATGTAGCTAAATTACAACTTCAAAGCAGTAAAATCTACTCTAGAACATTAATTCTCTCTAAGAACTATGTAAAAACCTAATCTAAATATGTTTCCTAAGGCTAAAAAGTGTTTCTCTGGTGTCTTTTTCAGTTTCCCCCTTTTAGCTGCGTATCCCCAAGCCTCCCTATCAGTTTGGGTGGCCAAAACCCTAAAAAAGACAGAGTGTACGGACCCTGAAGCACGGCCGTATCCCAAGACACGGCCCCGTCGTGCTTCGGGCTAGAAAAAGGGGAAGTGTTGCATCATCTACACATAACACAGCCTGGCCGTGTTGCAGGCCACCAAGCACGGCCAGGTCGTGCTGCATGTTGTGGTATTCCTTTCTCCATGATTTTTGATGTGCATCCTCCTTGCTTCCTCCTCAGCATATCCCAAGTCTTTTAGGGTCTTTCCATGACTGCTTTTCCTTGCTTCTTGGCTTCTTTTGCTCTCCTGTAATCACAAAATGAACCACAACAGTACCTAGAACAAAGTATAGCCAAAAGCACATAAATATCCACAAATTACTATGAATAAGGGGACAAAATATGACCAATAAGCACTCAAAATTCCCCTTTATCAACTCCCCCATGCTTAAACCTTTGCTTGTCCTCAAGCAAATGACATGTTATATAAGAAGGAAGGGGGACAAATGCAATCAAAGTCCACAAGATAGAAGAATGCAGTATAGATAACTTTTCACTCAATCCATGTGCACACAATAGATATATGAATAGACAGTAATCAAATATTCTCTATTCTTCTAAGACTAAACCATAAATTTCCTCTACTAAATATCTTTTTCTATTGTGACCAGTGGTTGTATGCGTCAGACTGATTTTCAAACACTTCAATAGGCTATCTCATCCTTTAGATCTCCCTATGTTGCCTTACCCTTATTTCTATTTTTCTTAATTTCTTTTATTTCACATCTTCTCTTTTCTTCTTTTCTTTTCTTTTTCTTTCTTTCTTTCTCTTTTATCATAGAAATATGCGGTGAGTGCATTTTATGCTCTATCTCACTAGGGTAACAGCATCTAGGTACTCATACTAAGGCCTTTTTAGTGCCTTGAAGGAGGTACTCAGAGTGAAAACTTTTTGGGTTTCACATACCCTTATTTTTCACGTCTCCCTGGCTTTACACTCTCATAGTGTGAAAACCAGCCTAAGCATACAATTTACAGCACAATAGAGAGATATGTTTCGAAAAAATTAAAGGTTTAATGCTAGAAGAGGGAGACTAAAATAATAGCTACCAATTTCATATCCTATTGTGCATCACATATTCATGAGCTAAAATCAGCCTATACTACACCAGTCTATCTTGGGAATAGTAACTATGTGGAATGCAAGACAAAAGGAATGTAGTATGTACAATATATACATGCAAAGAGAAGCTAACTCAGCAAATAAACATGACCAGTGCATATCATAAGCTCAGACAATATCAAGTACACTCCCCCATGCTTAAATCAGACAATGTCCTTAGTGTCATAATGAGTAGAGAAAATAGGCAAAGGGGAGAAAGAATTTACGTAATCACTGGTCGTCTGGTGGTGGTAGAGGTGGGTTCTGGCCCAGGTGCCAGGTGAACCATGCCTGCATCATACCCTGCATGCTTTGAATTGAGTCTTGCATTGCATGCAGGATGGCTCTCTGTGAAAGTTGCTCAGCCTCAATGCGGCTGAGCTTGGAGGATATGGAATTCAGGTCCTCCGAGGGAGCGGATGATGGACCTGTAATGTTAGTAAAATGGGAGTAGGGTGGGGGCGGAAGAGCTATCAGTGAGTCCATGGGGAACTTTTCCTCCTCTGGAGGAATCTCAGCACCCTCCTTATTCTCTTCAATGGAATAGGTCCAATTCTCCTGGTTGGTGACTACGATTCTAGTAGGGTTGGGGAGGCGGAAAAGTGTATGACCGCGGAGATACAACCAGTACTCGCTGTCTTTCTTAACAACTAATTTCATATTTAAACAGGATTCCAAATCAATCTTGTTACTGCTGAGTACTGGTTGCATTCCTTATAACTGAGCCTCAAATCCTAATCCTCTAGCAACAGCAGTAACCAAGCCTCCCATAACAACCTTCCCATTCATGGCCCCACCTACCCTTGACATTTGATGAGCCATGAAGGTGCCAGTATCCACCTTCGTACCATTAATCATAGAATGAAGAAAATAAAGCTCTCTCTGATTAGCAACCCCATCACTCTCAGCCCTACCAAAAATAGTATGGGCCATAAGTCTCTGTAAATATCTGAAGGTGGGGTTGCAAATAAAAGAGGCTTTTGAACTCGATGCACTGTATTGCCCCCCAATTGCAATGGAATTCCAAAATATGTTAGACAGAAAACTGGAGGGTACTTGTCTAGTACCTCCTGGAGGTAGGCTAAACAGTGCATTAAATTCAGCCAATGTCTGATGAGACACCATTCAGCTTCAGGGTGTCACAGTACTCTAAGAATACAGAGAGATGGAGGTTAGGGTCTTCAGTAGGCGACCCTCCAAACTGGTTCTGCTGAACCATCTACAAAAGAGATGGCTTCAGCTCAAAGTTATTTGCTTCTACCACTGGCCTAACTATGCTAGGGTTCAGGACATGTGTGTCTGGGGCAGTGAAGTCCTTCAGTGACCTGTTATCTCTTTTCCCCATTGTAGCTACTAAATTCTCTTCCTGCTGTCTTCTTCTTAACCTTCGCAGAGTGCGTTCAATTTTAGGGTCAAATTCAGCAACGCTATCACGCGCTCTTAACATAAAAGAGAAACACACCTATGAAGGAAGAAAATAAGCAAAATCAACAAAAGAAAATTGTGCAGAAAAAAATAAAAAGAAAAATAAACAGAAATTGATATAGTCTAGCTATTTTGTAAAATATATAATATTTGCTTTGCTCCCTGGCAATGGCGCAAAAAACTTGTTAGGTGAATTTCTCTAAATACCGCAAGTGCACGGTGTAGCTGTAGCTAGTCTAGCAAGTACGAGTCGTGTCCCACAGAGAACAATGCCAATTACCAGAATCTCACAAAAAGTGCTATCTAAATCGATATAATTTGATGGTTAAATATCTCAATTAAACAAGTTGAAGTAACCAATTAAGCTAAGCCTAGGGTTAGGGTTCACCACGCTTGTGATACTCAACAACTGTTATTTACGCCTAATTGCAATTGTCTAGATTATTGGGGATGGTTTAGCCTAAATTAATTAGCAATCTCTTTCAAGCATCAACAATTGTACTTAGGTTAATCAAATTACCTACTTTCGTGGTTCTTAGCTCAACCTAGGTCCATTAAACTTTATGCCAACCATAGAATGCAACTAATCGGTTTTCTCGTTCCTATTAATTGATTCAAGCCCTGGGTATCTTAAACTACTTTCGTGATTAAGACAACCCTAATTAACTATTGGATTCTGGTTTTAGTCTTCACCTTTCAATTCATCGATTAAATACCTAATACGTGATAGATTGGTGATCAGGCATTCTATCAATTAATTCAAGCATACAATAGTCAATCCAAATCAATCTAGTCCCAATTACAATTAGGGTTCCACAATTCAAATCATAGGCATAGTATCATTGTATCACAATTGGGTTTATCGAAACCCTAGATAGAATATACTCACACATAATAAAAACGGGAATCAAATTCACATTCATTGAGTAATTCATAGTAGTTCAATACAAATAAGAAGTAAGAAGAAGTAGAAGTAGAAGTAGAGAGATAGAAGTAGAAGTAGAAAGATAGAACCTGATGTGTAGATGAATGTAGCTAAATTACAACTTCAAAGAAGTAAAATTTACTCTAGAACATCAATTCTCTTTAAGAACTATGTAAAAATCTAATCTAAATATGTTTCCTAAGGCTAAAAATTGTTTCTCTGGTGTCTTTTTCGGTTCCCCCCTTTTAGCTGCGCATCCCCAAGCCTCCCTATCAGTTTGGGTGGCCAAAACCCTCAAAAAGATGGAGTGTACGGACCCCGAAGCACGGCCATATCCAAAGACATGGCCTGCCCGTGCTTCGGGCTGGAAAAAGGGGAAGTGCTGCATCATCTACACATAACACGGCCTGGATGTGTTGCAGGCCACCAAGCACGGCCAGGCTGTGCTGCATGTTATGTTGTTCCTTTCTCCATGATTTTTTACGTGCATCCTCCTTGCTTCCTCCTCAGCATATCCCAGGCCTTTTAGGGTTTTTCCATGACTGCTTTTCCTTGCTTCTTGGCTTCTTTTACTCTCCTGTAATCACAAAATGAACCACAGCAGTTCCCAGAACAAAGTATAGCCAAAAGCACAGAAATATCCCTAAATTACTATAAATAAGGGGAAAAAATATGACCAATAAGCACTCAAAATTCCCCTTTATCACAGGCTTCCTCGAGCTTGGCTGAATGCATGTTTACCAAAGGAAAATAATATAAATGTTAGTTTTAGTATTGAGTATGATAGTAATTATTAAGGAAATGAATGATGCAATAGGCAAGTAGTTAGGATACAATTAGGAAAATGAAGGAAGTAGATAAAAGAAATGGGAATGTAATTTAAATAACCATTGTGTCAAGGATGGAATTATATAGAAAGGAATGAACAAGAGTAGAATTGAGTAACATAAATGATTTAAGTTAATTAAATGGTTTAATGATTTCTAAAGGCTAAGTTAAAAATTAATTAAGAAATATTTTCCTAGCACTATATGTATGACAGGATTAACTATTTTCAGAATATCATATGATGACTATCAATTTATTCTCATATCAAGCTACCCCGGTCAGGGTGAGTGTTTTCTACTCTCCGGTATGGGCTTTTCTCGCTTCGTCCGACATGGACCACTTTCTCTTTCTTTTTTCATTAACATGATCATAACCATTGGTAGGGCGTCCCCTACTGGTGCAACACATGGATTGCCATGTGACCGTGCTCTTTTCTTTTCTTTTCACAATGATAGCCAAAAATATGTTTTCAATAACAAGTATGTTCATCAAAATTTAACTATTACCATAAATCATTGGTAATCATTCCATGAACATAACCATTTCAAATATCACTTTATAAAATATTTCCATGTTAAAATTTCACACTTAAGATGGTAAGAAGTTCATACAATGGCAATGGCTATGGCATATACTAGTCATTTATTATTTTCATTTATAAGATTCGTCTTCTTTTTTAAATATTAATTTCATCTCTTCATTTTCTTTATGCATGACCTTTAGTCAATTTCTTCTTATTTATATCATTTCTAACACATGTTCTTACAAATTTATAGAGCATTTTTCTCCAATTTGATTTCTACTATTACCCTATAGTTAAAGAGGTTTATCTAGGGCAGCAAAATGTTGAAAATAGGCTTCACCAGCTTCCAACACGGTCTGGCCATGTTCCAAGACACGGCCATGCTTTAAAAATACTTCAAATATACTCAAAAACAGCCCCGAACATGGCTAACCCGTGCTTGAAGCACCCAGAACACGGCCTGGCCGTGTTCTGTGACCTTTGCTCACTAATTAGAGCATAACTCCCTCATTTTAACTCCGATTGAGGTGATCGTGGTGTCTATCAAAAACTAAGACAATTATCTAAAACTATTATGTTAATCATATTAGCAAAATAGTAATAAATCTTGGTGTTATTACTCCCTTAAAGTCAATATTATTTCTTCTCGGGTAGGTTCTAACCTTTACTTACTAATCTGACTATATCTCCCACATAAGAATTCCAAATTAAGTGATTCCAGTGGCTAAACATCCGTGACACATAAATATATAATTCATATGTTAACCATTTATTTTAATTCCTTATATAATTTTCCCACAAATTAAAACACCGAAGCTATCTTAAAATATTCTTCCCTGATGAACCATTTTCTGACCTTTGACCACTAATTGGCTCATATCTCCCTCATATGGACTCCAAATTGAATGATTCCAGTGGCTAAAAATCCGTGACACACATAGCTATATTTCTTATGTTAACCATTTTTATTTTAATTCCACACAGATAATTTCAAGAAACTAAAATATAGAAGCTATCCTAACATATTCTTCCCTGATGAACCATTTTCTGACCTTGGACTACTAATCGGCTCATATCTTCCTCATATGGACTCCAAATTGAATGATTCCAGTGGCTAAAAATCTGTGACACACATAGCTATAATTCTTATGTTAACATTGTATTTGAATTCCCTACATATAATTCCCAGACATTAAAACACAGAAGCTTAAAATTTTGCCACCCATAGCCATACCTATGCAGAACTATCTACACCAACCTAAGTATTCAAACATACATCACATGCAAGATCAATATGTAACATGATATAGCAACATCCATGACCAATCATCAAAGTTCTAAGATCAAAATCTCATATAAATATTATAAGTTTTAAAAGTTTTCTTCAAAAAGAAATATTGTTAAACTTACCTAAGAATCTCCCTAACTTACTTAGTGAATTGGTTTTCTTGTTTCCTTTTGAAAGAAGTAGCAAGATTCCTCCCTTCCCTTAGCTTTTCTAGCAGCTTAGGTAAGAGAAGGAGGTTGAATTTTTGAACCTCAAGGATGAAGAAGAAAAATGGATTCAAGTGGAGATTAAGGTAACTTACCTTGAGTAGTTATCCTTCTAAACTTCTCCTTCTTCTTCCTTCCTTTCTTCTCCTCTCTTTCTCTCCTTTCCTCACTCTACCTTACTTTTATTTCTCTCTCTTCCTCACTTGGACGAAATTAAAATGTTGTAGGGGTGGGTTTTGCTTAAATAGACCACCAAATAATACAGCTTTCATGATCATGGTTCTACCTTATCACAATTAGGATACACTTTGTTGAATTTTTGGAAAACAAACAACTTATGTTCTTGTTTTCCTCTTCCTTAGTCAAGATATGCATAGAAAAAGCAGATTTGTATTTTGAAATTATGATGATATGTTCTTAAGATAAGGGACAAGGTCCCTTTGATTTAGAGATTGTTTTCCATTTTCTTTTGTCTTAAACAAGTGTGATAGGTTTGCCTTTTTAGGTGGCAAATTTCTAGCCCTTAAATCTCCATTATTTGGTTGATATTATTTATGTGGGATAGGAATGTTTTGTCCTAATGCCATGTATTATCATTACACTTGCTAAAATTATGAGTGTAGGATATAGATGTTTTTGTCCTAAAGCCTTGTATTATCATGCCACTTGCCAAAATTATGAATGTAGAATCACACCACTTGCTAAATTTTTGTCTTAATGCCATGTAACCTAATCTTTATTATTATTACATTATTATATAATCACCTAATTTATTTTATTTTATTTTTCCTCTTGGATTTGGGCTTATTCCTACCCATTTTCTTTGCTTTGGATAAAATTCTACCTTTCTTAAAGGGCTTGGTCACATTTTCATAATTTTTGGGCTATTGGTCCAATTACTATATCCTAATCCAAGTCTATGTTTTATTTCTTGCTTAGGTTATCCAATGGGCTTGCTAGAAACTTATGTGAAGTGGAAAAACTCTATATGAAGTGTTCATATGTAAAAGCCCAATGTATGGGTAAAGATTTTAAACTTAGTAACTCTAGTTCTTGAATTAGGAAAAATTACCCTAATCCAATGTTCTTGAAATTTTAAGACCTTTACTTGTTTCTAAAAATTTACCTTCCTTATCCAAGAATTTTGCATCTCTTTAGTATGTTATTTCTAATATTTTTTTCCTATAGGTTTTCCCTCTTTATTTGTTCTCTTAATGTTAGAAATATTTTCTATGCATATACATAAGGTGAAGAATTTCTAAGGATTATATTTCCTTAGATATCTAAAATATTGTCTAATAAATTTTATTTCCTTAATTAAATATTTTTGTTCTTTTATCAATAAAAGAAACAAAATTAGGGATGTTACATTAATTCCTGAGAATGCATATATAACATATCTTTATACCATCATTCTTCATAGCATAAAAGTTAGGCAACCAGTGAAATTTGATAAATTCAAGTTCATAAACATAAAGAGTGTTTTAAGGAAAGGCTATCTACCTCAATTCCAGCACAATCACTTCCTTTCCAAGGCTGCCAAGGTTACTACCAGCAACTCAAACTAAAATATATAAGAGTTCTTAGTTAATGCATGCATATTAGCACCTAAAGTCATAAATCTCTAGTTTAAGAGCTTCTGCTACTCAAAACAAAACTAAGATTCTGTTGAGATTTGGGGTTATTATTAAATATGACAAAAGTTCTCTAAAACTTCTAAAATTTTGTATGGAGGTACCTTTACATGTTTATTTTATTTTGTGATTCTCTCAGCCCTTAACTCTTCCATTCAACCCTAAGAACTACCTCCATAACCCAGAACAATGCAAATTGGTTTCAGTTCCATTGATTGGTAAACTTTCTTCAACATTCGTGATATTTTATATGAAGCATCCTAGATATGGTATATAATCACCATAAAAATTTCAAGTAAAAACTATTTCATTTGACCCCTTGAATAACCCAAGTTTTAAAGGATGTCCCTAGTTATGGTCTGTTCTGACTCATTCCCTACCCTACCTAATTTCAACATTTTAGTATATGCCTTAGCCTGCCTAGAATTCTCTAAAATTTGGTGGGATCCTTCATTAGGATCCCTTTAACATGTTATAAAAATTTCATACAAAAATTCAACATCTAACCCCTTCAATAGTTTGTATTTCCATCAATAGTCTAAGCTGTCCAGTAGATTGTTCTCAACACTGTTTTAATTGTAAATGGCCTAGTTGTAGTTTCTCAAAAATCACGTAAATTCCCAGAATTGATTATAAACATTTTAAGGCTTTTCTCACTAAAAATTATAGAATTTAAAGGCCATTTACTAATTTTACTAAGCCAATATTTTCAAGTGCTAAAAGGTTTCTATGTTCTCAACCTAACCCTTCTGTGCTCTATAACCTTTACTCACTAATCAGACCCTAACTCACTCATATGGACTTGAAATTGGGATATTTCAGTGGCTATGTAATCGTGAGAAATATATCTACAACTTTCACGTTAACCATATCTTCATATTCCTTATTGGTTAGTTCCCGAAATTCAAAAACGAAGCTATTCTTTACCAGCCTGAATTCCAGACTCGCTTCTGAACTCTTATCACTCCCTGGAGTATAACTCTCATTTTAAGTCCGATTGATGTGATTCCAAATTCTATGGAAATCTAAGACATAGGGATGCAATGTCTATGTTAAACTCGTTTTCATATTTTAGACATAAATTCGTCCATGTAGAGCCTAAATTTAGCCTAATAAACTCTAAACTGGATTTTTATAAAAAGCCAGACTTACCTTGTGTAAACCTACTCCTATGACTCTCAATTTGCAGCTTACTTCTCCTCTTGGTTTCCCTTGCAACTCAGCCACGTTTCTTGCACAAAATATGGGGTGAGCAAAGCTTCAAACCTCAACACTCACTCTCACTCTCACTGCCTTATGGTGAGGGAAGACAAACTCTCCATATTTTTCTAGTTGCCTTCACTCTCTTCCTCCTCTCTCAGGCTTTCTTCTTCTACCTGGTTGCTCTCTCCCTTTTCCTTCCTCTTGCCTCTTAATTTTTTTACTACCTTCCCTCTCTCATTTCTCCTGCTGGTGTAAGGCAAGGCTAGGTGTTTTCTGCTGCACCAGAGATGCAAGATGCTAACTACTTATGGTTGCAGGGATTCCCTGGTTCTGCAGGGCAGGGGAGTAGGTTTTTCTGCTGCTTCTCCACGTAAGACCATGCATGTTTATGTATATTATAATATACTCAAAGGGGGTGGGTGCATGACACGTAAAAGGAGACATATGCTGTTAGAAAATCTACATGCATGAATGCTTCTGCTTGTCTCATGGAGGGTGGCGTGATTCTGCTGCATGTGGGTGTGATGCTGCTTGCTTTATGGAGCAGATGGGGGCATAAATTTTGCTGCTTGTGGGCATGTGTTTCTTCTTGTCTCATGGAGCAAAGGTGGGTGTGAATATGTTGCCATGTGGGACGTGTTTCTGCTATCTTTGTGGAACGTGTTTCTGCTTGGATGTGGGACGTGTTTCTGCTTGCATGTGGCACCGATTCTGCTGTCTAATGGAGCATGTTTCTGCTGGCTTTATGGGGCAAGAATGTCGTGAAAACACCTGTATATGTGTTTTTAACCTACCAATCTGCTAGTGCTTGTTTCAAATTCTCATATGCATGCATATGTAGATTATGATATGCATGGTGGAGGTGGGAGAATATATATATATGTATACATAATGCTTCTGCTTTTGCATTGTAAATATATATATTAGAATATGCATGGTGGAGGTGGAGAAGAAATATATATATATATATATATATATATATATGTAATGCTTTTTCCTTCCTTATTATGTTGCTAATCCTAAATTAGTAGCATCCTAAGGAATATATTTGTATCCTATTCCTCTCATTTATGCTCCAAAATTTTTTATTTATATTACTTCTAACCATAAAAAGGTACCACATATTTTATAAAGACTTTATTGTTAAACAACTACACATTTTAATTCTTGTTCATATATGTCTTAATTTATTACTAATCCTAGACTAGTAATGTCTAAAAAAATGTATTTGTGTCCTCTCTCCATCCATGATGATCTTAAGAATTTTATTTATATGATTCAACATTAACTATATCACCTATTTTATACTTGCTTTGTAGTCCATAACTAAGCATCTTAATTACTTGTCATATGTATTTTCTACTTATTCTTAGATTTTTCTAACTTTATTAGAGGCTTAGGATGTTACATATTTCTTGAGTATAAGAGCACCCATTGCATTAATTATGAAAATCTGATTGCATTCCATGAAAAAAAGCGCATAAGCCAGAATATGCTGGGTATTTCAGCCTATTGATATTTTATTGCATAAGTGGGGGCTGAATTTTGTGTGGTACGATGTAGGTAGGTAGAGGCACTTAGCTACTATTGCAGGAGTTGTCTCTACTACTCAATGCAGAAAGGGAAAAGGACACAGACAAAAAAGGCAAGATATAAGAAAAGTTGCAAAAAGGATGCCAACTCAACCCTAGCATATATATGGAATGGAGACAATAGAAAACATAGACAAACACATAAATTTAGAATGGCTACTACCTCCTGGAAAAACACATAGAAGAAAAAAAGGAGTCACTGTTCCATTTGTAGTGTTCCTTTTCGGACAAGGAAAGAGAGAGGTGAATGGCTAGTTTAGAAGAGTAAGGAAAAGGCTACATGGAAGGAAGCAGAGGGAGCAGCTGAACGTGGGCAAGGGAAGAGAACCTTTCATAGAACTTTCTTTCTTACTTACTGATATTTCTTTTTTCTCTATTTTTACTGTATTTTCATCCTCTGTGGTTATGGCTGTTCTGATATTCTCACGTGTAAATAACCTAGATATGGTGCTGGGCTAAGTCTCTAGCTAGGATTACAGAAGGGTTGATATGAACTTTAAACACATTTTAAGTTATTGATTGATTTTGTTTTCGGTAAATGCTCTTGATGTTCAGACTATATTGCAACTCTTAATTTCTACCATTGCTTGATCACCAATAGTAGGATACAAAACTGACATTTAATCTGGGAAGGTTAATGGAGTTTGGACTAAGTTTGAATATTATGAGTTTAGCTAAATCTTATGTTTAGGATAAAGCTACAACTATTATATGAATATAAAGTTATCGCATATAACCTAATGGTTTTAGAGCATTAAATGAAGTTCTCGAGGTAAATTTATATAAGAATATATGAAGCTAAACCTTAAGAATGGTTGGGTATGGAATTTCTGGAAAGAATCCATCCAAGATATAAAAAAATTGTTACTGGAGTGCTTGCCATAGCAAAGTAAGAGAAAAATTGGTGCCGGAGCCAATATTAACCCTGAAGCAATCCTAGTTGTCCTTATTATCATTTTTTTCTATTAACCTAGTGTTATTGCAAGTAATCTCTCTAGTATTCCTTATTTAGTTCACTTCCTTAGTTTGTAATTGAATCTAATTTTTTTAAGCACCAACAAATTTTTCACTGCATTCCCTAGTCAACTGTCTATAATAATTTCTGGTTAACAATTCCTCGTGGGAAGATACTTTCTCATCACTTTATTACTTGTCTACGATACGTGCATTTGCGTGTTTACATTGCATATATTAAATCTTAAGCAACAAGTTTTTGGTGTCGTTGCTGGGGATTTGGAAACTCATGAATTATTTGGTAGATTTTGACTAGGTTTGGAGGATTTAAATTCTTAAGGCATCTTGGTGTTTTGGGCAGGTGAAATCAGTGCATGAACAAGTCAGACAAAGAACTACGACCATTGGATCCTGAGATAGAAAGAACTTTTCTATGAATAAGGAGAGAACAGTTGGGTCTACACCAAGTGGTATTCATGGCTAATCGAAAAGGTGGCAACATGGATGACCGTGACAGAGTCTTGAATGCTTATGTTTAGCCAAATTTGGATAGGCTAAATCTAAGTATAGTAAGGCCCAAAATTCAAGCTCTTCACTTTGAGCTCAAACTGGTGATGTCCTAAATGTTGCAAACTGCTGGGCAATTTAGTGGGATGTCTACAGAGGATCCTCACCTTCACCTTAGAGTGTTCACAGAAGTCACTAATGCATTTAAGATGAATAGGGTGACAGATGAAGTCTTGAAGCTCAAACTATTCACATATTCCTTAAAAGATCGAGCTAGAGCATGGTTGAATTCTCTACCACCTGATTCTATTGCCAATTGGAATGATTTGGATGAAAATTTCTTGATGAAGTACGTTCCACCTACTAAGAATGCAAGATTGAGGAATAACATTACTTCCTTTCAATAACTAGATGAAGAGTCACTATTTGAAACTTGGGAGAGGTACAAAGAGTTGCTAAGGAGATGCCTTCACCATGGGATTTCATACTGCATTCAGATGGAGACATTTTTTAATGGTCTCAATGCTCAAACCAGAACCATAGTGGATGCAGCAGCTAATGGTGCACTTTTGTCTAAAACATATAATGAAGTTTATGAATTGCTTGAAAGGATGGCTAGTAACAATTATCAATGGCCTATGGACAGAGTCTCAATTGGAAAAAGAGCTGCTGGTCTACATAAGGTGAGTGAAGTCACTTCTCTCACGGCCCAAGTAGCTTCATTGGTAAATATTTTGAAAAACCAACAATTGAATCGCCCTCAAGGTGTTAACTCAGTTCCAAAAACTGGAGTATCTTGTCTTTGCAATGGGTTTTATTTATTTGATAGTTGTCCTTCAAATCTAGAGTCAATATGCTATATGGGGAACATGAATTGTAACAACAATCCCTCTTCAAATACATACAACCTAGGTTGGAGATAACATCCTAATTTTTCTTAGAGTAACCACAGTGCTGGCCAGGGAAGTAATTCTACTCCTTAGAGGCCACAATTTCCACTAAGAGTCCAGCAACAGAAGCATCCACCTAATGAACTTCCAAACTCCTTGGAGTCGTTGGGTAGCTGGCTAATAAGTTAAAAAGCATACCTTCAGTGACACTTCCAAGCAATACTGAAGTTCCTAGGATAGATGGAAAATAGCATTGCAATACTATAGCACTTAGGAGTGGAAAAATAATGAAAATAACCTAAGTTAAGAAACAAAATCAAAAAGATCTTGCTGCATATCTCAATGAAAAGGAAAACAAACTAGGGCAAGTTGAGGAGGCAAGCAAAGAAGCAAAAAACTCTAGAACAAATGCTGCAGCACTACCACAACAAAATGTTCAGTAACACAGACCACTTCCACCATTCCCTCAAAGATTTCAAAAGCAGTAGCAAGATCAGTAATTCAAAAGGTTTCTAGATGTTCTTAAGCAGCTACACATCAATATTCCTTTTATGGAAGCTTTGGAACAAATGCCAAATTATGTCAAGTTTATGAAGGATATTTTGACTAACAAAAGGAGATTTGGGGAACTTGAAACTGTTGCTCTAACTAGGGAATATAGTGCTGTGTAGCAAAATAAATTGCCACCCAAACTTAAAGACCTAGGCAATTTCACCATTCTATGTTCTATTAGGAATCAAAATTTTGACAAGGCCTTGTGTGATTTAGGTGCAAGCATTAATCTCATGCCTATGTCAATATTCAAGAAATTGGTGGTTGGAGAAGCTAAGCCTACTACTATTTCATTGCAAGTGGCAGACAAATTTATAGCTTATCCAGAAGGAAAAATATAAGAAGTCTTGGTCAAGGTGGATAAATTCATTTTTCCAGTGGATTTCATATTGTTGGATTATAAAGCAGTTGCAGAGGTACCAATCATTTTGGGAATGCCATTCTTAGCTACTGGTCGAAATTTAATTGATGTGCAAAAGGGTGAATTTACAATGAAAGTACAAGATGAGCAAATTACTTTCAATGTCTTTCAATCCATGAAGTTTCCAAGTAAGGTGGAGGAGTGTTCAGTTATTTATGTAATAAATTCTTTAATATCTGAGCAATTTGAGAAGTGTTGTAGGGATGCATTACAAGCTGCTTTGCATGAAAGTTCAAATTCTGAAGGTGAAGATGAAGAAGAATGGGCTTGATACAAAACAAAGGCTGGAAAGCAGAGATTGCAGGTTGAGCCATTGGACACGTCTTCGCTCGAGTTGAAGCTGCCAAAAGCATCAGTTAATGAGTCACCATCCTTAAAGTTGAAGCCACTACCCTCACACTTGAAATATGCATACTTAGGAGATTCAGATACTCTACCAGTCATTATTTTGGCGTATTTGACAGAGGAGCAAGAGGGCCAATTAGTTAGGGTGTTGAAGAAATTTAAAAGATCCATTGGGTATACACTTATGGATATTAAGGGAATTAGTCCTTCATTTTTTATGTATAGGATTTTATTAAAGGACAATGAAAAGGGGTCCATTGAAGCTCAATGAAGGCTTAATCCAATAATGAAGAATATGGTAAAGAAAGAGATCATTAAATGGTTAGATGCTGGAATTATCTACCCTATATCAGATAGCTCCTGGGTTAGTCCAGTTCAATGTGTTCCTAAAAAGGGGGCATGACCATGATGGAAAATGAGAACAATAAATTAATCCCAACCAAAGTTATGACTAGTTAGAGAATTTGCATGGACAACAAGAAGCTAAACAAGAGCACTAGAAATGACCATTTCCCTTTGCCATTCATTAACCAAATGTTAGATAGGCTTATTAGAAATGAGTACTATTGTTTCTTGGATAGGTATTCGGGATACAACCAGATTGCCATAGCACCCAAGGACCAGAACAATACAATATTCACTTACCCATATGGAACTTTTACATTTAAGAGGATTCCATTTGGGCTATGCAACACTCTAGCCACCTTTTAAAAATGCATGATGGCAATTTTCACTGAAATGGTAGAGCAGTTTGTGGAGATTTTCATGGATGACTTCTCTATTTTTGGAAATTCCTTTTACTCATGTTTGGGAAATCTAGCCAAGGTTCTCCAAAGGTGTGAGGAGACAAACCATGTGTTGAATTGGGAGAAATGTCAATTCATGGTGAAGGAAGGAATTGTATTCGGACACAAAATTTTGAAAGATGGGCTAGAAATTGATAAGGCCAAGGTAGAAATCATTGAGAATCTGTCTCCTCCAACTTTGGTGAAGGGTATTAGAAGCTTTCTTGGGCATACAGGATTTTATAAAAGGTTTATTAAAGATTTTTCCAAGATTGTTAAGCCCCTGTGCAATCTACTTGAAAAAGATAGAGTATTTTGCTTTGATGGAGATTGTATGAGAGCATTCCTTGATTTAAGGAGAAATTGAGTACAGTACCTGTTATTGTGGGACCGGATTGGGCATCACCATTTGAGCTCATGTGTGACACAAGTGATGTGGCCTTGGGAGCTATTCTAGTGCAACATAGGAACAAGGTGTTTCACTCCATATACTATGCTAGCAAGACACTACAAGGAGATCTACTCAATTACACTGTAATAGAGAAGGAGCTACTTGCCGTTGTGTTTGCTTTTGAGAAGTTCGGATCCTAATTAGTTGGCACAAAGGTGATTATGTATACTAACCACTCTACCATTAAACACTTAGTGAAGAAGAAGGATTCAAAGCCCAGTCTTATTCGGTGAGTACTCTTATTACAAGAATTCAATTTAGAAATCAAAGATAGGAAGGGAATTGAGAATAAAGTAGTTGACCACCTTTTTAGACTTGAACAAGACAAAGAAAATGCAGAGGAAATCAATGAGAAGTTTCCAAATGAGCAACTCTTCCTGATGTCACAAACTCATATGACATAGTATGCTGACTATATGATTTATTTGGTTAATGGACTGCTAGCACCAGATTTGACATCCCAGCAAAAGTAGAAATTTTTGCATGAGGTTAAATTCTACCACTGGGATGAGCCATATATTTTTAAGCAATGTGCAGACCAAATGATTAGGAGATGCATTCCTAAGGAAGAAATGGAGTATATTTTGCACTAATTCCATGCCTCACCCAATGGAGGCCAATTTGGAGGAATTCAGACTGCAAACAAAGTATTGCAAGAAGGTTTTTATTGGCCTTCATTATTTAAGGATGCCCATTCTTTTATGATGCAATGTGATAGGTGCCAAAGAGTAGGGAATATATCAAGAAGATATGAAATGCCTCTGACCAACATCTTGGAAGTGGAATTATTTGATGTTTGGGGTATTGATTTCATGGGGCCATTCCCTTGAAGCTTTAGGAATAAATATATTATGGTTATTGTTGACTATGTCTCAAACTGGGTGGAAGCATGAGCTTTTCCAACTAATAATGCAAAGGTTGTGACGAGATTCCTTAAAAAGAATATCTTCACAAGATTTGGAACTCCAAGAGAAATCATCAGTTATAGAGGATCTTAGTTTTGCAATAGATAGTTTGAAGCATTGCTGGCCAAGTATGGCATAAAACACAGGTGGCAACTCCATACCATCCCCAAACCAGTGGGCAAGCTGAAATTTCAAATAGAGGAATCAAGTAAATTTTGGGAAAAAACTATTGGCCTAACTAGAAATGACTGGTCTTCAAGGTTGGATGATGCATTGTGGGATTATCAAATAGCATATAAAAACCTTTGGGTATGTCTCCATCCAAGCTAGTGTTTGGCAAAGCTTGTCATTTACCAGTGGAGCTAGAGCATCAGGCTTACTAGACAGTTAAGAATTTCAATCTAAATTTGGAGGCTTCTAGTGAAAAAAAATACTACAGCTGAATGAATTGGATGAGTTTCGCAGGCAGTCTTACAAGAATGCTAAGCTCTACAAAGAGAAAACAAAGTAATTGCATGACAAGAAAATATAGCCACAGGACTTTGAAGTGGGACAGCAAGTCTTGTTGTACAATTCTAGATTAACTTTGTTCCCTAGAAAGCTAAAATCTCGTTGATCTGGTCCTTTCCGTATTAACCAAGTTTTCCCATTTGGAGCAATTAAATTCGAAGAGGAGAAATCTGGGAGAACATTCAAGGTAAATGGGAAAAGGATCAAACACTACTTTAGAGGTGATGTGAAACGCCAACACACATTAATACAATTACAAGAAAGATAAAAGGGAAGTAGTCAAGCTGTCGACTCTAAAATAAGCACCAATGAGAGGAAACCCATACTTTTACAAATTTTCATTTATTTTAAAGTTGATAAGTTAGCTTGAATTTTGATTTTAATAGTATTTGTATTAAATTTTCCAGACCAAAGGGAGTACAAGACTTGAAATTGTAGTTCACAAAATTTGCCACAAAAATGTCGTAGCAAGGGTAGCTTTTCGTGAAGTAAGAGGTCCTTCTCTAGCAAGAAGATGAATGAAACTAGGCCACAGTGATTACTCTGGGCTAGAAAAAAGTGGGTTGATGAATCTGGGCTGGAAGAGAATGGGATGAATGATCCAGCGAGTGGGTTAAAAAGAAGAAGATAATGAAAGCCTAGCGTTTAAACCCATTTAAAAATAAAAAAGAAAGAGAGCGGGAAAACTAAATGATGCCCTAAGTCACAATACCTTATTCCTCCTCAGCCAAATTTTTGTGTGCTTATTCAAGTTCCATAGTCTGGGTGTTTGGGTAAAGGTGTTGAAGGTTTTTATGTGCTCTAAGGAAGAAGGGGGTCCAGTCTGTGAACAAGTGAAGCTCACCGTAAGCAAGACCTATTCTCTCTCTCTCTCTCACTTTGATAAACTCACCCTGAAAGGTTGGTCCTTTATCTTTTCAAATCCTTCTTCTGAAAACCATGAGGAAGGTAAAAATAGTAACTAAGAAGGCAAGAAAGCTAAAAAAATTCACCTCGAAGGAGAACAAGAAGAGACATGATGAGGAAACTAGTCAAAAGACATTTTGTGGGGATAAGGGATTCATGTTCACAAATGCAGAAGACTTGGGAATGTCAGAGTATGTTGCTGTAGTATTGAAGCAGATGAGCTAGAAGGAATTTACTAAACATCCTCAATCCGCTATGATTCCCTTGGTACGGGAGTTCTGCGCAAATTTTCCCAAGGATGCTATGGAATGAGTGGAAGTCAGAGGAATACAGGTATCATTTGATTCCAGTACTATCAATAATGCCTTCCATTTTAATGACAAAGAGGATGACTATGAGAAATATTTAGAATTTTTAAAAGAAAAAGACTAAGATGAAATGCTAAAACAAGTGTGTGTACTAGAGACAACTTGGGATAAGTCTTCCCAAGGAGCTTCCATGATGAGCAGAGCATATTTTTTCCTGGCAGCCAAGGTATGGTACCATTTCCTGAAGACCCATCTCTTGTCTTCCAATCATAGGCAAACTGTGAGCAGAGACAGGGTAGCCATGGTTGATGCCATCATATTGGGGAAGGCTATTAATATGGGGAAGATTATTGCTGAATAAATTAGGGTGTGTGCCAATCGAAAGAATGACAGCTGGCTTTTCCCTTATTTGATTTCATCTTTCTGCTTGGCTAGTAAAGTCCCAGTTTCGGTTAAGGAAAAGTGACTGGGGCTAAGAGGAATGATTAACTCAATGGCCATAGCTGGCATAATGCAAGAAAGAGGGGAACAAGAGCCACCATCACAAGTCCAAGATCCCCCATAGCCAAATAGCCAAGCATCTTCCTCTTTCAGCCACCATTAGTAAATTAAGTAGAGGCTAACGCTACTGGAGGAGCAACAAACAGCATTCATGCTAAAGCAATAGAAATTTTGGAACTGTTAATACCAACAGGATGCTTCCCTTTAGAAAACCTTGAAAGGGAATTCTAAACAATTCTTCTCTTTCCCTCACTTTTTCATGGATATTTTGAACACTCCACTCGAGTAAGATAGTGAGGAAACAAAGCCATACAATGATAAGGAACTGGAATCCCACGAAAGGAAGGAAAAAGAAAGCAGTCCACATGAGGCTGAAGAGGAAGAAGAATCCTCAGAAGATAATAAGCCAATTGCTAAAAGAAAGGTAGCCTAACAAAAAGGAAAAAGCAAACTATCAAGCCCAACCAAGTCAATCAAAAGGAGAAGTGGACTTCATATTCCCTCAAAATCTGGATGAGGTTGATGCCACAATTTTGCTATAGCAATTCTACGTGCATCTCAGGGAAGCTCTCTCTACTTTTGTTTTCCTTTCTGCTTCCTTGTTGTTCAATTTTAGTGTTGCATGCTGCTTTGTCTACATTGATTGTACATGCCCAGTAAGAACAATAATCATTTCTTTTCTTTTGAAATTTATGCAATCTGGTAGTAGTGAGGGCACTGCTAATCCTTAAGTCGCGAGGTTGAATGAGTGTTGTGAAGTACTCTGATGTTGGCTGTGTTGAGAAATTCTTCTGATAAATGCATTTTGGTTCTGCTAGTTCTATTTTCTCTGGTGTTCTGTGTTGTGAAATGATCCTATTAATGCATGATAGACTGGTCTAAAAATTAGGTGAGTATATATATATAAAAGAAAAAGGATAAAATATTTTATGTGTTTTCTTATTGCCTGTTGTTGGATTAAGGAAGCTCTATGAAGAAAAGCTGGAAATAGAACTGATTGAATGTAGAATTTTTGCATACTACCTTCTTACAATTTGGAACTTTCCTTTTATGAGCACTAGGCTATGGTTAGTCTTTATTGAGAAAAACTTGAAAAAATTTCATGAAAGGTGGACCTAAGATTTTAGAAATAAAAGGAGGCACAAGCTCAATTTGTAATGTAATCTATGTTAAGAAAGGCTTAAGTTTAGGGGGTGACCTAAAAAATGAAAAAAAGAGTTGTCACTCCAATGCCTCTACTATCACTTAGTAACCAGGGGTATGCATGAGCCCTATGTGTACTCTTGCATAAAACAATGACTTGGGTATGAGTATGAAATTCTTAAAAGGAGATAATGTTGAGTAATCAGGTTCCTTCATCACAAATATTGGCATTCGCATCAAAAGACACAAATGACTTGACTAAAAAAAAGGGATTAAAATAAGTTGGTTTACCCTCCTTAATGCCATGGATCTACTGTAATCTTTTTGCCTCTGATTAGTTGGTGTACTTGCATTAGTATAGAGAGACTTGATAAATTAGCATATGAAATCATGGACTGGGTTCTAGGACCTTGATTGGTTATTACTTGAGTGGTTCTTGAAGGACTAACCATAATGCACACATACATTTTGCAGGAAAGTTTCAGTTTAAAATTAAGTATGTGAAAAGCTGACATTCAGTTAGTTTCTCTTTAGAAACAACTCTCAAGGATGAGAACCAATGGCAGTGATTCCTGAAACTAAACTTGCTTAGGGGATGTTGTAACAACTTTTTATTATTATTATACAATATAGAGTTCACATACACGTCATTAATCAAAATGTACGTATAACATATCAAACACATAAATATCTACATCTTATTTATTCTGGTTGAACAATTCCAGAGATACAGGTGCGGGCGGTTGCACCTTCACCGGGATCTGAGCCAACTCGACCACAAACATTTTATTTGATTCTGGGATCTTCCCAACATAAAGTAACTCGATCCAACGTGCACTAAAAGCCAGAGCCATAAAAAAATCTGCATAACTAATTTTCTGTACATGACATGGAAATATAGTGAGAATTAAATTCCAGTAAGTTCAACAATAAATCATCATTGATATAGCTCATCACGTCATGTTCATCTGTATAAACTACAACAAATATCTTTGGTCACAAGAATGCACTATATCTATGCACATGCAAATCGTACAATAATGACATGTATGACAGAATTAACTATTTTCAAAATATCATATGATGACTATCAATTTACTCTCATATCAAGCTACCCCGGTCAAGGTGAGTATTTTTTACTATCCGATATGGGCTTTTCTCGATCCGTCCGATATGGCACACTTTCTCTTTCTTTTCTCATTAACATGATTATAACCGTTGGTAGGGCGTCCCCTACTAGTGCACCACACAGATTGCCATGTGACCGTGCTCATTTCTTTTCTTTTCACAATAATAGCCAAAAATAAGATTTCAATAACAAATATGTTCATCAAAATATAATTATTACCACAAATCATTGGTATTCATGTCATAAACAACCATTTCAAATATCATTTTATAAAATATTTCCATGTCAAAATTTCACACTTAAGATGGTAAGAAATTCATGCAATGGCAATGGCTATGGCATATACTAGTCATTTATTATTTTCATTTATTAGATTCTTCTTCTTTTTTAAATATTATTTTTCTTTCATTATTTTCTTGATGTAGGTTTTCATCCTATTTGACCTTCTCTTACTAACCAGAGCATAACTCCCCCATTGTAACTCGGATTTAGGTGATCTTGGTGTCAATTTAAAAATAAAAAAATTATCCAAAACTATTATGTTGAACAATTTAGTGAAAGATTAAAGAATCATGGTGATATTACTCCCTCAATATACAGGTGATTTCTTCTTGGGTAGATTCTGACCTCTACTTACTAATATATCCATATCTCCCTCATAAGAATTCAAAATTGAGTGATTCCAATGGGTAAAAATCCGTGACATATATAGCTATAATTTTTATGTTAACTATTTATTTTAATTCCCTACAGAATATTCCCATAAATTAAAAAACATAAGCTATCCTTACATATTCTTCCCTGATTAACCATTTTCTTATCATTGCTTACTAATCGGACCATATCTACCTCATATGGACTCCAAATTGCGTGATTCCAGTAGCCAAAAATCCGTGACAGAAGCTTAAAATTTTGCCACCCATAGCCATACCTATGCAGAACTATCTACACCAGCCTAAGTATTCAAACATACATAATATGTAACATGATATAGCAACATCCATGACCAATCATCAAAGTTCTAAGATCAAAATCTCATATAAATATTACAAGTTTCAAAACTTTTGTTCAAAAAAAAATATTGTTAAACTTACCTTGAGCACTTAGTCCTCTAGACTTCTCCTTCCTCTTTCTTCCTTTCTTCCTCTCCTTTCCTCACTCTACCTTGCTTCTATTTTTCCTCTCCCTCAGTTGGACGAAATTGTAATGTTATAAGGGTGGGTTTTGCTTATATAGACTATCAAATAATTCAACTTTCATAATCATGGGTCTACCTTATCACAATTATGATGCACTTGGTTGAATTTTCGGAAAACAAACAACTCATGTTCTTGTCTTCCTCTTCCTTAGTCAAGATATTCATAGGAAAAGGAGATTTGTATTTTGAAAATTATGATAATATGTTCTTAAGATAAGGGACAAGGTCCCTTTGATTTAGTGATTCATTTCCTTTTTCTTTTGTCTTAATCAAGTATGATAGGTTTGCCTTTTTAGGTGGCAAATTTCCAACCCTTGAATCTTCCTTGCTTAGCTAAAAATATTTGTGTAGGATAAGGTTGTTTTATCATAATGCTATGTATTATTACCCACTTGCTAAAATTATGAGTGTCGGATATAGATGTTTGGTCCTAATGCCATGTATTATCATACATCTTGCTAAAATTATGAATAAAGGATATCACACCACTTGCTAAATTTTTGTCTTAATGCCATCTCACCTAATCTTGATTACACCATTATTTCATCACTTTATTTTATTTTTATTTTTATTTTTCCTCTTGGGTTTGGGCTCATTCTTGCCCATTTTCTTTACTTTGGTTTAAATTCTACCTTTCATAATGGGCTTGGTCACATTTTCATGATTTTTGGGCTATCGATCCAATTTCTATATCTTAGTCCAAGTCTATGTTTTATTTCCCCCTTGGGCTATCCTATTGGCTTGCTAAAAATTCATGTAAAGTATAAAAACTCTATATGAAGTGTCCATAGGTGAAAGCCCAATTTATGGGTGGAGATATTAAACTTAGTAACGTTAGCTCTTAAAATAAGAAAAATTACCCTAATCCAATCTTCTTGAAATTTTAAGACCTTTACTTACTTCACAAAAATTTATCTTCCTTACCCAAGAATTTCACCTTTCTTAAGCATGTTTATTTCTAATATTTCCTCTTAGGTTTTCTCTCTTTACCTATTCCATTAATGTTAGAACATTTCTATGCATACACGAAAGGTGAAGAATTTCTAAGGATTATATTTCCTTATATTTCTAAAAATTGTCTATTAAATTTTATTTCCTTAATTAAATATTTCTGTATCTTTATTAATAAAAAATAAAATTAAGGATGTTACATGTCCAACTTGGAGCCCTTACCTTATGAGTAGATAATTCTTTATATGACTTACCCCATGCTCTTCTTGAACTTTAAATGTATAATTTGTTCTGTTTACAAATTATTTATGCTATCATAAGTTTCTGAAATGTGTTAAAATATCTGCTTTGCTTACGAACTGGCACATAGTTAAAGAAGAGTATGATTTTGCAAATAGATTTTGAAACACATTGAATATGTGGTTCTAAATGTATTTATCATTATTTGGTAAAGTGAATATTATATGCATGAGACATTCATCTGTAAAGCTATAAAGTTGCTGATTATGATTGTATGACAATCGTAAAGGTTATGTCGAGTTGCTTGATAATTATACATTGCATTTGATGGATATGCATTTATATATATATATATATATATATGAATGGATGAATATCAACGGGTTGTATAGCTTGAGATGGTACCGAGTAAGGGACGCCTTATTAACCTAATTAAGCCAAGGGAAGGCCGCTCCAACCGGGTGATGTAACATCCCTAATTTCGTTTCTTTTATTGATAATTTAATTAAGGAAATAAAGTTTATTAGACAATATTTTAAATATCTAAGGAAATATAATCCTTAGAAATTCTTCACCTTATGTATATGCATAGAACAAGTTTCTACCATTAAGAGAACAAATAAAGAGGGAAAACCTAATAGGAAAAACATAAATTAGAAATAACATACTAAAGAGATGCAAAATTCTTGGATAAGGAAGATAAATTTTTAGAAACAAGTAAAGGTCTTAAAAATTTCAAGAACATTGGATTAGGGTAATTTTTCCTAATTCAAGAACTAGAGTTACTAAGTTTAAAACATTTACCCATACATTGGGCTTTTACCTATGGACACATCATGTAGAGTTTTTCCACTTCATATAAGTTTCTAGCAAGCCCATTGGATAACCTAAGCAAGAAATAAAACATAGACTTGGACTAGGATATAGTAATTGGACCAATAGCCCAAACATTATGAAAATGTGACCAAGCCCTCCAAGAAAGGTAGAATTTTATCCAAAGCTAAGAAAATGGGTAGGAATAAGCCCAAATCCAAGAGGAAAAATAAAATAAAATAAATTAGGTGATGATATAATAATGTAATAATAATAATGATTAGGTTACATGGCATTAAGACAAAAATTTAGCAAGTGGTGTGATTCTATATTCATTCTTTTGGCAAGTGGCATAATAATACAAGGCTTTAGGACAAAAACATCTATATCCTACACTCATAATTTTAGCAAGTGGTATGATAATACATGGTATTAGGACAAAACATTCCTATCCCACACAAATAATATCAACCAAATAATGGAGATTCAAGGGCTAGAAATTTTCCACCTAAAAAGGCAAACCTATCATACTTGTTTAAGACAAAAGAAAATGGAAATGAATCCCTAAATCAAAGGGACCTTGTCCCTTATCTTAAGAACATATCATCATAATTTTCAAAATACAAATCTCCTTTTCCTATGCATATCTTGACTAAGGAAGAGGAAGACAAGAACATAAGTTGTTTGTTTTCCAAAAATTCAACAAAGTGTATCCTAATTGTGATAAGGTAGACCCATGATCATGAAAGGTGAATTATTTGGTGGTCTATATAAGAAAACCCACCCTTACAACATTATAATTTCATCCAAGTGAGGGAGAGGAAAAAATAGAAGCAAGGTAGAGTGAGGAAAGTAGAGGAAGAAAGGAAGAAAGAGGAAGGAGAAGTCTACAGGACTAAGTGCTCCAAGTAAGTTTAACAATATTTCCTTTTGAAGAAAACCTTTGAAACTCAATATTTATATGAGATTTTGATCTTAGAACTTTGATGATTGGTCATGGATGTTGCTATATCATGTTACATATTGATCTTGCATGTGATGTATGTTTGAATACTTAGGCTGGTATAGAAAGTTCTGCATGGGCATGCCTATGGGTGACAGAATTTTTAGCTTTGGTGTTTTAATTTCTGGGAACAATCTATAAGGAATTAAAATAACTGGTTAACATATGAATTATAGATATATGTGTCACAGATTTTCAGCCACTAGAATCATTCAATTTAGAGTTCATATGAGGTAGATATGTTCTGATTAGTAAACAAAGGTCAGAAAATGGTTAATCAGGGAAGAATATGTTAGGATAGCTTCGGTGTTTTAATTTCTGGGAAAATTCTATAAGGAATTAAAATAAATGGTTAACATATGAATTATATATTTATGTGTCACGGATGTTTAGCCATTGGAATCACTTAATGTGGAATTCTTATGTGGGAGATATAGTCAGATTAGTAAGTAAAGGTTAGAACCTACCCAAGAAGAAATAATATTGAATTTAAGGGAGTAATAACACCATAATTTATTACTAATTTTCTGGTATTATTAACATAATAGTTTTAGATAATTGTCTTATCTTTCCATAGACACCAAGATCACCTCAATCGGAGTTAAAATGAGGGAGTTATGCTCTGATTAGTGAGCAAAGGTCATAGAGCACAGCCAGGCCGTGTTCTGGGTGCTTCAAGCACGGGCTAGCCGTGTTCAGGGCTGTTTGTGAGTACATTTAAAGTATTTTTAAAGCATGGCCGTGTCCTAAAACATGGTTAGACTGTGTTGGAAGCTTGTGAAGCCTATTTTCAATATTTTTCTACCCTAGATGAACCTCTTTAACTATAGGGTAATAGTAGAAATCAAATTGGAGGAAAATGCTTTATAAATTTGTAAGAACATGTGTTGGAAATGATATAAATAAAAAGAAAATTAGTAAAGCCCAAGCATAAAGAGAAGGTTACATATGAAGAAAACCTGCATCCAGAAAATAAAGAAATAAAATTAATATTTAAAAAAGAAGACGAATCTTATAAATGAAAATAATAAATTACTAGTATATGCCATAGCCATTGCCATTGTATGAATTTCTTACCATCTTAAGTGTGAAATTCTGACATGGAAATATTTTATAAAGTGATATTTGAATTGATATGTTCATGGCATGATTACCAATGATTTATGGTAATAGTTATATTTTGATGAACATACTTGTTATTGAAAGCATATTTTTGGCTATCATTGTGAAAAGAAAAGAAATGAGCACGGTCACATGGAAATCCGTGTGGTGCACCAGTAGGGGACGCCCTACCAACGGTTATGATCATATTAATGAGAAAAGAAAGAGAAAGTGGGCCATGTCAGACGGAGAGAGAAAAGCCCGTACCGGAGAGTAGAGAATACTCACCCTGACCGGGGTAGCTTGAAATGAGAATAAGTTGATGGCCATCATATGATATTCTGAAAATAGTTAATCCTGTCATACATATCATTACTGTATGATTCTTATGTGCATAGATGTAATGCATTCATGTGACCAAAGATATTTTCTGTAGTTTATACAGCTGAACATGACGTGATGAGCTATATTGATGATGATTTATTGTTGAACTTAATGGGATTTAATTCTCACTATATTTCCATATCATGTTTAAAAAATTAGTTATGCAGATTTTCTATAGCTCTGGCTTTTAGTGCACGTTGGATCGAGTTATTCTATGATGGGCGGATCCTAAATAAAATGTTTGTGGGAGAGTTGGCACAGATCCCGGTGAAGATGCAACCACCCGCACCTGTATCTCCGAAATTGGTCAACCAAAATAAACAAGATGTAAATATCTCTGTGTTTGATATGTTGCATGTACGTTTTGATTAATGACGTGTATGTGAATTCAATATTGTATAATAATAAAGAAAAAAAGAGGTTGTTACAGGTGACAATGGTAATCTAATGGGGCAGGAAAGTGATGTACTCAAATTTACCGCTCACTTATTTTGACTATAATCGATCGGTCACTATGCATATAGGAAATGAGTGAATTGATTATATTGAGAGTTTTGACATGCTTGAGCGTTATGTAAAAAGAGTAAATTTTTAATGCATATATAGTATGTTAATTATGCATCAACAAAAATTATGATTTTATCTCAAAAGCTTTATATTTTTCTATAGCTTATACAGTTGAACATAACACCATCACTTGCTGTGTGCTTGGGATTATTTACCATAACATGCATAGCACTATTCTTGACATTCTAGACTCAGTTTTTAGGCTTAGAAAACACTCTTAGATTAGGTTTTTACTAGAATCATTGTTGAATTCATATTCTAGAGTAGGATTTACAGCAATTGAAGCATTGTATTTCATATTTACATTCTGCAAACCAGGTTATATCTTTATATTCTGCACTTACTTCTTCTTTTACTCCTTTCTTTTGGTTTGTATTGAACTTTAATGGTTTATTTAATGAATATTCTTTTAATTTCTGTTTCTATTATGCTTGAGTATATTTGATCTAGGGTTTTGGTAAACCCACTTATGATGTAATGATACACTGTGCTAATTGATTATTGGAACCCTAATTGTATTGTCCATGGTTAATTAGGATTAACTATTATGCATTGATCATAGGAGTTGATGAATGTTTGGACAACATTTTATCACGTCTTAGGATATTAATTAATGAACTGAAAGGTAAAAATTAATACCGAAACCTAATAGTTAATTAGGGATATCTTAATCACGAAAGTGGTTTAAGGTTCTCTAGGAATGAATCAATTAGTGAGCATGAGAAAACTGATTAATTGTATTCCATGGTTGGCATAGAACTTAATGGACCTAGGTTGAACTAAGAACCATGAAAGTAGGCAATTGGATTAACCTAGGTACGATTAGTAATGCTTGAAAGAGGTTGCTAGTTAATTAAGGCTAAACCATCCCCAATTACCTAGATAATTGTAATTAGAGGTATATGTTGAATGTTGAATATCATAAGTGTGGTGAACCCTAATCCAAGGTTTTTATTAATTGAATTACTTATTTACTTAATTGTGACAAACTCTCTATTATATTAGATCGATTTAGATAGCATATTTCATATAATTCTAGGATTTGATAATTGTTCTCTGTGGGATACAACTCATACTCGCTGGACTAGTTATAGCTATGCCATGCACTTACAATTATTTATAAAATAGACACAATAAGTTTTTGGCGCTATTGCCGGAGAACAATCGTCAATATTAGATATATAGCAAAATAGCTAGACTAGATCACTTTCTTTTAATTTTTTTGCATAATTTTATCTTGTTGATTTTTTGCCTCTTTTCTTCCTTAATAGGTGTGTTTCTCTTTTATGCAAAGAGAACAAGAGTTCATCGCTGAATTTGATCCTGAGATTGAACGCACACTATAAAGGAGAAGAAGAAGACAACAGTAAGAACATTCTGCACCTACAATGGCGGAGAGAGATAACCATTCTCTCAAGGATTTCACCACCCCAGAGGCTCATGGCCTGAATCCCAATATTGTCAGACCAGTTGTTGAGGCCAAAAACTTTAAGCTGAAGCCTTCTCTTTTGCAGATGGTTCAGCAGAATCAGATTTGAGGGTCGCTTACTGAGGACCCCCAATCTCCATCTTTTAGTGTTTCTGGAGTACCGTGACACATTGAAGATGAATGGAGTATCTTCTGATGCCATCATACTAAGACTGTTCCTTTTCTCTCTATAAGACAAGGGCCATGCATGGTTGCATTCCCTTCCATCAGGGTCAATAACTATATAGCAGTAGCTTTCTCAAGCTTTCTTCGCCAAATACTTCCCACCAAGTAAGATAACTCATCTTAGGAATCAAATCACTAACTTTTCTCAGAAAGATGGTGAGTCTTTATATGAAGTTTGGGAGAGAATTAAAGAGCTCCTCATAATATGCCTACACCATGGGTTGGAGAAGTGGGTTATAGTCCATACATTTTACAATATACTAATCTACAGCACTAGAATGTCTGTGGATGCTGCAGCAAGAGAGGCCATTGTGAACAAAATAGTGGATGACGCCTATGAGCTAGTTGAAGATATGGCTTAAAATTATTACTCATGGTCTAGTGAGAGGCAGCCAAGAAAACCATCAAGTATGTATGAAGTTGATGCATTTAATCATCTAACTTCTAAAGTTGATGCCTTGTTTTAGAAATTAGATAAGTTAAGCATCAATGCTGTTGGTTCCCCTTCTCCATCTTCTGCATGTGAGATTTGTGGAGGTGTTGTTCATATGGCCGATGAATGCCAGCTTAGAAACTCTACAACTCAGGATTATGAGCAGGTAAGTTTTGTGAATGATCAGAGAAACAATCCTTACAGCAAAACCTACAATCCAGGCTGGAGGAATCACCCTAATCTCTCATATAAGGCTAATGTGAATCAGCATCAAAATAATTTTAGGCAACCTCTAGGGTTTTAGAATAGAGGCCATTCAATCCTCCTCCACAACCAAAGTCAAATTTAGAGGCTCTAATGGAGAATTTCATCAGCACACAAAGTAAGCAAAATGATGAATTCAGAACCCAGCACCACTCAATCAATGAAGCTATAAAGGACCTAGCCTCTAAGGTTGACTCGCTTGCTACCCATAGTAAGATGTTGGAAACCCAGATAGCACAGCAAGCAAGTTTATCTAACAGGAACTTTGGCAGACTTTCAGGTCAGACTAAGAACCTTAGGGAGCACTGTAATGCCATTATCCTGAGAAGTAGCAAACAATTAGCTAAATCAGAGAGAAGAAGAGAAGTAACAGAAGATGAACCTCAGGTTGCATCTGAGAAGAGAAGAGAAGAGGAACCAGAAGAAGAGGAAAAAAAGGAAGAATAGCCCAAATATGTGGCTCCTGCACCTTACATGCCACCAATCCCTTTTCCTCAAAGATTGGTTAAGGCTAAGTTAGAGAAGCAGTTTGGGAGGTTTCTGGATGTTTTGAAGAAGCTGAATATCAATATCCCATTCCTAGAAGCGATCTCCCAAATGCATTTTTATGCAAAGTTTTTGAAGGAAATCCTCTTAAACAAGAGGAAAATTGAAGAGCATGCTGTTGTGGCATTAATAGAGGGACCAAGTGCATTAATCCAAAATAAGCTGCCATAAAAGCTTAAGGATCTCGGAAGCTTCTCAATTCTTTGCTCTATTGGTGATACGAAAATTGATAGAGCACTATGTGACCTTGGAGCAAGTGTAAGTCTCATGTCACTTTCAGTTTACAAGAAGCTTCAAATAGGTGACTTGAAACCTACCACTCTTTCTCTTCATTTGGCTCACCGATCCATTAAGCATCCGGTAGGAATTTTAGAGGATATTCCTTTAAACGTAGGTAAATTTCTCATACCTATTGATTTTGTTATTTTAGAGATTGAGGAAGATGACAAAATCCCCATCATTCTTGAAAGGCCTTTCCTAGCTATGGCTGGTGCCAATATAAATGTGAGAGATGGAAAGCTTTTTTTGAATGTAGGGGATGAAAAAGTAGAATTTAATTTGAATGATACTATAAACCCTCCTTCTCTAAATGAATCTTGTTGTATGATTGGTTTACCTAAACCAAATATGGATGATTATGTAATGAATATTTCTTCTACTAACCCACTTGATAAATGCTCTGTGGAAAGTCCTTCCTCTTGTGCTAAACAGGTGGAGTTGCTACAAATTCAAGGATCAAAAAGCAAGTAATTGAGGAGGAAATTAAAACTCCAAAGTTAGAACCTAAGCCACCTCCTCTCAACTTGAATGGAGTAAAAAAAGAAAGGATTGAGCCAAAAGGAACTTTGAAGGCCATTGGACAAAGCCTCAAGCATCATACTAAGAGGCAATGGATAGCAAAGAGAGTTATTCAAACTCTTTTCAAGCCTCCTTGAGTAACAAGAGCTTATGGGAGGTAACCCAAATTTTAATTTTTGAGTTTCTTTTTATTTAGTTTCATTACTTTTGGTTTTGTTTTTATCTTTAATTTTAGTTGATTTCTTAGGTTATAGGTTTGATGAGTGTTTCCATATGTTTTATTGGTAAATTCCCATGTGTCCAAGGTTATATAAAAGGATGAAAATCAAAGAGAATAAAAAACTGCAGCAAATTTCGAAGAAAAGTAAGTTCCAGCGCCAAGCACGGGCAAGCCGTGTCACTAGACACGGCCGTGCTTCATGTCGTGACCCAGCACTCCTTTCCTGTGCCAACAAACACGGGCAAAATCTTGAGAAATTTGGGTTCCAGCGCAAAGCACGGCCTGGCCGTATCTCCCACCACGGCCGTGCTTCGTATTTTTGGCAAGCACTTCCTTCCCGTGTTTCTGAACATGGGGCCTTTTTCAGGGAATTTAAAGATCCAACCCGAAGCACGGGTGTGCCGTGCTTCGAGCCCAGCAAGGTAAAAATCCTAAATTTTTCCCCCTCATTTCATCTCGTGTTCAGCCTCTTCTTTCCCGTGTTTTGGTTTCTTCTCCCCGTGTTCATTCTGTTCCTTCTTCCCACTAAATTTTCCCTCCAATTTCTCTACAAATTCCCAATTCCATCTCCATCCTCGTCCTATTTGCCATTTACCCGTGCCCTAAACAATCTCCCCTCACTTAGCTATTCTCGTGACCCAAATCCCAGCCACACCCGATACCAGTCCATACCTCACCTTGCCTTCTTCTTCCACTCTCGGTCTTCATCCCTTCCCTCCCTTCTGCAACCCGAGGCCCCCCTTTTCTCTCTGCCAATCCCTTGTACCTCTTCGGCCTAGCTCCCTCTCTACACCCACTCTTTTCCCCTCATCATGTTGAACCTATTCCCCATTAAACCTCACACGAACACACCCATACCCAATCTCCCTCACCCAGCCCACCATTCCCCCATCCCTCTCTCCAACTTCCCCTCTTAAACCAAATTCCTGTGACCAAGCCCCACCTTATTATTCTTCTGCTCCCTGCTCATCCTCATTACTGATTGCTGGTTGCTCATTGCTGGATTCTCCATCATGCTTCCATCCAGGTAACTCTAAACTCTTAACTAGTGGTTTATTATCTAGATTGGAATTCCCTGCTTGTTGGACTTGATTAGACTTGCTGGATTGGATAATCTGCATTAGGTTGGTGGGACTAGCTTTGAGAATTTCTGCAAACTTTGAATTGCATAAGTATTGAATTTTTTGGTTGTTTGGATTGGTCTGGTTTGTATATTTCAAATTTATGCACTTAAATTTCAATTTTATAAATCAGAATCCCTTCCCATTGTTAGACTTGCTGGATGGTTTATATACATGGGGTAAAAAAATTTTATTTTGGATTGCCTAGTTTGTTGTAAAGTTTCCTTCTGAGATTAATGCAATACTCCCAAAGCTTTGGCTCTGAATTTATTGAATATGTTTCACTGAATGGATGTATTTAGGAATACATGCTTTGCATGCTGAAAACTTTCTTGCATACTAATGAATTTTGATTATTGACTTAGTGCATTACTTAGTTTGGATATTGTTACCTTTTGCATTGGTCCTTGTTTGTTTTTCCTATTGCACTAGGTTTTGGCAAAAATGCTGCCAAATTTGGAATGCCTACATGTGGATTTGCTGGTAGCTCTAACTTGTTGGTTGCTGCTATCTGTTCATCTGCATTTATTTTGGCTTGAATTTTGTTATTGCCTCTACACATGGATTTACATGGTGCATTGCTCTTTGCCATTTTAAGTTAATCACAATCTATCTAATTTCAAACTGAAAAAGCTCTTCTCTGATTTTGGACTTCAATTGACTTTAGGAATTTAGCTTAGTTGGCATTTTTCAATATTCATTATTCTTTAAAGATTTTACATTGCTCTGAATCTTGCCTTGAATATTGACTAGATTTAGCTATATTAGAACTTATATACGGTGTTGTTAAATTGCTCATCTGCCATTATCTGATTTGCATGAGTAAGAATTTCTGGAATTAATCACAATCTGTCTGATTTCAAACTGAAAAAGCTCTTCTCTGATTTTGGACTTCAATTGACTTTAGGAATTTAGTTGAACTGTCATTTTTCAATATTCATTATTCTTTAAAGATTTTACATTGCTCTGAATCTTGCCCTAAATATTGACTAGATTTAGCTATATTAAAACTTATATACTATGCTGTTAAATTGCTCATCTGCCATTATCTGGTTTGCATGCAATAGAATTTCTTGAATGCTGATATTGACTCTTGCAAGTGAATTAGCTTATTTCACTAGTTTTTCTGGAAAATCTATGCACCATTGGAAATTATATATTGCCTATTTTATGCCTGGACATTGCATTGAACTTTAACTAAATTTAACCTAGCTTTGCACTACATGAGCAACTTGCTTTGAATTGAATTCTAGTTTAACCATATTGTTTTGATTTGATTCCAATTGCACAAGAGCATTGTTTAAAACATATTGAATATTAGATAGAATTCTGCTAGCTTACATTATTTTGGATTTGAAATTGACAATTGATCTATCCTCTTATTTCTTTCACATTGCCATCCTATGTTTGGATTTGGCAATTCAATAGCATAATTATCTGGCTGCATTAGTGTGATAATTGGGTTTTGATCTTGCTTATCACACTCCCCTTTTGAACTTAATTGAACCTCCACCGCCTCTTGAAGACCAGTAAGTAAGTAAGTCACTTATCCCTTTGCTTGTTCTTTCATTATTATTGACATTGAGGACAATGTCAAGTTTAAGCATGGGGGAGTAGACTTTAGGCTTGTGGTTTTCACTTATTGAATTTTTTAGTCATTATTGGCTTAATCTCTCTTGTTTCAATGCAAAAGTACATAGTATGATGTTTCAAAGATAGATGATGTAATATAGGTTAATTTTAGCTCATGAACATATGATGCACAATAGGATATGAAATAGGTAGTTTAAATTTTAGTCTCTCTCTTCTAAGATTAAACCTCTACTTTTTTTTTGAAAAATATCTCTCCTATTATGTTGTGAATTGTATGCCTTTATTGATTTTTAACACTATGAGAATACGAAGGCTGGGAGAGGCGAAAAATGAGGGAATATGGATCCCAAAATTTTTTCACTCTGAGTACCCCTTCAAGGCACCAAAAAGACCCTAGTATGAGTACCTAGCTGCCTTTACCTTAGTGAGATGGAGCATAAAATGCATTCACTGCATATTTCTATATAAAAAAAAATGATTAATAGACAAGAGAAAAAGAGAAAAGATAAAAAAATAATGAGAAATAAATGAAATTGAGTGAGAAAAAGTGTGAGAAAAATAGAATTAAGGGTAAGGCAACATAGGGAGATCTAAAGGATGAGGTGACCTACTTGAGTGTCTAAAAAATCAATTTAATGTATACATTCAATGGTAACAATAGAAGCAAATATATAATAGGAGAAGTTTTGTTTAGTTTTAGAAGAACAAAGACTATCTGGTAAATGTCTATTCATATATCTATTGTGTGCACATTGATTGAGTGAAGAATCTCCTGTATTGCATTTATCTATTATTTGAAATTTGTATGCATCATCCCCCTTCCTACTGATATGACATGTTATTTGCTTGAGGACAAGCAAATATTTAAGCATGGGGGAGTTGATAAAGGAAAAATTTAAGTGTTTAATGATTATATTTTATCCCCTAATTTAAAGTAAACTTGTGATTATTCCCCTGTTTTTGGTTATGCTTTGCTCTGGATATTGCTTTGGTTTGTTTTATACTTGTAGGTGAGCAAAAAAAGCCAAGAAGCAAAGGGAAAACACTAATGAGAGGAGTTATATGGACTTGGAACATGCTGAGGAGGAAGCAAGGAGGCAACCCTAGAGAAATTAGTAAGAAAAGAGACTTGTAGCCCCCAACATAGCCAGGCTGTGCTTGGTGTGCATGAAGCACGGCTAGGCTGTGCTCTGTGCAAAAAGTGGAGAATTACCCAAATTTTTAACCCGAAGCACAGACATGCGTCGTGTCTATACACCACGTGATTTTTATGGTTTTAAGCAGCCAAGTTGTTATAAATACATGGGGAAACACAGCCAAGAGGATCAAGACACTTACAGACATTCTAGACTCAGTTTTTAGGCTTAGAAAATACTCTTATATTAGGTTTTTACTAGAATCATTGTTGAATTCATGTTCTAGAGTAGGATTTACAGCAATTGAAGCATTGTATTTCATATTTACATTCTGCAAACCAGGTTATATCTTTCTATTCTGCACTTACTTCTTCTTTTACTCCTTTCTTTTGGTTTGTATTGAACTTTAATGGTTTATTTAATTAATATTCTTTTGATTTCTGTTTCTATTATGCTTGAGTATATTTGATCTAGGGTTTTGGTAAACCCACTTATGATGTAATGATACACTGTGCTAATTGATTATTGGAACCCTAATTATATTATCCATGGTTAATTAGGATTAACTATTATGCATTGATCATATGAGTTGATGAATGTTAGGACAACATTTTATCACGTCTTAGGATATTAATTGATGAACTAAAAGGTGAAAATTAATACCAAAACCTAATAGTTAATTAGGGATATCTTAATTACGAAAGTAGTTTAAGGTTCTCTAGGAATGAATCAATTAGTGGGTACAAGAAAACCGATTAATTGTATTCCATAATTGACATAGAACTTAATGGACCTAGGTTGAACTAAGAACCATGAAAGTAGGCAATTGGATTAACCTAGGTACGATTAGTAACGCTTGAAAGAGGTTGCTAGTTAATTAAGGCTAAACCATCCCCAATTACCTAGATAATTGTAATTAGAAGTACATGTTGAATGTTGAATATCATAAGTGTAGTGAACCCTAACCCTATGTTTTTATTAATTGAATTACTTATATACTTAATTATGACAAACTCTCTATCGCATTATGTAACAACCTTTTTTTTTTACTTTATTATTATACAATATTGAGTTCACATACACGTCATTAATCAAAACATACATGCAACATATCAAACACAGAGATATTTACATCTTGTTTATTTTGGTTGACCAATTCCGAAGATACAGGTGCGGGTGGTTGCACCTTCACTGGGATCTGAGCCAACTCGACCACAAACATCTTATTTGATTCTGAGATCTGCCCAACATAAAGTAACTCGATCCAATGTGCACTAAAAGCCAGAGCTATAGAAAATCTGCATAACTAATTTCCTGAACATGATATGGAAATATAATGAGAATTAAATCCCAGTAAGTTCAACAATAAATCATCATCAATAAAACTCATCACGTCATGTTCAGCTGTATAAATTACAGAAAATATCTTTGGTCACATGAATGCATTACATTTATGCACATAAGAATCATACAGTAATGATATGTATGACAGGATTAACTATTTTCAGAATATCATATGATGGCCATCAACTTATTCTCATTTCAAGCTACCCCGGTCAGGGTGAGTATCCTCTACTCTCCGGTACGGGATTTTCTCGCTCTGTCCGACATGGCCCACTTTCTCTTTCTTTTCTCATTAACATGATCATAACCGTTGGTAGGGCGTCCCCTACTGGTGCACCACACGGATTGTCATGTGACCATGCTCATTTCTTTTCTTTTCACAATGATAGCCAAAAATATGCTTTCAATGACAAGTATGTTCATCAAAATATAACTATTACCATAAATCATTGGTAATCATGCCATGAACATAACCATTTCAAATATCACTTTATAAAATATTTCCATGTCATAATTTCACACTTAAGATGGTAAGAAGTTCATACAATGGCAATGGCTATGGCATATACTAGTCATTTATAAGATTCGTCTTCTTTTTTAAATATTAATTTTATTTCTTTATTTTCTTGATGCAGGTTTTCATCATATCTAACCTTCTCTTTATACTTGGCCTTTACTAATTTTTCTTCTTATTTATATCATTTCCAACACATGTTCTTACAAATTTATAGAGCATTGTTCTCCAATTTGATTTCTACTATTACCCTATAGTTAAATGGGTTCATCTAGGGTAGAAAAATGTTGAAAATAGGTTTAACCAGCTTCCAACATGGTCTGGCCATGTTCCAGGACACGGCCATGCTTAAAAAATACTTCAAATGTACTTAAAAACAGCCTCAAACACAGCTAGCCCGTGCTTGAAGCACCCAGAACACGGCCTGGCCGTGCTCTGTGACCTTTGCTCACTAATAAGAGCATAAATCTCTCATTTTAACTCTGATTGAGGTGATTTTGGTTTCTATGGCAAGCTAAGACAATTATATAAAACTATTATGTTAATCATATCAGCAAAATAGTAATAAAAATTAGTGATATTACTCCCTCAAAGTACAGGTAATTTCTTCTCAGGTAGGTTCTGCCTCTACCTACTAATCTATACATATCTCCCTCATAAGACTTCCAAATTAAGTGATTCTAGTGGCAATAAATCTGTGACACATATATCTATACTTCATATGTTAACCATTTATTTTAATTCCTTATAGAAGTTTCCCAAAAATTAAAATACTGAAACTATCCTAACATATTCTTACCAGATTAACCATTTTCTGACCTTTGTTTACTAATCGGACCATATCTACCTCATATGAACTCTAAATTGAATGATTCCAGTGGTTAAAAATCCATGACACATATATCTATAATTCATATGTTAACCATTTATTTTAATTCCTTATATATTGTTCCCAGAAATTAAAACACCGAAACTAAAAATTCTGCCACCCATAGCCATAACCATGCAGAACTATCTACACCAACCTAAGTATTCAAACATACATCACATGCAAGATCAATATGTAACATGATATAGCAACATCCATGACCAATCATCGAAGTTCTAAGATCAAAATCTCATATAAATATTGTAAGTTTCAAAAGTTTTCTTCAAAAAGAAATATTGTTAAATTTACCTGGAGCACTTAGTCCCTTAGACTTCTCCTTCCTCTTTCTTCCTTTCTTCCTCTCCTTTCCTCACTCTACCTTGCTTCTATTTTCCCTCTCCCTCACTTGGATGAAATTCTAATGTTGTAAGGGTGGGTTTTCTTATATAGACCACCAAATAATTCACCTTTCATGATCATGGGTCTACCTTATCACAATTAGGATACACTTTGTTGAATTTTTGGAAAACAAACAACTTATGTTCTTGTCTTCCTCTTCCTTAGTCAAGATATACATAGGAAAAAGAGATTTGTATTTTGAAAATTATGATGATATGTTCTTAAGATAAGGGACAAGGTCCCTTTGATTTAGGGATTCATTTCCATTTTCTTTTATCTTAAACAAGTATGATAGGTTTGCCTTTTTAGGTGACAAATATCTAGCCCTTGAATCTCCATTATTTGGTTGATATTATTTGTGTGGGATAGGAATGTTTTGTCCTAATACCATGTATTATCATACCACTTGCTAAAATTATGAGTGTAGGATATAGATGTTTTTGTCCTAAAGCCTTGTATTATTATGCCACTTGCCAAAATGATGAATGTAGAATCACACCACTTGCTAAATTTTTGTCTTAATGCCATGCAACCTAATCTTTATTATTATTACATTATTATATCATCACCTAATTTATTTTATTTTATTTTTCCTCTTGGATTTGGGCTTATTCCTACCCATTATGGGCTTTTTCCTACCCATTTTCTTTGCTTTGGATAAAATTCTACCTTTCTTGGAGGGCTTGGTCACATTTCATAATTTTTGGGCTATTGGTCCAATTACTATATCCTAGTCCAAGTCTATGTTTTATTTCTTGCTTAGGTTATCCAATGGGCTTACTAGAAACTTATGTGAAGTGGAAAAACTCTATATGAAGTGTCCATAGGTAAAAGCCCAATTTATGGGTGGAGATACTAAACTTAGTAATTTTTGCTCTTAAATTAAGAAAAATTACCCTAATCCGATCTTCTTGAAATTTTAAGACATTTACTTACTTCACAAAAATTTATCTTTCTTTACCTAAGAATTTCACCTTTCTTTAGCATGTTTATTTCTAATATTTCCTCTTAGGTTTTCTTTCTTTACCTATTCCATTAATATTAGACAATTTCTATGCATATATGTAAGGTGAATAATTTCTAAGGAAAATATCTAAAAATTACGGGATGTTACACATTACATAGATTTAGATAGGAGTTAACATAAGAGGTCATAGGAGGTATTATTTGCTCACTAAGCTATCAAACTCAATACACGATATTTTGACATTTTTCAGATAAGAATACAGAGTTTGGTCCTTCCCATTCAAATTAGTTGACCAGCTAGACGACATAATCTCTAAGTGAGCCTACTTTATTTCTAGAGCTCATAGATTTTTGGTTATATTGTACTTGTACCCTAGAGTATGCTCTGAACGCTACAAATAGGATCCCTACTTCTGTTATTACTTTGGTATTTATAACTTGGTATGTATAATGTGTATACATGAGAGAATCTATATGTATCTATTTCCATGACAAAGAATAGTGCTATGCATGTTATGGTAAATATCTAATTATGGAAAAAAATTTTTTTTTTACGTGCCCTTAAATTAGGGGCGTTACAAGTTGGTATCAGAACATTAAATTTTCCTGTGGTTATCAAAGCAAAGAATTCTTTAGTAGGACCTTTAGTATAGATATGAGCCTGACATATTTATACTTCAGGTGCTGCAGAGGGATTCTATATGATTTCAATTTTTTTTTCTATTCCAAGTTTGCTAAATTTTCTAGTATAAGATTTATTGAATATTGTGGCATTTTAAAAAGTATCTATGGGTCAATTTCTACCTAAAAGTGAAAGGGATAAATGTGCTAGAGAATTTAAAGAATTAAGACAATTGCCAAATATGACCATTTCTGAATATGATATCCATTTTACCCGGTTGTCTTGATATGGTAGACTTTGATATGATACGGAAAATGGATTTGTTGGCATCATGCCATGCCATTTTGGAATTTCATCTAAAGGTGATTAAATTCAATATTCCTAGAGAATCTTCTTTCTCGAAACAAGGAGACTGTAGTGAGGTACCCAGTGATTTAATTTCAGCTTTAACAGCCCATAAATTATTACAAAAAAGTGCTAAGAATATTTGGCAGTGATGAGAGATGTTGATATACAGCATACCAGTGTAAATCAAGTTCCAGTGGTTAGGAAGCTTCCTAATGTGTTCCTTGAGGAATTGCCTGAATTACCCCAAAACGAGAAATAGAATTTGATATTGATTTACTTCCTGGAACCCAACTAATATCTATATCCCTATATAGAATTATATCGACTAAACTTAAGGAACCAAAAAAAATTTAGTTATAAGACTTATTAGACAAGAGATTTTTACGTCCAAGTACTCTCCTTGAGGTGCTCTAGTTGTAATAACTCCATTTTGTTTTACATAAAGACATATATATATATATATATATATATATATATATATATATATACATACATATATATATATATATATATATAGATATATATATATATATATATGTATATATATATATGTATATATATGTATATATATGTATGTATGTATATATATATATATATTTGTAAAATCAGATAAAATCATTACTTCTTTACTTCTAATTACTTAACTCATAATAACATTCAATTAATTTAACCAAGCATAATCAAGGTTTAAGGTCTACCATTAACACTGATACAATTCTGAGTTCACATACACATCATTAATCAAAACGTACGTACAAAAATTAAACACGTAAATATCTACATCTTATTCATTCATGTTGACCAATTCTGAATATACGGGTGCAGGTGGTTGCACCTTCACCGGGATCTTAGCCAACTCAACCACAAACACCTTATTAATTTCTGACATCTGCCTAACATAGAGTAACTCAATCTAATGTGCACAAAAAGTTAGAGCCATAGAAAAATCTGCATAACTAGTTTTCTAAACATGATATGGAAATATAGTAAGAATTAAATCCCAGTAGGTTCAACAATAAATCATAATCATCATTAATAATGCTCGTCACGTCATATTCATCTGTATAAGCTACAACAAATATTTTAGGTCACATGAATGCAGTTTATCTATGCCCATGAAAATTGTGCATTAATGACATGTATGACATGAATAACTATTTTCATAATATCATATGATATCTATCAACTTATTTTCATAACAAGCTACTGTAACATCCCTAATTTCATTTCTTTTATTAATAAAGGTACATAAATATTTAATGTAACATCCATAATTTCGTTTCTTTTATTAATAAATGCACATAAATATTTAATTAAAAAATAAAATTTTGTTAGACAATTTTTAGATATTTAAGGAAATATAATCCTTAGAAATTCTTTACCTTATGTGTATACATAGAAAATATTTCTAACATTAAGGGAATAAGTAAAGAGAGAAAACATAATTGAAAAAAATTAGAAATAACATACTAAAGAGAGACAAAAATTTTGGGTAAGGAAGATAAATTTTTGGAAAGTAAGTAAAGGTCTTAAAATTTCAAGAAGATTGGATTAGAGTAGTTTTTCCTAATTCAAGAGCTAGAGTTTTTAAGTTTAACATCTCCACCTATACATTGGGCTTTCACCTATGGACACTTCATATAGAATTTTTACACTTCACATGAGTTTCTAGCAAGCTAATAAGATAGCCCAAGAAAGAAATAAAACATAGACTTAGACTAGGATATAGAAGTTGGACCAATAGCCCATAAACCATGAAAATGTGACCAAACCCTCCATGAAAAGTATAATTTCAACCAAAGCAAAGGAAATAGGTAAGATTGTGTCCAAATCCAAAAGGGAAAAAATAAGAATTATGTGAGGAAATATTAGTGTAATAATAATCAAGATTAGGTCACATGGCATTAAGACAAAACATCTATATCCTACATTCATAATTTCAACAAGTAGGTAATAATACATGGCATTATGATAAAACATCATTATCCTACACAAATAATTTCAGCCAAGCAAGGGAGACTCAAGGGTTCAAAATTTGCCACCTACAAAGGCAAACCTATCTAGGGGTGAATACAGGTCGGGTTCAGTTGGGTTGAACCATAAATTCAACTCGACCGAATAGAATTCGGGTTGAAGAAATAGAGTCTGAAACCGACCAATGAGTCACGCCACCCGAACGGTTTGGATTTGTTCGGATTGAGAGAAGTTCAGTCGGGTTATCCAAAAGTCTCCTTCTCTTCTTTCTTTGCCTCTTCGTTGGTGTTTTTCAATGGATCTAGCATTTTTTTAACAAAAAAACCTCATCTGGTTTAAGTTTGCCTATGAAGAGAGGAACGCTGGCACTGCTACAAGGGATGAAGACGACGACCCTGACTGCTCACCTCACTGCCATCTATAATTGATCCCAACAGCTTTACGATACTGCTGGGACTCAATCGAGAAAGCTATTGAGTGAATGCATTAGTGTGAGAGTGAATGAAAAATATATGAAATAGATGGCTATTAACCTATTTTTTATCAGCAAATGAAAGAGATGATATGGGCAAAAGGAAGGCGTGAAGGGTTGTTTTCATTTTCAGAAGGCAGGGAAGAAGAAAGGCGTGAATGGTTGTTTTCACCTAGGTTGTTGATACTTAAAAGCTAATGGATGGGGTGGGAATAAAGTAATACGTTGAAAAGAAAATGAAGCAAAAAGAGAGAGAGAGAGAGAGAGAGAGAGAGAGAGAGAGAGGAATCATCATTAAATCTGAAAAGTATTTTGGGAACTGTTCTTGTTTTAATTAAAACTCGCAAGTGCACGAATCTATTGGAATATAGATTTAGTGGTATGCAAAGTCAATCCCACAGAGATTGCCAATTGAGAGAAAATTCTAATTTAGATTCAAAATAAATACTTCTAACCTAGTTCCCAATGTCTTGTTTTGTGAGAGAAATATTGAACAAAATACGCAAAGAACTAATATACTGAATTTAAATGAAGATGTATTCAAAGTAAGGAAGCATGCTAAGGTTAGGGGATCCACTCTTGGTATATCGAATAAAGATAAATGTAACTCTTTTATTACTCAATTACAATCCTTACATGAATAAGTTTCCAATCGAAAGATATGTTAATTTAAACTCACCTTTGTTTATACATGAATAATATTTACCTCATTTTTATTGTATTACTAATATATAAAACACTCTTGTAAAATGGATTCAAGCGTACATTGTGCCAATCACCATATTGTCTACAATAAATCAAGACTGATTCAAGTATTTATTGTGCCAAAAATTGTCTACAATGTATCAAGGTTCACACTTTACAAGATTTAAAATACAAAGATGCAAAAGATAACTTGTAAATGGATTCAAGCATAAATTGTGACAATCATTATATTGTCTACAATAAATCAAGATTGATTCAAGCATTTATTGTGTCAAAGACTGTCTACAATATATCAAAATTCATATTTTACAAGATTAACTTATGTAGAAAATGAAAGGTAGAAAATTAATTAACATAACAAAATAAAATAAAATAAAGTAGGTGGCAAAGCCAACCATGAACAATAAAAATAAGAAGTAGACGGCAAAGCCAGCCATTAAACAAGAAGAAGAAATAGTGGTTCAGCCAGCTAGTAAAACATAACATAAGAAAAGAAGGAGCTAAATACAACATTAAATATAAACATTAAAATTAAGAGTTAAACGAATTATTATTCTCATAGCAAGAGTTTCACCCTTTCACCTTAGCATTAGGAGATTAGTTCTCCATAATTAAGGCAAGAAAGAAAAATGAAAGATGAAGAAACATGATAATATTACAAAAGAAAATGAAAAATACAAAATGTCTAAAGAGATAATAACATTACAAGTACGTAGAATTCCAACAAAGCTTTCCCAAGCTCTCCCCAAAAGCTCTCTCCAAAAGCTTTCTCCCCAAAAGCCCTCTCCAAAGCTACTTAGGCCCTCTATTTATAGATACAATTAAGTGTGGTAATTGTCAAAATTGTTAGGTAGGAAGTTGTACAATGTTGACAATTTAGATTCCATCATGTGCACCGAAATTGATCCTTGAATATCTTCCTGAAATCCGCCGAATTGGCTGACTCCATCAACATGAAAGTTGTAGAAAATTTCATTAGCTTTCTGTCAAGACAAATTGTGGACAAATGGGATACGTAATTTATGACTTATGGTCAAAATACTATAGCAAAGTCGGGCTGCACTATTGTAGTATACAGATTCTCTTCTAGACCACTTTTGTCCCTATTAATGTCCGAATTTTCTGACCACTTGAACATGAAAGTTGTACCCAATTATGTCAGATACACACCTACCAAATTGCATACATATTGGATATGTATTTTTGGTGATATGGCCTAAGTACTGCAGCAAGGTTGGGCTGGACTGCAAACAGCAAACATATTCTCAACATTGGGTGATTTGTCGTGAATCTTTATGTTTTAGTTCTTTTGGAAATGTGATCATAAATCAAGAATACATTTATGCATATCTCCATTAGGATGCGTCTCAAGAGTCAATATGATAATGCCCCTTACTCAGCCATCCTTAATGAATTTGTTTTATCTGTTTGATTTATAGACATCATTCCCAAAGAACCACAATTTAGCTCTGATTCCTCCAATTAAGTGCATTTTCTACTCTTCTCTCCATCTGTAAGAAATACACAAACTAAAGACAAGTAAGGGAGATTTATGCTTAATTATGGCAAAAAAATAAGATGAAAATATTTAATTTATGAGTGTAAAACTCACTCATCAAATACCCCCAAACTTAATCTTTTGCTTGTCCTCAAGCAAAACACACAAACTTCAAAATTTAAAAGATGAGTGAGTGATGACTTGTTTTTGGCTTACTAAGCATTCCTCAAGGATCTAAAATGTGCAACCAAGGAAAATATCAAAATTTCAAGGTTATGTAGAACTTTTATTCAAATGCAACATATGGTCTACTCTTGAATCCCAAGTGTGTGTGTGTAGTAGTCTTATGACATTAGACTTTTCGCATTCAAATAAATTTATGTAATCAAATAATTAAAACAGATCCCTAGATATATTCATTTGAGACTCCATAAGATTATTTTTCATGTCACTCTCCACTAATGTAAACTAATCATAACATTTAAGATCATTAGGACTTTCATTAGGCTTGTAATGTATGGCATAGGTTAAAGGTGGATAAAATGATATGAATGAAGGCTCAACTCACTCTTCAACGTACATGATCATTTATAGCCTCCCAAATACTTTTGATATTATACTGTGAATTCTATCTCCAACCTTTTCATCATCCTTTCATTTATTTGCTCATACTATTTTTTTTAATATAAACACCCCCAAACTTATTTATTTAGGGAGTGTTAATGTCTTCTTTTTATCTTTCTTTTTATCCTTTTTTTTTCTTTTCCTCTTCCTATTTTTTTTTTAACTTCTACCATTCACCCCTGAACCATAGCTTTTGAAATGATCATTCCTGTGAGTGAAAGGTAAAAGTTAGAAACATCTTTGTTTAAAGGCTAGATAATAATATAGGTGTACAAAAAAAAGAGGATAAATATAGGCTCAAAAATGGGTTACTAGGGATGGTATAATGTATTGGTTGGTCTGAAAGACTCAAATGATTCCAACAATGCCTAATTCATTTCTTACATGGAGAGTAGTCTAGGATTTCGCCTCAAGTGACAATTAAATAAGTTCTAGAGTCTTATGAGATCAATTAACATATCTGAATCACATAAATCTTTTCTGAATAAACAATCAGTCAAATGTAAAAGATTAAGTGCACAAGATATTAGGATTCTCAAATAAAACATAAGTTACATTAGAGTTCAAGTTCACACATAATACTTAGAACTCATCAATTTTTCAAAGGTTACAAGCATTTTAAACCATTTTCATCATTGGTGCTTACTTTACCTAATCCCAAAACATCACTCAAAATTTTTTTTTTGAAAGATGAAGAAACACAAAATAAACAATAAAGATTAAAAGAGATATTACCTGGAAGGAGATCTAAGAAAAGATGAACCTGCAACAAACTAAACAGAAAATAAAAATGTATTCAAGCAAATAAAAGGTGTTACAAATAAAGATCCAAGTCCAGTTTGCACTTTCTGCGGTGTTCTATTGTTCAATCTATTTGAGCTATAACTGGATCAGGTACATGAACAAATGCTTGTAATGCATCAATCAGCTCGTCTACATTTGAGGCCGAGAAGAGAATCCGACGTGTTGAGTGCGAGATAAACATTTGTTCTACAGCATGATCAAGAAAAGACAACAAACCATTAAAGAAATTGTTAACATTCAACAAACCTATGGGTTTATGGTGCATGTTCAGTTGTGCCCAAGAGACGACTTGGAAAATTTCCTCTAGAGTACCAAAACCACCAGGTAAAGCAATGAAGGCGTCAGCGTTGCACATCATTTTAGCAATTCGTTCATGCATGGAGGATACCCTACATTCTTCCCCAATTGTTTTTCCTACTATGTTTGATGCAGCTAGAGCTGTAGGAATAATACCTAGAACTTGGCATCCTCCTAAATATGCAGATCCAGACACACTCCCCATTAACCCTTGACAACCTCCACCATAAACTAAATGAATCTTTCTCCTGGCTAGTTCCATACCTAAAGTTTGTGCTACTTTTACATACTCTCCATTTTTCCCAGGACTAGAACCACAAAAGACACAAATATTTCAAAAGTGATGAACTGTGGTTCCTTCTATATCTGCACTCACCTTAAATTAGAGTATGAAGATGAAGATAATGAGGTATGCATTTATAAGACTCGGATAAGGGCATACTTGTAATAGCTATGTGAATAAGCTGATGGCATAATTTCAATAGCTATATGAGTAGGTCAGCGAATGTCAGCTAAATTAAAGGTGAAAAATTCAAAAATGACGGCATGCATGCATATGTACAGTAGTTGTGATTATGGCTCACTTCTTCCTCTGGTTTTACGTCCAGTAACGGCTTAAATGCCCTCTATGGGTCAAGGATATGCTTCCCATCCAATTTTCTTATAAATTGGCAAACAGGGTCTTTTAACGTCAGATTCCTAAGACTGTACCATTTATGTTCTTTTTTGAAATGGGGCCATAAACTGACAATACCGATATGCACAGATCCACTAGGATGTGTCTCAAGAGACGTTGGATGAAAGTCATCATCCAATGACTCCTTCCTCAAGCCATCCTTAATGAACTTAATTTTTTCTTCCCAATTTACAGACACCAAACCCAAAGAACGGCAACGTTTGTTACAAGTTTCACGTCCACATTTGTAACAAACACCCATTCGTTTAGCTCTGTGTTTTTTAGCAAAATTGCTTTTTCCTATACCAGGTATGTAAGAGATGAAATCATTTGTAGACTCACCTGATAACCGTACCTTAGCTTCAATTAGCCAACGAATATCAGTAGGCATCCTTATGTTCATCAACACCCTTAATCTTGCAACCCGTGCTTTGTAAATTTTTCTCAATGCATTGGGTGGAAGAGAAGGAAAATGATTTTTTAATTTTGTGAGAATGTCCTCCATTTTTGACTCAATTGTTTTCTCTTTTTTTTCTTTTTTTTGAAAAAGCAAAAGCAACAAAGGGAGGGAAAACAATAAAAATTCAAAAGAAGATAACACTGAAGAGAAAAATTAATGCAAGTTAAATAAAGAAAGATCTTACCTAGATAACGTGCACGGTAACTTTTAACAACAGAAGCAAATCAATCCTTGTAGACAGGATCACGCAAAGATGTCTCCTCTATCTCCAGATTTGGTAGTTCCAAAAATGCTTCCAATCTTTGACCATTTACTTTAAACACATCACCATTCTTGGGATTTTCAATCTTTACTGGACCATGTGGGTAAACAGTATGAACAACAGATGGCAGTGGAACTGACTTAAAAGGTGAGACTTTTTCTTTTTTGGCTTTCCATTTATCAGTATCCATTAGTGGAGTTGTCTCTAACAAAGAGTCTACTTCACGAACTAAATAATCCTCATCTTTATCCTTATCGAAATGAATCAAATATTTTTCTAGATGATCATTACTAAAGGAGTCTAAAAATGAATCATAAATGGCACTTTCAATCAGGTTGACCTCACATAAATCATCCATGTCCATAGGTTGATGAGAGACATTAAAAACATTTAGTTCCATAGTCATATTTCTAAAAGATAAATTCAAAATTCCATTTCGACAATTAATGATTGCATTGGATGTTGCCAGAAATGGTCTACCCAAAATGACTAGAATTTATGTCTCTATATTCTCAACAGGTTCAGTGTCAAGAACAATGAAATCTACTGGAAAGTAGAACTTATCAACTTTTATGAGCACATCCTCTATGACACCTTTAGGAATTTTTGTGGACCTATCAGCTAACTGAAGGATCACTAGTGTAGGTTTCAGTTTTCCTAACCCAAGTTTCTTATACACAGAGTAAGGCAGCAGATTCACACTTGCTCCTAGATCAAGTAAGGCTCGGTTAATCACATGGTCACCTATCACACAAGAAATTGTAGAACAACCAGGATCTTTTTACTTGATAGGAGTTTTTTGTTGAACTATAGAGCTTACTTATTCAGTCAAGAATGCCTTTTTTGGAACATTAGTTTTTCTTTTCACCGTGCAAAGATCTTTCAAGAATTTTGAGTAAGCAAGTACTTGTTTTATAGCGTCAAGAAAAGGGATGTTAATGCGTACTTGCTTAAATACCTCTAAAATGTCACTATATTGAGTACCTTTCTTATTTGATGCAAGTCTTTGAGGGAAAGGAGCTTTGGGGGCATAAGAAATCTTTTCACTTTTCTTTTCACTTGAGTCATTAGTTTGGGATTCATATTGACTCTGTTCCTCATTTTCTGGCATGTGAACATGATTATCAATGACTTTTCCAAATCTAAGGGTTGTCACAGACTTTACTTCTTCCTTAGGATTTGCTGATGATCCTACTTCAAATTGACCCTTAAGATTTGGAACAGGGTGACTGGGGAATTTCCCTTTTTCTCTCTCTCCTACAGCATTGGCTATTTGACCCAATTGTGTTTTAAGCTTCGAAATAGCTTGAGTATGAGATTGCAAGACTTGTTGGGTCGATTGTATGAGCTGTTGCAAGGTATCCTCCAAAGAAGGCTTTTTTTGTTGTGGTACCCCGAAAGGAGGAGCATGTTGAGGAACTTAAGGGTATGAATTGGGAGGGGCAAATCGTTGCCCACCTTGATTCATTGCAGGTTGATTTTTCCTCCATGAAAAATTTGGATAATTCCTCCAATTTGGATTATATGTGGGTGCATATGGGCTGTCTGATGACTTTCCATAAGATTGAAGAGAATTAGCTTGCTCAAAAAATGCTTCTTGGTAAGCTGGTATGGATGGACAAAATTGTGCAATGTGAGATGTACTAGAACATAAGGCACATGCCTCTTTCCTAGTATTGGTAGAAGAGTTCAGAGTGTGGCTTAAAGTTAAAGCTTCTACCTTTCTAGTCAGGCTAGCTAAGGCAATTCTCACATCTGCGTTATCATTCACATTGTAAATTCCTCCCCTTTTTTGTATTTGAGACTTCTTATCCCTGGGATATATGTAGTTCCAATGTTGAGAATTTTTAGATAAAGATCCTAAGGATTCCCAAGCTTCCCCCTCATTCAATTGTAAAAATCTCCCACCATGCATTCTTTGGATCATTTGACGGTTTGATGAAGTTAAACCATCATAGAAATATTTCACCAATCTCCAAGTTTCAAAACCATGATGTGGACATTTCAGAAGAAGATCATTAAATATTTCCCAACATTCAAAAAAAATTTCACCCTCTTTTTGACAAAAATCAAAAATTTCTCTCCTAAGGGCATCAGTTTTAGACATAGGGAAAAATTTTGCCAGAAACTTATTTACTAATTGGTTCCAACTAGTTATAGTTCCTGTAGGAAGGGAGTTCAACCAGGCTTTAGCTTTATCTTTCAATAAAAATGGAAACATTCTAAGCCTAATTGATTCATCATTGAAATTTTGGAAGCGAAAAGTCGAGCATATTTCAAGAAACTCTTTAATATACATGTATCGATCTTCTCTTTCTATACCATAAAATGATGGTAAAAGTTGGAGTATGGCTGGTTTGAGTTCAAAATGAGTTGCAATAGTTTGTGAAAAAAATATGCAAGATGGAGTATTGGCTATGACAGGTGAGAAGTACTCCATAAGAGTTTTATTATGCACAACTTGTTCTTCCATTTTTAATGGTGATCTAGCAAAATCTAATGTCTCTATTGTACAATCACTAGTTAACCCTAAACTTTTCCTAACCAACAGCTTATCTTTATCACATTTCCAAGCACGCATAAACTAAAATTGCTTCCTATTTATGAAAAAGAATCTAACTACACAATGGCAACAAAATGCAAATACCACAAAAAAAATCACAAAATTATACAAACTCTTTTTTTTTCAAAGTGTTAATAATAATGGGTAGTATTTAATAAATAAACTCCCAGGAAAATATGGAGGAATCACAATGGTTTCTCTTAAAACCCATACTCCTTAGGCGCTTTTAGCCTTGTTGACAGAATCCACCAATTTTATACACCCAACTTACTACACCAATTTTTAAGAAACAATTCTAAAGAAAATTTTCTATACACAAAATAAACAAATGTTCTAACTATAACTAGTGGAAGAAAAATACTTACCTGGATCCAAATAGCTTTTCCATTGCGATCCCCAGCAATGGCGCCAAAAACTTGTTGTTGTTTTAATTAAAACTCGCAAGTGCACGAATCTATTGGAATATAAATTTAGTGGTATGCAAGGTCGATCCCACAGAGATTGCCAATAGAGAGAAAATTCAAATTTAGATCCGAAATAAATACTTCTAACCTAGTTCCCAATGTCTTGTTTTGTGAGAGAAATATTGAACAAAATACGCAAAGAACTAATATACTGAATTTAAATGAAGATGTATTCAAAGTAAGAAAGCATGCTAAGGTTAGGGGATCCACTCTTGGTATATCGAATAAAGATAAATGTAACTCTTTTATTACTCAATTAGAATCCTTACATGAATAAGTTTCCAATTGGAAGATATGTTAATTTAAACTCACCTTTGTTTATACATGAATAATATTTACCTCATTTTTATTGTATTACTAATATATAAAACACTCTTGTAAAATGGATTCAAGCGTACATTGTGCCAATCACCATATTGTCTACAATAAATCAAGATTGATTCAAGTATTTATTGTGCCAAAAATTGTCTACAATGTATCAAGGTTCACACTTTACAAGATTTAAAATACAAAGATGCAAAAGATAACTTGTAAATGGATTCAAGCATAAATTGTGCCAATCATTATATTGTCTACAATAAATCAAGATTGATTCAAGCATTTATTGTGCCAAAGATTGGCTACAATATATCAAAATTCATATTTTACAAGATTAACTTATGTAGAAAATGAAAGGTAGAAAATTAATTAACATAAAAAAATAAAATAAAATAAAGTAGGTGGCAAAGCCAACCATGAACAATAAAAATAAGAAGTAGAAGGCAAAGCCAGCCATTAAACAAGAAGAAGAAATAGTGGCTCAGCCAGCCAGTAAAACATAACATAAGAAAAGAAGGAGGTAAATACAATATCAAATATAAACATTAAAATTAAGAGTTAAACGAATTATTATTCTCATAGCAAGAGTTTCACCCTTTCACCTTAGCATTAGGAGATTAGTTCTCCATAATTAAGGCAAGAAAGAAAAATGAAAGATGAAGAAACATGATAATATTACGAAAGAAAATGAAAAATACAAAATGTCTAAAGAGAGAATAACATTACAAGTACGTAGAATTCCAACAAAGCTTTCCCAAGCTCTCCCCAAAAGCTCTCTCCAAAAGCTTTCTCCCCAAAAGCCCACTCCAAAGCTACTTAGGCCTTCTATTTATAGATACAATTAAGTGTGGTAGGTGTGGTAATTGTCAAAATTGTTAGGTAGAAAGTTGTACAAAGTTGACAATTTGGATTCCATCATGTGCACCGAAATTGATCCCTACATATCTTCCTGAAATCCTCCAAATTTGCTGACTCCATCAACACAAAAGTTGTAGAAAATTTCGTTTTCTTTCCGTCAAGACAAATCGTGGACAAATACGATATGTAATTTATGACTTATGGTCAAAATACTAGAGCAAAGTCTGGCTGGACTGTAGTAGTAGACAGATTCTCTTCTAGCCCACTTTTGTCCCTCTTAATGTCCAAATTTTCTGACCACTTGAACATGAAAGTTGTACCCAATTGTGTCTGCTACACACCTACCAAATGGCATACATATTGGATATGTATTTTTGGAGATGTGACCCAAGTACTGCAGTAAGGTTGGGCTGGACTGCAAACAGCAAACATATTCTCAACATTAAGTGATTTGCCGTGAATCTTTATGTTTACGTTCTTTTGGAAATGTGATCATAAATCAAGAATACATTTGTGCATATCTCCATTAGGATGCGTCTCAAGAGTCAATATGATAATGCTCCTTACTCAACCATCCTTAACGAATTTGTTTTATCTACTTGATTTATTGACATCATTCCCAAAGAATCACAATTTAGCTCTGATTCCTCCAATTAAGTCCATTTTCTACTCTTCTCTCCATCTGTAAGAAATACACAAACTAAAGACAAGTAAGGGAGATTTATGCTTAATTATGGCAAAAAGATAAGATGAAAATATTTAATTTATGAGTATAAAACTCACTCAACAGGAACATAAAAAACTATCAATGCAATGTCACATCTTCACATGAACAGAGTTAGTAAAACAAGTCAATTGTGATAAAAATATTTTAAAAAAAATAAAAAACTTATCTATTGTTATGGGAAGAAGCAGTAATACTCGGTCGGGTTCGGGTTAAAATCAATTTAAATATTTAACCCAACCCGACCGAAAATATCTGATTTTTTAAATTATTTCAATCCATTTAAGTCTGAAAATTTGATATACTTTTTCGGATGTATTTTTTTTTTGTCGGATTTACACAGTTTGAGTCGGGCTTATCGGGTTACTTACACCCCTAAACCTATCATACTTAATTGAGACAAAAGAAAAAGAAAATGAATCCCTAAATCAAAAGGACATTATCCCTTGTCTTAAGAACATTTTATCATGATTTTCAAAATACAAATCTCCTTTTGCAATGCATATCTTGACTAAGGGAGAGAAAGACAAGAACATGAGTTGTCTTTCCCAAAAATATAATCAAGTGCATCCTAATTGTGATAAGATAGACCTATGATTATGAGAGTTGAACAACTTGATAGTTTATTTAACCAAAATCCACCCTTATAATATTATAATTTCGTCCAAGTGAGGGAGAGGAAAAATAAAAGCAAGGTAGAGTGAGGAAAGGAGAGAAAGATAGGAGAAGAGATGAAGGAAGAAGAAGGAGAAGTCTAGAAGACTAAGTACTTAAGGTAAGTTAGCTTAATCTCTACTTGAATCCATATTTTCTCTTCATCCTTGGGGTTCAAAACTCAACCTCCTTCTCTTATTTAATTTGCTAGAAAAACTAAGGGAAGGGAGAAATCTTGCTACTTCCTTCCAGAGGAAACAAGAAAAATAATTCACTAAGTGAACTAGGGAGATCTTTAGGTAAGTTTAACAATATCTCTTTTTGAAGAAAAGCTTTGAAATTTGTAACATTTATATGGGATTTTGATCTTAGAACTTTGATGAAATTTACAATATTTGCTACTTTCATGATTGGCCATGGATGTTGCTATATCATGTTACATATTGATCTTGCATGTGATGGATGTTTTGAATACTTCGGTTGATAAGAAAAGTTCTGCATAGATATGGCTATGGGTGGCAAAAATTTAGGGCTTTTATGTTGTTGTTATGTATATTTGAATATGATAAAAATGGATGGAAGATGGTTAGGTAGGTAAAATAAGTATGGCCTTAAACACCTAGGGGAAGACTATGAGAAATTTCTTTTGAGAAACATCCTTAGTGATGTATGATTTGATTCTGTTTTTCTTTTGAAGTGGATGATGGAATATGTTAAATTAAGTAAGAAATATAATGAAATGTTGAGATTATTAATTCTATGGTTAGGTGGAAATTTGGAATAAAAATGGAAGATGAATTAATAAAATGATGAACTAGAACTTTAGGAAATGCTAAGCTAAGAAAATTAGATTTTGGAGTAACCAGGGAAGCGTCTATTTTTGAAATTCTGAGAAGAATCGGTTAAGAATTAAAAGAAATGGTTAATATGCAAAATGTATATATATGTCTCACAGATTTTTACCCACTAGAATCACCAATTTGAAGTTCAAATGAGGGAGATATGGTTTGATTAGTAATCAAAGGTCAAAAAATGGTTAACCAAAGAAGAATCTGTAACAACTCCATTTTTTTTACATATATACAAATATATGTATTTTTAAAATCCCATGAAGTCATTACCTCTTTACTTCTAACTATTTAACTCATAATAACATTCAATTAAATAAACCAAGCATAATTAAGGTTTATGGTATACCATTAATACTGATACAATCCTAGTTCGCATACACATCATTAATTAACAACATCCATACACAAATCAAACACATATATGTCTACATCTTATTCATCCATATTGACCAGTTCTGAGGATACGGGTGCGGGTGGTGAAACTTTCATCGGGATCTTAGCCAACACGACCCAACGTACGCTAAAAGCCAGTCATAGAGAATATCTACATGGAGAGCTTGGTCACATTTTCATGGTTTGTGGGCTATTGGTCCAATTTCTATATCCTAATCCAAGTTTATGTTTTATTTCTTGCTTGTGATATCCTATTGGCTTGCTAGTAACTCATGTGAAGTGAAAAAACTCAATATGAAGTGTCCATAGGTGAAAGTCCAATGTATGGGTGGAGATGTTAAACTTAGGAACTCTAGCTTTTGAATTAGGAAAAATTACCCTAATCTAATCTTCTTGCAATTTTAAGACCTTTACTTACTTTCCAAAAATTTATCTTCCTTACACAAGAATTTTGCCTCTCTTTAGTATGTTATTTCTAATTTTTCCTATTAGATTTTCTTTCTTTACTTATTCCCTTATTGTTAGAAACATTTTCTATGCATACACATAAGGTGAAGAATTTCTAAGGATTATATTTCCTTAGATATCTAAAAATTGTCTAATAAATTTTATTTTCTTAACTAAATATTTATGTACCTTTATTAATAAAATAAATGAAATTAGAGATGTTACAAATATGGATAACCCAAAGGCAATAAGGATATGTAAGATATGAAATAATTGTACTAGTATAATGGTAAAAAGAAGATACAAATGATATTTTTTTGGTTGTTTGGTGTGTCAGCAAGTAAGAATTGAATATATTATTTTAGGAGAGTTATTCAGGAAGTCTTAGGATCTTAGCTAGATTATATTATAGCTGATAGTAAATCTAAATGATGTGTTTACAGAGTTATGCTTCAGGTATCTTTATATAATTTTGGTGAAAGTTGGGAGAAGTTATTTGTCCTTAGTTGAATTTGTTAATATCAGTAATAATCAAGCCAATATACAAATGGCACAATTTGAGATTTTATATGAAACATCGTAGGTCTTTTAATAGGTGATTAAGTTGAGTAAAGTTAAGTTGTTGGAATCTAATTTAGAATAACATGCAATAGATAGAATATAACTAACCTAAATTGATTATGCTAGTTTGGAGAGCATACTTCAAGCATATGTCTTCGAGTTTGGTGAAAGATCTCTTAGCAGAATATGCTTATAATAAAATGATACTAGGTGACTTAAAGACTTGTATAAGAGATGTTACTAATTTTCTGTTAAATGATTCAATGGAGTCAGACTTATTATAAGATGTTGTTGATAAAGTGAAATTGATTAGAAAATAATACAAGCAACTCAATACAAGCCAAAAGTCTATAAGGACTGTGAATATTGAGCACTAGAAATTATCAGCTGATGACTAAATATTCTTGACGGACTCACCCATAAAAGAGGTAATGAGGTTTGGAAAGAAGGAAAAAGTTCAGCTCTAGTATGTAAGCTTATTTGAAATCTTGAACAAAATGGACATAGTAGTATATCGCCTAACCTTGCCATCAGGATTAAGTTATGTTGATACAGTCTTTCTTGTATTAATGCTAAGGAAGTACCTATTACATTCTTCTCATGATATCTAATTCCAAGAAATTCAATTAGACAAGAATTTGGCTTAATTATGAGAAAAAAATCGATGTCTACTGTTGATCAACAAGTAAAGAACTTACGGTTGAAGAAAATCCCTATGGTTAAAGGTTATATGGAAAAATCACTCAAGTGAAGAGACTCCTTAGAAAATAAAGATGATAAACAAAAGAGATATTTCCAATAGCTTGAGTAGTGAGGTTAATAACAATAATTTATGCCTTGCCTTCATTCCTCACTTGTGATAGGATGGTTTAAAATCAAAGGCTTGATTTCTTAAGGGGGGAAGAATGTAACATCCCTAAGATTTAGTAATTTTCATTTATGTATGGATTATTAAAAAAATAAAGGAGTATGTATGTAATTGAAAGGTTTTAAGGATAAAAATGAAATTTTTTTTAATATTTTTCGGGTTAAAGTGTAATTTTAAAAAAGTTTAGGGGTCAAAATGTAAATAATAAAATTTAAAGGACTTCCTCCAACAATTAGTAAATTGCTATTTAGTCCATCCATCATTTTTTAAAAAAATTCCTTAGGTTTATCGAGAGATTACTATTCACTCTCTCTCCTCCATTTTCTCTCTCTAGATTTGGAGTACTTTTGAGCATCTGATCTTAAAACTAAGGGTACAACTAGATTCAGGAGTAAGAGTATTACGATATTGGCCGAACAACTTTTCAAATCGATCGAAGAATCATCGCAGATCGAAAGTAGAAAATCTTTAAAAAACAATAAACTTTGAAGCTCCAATTTAGAGACTTCAAATTAAAAATCTAACATGATATATGGATTCAGGAGATAGATAAACTATAGAATTTGAAGTTTCATAGTCATCTAACAATTTTTGGTGTCATAAATAGTAACTCCGACCAGCGTGAATAGTAATTTTGGTAAGTGTGAACAATAATTTCGACCGACATGAAAAATGATTCCGGCTGATGTGAACAATATTTCCTGTCGTGAATAGTACCCATCGTTGACCGACATTGACCAAACTCCTTGAGTCATTTCCTAGATTTTTGGAAATTCCAAACACGTTTTTGAAGTCTATTTAGTCAAATTTGGATTAGAAAAGTATATTTTGGGGTTGTCCAACATAGAGTCCTTACCCTGTGAGTAGATAAATCTTTTTATGCCTTACCCCATGCTCTTCTTGAATTTTAAATGTATAATTGGTTTTGTTTACAAAATATTTATGCTATCAGAAGTTTCTAAAATATGTTAAAATATCTACTTTGCTTACGAACTAGCACATAGTTCAAGAAGAGTATGGTTTTGCAAATAGATTTTGAAACTTATTGAATATGTGCTTCTAAATGTATTTATCATTATTTGATAAATTGAATATTATGTGCACAAGGCATTTATCTGTAAAGTTATAAAGTTGCTGATTGTAACATCCCGCAATTTTTAGATATTTTCCATAGAAATTCTTCACCTTACATATATTCATAGAAATTATCTAACATTAATGGAATATGTAAAGAAAGAAAACCTAAGAGGAAATATTAGAAATAAACATGCTAAAGAAAGGTGAAATTCTTAGGTAAGGAAAGATAAATTTTTATGAAGTAAGTAAAGGTCTTAAAATTTCAAGAAGATCGGATTAGGGTAATTTTTCTTAATTTAAGAGCAAAAGTTACTAAGTTTAGTATCTCCACCCGTAATTGGGCTTTAACCTATGGACACTTCATATAGAGTTTTTCTACTTCACATGAATTTTTAGCAAGCCAATAGGATAGCCCAAGGATGAAATTAAACATAGACTTGAACTAAGATATAGAAATTGGACCGGTAGCCCAAAAATATGAAAATGTGACCAAGCCCATTATGAAAGGAAGAATTTTAACCAAAGTAAGGAAAATGACCAAGAATGAGCCCAAACCCAAGAGGAAAAATAAAAATAAAAATAAAATTAAAGTGATGAAATATTAGTGTAATCAAGATTAAGTGACATGGCATTAAGACAAAAATTTGGCAAGTGGTGTGATTTTACATTCATCATTTTGGCAAGTGGCATAATAATACAAGGATTTAGGACAAAAACATCTATATCCTACATTCATAACTTTAGCAAGTGGGTAATAATACATAGCATTATGACAAAACATCATTATCCTACACAAATAATTTTAGTTAAGTAAGGAAAATTCAAGGGCTAGAAATTTGCCACTTAAAAAGGCAAATCTATCATACTTGATTAAGACAAAAGAAAAAGGAAATGAATCCCTAAATCAAAGGGATCTTGCCCCATATCTTAAGAACATATCATCATAATTTTCAAAATACAAATCTCCTTTTTCTATGCATATCTTGACTAAGGAAGAGGAAGACAAGAACATAAGTTGTTTGTTTTCCAAAAATTCAACAAAGTGTATCCTAATTGTGATAAGGTAGACCCATGATCATGAAAGGTGAATTATTTGGTGGTCTATATAAGAAAACCCACCCTTACAACATTATAATTTCGTCCAAGTGAGGGAGAGAAAAAAATAGAAGCAAGGTAGAGTGAGGAAAGGAGAGGAAGAAAGGAAGAAAGAGGAAGGAGAAGTCTAGGGGACTAAGTGCTCCAGGTAAGTTTAACAATATTTCTTTTTGAAGAAAACCTTTGAAACTCATAATATTTATATGAGATTTTGATCTTAGAACTTTGATGATTGGTCATGGATGCTGCTATATCATGTTGCATATTGATCTTGCATGTGATGTATGTTTGAATACTTAGGTTGGTGTAGATAGTTCTGCATGGGTATGGCTATGGTTGACAGAATTTTAAGCTTCGGTATTTTACTTTCTGGGAACAATCTATAAGGAATTAAAATAAATGGTTAACATAATAATTAAAGATATATCTGTCACGGATTTTCACCCACTGGAATCATTCCATTTGGAATCCATATGAGGTAGCTATGGTCTGATTAGTAGTCAAAGGTCAGAAAATGAATCATCAGGGAAGAATATGTTAGGATAGCTTCGGTAATTTAATTTCTGGGAATTATTGGTAGGGAATTAAAATAAATGGTTAACATAAGAATTAAAGATATGTGTGTCATGGATGTTTAGCCACTGGAATAATTCAATTTGGAGTTCACATGTGGTAGATATGGTCCGATTAGTAAGCCAAGGTCAGAAAATGGTTCATCAAGGAAGATTATGTTAGGACAGCTTTTGTATTTTAATTTCTGGGAATTATATATATGGAATTAAAATAAATAGTTAACATGAAAGTTATATATCTATGTCTCATGGAAATATACCCACTGGAATTATGCAATTTGGAGTTCATATGTGGTAGATATGATACGATTAGTAAGCAGAGGTCAGAAAATGTTTATTCAGGGAAGAGTATGTTATTAATGCTTTAGTTTTTGAATTTCTGGGAATATTCTGTAGGGAATTAAAATAGTGCGCCAACATAACAATTATAGATATATGACTCATAGATTTTTACCAACTGGAATAACTCAATTTGGAGTTCCAATTTGCGAGATATGGTCTAATTAGTCTGTAAAGGTCAGAACCTATCCGAGAGGAACTATCCTGTACTTTGAGGGAGTAATATCACCTTCGTTTCTTAATTTTTTGCTACAATGTTCAACATAATAGTTTTAGATAATTGTTTTATCTTGAAATGGACACCAAGATCACCTACATCAGAGTTAAATTGAGGGAGTTATGCTCTGATTAGTAAGAGAAGGTTAGATAGGATGAAAACCTGCATCAAGAAAATAAAGAAATAAAATTAGTATTTAAAAAAGAAGATGAATCTTAATAAATGACTAGTATAGCCATAGTCATTGCCATTGTATGAACTTCTTACCATCTTAAGTGTGAAATTTTGACATGGAAATATTTTATAAAGTGATATTTGAAATGGTTATGTTCATGGCATGATTACCAATGATTTATGGTAATAGTTATATTTTGATGAACATACTTGTTATTGAAAGCATATTTTTGGCTAACATTGTCAAAAGAAAAGAAATGAGCACGGTCACATGACAATCCGTGTGGTGCACCAGTAGGGGACGCCCTACCAACGGTTATGATCATGATAATGAGAAAAGAAAGAGAAAGTAGGCCATGTCGGACGGAGCGAGAAAAGCCTGTACCGGAGAGTAGAGGATACTCACCCTGACCGGGGTAGCTTGAAATGAGAATAAGTTGATGGCCATCATATGATATTTTGAAAATAGTTAATCCTGTCATTCATATCATTACGGTATGATTCTTATGTGCATAGATATAATGCATTCATGTGACCAAAGATATTTTCTGTAGTTTATACAGCTGAACATGACGTGATGAGCTTTACTGATGATAATTTATTGTTGAACTTACTGGGATTTAATTCTCACTATATTTCCATATCATGTTCAGAAAATTAGTTATGCAGATTTTCTATAGCTCTGGCTTTTAGTGCACGTTGGATCGAGTTATTCTATGATGGGCAGATCCTAAATAAAATGTTTGTGAGCGAGTTGGCACAGATCCCGGTGAAGGTGCAACCACCCGCACCTGTATCTCCGGAATTGGTCAACCAAAATAAACAAGATGTAAATATCTATGTCTTTGATATGTTGCATGTACGTTTTGATTAATGACGTGTATGTGAACTCAATATTGTATATAAAAAAAAGAGGTTGTTACATAATTGGTATCAGAGCAGGTCGATCCTAGATGGCCAGTGGGTGGTTGGTTATCTGAATCGATCTTATAGTATCTTGAGTATGTTGTGGTAGTGTTGTGTAGGGGATCAGTGATTTCATATAGGTAGGAAATTACTAGTGTTTCCTATCTATATGCCGAGGTGGTGTTATGACTGCTGTTAAATTTTTTTTTAAACTAACTATTGGGCCTGATCACCTCAATAGCAATTTATTTTTCCCACAGTAGGAAATGGCACCACCAAGGCAGAATCCGGCAAACAATGCGGAGGAAATCTTGCACAACCTTGCCACAGCAATTCGAGAATTTGGTATTGATTTACTCCTTAGAACCCAACTAGTATCTATATCCCTATATAGAATGATATCGATTGAATTTAAAAAAAAAATTGTGATTTGTGAAAAGTGCATGTCTAAGGAAAGCTCTGGCAAGGAAAGACTTGGTACTTAAGCGTGTCCATTAGTGACCCACCTCTCTTTCCTTGGAACTTTTCTGGTGCGCTGTTTACAGACTACAATTACTATCCAGTTACCGATATATTAGTGTGGAATTTTAACATAGAATTTACCCTAGTACTCATATAAAATTTCCAAGAAGTTTTGAAAGTGCCGGTTTTATTTGAAAAATCTTAGTATGCTCCGTGGTTGCAGTATTTCCACATCAGAAAAGAATTATTCTAGTTACTGAAAAAAAAAATTTACAAGACTTGTTAGACAAGGGATTTAAATGCCCTAGTACTATTATTTGGAGTGCTCTAGTTCTATCTGTGAAAAAGAAAGATGGATCATTATAACTATGCATAGATTATAGACAGTTGAATAAGGTGACAATGTAAAATAGAAACCCATTAGCTCGTATAGATTACCTGTTTGACCAGTTATAAGGTGTTCAATATTTTTCCACAAATAGATTTGGGATATGAGTAACATTAATTAAGGATAAGAGAAGAGGATGTAGGACTTATTATGGGCATTATGAGTTCGTGGTGATGCATTTAAATTGACAAATATTTTAGCTACATTCATAGATTTAATGAATAGTAATTAGGTCATCCCTGTATCAATTTTTTATTATTGATGATAACTAGAATATTTCAAAAGTTTAGAGGATCATAAGAAACATTTAAGGATAGTTTTACCAACTCTAAAGGAGTATGGTTGGTAAATATGGTATCCAAGTAGACTCTAAGAAAGTAAAAGTAGTACAATAATGGCTACGTTTTACTACATTTAAAGATTAAGATCCAAATCCAATTTACGCTTCTTGCGGTTATCTGTCGTCCATTCTATTTGAGTCATAGTTGGATCAGGTACATAAACATAGGCTTGTAAAGCATCAATCAACTCTTCAGCATTTGAAGCTGAGATGAGAATTTGTCGTGCTGAGTGTGGGATAAACCTCTGTTCCACGGCTTGATCTAGAAAAGATAACAGACCATCAAAGAAGTGATTAACATTTAACAAACCTACCGGTTTGTGATGCATATTCAGTTGTGCCCAAGAGACTATTTGGAAAATCTCCTCTAAAGTACCAAAACCACCTAGTAAGGCAATGAAGGCGTCAGCATTGCTCATCATTCTAGCCATGCGTTCATGCATGGAAGCTACCCTATATTCTTCCCTAATTGTCTTCCCTATGTTGCTAGAAGTAGCTAGAGCTGTAGGAATAATACCTAGAACATGGCATCCCCCTGCATGTGCAGCTGTAGCCACACATCCCATTAACCCACAGTTACCTCCACTATACACTAAATGAATTTTTCTCCTAGCCAGCACCATACCCAGATTTTGTGCTGCTTTAACATACTCCTCATCTTTTCCAGGACTGGAACCACAAAAGACACAGATATTTTGAAACTGACGGAATGCGGTTCCCTTCATAATTTCTATCACCTTAACTTTGAGAATAGACAAAGATACTAATGTAAGTATTTATAGAACTCAGAGAAGGGCATATTTATAATAGCTATGCGAATAGGCCGGGTATTATTAGAACAACTATGTGAGTGATTGGTGGATATCAGCTAAATTAAAGGTAAAAAAAAATTCAAAAATGACGGCAAGCATGTATATGTACAGTAGTATGACTGTGACCCATATTAAGCACATAAAGAGTATAAGATAAGATATCGCCAGAAATCTGTCTTTATCTTGTTGTCTTTGATGAAGCATTGATGTTTTGATTCTTGTAGAAAAGTTGTAGGTGATAGCCGTCATTGAAAAAAAAAGTAAAAAAAAATGCAATCAAATGATTTATTTTGTATTCTCAATGTTTTCTCCAGTCGACTATCAGTATTATTAAGTCGACTAGCTATTTTGAGAAATTTTAATTTGGACTGGTTAATTTACAGTTGATTGATTATATCTATTTTGAAGCAATCAACTGCATCCTACCAGTTAACTACATATTCTTTGATTTTCACAGACTTTTATAAGCTCAGAAATGTTTTTTTTTTCCATGTGATATCTTTCCACCGAATACCAATAGATTTAAAGTAGATTCTGACACATATATTCAAAATTTGCGGCCACCGATTTTTTGTTGAAATCATAGATAGATTTTGTTTGCAGATTTTCAAGAATTGCGGCCACCGATTTTAATATTTTTCAATGCTTTGTCAAAATTTTTGACTTTCGCTTTTGGAACCATTCTCTATTATGCTTTTCTTCTGTTTCACTCATTAACGGTTGGCATTAAATGCAAGGTTATTTTCCCTCATTACAATTAAAGATAATTTCTTCCTTTGAAACTTGGTTATTATGGTGTCTAAGTTGTTAATAGGTTAAGTAATGAAAGGTTTGAAAAGAATGGACGGATGATGGTCTTATGGTGTTTTGACGAATGTAATCAAGAGAATTAGTGGTGTTGAAGTTCTTGAGGAATAAAATATTGGAAGTAGGATTTAAGTTAGTCTTTGAACTCTTAATTTGGAAATATAGAGAATATTCTAAGAACCATGTCCGAAAATAATGTAGGTTATCAAGATATTTGTGTTAAAGGATTATATCATGCTAAATTGAGTCTAGTATCTAGGATGTGAATTATGTTGGAATTGAGAATTCATGTATGAGTAATTGTTAAAAAAAAAATCTTCTTGAAATGATTGGGTGAATTAAATGGGATTGGCACAAGTTAGAATGAGGTGCTTTTGGAGATGTTAAAAGAAATAATTAAAAATTTTGACAATGAGTTTAATGGTGTTAATAAGTTGGTATAGAATTACTGTGATGAGGTAAGTTGGAATTATTAGGCATGTATCAATGGTACATAAATGTTATTAAAGGTTTGAAGGATTTAGTGCAACGTATGTTTAACATATTGATTAAAGAATTTGAGGACAAAAATAGATGATAGATTAAGACGATGATATTCAGGGGATGATATTGATATATGAAAAAAAAATGACTTGATAGAAGTTTAAAATAAGAAAAGATAGTTATCCAATATGAAGGTGAATCTGTTCCTTTATGAGTGTGTTTTCTTATATCGACCCATAGATATATCCATGCAGGCTAGAGTATATCAATTGAAGAACTTATGAGTGAAAGAAATCCTTATGGATAAGTTATATGGCAAAATCACTCAAGTGAATAGACATATTAAAAAGTAAAGATGTTATACAGAAAAGATATCGCTAATTATTTAGGCAATAAGGTTGGTAACTCTGAATAATGCCTTAATTTCATTCCCTACATGTGGTAGGATGGATTGAAATTCGGGGACCGAATTTCTTAAGGGGGGAAGAATGTAACATCCCGTAATTTTTAGATATTTTCCTTAGAAATTCTTCACCTTACATATATTCATAGAAATTATCTAACATTAATGGAATATGTAAAGAAAGAAAACCTAAGAGGAAATATTAGAAATAAACATGCTAAAGAAAGGTGAAATTCTTAGGTAAGGAAAGATAAATTTTTATGAAGTAAGTAAAGGTCTTAAAATTTCAAGAAGATCGGATTAGGGTAATTTTTCTTAACTTAAGAGAAAAAGTTACTAAGTTTCGTATCTCCACCCGTAATTGAACTTTAACCTATGGACACTTCATATAGAATTTTTCTACTTCACATGAATTTTTAGCAAGCCAATAGGATAGCCCAAGGATGAAATTAAACATAGACTTGAACTAAGATATAGAAATTGGACCGGTAGCCCAAAAATCATGAAAATGTGACCAAGCCCATTATGAAAGGAAGAATTTTAACCAAAGTAAGGAAAATGGCCAAGAATGAGCCCAAACCCAAGAGGAAAAATAAAAATAAAAATAAAAATAAAATTAAAGTGATGAAATATTAGTGTAATCAAGATTAAGTGACATGGCATTAAGACAAAAATTTGGCAAGTGGTGTGATTTTACATTCATCATTTTGGCAAGTGGCATAATAATACAAGGCTTTAGGACAAAAACATCTATATCCTACATTCATAACTTTAGCAAGTGGGTAATAATACATAGCATTATGACAAAACATCATTATCCTACACAAATAATTTTAGTTAAGTAAGGAAAATTCAAGGGCTAGAAATTTGCCACTTAAAAAGGCAAATCTATCATACTTGATTAAGACAAAAGAAAAAGGAAATGAATCCCTAAATCAAAGGGATCTTGCCCCATATCTTAAGAACATATCATCATAATTTTTAAAATACAAATCTCCTTTTTCTATGCATATCTTGACTAAGGAAGAGGAAGACAAGAACATAAGTTGTTTGTTTTCCAAAAATTCAACAAAGTGTATCCTAATTGTGATAAGGTAGACCCATGATCATGAAAGGTGAATTATTTGGTGGTCTATATAAGAAAACCCACCCTTACAACATTATAATTTCGTCCAAGTGAGGGAGAGAAAAAAATAGAAGCAAGGTAGAGTGAGGAAAGGAGAGGAAGAAAGGAAGAAAGAGGAAGGAGAAGTCTAGGGGACTAAGTGCTCCAGGTAAGTTTAACAATATTTCTTTTTGAAGAAAACCTTTGAAACCCATAATATTTATATGAGATTTTGATCTTAGAACTTTGATGATTGGTCATGGATGTTGCTATATCATGTTGCATATTGATCTTGCATGTGATGTATGTTTGAATACTTAGGTTGGTGTAGATAGTTCTGCATGGGTATGGCTATGGTTGACAGAATTTTAAGCTTCGGTATTTTAATTTCTGGGAACAATCTATAAGGAATTAAAATAAATGGTTAACATAAGAATTAAAGATATATCTGTCACGGATTTTCACCCACTGGAATCATTCCATTTGGAGTCCATATGAGGTAGCTATGGTCTGATTAGTAGTCAAATGTCAGAAAATGAATCATCAGGGAAGAATATGTTAGGATAGCTTCGGTAATTTAATTTCTGGGAATTATTGGTAGGGAATTAAAATAAATGGTTAACATAAGAATTAAAGATATGTGTGTCATGGATGTTTAGCCACTGGAATAATTCAATTTGGAGTTCACATGTGGTAGATATGGTCCGATTAGTAAGCCAAGGTCAGAAAATGGTTCATCAAGGAAGATTATGTTAGGACAGCTTTTGTATTTTAATTTCTGGGAATTATATATATGGAATTAAAATAAATAGTTAACATGAAAGTTATATATCTATGTCTCATGGAAATATACCCACTGGAATTATGCAATTTGGAGTTCATATGTGGTAGATATGATACGATTAGTAAGCAGAGGTCAGAAAATGTTTATTCAGGGAAGAGTATGTTATTAATGCTTTAGTTTTTGAATTTCTGGGAATATTCTGTAGGGAATTAAAATAGTGCGCCAACATAACAATTATAGATATATGACTCATAGATTTTTACCAACTGGAATAACTCAATTTGGAGTTCCAATTTGCGAGATATGGTCTAATTAGTCTGTAAAGGTCAGAACCTATCCGAGAGGAACTATCCTGTACTTTGAGGGAGTAATATCACCTTCGTTTCTTAATTTTTTGCTACAATGTTCAACATAATAGTTTTAGATAATTGTTTTATCTTGAAATGGACACCAAGATCACCTACATCAGAGTTAAATTGAGGGAGTTATGCTCTGATTAGTAAGAGAAGGTTAGATAGGATGAAAACCTGCATCAAGAAAATAAAGAAATAAAATTAGTATTTAAAAAAGAAGATGAATCTTAATAAATGACTAGTATAGCCATAGTCATTGCCATTGTATGAACTTCTTACCATCTTAAGTGTGAAATTTTGACATGGAAATATTTTATAAAGTGATATTTGAAATGGTTATGTTCATGGCATGATTACCAATGATTTATGGTAATAGTTATATTTTGATGAACATACTTGTTATTGAAAGCATATTTTTGGCTAACATTGTGAAAAGAAAAGAAATGAGCACGGTCACATGACAATCCGTGTGGTGCACCAGTAGGGGACGCCCTACCAACGGTTATGATCATGATAATGAGAAAAGAAAGAGAAAGTAGGCCATGTCGGACGGAGCGAGAAAAGCCTGTACCGGAGAGTAGAGGATACTCACCCTGACCGGGGTAGCTTGAAATGAGAATAAGTTGATGGCCATCATATGATATTTTGAAAATAGTTAATCCTGTCATTCATATCATTACGGTATGATTCTTATGTGCATAGATATAATGCATTCATGTGACCAAAGATATTTTCTGTAGTTTATACAGCTGAACATGACGTGATGAGCTTTACTGATGATAATTTATTGTTGAACTTACTGGGATTTAATTCTCACTATATTTCCATATCATGTTCAGAAAATTAGTTATGCAGATTTTCTATAGCTCTGGCTTTTAGTGCACGTTGGATCGAGTTATTCTATGATGGGCAGATCCTAAATAAAATGTTTGTGAGCGAGTTGGCACAGATCCCGGTGAAGGTGCAACCACCCGCACCTGTATCTCCGGAATTGGTCAACAAAAATAAACAAGATGTAAATATCTATGTCTTTGATATGTTGCATGTACGTTTTGATTAATGACGTGTATGTGAACTCAATATTGTATAAAAAAAAGAGAGGTTGTTACACTGATCATGATTGTATGGCAAGCGTAAAGGTCACGGCGAGTTGCTTAATAATTATACATTGCATTTGATGAATATGCATATATATGTGTGTGTGTGTGTGTGTGTGTGTGTGGATGAATATCGATGGGTTGTATGGTTTGATATGGTACTGGTGCGTACTGTCGCAGGTACACCTAAATTGATACCTTACCTCAAAATTAACCTGTAGTAGTAGGAGTAAGGGTCGATCTCACAGAGACTGGAATTACCTTATGTGATTAAAAAAGGGGGGATTGATAATTGTAAATAAAATCAAGTAAACAATAATGAAAGTAAATAAGAGGGTGATTCATGATAAAGACGTTGGTTTCGGTTGATATCCACCATCAAGGGATTGCATTGATCATTGACAACATAATCAATCTGTAATTGAATATCTATCATTGGATTTCTACCCCTGTTCCTCCTTAAGCCTAGCAAATTAATGACAATCGCACTAATTAAACCCTAATTAACAAGTAATCCTTTAGCACATCGGTAAAGCATAACTTATTAATCGCATGAAGAACTAGAGAAACTAACAGAGCTAAACAAATATAAACACATCGGCTATATTTAATTTAGTTAATTATTCATCATAGGTTCAATGATTTATATTCCAAAATCCTCAAACCTATTTGCCTCATGAATCATAAAATTGAAGACTTTGTTCAAAACATAATTCAGCAGTAGATTAAGATAGATAATATACTAGTAGGCCTCCCTAGCAATCATATGAATAATCATTGAGAAGAAGAGCAGATGAATAATTAATGCTCAATTCAAATTAAAATAATAAAATCAAATCCATATCTCACAATGCATAAAGATCCCTTGAGGTTTCAATCTACCTCAACCAACTAAAAAGAACTAGCCACGTAGGGCGATAAGAAAATCTAAGGAAGAATTGAAGAATGTAACTTAAGAACTTGGATGAAGGATTAAATGAATTCTCTACTTGCTTTCCTCCCTTTTTATAGATTCCCCCCTCCTAATCAAAGTAGGAGTGTTTCTAGGTTAAATCCCGGCCCATCGGGCTTCAATTGGAGTCAAGAAGATCTAAAAATCGTGAATTCAGCATTTTGGTGCGGCAGCGAGCGCCGCAGCACGCTACACGGGCGCCCCAGTGTGACAGAAAGCTTCTGACGGGGCACCGCGGCACCTATGCTAGCTCTGGCGCACTCTAGATTCTGACGCTCAGGCGCTGCGGTGCCCGGTGCTTCTGGGCAACAAATGCCACAGCGCACTAGGGAGCGCCGCGACCCTCCGAACCTGCAATGACGCAGCGCCGTGGCACCCAGAAAACTCCAGAATTTGCCAACGTGCCAAACACAAAAGTTGTAGCGCTATGTCTGTTCTTTCCATAGCCACTGTAATTACCTTAATCTGATCTAAATTGAAGGTGATATGACAAAATTAGTGACCAAAGGTCAGAATTCATCCTTCTGCACTGTGATTCTGATTTGCAAGCTATGTAACACTATTAAATCTCCTGAATTTGACCAAGTGTTCAACATAAAATTTGTAGATGATTGTGTTATATTTTCACAGCCACTTGAATCACTTTAATGGAAGTTCATAAGAGGGAGATATGCTCAAACCAATGCTGAAAGGTCTGGAATCGCTGCAATGTAACATTTTTCCATGAATTTCTTATCTTTTTCTTCTCTTTTCTTCTTCCTTTGTTCCTAAAACACAAAACACAAAACAAAGCTAATTCCTAATCATATTTTACTTAAATCAAACAAAAAGTAAGTTTAAAGGTATTAATATCATGCTTAATTAAGATCACATCAAATACCCCTACACTCAACCTTTTGCTTGTCCCCAAGCAAAATAATCCCTAAAGAAAAAAAACAACAATCAATAATGTAGTGAGTGTTAGGTTTACCAAAAGTTTGCCTCATAACATAAAAATAAACTCTAGAAAAATTTTGGAAGGCCATAATCATGCATAAGATTAACACAAATGCAATCTATTATTTTAACCTTCTGAATCCCTAGTGTGTGTGTGTGTTTTTGGGTCAATAAATTTTCTTTTACCTAGATGAATTTATATATCCTAAAATTTTGATTTTAGATCTATAATTAGTTTAGGATTTCCATATGCTTATTCTTCTTGCCACTCTCCACTAATGTAGGCCAAAACTACCTCTAAGATCAATAGGACTTTATTTAACTTGTAATGTGGTCAGGGTATAAGGTAAGATAAATGATACAAATTTAGACTCAATCACCCAGCACCACATGATTAAATTTGATCTCTTCAGCTTTCCTAAATTTGGGTTGATTTCTCCCCCCACACTCATTTTCTTGTTTTGATTGAATTTAATCTATCATTTTTCCTCAATTCTCTAACTTTTTTTTCACAACATTTGTATTTTTCTTCTATTTCCTTTGCATAATTCTTTTTTTTATTCATTGCATAATTCTTTTCTTTTCCTTGCTCCACCCTTCCACCCTTCTGTAAATAAAGCTCTACAAAACAAGTATTCAGAAAAATAATCATGGAGTGAGTGAATAGGATCAAAAATAAGAATATTCATACAAAATTTGGCTTTTGGCTTGTTTGTGGTTTTTAGAAGGAAAAGTTCATTTAGCTCAAAACAGAGGAACTAAGGATATTTCATTGTTTAGGTTAGGCTTGCAAGGTTCAATCTATCAAATAATGCCTAAATCATCTCCTAAATAATAGTATTAGCCTAAGATTTTGCCTCAAGTAACATTTGAATAAATTCTAGAATCCTGTGGATATCATGAAATATATTTGAATTATATAAACCTTCTCTAATTAAAAGATAAATTGAATGCCCAAAATTATTGTGCAAACATATTTCAAGATTTTAAAGTCAAAAGTAATAAATTGCAAAAGGGATAAAATTGCACACAATCATGAATTTTTTACATTTTTCAAGAGCTAAAAAAAATTTGAATAGTCATATCATTGGTTGTTGATTGTGCCTAACTTCCCAAAACATAAATTGAAACACTCACATAATCACTCAACTTGCTAAACACAATAAAAGTGCATTAATAGTGAAAATCAGAAAATTGATGCTCATAATAGGGTCACAATGATTCTGATAAATAAACTTCCACCCTCACACTCAAACTTTACATTGTCCTCAATGTAAAAGAAAGATAAGAATTAGGGAAAGATATAGAAAAACATATAAGTTAAGTGAACTTCCCTGAATTTGTTCAGGTTAGAATGAGCGTGTTGCATTACTGGATCTTGAATTTTCTTCTTTCCATTTTTTTTTGACTATGTTGGGTTGCCTCCCAATAAGCGCCTTTGTTTAATGTCGTTGGCTCGACTCAAATCTCCTTATGTCATTCAAGGAGGGTCCTTAATGTCCACCTTGAATTGGCTTGCCTTTAAATGTGCAGAATTTTGAGGTTCAGCTGCATTATGAAGAGGAAAGTCAGCATTAGTCAAAGGTTTAATTAAATGAGAACTCAACTTAGCTGGAAATAATTGATATCTTGAGTAACTTTTGGCATCCAATTTAATTTCATCTTTTTGAGTTTTTTCCAAAGAAGGGGGAAGCTTTCCTCTATCTTTGAGGATGGCATATTTATTTGAGGTTATCACTGGGGGTGGTTCTCCGCTGTTTATGCCCTTTAAGTGGCTAGGAAAGCTCTTTAAGCCTAGGTCAGAATTCTGCAAAATAGAAGGTACAGGCATCTTATTAGAAATTGGTAAAAAAATAAAAAGATCCTTACCTATTTGTTGTACTTTTGGTGCTTCCTCTCCTGCTGAAATATTCTTTTCAAATTTGGCATTCAGGGTAGATTCCACAGCCTCTTTATTAGTAGTCTTACTATTGTGAACTTTTGTTGGTAATGTTTGTGTATAGTTCATACAAAGATGAATACAATGTCAAAACGCAAGCGCACGTATCGTGACCAAGTAATAAAATGATGAGTGAGTATCGTCCCACGAGGAATGAACTAAAACTGCTTAGATACTTTTGCTGTATGAATGCTGTAGCAATGTCAAGTTGTCCACAAAATTGGAATAGACATAGGTTGACTGATCTTTACTGTAACTAAACAGAAAAGTATTAGGGAATAGAAAGGAAACTAATTGGGGAGAACTGGGGTGCTCAGGGTTGCTATGGACTTCAGCACTCAGATATCCCGTAGACTTTACTGTAGCAAAAGTCCCTGGTGCCAAAGCAGTTCTGAATGGAGTCTTCCCAGACTACCATTCCTCACAACTCCAAGGTGCAGACACGCATTCCTGCACAAGTCCTTACCTCTGAGTTGCGCAAGCAATACATTATGGGACTAATGAGGTACCCGTGTATCCCTACATGAGGTACCCCTTTACACTCAGTTTTTTTGTCCGGCCTCCATTACCCTTCCAGGTGAATGGTGGCCTCGGTTTCCTCCCTCCAAACTTCCGTTATTAAGGAAAGAAAAACTACAGGATATACAACTGAATGGTAACATAATTGCAGCAAAATGTATTGATAATAAAAATGTGCTTTGGTCCATTACAACCCTTGTGCAACCCCAGTTGGAAACTAGCCAAGCCTCATGGGTGCACTGGTTACAAAAACTCCAAAAACACTGGTGTGCATTTTTTAAGAGATAAAAACTAAATTATAGAATGTAGTTCTTTTTTTTTTTTGATAAAGCAGTAAAAAAACAATAACAGGAGACAAAGCTCCCTTCTATACTAGCACACTATCCCCTGCGTGTTGCACCTTCCAGTGTTAGCAACACTCTAGGCTATGGTGTTATTTTCCTCCCAGTTCTTTTCTCTTTCTCCCCGGCTAGCTTTTTTCCATTGGCTACTTTTCGGCCTTTTATAGGCAGCCCTTGTGGTCCCTGTAAAGCGCCCTGGATTGCTGCCATTCCTTCTGCTCTGCAGCAGGCACCCTTTGTTGCACTACTTTTTCCTTTCCACCTTCAGTAGTGGAAACGGTCCTGTACCAGTAACCTACTATGTCCCTGCTGCTGTCTCCTGCTCACTGGTGGCTACTCCTGCTGCACAGTTCTGCCACCTGCACCAAATCAAGCAGAATCATCATATTGCAGGGGGGAGAGAAAACAGCTTTCCCCACTATCAACTGGGGTTTTGCTATCATTGCTATACATGATCACTGAAATGCTGCAGCAATGCGGTAGCTACGCTATGTCTAGAAAAATCATCCCATTCAATTAAATCAGAGGGTAAAAAGTGCTTAAAACACCAGAAAGATTCAGTAAACAATCATGGGCAACGCATAGAAACTATAGTGAAATGCAGTTATCAAATCCCCCCAAACTTAAAGGATTGCTTGTCCCTAAGCATCCTACTCTGCTTACCACTCAGAAGTTCCAGATTTTCCTCAAGTTAGACTCTATAGCTCTGCTGATAGCTCTCAACTCTCAGGATTGCTTTCATATAAAGGATACCACAAATCTTACTCCCAATCACAGCAAACACCTTCTCTGAATTTGTGTGTGTGTGATATGGACAGTTTTGTCCAGGAGTTATTTGAGTCAAAAACAACCAGAGTTCCTAAAACTTTTATGCTAATATTTTGAGCTTCCTTTCCTAGGTCAAGCTGGCATTCATCATAGGTACAGTCAGGGCAGCAGATATGGGGAAATGGAGCAGCTTACTGAATTTCTTCCTTTACTGTTGTTTTTGGCATGGATCTTATTCTAGCAGAGGTCATTACGACCTTTTGACGCGAATGCCAACATGTTCAATGTAGGCACCCGGTTACTCAGCCTTATCACCTTTCAACCGCTCCCCACTCATACTCCACATCCCTGTTTTACGCAAAGGCACACATGGGACTCATGCATACCTCTGGTTACTAAGGAATTACAGAGCATTGGAGTGTCCACTCTACATCCCTGTTTTACGCAAAGGCACACATGGGACTCATGCATACCCCTAGTTACTAAGGAATTACAGAGCATTGTCCATTTTTTTTTAGTTTCCTACTCCCCTCCCTCCAAACTTAAACCTTTATGCCCCTATGTGATTGCCTCTTTTATAATTCTACAGGAAGCTCTCAATACTAGCTCTAAGATTAAGGACCACTTTCTAAAAGATCACCAAATTCTCTGTTGGGCAAACTGCCCTTGATCTAGTGCTCATAGGAAGAGGGTGTTGTGTGATGAGGTGAGGCTGTAGGTTTCCTATTCTGATTTTTAACAAATCCTCCTCATGGAGTGTCCCAAAACTTTCAGCAGGCTATGCAGCTATTCCACCCTCTTTTCTTCCTTTTCTCTCTCTTTTTTTTTACACTTTTTATCAAACAATTATAACTGTATTCAATTCAAACAAAATCAGTGATTACTAGGACAGACTCATCCAACATAGGTAGATAAAAACACAAGTGGACAGGAATATAAACAATCACCCTAACTATGCAAAATGCTCCAGCGATGCTACAGCAAGGAATCAAAACACAAAAGTGATATGCTCCAGCAATACTATTCCCAGCAGACATTATACATTATATCACACACCCCCCCAAACTTAAATTGAGCAGTGTCCTCACTGCTGATGCAATGGCCAGAAAACAAAATACACCCACAAACAAAAACAGAAACACAAATAAGGGTTGAGGGAACTTTCCTGAGGGTGCTTGCAGGCATGCTGCAACACCCTAGGGTCATTGACCCCCATAAGATCTTGATGAACTTCTGAGCCCACTCCTCCTCTGTGTTGATTGTTGTGGGGCCTTTCCTTTGTGCAATACTGCTGCCCTTTTGGCAATGGGCTCATCGTCATCAGAGGACACCATTTCTTCCGGTGGCTGGTGGGGTTCGGGATAAGGCTCCTTGGTGGAGGAGGATCCTTCAGAGGCCTTGGGTTGCTCTGCTTGTGCTTCTGGTGCTGGGGCTGACTCCTCAAAGGTGACATGGAGCAGGGCAGTTGGAAATTCTGGGAATGGGAAGAACTGCTTAAAATTTTGCTCCAAGGTAGTGTGGAGGGCAAAGTCCCTCTTCTGTGCATATTGCCAGAAGGTTTGCTGGTGCTGCAGCAACTGTGCTTGCTGTCTGAGGAGGGTGGATTGTTACTGCAGATGATGCTGAATGGCCTTGTCAACTGGCTGAGTGGCAGAGGAGGAAGCAGATGGGTCAGCAGTTGGTGGGGGGTCTTGGGAGGCAGCTGGTGGATGCGGGGCTGCTTTCTCCAGAACAATGCGAGCAATGGTGGTAGGGGTGATGGGAGTAGTGTCCTTCAAAACCTCTTCGTCAATGGAGACTAGTACTCCATGAGTCTTGCACAGGGTGGTGATGAGGGAAGGAAAGAGTAGGCTTCCCTTCTTACGGCCGACACATGCTCGGATTTGGCCACTTATAATGCGGCCAACGTTGAGTGGCCTGCCGAGGATGAGCGCGTCCACCATTGCTAGTCTTTCTCTGCTCACAGTCTGCCCGTGGGTAGAAGGTAGAAGACGGGTCTTGAGAAAATAGTACCAGACCTTTGCTGCCGGCACTAAGGAGATTCGATTTACAGTGGTGGAGCCTTGGGGTGATTTATCCCAGGTGGTGCCAGGAAGGCACACCCGGGTGAGCATTGCTTCCCAGTCTTTATCCCGCAGACTCTGCAGATAGTCCTCATAATTGTCCTCCTCGTCGAGCAAATTGTAGGCCCTGTTGATTGTAGCTTGGTCGAAATGTACCTTCGTTTCCCGAACTCTCACCAATTTGTCAGTTTCTGGTGAGAAGTTTGCATAGAACTCTCGAACCAGTGGGATGAGGGCCGGTTGCGGATGGCTTGCAAAATTTTCCCAAGCCCTCTGCTTTACCACCGTGCCAACGTACATTGGCATTCCCAAATCACCAGCGGAGGTGAAGGTGAATCCTTTCTCGGTGCAGAAGTTTCTGGGCACGATTTCGTCATCGTGCCTCTTCCGGTTTTCTTCAGTGGTGAATTTTTTCACCTTGCTCGCCTTCTTGGCCACTGTCTTGATTCTCGCATTTTTGGTTTAAGGGGTTGAAGGTTGGGGTTTTCTGGGACGAAGGAGGTGAGAGGGTTGCAGGGCTTGAGACTCGGGAGAGGTGAGATGAGGAGGGAAGTTGCAGAGATGAAAACGTGGGTGTGTTAACGCTGGGAAAAAGGGGTTGGAAGTTGCAAAGGTTTAAAGACCGTAGGTGTCTTATGGCCTTCTGCCAGTTTTCTCGCCCACCATTTGTTTTTTTTTTTTCAAACTTGCAAAGCATAGCAGAGGGGAACCCTTGGCTTAGAGCTGACTGTTTTGCTGTAGCAATACTGGAGCAATGCTTCAGCAAAACTGGGTGCCAAAGATTTCTACTGCAGCAGAGAGTGCTTGTTAACAATTCTGCTATAGCAAATCAGGGACTATCTTTGGTGTTATGTTGCTGCAGCAAAACAAAAACTGGTTCTGCAACTTCTTGCTTCTTAACCTGCGTAACAACCACAAAAGCTATCAGATTCATGATCTAAACTAACTTAAAACTATTAACTTGAATAATAACAAATTTGAACATGGGTTGCCTCCCAGGAGCGCTTGTTTTAGAGTCTTCAGCTTGACTTCCCTTCTGTTCAATCCTCTTGCAGCTGAATGGAAGTGTGCTGTCTATCCACATCACCCCCCAGATAATGCTTGACTCTTTGCTCATTAACCCTGAATGTCCTCCCTTCCTTCTCTTCTTCCAATTCAATAGTCCCAAATGGGAAGACCTTGCTTATGCGAAAGGGTCCAGACCATCGGGATTTCAACTTCCCAGGAAACAAGGTTAGCCTGGAGTTGTACAGTAGCACTCTCTGTCCCACTTCGAAGTTTCTGGGTTGTATCTTCTTGTCATGCCATTGCTTTTCTTTCTCCTTGTATAGTTTGGCATTTTCATAGGCCTACCCCCGAAATTCGTCCAGCTCATTTAGCTGCAGCATCCTCTTCTCACCTGCAGCATCTAGGTTCCAGTTTAGCTTCTTCACTGCCCAATATGCTCGATGTTCCGGCTCTACTGGGAGATGACAAGCCTTCTCGAATACCAACCTGTATGGTGACATGCCCAGAGGTGTCTTATAAGCTGTTCTATATGCCCAAAGAGCATCATCCAACCTTGAGGACCAATCCTTCCTCGTGGGGCCTACTGTTTTCTCCAAGATTCTCTTGATCTCTCTGTTAGAGACCTCAGCCTGCCCACTCGTTTGTGCGTGATAAGGGGTTGCTACCTTGTGTCTGACTCCATATTTGGCAAGTAGTGACTTGAACTGCCTATTGCAGAAATAGGTCCCTCCATCGCTGATGATGGCTCTGGGTGTTCCAAACCTTGTAAAGATATTCATCTTCAGGAATCTGGTCACGACTCTGGCGTCATTGGTTTGGGATGCACTAGCTTCCACCCACTTTGAGACATAGTCTATAGCTACAAGGATGTATTGGTTACCAAAACTTGAGGGAAATGGTCCCATAAAATCTATGCCCCAGACATCAAATAATTCCACCTCTAAGATGTTGCTCAGTGGCATTTCATGCCTGCGAGATATATTCCCTGTTCTCTGGCACCGGTCACATTGCCTTGCATGAGAGTGGGAGTCCTTGAATAAGGAGGACCAATAGAAACCTGCCTGTAGCACTTTGTTTGCGGTCCTAACTCCTCCAAAATGACCTCTATAAGGGGAAGCATGGCATTGCTATAAGATTTGCTCCGTTTCTTCACTGGGTATGCACCTCCTTATCATCTGGTCAGCACATTGCTTGCAAAGATAGGGTTCATCCCAGTAGTATGAGTTGACTTCATGCAGAAATTTTTTCTTCTGCTGCCACGTCAGGTTCAGTGGGAGCATTCCACTCACGAGGTCATTTACATAGTCAGCATACCATGGCACATCTTCTTGGGACAGGAGATAGAGTTGCTCATCTGGGAATCTTTCATTAATGTCCTCTACTCCAGAGCTGTGCTCTTCCAACCTGGAGAGATAGTCTGCCACTTGGTTTTCAGTCCCCTTCCTGTCTCCAATCTCTAGATCAAACTCTTGAAGCAAAAGCACCCACCGAATGAGCCTTGGTTTGGAATCTTTCTTTCAGACCAAGTGTTTGATGGCAGAGTGGTCTGTGTGCACTATCACCTTTGCTCCTACCAAATATGCTCTGAATTTCTCAAAGGCAAACACTACAGCAAGCAGTTCCTTCTCTGTCACGGTGTAGTTCAGGTGGGCACCTTGCAGTGTTTTGCTAGCATAGTAAATAGAGTGAAACAGCTTGTTTCTGCGCTGCCCGAGGACGGCTCCCAATGTTGTTTCACTAGCATTACACATCAGCTCAAATGGGGAGGTCCAGTTTGGTGCCACAATCACCAGAGCTGTACTTAATTTTTGCTTGAGATCGCAGAATGCTGTCATGCAGCTCTCATCAAAACAAAAGGTTATGTCCTTCTCTAGCAAGCTGCATAATGGTTTGGCAACCTTAGAGAAGTCCTTAATGAACCTTCTATAAAATCTTGCATGTCCTAAGAAGCTTCGAATGCCCTTGACCGAGGTGGGAGGAGGCAGTTTCTCAATAACTTCTACCTTGGCCTTATCCACCTCAAGTCCTTTCTGGGATACCTTATGCCCCAGCACAATTCCTTCCTTTACCATAAACTGGCACTTCTCCGAGTTTAGCACCAAGTTTGTTTCCTCACACCTTTGCAAGACTTTGGCAAGGTTCCCAAGCATAGGTCAAAGGAGTCCCCAAAGACTGAGAAATCATCCATGAAGATTTCCACGAACTGCTCAGCCATTTCTGTGAATATTGCCATCATGCATCGCTGGAACGTTGCTGGAGCATTACACAGCCCAAATGGCATCCTTCGAATGCAAAGGTACCATAAGGACATGTGAATGTGGTCTTGTGCTGATCCTCTGGTGCTATAGCAATCTGGTTATACCCTGAGTATCCATCCAAGAAGCAATAGTATTCCCTTCCAGCAAGTCTATCTAACATTTGATCAATAAATGGCAGAGGGAAGTGATCCTTCCTAGTGCTCTTATTCAGCTTCCTATAGTCCATGCAAATTCTCCAACCGGTTACAACCTTAGTGGGGATGAGCTCATTGCTATCAGTTTCCACCATAGTCATGCTTCCTTTCTTGGGAACGCACTAGACTGGACTCACCCAAGAGCTATCTGATATGGGGTAAATGATTTCAGCATCTAGCCATTTGATGATCTCCTTCTTCACCACCTCTTTCATTATTGGGTTAAGCCTTCGTTGGGGCTCTATGGACCCTTTTTCGTTGCTTTCCAAGAGGATCTTATGCATGCAGAATGAGGGGCTGATTCCCTTAATGTCAGCAAGTGTCCAGCCAATGGCCTTTCTGAATTTCTTTAGTGTCAGAACTAATTTCTCCTCTTGCTCCTTTGTCAGAAGTGCTGAGATAACCATAGGAAGAGTGGCTGTTTCTCCTAAATATGCATACTTAAGGTGTGCTGGCAGGGGCTTCATCTCCAAAGCTGGTGGTTCTTCTACTGATACTTTTGGCATCCTGGAATCTGGCGTGGTCTCATATAACGGCTCTTTTATCGACTCCTGTTTCCTAAACCCTTGTCTGACATCAATCCAGGCCCATTCCTTTTCATCTTCTCCTTTGGAATCTGAGTGGTCTGTCCATGCTACTGGTGGTGGCTCCTTGCAGCATTTTTCCAGTTGTTCTGATGCTAATGTGTCCATCATAGACACCACTGCACATTCTTCTTCTTCATTGGCAAACTTCATAGTCTGGAGCACATTGAATGTAACCTGCTCATCCTGGACTCTCATGGTTAACTCACCTTTCTGAACATCAATGAGTGTCCGGCCAGTTGCTAGGAACGGTCTGCCTAATATAATGGGTACTTCTGCATCAGCTTCATAACCCAGAATTATGAAGTCTACTGGAAAGATGAACTTATCCACCTTAACCAAGACATCTTCTATTTTTCCTTTTGGATGAGCAATGGATCTGTCTGCCAATTGTAGTGTGACTGTGGTAGGCCTAGCTTCTCCAATTCCTAGCTTTTTAAAGATAGCCATTGGCATAAGGTTGATGCTTTCTCCTAAATCACACAGTGCTTTGCCAAAATACTGGTTCCTGATTGAACAAGGTATGGTGAAGCTACCTGGATCCTTAAGTTTGGGTGGTAACTTATTTTGCAGCACAGCACTGCATTCTCTTGTGAGGGCAACGGTCTCAAATTCACCAAATCTCCTCTTCTTGGTCAGGATGTCCTTCATGCACTTCACATAATTAGGCATCTGCTCCAGTGCTTCCACCAGAGGAATGTTGATGTGGAGCTGTTTCAGGACATCTAGGAACCTTCTAAATTGCTGGTCATTCTGTTGCTTCTGAAATCTTTGAGGGAAAGGGGGTAGCTTGGTTTGCTACATGCTTTGCTGCGGCAAGGTTGCCGACTTTTGCTGTGGCATAGCTGCAACATTTCCTCCAGAGATGGCTTCCTCCTTGCTTATCTCCTCCTCTTGCTTCTTCTTATCACTTTTGTTCTCCAAGGGTACAGTGGAGTCTGTCTGGTCTTGCCCTCTTGTTTTTTGTGTTTCCACCATCTTCCCACTCCTCAGGGCTATAGCCTTGCAATGCTCTTTCCCCTCTCTCATAGGGACTTCAGTATTACTAGGAAGTGTTCCTGGGGGTCTGCTTTTTAGCTCATTGGCAAGCTATCCCACTTGAGTTTCCAGATTCCTCAGTGAGGCTGCTTGACTCTAGATTAAATCATCATTTCTTGCCATATATTCCTTCAGCAGGGATTCCAGTGAAGTGTGGGCTTCCTGAGGCTGTTGTCTTTGCTGCTGGAAGCCTGGTGGACCCTGTGGTCTTTGTGGGGCAGAGTTGTTCCCTTGTCCTGCACCATAGTTGCTCCAGAAGAAGTTGGGGTGTTGCCTCCATCCTGGGTTATATGTGTTGGAGTAAGGGTTGTTACTGCGATTCATATTACCCACGAAACACACTGACTCTGGGTTTGAGGGACAAGCTTCAAATAAATGAGGTCCATTGCATAGTACACAGGATGGTCCAGTTTCCTGAACTGCATTGGCTGCTTGAGAATGGGTAACTTGCTGGCTCTTCAGAACATTAACTAGTGAGGCTAGATGAGCTGTGAGAGAAGTCACTTCACTCACTTCGTGCATGCCTGCTGCTTTCTTTCCAATTGAAACTCTGTCCATTGGCCATTGATAGTTGTTACTGGACATTCTCTCAAGCAACTCATATGCTTCATTATATGTTTTGGACAAGAGTGCCCCATTAGCTGCTGCATCCACTATGGTCCGAGTTTGGGCGTTGAGGCCATTATAAAAGGTCTCCATCTGAATGCAATAAGGAATTCCATGGTGTGGGCATCTCTGTAATAGCTCTTTATACCTCTCCTAGGTCTCATACAAAGATTCACCTTCTAATTGCTGGAAAGAGGTGATGTCATTTCTTAACTTGGCATTCTCGATGGACGAAAAGTATTTCAGCAGAAAGTTTTTTGCCAAATCACTCCAGTTAGCGATAGAGTCAGGTGGCAGAGAGTTCAACCAGGCTCTTACTCGGTCTCTTAATGAAAAAGGGAACAGCTTTAGCCTGAGCACTTCCTCTGTTACCCCATTCATTTTGAAAGCATCCGTGACTTCCATGAACACTCTTAAATGAAGGTGAGGGTCCTCAGTGGGCATGCCACTGAATTACCCAGCAGTTTGCAGCATCTGAAACATTACTGGTTTAAGCTCAAAATGTAGAGCCTCAATCTCTAGTCTCACAATGCTCGGGTTCAACCCATTCAGATTCGGTTGAACATAAGCATTTAAGACCCTATCTCTGTCATCCATGTTGTTTGCTCCATTTTGATTAGCCATCTCTGCCTGCTGCTGGTGTGTTTGCTGTCTTCTTCTTCTTCTCAAAAGCGTTCTTTCTATCTCTGGATCAAGGGGCAGAAGCTCTCTGTCAACCCTGCTCATGCACTGTGTTACCTGCTCAACAAGACACCAGAGTAGAAGCAAAATGATCCTTCACACAGTGGAGTATCAAAAAGCAATTTTTAAAGTTTACACTCCTCGGCAACAGCGCCAAAAACTTGTTGGTAATGTTTGTGTGTAGTTCATACAAAGATGAATACAATGTCAGAACGCAAGTGCACGTATCGTGACCAAGTAATAAAGTAATGAGTGAGTATCGTCCCACGAGGAGTGAACTAAAACTGCTTAGATACTTTTGCTGTATGAATACTGTAGCAACGTCAAGTTGTCCACAAAATTGGAATAGACATGGGTTGACTGATCTTTACTGTAACTAAGCTGAAAAGTATTAGGGAATAGAAAGGAAACTAATTGGGGAGAACTGGGGTGCTCAGGGTTACTATGGACTTCAGCACTCAGATATGCCGTAGACTTTGTTGCAGCAAAAGTCCCTGGTGCCAAAGCAGTTCTGAATGGAGTCTTCCCAGACTACCATTCCTCACAACTCCAAGGTGCGGACATGCATTCCTGCACAAGTCCTTACCTCTGAGTTGCGCAAGCAATACATTATGGGACTAATGAGGTACCCGTGTATCCCTACATGAGGTACCCCTTTACACTCAGTTTTTTTGTCCGGCCTCCATTACCCTTCCAGGTGAATGGTGGCCTCGGTTTCCTCCCTCCAAACTTTTATTATTAAGGAAAGAAAAACTACAGGATATACAGCTAAATGGTAACATAACTGCAGCAAAATGTATTGATAATAAAAATGTGCTTCGGTCCATTACAACCCTTGTGCAACCCCAGCTGGAAACTAGCCAAGCCTCATGGGTGCACTGGTTACAGAAACTCTAGAAACACTGGTGTGCATTTTTTAAGAGATAAAAACTAAATTACAGAATGTAGTTCTTTTTTTTTTGATAAAGCAGTAAAAAAACAACAACAGGAGACAAAGCTCCCTTCTATACTAGGACACTATCCCCTGCGTGCTGCACCTTCCGGTGTTAGCAACACTCTAGGCTATGGTGTTATTTTCCTCCCAGTTCTTTCCTCTTTCTCCCCCACAGGCTTTTTTTCCATTGGCTACTTTTTGGCCTTTTATAGGCAGCCCTTGTGGTCCCAGTAAAGCGCCCTGGATTGCTGCCATTTCTTCTGTTCTGCAGCAGGCGCCCATTGTTGCACTGTTTTTTCCTTTCCACCTTCAGTAGTGGAAACGGTCCTGTACCAGCAACCTGCTATGTCCCTGCTGCTGTCTCCTGCTCACTGGTGGCTACTCCTGCTGCGCAGTTCTGCCACCTGCACTAAATCAAGTAGAATCATCATATTGCAAGGGGGAGAGAAAATAGCTTTCCCCACTATCAACCGGGGTTTTTCTATCATTGCTATACATGCTCACTAAAATGCTGCAGCAATGCGGTAGCTACACTATGTCCAGAAAAATCATCCCATTCAATTAAATCAGAGGGTAAAAAGTGCTTAAAACACCAGAAAGATTCAGTAAACAATCATGGGCAACGCATAGAAACTATAGTGAAATGCAGTTATCAACTTTCAAGTCATCTTTTTCATTAAGTGCAGAATTTTCCTCTTTTTGCACTAATGATGCTGAAGCTAGACTTTGAATTTTTGAATTCTGAGCCTCTAATCGATTGACTGGTGTTGTAAGTTGTCCAATCTGATTTGTTAAGCTTTGAATGCTGGCACTTACCTCTTGTTGAAATTGATGAGTATTATGTACAAGAGATTTAACAATTTCTTCTAAAGAACTACTTACCTGGGAATCCTGATATGTAGCTTGTCTAGGATAATAGACCTATTGGTTATGCTGAAAATTTGTAAAATCTTGTTCTCCAGGCCAATTTTATGCATTCCCATACCTAAAGTTGGGATGATCCTTCCATCTAAGATTATACATGTTTGAATAAGATTCATACCTCCCTTGTGGTGGCCCAGGGAAACCACTAACCATATTTACCTGCTCAAATGATTCTTCATAGAAAGTTGGGTACCCATTAGAAGGATACCCTCTGGATGAATGATTTACATAGCACTTCTCACTTTGCATATTTTCTACACATTGACGAACAAGAGAAGTTAAATTTGCAAGTTGTTGTTCAAGGGAAAAACTACATACCTCACCAGCATGTCCTAATGGAGATCTTAGCCTAATGCGAAATTGTTGAAACTTGGCTACCATATTCAAAGTTATGAACAAAATTAAAAAACTAAAATAAAATAAAAATCAGAAAAGGTAAATAGACACAGTCCTCGGCAACGGCGCCAAAATTTGGTGCGTACTGTCGCAGGTACACCCAAATTGATACCTTACCTCAAAACTAACCTGTAGTAGTGGGAGTAAGGGTCGATCCCACAGAGACTGGAATTACCTTATGTGATTGAGAAAGGGGGGATTGATAATTTTAAATAAAATCAAGTAAACAATAATGAAAGTAAATAAGAGAGAGTGATTAATGATAAAGACGTTGGTTTCGGTTGATATCCACCGTCAAGGGATTGCATTGATCATTGACAACATAATCAATATGTAATTGAATATCTATCATTGGATTTCTAACCCTGTTCCTCCTTAAGCCTAGCAAATTAATGACAATCGCACTAATTAAACCCTAATTAACAAGTAATCCTTTAGCACATCGGTAAAGCATAACTTATTAATCGCATGAAGAACTAGAGAAACTGACAGAGCTAAACAAATATAAACACATCGGTTATATTTAATTTAGTTAATTATTCATCATAGGTTCAATGATTTATAATCCAAAATCCTCAAACCTATTTGCCTCATGAATCACAGAATTGAAGACTTTGTTCAAAATATAATTCAGCAGTAGATTAAGACAGATAATATAGTAGTAGGCCTCCCTAGCAATCATATGAATAATCATTGAAAAGAAGAGCAGATGAATAATTAATACTCAATTCAAATTGAAATAATAAAATCAAATCCATATCTCACAATGCATGAAGATCCCTTGAGGTTTCAATCTACCTCAACCAACTAAAAAGAACTAGCCACGCAAGACCATAAGAAAATCTAAAGAAGAATTGAAGAATATAACTTAAGAACTTGGATGAATGATTGAATGAATTCTCTGCTTGGTTTCCTCTCTTTTTATAGATTCCCCCTCCTAATCAAAGTAAGAGTGTTTCTAAATCAAATCCTGGCCCATCAGGTTTCAATTGGAGTCAAGAAGACCTAAAAATCACGAATTCAGCATTCTGGTGCGGCGGCGAGCGCAGCGATGCTACGGAAAGATTCTGATGGAGCACCGCGGTGCCTAGGCTAGCTCTGGCACACTCTGGATTCTGACACTCAGGAGCCACGGCGCTGGGTATTGGGCCCCATGATGCTTCTGGACAACAAATGTTGCAGCGCACTAGGAAGTGTCGTGGCCCTCCGAACCTGCAATGACGCAGCGCCGCAGGTCCTAGAAAAACTCCAGAAGTTGCCAAAGTGCCGAACACAAACGTTTTAGCTCTATGTCTCTTCTTTTCATAGCCACTAGAATCACCTTAATCTGATCTAAATTGAAGGAGATATGACAAAATTAGTGACCAAAGGTCAGAATTCATCCTGGTGCATTGTGATTTTGATTTGCAAGCTATGTAACGCTATTAAATCTCCTAAATTTGACCAAGTGTTCAACATAAAATTTGTAGATGATTGTTTTATATTTTCACAGCCACTTGAATCACTTTGAATGGAGTTCATAAGAGGGAGATATAATCAAACAGTGCTGAAAGGTCTGGAATCGCTGCAATGTAGCATTTTTCCATGAATTTCTTATCTTTTTCTTCTCTTTTCTTCTTCCTTTGTTCCTACAACACAAAAAACAAAACTAAGCTAATTCTTAATTATATTTTACTTAAATCAAACAAAAAGTAAGTTTAAAGGTATTAATATCATGCTTAATTAAGATCACATCAGGTACCGAGTAGGGGACGCCCTATTAACTTGAGTGAGTCAAAGGAGGGCGGCTTCAATCGAGTGACAGTGGTAATGTAAGGAGGCAGGAGGGTGATGTACTCACATTCCCTTATCACTTATTGTGACTATAGTTGATTAGTCACTATGCGTATACCAAATGAATGAATTGAGTATATTGAGAGTTGTGACATGTTTGAGCATTACATAAAAAGAGTGATTTTTTAGTGTATATGTAGTAAATTAATTATGCATCAACAAAAGTTATGATTTTATCTCAAAAGTTTTATATTTTTCTATAACATATACAGTTAAACATAACACCATCCTTTGCTGTGTGCTTAAGATTATTTGATAGTTCTAATATGAGATTCTCCTAATATTTTCATGTAAAATATTTTGATGCAAAACAACATTTGTTTAATAATCACACCATACTGAATATGGTTTTGGATATTAGAATGTCTTTTGATTTGAGAATATTTGAAATACGGGTCCCATATGGATGTACTTTTGAACTGTATTTTCTATGTGACAAATTTTAAAATATAAGAACATCCATATGCTGACCTAAGAGGTCATAGGAGGTTTTTGGTGCGCACTGTCGCAGGTACACCCAAATTGATACCTTACCTCAAAACTAACCTGTAGTAGTGGGAGTAAGGGTCAATCCCACATAGACTAGAATTACCTTATGTGATTGAAAAAGGGGGGATTGATAATCGCAATTTAAGTAAAGTAAAAAATAATGAAAATAAATAAGAGAGAGTGATTAATGATAAAGACGTTGGTTTCAGTTGATATCCACCGTCAAGGAATTACATTGATCATTGACAACATAATCAATATGTAATTAAATATCTATCATTGGGTTTCTAACCCTGTTCCTCCTTAAGTCTAGTAAATTAATGACAATCGCACTAATTAAACCCTAATTAACAAGCAATCATTTAGCACATCGGTAAAGCATAGCTTACTAACCGCATGAAGAACTAGAAAAACTGACAGAGCTAAACAAATATAAACACATCGGCTATATCTAATTTAGTTAATCATTCATCATAGGTTCAATGATTTATAATCCAAAATCCTCAAACCTATTTGCCTAATGAATCACAAAATTGAAGACTTTGTTCAAAATATAATTCAGCGGTAGATTAAGACAGACAATATACTAGTAGGCCTCCTAGCAATCATATGAATAATCATTAAGAAGAAGAACAGATGAATAATCAATACTCAATTCAAATTGAAACAATAAAATTAAATCCAAATCTCACAATGTATGAAAATCCCTTGAGGTTTCAATCTACCTCAATCAACTAAAAAGAACTAGCCACGTAGGGCCATAAGAAAATCTAAAGAAGAATTGAAGAACTTGGATGAAGTTCGATCAAGAATTGAATGAATTCTCTGCTTTTTTTGCTCCCTTTTTATAGATTAACTCCTCCTAATCAAAGTAGGATTGTATTTAGGTCAAATCCCAGTCCATCGGGCTTCAATTAGAGTCAAAAAACCCTAAAAATCGTCAATTTCACGAGCTGTACGGCGGCGGCGCCGCGGCGCTACAAACCTGCATGACGCAGCGCCGCGGTGCCCCGAAAACTCTAGAATTTGACAAAGTTCCGAACATGAAAGTTGTAGCTCTATGTCTCTTCTTTTCATAACCGCTAGACTCACCTTAATTGGATCTGAATTGAAGGAGATATGACACAATGAGTGACCAAAGGTCAGAATTCATCCTACTGCACTGTGATGCTGATTTGCAAGCTCTGTAACACCATGCAATATCCCGAATTTGACCAAGTGTTCAACATAAAAGTTGTAGATGATTGTGTTATCTTTTCACAGCCACTTGAATCACTTGGATGGGAGTTCATAAGAGGGAGATATGCTCAATCTAGTGCTGAAAGGTCTGGAATCCCTGCAATGTAGCATTTTTCCATGAATTTCTTATATTTTTCTTCTATTTTCTTCTTTCTTTGTTCCTACAACACAAAACATAAAATTAAGCTAATTCCTAATTATATTTTACTTAAATCAAACAAAAATTAAGTTTAAAGTTATTAATATCATGCTTAATTAAGATCACATCAAATACCCCCACACTCAACCTTTTGCTTGTCCTCAAGCAAAATAATCCCTAAAGACAAAAAAACAACAATCAATAATGTAGTGAGTGTTAGGCTTACCAAACGTTTGCCTCATAACATAAAAATATACTCTAGAAAAATTTTGGAAGGTCATAATCATGCACAAGATTAACACAAATGCAATCTATTATTTTATCCTTCTGAATCCCAAGTGTGTGTGTGTTTTGGGCCATTAAATTTCCTTTTACCTGGATGAGTTTATACATCCCAAAATTTTGGTTGTAGATCTCTAAATAGTTTAGGATTTCCATATGCTTATTCTTCATACCACTCTCCACTAATGTAGGCCAAAACTACCTCTAGGATCAATAAGACTTTATTTAGCTTATAATGTGGCCAGGGTATAAGGTAAGATAAAGGATACAAATTTAGGCTCAATCACCCAGCACTACATGATTAAATCTGATCTCTTGAGCTTTCCTAAATTTGGGGAGATTTTTTCCCTACACTCATTTTCTTGTTTCAATTGAGTTTAATCCATCCTTTTCCTTGGTCCTCAAAACTTTTTTTTTTCCACCCACAAAAATTGCTTTTATCCTCTTTGTATTTTTCTTCTCTCTTCTTTGTGTAATTCTCTTTTTTTTTCTTTGCATAATTCTTTTCTTTTCCCTGCTCCACCCTTCCACCCTTCTGTAAATAAAGCTCTACAAAACAAGTATTCAGCAAAATAATCATGGAGTGAGTGAATAGGATCAAAAATAAGGATATTCATACAAAATTTGACTTTCAGCTCATTTGTGGTTTTTAGAAGAAAAAGCTCATTAAGCTCAAAATAGAGGAATTAAAGATATTTCATTGTTTAGGTTAGGCTAGAAAGGCTCAATCTATCCAATAATGCCTAAATCATCTCCTAAATAATAGTATTAACCTAGGATTTCGCCTCAAGCAGCATTCAAATAAGTTCTAGAATCCTATTGAGATCATGAAATATTTTTGAATTATGTAAACCTTCTCTAAGTAAAAGATAAAATTGAATGCCCAAAGTTGAATAGTCATATCATTGGCTGTTGGTTGTGCCAAACATCCCAAAACATAAATTGAAACACTCACACAATCACTCAACTTGCTAAACGCAATAAAAATGCATTGATAGTGAAAATCAGAAAATTAATGCTCATAATAGGGTCACAATAATTCAGAAAAATATACTTCCACCCCCACACTCAAACTTTACATTGTCCTCAACGTAAAAGAAAGATAAGAATTAGGGAAAGATATAGAAAAACATATAGGTCAAGTGAACTTCCCTGAATTTGTTTGGGGTGGCATGAGCGTGTTGCATTATTAGACCTTGAATTTCTCCAATTTTCACCTCTTTTTTTAAATGTTGGGTTGCCTCCCAATAAGCACCTTTGTTTAATTTCGTTGGCTCGACTCAAGGCTCCTTATGTCATTCAAGGAGGATCCTTGATGTCAACTTTGAATTGGCTTGCCTTTGAATGTGCAGAATTCTAAGGTTCAGCTGCATTATGAAGAGGGAAGTTAGCATTAGTCAAAGATTTTATTAAATGAGAACTCAACTTACCTGGAAATAACCGATGTCTTGAGTAGCTTTTGGCATCCAATTTAATTTCATCCTTTTGAGATTCTACCAAAGCATGCGGTAACTTTCCTCTATCTTTGAGTATGGCATATTTATTTGAGGTTATAATTGCGAGTGGTTCTCCACTGTATATGCCCTATAAATGGCTAGGGAGGCTCTTTAAGCCTAGGTCAGAATACTGCACAATAGAAGGTACAAGCATCTTATTAGAAATTGGTAACAACATAGAAAGATCCTTACCTGTTTGCTGCACTTCTGGTGCTTCCTCTCCTGCTGAAATATTCTCTTCAAATTTGGCGTTTAGGGTATATTCCATAACCTCTTTCTTAGTAAGCTTACTAGTGTCAACTTCGAAGTCATCTTTTTCATTCAGTGCAAAATTTTCTTCCTTTTGCATTAACGATGCTGGGGCTAGACTTTCAATTTCTGAATTTTAAGCCTCTAGCCTACCGACTGTTGTTGCTAATTGCCCAATTTGATTTGTTAAGCTTTGAATGCTGGTCCTTACCTCTTGTTGAAATTGATGAGTATTTTGTGTAAGAGATTTAACAATATCTTCTAAAGGAGTACTTACCGGGAAATTCTGAGATGTATTCTGTCTAGGATAATAGGCCTGTTGGGTATTGTGAAAATTTGCAAAATTTTGTTCTGCAAGACTATTTTGTGCATTCTCATACCTGAAGTTGAGATGATCCTTCCATCCAGGATTGTACATGTTTGAATAAGAATCATACCTCACTTGTTGTGGTTCATGGAAACTATTAACCATATTTACCTGCTCAAATGACTCATCATAGAAAGTTTGGTACCCAATAGACGAATGCTCCATGATAGAATGATTTCAATAGAAATTTTCTCTTTGCATATTTTCTACATGTTGACGAACAAGAGAGGTTAAATTTGCAAGTTGCTGTTCAAGGGAAGAACTACATATCTCACCAGCATGTCTTAATGGAGACCCTAGCCTAGTGCCAAATTGTTGAAAATTGGCTGCCATATTCAAAGTTATGAACAAAAAGAAAAAAAAACTAAAATAAAATAAAACCACAAAAGGTAAATAGACACAGTCCTCGGCAACGGCGCTAAAATTTGGTGTGCACTGTCGCAGGTACAACCAAATTGATACCTTACCTCAAAACTAACCTGTAGTAGTGGGAGTAAGGGCCGATCCCACAGAGACTAGAATTACCTTATGTGATTGAAAAAGGGGGGATTGATAATCGCAATTTAAGTAAAGTAAAAAATAATGAAAATAAATAAGAGAGAGTGATTAATGAAAAAGACGTTGGTTTCGGTTGATATCCACCGTCAAGGGATAACATTGATCATTGACAACATAATCAATATGTAATTGAATATCAATCATTGGGTTTCTAACCCTGTTCCTCCTTAAGTCTAGTAAATTAATGACAATCGCACTAATTAAACCCTAATTAACAAGCAATCCTTTAGCACATCGGTAAAGCAGAGCTTACTAACCGCATGAAGAACTAGAGAAACTGACAAAGCTAAAATAATATAAACACATCGGCTATATCTAATTTAGTTAATCATTCATCATAGGTTCAATGATTTATAATCCAAAATCCTCAAACCTATTTGTGTAACATCCCGTAATTTTTAAATATTTTCCTTATAAATTCTTCACCTTACATATATACATAGAAATGTTCTAATATTAATGGAATAGGTAAAGAAAGAAAACCTAAGAGGAAATATTAGAAATAAACATGCTAAAGAAAGGTGAAATTCTTAGGTAAGGAAGATAAATTTTTGTGAATTAAAGGTCTTAAAATTTCAAGAAGATTGGATTAGGGTAATGTTTCCTAATTTAAGAGTAAAAGTTACTAAGTTTAGTATCTCCACCCATAAATTGGGCTTTTACCTATGGACACTTCATGTAGAGTTTTTCCACTTCACATAAGTTTCTAGCAAGCCCATTGGATAACCTAAGCAAGAAATAAAACATAGACTTGGACTAGGATATAGTAATTGGACCAATAGTCCAAAAATTATGAAAATGTGACTAAGCCCTCCAAGAAAGGTAGAATTTTATCCAAATCAAAGAAAATGGGTAGGAATAAGCCCATAATGGGTAGGAATAAGCCCAAATCCAAGAGGAAAAATAAAATAAAATAAATTAGGTGATGATATAATAATGTAATAATAATAAAGATTAGGTTACATGGCATTAAGACAAAAATTTAGCAAGTGGTGTGATTCTACATTCATCATTTTGGCAAGTGGCATGATAATACAAGGCTTTAGGACAAAAACATCTATATCCTACACTCATAATTTTAGCAAGTGGTATGATAATACATGGCATTAGGACAAAACATTCCTATCCCACACAAACAATATCAACCAAATAATGGAGATTTAAGGGCTATAAATTTGCCACCAAAAAAGGCAAACCTATCATACTTGTTTAATACAAAAGAAAATGGAAATGGATCGTTAAATCAAAGGAACCTTGTCCCTTATCTTAAGAACATATCATCATAATTTTCAAAATACAAATCTCCTTTTCCTATGCATATCTTGACTAAGGAAGAGGAAGACAAGAACATAAGTTGTTTGTTTTCCAAAAATTCAACAAAGTGTATCCTAATTGTGATAAGGTAAACCCATGATCATGAAAGGTGAATTATTTGGTGGTCTATATAAGAAAACCCACCCTTACAACATTAGAATTTCGTCCAAGTGAGGGAGAGGAAAAATAGAAGCAAGGTAGAGTGAGGAAAGGAGAGGAAGAAAGGAAGAAAGAGGAAGAAGTCTAGGGGACTAAGTGCTCCAGGTAAGTTTAACAATATTTCTTTTTGAAGAAAACTTTTGAAACTTATAATATTTATATAAGATTTTGATCTTATAACTTTGATGATTGGTCATGGATTTTGCTATATCATGTTACATATTGATCTTGCATGTGATGTATGTTTGAATACTTAGGTTGGTGTAGATAGTTCTGCATGGGTATGGCTATGGGTAACAGAATTTTAAGCTTCGGTGTTTTAATTTCTGGGAACAATCTATAAGGAATTAAAATAAATTGTTAACATAAGAATTAAAGATATATGTGTCACAGATTTTTAGCCACTGGAATCATTCAATTTGGAGTCCATATGAGGTAGATATGGTCCGATTAGTAATCAAAGGGCAGAAAATGGTTCATCAGAGAAGAATATGTTAGGATAGCTTCTGTGTTTTAATTTCTGAGAATTATCTGTAGGGAATTAAAATAAATGGTTAACATAAGAATTAAAGATATATGTCTCACAAATTTTTAGCCTCTAGAATCATTCAATGTAGAGTTCATATGAGGTAAATATGTTCCGATTAGTAAACAAAGGTCAAAAAATGGTTAATCAGGGAAGAATATGTTAGGATAGCTTCGATGTTTTAATTTTTGGGAAAATTCTATAAGGAATTAAAATAAATGGTTAACATATGAATTATATATTTATGTGTCACGGATGTTTAGCCACTGGAATCACTTAATTTGGAATTTATATGTGGGCGATATAGTCATATTAGTAAGTAAAGGTTAGAACCTATCCGAGAAGCAATAATATTGTATTTAAGGGAGTAATAACACCAATATTTATTACTATTTTTCTAATACGATTAACATAATAGTTTTAGATAATTGTCTTCGATTTCCATAGACACCAAGATCACCTCAATCGGAGTTAAAATGAGGGAGTTATGCTCTGATTAGTGAGCAAAGGTCACAGAACACGGTCAGGCCATGTTCTGGGTGCTTCAAGCACGGGTTAGCCATGTTCGGGGCTGTTTTTGAGTGCATTTGAAATATTTTTAAAGCATGGACGTGTCCTGGAACATGGCCAGACCGTGTTGGAAGCTGGTGAAGCCTATTTTTAACATTTTACTACCCTAGATGAACCTCTTTAACTGTAGGGTAATAGTAGAAATCAAATTGGAGGAAAATACTTTATAAATTTGTAAGAACATGTGTTAGAAATGATATAAATAAGAAGAAATTGACTAAAGGCCAAGCATAAAGAAAATGAAGAGATGAAATTAATATTTATAATAAATGACTAGTATATACTATAGCCATTGCCATTGTATGAACTTCTTACCATCTTAAGTGTGAAATTCTGACATGGAAATATTTTATAAAGTGATATTTAAAATGGTTATGTTCATGGCATGATTACCAATGATTTATGGTAATAGTTATATTTTGATGAACATACTTGTTATTGAAAGCATATTTTTGGCTATCATTGTGAAAAGAAAAGATATGAGCACGGTCACATGGCAATCCGTGTGGTGCACCAGTAGGGGACGCCCTACCAACGGTTATGATCATGTTAATGAGAAAAGAAAGAGAAAGTGGGCCATGTCGAACGGAGCGAGAAAAGCCCGTACCGGAGAGTAGAGGATACTCACCCTGACCGGGGTAGCTTGAAATGAGAATAAGTTGATGGCCATCATATGATATTTTGAAAATAGTTAATCCTGTCATACATATCATTACAGTATGATTCTTATGTGCATAGGTATAATGCATTCATGTGACCAAAGATATTTTCTGTAGTTTATACAGCTGAACATGACGTGATGAGCTATATTGATGATGATTTATTGTTGAACTTACTGAGATTTAATTCTCACTATATTTCCATATCATGTTTAGAAAATTAGTTATGCATCTTTTTTCTAAGGCTCTGGCTTTTAGTGCACATTGGATCGAGTTACTTTATGTTGGGCAGATCTCTGAATCAAATAAGATGTTTATGGTCGAGTTGGCTCATATCCCGGTGAAGGTGCAATCACCCGCACTTATATCTCCGGAATTGGTCAACCAAAATAAACAAGATGTAAATATCTATGTGTTTGATATGTTGCATATACGTTTTGATTAATGACGTGTATGTGAACTCAATATTGTATAATAATAGAAAAAAAAAGGTTGTTACATAATTGATATCAGAGCCAGGTCGATCCTAGATTGCCAGTGGGTGGATGGTTATCTGAATCGATCTTATAGTGTCTTGAGTATGTTGTGGTTGTGTTGTGTAGGGGATTAGTGACTCATATAGGTAAGAAATTTCTAGTGTTTCTTATCTATATGCCAAGGTGGTGTTATGACTGCTGTTAAATATTTTTTTGAAACTAACTATTGGGCTAGATCACCTCAATAGCAGCATAAATTTATTTTTTTTCCCACAGTAGGAAATGGCACCACCAAGGCGAAATCCGTCAAACAATGCGCAAGAAATTTTGCACAACCTTGCCACAGTAATTTGAGAATTTGGTATTGATTTACTCCTTAGAACCCAACTAGTATCTATATCCCTATATAGAATGATATCGACCGAATTTTAAAAAAAATTAGTTAGAAGACTTGTTAGAAAATGTATTTAAATACTCCAGTACTTTTATTCAGAGTGCTCCAGTTCTATCTGTGAAAAAGAAAGATGGATCACTATGACTATGCATAGATTATAGACAGTTGAATAAGGTGACAATGTAGAATAGAAACCCATTAGCTCGTATAGATTACCTATTTGACCAGTTATAAAGTGTTCAATATTTTTCCACAAATAGATTTGAGATATGAGTAACATTAATTAAGGATAAGAGAAGAGGATGTAGGACTTATTATGGGCATTATGAGTTCTTGGTGATGCATTTAGATTGACAAATATTTTAGCTGCATTCATAGAGTTAATGAATAGTAATTAGGTCATCCCTGGATCAATTTGTTATTATATATATTGATGATATACTAGAATATTTCAAAAGTTCAGAGGATCATAAGCAACATTCAAAGATAGTTTTACCAACTCTAAAGGAGTATGGTTGGTAAATATAGTATCCAAGTAGACTCTAAGAAAGTAAAAGTAGTACAATAATAGCTACATTTTACTACATTTAAAGATGAAGATCCAAATCCAATTTACGCTTCCTGTAGTTATCTGTCGTCCATTCTATTTGAGTCATAGTTGGATCATGTACATGAACATAGGCTTGTAAAGCATCAATCAACTCTTCAGCATTTGAAGCCGAGATGAGAATTCGTCGTGCTGAGTGTGGGATAAACCTCTGTTCCACAGCTTGATCTAGAAAAGATAACATACCATCAAAGAAGTGATTAACATTTAACAAACTTATCGGTTTGTGATGCATATTCAGTTGTGCCCAAGAGACTATTTGAAAAATCTCCTCTAAAGTACCAAAACTACCTGGTAAGGCAATGAAGGCGTCAGCATTGCTCATCATTCTAGCCATGCGTTCATGCATGGAAGCTACTCTATATTCTTCCCCAATTGTTTTCCCTATGATGCTGGATGCAGCTAGAGCTGTAGGAATAATACCTAGAACTTGGCATCCTCCTACATGTGCAGTTGTAGCCACACACCCCATTAACCCACGGTTACCTCCACCATACACTAAATGAATTCTTCTCCTAGCCAGCACCATACCCAGATTTTATGCTGCTTTAACATACTCCCCATCTTTTCCAAGACTGGAACCACAAAAGACACAAATATTTCGAAACTGACGGAATGCGGTTCCTTCCATAATTTCTATCACCTTAACTTTGAGTATAGACAAAGATACTAATGTAAGTATTTATAGAACTCAGAGAAGGGCATATTTATAATAGCTATGCGAATAAGCTGGATATTATTAGAACAACTATGTGAGTGATTGGTGGATATCAGCTAAATTAAAGGTAAAAGAAAAAAAAATTTCAAAAATGACGGCAAGCATGTATATGTACAGTAGTTATGACTGTGACCCATATTAAGCACATAAAGAGCATAAGATAAGATATCACCAGAAATCTGTCTTTATCTTGTTGTCTTTGATGAAGCATTGATGTCTTGATTCTTGTAGAAAAGTTGTAGGTGATAGCCATCATTGTAAAAAAAAAAGTGAAAATGCAAACCAATTAATTGTTGAAGACGAACAATCAAATGATTTATTTTGTATTCTCAATGTTTTTGCCAGTCGACTATCGGTATTATTAAGCCGACTAGCTATTTTGAGAAATTTTAATTTGGACTGGTTATTTTACAGTTGATTGATTACATCTATTTTGAAGCAATCAACTGCATCCTACCAGTTAACTATGTATTCTTTGATTTTCACAGACTTTTATAAGCTCAGAAATGTTTCTTTTTCCATGTGATATCTTTCCACCGAATACCAATAGATTTAAAGTAGATTTTGGCACATATATTCAAACCTTGCGGCCACCGATTTTGTTGATATAACAGCTAAATTTTTTTTTTCAAATTTTCAAGAATTACGGCCACTGATTTTAACTCTCTCTAATGTTTTGTACAAACTTTTGACTTTCTATTTTAGCACCGTTCTTTATTATACTTTTTTGTCTGTTCTACTGCATTGTCCTACATTAATATTTGGAATTAAATGCAAGAATCTTTTCTTACATTAAAAGAAAAGTTAATTTATTTTCTTTGAAACTCAATTATTATGGTGACTAAGTTGTTAGTAGGTTAAAGTAATGAAAAGTTTGAAAAGAATGGACAGATGATGGTCTTATGGTGTTTTGATGAATGTAATCAAGAGAACTAGTGGTGTTGAAGTTCTTCAACAATAAAATATAGGAAGTAGGATTTAAGTTAGTCTTTGAACTCTTAATTTGGAAATATAGAGAATATTCTGAGAACCATGTCCGAAAATAATGTAAGTGATCAAGGTATTTGTGTTAAAGGATTATATCATGCTAAATTGAGTCTAGTATCTAGGATGTGAATTATGTTGGAATTGAGAATTCATGTATGAGTAATTGTTAGGAAAAATCTTCTTGAAATGATTGGGTGAATTAAATGGGATTAGCATAAGGTAGAATGAGGTGCTTTTGGATATGATAGAAGAAATAATTGAAATTTTTGACAATGAGTCTAATGGTGTTAATAAGCTTGTATAGAATTACCGTGATGAGTTAAGTTGGAATTATTAGACATATGTCAATGGTACACGTTATTAAAGGTTTGAAGGATTTATTGCTACGTATGTTTAACATATTGATTAAAGGATTTGAGGATAAAAATAGATGATAAATTAAGATGATGATATTTAGGGGATGATGTTGATATATGAAAACAAAAAAAAATGACTTGATCCCTAATTATTTAGGTAATAAGGTTGGTAACTCTGAATAATGCCTTAATTTCAATACCTACATGTGTAACAACTCCATTTAAGTATCAATTTTTTTTAAATACCATGAAGTTATTACCTCGTTACAACTTAACTCAATATAACATTTATTTAATTTATACAATACAGAGTTTACATACATGTCATTAATCACAACATACGTACAACATATCAAACACATAAAAATCTACATCTAATTTATTCTGGTTGACCAATTCCGGAGATATAGGTGCGGGTGGTTGCACCTTCACTAGGATCTAAGCCAACTCGACCACAAACATTTTATTTGCTTCTGGGATCTGCCCAACATAAAGTACTTGATGCAACGTGCACTAAAAGCCAGAGCTATAGAAAAATCTGCATAATTAATTTTCTGAACATGATATGGAAATATAGTGAGAATTAAATCCCAGTAAGTTCAACAATAAATCATCATCAATATAGCTCATCACGTCATGTTCAGCTGTATAAACTACAGAAAATATCTTTGGTCACATGAATGCATTATATCTATGCACATAAGAATCATACAGTAACGATAGGTATGATAGGATTAACTATTTTCAGAATATCATATGATGACTATCAATTTATTCTCATATCAAGCTACCCCAGTCAGGGTGAGTATTTTCTACTCTCCGGTACGGGCTTTTCTCGCTCCGTCCGACATCGCCCACTTTCTCTTTCTTTTCTCATTAACATGATCATAACCGTTGCTAAGGCGTCCCCAACTGGTGCACAACACGGATTGCTATGTGACCGTGCTCATTTCTTTTCTTTTCACAATGATAGCCAAAAATATGCTTTCAATAACAAGTATGTTCATCAAAATATAACCTACCATAAATCATTGGTAATCATGCCATGAACATAACCATTTCAAATATCACTTTATAAAATATTTCTATGTCAGAATTTCACACTTAAGATGGTAAGAAGTTCATACAATGGCAATGGCTATGGCATATACTAGTCATTTATTATTTTCATTTATAAGATTCGTCTTCTTTTTTAAATATTAATTTTATTTCTTTATTTTCTTGATGCAGGTTTTCATCATATCTAACATTCTCTTTATGCTTGGCATTTAGTAATTTTCTTCTTATTTATATCATTTCCAACACATGTTCTTACAAATTTATAGAGCATTGTTCTCCAATATGATTTCTACTATTACCCTATAGTTAAAGAGGTTCAGCTAGGGTAGAAAAATGTTGAAAAATAGGCTTAACCAGCTTCCAACACGGTCTGGCCATGTTCCACGACATGGCCATGCTTTAAAAATACTTTAAATGTACTCAAAAATAGCCCCGAACACGGCTAGCCCGTGCTTGAAGCACCTAGAACACGGCCTGGTAGTGCTCTGTGACCTTTTCTCACTAATCAGATTATAACTCCCTCATTTTAACTCCGATTAAGGTGATCTTGGTGTCTATGGAAAACTAAGACAATTATCTAAAACTATTATGTTAATCATATTAGAAAAATAGTAATACATCTTGGTGTTCTTACTCCCTTAAATTCAATATTATTTCTTCTCGGGTAGGTACTAACCTTTACTTACTAATCTAACAATATCTCCCACATACGAATTCTAAATTAAGCGATTCCAGTGGCTAAACATTTGTGACACATAAATATATAATTCATATGTTAACTATTTATTTTAATTCCTTATATAATTTTCCCAGAAATTAAAACACCGAAGCTATCCTAACATATTCTTCCCAAATTAACCATTTTCTGACCTTTGTTTAATAATCGGAATATATCTACCACATATGAACTCTAAATTGAATGATTCCAATGGCTAAAAATATGTGACACACATAGCTATAATTCTTATGTTAACTATTTATTTTAATTCCATACAGATAATTCCCAGAAATTAAAATACATAAACTATCCTAACATATTCTTCCCTGATGAACCATTTTCTGCCTTTGACTACTAATCAGACCATATCTACCTCATATGGACTCCAAATTGAATGATTCCAGTGGCTAAAAATCCGTGACACATATATCTTTAATTCTTTTGTTAACCATTTATTTTAATTTCTTATAGATTGTTCCTAGAAATTAAAACACCGAAGCTAAAAATTCTGCCAACCATAGCCACACCCATGCAGAACTATCTACACCAACCTAAGTATTCAAACATACATCACATGCAAGATCAATATGTAACATGATATAGCAACATCCATGACCTATCATTAAAGTTCTAAAATCAAAATCTCATATAAATATTATAAGTTTCAAAAGTTTTCTTCAACAAGAAATATTGTTAAACTTACCTTGAGTACTTAGCCTTCTAAACTTCTCCTTCTTCTTCCTTCCTTTCTTCTCCTCTCTTTCTCTCCTTTCCTCACTCTACCTTGCTTCTATTTCTCTCTCTTCCTCACTTGGACGAAATTAAAATGTTGTAGGGGTGAGTTTTGCTTAAATAGACCACCAAATAATACACCTTTCATGATCATGGGTCTACCTTATCACAATTAGGATACACTTTGTTGAATTATTGGAAACCAAACAACTTATGTTCTTGTCTTCCTCTTCCTTAGTCAAGATATGCATAGGAAAAGGAGATTTGTATTTTGAAAATTATGATGATATGTTCTTAAGATAAGGGACAAGGTCCCTTTGATTTATGGATTCATTTCCATTTTCTTTTGTCTTAAACAAGTATGATAGGTTTTCCTTTTTAGGTGGCAAATTTCTAGCCCTTGAATCTCAATTATTTGGTTGATATTATTTGTGTGGGATAGTAATGTTTTGTCCTAATGCCATGTATTATCATACCACTTGCCAAAATGATGAATGTAGAATCACACCACTTGCTAAATTTTTGTCTTAATGCCATGTAACCTAATCTTTATTATTACATTATTATATCATCACCTAATTTATTTTATTTTATTTTTCCTCTTGGATTTGGGCTTATTCCTACCCATTATGGGCTTATTCCTACCCATTTTCTTTGCTTTGGATAAAATTCTACCTTTCTTGGAAGGCTTGGTCACATTTTCATAATTTTTGGGCTATTGGTCCAATTACTATATCCTAGTCCAAGTCTATGTTTTACTTCTTGCTTAGGTTATCCAATGGCTTGTTAGAAACTTATGTGAAGTGGAAAAACTCTATATGAAGTGTCCATAGGTAAAAGCCCAATGTATGGGTAAAGATTTTAAACTTAGTAACTCTAGTTCTTGAATTAGGAAAAATTACCCTAATTCAATGTTCTTGAAATTTTAATACCTTTACTTGTAACATCCCGTAATTTTTAGATATTTTCCTTAGAAATTCTTCACCTTACATATATGCATAGAAATGTTCTAATATTAATGGAATAGGTAAAGAAAGAAAACCTAAGAGGAAATATTAGAAATAAACATGTTAAAGAAAGGTGAAATTCTTAGGTAAAGAAAGATAAATTTTTGTGAAGTAAGTAAAGGTCTTAAAATTTCAAGAAGATCGGATTAGGGTAATTTTTCTTAATTTAAGAGCAAAAGTTACTAAGTTTAGTATCTCCACCCGTAATTGGGCTTTAACCTATAGACACTTCATATAGAGTTTTTCTACTTCACATGAATTTTTAGCAAGCCAATAGGATAGCCCAAGGAAGAAATAAAACATAGACTTGGACTAGGATATAGAAATTGGACCGGTAGCCCAAAAATCATGAAAATGTGACCAAGCCCATTATGAAAGGTAGAATTTTAACCAAAGTAAGGAAAATGGGCAAGAATGAGCCCAAACCCAAGAGGAAAAAAATAAAAATAAAATTAAAGTGATGAAATATTGGTGTAATCAAGATTAAGTGACATGGCATTAAGACAAAAATTTAGCAAGTGGTGTGATTCTACATTCATCATTTTGGCAAGTGGCATAATAATACAAGGCTTTAGGACAAAAACATCTATATCCTACATTCATAACTTTAGCAAGTGGGTAATAATACATAGCATTATGACAAAACATCATTATCCTACACAAATAATTTTAGTTAAGTAAGGAAAATTCAAGGGCTAGAAATTTGCCACTTAAAAAGGCAAATCTATCATACTTGATTAAGGCAAAAGAAAAAGGAAATGAATCCCTAAATCAAAGGGATCTTGCCCCATATCTTAAGAACATATCATCTTAATTTTCAAAATACAAATCTCCTTTTTCTATGCATATCTTGACTAAGGAAGAGGAAGACAAGAACATAAGTTGTTTGTTTTCCAAAAATTCAACAAAGTGTATCCTAATTGTGATAAGGTAGACCCATGATCATGAAAGGTGAATTATTTGGTGGTCTATATAAGAAAACCCACCCTTACAACATTAAAATTTCGTCCAAGTGAGGGAGAGCAAAAATAGAAGCAAGGTAGTGTGAGGAAAGGAGAGGAAGAAAGGAAGAAAGAGGAAGGAGAAGTCTAGGGGACTAAGTGCTCCAGGTAAGTTTAACAATATTTCTTTTTGAAGAAAACCTTTGAAACTCATAATATTTATATGAGATTTTGATCTTAGAACTTTGATGATTGGTCATGGATGTTGCTATATCATGTTTCATATTGATCTTGCATGTGATGTATGTTTGAATACTTAGGTTGGTATAGATAGTTCTGCATGGGTATGGCTATGGTTGACAGAATTTTATGCTTCAGTATTTTAATTTCTGGGAACAATCTATAAGGAATTAAAATAAATGGTTAACATAAGAATTAAAGATATATGTGTCACGGATTTTTACCCACTGGAATCATTCCATATGGATTCCATATGAGGTAGCTATGGTCTGATTAGTAGTCAAAGGTCAGAAAATGAATCATCAGAGAAGAATATGTTAGGATAGCTTCGGTAATTTAATTTCTGGGAATTATTGGTAGGGAATTAAAATAAATGGTTAACATAAGAATTAAAGATATCTGTGTCATGGATTTTTAGCCACTAGAATCATTCCATTTGGAGTCCACATGTGGTAGATATGGTCTGATTAGTAGTCAAAGGTCAGAAAATGAATCATCAGGGAAGAATATGTTAGGATAGCTTCGGTAATTTAATTTCTGGGAATTATTGGTAGGGAATTAAAATAAATGGTTAACATAAGAATTAAAGATATGTGTGTCATGGATTTTGAACCACTGGAATCATTCAATTTGGAGTCCACATGTGGTAGATATGGTCCGATTAGTAAGCCAAGGTCAGAAAATGGTTCATCAGGGAAGATTATGTTAGGATAGCTTTTGTATTTTAATTTCTGGGAATTAGCTGTATGGAATTAAAATAAATGGTTAACATGAAAGTTATATATCTATGTCTCATGGAAATATACCCACTGGAATTATGCAATTTGGAGTTCATATGAGGTAGATATGATCTGATTAGTAAGCAGAGGTCAGAAAATGTTTATTTAGGGAAGAGTATGTTATTAATGCTTTAGTTTTTGAATTTCTGGGAATATTCTGTAGGGAATTAAAATAGCGTGCCAACATAACAATTATAGATATATGGCTTATGGATTTTTACCAACTGGAATAACGCAATTTGGAGTTCCAATTTGGGAGATATGGTCTAATTAGTCAGTAAAGGTCAGAACCTATCCGAGAAGAACTATCATGTACATTGAGGGAGTAATATCACCTTTGTTTCTTAATTTTTCGCTATAATGTTCAACATAATAGTTTTAGATAATTGTTTTATCTTGAAATAGACACCAAGATCACCTACATCAGAGTTAAATTGAGGGAGTTATACTCTGATTAGTAAGAGAAGGTTAGATATGATGAAAACCTGCATCAAGAAAATAAAAAAATAAAATTAGTATTTAAAAAAGAAGATGAATCTTTATAAATGACTAGTATAGCCATAGCCATTGCCATTGTATGAACTTCTTACCATCTTAAGTATGAAATTTTGACATGGAAATATTTTATAAAGTGATATTTGAAATGGTTATGTTCATGGCATGATTACCAATGATTTATGGTAATAGTTATATTTTGATGAACATACTTGTTATTGAAAGCATATTTTTGGCTATCATTGTGAAAAGAAAAGAAATAAGCACGGTCACATGGCAATCCGTGTGGTGCAGCAGTAGGGGACGCCCTACCAACGGTTATGATCATGATAATGAGAAAAGAAAGAGAAAGTGGGCCATGTCGGACGGAGCGAGAAAAGCCCGTACCGGAGAGTAGATGATACTCACCCTGACCGGGGTAGCTTGAAATGAGAATAAGTTGATGGCCATCATATGATATTTTGAAAATAGTTAATCATATCATACATATCATTACAATATGATTCTTATGTGCATAGATATAATGCATTCATGTGACCAAAGATATTTTCTGTAGTTTATACAGCTGAACATGACATGATGAGATTTACTGATGATAATTTATTGTTGAACTTACTAGGATTTAATTCTCACTATATTTCCATATCATGTTCAGAAAATTATTTATGCAGCTTTTCTTTCTAAGGCTCTGGCTTTTAGTGCACATTGGATCGAGTTACTTTATGTTGGGCAGATTTCAGAATCAAATAAGATGTTTGTGGTCGAGTTGGCTCAGATCCCGGTGAAGGTGCAACCACCCGCACCTGTATCTCCGGAATTGGTCAACCAAAATAAACAAGATGTAAATATATATGTGTTTGATATGTTATACGTCTGTTTTGATTAATGACATGTATGTGAACTCAATATTGTATAATAATAAAGGAAAAAAAAAAGGTTGTTACATTACTTGTTTCTAAAAATTTATCCTCATTATCCAAGAATTTTGCATCTCTTTAATATGTTATTTCTAATTTCTTTCCTATTAGGTTTTCCCTCTTTATTTGTTCTCTTAATGTTAGAAACATTTTCTATGCATATACATATGGAGAAGAATTTCTAAGGATTATATTTCCTTAAATATCTAAAATATTGTCTAATAAATTTTATTTCCTTAATTAAATATTTATATACTTTTATCAATAAAAGAAACGAAATTAGGGATGTTACATTTCTCTCCCCCTAAAAGAAATTTTGTCCTCAAAATTTCAGAAATTACCTTATAAGAACAATTGCTGATATTTCTTCCTCATGACTTCTTCCAGCTCCCAAGTTGCTTCTTGGGGAGTTAAACCTTCCCATAACACCTTAACTAGAGGAATGGTTTTATTTCTCAGTTGCTTCACGTCAATGTCCATTATGGATGCAGGTACTAGCTGGTATGTCATGTTCTCCTTTATTTGGATTGGTTCATCCTGTATTACATGTGATGAATCTGGAAGATACTTCCGCAGCTGTGATACATGGAAAACATTATGTAGGTTGAAAAAATTAGGTGGGAGAGCAACTTGATATGGTGATGTCCCTACTTTCTTCAGAATTTGGTAGGGTCCCAAAAATTGTGGACTTAGCTTTCTTGTTTTGAGAGACCTACCAACTCCAGTAGTCAGGGAAAGTTTTAGAAATACATGGTCTCCTTCTTCAAACTCTAGAGGTCTATGTCTCTTATCGTAGTAACTCTTTTGCCGACTCTGAGCTGTAAGTATTTTGTTTCGTATCATCCTGATTTGTTCAATGGTTTGTTGAACTAGATCAGGACCCAACAAGTTCTTTTCTCCTACCTCAAACCAACATAGTGGAGATTAGCACTTTCTACCGTATAAAGCTTCATAGGGGGCCATCTTAATACTAGAGTGATAACTATTGTTATAAGCAAACTCTACTAAAGGTAGGTACTTATCCCATCCTTTACCTTGCTCTATCACACAGGCCCTCAACATATCTTCTAAGGTTTAAATGGTGCGTTCTGTTTGCCCATCAATCTGAGGATGGTAGGCAGTACTGAACCGCAACTGGGTACCAAAAGCTTCCTGCAACGCCTTCCAAAACCTCGATGTGAACCTCGGATCTCTATTAGAAATGATATTTAAGGGAATTCCATGCAGTCTAACTATTTCCTGGACGTACAATTGGGCTAATTTATCCAGTGAATAGTTAATTTTTATGGGCAAAAAGTGAGCAGATTTGGTTAATCTGTCAATTATTACCCAGATAGAGTCATGTCCCACTGAAGTCTTAGGTAATCCCATAACAAAGTCCATTGAGATACTGTCCCATTTCCATTTAGGGATCTCAAGAGGTTGTAGAAATCCCGCTGGCTTTTGATGCTCCACCTTCACCTTTTGACAAATGAGACATTTCACCACAAACTTGGCAATGTCCTTTTTCATCCTTGGCCACCAATACATCCTTTTTAAATCCTGGTACATTTTAGTGCATCCAGGATGGACTGTGTATTTACTCTCATGCGCTTCCTGCAGGATCTTAGTCCTCAACTCTCATTCTTGAGGGACACAAATCCTTCCTTGATACATGATTGCTCCATCTTCCATGACAGAAAAATTACCTTGGTCTTTATGATCATGTAAGTATTGGTCGTGAGCTTGAGCCTCTTTGATCTGGGCTCTAAGGTCACACCCTATACTTAAATCATTAATGACTAGATTCTTTGGAGTAAGAGTAGTGGCTAGCTTCAAATTTCGAAACTCCTCTAGAATCTGCATCTCATACACCATCATTTGACCCATGTGTAGAGATTTTCGACTCAAGGCATCTGATACAACATTCGCCTTTCCGGGATGATACTTTATCTCAAACTTGTAGTCATTAAAGAATTCTACCCATCTTCGTTGCCTTATATTTAACTCCTTCTGATCAAAGAGGTATTTAAGACTCTTATGATCACAATATACTTCAAAGGTTGCCCCGTACAAATAGAGTCACCAAATCTTTAAGGCAAACACTACTGTCGCTAATTCAAGATCATGGGTTGGATAGTTTCCTTCATGGGGTCTCAGTTGCCTAGAGGCGTAAGCACCTACCCTCTTATCTTGCATCAACACACATCCTAGCCTTTTCTTTGAAGCGTCACTATACACTTCAAAATGTCCTGTGGGGTCTGGAATAATTAAAACTGGAGGAGTGGTCACTCTTGTCTTAAGCTCCTGAAAACTAGCTTCACATTGATCAGTCCATTTGAAAGGACTTCCCTTCCTGGTCAATTTAGTCAATGGCAAGGCTATACGAGAGAAGTTTTGTATAAACCTTCTGTAGTATCCTGTCAAACCCAGGAAACTTCTAACTTCCGTAACTGTCTTTGGTCTCTCCCACTGAATCACTGCTTCCGTCTTGCTAGAATCTACAGCTACCCCACTATTAAAGATGACATGTCCGAGAAACTTCACCTCTGACAGCCAAAATTCACACTTCTCCAATTTGGCATATAACCTTTTCTCTTTCAGCACTTGCAGCACAATTCGGAGATGTTGTTCATGTTCTTTCTCACTCTTAGAGTATATCAAGATCTCATCAATGAACATTACAACAAATTGATCTAGGTAGGGTCAAAAAATGCGATTCATGTAATCCATGAAAATTGCAGGTGCATTCGTCAACCCGAAGGGCATTACGAGAAACTCATAGTGCCCATACCTAGTCCTGAAGGCAGTTTTTGGTACGTCCTCCTCCTTGATCCTTATCTGATGATATCCTGACCTCAAGTCAATTTTAGAAAAGATGGAGGCTCCCTTCAATTGATCCAATAAGTCATCTATCCTAAAGAGAGGGTACTTGTTTTTGATAGTCACCTTATTCAGCTGTCTGTAATATATGCATAGTCTCAAGCTCTCGTCTTTCTTCTTAACAAACAATACAGGAGCTCCCCAAGGTGATACACTCGGTCTAATGAATTGCTTGTCTAACAGTTCCTCCAACTGCTTGTTTAGTTCCTGTAGTTCTTTCAAGGCCATTCGATATGGTGCAATAGAAATAAGCCCTGTCCCAGGTAGGAGATCAATAGAGAACTCTATCTCTCTCTTGGGAGGTAAGCCTGAAATATCTTATGGAAATACTTCAAGAAACTTGTTGGCTATTGGGATTTCATCAAGCTTCGATTCGACTTCTAGGTTTGATAAATACAAGAGAATGTATCCAAGTACTCCATTCTTCAACTCCCTATTAACTTGATTGGCATTTAGCATCAATAACTGGACCTCCTCTTTCGGAGTAGGAGGTAGAAATTCAACGTTCTTGTTACAACAATTCAACAAGACTCAATTTCTAGACATCCAGTCTAACCCTAGAATGACCTCAATACCTCTTAAAGGTAAACAGACGAGGTCTACAGAAAAAGTTTTCTCCTGGATGGTGACTTGACAGTCTTTACATACAGAGGAAGTTAATACATGTTCCCTTGTATGGGTTACTACGGATAGCTCATAGGGAGTTTCAAAAATAGGAAACTGAAACTTTCTAATACATTCTTCCGATATAAATGAATGACTAGCACCAGAGTCAAATAACACCATAAGAGCAAATCCATAGATATAGCATGTACCTTGAATCATTTCAGATGATTGAGCTGCCTCTTGGCCGCTCAGGGTGAAAACCCTGCCTTTCACCTAAGGCCTCTGTTCTGGCTGCTTCCCCACATTCTGTGGGCAGTTTCTCGCAAAATGTCCCTTCTGTCCGCAATTGAAGCAGACATCTTGTCCCATGTAGCATGGCCGATTACCATGCATGCCTCCGCACTTAGCGCACTTGACTGGGGCGAGGTCTTCTTGAAAAGACCTAGGACCCGTAATCAATGGCCTCTTACCAGCTCCATATCCACTTCTTCTCACGTTCTTTCCAGGGTTGGGAAAAATTTTCTTCTTTTTCCATAGGTTTCGTCTTTCCTTTTCGTCCTCCACTGCCTTTAAACTCTTTTTCAGGAGTCTGCATTTATTTATCAAAGGTACAAACTCCCAAATCTCCATAGCTATAACAACATTCTTTATCTCCGGGTTTAGTCTCGCTTCAAACTTAACCGCCTTCCATGCTTCATCTGGATTATATCGCAGATAAGAGGAGAACTTCGACAGCTCCTCGAACCTTGCGATATACTGGTCCACGGTCATGCTGCCTTGCCTAAGTTGGAGAAATTCGATCTCTTTCTCTGCCTGTACAGTACTTGGAAAGTACTTTTCAAAAAAAGTGTTCTTGAACACTTGCCAGGTGATCTGTCTTCCCTGATGAGCTAAAAGTTCTCTAGCTCCAAGCCACCAGTATTCTGCTTCATCCTTTAACATATATGCAGCAAAACTAATTTGCTGCTCTTCAATACAGCCCATCACCTCAAAGATTTTCTCTAATTCTCTTATCCACCTTTTGGCTACCGTTGGGTCATAGCCACCTTGAAAACAAGGTGGTCTAGTCCTCAGGAACTCGAATATGCCATTATCTTTTCCAGCCATCCGGTTGTTAGCACCATTCTCACCATTTGGGTTATTAGCATTCTAGAGATATTGTAAAATTTGGTTGGTGGTCATGACTTGGTCTCGAATTGCCGTGGCCAGGTTGTGCAGGGTTTCCTCTACATTGGTTGCTGGATTCCTCCTTGGTGGTGCCATTTCCTACTATGGCAAAAACAAAGTTATGCTGCTATTGAGGTGATCAAGCCCAATAGTTAGTTCAAAAATATTTAATACCAGTCATAACACCAACTCAGCATATAGATAGGAAACACTAGTAATTTCTTACCTATATGAATCACTGATCCCCTACACAGCACAACCACAACATACTCAAGACACTATAAGATCGATTTAGATAACCATCCACCCACTGGCCATCTAGGATCGACCTTCTCTGATACCAATTATGTAACAACTCCATTTAAGTATCAATTTTTTTTTAAATACCATGAAGTTATTACCTCGTTACAACTTAACTCAATATAACATTTATTTAATTTATACAATACAGAGTTTACATACATGTCATTAATCACAACATACGTAGAACATATCAAACACAAAAAAATCTACATCTTATTTATTCTGGTTGACCAATTCTGGAGATATAGGTTCGGGTGGTTATACCTTCATCGGGATCTAAGCCAACTTGACCACAAACATTTTATTTGCTTCTGGGATCTGCCCAACATAAAGTACTCGATCCAACGTGCACTAAAAGCCAGAGCTATAGAAAAATCTGCATAACTAATTTTCTGAACATGATATGGAAATATAGTGAGAATTAAATCCCAGTAAGTTCAACAATAAATCATCATCAATATAGCTCATCACGTCATGTTCAGCTGTATAAACTACAGAAAATATCTTTGGTCACATGAATGCCTTATATCTATGCACATAAGAATCATATAGTAATGATAGGTATGACAGGATTAACTATTTTCAGAATATCATATGATGACTATCAATTTATTCTCATATCAAGCTACCCCGGTCAGGGTGAGTATTTTCTACTCTCCGGTACGGGATTTTCTCGCTCCGTCCGACATGGCCCACCTTCTCTTTCTTTCCTCATTAACATGACCATAACCGTTGGTAGGGCTTCCCCTACTGGTGCACCACACGGATTGCCATGTGACCGTGCTCATTTCTTTTCTTTTCACAATGATAGCCAAAAATATGCTTTCAATAACAAGTATGTTCATCAAAATATAACTATTACCACAAATCATTGGTAATCATGCCATGAACATAACCATTTCAAATATCACTTTATAAAATATTTCTATGTCAGAATTTCAAACTTAAGATGGTAAGAAGTTCATACAATGGCAATGGCTGTGGCATATACTAGTCATTTATTATTTTCATTTATAAGATTCGTCTTCTTTTTTAAATATTAATTTTATTTCTTTATTTTCTTGATGCAGGTTTTCATCATATCTAAAATTCTCTTTATGCTTGGCCTTTAGTAATTTTTTTCTTATTTATATCATTTTCAACATATGTTCTTACAAATTTATAGAGCATTGTTCTCCAATTTGATTTCTACTATTACCCTATAGTTAAAGAGGTTCATCTAGGGTAGAAAAATGTTGAAAAATAGGCTTAACCAGCTTCCAACATGGTCTGGCCATGTTCCAGGACACGACCATGCTTTAAAAATACTTCAAATGTACTCAAAATCAACCCCGAACACGGCTAGCCCGTGCTTGAAGCACCCAAAACACGGCCTGACCGTACTCTGTGACCTTTGCTCACTAATCAGAGCACAACTCCCTCACTTTAACTCCGATTGAGGTGATCTTGGTGTCTATGGAAATCTAAGACAATTATCTAAAACTATTATGTTAATCATATCAAAAAAATAGTAATAAATCTTAGTGTTATTACTCCCTTAAATTCAATATTATTTCTTCTCGGGTAGGTTCTAACCTTTACTTACTAATCTGACTATATCTCCCACATACGAATTCCAAATTAAGTGATTCTAGTGGCTAAACATCCGTGACACATAAATATATAATTCATATGTTAACTATTTATTTTAATTCCTTATAGAATGTTCCCAGAAATTAAAACACCGAAGCTATCCTAACATATTCTTCCCTGATTAACCATTTTTTGACCTTTGTTTACTAATCGGAACATATCTACCTCATATGAACTCTAAATTGAATGATTCCAGTGGCTAAAAATATGTGACACACATAGCTATAATTCTTATGTTATCTATTTATTTTAATTCTATACAGATAATTCTCAGAAATTAAAATACATAAACTATCCTAACATATTCTTCCCTGATGAACCATTTTCTGACCTTTGACTACTAATCAGACCATATCTACCTCATATGGACTCCAAATTGAATGATTCCAATGGCTAAAAATCCATGACACATATATATTTAATTCTTATGTTAACCATTTATTTAATTCCTTATAGATTGTTCCCAGAAATTAAAACACCGAAGCTTAAAATTCTGCCAACCATAGCCATACCCATGCAGAACTATCTACACCAACCTAAGTATTCAAACATATATCACATGCAAGATCAATACGTAACATGATATAGCAACATCCATGACCAATCATCAAAGTTCTAAGATCAAAATCTCATATAAATATTATAAGTTTCAAAAATTTTCTTCAAAAAGAAATATTGTTAAACTTACCTTGAGTACTTAGCCTTCTAAACTTCTCCTTCTTCTTCCTTCCTTTCTTCTCCTCTCTTTCTCTCCTTTCCTCACTCTACCTTGCTTCTATTTCTCTCTCTTCCTCACTTGGACGAAATTAAAATGTTGTAGGGGTGGGTTTTGCTTAAATAAACCACCAAATAATACACCTTTCATGATCATGGGTCTACCTTATCACAATTAGGATACACTTTGTTGAATTTTTGGAAAACAAACAACTTATGTTCTTGTCTTCCTCTTCTTTAGTCAAGATATGCATAGAAAAAGGAGATTTGTATTTTAAAAATTATGATGATATGTTCTTAAGATAAGGGACAAGGTCCCTTTGATTTAGGGATTCATTTCCATTTTCCTTTATCTTAAACAAGTATGATAGGTTTGCCTTTTTAGTTGGCAAATTTTTAGCCCTTGAATCTCCATTATTTGGTTGATATTATTTGTGTGAAGCCTATTTTCAATATTTTTCTACCTTAGATGAACCTCTTTAACTATAGGGTAGTAGTAGAAATCAAATTGGAGGAAAATACTTTATAAATTTGTAAGAACATGTGTTAGAAATGATATAAATAAGAAGAAATTGACTAAAGGCCAAGCATAAAGAAAATGAAGAGATGAAATTAATATTTATAATAAATGACTAGTATATGCCATAGCCATTGCCATTGTATGAACTTCTTACCTTCTTAAGTGTGAAATTCTGACATGGAAATATTTTATAAAGTGATATTTGAAATGGTTATGTTCATGGCATGATTACCAATGATTTATAGTAATAGTTATATTTTGATGAACATACTTGTTATTGAAAGCATATTTTTGGCTATCATTATGAAAAGAAAAGAAATGAGCACGGTCACATGGCAATCCGTGTGGTGCACCAGTAGGGACTCCCTACCAACGGTTATGATCATGTTAATGAGAAAAGAAAGAGAAAGTGGGCCATGTCGGACGGAGCGAGAAAAGCCCGTACTGGAGAGTAGAGGATACTCACCCTGACTGGGGTAGCTTGAAATGAGAATAAGTTGATGGCCATCATATGATATTTTAAAAATAGTTAATCATGTCATACATATCATTACAGTATGATTCTTATGTGCATAGATATAATGCATTCATGTGACCAAAGATATTTTCTGTAGTTTATACAACTGAACATGACGTGATGAGCTATATTGATGATGATTTATTGTTGAACTTACTGGGATTTAATTCTCACTATATTTACATGTCATGTTCAGAAAATTAGTTATGCAGCTTTTTTCTAGGGCTTTGGCTTTTAGTACACATTGGATCGAGTTACTTTATGTTGGGCAGATCTCAGAATCAAATAAGATGTTTGTGGTCGAGTTGGCTCAGATCCCGGTGAAGGTGCAATCACCCACACCTGTATCTCCGGAATTGGTCAACCAAAATAAACAAGATGTAAATATCTATATGTTTGATATGTTGCATGTACGTTTTGATTAATGACGTGTATGTGAACTCAATATTGTATAGTAGTAGAAAAAAAAAGGTTGTTACAATTTGCCTCATGAATTGCAAAATTGAAGACTTTGTTCAAAACATAATTCAGCGGTAGATTAAGACAGACAATATACTAGTAGGCCTCCTAGCAATCATATGAATAATCATTAAGAAGAAGAACAGATGAATAATCAATACTCAATTCAAATTGAAACAATAAAATTAAATCCAAATCTCACAATGTATGAAAATCCCTTGAGGTTTCAATCTACCTCGATCAACTAAAAAGAACTAGCCACGCAGGGCCATAAGAAAATCTAAAGAAGGATTGAAGAACTTGGATGCAGAATTAGATCAAGAATTGAATGAATTCTCTACTTGTTTTGCTCCCGTTTTATAGATTAACTCCTCCTAATCAAAGTAGGATTGTATTTAGGTCAAATCCCAGTCCATCGGGCTTCAATTGGAGTCAAAAAACCCTAAAAATCGTGAATTTCCCCAATTGTACGGTGGCGGCACCGCGGTGCCCAAAAAACTCTAGAATTTAACAAAGTACCAAATACAAAAGTTGTACCTCTATTTCTCTTCTTTCCATAGCCACTAGAATTACCTTAATTGGATCTGAATTGAAGGAGATATGACACAATGAGTGACCAAAGTTCAGAATTCATCCTGCTACACTGTGATGCTGATTTGCAAGCTCTGTAACGCCATGAAATATCCCGAATTTGACCAAGTGTTCAACATAAAAGTTGTAGATGATTGTGTTATATTTTCACAGCCACTTGAATCACTTTGATTGGAGTTCATAAGAGGGAGGTAGGCTCAAAACAGTGCTGAAAGGTCTGGAATCCCTACAATGTAGCATTTTTCCATGAATTTCTTATCTTTTTCTTGTCTTTTCTTCTTTCTTTGTTCCTACAACACAAAACATAAAATTAAGCTAATTCCTAATTATATTTTACTTAAATCAAACAAAAAGTAAGTTTAAAGGTATTAATATCATGCTCAATTAAGATCACATCAGTTTTATCTACTCACTGAATTGTCAAACTCACTACATGATATTTCTATATTTTTCAGATAAGAATACAGAGTTTGGTCATTCCTATTCAGATTAGTTGACCAGTTAGACGACATAATCTCTGGGTGAGCCTACTTTGTTTCCAAGGCTCGTAGATTTTTGGTTATATTGTACTTGTACTCTAGAGTATGCTCTGAACGCTATAGGCAGGATCCCTGCTTTTGTTATTACTTTGGTATTTATAACTTGGTATGTATAATGTGTATACATGAGAGAACCTATATGTATCTATTTCCATGACGAAGAATAGTGCTATGCATGTTATGGTAAATATCTGATTGTGAAAAAAAAAAGTTTTTTTTCACGTGCCCTTAAATTAAGGGAATTACACAAGTGGCTGGATCCAAGGGCAATAGATGGCTGCTATAAGGCAATGTCAAAGGTTGCTAGATTCGGTGTCTTTTAGCTATGTGCTAGGTTGCTTGTTGTAATTGAAGTTTGTTGTTATCTATTAGGGGCCTAGGTGGTTATAAGTCATGGTTACTTGCATTTATTAAGGTGGTTATGTGAGTTAGTTAGAGGATTCCTGGGAGGTCTCGTAATCATTGGTGATATATAAACCAATTCTAAAGGATTTGGGCACATATTTGCAATAAGAGAAAAATAGTAAGGATTGTGTGTTTCAAAGAGATCTTTTGCAAGAACAACAAGAGAGACTTGTGAGGAAGAGAGCATGTAAAACATCTCGTATTGGTTTCAATTCTAATGAGAGTGCAAAAGATTAGATGTTGGATGTAGGGAATTCACACTAAATTCCTAAAACAGGATAAACTGTGTATGTTCTTCATTCTTTCCTTCATCTCTTTTATAATTTCTTGGAGCAATATTGGCCTAAATTCCCAACAATTCCCTTTCAACTATTTTGTAAATATACATAGAACTCCCTTATATTTTCAAATATACTACCATTTAATCATTTTTAAAAATATATGCATAACATAATCATTTATTTAAATGTTAAAAGTCAATCAAAATGTTAAATTTGATTGTCAAGTGTCTAAAACTCCATAAGTTAGCTTGAGACTCTAAAGAGTTAAATAATATGTATGCCTTCAGTCTCACCTTGTTCAAAAGGACACAAGTAATATTTAAAATTATTATATAAAATAAATCAATGGTGCTTTGGCATTTGAGTATTAAATCTAGTTTTTGACTAGCGTCTAATTAGACTTTATCATAGAAAAACAAAAAGCAATGGACCCCAGCTAAGCCAAATTTATTTACCTAAGCTCTAAGCTTAGCCCAGTCTTAATAAATATGATTTATTTTATTAAATTAAAATATGGGTAAGATTTCTTTAAAAAATAATTTAATGAAATAATACATACTTTCAACTTTAAAACTACTTAATTATATTTTTTTACAATAAAAAGAGACTCAAATTTATATATATAATTAGAACTTTTTTATAAAAAAATATTATCTAGGTTGGGCCAAAATTAGACTTGTTTTGACATTAAAACCTGAGTCTCACCCTAATTTTTTTGGACCCTGGCCAGACAGTCCATTTTCAATTCGAAGCTCAAATTTAAGGCTAAAATTCATTTTTTTAGACTAGACGGGCTATTCAACTTATTCTAACAACTCCATTTAAGTATCAATTTTTTTTAAATACCATGAAGTTATTACCTCATTACAACTTAACTCAAAATAACATTTATTTAATTTATACAATATAGAGTTTACATACATGTCATTAATCAAAACATACGTACAACATATCAAACACATAAAAAAATCTACATCTTATTTATTCTGGTTGACCAATTCTGGAGATACAGGTGCGGGTGGTTGCACCTTCACCGGGATCTAAACTACAACAAGTATGTTCATCAAATCCCAGTAAGTTCAACAATAAATCATCATCAATATAACTCATCACGTCATGTTCAGCTGTATAAACTACAGCAAATATATTTGGTCACATGAATGCCTTATATCTATGCACATGAGAATCGTACAATAATGACATGTATGACACGATTAACTATTTTCAGAATATCATATGATGGCTATCAATTTATTCTCATATCAAGCAACTCCGGTCAGGGTGAGTATTTGCTACTCTCCGGTACAGACTTTTCTCGTTCCATCTGACATGACCCACTTTCTCTCTCTTTTCTCATTAACATGATCATAACCGTTGGTAGGGCGTCCCCTACTAGTGCACCACACGGATTTCCATGTGACCGTGCTCATTTCTTTTCTTCTCACAATGATAGCCAAAAATATGCTTTCAATAATAAGTATGTTCATCAAAATATAACTATTACCAAAAATCATTAGTAATCATGCCATGAACATAACCATTTCAAATATCACTTTATAAAATATTTCCATGTCAAAATTTCACACTTAAGATGGTAAGAAGTTCATACAATGGCAATGGTTATGGCATATACTAGTCATTTATTATTTTCATTTATAAGATTCTTCTTCTTTTTTAAATATTAATTTTATTTCTTTATTTTCTTGATGTAGGTTTTCATCCTATCTAACCTTCTCTTACTAATCAGAGGATAACTCCCTCAATTTAACTCCGATATAGGTGATCTTGATGTCAATTTCAAGATGAAACAATTATCTAAAACTATTATGTTGAATAGTGTAACGAAATGTTAAGAAATCAATGTGATATTACTCCCTCAATGTACAAGTTATTTCTTCTCAGATAGGTTCTAACCTCTGCCTACTAATCAGTCCATATATTTCTCATAAAATTTCTAAATTAAATGATTCCAGTGGCTAAAAATCCGTGACACATATAACCATAATTCTTATGTTAACCATTTATTTTTATTCCCTACAGAATGTTCCCATAAATTAAAATACAAAAGCTATCCTAACATATTCCTCCCTGATTAACCATTTTCTGATCTTTGCTTACAAATTAGACCATATCTACCTCATATGAATTTTAAATTGAATGATTTCGGTCGCTAAAAATTCTTTAGACATAGATATACATTTGTTATGTTAACCTTGTGTTTAGATTCCCTATATAATGTTCCCATAAATTAAAACACAGAAGCTATCCTAATATATTCTTCCCTGATTACCCAGTTTCTGACCTTTTCTTATTAATTAGACCATATCTATCACATATAGACTCCAAATTGAGTGATTTCAGTGGCTAAAAATCCGTGAGACATAGATATACATTTCTCATGTTAACCATTTCTTTCAATTCTTTACTGATTCTTCCCAGAATTTTAAAAACAGTAGCTTAAAATTCTGCCACCTATAGCCATACCCATACAGAACTATCTACACCAACCTAAGTATTCAAACATACATGATATGTAACATGATATAGCAACATCGATGACCAATCATTAAAGTTCTAAGATCAAAATCTTATATAAATATTACAAGTTTCAAAACTTTTCTTCAAAAAGAAATATTGTTAAACTTACCTGGAGAACCTAGTCCTTTAGACTTCTCCTTCCTCTTTCTTCCTTTCTTCCTCTCCTCCTCTCCTTTCCTCACTCTACCTTGCTTCTATTTTTTTTTCTTTACCTCAGTTAGATGAAATTCCCAAGCTATAAGGGTGGGTTTTGCTTATATAGACTATCAAATAATTCACCTTTCATGATCATGGGTCTACCTTATCATAATTAGGTTACACTTGGTTGAATTTTTTGGAAAACAAACAACTTATGTTCTTGTTTTCCTCTTCCTTAGTCAAGATATGCATAGGAAAATGAGATTTGTATTTTGAAAATTATGATAATATGTTCTTAAGATATGGGACAAGGTCCCTTTCATTTAGGGATCCATTTCCTTTTTCTTTTGTCTTAATCAAGTATGATAGGTTTGCCTTTTTAGGTGGCAAATTTCTAACCCTTGAATCTCCATTATTTGGTTGAAATTATTTATGTGGAATATGAAAGTTTTGTCCTAATTGTAACAACTCCATTTTAGTATTAAATTTTTTTTTAAAATACCATGAAGTTATTACCTCGTTACAACTTAACTCAATATAACATTTATTTAATTTATACAATACAGAGTTCACATACATGTCATTAATCAAAACATACGTACAACATATCAAACACATAAAAAAATCTACATCTTATTTATTCTGGTTGACCAATTCCGGAGATACAAGTGCGGATAGTTGCACCTTCACCGGGATCTAACCCAACTCGACCACAAACATTTTATTTGCTTCTGGGATCTGCCCAACATAAAGTACTCGATCCAACGTGCACTAAAAGCCAGAGCTATAGAAAAATTTGCATAACTAATTTTCTAAACATGATATGGAAATATAGTGAGAATTAAATCCCAGTAAATTCAACAATAAATCATCATCAATATAGCTCATCACGTCATGTTCAGCTGTATAAACTACAGAAAATATCTTTGATCACATGAATGCATTATATCTATGCACATAAGAATCATACAGTAATGATATGTATGATAGGATTAATTATTTTGAGAAAATCATATGATGACTATCAATTTATTCTCATATTAAGCTACCCCGGTCAGGGTGAGTATTTTCTACTCTCCGGTACGGGTTTTTCTCGCTCCGTCCAACATGGCCCACTTTCTCTTTCTTTTCTCATTAACATGATCATAACCGTTGGTAGGGCGTCCCCTACTGGTGCACCACACGGATTTCCATGTGACCATGCTCATTTCTTTTCTTTACACAATGATAGCCAAAAAATATGCTTTCAATAACAAGTATGTTCATCAAAATATAACTATTACCAAAAATCATTGGTAATCATGCCATGAACATAACAATTTCAAATATATTTTCATGTCAAAATTTTACACTTAAGATGGTAAGAAGTTCATACAATGGCAATGGCTATGGCTATACTAGTCATTTATTAAGATTCATCTTCTTTTTTAAATACTAATTTTATTTCTTTATTTTCTTGATGCAGGTTTTCATCCTATCTAACCTTTTCTTACTAATTAGAGCATAACTCCCTCAATTTAACTCTAATGTAGGTGATCTTGGTGTCAATTTCAAGGTAAAATAATTATCTAAAACTATTATGTTGAACATTGTGGTGAAATATTAAGAAAGCAAGGTGATATAACTTCCTAAATGTACAGGTTATTTCTTCTCGGATAGGTTCTGACCTCTACCTACTAATCTGTCCATATCTCCCTCATAAGAATTCCAAAGTAAGTGATTCCAGTGGCTAAAAATCTGTGACACATATATCTATAATTCATATGTTAACTATTTATTTTAATTCCTTATAGAATGTCCCCAGAAATTAAAACACCGAAGCTATCCTAACATATTCTTCCCGGATTAACCATTTTCTGACCAGTGCTTACTAATCAGACCATATCTACCTCATAGGGACTCCAACTTGAGTGCTTCCAGTGGCTACAAATCCGTGACAGACATAGCTATAATTCGTATGTTAACCATTTATTTTAATTCCATATAGATAATTCTCAAAAATTAAAATACAGAAGCTATCCTAACATATTCTTCCCTGATGAACCATTTTCTGACCTTTGACTACTAATCGAACCATATCTACCTCATATGGACTCCAAATTGAATGATTCCAATGGCTACAAATCCATGATACATATATCTTTAATTCTTATGTTAACCATTTATTTTAATTCCCTACAAATAATTCCCAGAAATTAAAACACAGAAGCTATCCTAACATATTCTTAACTGATGAACCATTATCTGACCTTTGCATACTAATCGGACCATATCTACCTCATATGGACTCCAAATTGAATGATTCTAGTGGCTAAAAATCTGTGACACATATATCTTTAATTCGTATGTTAACCATTTATTTTAATTCCCTGCAGATTATTCCCATAAATTAAAACACAGAAGCTATCCTAACATATTCTTTCTTGATGAACCATTTTCTGACCTTTGCTTACTAATCGCACCATTTCTACCTCATATGGACTCCAAATTGAATGACTCTAGTGGCTAAAAATCTGTGACACATAGATCTTTAATTCTTATGTTAACCATTTATTTTAATTCCCTATAGATAATTCCCAGAAATTAAAACACAAAAGCTAAAAATTTTGCCACCCATAGCCATACCTATGCAGAACTTTCTATACCAGTCTAAGTATTCAAACATACATCACATGCAAGATCAATATGTAATATGATATAGAAACATCATGACCAATCATCAAAGTTCTAAGATCAAAATCTCATATAAATATTATAAGTTTCAAAAGTTTTCTTCAAAAAGAAATATTGTTAAACTTACCTGGAGCACTTAGTCCCCTAAACTTCTCCTTCCTCTTTCTTCCTTTCTTCCTCTCCTTTCCTCACTCTGCCTTGCTTCTATTTTTTTCCTCTCCCTTACTTGGACGAAATTATAATGTTGTAAGGGTGAGTTTTCTTATATAGACCACCAAATAATTCACCTTTCATGATCATGGGTCTACCTTATCATAATTAGATTACACTTGATTGAATTTTTGGAAAACAAACAACTTATGTTCTTGTCTTCCTCTTCCTTAGTCAAGATATGCATAGGAAAAGGAGATTTGTATTTTGAAAATTATGATAATATGTTCTTAAGATATGGGACAAGGTCCCTTTGATTTAGGGATTCATTTCTATTTTCTTTTGTCTTAAACAAGTATGATATGTTTGCCTTTTTAGGTATCAAATTTCTAGCCCTTGAATCTCCATTATTTGGTTGATATTATTTGTGTGGGATAGGAATATTTTGTCCTAATGCCATGTATTATCATACCACTTGCTAAAATTATGAGTGTAGGATATAGATGTTTTTGTCCTAAAGCCTTGTATTATCATGCCACTTGCCAAAATGATGAATGTAGAATCACACCACTTGCTAAATTTTTGTCTTAATGCCATATAACCTAATCTTTATTATTATTACATTATTATATCATCACTTAATTTATTTTATTTTTATTTTTCCTCTTAGATTTGGGCTTATTCCTACCCATTATGGGCTTGTTCCTACCCATTTTCTTTGGTTTGGATAAAATTCTACCTTTCTTGGAGGGCTTGGTCACATTTTCATAATTTTTGGGCTATTAGTCTAATTATTATATCCTAGTCCAAGTTTATGTTTTATTTTTTGCTTAGGTTATCCAATGGGCTTGCTAGAAACTTATGTGAAGTGGAAAAACTCTATATGAAGTATCCATAGGTAAAAGCCCAATGTTTGGGTAAAAATTTTAAACCTAGTAACTCTAGTTTTTAAATTAGGAAAAATTACCCTAATCCAATGTTCTTGAAATTTTAAGACATTTACTTGTTTTTAAAAATTTATCTTCCTTATCCAAGAATTTTGCATCTCTTTAGTATGTTATTTCTAATTTCTTTCCTATTAGGTTTTCCCTCCTTATTTGTTCTCTTAATGTTAGAAACATTTTCTATGCATATACATAAGGTGAAAAATATCTAAGGATTATATTTCCTTAGATATCTAAAATATTGTCTAATAAATTTTATTTCCTTAATTAAATATTTTTGTACTTTTATCAATAAAAGAAACGAAATTAGGGATGTTACATTAATGTCATGTATTATTATACCACTTGCTAAAATTATGAGTGTATGATATAGATGTTTTGTCCTAAAACCTTGTATTATCATACCACTTGCTAAAATTATGAATGTAAGATATCACACCACTTGCTAAATTTTTGTCTTAATGCCATGTCACCCAATCTTGATTACACCATTATTTCATCACTTTATTTTTATTTTTATTTTTCCTCTTGGGTTTGGGCTCATTCTTGCCCATTTTCTTTACTTTGGTTAAAATTCTACCTTTCATAATTGGCTTGGTCACATTTTCATGATTTTTGGCCTACCGGTCCAATTTCTATATCCTAGTCCAAGTCTATGCTTTATTTCTTTATTGGGCTATCCTATTGGCTTGCTAAAAATTTATGTGAAGTAGAAAAACTCTATATAAAGTGTCTATAGGTAAAAGCCTAATTTATGGACGGAGATACTAAACTTAATAACTTTTGCTATTAAATTAAGAAAAATTACCCTAATCCGATCTTATTGAAATTTTAAGATTTTTACTTACTTCACGAAAATTTATCTTTCTTACTTAAGAATTTCACCTTTCTTTAGCATGTTTATTTCTAATATTTCCTCTTAAGTTTTCTTTCTTTACCTATTCTATTAATATTAGAACATTTCTATATATACACGTAAGGTGAAGAATTTCTAAGAATTATATTTCTTTAATTATCTAAAAATTATCTAATAAATTTTATTTTTTTAATTAAATATTTATGTACCTTTATCAATAAAAGAAATGAAATTATGGATGTTATTTTAAATAATTTTATACTTTTATTAATACATGAATTAGGGATGTTACACTTATAACAATATCTACTATAATGTTTTTCAATAGTATGTATATTAACTATCACATTAAAAAAGAACTAAATTATAATGTTTTCAAGTTAAAATAGGGCTCGTGTAAATTCTTCCAGTTAGAGGAATGTGAGCGTATTTAATGTAAAAAAAAAAAAAAGATGTATATATTTTTAAAAATAGAGGAAGACATTTGTATTTAATACAAAATATATGAGTGGTCAAAACATTTTACACTAAAAGTATTTATAATTTGGAAAACTAATTAGTCAGGTAATGTTATCATAAAATTAATAATGTTAATTCTCACATTAAGACCAAAATAACTAATAACATTATAATTTTTTAGTTTATATTTTTTTTACTCAATTAGATAAATAATTAATTTTTTAATATAAAAAGTACAACAATTAAAATCGTTTTTAAATTAATATTTCTAAAAATTAAATTTTTGTCCATAAATTTGGAAAGGTTGTATATTTCTCAGCCTATTTGTCTATAAAGCGCGTTGGGATTGCAAGGACTTGGAAGTCTTTACGAAAACATTTCTTACCAAAACCAGAGACGGTAACACAATCTCCCCTCATCCAGTCTAATCAGAGATCCTCGCCTTGTTGTTCGTCTTCTTCTCTCTTCTTTTCGATTCTCTTTCTCTTTCTCCTAATTGTCAAAAGCCAGTCATCTATGGATTCCATACCCCCAAGGTACCAAGAGAATCCGAATCCATCTCTTTTCCCTTCTCCACAGAGTCTCAGCACCAGTAGCTGCAGCAGCAGCAGCAACAGCAATGGAGCTGAACCCCAACAAGTGCCATCGCCACCAACCCCAGCACCAGCACCTCCACTACCTCAACCTCCGAAACTCGTAACCAGATCGGAATCCGGCAACCCCTATCCCACCACCTTCGTCCAAGCAGACACCTCCACCTTCAAGCAAGTAGTCCAAATGCTCACTGGATCCTCCGATACCGCCAGGCAAGTCGCCCCCAAACACAACAACCCGAACACAGACCCATCTCTCAAGACCCACATACCACCCATCAAATCCATGCCCAAGAAGCAGCAATCCGGGTTCAAGCTATACGAGCGAAGAAACTCCCTGAAGAACCTTAAGATCAACCCTCTAATCCCTGTTTTCTCTTCAAATAATTCCGTGTTTTCACCCCGAAAGCCCGAGATCCTTTCCCCGAGCATTCTTGACTTCCCTGCGCTTGTTCTTAGCCCGGTGACGCCGCTCATACCCGACCCGTTTGATCGATCCGCCGCAGCCAGGTATAGCTGTGCGGACAATAATGGGAGTCCTACCTTGGATTGGGAGGCAGAAGAGAAAGCTATTAAAGAGAAGGGGTTTTTCTTGCACGCTTCACAAGCTTCTACTCCAAGAGACACGGAACCACGTTTGTTGCCTCTGTTTCCTACAACTTCTCCCAGAGCTTCAGGTTCTTCTTCTTCCTGAATAACTTTTATTTTGGGGCTTTTGAGATTTTGAGTAAGATTCTTATATAATATATTAATGGCATTGACGAGGGGGAAAGAGATAAATTTGTAATGGGTTACGAATTGAACGGGAGAATCTTGCTTCAATTGTAAGTAAAATTATGCTTTGTTTCCTTTTTCTCCTCCTTACATACTTGTTCGTTTGCCGAGAAGCCCAAAAACAATAAAACTCCCTTTCTGTAGACGCTGGCTGACCTCACAGAATTTTTGGAAAGCTTAATTTAACTTTTTGTGAAATGGCTGAGGAATCTTAATGAGCTTAGCTACTATTCAATTTTCTCAATTGCCAGCGATCTGGGTACTGCGATCAATGGGAATTTAATGAGCGAAAAGTTTCAACTTTCAAGCTGTTACTTATCCCCTTTAGTATTTTTAATTTAGTTGCTTTGGGTTGCTATGAATTGCAGAACAGTTACTTCAATTAATGCGAAAATAAATTCTATGATCCTATTTAGTTTCATTAATTTGTTTGTCTCATTAATAATAATAATAATAATAATAATAATAATAATAATAACAACGACGATGACGACGACGATGTGTAATTATACCTAGTCGAGTCTTTCCAGATGGTGGGGAAAGGAAGCAACTGTTGTAGAAAAATTGTTGCTTTGGATCCAATGGCAAAAGCGGCTTTAGCATAGCTGTCAAGCAAACAATAGAAGAATGGGCAAGGATTCTTGACCCTTTTGTTTGTCTTTCTGAGTGAGCGAAAGATGCCAAGAGATAAAGGCAGGCAGTTACGGAAGCATTCTATGTGCCTCTGCTGTCACCCATGGGTTTTAATATGCCTTGTGCTTCTTTACCCAAGGCACTAACAAGCTACTAACCCCATACGAGATATGGATAAATTTACTCTTATGAATAGCTTTATATAAATAATTGAGGTTACTTTAGCATAAATCTTCAAATCTCAAGACTTCAACATGATACTTGCTGTAGTACTTCTTTTTTCATTAGACTTCAGATTACACAACATGATAATCCATCTCCTTTTCGTAAACTTTGTTCTTTATATATATATATTCAACCTTTATTTGAGACTAAATTAGAAAATCATAAAAAGAGTTGAACCATCATTCTTTCATGAATACTACTATGTTGCTTCTTGCCTTCTAATGAACTTTGATAATCGTCAAAATATTGGGCACCAAGTTGTCAAACTAGCATGAAGTTGTAGATGAAATTGATAAATCCAGTCGTTAATGGTGTGAACAGATTAAGTACAAGCCATTAAAGTTTTCTACTTTTATTTTCCTTTGACTTGTGGACCCCATTTTCTTTGCTTTGAGTCAGGTTCTTGAATGTAAAGCTTTGAACGGCCTTTAAAACAATCATGTAAAGATAGATCTTTCTTTCTTTGATTCAGTATTTTAGGTTCTCCTTTTTGACTAAAAGGAGACCAAAACTGTAGTGAATGGGGACATGGGGAAAGGCAAGGTGGGAGAGGATGTGGGACTCGTGATGATGAAAGGAAAGAAAAGATAGAGGGTAGTGATGGAAATGGGAAAGCCAGAAAACATGGTGTTTTGTTTTTGGACAAGGAAAACATGGTGTTTAGACGACCTGTGTGTTTTTGTGGGTATGTGATTTTTTGTGGTCTTCGCTCCTCACGGTTGTTGGTGCATTTATTGGGAATTTGAAACTCAACATGTGCATTGTTCGGAACCATTCTGGCGTGTTGCTTGCCCAATATCAAGGTCATCTGGATTCTTGATGTATTTTTAGATACACAAAAGTAATTCAAAATCGAAAGCAAGTCAAAGAGGCGACATCTACCAAAAGATGATGAAAAGTTATATGATGGTATAGTCCATTCATGAAAAAAAAAACTAGATAAAATTAATTATGAATAAATATATAAATATATTATATAATTTTTAAAAAATAAAGTTCACTTCTAGTATGTATTTTTATTTAGAGTTAATATGGTCTTTTTGGTTTATTTATTTTTAATATATTAACTATCTAAAAGCTTTTAGAAAGATAACAGTTTTATGTATAGCTAGATCTTGACAAATTTTTATTTTTTTTTATTGTCAGATGTATTTGGAAATTATTACCTTTACAATTCATTGGGTAAATCTGAACTTAAGTAACAATATGAAAACTCGAAATGCATGTATAAATAAGAAAACGTCAAAGGTTGAGTTTTTTCTTCTTCATGGAGTTACATGAAAAAGAAAATAGTTTACTAAAAATTTTTATCCCTTTTTCTTTTGCTGGCAATTTTGAAAAAAAAAACAAATAATAAGGATATTTCACATGTCATGTTTTCATTTGAAACATTGCTTGATAGTTTGGATTCATTTGGTCATAATAGAATAAGGATGGATAAGATAAAAAATTAGATAAAAGTAGGATATGATAAGAGTTTGATAAAAAAATTTTCTATCCAGTGCTTAATGCAGATCATATAATTTTTTAGATAGTATTATGTTATCCTATTTTATATTTGAAGTAAACCAAATAATATTAAGATATGATATAAATTATATAAAATAAAAAAATTACCTTTACGATAGAATTACATATATAATTATTTAAAATTAATTTTAATATATATATTTGATTATTTTTTACATTAGTATAAATTTTAAATTATAAAAAAAATATAATTAACAAAATAAAGTCTATAAATTGAAATATATCATATAAAAAAGTAAAATAATATAAACCATGGACATTTTACTCAACTTAATTCCATCTAAAAAGTTAAACAATATAAACAAAGTTTATCAAATATAAGAATATAACTTGATAAATGTTATATATTTAAAGCAAAATAAGTAACTTTGTTCTCGGTCATAAATATAAGTTCTCCAATAATTATCATGTATAAGTTTCATCAAATAAAAAGGGTCATCATTCATATATATATATATATAATCATATGACTAGAGAAACAAAGCCACCAAAATAAGTAACCTCCATGGAAACAACTATATAAATGATTTTATAAATACAAATGGTCAATATCATCAGAACCCCAAAAGATATGCAATTGGTGTGCCACTGAGAGTTTTTTGTTTTTGCTACAACAAAATGCTCTTGTTATGTTAAATCTATTTTTTTCAACTCATTCAAGAGACTCGTAGAATTATTAAATACATCTCTAGCAACTCCAAGGCGATTTGCAACTTTATCCAACTGTTCTAAGCTTTTTTCTAACCACATCTCAAAACGTTTTCGTAATTCATTTATGCTATTAGCAATTATGATTGCTCATATATTTCTTTTGTTGGTTGACTTTCCACATAATCATGCTTTCTTTTAAATTGTACCTAATTTACAAATGTTGATTGTGTTAAACATTTTTCAACCTTATCATTATCATTTTCATGATGTTCTCTATCTAGTTGCTCAACAACATCAGCAAGAGCAACGACTCCTTTATCAATAATATGATCTTTCCCAAAAGAAAGAGTAAGCTTATCAAGAAGTAAGAATAGTGTATTACTATAATCCTTTGCATTTGGATGACTATACACAAAATGAAAACATTTGAATTTAACATAAATAAAAAGTGAAACAAAAGAATTCATAAGAGAGGAAAAACAATATATACTAACATTTATATAATCAGTTCACACATCATCACTATATACCTTAATCATTTTTTTCATCATTCTAATCAAATCCACTTTGATTTAGCATATCATAAACTATTGCATAAGTAGCCCTTAATCTCTTCATTGCAAACTCAATGTGTGGTTTCACTTTGATTCTTCATTTAAGAAACTTTTGCTCTATTTTTGTATTAGTCATTTTTAAAGTATGTACCTTGAGTTGTCCATTGTCACATCTTTGACTTTGGTTCACGACTTTAATCAAAATGTCAAGAAGGCCTTCATTCTCTTTATTAGACCATTTTCTACAATCCCTCTTTTTCTTGCTAATTTGTTGTATGGTGTTCTCAGTTTCCATTCCTATCTCATTACTAAAAAATAAATCACAAATTTTTTATGCAATATAAAAAAAAACATAAACCAAATACAAATAATACATGTGTCAAATCCAATCTACAAACGATATAAAATTACACTTGAAGTATTTATTAAAATTATAAATTACAAACATTGTAGATGTTTCAAATCCTTAAAAAAAACATAAACCAAACAATTAGACAATATAAAATTACAAATAAAGAACTAGTAACTAAATAATTAACTCATGTGTCTTTTAGCAAGTCATTCATTCCACATTTGTGTTACTATGTTTTTCTTTTAAGCAAACCACTTATCACTTGTCTCAATTATATTAATAGGATCAGCATATGCCATATCCTCATTTTATAGTTGTACTTTCAATTCTACATGTAATTGTTCTTTCATTGAGTTAGTAGATATTTCTCTTATAATAAACTTGTGTAAAATACAACAATCAATTATAATGTAATTTTGGGTTTTGATTGGGTAAAAAGATTGATTTTTAAGTATAGCCCAACACATTTGTAATAACCTAAAAGTTCTCTCTATCACATTTATTGTCATATAGTGTCTCATTCAAAAAATCTTTCTTATATTATTATATGTATTCACATCTCCATTCATTGTGATGGTATCGATATCATATATATAAAGAAAGAAATATTTCACAGTTTGTAAACCCAGCATGCTCTAGATAATAATACCTTATAATAAAATGAAATTGTTAATTTAAAATAGGGATTATTACTCATTTATTACAATTATAACATTTCTACCATGCAAATATTTTTTACCTATTGAGACTTTTAAACTATTTCTCTTAGAAATGACATTTCTTGAGTTTGATGCTGATCCTTTCCATCTGAGTAACATATATATAAACTTTATAACATACACATAAGACATTGGTAGATATATATATTTTTTCTATTATGATATCTCAATTTATCAATTGTTGGCGCATTAATTTTGATATGTGTTTCATCTAATACCTTAAGACAACTCTATATACAAATCCAAAAAGAAATGAGAATGTATACAAAAGTAAAACGCAATTGTTAATTATAAAATATATTTTGAAACACAATACAATAACACCATACCTTAAATTGTTTTCATATTTCATCTAAGCAATCTTGTAGAGCAGGATCTAGTATTCTAAGGAGTGTTTCTTACAATCGTAAGATACTATTCAACACTGTATTAAAGTACATACTGTAACAACTCTATTTTCTTTTACATATGTACATATATATATATATATATATTTGTAAAATTCAATGAAATCATTACTTTTTTACTTCTAACTATTTAACTCATAATAACATTTAAATAAATTAACCAAGTATAATTAAAGTTTATGGTATACTATTAACACTGATACAATTTTGAGTTTACATACACATCATTAATTAAAAATGTCAGTACAAAAATTAAACATATATATGTCTACATCTTATTCATCCATATTGACCAGTTTTGAATATATGGGTGTAGGTGGTTGTGTAACATCCCTAATTTCGTTTATTGATAAAAGTACAAAAAATATTTAATTAAGAAAATAAAATTTATTAGACAATATTTTAGATATCTAAGGAAATATAATCCTTAGATATTCTTCACCTTATGTATATGCATAGAAAATGTTTCTAACATTAAGAAAACAAATAAAGAGAGAAAACCTAATAGGAAAAAAATTAGAAATAACATACTAAAGAGATGCAAAATTCTTGGATAAGGAAGATAAATTTTTAGAAACAAGTAAAGGTCTTAAAATTTCAAGAACATTGGATTAGGGTAATTTTTCCTAATTCAAGAACTAGAATTAGTAAATTTAAAATCTTTACCCATACATTGGGCTTTTACCTATGGACACTTCATATAGAGTTTTCCACTTCATATAAGTTTCTAGCAAGCCCATTGGATAACCTAAGCTAGAAATAAAACATAGACTTGGACTAGGATATAGTAATTGGACCAATAGCCCAAAAATTATGAAAATGTGACCAAGCCCTCCAAGAAAGGTAGAATTTTATCCAAAGCAAAGAAAATGGGTAGGAATAAGCCCATAATGGGTAGGAATAAGCCCAAATCCAAGAGGAAAAATAAAATAAAATAAATTAGGTGATGATATAATAATGTAATAATAATAAAGATTAGGTTACATGGCATTAAGACAAAAATTTAGCAAGTGGTGTGATTCTACATTCATCATTTTGGCAAGTGACATGATAATACAAGGTTTTAGGACAAAAACATCTATATCCTACACTCATAATTTTAGCAAGTGGTATGATAATACATGGCATTAGGACAAAACATTCCTATCCCACACAAATAATATCAACCAAATAATGGAGATTCAAGGGCTAGAAATTTGCCACTTAAAAAGGCAAATCTATCATACTTGTTTAAGACAAAAGAAAATGGAAATGAATCCCTAAATCAAAGGGACCTTGTCCCATATCTTAAGAACATATTATCATAATTTTCAAAATACAAATCTCCTTTTCCTATGCATATCTTGACTAAGGAAGAGGAAGACAAGAACATAAGTTGTTTGTTTTCCAAAAATTCAATCAAGTGTAATCTAATTATGATAAGGTAGACCCATGATCATGAAAGGTGAATTATTTGGTGGTCTATATAAGAAAACCCACCCTTACAACATTTTAATTTCGTCCAAGTGAGGAAGAGAGAGAAATAGAAGCAAGGTAGAGTGAGGAAAGGAAAGAAAGAGAGGAGAAGAAAGGAAGGAAGAAGAAGGAGAAGTTTAGAAAGCTAAGTACTCAAGGTAAGTTACCTTAATCTTCACTTGAGTCCATTTTTCTTCTTCATACTTGAGGTTCAAAAATTCACCCTCCTTCTCTTACCTAAGCTGCTAGAAAAGTTAAAGGAAGGAAGGAATCTTGCTATTTCTTTCAAGAGGAAACAAGAAAACCAATTCACTAAGTAAGTTAGGGAGATTCTTAAGTAAGTTTAACAATATTTCTTTTTGAAGAAAAGTTTTGAAACTTATAATATTTATATGAGATTTTGATCTTAGAATTGTGATGATTGGTCATGGATGTTGCTATGTCATGTTACATATTGATCTTGCATATGATGTATGTTTGAATACTTAAGCCGGTATAGAAATTTTTGCATAGGTATGGCTATGGGTGGCAAAAATTTTAAGCTTCTGTATTTTAATTTCTGTGAATTATATATACAGAATTAAAATAAATGGTTAACATAAGAATTATAGCTATGTGTGTCATAGATTTTTAGCCACTGGAATCATTCAATTTGGAGTCCATATGATGTAGATATGGTCCGATTAGTTAGCAAATGTCAGAAAATGGTTCATCAGGTAAGAATATGTTAGGATAGTTTCGGTATTTTAATTTCTGGGAATTATCTGTATGGAATTAAAATAAATTGTTAACATAAGAATTGTAGCTATGTGTGTCATGGATGTTTAGCCACTAGAATCATTCAATTTGCAGTCCATATGATGTAGATATGGTCTGATTAGTTAGCAAAGATCAGAAAATGATTCATCAGGGAAAAATATGTTAGGATAGCTTCGATATTTTAATTTCTGGGAATTATATGTATGGAATTAAAATAAATGGTTAACATAATAATTGTGGCTATATGTGTCACGGATTTGTAGCCACTTGAATCATTCAATTTGGAGTCCATATGAGGTAGATATGGTCCAATTAGTAAGCAATGGTCAAAAAAAGGTTAATTAGGGAAAAATATGTTATGATAGCCTCGGTATTTTAATTTATGGGAACATTCTGTAAGGAAATAAAATAAATGATTAACATATGAATTATATATATGTGTCCCGGATCTTTAGCCACTGGAATCATTTAATTCGGAATTCTTATGAGGGAGATATGGACATATTAGTAGATAGAGGTCAAAACCTAACCGAAAAGAAATAACCTGTACATTTAGGGAGTAATATCACCTTGATCTCTTAATAGTTTGCTACAATGTTCAACATAATAATTTTAGATAATTGTTTTATCTTTAAATTGACACCAAGATCACCTACATCAAAGTTAAATTGAGGGAGTTATGCTCTGATTAGTAAGAAAAGGTTAGATAGGATGAAAACCTGCATCAAGAAAATAAAGAAATAAAATTAGTATTTAAAAAAGAAGATGAATCTTAATAAATGACTAGTATAGCCATAGCCATTGCCATTGTATGAACTTCTTACCATCTTAAGTGTGAAATTTTGACATGGAAATATTTTATAAAGTGATATTTGAAATGGTTATGTTCATGGCATGATTACCAATGATTTTTGGTAATAGTTATATTTTGATGAACATACTTGTTATTGAAAGCATATTTTTGGCTATTATTGTGAAAAGAAAAGAAATGAGCACGGTCACATGGCAATCTGTGTGGTGCACCAGTAGGGGACGCCTTACCAACGGTTATGGTCATGATAATGAGAAAAGAAAGATAAAGTGAGCAATGTCGGACGGAGTGAGAAAAGCCCATACCGGAGAGTAGAAAATACTCACCCTGACCGGGGTAGCTTGATATGAGAAAAAAAAATTGATAGTCATCATATGATATTCTGAAAATAGTTAATCCTGTCATACATATCATTACTGTATGATTCTTATGTACATAGATATAATGCATTCATGTGACCAAAGATATTTTTTGTAGTTTATACAGCTGAACATGACATGATGAACTATATTGATGGTAAATTATGATTTATTGTTGAACTTACTGGGATTTAATTCTCACTATATTTCCATATCATGTTTAGAAGAATAATATGCAGATTTTCTCTATGACACTTATTATTACCGTACGTTGGATCGAGGTGTCCTACCTTGGGCAACTACCAACTATATTAGATGTATCTGTCGTAGATGTGACTGAAATTCCGGTGGATGTGCCACCCGCACCAGTGTCCCCGGAAGTAGTCGACATAGATGATTAGAGTTACTATGTATCTTTGTACAAATGTTTGTAAAATAATGGTGTGTAGTTTGTAAAATAATGGTGTGTATGGAAACTAAGTATTGTATTATAAGTATTGTATCACTGTTAATAAAAATTATACTTGGTTATTATTACGAGTTAAGTGGTTAGAATTAAAGTAGTAATAACTTCATGGCATTGTTTTAAATATTAAAAAAAAAAATTTATGGAGTTGTTACAGGTTACACCTTCACCATGATCTTAACCAACTCGACCCAATGTACGCTAAAAGTCGGTCATAGAGAATATATGCATATTTAGTCTTCTGAACATGATATGAAACATATTGAGAATTAAATCTTAGTAGGTTAAAAAATAAATCATAATTATCATCAATATAACTCATTATGTTATGTTCATCAGTATAAACTACAACAAATATCTTAGGTCACATGAATGCACTTTATCTATACACATAAAAATCGTTCAGTAATGACATGAATGTCATTTATAACTATTTTCAGAATATCATATAATGGCTATCAATTTATTTTTATATTAAACTACCCCGGCCAGGGTGAGTACTTTCTACTTTCCGGTACGAACTTTTCCTACTCCGTCTGACATAGTACACTTTCTCTTTCTTTTCTCATTATCATAGTCATATCCGTGAGTAGGGTGTCTCCTACTAGTGTACCACACGGACTGCCATGTGACCGTGCTCTTCTATTTTCTTTTCACGTTAGTAGCCAAAAATATGATTTTAATAATAAATATGTTCATTATACTCACATGCTATAATTTATCATCCAAACATAATCATTATAAAAAATCATTGGTAGAATGCAATCATGCCATGATCATAACCATTTTTGAATATCACTTTATAAAATATTTTCATGTCAAAATTTCACATTTAAGATGGTAAGGAGTTCGTGCAATGGCAATGACTAAGGCATACACTAGTTATTTATTATTTTTATTTATAAGATTCTTATTCTTTTTAAAATATTATTTTCATCTTTTCATTTTCTTTATGCTTGGCCTCTAGTTACTTTTCTCCAACTTATATCATTTTCAGCAAATGTTTTTACAAATTTTATAGGGTATTTTTCTTCAATTTGGTTTATATTATTACTCTATAGTTAACGAGGTTCATTTAGGGTTGAAAAATATTGAAAATAAACTTTACCATCTCCCAACACGGCTTGACCATGTTCCAAGATATGGCCATGCTTGAACAATATTTCGAACGTACTAAAAAACAACCTTGAACACAGCTTACCCATGTTGAAGCAACACAGAACACGGCCTGGTCGTGTTCTGCGACTTTTCCTCACTTATTCAACCATATCTCCCTCGTACGAACTCCAATTGAGGTGATTTCAAAATTTATAGAAAGTTAATATATTTATTTACAACTTTCATGTTTATTATTTCTTTAGATTTCTTATGAATTATTTCTAAAAATTCAAAAATAAAAATGTTTATATTTATCATCTGATATCTGTTCATTAATCAGTCATATCTTCCTCATATAGACTCAAAATTAAGTGATTCAGAGTTTATAGATCCGTGAGACATATATATATATATATATATATATATATATATATATATATATATATATATATATTAACAATTTCTTTTATTTCTCTACAGATTTTGCCCAAAAATTCAAATACAGAAGTGTAATATTCCGTAATTTTTAAATAATAATTTTTTGCTATAAACAAATATATTTTTATTGTAAATGATTATGTTTTGTTAAAAGTAAATACGTTTTTAATTTAAATAATTTTTGTTTTGCTTAAAATATTTATATTTGACTTTAAATAAATTTTATTTTTATTTTTATAAATTTCTTTCTTTTAATATGCATGAAGATATTTTATATTGTGATTTGTTTTATTAAAATTTTATCTTGAAAAATTATGATTTTAGAGTTCAACTAAAGTTTTGTAATAATATAAATTTTTAAAAATTTTTGTAATATTTTAGAATGAAAAATAGTATTTATATATATAATAAAAAAAATTAAAAATTTTAAATATTTAATTATTAAATAATAATAAAAAAAAAGAAAAAGGGGGAGGAGGAGATGCAGCGTAAGAAGAATAAAAAACTTTCGTGAATAGTATGAATAATGTTTTTCTCTCCTCCATGTTCTCTTCCTAGATCTGGAGTACCTATTGGCCTCTGATTTCAAAACTAAGGGTACCATTGAATTCAGGACGAAGAGTACTATGATTTTGATCGAATAATTTTTCAAATCAGTTGTAGAATTACCGCAGATCGGAAGTAGAAAATTTTAGAAAAATGTAAACTCTGAAACTCTTATTTAGTGACCTCAAATTGAAAATCTGACACCGTAGATGGATTTAGGAGTTAGTTAAACCTTAAGATATAAAATTTTTTGGCCATTTGACAACTTTTTATGCGTCGTGAACAATAAATCTAGCCGGTATAAATAGTGATTTCTGGCGGTGCATAATATTTTATGACCATGAATAGTATCTAATAGTTTACCAATGTTGATTAAGCTTCCGGAGACCAAATTTTGCGATTCTGGAGTTATTTTTTAGGTTTTTTGACCCTTTGAACTTGTTTTTGAGGTCTATTTGATCAAATTTAAATTGAAAAAGTGTATTTTGGGGCTATCCAATCTGGAGCCTTACTCTTTGAGTAGATAATTCTTTTTATAACTTACCATATCCTCTTCTTGAACTTAAAATATACAATTGATTTTGTTTACAAATTATTTATGCTATCATAAGTTTCTGAAATGTGTTAAAATATCCATTTTATTTACGAACAGGCGCATAGTTCAAGAATAATATGGTTTTGTAAATAGATTTTGAAATTAATTGAATATGTGGTTTTAAATATATTTATTATTATTTGATAAAGTGAATATTATGTACTTGAGGCATTGATTTGTAAAACTATAAACTTGCTGATTATGATTGAATGGCAAGCATAAAGCTTATGATGAGTTGCTTGATAATTATACACTGCATTTGATGAATATGCATTTATATATATGTATTTATATGTATAAATGAATATCGACGAGTTTTATAGCTTGTGACGGTACCGAGTAAGGGATGCCCTATTAGTTTGAGTTAGATAAGGAAGGGCCTCTCCAACCGGGTAATGGTGGTAGTGTGAGGAGGCAGATGTGTGATAAACTCACATTCCTTAATCACTTATTGTGACTGTAGTCGATTAGTCACGAAACGTATAACAAATGAGTAAATTGAGTGTATTGAGAGCTGTAATAAACTTGAGCATTATATAAAAAAAGTATATTTTCAGTGCATATTTAGTATATTAATTATGCAATATCAAAAGTTATGATTTTATTTCAAAAGTTTGATATTTCTCTGTAGCTTAAACAACTGAACATATCACCAACCCTTGCTGTGTGCTTAAGATTATTTGATGGTTCAGATATGGGATTCTCTTAATGTTTTTATGTGAAATATTTTGATATGTAACAACATTTATTTAATGATCATATAGTACAATATATGGTTTTTGATATCTGAATATCTTTTGTTTTGAGAATATTTAAAATGCGGGTTCCATATGGATGTACTTCCGAACTTTATTTTCTATGTGACAAATTTTAAAATATGAGTACATCCATATGTTGACCTAAGAAGTTATAAGAGTTATTATTTGTTCACTGAGTTGTCAAACTCACTATGTAACATCCCTAATTTCGTTTCTTTTATTGATAAAAGTACATAAATATTTAATTAAGGAAATAAAATTTATTAGACAATATTTTAGATATATAAGGAAATATAATCCTTAGAAATTCTTCACCTTATGTATAAGCATAGAAAATGTTTCTAACATTAAGAGAACAAATAAAGAGGGAAAACCTAATAGGAAAAAAAAATAGAAATAACATACTAAAGAGATGCAAAATTCTTAGATAAGGAAGATAAATTTTTAGAAACAAGTAAAGGTCTTAAAATTTCAAGAACATTGGATTAGGGTAATTTTTCCTAATTCAAGAATTAGAGTTACTAAGTTTAACATCTTTACCTATACATTGGGCTTTTACCTATGGACACTTCATATATAGTTTTTCCATTTCACATAAGTTTCTAGCAAGCCCATTGGATAACCTAGGCAAGAAATAAAACATAGACTTGGAATATGGTATAGTAATTGGATCGATAGCCCAAAAATTATGAAAATATGACCAAGCCCTCCAAGAAAGGTAGAATTTTATCCAAAGCAAAGAAAACGGGTAGGAATAAGCCCATAATGGGTAGGAATAAGCCCATAATGGGTAGGAATAAGCCCAAATCCAAGAGGAAAAATAAAATAAAATAAATTAGGTGATGATATAAAAATGTAATAATAATAAAGATTAGGTTACATGGCATTAAGACAAAAATTTAGCAAGTGGTGTGATTCTACATTCATAATTTTGGCAAGTGGCATGATAATACAAGGCTTCAGGACAAAAACATCTATATCCTACACTCATAATTTTAGCAAGTGTTATGATAATACATGGCATTAGGACAAAACATTCCTATCCCACATAAATAATATCAACCAAATAATGGAGATTCAAGGGCTAGAAATTTGTCGCATAAAAAGGCAAACCTATCATACTTGTTTAAGACAAAGGAAAATGGAAATGAATCCCTAAATCAAAGGGACCTTGTCCCTTATCTTAAGAACATATCATCATAATTTTCAAAATACAAATCTCCTTTTCCTATGCATATCTTGACTAAGGAAGAGGAAGACAAGAACATAAGTTATTTGTTTTCCAAAAATTCAACAAAGTGTATCCTAATTGTGATAAGGTAGACCCATGATCATAAAAGGTGTATTATTTGGTGGTCTATTTAAGGAAAACCCACCCCTACAACATTTTAATTTTGTCGAAGTGAGGAAGAGAGAGAAATAGAAGCAAGGTAGAGTGAGGAAAGGAGAGAAAGAGAGGAGAAGAAAGGAAGGAAGAAGAAGGAGAAGTTTAGAAGGCTAAGTACTCAAGGTAAGTTACCTTAATCTCCACTTGAATCCATTTTTATTCTTCATCCTTGAGGTTCAAAAACTCACCCTCCTTCTCTTACCTAAGTTGCTAGAAAAGCTAAGGGAAGGGAGGAATCTTGCTAATTCTTTTAAGAGAAAACAAGAAAACTAATTCACTAAGTGAGCTAGGGAGATTCTTAGGTAAGTTTAACAATATTTCTTTTTGAAGAAAACTTTAGAAACTTATAATATTTATATGAGATTTTGATCTTAGAACTTTGATGATTGGTCATGATATTGCTATATCATGTTACATATTGATCTTGGATGTGATGTATGTTTGAATACTTAGACTGGTATAGAAAGTTCTACATAGGTATGGCTATGGGTGGCAAAATTTTAAGTTTCTGTGTTTTAATTTTTGGGATTTATATGTTGGGAATTAAAATAAATTGTTAACATAAGAATTATAGCTATGTGTGTCACAGATTTTTAGCCACTGGAATCATTCAATTTGGAGTCCATATGAGGGAGATATGAGCCGATTAGTAAGTAAAGGTCAAAAAATAGTTCATCAGGGAAGAATATGTTAGGATAGCTTCTGAGTTTTAATTTTTGGGAATTATCTGTAGGGAATTAAAATAAATGATTAACATAAGAATTAAATATATATGTGTTACGGATTTTTAGCCACTAGAATCATTCAATTTGGGGTCCATATGAGGTAGATATGGTCCGATTAGTAGTCCAAGGTCAGAAAATGGCTCATCAGGGAAGAATATGTTAGTATAACTTCTGTATTTTAATTTCTGAGAATTATCTGTATGGAATTAAAATAAAAGGTTAACATAAGAATTATAGCTATATGTGTCACGTATGTTTAGCCACTGGAATCATTCAATTTGGAGTCCATATGAGGATGATATGAGCGGATTAGTAGTCAAAGGTCAGAAAATGGTTCATCAGGGAAGAATATGTTAGGATAGCTTCTGTATTTTAATTTCTGAGAATTATCTGTAGGGAATTAAAATAAATAGTTAACATAAGAATTATAGATATGTGTGTCACGGATTTTTAGCCACTTGAATCACTCAAGTTGGAGTCCATATGAGGTAGATATGGTCCGATTAGTAGGTGGAGTAATATCACCTTGATTTCTTAATATTTTGCTACAATGTTCAACATAATAGTTTTAGATGATTGTTTTATCTTGAAATTGACACCAAGATCACCTACATCGGAGTTCAACTGAGGGAGTTATTCTTTGATTAGTAAGAGAATGTTAGATATGATGAAAACCTGTATCAAGAAAATAAAGAAATAAAATTAATATTTAAAAAAGAAGACGAATATTATAAATGACTAGTATATGTCATAGCCATTGCCATTGTATGAACTTCTTACCATCTTAAGTGTAAAATTCTGACATGAAAATATTTTATAAAGTGATATTTGAAATAGTTATGTTCATGATTTATGGTAATAGTTATATTTTGATGAGAAAAGAAAGAGAAAGTGTACTGTAACAACCTTTTTTTTATTTATTATTATACAATATTGAGTTCACATATATGTCATTAATCAAAACGTACATGCAACGTATCAAACACATAGATATTTACATCTTGTTTATTTTGGTTGACCAATTCCGGAGATACAGATGCGGGTGGTTGCACCTTCACCGGGATCTGACCCAATTCGACCACAAACATCTTATTTGATTCTGAGATCTGCCCAACATAAAGTAACTCGATCCAATGTGCACTAAAAGCCAGAGCTATAGAAAATATGCATAACTAATTTTTCTGAACATGATGTGGAAATATAGTGAGAATTAAATCCCAGTAAGTTCAACAATAAATCATCATCAATATAGCTCATCACGTCATGTTCAGCTGTATAAACTACAGAAAATATCTTTGGTCACATGAATGCATTATATCTACGCACATAAGAATCATACTGTAATGATATGTATGATAAGATTAACTATTTTCAAAATATCATATGATGGCCATCAACTTATTCTCATTTCAAGCTACCTCGGTCAGGGTGAGTATCCTCTACTCTCCGGTACAGGCTTTTCTCGCTCCGTCTGACATGGCCTACTTTCTCTTTCTTTTCTCATTATCATGATCATAACCGTTGGTAGGGCGTCCCCTACTGGTGTACCACACGGATTGCCATATGACCCTGCTCATTTCTTTTCTTTTCACAATGATAGCCAAAAATATGCTTTCAATAACATGTTCATCAAAATATAACTATTACAAAAAATCATTGGTAATCATGCCATGAACAAAACCATTTCAAATATCACTTTATAAAATATTTCCATGTCAAAATTTCACACTTAAGATGGTAAGAAGTTCATACAATGGCAATGGCTATGGCTATACTAGTCATTTATTATTTTCATTTATAAGATTCATCTTCTTTTTTAAATATTAATTTTATTTCTTTATTTTCTTGATGCAAGTTTTCATCCTATCTAACCTTCTCTTACTAGTCAGAGCATAACTCCCTCAATTTAACTCCGATGTAGGTGATCTTAGTGTCATTTTCAAGATAAAACAATTATCTAAAACTATCATGTTGAACAGTTTAGCGAAATATTAAGAAATCAAGGTGATATTACTCCTTCAAAGTACAGGTTAGTTCCTCTCGGATATGTTCTGACCTTTACCTACTAATCTATCCATATCTCCCTCATAAGAATTCCAAATTAAGTGATTCCAGTGGCTAAAAATCTGTGACACATATATCTATAATTCATATGTTAACCATTTATTTTAATTCTTTATAGAGTGTTCCCAGAAAGTAAAATACCGAAGCTATCCTAACATATTCTTCCCTGATGAACCATTTTCTGACCTTTGCTTACTAATCGGACCATATCTACCTCATATGGACTCCAAATTGAATGATTCTAGTGGCTACACATCCGTGACACATATATCTTTAATTCTTATGTTAACCATGTAATTAAATGCCCTACAGATAATTCCCAGAACGTAAAATACCGAAACTATCCTAACATATTGTTCCCTGATGACCCATTTTTTGACCTTTGACTACTAATTTGCTCATATCTACCTCATATGGACTCCAAATTGAATGATTCCAGTGGTTAAAAATCCGTGAAACATATATCTTTAATTCCTATGTTAACCATTTATTTTAATTCCATACAAATAATTCCCATAAATTGAAATACAGAAGCTATCCTAACATATTCTTCCCTGATGAACCATTTTTTGACCTTTGCCTACTAATCGGTTCAGATCTCCCACATATGGAATCCAAATTGAATAATTCTAGTGGCTAAAGATCCGTGACACATATATCTTTAATTCTTATGTTAACCATTTATTTTAATTCCTTATAGATTGTTCCGAGAAATTAAAACACCGAAGCATAAAATTTTGCCACCATAGCCATACCTATGCAGAACTTTCTATACCATCCTAAGTATTCAAACATACATCACATGTAAGATCAATATGTAACATGATATAGCAACATCCATGACCAATCATCAAAGTTCTAAGATTAAAATCTCATATAAATATTATAAGTTTTAAAAGTTTTCTTCAAAAAGAAATATTGTTAAACTTACCTGGAGCACTTAGTCTCCTAGACTTCTCCTTCCTCTTTCTTCCTTTCTTCCTCTCCTTTCCTCACTCTACCTTGCTGCTATTTTTCCTCTCCCTCACTTGTACGAAATTCTAATGTTGTAAGGGTGGGTTTTCTTATATAGACCACCAAATAATTCACCTTTCATGATCATGGGTCTACCTTATCACAATTAGGATACACTTTGTTGAATTTTTGGAAAACAAACAACTTATGTTCTTGTCTTCTTCTTCCTTAATTAAGATATACATAGGAAAAGGATATTTTTATTTTGAAAATTATGATAATATGTTCTTAAGATATGGGACAAGGTCCCTTTGATTTAGGGATTCATTTACTTTTTCTTTTGTCTTAATCAATTATGATAGGTTGCCTTTTTAAGTGGCAAATTTCTAGCCCTTCAATCTCCATTATTTGGTTGAAATTATTTATATGGGATAGAGATGTTTTGTCCTAATGCTATGTCTTATCATACCACTTGCTAAAATTATGAGTGTAGGATATAGATGTTTTTGTCCTAAAGCCTTGTATTATTATGCCACTTGCAAAAATGATGAATGTAAAATCACACCACTTGCTAAATTTTTGTCTTAATGCCATGTCACCTAATCTTGATTACACCATTATTTCATCACTTTAATTTTATTTTTATTTTTATTTTTCCTCTTGGGTTTGGGTTCATTCTTGTCCATTTTCTTTACTTTGGTTAAAATTCTACCTTTCATAATGGGCTTGGTCACATTTTCATGATTTTTGGGCTACCGGTCCAATTTCTATATCCTAGTCCAAGTCTATGTTTTATTTCTTCCTTGGGCTATCCTATTGGCTTGCTAAAAATTCATGTGAAGTAGAAAAACTCTATATGAAGTGTCCATAGGTTAAAGCCCAATTACGGGTGGAGATACTAAACTTAGTAATTAAGAAAAATTACCCTAATCCGATCTTCTTGAAATTTTAAGACCTTTACTTACTTCACAAAAATTTATCTTTCTTTACCTAAAAATTTCACCTTTCTTTAACATGTTTATTTCTAATATTTCCTCTTAGGTTTTATTTCATTACCTATTCCATTAATATTAGAACATTTCTATGCATATATGTAAGGTGAAGAATTTCTAAGAAAAATATCTAAAAATTACGGGATGTTACATTCTTCCCCCCTTAAGAAATTCGGTCACCGAATTTCAATCCATCCTACCAGATGTAGGGAATGAAATTAAGGCATTATTCAGAGTTACCAACCTTATTACCTAAATAATTAGGGATATCTTTTCTGTATAACATCTTTACTTTTTAATATGTCTATTCACTTGAGTGATTTTGCCATATAACTTAACCATAAGGATTTCTTTCACTCATAAGTTCTTCAATTTATATCCTCTAGCTCGTATGGATATATCTATGGGTCGATATTAGAAAATACACATATAAAGGAACATATTCACCTTCATATTGGGTAACTATATTTTCTTATTCCAAACTTCTATCAAGTCATTTTTTTTTCATATATCAACATCATCCCCTGAATATCATCATCTTAATCTATCATCTATTTTTATCCTCAAATCCTTTAATCAATATGTTAAACATAAGTAGCAATAAATCCTTCAAACCTTTAATAACATTTATGTACCATTGATACATGTATAATAATTCCAACTTACCTCATCACTGTAATTCTATACCAACTTATTTACACCATTAAACTCATTGTCAAAAATTTCAATTATTTCTTTTATCATCTCCAAAAGCACCTCATTCTAACTTATGTCAATCCCATTTAATTCACCCAATCATTTCAAGAAGATTTTTCCTAACAATTACTTATACATGAATTCTCAATTCCAACATAATTTACATCCTCGATACTAGACTCAATTCAGCATGATATAATCCTTTAACACAAATATCTTATCACTTACATTATTTTCGGACATGGTTCTCAGAATATTCTCTATATTTCCAAATTAAGAGTTCAAAGACTAATTTAAATCCTACTTCCTATATTTTATTCTTTAAGAACTTCAACGCCACTAATTCTCTTGATTACATTCGTCAAAACACCATAAGACCATCATCCGTCCATTCTTTTCAAACTTTTCATTACTTTAACCTACTAACAACTTAGACACCATAATAACCGAGTTTCAAAGAAAAGAAATTATCTTTCATTGTAATGAGGGAAAATAACCTTACATTTAATGCCAACCGTTAATGAGTGAAACAGACGAAAAGCATAATAGAGAATGGTGCCAAAAGTGAAAGTCAAAAATTTCGACAAAGCATTGAAAAATATTAAAATCGGTGGCCGTAATTCTTGAAAATCTGTAAACAAAATCTATCCATGATTTCAGCAAAAATCGATGGCCGCAAATTTTGAATATATGTGTCAGAATCTACTTTAAATATATTGGTATTTAGTGGAAAGATATCACATGGAAAAAGAAACATTTCTGAGCTTATAAAAGTCTGTGAAAATCAAAGAATATGTAGTTAACTGGTAGGATGCAGTTGATTGCTTCAAAATAGATGTAATCAATCAACTGTAAAATAACCAGTCCAAATTAAAATTTCTCAAAATAGCTAGTCGACTTAATAATACTGATAGTCGACTGGCAAAAACATTGAGAATACAAAATAAATCATTTGATTGCTTTTTTTTTTCAATGACGACTATCACCTACAACTTTTTTACAAGAATCAAGACATCAATGTTTCATCAAAGACAACAAGATAAAGACAGATTTCTGGTGATATGTTATCTTATGCTCTTTATGTGCTTAATATGGGTCACAGTCATACTACTGTACATATACATGTTTGCCGTGATTTTTGAAATTTTTTTTATTTACCTTTAATTTAGCTGATATCCACCAATTATTCACATAGTTGTTCTAATAATACCCGGCTTATTCGCATAGCTATTATAAATATGCCCTTCTCTGAGTTCTATAAATACTTACATTAGTATCTTTGTCTATACTCAAAGTTAAGGTGATAGAAATTATGGAGGGAACAGCATTCCGTCAGTTTTGAAATATCTGTGTCTTTTGTGGTTCCAGTCCTGGAAAAGATGAGGAGTATGTTAAAGCAGCACAAAATCTGGGTATGGTGCTGGCTTGGAGAAAAATTCATTTAGTGTATGGTGGAGGTAACTGTGGGTTAATAGGGTGTGTGGCAACAGCTGCACATGTAGGGGGATGCCAAGTTCTAGGTATTATTCTTACAGCTCTAACTACATCCAGCAACATAGGGAAGACAATTGGGAAAGAATATAGGGTAGCTTCCATGCATGAACGCATGGCTAGAATGATGAGCAATGCTGACGCCTTCATTGCCTTACCAGGTGGTTTTGGTACTCTAGAGGAGATTTTCCAAATAGTCTCTTGGGCACAACTGAATATGCATCACAAACCGATAGGTTTGTTAAATGTTAATCACTTCTTTGATGGTTTGTTATCTTTTCTAGATCAAGCTGTGGAACAGAGGTTTATCTCACACTCAGCACGACGAATTCTCATCTCAGCTTCAAATGCTGAAGAGTTGATTGATGCTTTACAAGCATATGTTCATGTACCTGATCTAACTATGACTCCAATAGAATGGACGGCAGATAACCGCAGGAAGCGTAAATTGGATTTGGATTTTCATCTTTAAATGTAGTAAAACGTAGCTATTATTGTACTACTTTTACTCTCTACTTGTATACCATATTTACCAACCATACTCCTTTAGAGTTGGTAAAACTATCTTTGAATGTTGCTTATGATCCTCTGAACTTTTGAAATATTCTAGTAATCATCAATATATATAATAACAAATTGATCCAGGGATGACCTAATTACTATTCATTAAATCTATGAATGCAGATAAAATATTTGTCAATTTAAATGTATCACCACGAACTCATAATGCCCATAATAAGTCCTACATCCACTTCTCTTATCCTTAATTAATGTTACTCATATCCCAAATCTATTTGTGGAAAAATATTGAACACCTTATAACTGGTCAAACAGGTAATCTATACGAGCTAATGGGTTTCTATTCTACATTGTCACCTTATTCAACTATCTATAATCTATGCATAGTCATAGTGATCCATCTTTCTTTTTCACAGATAGAACTGGAGCACTCAGAATAAAAGTACTGGGGTATTTTCATGATTTTTGGGCTACCGGTCCAATTTCTATATCCTAGTCCAAGTCTATGTTTTATTTCTTCCTTGGGCTATCCTATTGGCTTGCTAAAAATTCATGTGAAGTAGAAAAACTCTATATGAAGTGTCCATATGTTAAAGCCCAATTACGGGTGGAGATACTAAACTTAGTAATTAAGAAAAATTACCCTAATATGATCTTCTTGAAATTTTAAGATTTTTACTTACTTCACAAAAAATTATTTTTCTTTACCTAAGAATTTCACCTTTCTTTAACATGTTTATTTCTAATATTTCCTCTTAGGTTTTCTTTCTTTACCTATTCCATTAATATTAGAACATTTCTATGTATATATGTAAGGTGAATAATTTCTAAGAAAAATATCTAAAAATTACGGGATGTTACATGTGCCATGTCGGACGGAGCGAGAAAAGCCCGTACCGGAGAGTAGAGGATACTCACCCTGACCGGGGTAGCTTGAAATGAGAATAATTTGATGGCCATCATATGATATTCTGAAAATAGTTAATCTTGTCATACATATCATTACTGTATGATTCTTATGTGCATAAATATAATGTATTCATGTGACCAAAGATATTTTCTGTAGTTTATACAGTTGAACATGACATGATAAACTATATTGATGGTAAATTATGATTTATTGTTGAACCTACTGGGATTTAATTCTCACTATATTTTCATATCATGTTCAGAAGAATAATACAGATTTTCTCAATGACACTTATTATTTCCGTATGTTGGATCGAGGTGCCCTACCTTGGGCAACTACCAGTTATATCAGATGTATCTGTAGTAGATGTGACTGAGATTCCAGTGGAGGTGCCACCCGCACCTTCCCCGGAAGTAGTCGACATATATGATTAGAGCTAATATGTATCTTTGTACAAATGTTTGTCACATAATGGTGTGTAGTTTGTAAAATAATGGTGTGTATGGAAACTCAGTATTGTATCACTGTTAATAACAATTATGCTTGGTTAAAGTGATTATTATTACGAGTTAAGTGGTTAGAATTAAAGTAGTAATAACTTTATGGAATTTTACAAATGTAAAAAAATATTTTTTGTTACATTTACATAAATGGAGTTGTTACATAATTGGTATCAGAGCAGGTCGATCCTAGATGGCCAGTGGATGGATGGTTATCTAAATCGATCTTATAGTGTCTTGAGTATGTTGTGGTTGTACTGTGTAGGGGATCAATGATTCATATAGGTAAGAAATTACTAGTGTTTCCTATCTATAAGCCGAGGTGGTGTTATGACTGCTATTAAATATTTTTGAACTAACTATTGGGCTTGATCACCTCAATAGCAGCATAACTTTGTTTTTGCCACAGTAGAAAATGGTACCACCAAGGAGGAATCCAGCAACCAATGCAGAGGAAACCCTGCACAACCTTGCCACGGCAATTCGAGACCAAGTCATGACCACCAACCAAATTTTACAATATCTCTAGAATGTTAATAACACAAATGTTGAGAATGGTGTTAACAACCGGATGGCTGGAAAAGATAATGGCATATCCGAGTTCCTGAGCACTAGACCACCTTGTTTCCAAGCTGGCTATGACCCAACGGTAGCCGAAAGGTGGATAAGGGAATTAGAGAAAATCTTTGAAGTGATGGGCTGTACTGAAGAGCAGCAAGTTATTTTTGCTGCATATATGTTAAAGGATGAAGCAGAATACTGGTGGCGTGGAGCTAGAGAACTTTTAGCTCATTAGGGAAGACATATCAACTGGCAAGTGTTCAAGGACATTTTTTTTGAAAAGTACTTTCCAAGTACTGTACGGGCAGAGAAAGATCGAATTTCTCGAACTCAAGCAAGTCAGCATGACTGTGGACCAGTATATTGCAAGGTTCGGGGAGCTGTCTAAGTTCTCCTCTTATCTGCGATATAACCCAGATGAAGCATGGAAGGCGGTTAAGTTCGAAGCGGGACTAAACCCGGAGATAAAGAATGCTGTTATAGCTATGGAGATCAGGGAGTTTGTACCTCTGATAAATAAATGCAGACTCCTGGAAAAGAGTTTAAGGGCAGTGAAGGACGAGAAGCAAAGGCGAAACCTATGGAAGAGGAAGAAAAATTTTCCCAACCCTGGAAAGAACATGAGAAGAAGTGGATATGGAGCTGGTAAGAGGCCATTGATTGCGGGTCCTAGACCTTTTCAACAAGACCTCGCCCCAGTCAAGTGCGCTAAGTGTGGACGCATGCATGGTAACTGGCCATGCTACATGGGACAAGATGTCTGCTTCAATTGTGGACAAAAAGGACATTTTGCGAGAAACTGCCCACAGAATGTGGGGAAGCAGCCAGAACAGAGGCCTCAGGTGAAATGAAGGGTTTTCACCCTGAGCGGCCAAGAGGCAGCTCAATCTTCTGAAATGATTCAAGGTACATGCTATATCTATGGATTTGCTCTTATGGTGATATTTGACTGTGGTGCTAGTCATTCATTTATATCAGAAGAATGTATTAGGAAGTTTCAGTTTCTTATTTCTGAAACTCCCTATGAGCTATCCGTAGTAACCCCTATAGGGGAACGGGTATTAACTTCCTCTGTATGTAAGGATTGTCAAGTCACCATCTAGGAGAAAACTTTTCTGTAGACCTCGTCTGTTTACCTTTAAGAGGTATTGAGGTCATTCTAGGGTTAGACTAGATGTCTAGAAATCGAGTCTTGCTAAATTGTTATAACAAGACCGTTGAATTTCTACCTCTTACTCCGAAAGAGGAGATCCAGTTATTGATGCTAAATGCCAATCAAGTTAATAGGGAGTTGAAGAATAGAGTACTTGGATACATTCTCTTGTATTTATCAAACCTAAAAGTCGAATCGAAGCTCGATGAAATCCCAATAGCCAACGAGTTTCCTGAAATATTTCCATTAGATATTCCAGGCTTACCTCCCAAGAGAGAGATAGAGTTCTCTATTGATTTCCTACCTAGGATAGGGCCTATCTCTGTTGCACCATATCGAATGGCCTCAAAGGAACTACAGGAACTCAAGAAGCAGTTGGAGGAACTATTAGACAAGCAATTCATTAGACCGAGTGTATCACCTTGGGGAGCTCCTGTATTGTTTGTTAAGAAGAAAGACGAGAGTTTGAGACTATGCATAGATTACAGACAGCTGAATAAGGTGACTATCAAAAACAAGTACCCTCTCCTTAGGATAGATGACTTATTGGATCAATTGAAGGGAGCTTCCATCTTTTCTAAAATTGACTTGAGGTCAGGATATCATCAGATTAGGATCAAGGAGAAGGACGTACCAAAAATTGCCTTCAGGACTAGGTATGGGCACTATGAGTTTCTCGTAATGCCCTTCGGGTTGACGAATGCACCTGCAATTTTCATGGATTACATGAATCGCATTTTTCGACCCTACCTAGATCAATTTGTTATAGTGTTCATCGATGACATCTTGATATATTCTAAGAGTGAGAAATAACATGAACAACATCTCCGAATCGTGCTGCAAGTGCTGAAAGAAAAAAATTTATATGCCAAATTGGAGAAGTGTGAATTTTGGCTGTCAGAGGTGAAGTTTCTCAGACATGTCATCTCTAATAGAGGGGTAGCCGTAGATCCTAGCAAGACGGAAGCAGTGATTCAGTGGGAGAGACCAAAGACGGTTACAAAAGTCAGAAGTTTCCTGGGTTTGGCAGGATACTACAGGAGGTTTATACAAAACTTCTCTCGTATAGCATTGCCATTGACTAAATTGACCAGGAAGGGAATTCCTTTCAAATGGATTGATCAATGTGAAGCTAGTTTTCAGGAGCTGAAGACAAGACTAACCACTCCTCCTGTTTTAATTATTCCAGACCCCACAAGACATTTTGAAGTGTATAGTGACGCTTCAAGGAAAGGGTTAGGATGTATGCTGATGCAAGATAAGAGAGTAGTTGCTTACGCTTCTAGGCAACTGAGACCCCACGAAGGAAACTATCCAACCTATGATCTTGAATTGGCGGCAGTGGTGTTTGCCTTAAAGATTTAGCGACACTATTTGTACGGGGCAACCTTTGAAGTATATTGTGATCATAAGAGTCTTAAATACCTCTTTGATCAGAAGGAGTTAAATATGAGGCAACGAAGATGGGTAGAATTCCTCAATGACTACAAGTTTGAGATAAAGTATCATCCCGGAAAGGCGAATGTTGTAGCAGATGCCTTGAGTCGAAAATCTCTGCACATGGGTCAAATGATGGTGTATGAGATACAGATGCTAGAGGAGTTTTAAAATTTGAAGCTAGCCACTACTCTTACTCCAAAGAATCTAGTCATTAATGGTTTAAGTATAGGGTGTGACCTTAGAGCCCAGATTAAAGAGGCTCAAGCTCACGATCAATACTTACAGGATCATAAAGACCAAGGTAATTTTTCTGTCATGGAAGATGGATCAATCATGTATCAGGGAAGGATTTGTGTCCCTTAAGAACGAGAGTTGAGGACTAAGATCCTGCAGGAAGCGCATCAGAGTAAATACACAATCCATCTTGGATGCACTAAAATGTACCAGGATTTAAAAATGATGTATTGTTGGCCAGGGATGAAAAAGGACATTGCTGAGTTTGTGGCGAAATGTCTCATTTGTCAAAAGGTGAAGGTGGAGCATCAAAAGCCAGCGGGATTTCTACAACCTCTTGAGATCCCTAAATGGAAATGGGACAGTATCTCAATGGACTTTGTTGTGGGATTACCTAAGACTTCAGTGGGACATGACTCTATCTGGGTAATAATTGACAGATTAACCAAATTTGCTCACTTTTTGCCCATAAAAATTAACTATTCACTGGATAAATTAGCCTAATTGTACGTTTAGGAAATAGTTAGACTGCATGGAATTCCCTTAAATATCGTTTTTGATAGAGATTCAAGGTTCACATTGAGGTTTTGGAAGGCGTTGCAGGAAGCTTTTGGAACTCAATTACGGTTCAGTACTGCCTACCATCCTCAGACTAACGGGCAGACAGAAAGAACATTCAAACCCTAGAAGATATGTTGAGGGCCTGTGTGATAGAGCAAGGTAAAGGATGAGATAAGTACCTACCTTTAGTAGAATTTGCTTATAGTAATAGCTATCACTTTAGTATTAAGATGGCCCCCTATGAAGCTTTATACGGTAGAAAGTGCCGATCTCCACTATGTTGGTTTGAGGTAGGAGAAAAGAACTTGTTGGGTCCTGATCTAGTTCAACAAACCACTTACTTACAGCTCAGAGTCAGCAAAAGAGTTACTACGATAAGAGACATAGACCTCTAGAGTTTGAGGAAGGAGACCACGTATTTCTGAAACTTTCCCCGACTACTGGAGTTGGTAGGTTTCTCAAAACAAGAAAGCTAAGTCTGCGATTTTTGGGACCCTACCAAATTCTGAAGAAAGTAGGGACATCAGCATATCAAGTTACTCTCCCACCTAATTTGTCCAACCTGCATAATGTTTTCCACGTATCACAGCTGCGGAAGTATCTTCCAGATTCATCACATATAATACAGGATGAACCAATCCAAATAAAGGAGAACATGACGTACCAGCTAGTACCTGCATCCATATTGGACACTGATGTGAAGCAACTGAGAAATAAAACCATTCCCTTTGTTAAGGTATTGGGGGAAGGTTTGACTCCGGAAGAAGCAACTTGGGAGCTGGAAGAATTCATGAGGAAGAAATATCCGCAATTGTTCTTATTAGGTAATTTCTGAAATTTTAAGGACAAAATTTCTTTTAGAGGGAGAAAAATGTAACATCCTTAATTTCGTTTATTTTATTGATAAAAGTACATAAATATTTAATTAAGGAAATAAAATTTATTAGACAATATTTTAGATATCTAAGGAAATATAATCCTTAGAAATTCTTCACCTTCTGTATAAGCATAGAAAATGTTTCTAACATTAAGAGAACAAATAAAGAGGAAAAACCTAATAAGAAAAAAAAATTAGACATAACATACTAAAGAGATGCAAATTCTTGGATAAGGAAGATTAATTTTTAGAAACAAGTAAATGTCTTAAAATTTCAAGAACATTGGATTAGGGTAATTTTTTCTAATTCAAGAACTAGAGTTACTAAGTTTAACATCTTTACCCATACATTGGGCTTTTACCTATGGACACTTCATATAGAGTTTTTCCACTTCACATAAGTTTCTAACAAGCCCATTGGATAACCTAGGCAAGAAATAAAACATAGACTTGGACTAGGATATAGTAATTGGATCGATAGCCCAAAAATTATGAAAATGTGACCAAGCCCTCCAAGAAAGGTAGAATTTTATCCAAAGCAAAGAAAATGGGTAGGAATAAGCCCATAATGGGTAGGAATAAGCCCAAATCCAAGAGGAAAAATAAAATAAAATAAATTAGTTGATGATATAATAATGTAATAATAATAAAGATTAGGTTACATGGTATTAAGACAAAAATTTAGCAAGTGGTGTGATTCTACATTCATAATTTTGGCAAGTGGCATGATAATACAAGGCTTCAGGACAAAAACATCTATATCCTACACTCATAATTTTAGCAAGTGGTATGATAATACACGGCATTAGGACAAAACATTCCTATCCCACACAAATAATATAAACCAAATAATGGAGATTCAAGGGCTAGAAATTTGCCACCTAAAAAGGCAAACCTATCATACTTGTTTAAGACAAAAGAAAATGGAAATGAATCCCTAAATCAAAGGGACCTTGTCCCTTATCTTAAGAACATATCATCATAATTTTCAAAATACAAATCTCCTTTTCCTATGCATATATTGACTAAGGAAGAGGAAGACAAGAACATAAGTTATTTGTTTTCCAAAAATTCAATAAAGTGTATCCTAATTGTGATAAGGTAGACCCATGATCATAAAAGGTGTATTATTTGGTGGTCTATTTAAGGAAAACCCACCCCTACAACATTTTAATTTTGTCGAAGTGAGGAAGAGAGAGAAATAGAAGCAAGGTAGAGTGAGGAAAGGAGAGAAAGAGAGGAGAAGAAAGGAAGGAAGAAGAAGGATAAGTTTAGAAGGCTAAGTACTCAAGGTAAGTTACCTTAATCTCCACTTGAATCCATTTTTCTTCTTCATCCTTGAGGTTTATAAACTCACCCTCCTTCTCTTACCTAAGCTGCTAGAAAAGCTAAGGGAAAGGAGGAATCTTGCTACTTCTTTCAAGAGAAAACAAGAAAACCAATTCACTAAGTGAGCTAGGGAGATTCTTAGGTAAGTTTAACAATATCTTTTTGAAGAAAACTTTAGAAACTTATAATATTTATATGAGATTTTGATCTTAGAACTTTGATGATTGGTCATGATGTTGCTATATCATGTTACATATTGATCTTGCATGTGATGTATGTTTGAATACTTAGACTGGTATAGAAAGTTCTACATAGGTATGGCTATGGGTGGAAAATTTTTAAGTTTCTGTGTTTTAATTTCTGGGAATTATATGTAGGGAATTAAAATAAATGGTTAACATAATAATTATAGCTATGTGTGTCACAGATTTTTAACCACTGGAATCATTCAATTTGGAGTCCATATGAGGGAGATATGAGCCGATTAGTAAGCAAAGGTCAGAAAATAGTTCATCAGGGAAGAATATGTTAGGATAACTTATGTGTTTTAATTTCTAGGAATTATCTGTAGGGAATTAAAATAAATGGTTAACATAAGAATTAAAGATATATGTGTTACAAAATTTTAGCCACTGGAATCATTCAATTTGGAGTCCATATGAGGTAGATATGGTCTAATTAGTAGTCAAAAGTCAAAAAATGGTTCATCAGGGAAGAATATTTTAGGATTGCTTCTGTATTTTAATTTCTGGGAATTATCTGTATGGAATTAAAATAAATGGTTAACATAAGAATTATAGCTATGTGTGTCATGGATGTTTAGCCAGTAGAATTATTCAATTTGCAGTCCATATGAGGACGATATGAGCAGATTAGTAGTCAAAGGTCAGAAAATGGTTCATCAGGAAAGAATATGTTAGGATAGCTTCTGTATTTTAATTTCTGGGAATTATTTATATGGAATTAAAATAAATGGTTAACATAAGAATTATAGATATGTGTGTCACGGATTTTTAGCCACTTGAATCACTCAAGTTGGCGTCCATATGAGGTATATATGGTCCGATTAGTAGGTAGAGGTCAGAACTTATCTGAGAAGAAATAACTTGTACATTTATGGAGTAATATCACCTTCATTTCTTAATATTTTTCTACAATGTTCAACCTAATAGTTTTAGATAATTGTTTTATCTTGAAATGGACACCAAGATCATCTACATCAGAGTTCAATTGAGGGAGGTATGCTCTGATTAGTAAGAGAAGGTTAGATATGATGAAAATCTGCATCAAGAAAATAAAGAAATAAAATTAATATTTAAAAAAGAGGACGAATCTTATAAATGACTAGTATATGCCATAGCCATTGCCATTGTATGAACTTCTATATCATAGTCCAAGTCTATGTTATATCTCTTGCTTGGACTATCCAATTGACTTATTAGAAACTCATGTGAAGTGGAAAAACAAACTCTATGAAGTGTCCATAGGTGAAGGTCAAATATATGGATGAAATGTTAATTTTAGGAACTCTAACTCTTAAATTATGAAAAATTACGCTAATCTAATCTTCTTGAAATTTTAAGACCTTTACTTATTTTCAAAATTTTATCTTCCTTATCCAAGAATTTCGCCTCTCTTTAGGATGTTATTTCTAATTTTTCTTATTAGGTTTTCTCTCTTTACCTATTCCCTTAATGTTAGAAATATTTTCTATGCATACACATAAGGTAAAGAATTTCTAAGGCTTATATTTTTTTTTCTTAGATATCGAAAAGTTGTTTAATAAGTTTTATTTCCTTAATTAATTATTTATGTACCTTTATTAATAAAAGAAACAAAATTAGGGATGTTATATTGCTCTCCCCCTCAAAGAAAATTTGTCTTCAAAATTTTAAAAGTTACCTAGTAAAAATAATTGTGGATATTTCTTCCTTATGACTTCTTCCAGCTCCTAAGTTGATTCTTCCAGAGTTAAACCTTCCCATAACACCTTAATTAGGGGAATGATTTTATTCCTCAATTGCTTCACGTCGGTGTCCAATATAAATGCCGATACTTGCTGGTATGTTATGTTCTCCTTTATTTGGATTGGTTCATCTTGTATTTTATGTGAAGAATCTAGAATATACTTCCAGAGCTACGATACATGGAAAAAATTATGCAAGTTGGACAAATTAGGTGGGAGGGCAACTTGATATACTAATGTCCTTACTTTCTTCAAAATTTGGTAGAGTCTCAAAAGTCGCGGATTAAGCTTTTTAGTCTTGAGAGAATTACCAACTCTAGTAGTCGGAGAAACCTTTAAAAATACATGGTCTCTTTGTTCAAACTCAAGAGGTCTATGTCTCTTATCATAGTAACCCCTTTGCCGACTCTGAGCTATAAGTATTTTGTCTCGTATCATCTTGATTTGCTCAGTGTTTTGTTGAATTAGATTAGGACCTAGCAAGTTCTTTTCTCCTACTTCAAACTAACAGATTGGAGATCGACACTTCCTACTGTATAAAGCTTTGTAAGGTGTCATCTTAATACTAGAATGATAGCTATTATTATAAGCAAACTCCACTAAAGGTAGGTACTTATCCCATCCTTTACCTTGCTCTATCACACAGGCCCTCAACATATCTTTTAGGGTTTGAATGGTTTGTTCTGACTGCCCGTCAGTTTGAGGATGGTAGCCAGTACTAAACCGCAATTGGGTTCCAAACGTTTCCTACAATGCCTTCCAAAACCTCGACGTGAACCTCGGATCTCTATCAGAAATGATATTTAAGTGAATTCCATGTAGTCTAACTATTTTCTGGACATACAATTAGGCCAATTTGTCAAGTGAATAGTTAATTTTCATGGCAAAAAAGTGAGCAAATTTGGTTAATCTATCTACTATTATCCAGATAGAGTCATGTCCAACTGAAATCTTAAGTAAACCCACTACAAAGTTAATCGAAATACTGTCCCATTTCCATTTAGGGATCTCAAGAGGTTGTAAAAATTCCACTGGCTTTTGTTGCTCCACTTTCACCTTCTGAAAAATTAAACATTTTGCCACAAACTGGGCAATATCCTTTTTCATCCTTGGCCACCAATACATATTCTTTAAATCCTTATACATTTTAGTGGATTCGGGATGGACTGTGTACTTACTCTGATGTGCTTCCTACATGATCTTAATCCTCAACTCTTCCTAGATATATGATTACTCCATCTTTCAAAACAGAAAAATCATCTTGTTCTTTATGATCTTGTAAGTATTGGTCGTGAGCTTGAACCTCTTTAATCTTGGCTCTAATATCACACTCTATACTCAACCCATTGATTATTAGCTTCTTTGGGGAAAGAATTGTGACCATCCTCAAATTTCAAAACTCCTTTAGCATCTGCATCTCATACACCATCATCTGACCCATATGTAGAGATTTTTGACTCAAGGCATCGGCTACAACATTTGCCTTTCTTGGATTATACTTTATCTCAAACTTGTAGTCATTGAGAAATTCTATCCATCTTTGTTACGTCATATTTAACTCCTTTTGATAAAAAAGGTACTTAAGACTTTTATGATCATAGTATACTTCAAATGTTGCTCCGTATAAATAATGTCGCCAAATTTTTAAGCAAACACCACCACTGGCAATTCAAGATCATGGGTTGGATAATTTCCTTCATGGGGTCATAGTTGCCTAGAAGCATAAGCAACTACTCTCTTGTCTTGCATCAGCACACACCTTAGTCCTTTCTTTGAAGCGTCATTATACACTTCAAAATGTCCTGTGGGGTCTGGAATAATCAAAATGTCCCATGTAGCATGGTCGGATATGTCTGCACTTAGTGCACTTGACTGTGGCGAGGTCTTTTTGGAAAGGTCAGGGACCTATAGTCAATGGTCTCTTACCAGCTCCATATCCTCTTCTCCTCACATTTTTGCTAGAGTTGGTGAAATTTTTCTTCCTCTTCCATAGGTTTCACCTTTGCTTCTCGTTCTCTATTGCCCTTAAACTCTTATCCAGAAGTCTAGATTTATTTATCAAGGGCATAAACTCTCTTATTTCTAAGACTATCACTGCATTCCTAATTTATGGGTTCAGTTCTGCTTCAAACTTAAAAGCCTTCCATGTTTCATCAGTGTTAAACCTCAAGTAAGAAGAGGACTTAGACAACTCCTCGAATTAACGATGTATTGGTCTATTCACATGTTATCCTGTTGGAGTTGAAGAAAATTGATCTCCTTATCAGCCCGCACAGTACTTGGAAAGTACTTCTCCAAGAAAATATCCTTAAACACTTGCCAGGTAATTTGCCTCCTCTGGTGATTTAGCAGCTTTTTGGCCCCTTGCTACCAACACTCAACTTCATCCTTTAGCATATATGTAGTAAAGACAAACTGCTACTTATTAATGCAACCTATCACCTCGAAGATTTTCTCTAATTCTCTTATCCACCTTTCAGCTACCATTGGGTTATAACCACCTTGGAAAGAAGGTGGTCTAGTTATTAGGAACTCAGATAGGCCATTATCATTTTCAGCCATCTCGCTGTTTGCATTATTTTCTCTATTCAGGTTGTTATTGTTCTGGAGATGTTGTAAAATTTGATCGGTGGTTGTGATTTAGTCTCGAATTGTTGTAGCCAAGTTTTGCAGGGTTTCTTTTGCATTGTTTGCAGGGTTCTTCCTTGGTGGTACCGTATCCTACTGTAGAAAAAATAGAGTTATGCTACTATTGAATTGATCAAGCGTAATAGTTAGTTCAAAAATATTTACAGTAGTCATAACACTACCTTAGTATATAGATAGGAAACACTAGTAATTTCTTACCTGTATGAAATTACTGATCCCCTACACAACATAACCACAAACATACTCAAGACACTATAAGATTGATTTAAAAAACCATCCATCTACTGGCCATCAAAGATTGACTTGCTCTGATACAAATTATGTAATAACTCCATTTTTTATTTATATACATATATATATTTTGTAAAATTCCATGAAGTCATTACCTCTTTACTTCTAAAAATTTAACTCATAATAACATTCAATTAAATTAACCAAACATAATTAAGGTTTATAGTATACTATTAACACTAATATAATTCTAGGTTCACATACACATTATTAATTAAAAACGTCCGTACAACAATCAAACACATATATGTCTATATTTTATTCATCCATATTGACCAATTCTGGGGATACGGGTGCGGGTGGTTACACCTTTATTAGGATCTTAGCCAACTGGACCTAATGTACGCTACAAGTCGGTCAAAGAGAATATTTGTATATTTGGTCTTCTGAACATGATATGAAAAATAGTGAGAATTAAATCTTAGTAGGTTCAATAATAAATCATAATTATCATCAATATAGCTCATCATATCATGTTCATCTATATAAGCTACAGCAAATACCTTAGGTCACATGAATACACTTTATCTATGCACATGAAAATCGTATAGTAATGACATGAATAATTATTTTCAGAATATCATATGATGGTTATCAACTTATTTTCATATCAAGTTACTTTGGTCAAGGTGAGCACTTTCTACTCTCCGGCACATGCTTTTTTCACCCCGTTCGACATGGAACACTTTCTCTTTCTTTTCTCATTATCATAGTTATAGGCGTGCGTAGGGTGTCCCCTACTGGTGCACCGACTGCCATGTGACCGTGCTCGTCTTTTTTTTTCGTATTAATAGCCAAAAATATGATATCAATAATAAATATGTTCATTATACTCACATGCCATAATTTATCATCCAAGCATAATCATTATCAAAACTCATTGGTGAAATGCAATTATGTCATGATCATAACCATTTTCGAATATCACTTTATAAAATATTTTCATGTCAAAATTTCACACTTAAGATGGTAAGGAGTTCATGCAATAGCATGGGTAAGGCATACGCTAGTAATTTATTATTTTCATTTATAAGATTCTTTATTCTTTATTAAATGTTATTTTCATCTTTTCATTTTCTTTAGAATTGGCCTCTAGTTATCTTTCTTCGGCTTATATCATTTCTAACATATGTTTTTACAAATTTTATAGAGCATTCTTCTCCAATTTGGTTTATATTATTACCATATAATTAATGAGGTTTATTTGGGGTAGAAAAATATTGAAAAGAAACTTTACCATCTCCTAACATGGCCTGGCCATGTTCTAGGACACGATTATACTTGAAAAATACTTCAAACGTACTGAAAAATAGCCTTGAACACTGCCTACCCGTGTTAAAGCAACCAAAAACACGGCCTGGCCATGTTCTGTGACATTTCTTCACTTATTCAACCATATCTCCTTCATACAGACTCCAATTTAGTTGATTCGAAAGCTTATAAAAGGTTAAGATAATTATGTACAACTTTCATGTTTATCATTTATTTAGATTCCTTATGAATTATTCCTACAAGATAAAAAAAACACTTACATTTACCACCTTGGATTCTAGACTAATTCTGACCTCTACTCATTAATTAGCCATATCTCCTTCATATAGACTCCAAATTATGTGATTTCAGAGAGAGAGAGAGAGAGAGATATATATATATATATATATCTATATTTATTAGGTTAACAATTTCCTTCAATTCCCTACAGATTTTTTCTAGAAATTTAAACACAGAAACATACTTAATAGATTCTTGTATGGTTTGCTAGTTTTTAACTACTGCTTACTAATATAACCATATCTCCCTCATATGGAATCCAAATTGAGTGATTTCACTGCCGAAAAATTCGTGAGACATATATCTACATTTTTTATGTTAATTACTTCTTTTAATTCCCAACTGATTCTTCTCAGAATTCCAAAAACAAAAGATTCCTTGGTTACTCCAAAATTCAGTTTTCAAACCAAACCCTTCCTAAGGTTCTAGTTCATCATTTTATTACATCGTTTTCTATTTTCTTCCTAATTTATATCTAACCGTAAGATTACTTATTTTAACATGTTAATTAGATTCCTTACACTTAATTTAACATATTCCATCATCCTCTTCTCAAGATAACAGAAAATAAAATTATGTATTATTAACGGTGTTTCTAATAGAAGTTTCTCATGGTATTCTTCTAAGTGTTTAAAGCCATATTCATTTTATCAATCTAACCATATCCCATTAATTTTTCACCACATTTAAATATACATAACAACAACATAAAACTCTAAAATTTTGCCACCCATAGCCATACTTATGCAGAACCTTCCACACCAACCTAAGTATTCAAACGTACATCACATGTAAGATCAATATATAACATGATATAGTAACATCTATGGCTAATCATCAAGGTAGCAAATATTGTCAATTTCATCAAAGTTCTAGGAATAAAATCGCATATAGATGTTACAAATTTCAAAACTTTTCTTCAAAAAGAGATATTGTTAAACTTACCTAAAGATCTCCCTAGGTCACGTAGTGAATTCTTTTTCTTGTTTTCTCTTGAAGGAAGTGGCAAGATTCTTTCCTTCCCTTAGGTTTTCCAACAGCTTGAATAAGAGAGGGTTGGTGAGTTTTGAACCCCAAGGATGAAGAGAAAAGATAAATTAAAGTGGAGATTAAGCTAACTTACGTTGAGTATTTAGTCCTCTAGACTTCTCCTTCTTCTTCCTTCCTCTGTTCTCCTCTTTTTCTCTTCTTTCCTCACTCTATATTACTTCTATTTTTCCTCTTCCTTACTTGGATGAAATTATAATGTTATAAGGGTGCTTTTTGCTTAAATAAATTATCAAGTGGTTCTCCTCTCATAATCATGAATCTACCTTATTACAATTAGGATGCACTTGGTTGCTTTTTGGGGAAAGACAACTCAAGTTCTTGTCTTCCTCTCCCTTAGTCAAGATATGCATAGAAAAAAGGAGATTTGTATATTAAAATCATATAAAATGTTCTTAAGACAAAGGACAAGGTCTCTTTGATTTAGAGTTTCATTTCCTTTTTCTTTTGTCTCACTCAAATATGATAGGCTTGCCTTTCTAATTGGCAAATTTTCAGCCCTTGAGTCTCCCTTGCTTGGTTGAAATTATTTGTGTAGGATAAAGATGTTTTGTTTTAATGCCAAGTATTATTACCTACTATATTATCACATGGCTTACTGAAATTATTAGTGTAAGATATAGATGTTTTTTCTAATGCCATGTATTATTACCTACTATATCATCACATGCCTTACTGAAATTATTAGTGTAAGATATAAATGTTTTGTTTTAATGCCATATGACCTAATCTTGATTATTATTACACTATTATTTTATCACATGGTTCTTATTTTTTCCTTCTTGGATTTGGGCTCATTCTTGTTAATTTCCTTTGTTTTGGCTAAAATTCTACATCTTATGGAGGGTTTGGTCACATTATCATGATTTTTGGGCTATCGGTTCAACTTCTATATCTTAGTCCAAGTATTTGTTATATCTCTTGGTTGTGCTATCCAATTGACTTGCTAGAAACTCATGTGAAGTGGAAAAATAAACTCTATGAAGTGTCCATAGGTGAAGGCCCAATGTATGGGTGGAGATGTTAAATTTAGGAACTCTAACTCTTAAATTATGAAAAATTACTCTAATATAATTTTCTTGAAATTTTAAGACATTTACTTCTTTCTAACAATTTATCTTCTTTATCAAAGAATTTCGCCTCTCTTTAGGATGTTATTTCTTATTTTTCCTATTAGGTGTTCTCTTTTTACCTCTTCCCTTAATGTTAGAAACATTTTCTATGCATACATATAAGGTGAATAATTTCTAAGACTTATATTTTTTTTAGATATCGAAAAATTGTTTAATATGTTTTATTTTCTTAATTAAATATTTATGTACTTTTATTACTAAAAGAAAAAAAATTAGGGATGTTACATCTTAAACTCCTTAAGTTTAGTAATTGATGACGACTGCCTCAATTATCCCTAATTAGTAAGTAATCCTTTAGCACATCGGCAAAGTATAACTTATTAACTACATGAAGAATTAGAGAAACTGATAGAGCTAAAATAACAAAGACAAATCGACTATATTTAATTTATTCAATCATTCCCTATATGTTTAATAATTCTTAATTCAAAATTATTAATCTTATTTGCCTCTTAAACTAAAATGATGAAAACTTTGTTCAATGTATGATTCAATAATAGATTAAAACAAACAATATACTAGTAGGCATTCCTAACAATTATGTGAATAATAATGGAGAAGAAGAGCAGATGAATAATCAATACCCAATTAAATTTAAACTAATAAACTCAAATCAAAATTTCACAATGCATAAAAGATCCTTAATGTTTCAATTTACCAAAACTAACATAAAAGAAATTAGTTGCGCAGGATGTAACATCTCTAATTTCATTTCATGTATTCAAAGTAACATCCCTAATTTCATTTCTTTTATTGATAAAGGTACATAAATATTTAATTAAGGAAATGAAATTTATTAGACAATTTTTATATATCTAAGAACATATAATCCTTAAAAATTCTTCACCTTACGTGTATGCATAAAAATGTTCTAACAATTTTTATGATTTATCGTTGAACCTACTGAGATTTAATTCTCACTATTTTTTCATATCATGTTCAGAAGATTAACTATGCAGCTATTCTCCTTGACACTTATTATTGTTGTACATTGGATAGAGTTGCCTTACCTTGGGCAACTATTGATTATATCAGATATATCTGTAATAGACGTGATTGAGATTACGGTGGAGGTGCCGCCACCCGCACCAGTGTCCCCGGAAGTAGTCTATATGGATGATTAGGGCTAATATGTATATGTTAGACTTTTGTACAGATATTTGTAAATTAATGATGTGTATGTAAACTCAGTATTGTATAAAGTAAATAAATATTATTTTGAGTTAAGTTGTAACGAGGTAATAACTTCATGCAATTTTACAAATATAGAAAAAATTTTGTTAGATAAATATAGTTGTTATAGGAACAACTCTAAAAGTAATTTTACTTCATTTAGGACTCTCTCAACCTATAAATAAGACGAAAAGAAAGCATGAAAGGGGATCCAAGGATCCAAGGATCAAATTCTCAACCATCTTATTCTTTTCTCCTCTAGGTTTTTTTATGGCCTTACGTGGCTAATTACTTTTTTGTTGGTTGAGGAAGATTGAAACTTCAAGGATCTTTTATACATTACGAGATGTTGATTTGAGTTTATGATATTAATTTTAATTGAGTGTTGATTATTCATCCATTTCTATTCCCATGATTGTTTCAATTGATATCTAGGGTGCACACTAGTGATTTCATTGTTTCAACCTACTGCTGAATCATATCTTGAACAAAGTTTTCATTATTATGATTCAAGAGAAAAATAGGATTAATAATTTTGGATTATAAATTATTAAACCTATGGTGAATAATTAACTAAATTAAATATAGTCGATGTGTCTACATTTGTTTAGCTCTAGTGGTTTCTCTAATTCTTCATGCTGTTAATATGTTATACTTTATCGATGTGCTAAATGATTATTTGTTAATTAGGGTTAATTGAGGTGATCATCATTAATTGGTAAACTTAAGGGGGAACAAGGATAGAATCCCAATGGTAGATACTCAATTTAAGATTGATTATGTTGTCAATAATCAATGCGATTCCTTGATGGTAGATATCAATCGAAACCAATGCTTTCATTCTTAATCACTCTCTTTTATTATTTGCCATAATTCTCCTTTTACTTTATTAATTTACTTTTAGCATTCAATCTCCTCTTTTTTATTCACAAAAGGTAGTACCAGTCTCTATGGGATCGACCTTTATTCCTGCAATTACAGGTTAGTTTGAGAGGTAAGGTATTATATTTTGTGTATCCGCGACAGTATGTACTAGTTAAAATTATAGACTACCATGAATTTTCTACATTTTTCAAGAGCTAAAAAAATTTAGATAATCATATCATTAGCTATTGGTTGTGCCTAACAACATAAAACACAAATTCAAATACTCACACAATCATTCGAGTTGCTAAATGCAATAAAAGTGCTTTGATAGTGAAAAAAAAAGGATGCTCAAAATAGGGTCAGAATTATTCAAGCAAATATACTTTCACCCCACACTCAAACTTTACATTATCCTCAATGTAAAATAAAGATAAAAATAAGGAGGGAGATAGAAGAGATAAGAGTTAAGTGAACTTCCCTGATTTTCATGTTTAGGGCAGGATAAGAGTGCTGCATTACTGGACCTTGAATTTTTATGAATTTTACCTCTTTTTTTCTAACCAAGTAGAAGATGAAGAAGAAGATATCCTTGTTGGGTTGTCTCCCAATAAGTTCCTTTGTTTAAATTCGTTGTTTCAATTCAAAGTTCTCTTTTTCATTCAAGGAAGATTCTTGATGTCCACATTGATTTGAAATTTCCAAGATTGATTCGAGCCTTAAAGTTCTACTGCATGACAAGCAACCACATTAGTAATAACAAAGGGTCCAAACCAAGTGAGATATTTCTTACCTTTGCAGGGTTTACCCTTTTTATCTCTAAAGCTTGATGCAATTCTATGGCTAGGTCTATGCCTTTAAGGTTGGAAATTGTTTTTGCAATGGTACTTCATTTTTCCTGAAAAATATGCATTAATGCCTCCTCTTTTTGAGTACTTAGATTCTTGGAGACTATGATAGGTGGTGCATCTCCAACTTCAAAGTATTTCAAGTGATTGGGAAGTGGTGATAGATTTGATCCAGGATCCTACAAAATAAAATATGCATATGTTTCTTTAGAATTTGGTAATAAAGTAGGGGGATCCTTACCTGTTTTTTGTACTTTTGGAGTTACTTTTAATTCTTCTTCAGGTCAACACTCAAGGTTGGTTCTTCAGCCTTATTCTCTGAAGGCTTAGCATCCTGTGCTACAAAGTCTATCATATTAATATCATAAGCGGTAAGATTTTTCATGGCATTACAATTGCTTAACTTTATAATTTTTCCTTCAAATTCTATTGTTAGTGTGTCACTATAAACATCTATTATGGCTTTGGATGTCTTTAAGAATGTCTCCCTAGCAAAATTGGAGTGGTTTGATCACCATTCTCTATATTAAGTACATAAAAATCAGGAGGGAAAATTAGGTCACCAACTTGTACTAAAACATCTTTAACCCCCCCTCAAGAAGGGTATTAGATTGATCAGCCAATTGAATTATAACATCAATTTCTTTCAAAGGTCCTAGTGCTAAAAGTGCATAAACAGAGTATGGCATGATATTAATAGATGCTTCTAGTTCTAGTATAGCCTTTTCAAATTTGGTATTGCCTATAGTGCATGGGATAGAAAACATACTTGGGTCCTTGCACTTTGTAGTGAGTTTTCTTTGATTAATTGCAGAAACATTCTCTCCTACTTTTACTTTCTCACTTCATTTCAATTTCTTCTTCTTCTTTTGGGTACATAATTTTTTTAAGGTTATGTTTGGCAAAAATAGCTGATAAGCTAACTTAAAGCTTAAAAGTTAGTTAAAAGCTTAAAAGCTATCTACTTAAAGTAGCGTATATCTTTTAAGTTTTCAGTTAGCTTAAATAAGCATGTGAACTAAACACATCTAATTTAGTCAAACAAATTTATAAGTTAGTCAGATAAGCTATAAACTAACTTACTTGACTTGCCAAACACACTCTAAGAATTTAGCATAACTGGTTACCTGATTGATTGCATCTAAAAGAGTAAGATTCACCTCACAATTTCTAAAAGTCTCATATAAGTTAAAAAATTTCTCATACATCCTATTTTATTTCAGAGCTTTAGGAAAGAGAGGCATAGGTTTATATTCAAATAGAGGTGGAAACTTACCTTTTGGATGCTTACCTTCCATGGTTGCTTTATTTTTTTTCTTCTTCCTGCTCTGTTGGTACATGTACCTCTTACATTGGAATCTCAATCTCTTTATCACTTTGTAACATGATGACACTTACATTTTCCCTTGGGTTCAGCATAGTTTGAGATGACAACTTACCTAAATTTTGAGCATCTACCTGGCTAACTGGGGTTGCTAATTGGGCCATTTGATTTGCTAGGTTATGGATATTGGCTCTTGTCTTTTGTTGAAATTGCTTTGATTCTTGTGCAAGAGATTTAACAAGTTCTTCTAAAGAACTATCTACTTGGAAATCCTAAGATGTAGTTTGTCTAGAATAATAAGCTTGTGGGTTATGATAAAAATTTATAAAATTTTATCCTATATGCCTATTTTATGCATCCCCATACCTGATGTTGGGATGATCCTTCCATCTAGGATTATATGTATTAGTATAGGGATCATACTTTTTTGGTTGTCTAGGAAAACCACCTATCGCATTAGCTTATTCTATGAATTTTTCTTGAAGTGTAGGGCACATATCAGTTGGGTGCCCCATTACTAAACAAATTCCACAAACTTTAACTAGCTGAGGTGTACCTATAACAATTTGGCATACAAGAGAGGTAAGTTTAGACATTTGTTGCTGAAGGGCAGAATTACTGACCTCATGGGCATGTCTAATTTGGAGATTATGCCTAATGCCAAATTGTTGGGAGTTAACAACCATATTTGATAACAAGATTCTGGCTGCTTCAGGAGTCTTATTTACTAGTGCTCCTCCACAAGTTGCATCTATCATGCTCTTGTCACCCTACAAAAGACCTTCATAAAAATATTGGATCAGTAGCTACTCACTTAATTTAATGATGTGGGAAGATTGCACAAAACTTTTTAAACATCTCCTAATACTTATAAAGTGTCTCTCCATGTAATTACCTAATATTGTATATTTCTTTTATTATATTTGTAGCTCTAGATGAAGGGAAATATTTCTCTAAAAATATATCTTTCATCTTATTCCAAGTGGTGATAGTGTTAGATGGTAAATAATATTGCCAATCTTTGGCTAAGTCTTTTAAGGAAAAAGGAAAAGCCATGAGTTTTATTTGTTCTTCAGTCACTCTAAGGGGCTTTATGCTAGTACATACCATATGGAATTCCTTCAAGTGCTTATGTGAGTCTTCACCTGCAAGACCATGAAAATTAGGTAAGAGATAAAACAATTTAGATTTTAATTCAAAATTGACATTTTCATAAAGATTAGGAAAGTTAATACATAAGGGTTGTTGATGCAAATTTGGAGCTACAAGTTCTTTCAAAGTGGGGTGCCTAACCATAATTACTTCCTCCTTTTTCTGATCAATGTCCTCTTGAAGTCCTTTTCTGTTCTTGTATACAGATTTTCCAATGTCTATTGAATTGTAAATCTTGAGAATTAGCAAAACGAGTCAGAAGCATAAATTAAAGTAAAAATCACAAAAGATTATGGATGTAGTCCTCGACAACGGTGCCAAATTTGGTGGATACTGTCGCAGATACACCAAATATAAGACTTTACCTCAAAACTAACCTCTAGTAGTTAGAGTAAGAATCGATTCCACATATATTGGTATTACGTTTTGTGAAATAAAAAGTGGGGTTTGAATGCTGAAAGTTAATTAATAAAGTAAAAAGAGAATGCTCGCAAATAATAAAAGCGTGATTAATGATGAAAGTGTTGGTTTCAGTTGATATCTACTATCAAATAATTGCATTTATCATTGACAATATAATCAACCTTAAATTGAGTATCTATCATTAGGATTCTAGTTCTGTTCCTCCTTAAATTTAGTAATTGATGACGATCGCCTCAATTAACCCTAATTAATAAGTAATCATTTAGCACATTGGTAAAGTATAACTTATTAACCACATAAAGAATTAGAGAAACTAATAGAGTTAAAACAACATGGACACATCGGCTGTATTTAATTTAGTGCATCATTCACCATAGGTTTAATAATTAATTATCCAAAATTATGAATCCTATTTGTGTAACAACCCTAAGATTTAGTAATTTTCATTTATGTATGGATTATTAAAAGAAATGAAGGAGTAGGGATGTAATTGAAATGTTTTAAGGATGAAAATAAAAACTTATTAATATTTTTAGGGACAAATCGTAATTTCTTAAAAATTTAAGGGTCAAAATGTAAATAATAAAATTTAAAGGACTTCCTCCAACAATTAGCAAATTGTCAAATAGTCCCTTTATCATTTATTTTAAAAAAACAAAAGAGACAGAAATTTTTTTTGTAAAACAGTGATGAATAGTGTTTCTCACTCTAGATTTGGAGTACTTTCGAGCATCCAATCTCAAAACTAAGGGTATCACTGGATTCAAGACGAAGAGTACTACGATATTAGCTGAATAATTTTTCAAATCTGCTAAAAAGTCGCTGCAGATTGGAAGTAAAAAATATTAGAAAAAGGTAAGTTCTGAAACTCCTATTTAGAGACTTCAAATTGAAAATCTGAAACTGTAGATAGATTTAGGAAATAGATAAACTATATGATATGAATTTTTATAGTCATCTGACAACTTTTGGTGTCATGAACAATAGCTCCAACTCTGACTGGCGTGAATAGTGATTTCAGCCAATGTGAACCGTATTTCTAGCCGTGAATAGTACCCCATCAATTGACCAATCTCTCAGAGTCATTTCCTAAGTTTTTAGACCCTCCAAACTCGAATTTTAAGGTATGTTTGGTCAAATTTGGATTAGAAGAGTGCATTTTAGGGCTGTCCAATATAGAACCTTACTGTGTGAGTAGATAATTCTTTCTATGACTTACTCTATGATTTTCTTGAACTTTAAATGTATAATTAGTTCTATTTATAAGTTATTTATACTTTTATATGTCTCTAAAATTGATTAAATTATCTGATTTGTTTACTATCTAGCATATAGTTCAACAAGAGTATGGTTTCAAAAATGGATTTTTGAACTCATTGAATATGTTATTCTAAATGTATTTCTCAACATATGGTAAAGAAAATATATTGTGCATATGGCATTGATATGTAAAACTATAAGATTGCCTTGAAAAAATGCATGTATATGTGATAACACTGATTGTGAAGTTTTTAAGAGAGAAATCATACTAAGACTGAAAATTTTATATTATAATAAAACCTCTATTTTGAATGATATGACATATATGCAAAAATGATTTATGTGGAGGAATCCTATTGGAAACACTATTTATGAACAGCAGGTGATGTTAGCCCTGGTGTACCTTGACACCTTAGCTAGCAGGGGTGGTGCTAACCTGGTGTAATGACCAACACATGGGATATGATATGTGAAGGAGAGCGGAATGCTTCCTATTTGGGCGAGATGTCGACTATATGATATGTGATTTGCCTTTTCTTGCTGTGTGCTTGGGAAATTCCCATATTAAAGTCCCTTCGCATGTCTTCTTGAATGACGGTAGGGAAAACCTTAGCTGAGATGCTGAATTTAGGCAAATCTTACACTACCAAAGTACGAAAGGGCGTGAACTCTGATATGGTGGTTTTGATATAGAATCCTCTTAATGTTTTCATGTGAAATATTTTGATGCATAAAATTTTTTTTTAATGATCATACAATACAATATATGGTTTTGGATATTTAAATATCCTTTGATTTGAGAATATTTGAAATACAAGTCCTGTATGAATGTACTTATGAATTGTAATTTTCTACGTGATAAATTTTAAAATATGATTACATCCATATGTTGACCTAAGAGGTCTTAGGAGGTATTATTTGCTCATTAAGTTGTTAAACTCACTACACCATATTTTCATATTTTTTAAATAAGAATACAGAGTTTAGTCATTTTCCTTCAAATAGGTGATCAGCTAGGCAACATTTTCTTTGGTGAGCCTATTTTATTTCTAGGGCTCATAAATGTTTATTTATAATGTACTTGTACTATAAAGTATGCTGTGAACGCCGAGGTAGGATCCTTACTTCTATTGTTACTCTGATATTTATAAACTTGGTATGTATATTTTGTTTACATGAGAGAACCTATATGTATTTGTTTCCATAATGAACGCTTGTATTATACTTATTATAGTAACGATCTGTTCGTAAAGTATGTGTTTCACGTGCCCTTAAAAGTAGGGGCATGACAAGTTGCTATCAGAGCAATAGGCTTCCTTGTGGCTATTGGAGCAAGGATTCTATAGTAGGACTTTGAGTATGGTTATGTAATCGAGGATATATTTATACTTACGATACTGTTGTGGAATTCTATAGGGTGTCATCATCTTCTTCCTTCTGACTTTTATCCTTAGGTATGCAATGTTTAAACATCGATGCGTATGTCCTAGACGGTGCCTCTTGAGTGTGGACTACCTTTTGAACTCGTTTTGATGAACAGTGAAAAAGAGAACCCTCTTGGGTACAAAGAAGAAGAATTAGCTGAATATAAAAAGATTTCCTCCAAATACAAAGGTAATGGCTTGTTTGGATGTCAAGAAGGTTTGAATTGGTTGTTTGATTTGCTTATGTAAAACAATATGACGAATGGCTAATATAATATTGATAATGGGTTATGATGTGATCGAGGTTGTTAACTCCAAGATATTGGTTTGTAATAAAGTGTATGTGTTTTGGAAATGGTTGTAAATCTATTTTTCATGTATGAGTTGAAACTTGCACATATAATTGGAATTTATAAGCTGTGGGGTGGATTGAATTTGAAAGCAGGGAATCTATGAAGATAATGCTTTTCAATGATAGATTTTGTTCATATAAAGGATTTGAAGATAGTTTGGTTTTCAATAATATTATGTACAAGCATTATGAGAAACGAATGTTTGCCCATATAAATTTTAAATTTAAGGGATGGAAAATGGGTAATTCATACGAAGGACTTTTGGATACACATAAGCTTTTCATGATTGATTGTTAAGACATTGCATAAGTATGTTAAAGAATAAAGTCAAAATGGGTTGACATTGTTTAAGTGTTTTGAAGTGCATTCTAGCTGATACAGTATGAAGATGTCATCAATAGCATAAAAGAATAGTAAATGAGTTGCAAATAGTAAAAAAATTAGTGGAAGCATGTACCCAGTAATTTAATTTTAGCTTTAGCAACCCATATGTTATTACAAAAAAAAGGTGCCAAGGATATTTGGTAGTGGTGAGAGATGTTGATATAAAGTATACTAATGTAGATCAAGTTCCAATGGTTAGGGAATTTCTTGTTGTGTTCGCAGAAGAATTGTTTGGATTACCCCCAAAACGAGAAATAGAATTTAATATTGATTTACTTCTTAGAATCCAACTAGTATCTATATTCTTATATAGAATGATATTGATTGAACTTAAGGAACTAAAAAAAAATTGATTTGAGATCTTGATATAATCAATTAAGGATGAGGGAAGATGATATTTTGAATGAGCACTATGAGTTCTTAGTGATGTCATTTAGTTTGAAAAATGCTCTGATTGCGTTTATGGACTTTATGAATATAGTACTTAAGCCATCCCTAGATCAATTTGTTATTGTATTTATTGACGATATACTAGTACATTCCAAGAGTTCAGAGGATTATAAGCAACATTAGATGATTGTTTTACTAACTCAAAGGGAGTATCAACTATATGCTAAGTGTTCAAAATGCGAATTCTATCTTAGTAGTATTACTTTCTTAGGGCATGTAGTTGGCAAGGATGGTATCCAAGTTGACCCTAAGAAAGTAGAAGCAGTACAGTAATGTCCACATCATACTATAGTTATAGATGAAGATCCAAGTCCAATTTGTATTTTCTGCAATTGTCTGTCATCAAATCTATTTGAGCCATAGTTGGATTAGATACATGAACAAATGATTGTAATACATCAATAAACTCATAAGCATTGGAAGCTGAGATGAGAATTTTTCATGTTGAGTGTGAGATAAACCTTTGTTCTACAGCTTGATCAAGAAAAGAAAACAAACTATCAAAGAAGTGATTAACATTTAACAAATCTATCAGTTTGTGATGCATATTCAGTTGTGCCAAGAGACTATTTGAAAAATCTCTTCTAAAATACCAAAACCACCTGGTAAGACAATGAAGGCATTAACATTACTCATCATTATGTGCTCATGCATGGAAGCTACCCTAAATTCTTCCCCAATTGTCTTCCCTATGATGTTGGATGCAGCTAGAGCTGTAGGAATAATACTTAGAACTTGACATCCTCCTACATGTATAGCTATAGACACACACCCTATTAACCCACGATTATCTGCACCATAGACTAAATTTTTTTTTCTATTGGCCAGCACCATACCCAGATTTTGTACTACTTTCACATACTCTCTATCTTTTCCAGGATTAGAACCACAAAAGACACAAATATTTCAAAACTAAAAAAATGCGGTTCACTCCATAACTATACTCACCCTAACTTTGAGAATGAAGGTAAAGATACCAATGTCTGCATTTATAGAACTCAGAGAAGAGCATACTTATAATAACTATATGGCCGAGTATAATTACAACAACTATGTGAGTGGCCGGTGGATATCAGTTAAATTGAAGGTGAATTTCAAAAATGACAACATGCATGCATATGTATAGTAGTTGTGATTGTAACTCATATTAAGCACGTAAAGAGAATAAGATTAAGGTATCACAAAAAAATTATTTTTCCTTGTAGTAATTGATGAAGCATTGATGTCTTGATTCTTGTAAGAAAGTTGTAAGTAATAGGTGTCATTGTAAAAAAAAGTGAAAAAACAAACTAGTTAGTTGTTAAAAAGGGACAATCGAATGATTTATCTTGTTTTTTTCAATGTTCTTACCAGTCGACTATTGGTATTATTAAATGAACTAGTTATTTTGAAATTTTTTAATTTGGAATGGTTTATTTTACAGTTGATCGATTACACTTATTTTAAGGCAATCATCTGCATCCTACCAATTAACTACATGCTCTTTGTTTTCTACAAACTTTTATAAGCTCAGAAATGCTTTTTTTTATGTGATATTCTCCCACTAAATAACAGTAGTTTTAAATTAGATTTTGGCACAAATATTCAAAACTTGCGGCCACCGATTTTTGTCGAAATAGCAGCTAAGTTATGTTTATAGCTTTCCAAGAATCATGGCCATCGATTTTAATTTTCTTTCAATGCTTTTTCCAAGCTTTTGACTTTTTATTTTGGTACTGTTCTCTATTATGCTTTTCGTCTGTTCTACTACATCCTCCCTCATTAATGTTTGGCATTAAATGTAAGGTTCTTTTCCCTCATTACAAGAAAAGTTAATTTCTTTTTTTGAAACTCAACTTGTAACAACTCCATTTATGTAACAAATTTTTTTTTCTATATTTGTAAAATTCCATGAAGTTATTATCTCATTACAACTTAACTCAAAATTAAATTTATTTAATTTATACAATACTGAGTTTACATACACATCATTAATTTACAAACATCTATACAAAAGTCTATCATATACATATTAACCTTAATCATCCACGTAGATTGCTTCCGGGGACATTGGTGTGGGTGGCGGCATCTCCATCGGAATCTCAATCACATCTATTACAGATATATCCGATATAATTGGTAATTGCCCAAGGTAGGGTAGTTCGATCCAATGTACAGCAATAATAAGTGTCATAGAGAATAGCTGCATAGTTAATCTTCTAAACATGATATGGAAAAATAGTGATAATTAAATCCTAGTAGTTTCAACAATAAATTATAATCAATATAGCTCATCACATCATGTTCATCTGTATAAGTTACATCAAATACCTTAGGTCATATGAATGCACTTTATCTATGTACATGAAAATCGTACAGTAATTACATGTATGGCAGGATTAACTATTTTTAGAATATCATATGATGACTATCAATTTATTCTCATATCAAGATAACCCGGTCAAGATGAGTATTTTCTACTCTCCAGTATGGGCTTTTCTCGCTCCGTCCGACATTGCACACTTTCTCTTTCTTTTCTCATTGACATAATCATAACCGTTGGTAGGGCGTCCCGTACTAGTGCACCACACAAATTGCCATGTAACCGTGCTCATTTCTTTTCTTTTCACAATAATAGCCAAAAATATGATTTTAATAACAAGTATGTTCATTAAACTCACATCAAAATATAATTATTACCAAAAATTATTGGTAATCATACCATGAACATAGCCGTTTCAAATATCACTTTATAAAATATTTCTATGTCAAAATTACACACATAAGATGGTAAGAAGTTTATGCAATGGCAATGACTATGGCATATACTAGTCATTTATTATTTTCATTTATAAAATTCTTCTTCTTTTTTAAATATTATTTTTATCACTTTATTTTCTTGATGCAGGTTTTCATCCTATCTGACCTTCTCTTACTAATCAGAGTCTAACTCTCTCTGTTTAACTCCAATTTAGGTGATCTTAGTGTCAATTTAAAGATAAAACAGTTATATAAAACTATTATGTTGAACAGTTTAGCCAAATATTAAAGCGTCTTGGTGATATTACTTCCTCAAGTGACAGGTTATTCCTTCTCGGGTAGGTTTTGACCTCTATTTACTAATTTGTCCATATCTCTCTCATAGGAATTTCAAATTGAGTGATTCCAATGGCTAAAATTTCGTGACACATATATCTATAATTTTGATGTTAATCAGTTATTTTAATTCCCTACAAAATATTCCTAGAAATTCAAACACAAAAGCATTCCTAATAGATTCTTCCCTGATTAATCATTTTTTGACCACTACTAACTAATCGGACCATATCTACCTCATATGGACTCCAAATTGAGTGATTGTAGTGTCTAAAAATTCGTGAGATATAGATCTACATTTTTCATGTTAACCATTTATTTTAATTATGACATATTGTAATTTAAGCATGTTATTAGCATTATTTTAGTTAGTTTTTATTTAATTTAAGTAGAAAATAGATATGAATTAATTGAGTTTTGTGTTTTGTATTTTGTATTTTAGGAATAATAGAGAAGGAAAGAAGAGGAAAATAGAGAGAAAATTATGGAAAAATACTGATTTCTGACCCTTCATCACTAATTGAGGCATATCTCACTCATTTGGACTCTGATTGAGGTGATTCCAGTGGCTATGGATAGAAGAGACATAGAGATACAAATTTCATGTTCAATACTTTGGCAAAATCCAGAAGATTCTGGGTGCGGCGGCACTCACAAGAGAGCGCCGCGGTGCCTGAGTACATCCAAAGGTAAGCGCCGCGGCGCCCTGTTTATGAAAGTCCGCGGCGCCTGCCGCCTCACCAGTCGCTAAATTCATGATTTTTAGGGGTTTTCAACGCCAATTGAAGCCTGATTGGCTGGGATTTGACCTAGAAACACTCCTACTTGGATTAGGAGGAGTTAATCTATAAAAATGGAGGAAAGAAAGCAGAGAATGCATCCAATCTTTCATCCAAGTTCTTAGTTAAATTCTTCAATTCTTCTTTTGATTTTCTTATGGCCCTGCGTGGCTAGTTCTTTTTAGTTGGTTGAGGTAGATTGAAACCTCAAGGGATCTTCATACATTGTGAGGTGTGGATTTGATTTTATTATTTCAATTTGAATTTAGTATTGATTATTTATCTATTCTTCTTCTCAATGATTATTGATATGATTGCTAGGAGGCCTACTGATATATTATCTGTCTTAATCTACCGCTGAATTATATTTTGAACAAAATCTTCAATTTTGTGATTCATGAGGCAAATAGGTTTGAGGATTTTGGATTATAAATCATTGAACCTATGATGAATAATTAACTAAATTAGATATAACCGATGTGTTTATATTTTTTTAGCTCTGTCAGTTTCTCTAGTTCTTCATGCAGTTAATAATTTATGCTTTACCGATGTGCTAAAGGATTGCTTGTGAATTAAGGTTTAATTGGTGCGATTGTCATTAATTTACTAGGTTAAGGAGGAACAGGGTTAGAAACCCAATGATAGATATTCAATTATAGATTGATTATGTTTTCAATGATCAATGCAATCCTTTGACGGTGGATATCAACCGAAACCAACGCCTTTCTCATTAATTACTCTCTTAATTATTTTTATTATTGTTTACTTAACTAAATTTACGATTATCAATACCCCCTTTTTCTAATCATATAAGGTAATTCCAGTCTCTGTGGGATCGACCCTTACTTCCACTACTACAGGTTAGTTTTGAGGTAAGGTATCAATTTGGTTGTACCTGCGACAGTGTGCACCAAATTTTCGCGCTGTTGCCAGGGACTGCATCTATTACTTTTTGTGATTTTATTTTGACTTAGGCATGTGACTCATTCTTCTAATTCTCAAAATTTAGAGTTCAATTTAGATATTGGAAAATCTGTATACAGGCAAAGAAGAGAACTTCAAGAGGACATTGATTAAGAAAAGGAGGAAGTAATCATGGCGAGGCACCCCACTCTAAAGGAGCTTGCAGCTCCAAATTTGCATCAGCAACCCTTATGCATTACTTTTCCTAACCTTGATGACAATGTTAATTTTGAATTGAAATCTGGATTAATTCATCTCTTACCTAATTTTCATGGTCTTGCAGGTGAAGACCCGCATAAACATTTGGAGGAATTTCATGTGGTATGTACCAGTATGAAGCCCCCTGGAGTAACTGAGGAACAAATAAAACTCAGGGCTTTTCCTTTTTCATTAAGAGATTCAGCCAAAGATTGGTTGTATTATTTACCCTCTGGTACTATCACTACTTGGAATGAGATGAAGAGAATATTTTTAGAACGTTATTTTCCTGCATCTAGGGCTGCTACTATTAGGAAAGAAATATACGGCATTAGGTAATTGCATGGAGAAACACTTTATGAATTTTGGGAGAGGTTTAAAAAGCTTTGTGCAAGCTGACCACATCATCAGATTAGTGAGCAGCTACTAATCCAATATTTCTATGAATGTCTTTGGCAGGGAGATATGAGCATGATAGATGCAGCTAGTGAAGGAGCACTAGTAGATAAGACTCCTGAAGCAGCCAGAATTCTGATATCAAATATGGCTACCAATTCTCAACAATTTGGCATTAGGCATGATCCTCCTATTAGACATGCCCATGATTTAAGTACTACTTCTCTTCAGAATCAAATATTTGAACTTACCTTTCTTGTGCGCCAAATGGCTATAGGTACACTACAGCAAGTTAAAGTTTGTGGAATATGTTCAGCAGCAGGGCACTCCATTGACATGTGTCCTACACTTCAAGAGGAATCCACAAAATAAGCTAATGTTGTAGGAGGTTTTCCTGGCTAACCAAAAAGGTATAATCCATATGCTAATACATATAATCCTGGATGGAAGGATTATCCCAATTTCAGATATGGGAATGCACAAAATAGGCCTGCAGGACCAAATTTTCAACAAAATCAGCAAGCTTATTATGCTAGACAGAATGCATCCCAGGATCACCAAGTAAGTAATCCGTTGGAAGATATTGTGAAAACTCTTGTACATAATTCTCATCAATTTCAGCAAGAGACAAGAGCTAGTATTCAGAACTTGACAACTCAAATATGTCAGTTAGCAACTACAGTGAGTCGATTGGATGATCAGAACTCAGGTAAGTTACCTTCTCAAACTGTGGTGAATCCTAGAGAAAATGCTAGTGCAATTGTTTTAAGGAATGGTAAGGATATTGAAAGCCCACTAGTACTCTCTTCTCCTAAGAAAACTAAAAAATCAATTAAAGAGAATGAAGCACCTACGGGTAAGTCTCCTTCTAATTTAAATTATGAAGTAGTGCCTCCTTTTCCAGAAGCTCTTAAAGAGAATAGGTTAAATGAGAAAACTTTTGAATTTTATGACATCTTTAGAAAATGTGAAGTTAATATTCCCCTCCTAGATGCTATTAAGCAAGTACCAAGATATGCAAAGTTCTTGAAAGAATTATGCACTCAAAAAAGAAAGCAAAAATTGAAGGGGTTTGAAAATGTTCAAATGAGTCAGAACGTATCTGCCATGATATAAACAAAACTCTCCACTAAATGCAAGGATCTAGGTATGTTTACTATTCCATGTAAAATTGGGGATACTCATGTTGAAAAAGCTATGTTGGATTTAGGAGCCTCCATAAATGTCATGCCATATTCTATATATGCTTCCTTGAAATTAGGACCATTGAACTCTACTAATGTGGTCATTCAATTAACTGACAGGTCCACTGCATACCCTAAGGGAGTAATTGAGAATGTTTTGGTACAGGTAGATGATTTGGTTTTCCCTACAGACTTTTATGTACTAGACATGGAAAATGGGGATTTTACATCCCCAATATTATTAGGGAGACCATTTTTGAAAACCTCAAAAGCCAGGATAGATGTTCACAATAGCACACTCACTATGGAATTTGATGGTGAAGTAATAAAATTTAATATGTATGAAGCCATGAAACATCCAGGTGATGATACTCCTGTTTATTCTATAAATATCTTTGATTCCCTAGCACATGATGTATTTGAATTAGATGGACAAGATAAATTGGAAGTGATTGTGAGCAAATCCATAGAAGAAGATGATGGTAAGATAGAATTGGATGAAGAAACAAAAGAGGAACTGGCTACACTAAATGGTTTTTTAGAAGAACCACCAACAGGTAATGTTTCTTATATAGAATTACCAATTTCTTATACTTCTCTTCTACCTTCTATTGTGCAGGCTCCTACTCCTGAACTGAAACCACTCCCTGATCACCTCAAATATGTATTCTTGGGAGAGGGAGAAACACTTCCTGTTATTATCTCCAACAAGCTTGAAGCTTATCAAGAGGCAAAACTAATCCAAGTTCTTAAAGAACACAAAACTGCAATAGGTTGGACCATAGCTGATCTTAAGGGAATAAGCCCTTCTATATGTATGCACAGAATATTGATGGAAGAAGGAGCTAAACCATCTAAACAGCCCCAAAGAAGGCTAAATCCACCTATGATGGATGTAGTGAAGAAATAAATTCTTAAATTGTTGGAGGTTGGGGTAATATACCCTATTTCAGATAGTCATTGGGTGAACTCAGTGCAAGTGGTTCCCAAGAAAATAGGAATAACTGTGGTAAAAAGTCAAAAGGAGGAATTGGTACCCACCCGGATTCAAAATGGGTGGAGCGTTTGTATAGATTATAGAAAATTAAATTCTGTAACTCGAAAAGACCATTTTCCTTTACCTTTTATTGATCAAATACTTGAAAGATTATCTGGTAAACCTTACTACTATTTTCTTGATGGTTATTCAGGCTATTTCCAAATTGTAATTGCTCTTGAAGACCAGGAAAAGACAACCTTCACTTGTCCATTTGGGACATTCGCATATAGGCGTATGCCATTTGGGCTTTGTAATGCCCTTGCTAATTTTCAAAGGTGTATGGTTAGCATATTCTCAGATTACCTTGAAAAATTCATTGACGTATTTATGGATGATTTTTCAGTTTATGAGAATTCATTCGATGATTGTTTGCATAACCTTTCACTAATTTTGAAAATATGTTAAGAAACTAACCTTGTTTTAAATTCTGAAAAGTTTCATTTTATGGTTGAACAAGGTATAGTTTTAGGCCATGTTGTCTCAAAAAGAGGAATAGAGGTAGACAAAACAAATATTGATATTATACAAACTCTACCTTATACCACTTGTGTGCGGGAAGTTCGTTCTTTTTTTGGCCATGCAGGTTTTTATAGAAGATTCATAAACGACTTTTCCAAGAAAGCAGCACCTATGTGCAAATTGCTTCAAAAAGATGTCTCTTTTGAATTTGATGAAAAATGCAGGGAAGCTTTTGACAAATTGAAAAAGTCTTTGATTTCAGCTCCAATCATCCAATCACCAGACTGGAACATCCCTTTTGAACTTATGTGTGATGCTAGTGATCATGCAGTTGGAGTAGTACTTGGCCAAAGAATTGGAAACGCATCCCATGTGATATATTATGCCTCCAGAATATTGAATGATGCCCAGAAGAACTATACCACCACTGAAAAAGAACTCTTAGATGTAGTCTTTGCATTAGAAAATTTTAGATCATATTTAATATGCACTAAAATTATTGCTTTTACTGATCATGCAGCTTTGAGGTACTTGGTGATGAAAAAGGAGGCTAAACCTAGGATAATTAGATGGGTGCTACTGCTTACAGAATTTGATTTAGAAATTAAAGACAAGAAAAGGTCTGAAAATAAAGTAGTAGATCACCTAAGCCGCCTGATACATGTGGAAGAAAAATTAAAAATTGAAGAATCATTCCCAGATGAAAATTTATTCTCAATTTCAATTCATATGCCATGGTATGCAAATATTGTAAATTATTTGGCTACTAATCAGTTACCTCCTCTTTTGACCAGGGCAGCTAGAAATAGGATCAAGAGTGATGCCAAATATTACACATGGGATGATCCTTACCTTTGGAAGTGTAATAACCGTAAAATTTAACGAAAAATTTCAATAAAAGGGAATGTAGAATAAAAAAAAAGAATTTTGACAATAGAGATAAGAACCAGTGAAAATATGTATATTTATTACAAGGATTAAAGAATTACAAAAGAAATATGAAAATTTATATTTTGGCGCGCTATTAGCAAAAATATTATTATTTATGTAGAAATAATTATGATTTGTTAAAAGTAAGTGGACTTTTAAGTAAAAGAAGTATTGTGTTGTTTAAAATAATTATATCGACCTCTAATGAATTTGTATGGTATTTTTAGAAATATTCTTTCTTTTAATATGAATAAAGATATTTGTTTTAAAATTTGTTTTATTACAATTTTTATTAAGAAAAAGTGTGATTTAAGAGTTTAACTAAAGATTTATGAGGAAGGAAATTTTTAGAAATTTTTGAGCTATTTTATGATGAAAAATGGAATTTATATGAATTTTTATAAAAGAAAATCCTATTATTAATTATTTAATAAATATTATTATATTTTAAAAAAAAAACTAAAGTTGCAGAATCATAAAACGAAGCCGGGGGCAAAATTTCAGAAAGAAGAAAAGAAAAAAAAAACGAAAGGAATAGTGCATGCATAGTGAGTGAATAGTAATCTCAAATTTTATCTTTCGATTTGGAATGTTTAAGGGCTTCCGATACCAAAACTGAAAGTGTTATTGGATTCACGACGAAGAGTACTTCAATTTTGACCGATCAATTTTTCAAATCAACTGTTGAATCGCCGTAGATCTGAAGTAGAAAATCTCGGTAAAAGGTAAGTTCTGAAAAACCTTACTTAGAGAACTCAAATTAGAAATCTGACACCGTAGATGGGTTCAGAAGCTTGATAAACATTAGGATATGAATTCATTTTATTGATTTGGTAAATTTTTTTGTGACGGTGAATAGTGTTTTCCGGCGGTGAATAGTGGCGGTGAATAGTATTTTCCGACGTGAATAGTGTTTCCGGCGGTGAACAGTAACCGAGCTCATTTAAGGTTTTTGGACCCTCCGGACACGTTTTTGAAGCTTATTTGGTCAAATTCAGACCAGAAACGAGAATTTTAGGGCTGTCCAATCTGGAGCCCTTACCTGTGAGTAGACGATTCTTCCTATGACTTGCCTATACTCTTCTTGATACTTGAATACGTATATGATTATGTTTATGAGATATACACACTGCGTTATGTTTCTGACATGCATTAGAATGATTTGATATGCTTACATTTTGAAATACAGTTCAAGAAGAGTATAGTTTTGAAAATGGATTTATGAACTCATGGTGTAGATGATTTCACATGTATTTCTCATTAAATGATAAAGTGAATATTTATACACGTGACATTGATTTATAGAGATATATGTGATAAACCCTGAATGGGTAATTTATAACAGATGAATTTTGAAATATATTGAACATGTGATTTTTACATGTATTTTGCATTACATGTCAAAGAAAGTATGTTATACATGTGACATTGATTTTACAGTGATATGTTTGCCTCGGATATGGGCATGTATACATGTTTCCCCTGAATGGGAAATTTTGATATATGAGTATTTTGAGACTGAAAGTCTGTATTATATTGAGAATTTATACTGGATTATATGGCATATGTGCATATGGTATTTCCTGTGGAGGAATCCTATTGGAAACACTGTCTGCTAACAGCAGGTGATGTTAGCCTTGGTGCGCACCTTGATTGCCTCAGCTAGCAGGGGAGGTGGTGCTAGCCTCGTGTGAGGGCCAACACACGGGAGATTATATGTGAAGGAGAGCGGAATGCCTCCTATATATGGGCGAGATGCCAGTTATATGAGATGTTATTTTGCCTTCCCTTGCTGTGTGCTTGGGAAAGACCCATACAGAGTCCCTTCGCGTGTCCTCTTGAATGGTAGTAGGGCAAACCTCAGCGGGATGCTGAGTTTAGGCAAATCCTATACCACCAAAGTACGGAAGGGGTCAAACTCTGGTATGGTGGTTCTAATATGGGATCCTCCGAATATTTTATGAAAAATGTTTTGATGCATAGCATAATTTGATTAATGATTTTATAGTATTGAATATGATTTTGAACTTGACATGAGCATTGTGTATACAGTACCGCATACGGTTTGAAAGACATGATTATGATTGTTTTGAACAGAGAAAATTTGAAAATGCGGGTCCCATGTGGATGTACTTCTGAAATGTAATTTTTGATAACATAAATTTTATTATATGAGTACATCCATATGTTGACCTAAGAGGTCATAGGAGGTATTATCTGCTCACTGAGTTGTAAAACTCACTACACGATGTGGATCTATTTTTTTCAGATAAAGACATAGAGTTTGGTCCAACAGCCACGTGATCGACTAGAGGTCGTACTTCAGTGGTGAGCCTACATTGTTTCTAGGCTCTCAATGTTTTATATTTGTAAAATATTTTATATTCTAGAGTTGCTCTGAACGTCACAGGCAGGATCCTTGCTTCTACTGTTACTCTGGTGTTTATAGGCGTAAACTGTATATTGTATATGTGTATGAGAACTTATATGTATTGATTTATATAATTAAGAATGGCATTATGTACATTTATGGAAAATATATGTGTATGGTATATGAATTTCACGTGCCCTAAAATTTGGGTCGTGACAAGTTGGTATCAGAGCATTAGGTTTCCCTGTGACAATCAGAGCAAAGGATTCTTTAGTAGGACCTTTAGTATCGATATGAGCCGGACATATTTATACTTCAGGTGCTGCTAAGGGATTCTATAGGATTTCAAATTCCTTTCTATTCGAAGTTGTTAAAGTTTATAGTATAAGATATATTGAATATTGTGACATCTTAAAAGGTATCTATGGATCAATTACAGCTTGAAAGTAAAAGAGATATGCGTCTTAAAGAATTTAAAGAATTGAGACAGATATCAAATATGATGGTTTCTGAATGTGACATCCGTTGTACCGGTTGTTTAGATATGGTAGACTGTGATGTGATATTGAGAATAAATTTGTTGGCATTATGTCATGTCATTTTGAAATGTCATTATATGGTGATTAAATTCAATTATTGAGGAATTTTCTTTCTTGATACAAGGGGATCGTATTGGGATACCCAGTAATCTAATTTCTGCTTTAGAAGTCCATAAGTGACGACAAAAAGGTGCCAAGGATAGTTGGCAGTAGTGAGAGATGTTGATATAAAGTATACCACTGTGAATTAAGTTTTAGTGGTTAGAAAATTTTTTTTATGTAATTCTTGAAGATTTGCCAGGATTACCTCGAAACGGAAAATATAATTTGGTGTTGATTTATTTCCTGGAATCCAACCAGTGTCTATACCTCTATATATAAGAGCACCGACTGAACTCAAGGAATTGATGGATCAGTTGAGACACTTGTTAGACTAGGGATTTATATACCCTAGTACTATTACTTGGAATGCTTCAGTTCTATCTATGAAAAAGAAAGATGGATCACTATGACTATGCATAGATTAAAGTGACAATGTGAAATAAATACTCATTACCTCATATAGATGATATGTTTGACCAGCTACAAGGTGCTCAACATTTTAAAAAAAAAAATTTTTAGGACTCGTTATGGTATTATGAGTTCTTGGTGATGTCATTTAATTTGACAAATGCCCAGTTGCATTCAAGGACTTGATAAAAAAAAAGAAGAGTATTGAAGCCATCTCAGGATTAATTTGTTATTATAATTATTGATAATATACTAGAATATTTCAAGAGTACAGAGGATCATAAGCAATATTTAAAGATAGTATTACAAACTCCAAAGGAGTATAAGCTATATGCTAAGTTCTCAAAATATATGAATTTTGACTTAGTAATAGTACTTTCTTAAGGTATGTGGCTAGTAAGATGGTATATAAGATAACCCTAAGAAAGTAAAAGTGGTACAGCAATGTCCACATCTTGCTACAGTTACAGATGAAGATCCAAGTCCAATTTGCGCTTTCTGCTATGGTCTGTTGTCCATTCTATTTGAGCTGTGATTGGATCAGGTACATGAACATATGCTTGTAAAGCATCAATCAACTCCTCAGCATCTGAAGCTAAGATGAGAATTCGTCGTGCTGAGTGTGGGATAAACCTTTGTTCCACAGCATGATCAAGGAAAGATAACAAACCATCAAAGAAGTGATTAACATTTAATAAACCTATTGGTTTGTGATGCATATTTAGTTGTGCCCAAGAGAGTATTTGGAAAATCTCCTCTAAAGTACCAAAACCACCTGGTAAGGCAATGAAGGCGTCAGCATTGCTCATCATTCTAGCCATGCGTTCATGCATGGAAGCTACTCTATATTCTTCCCCAATTGTTTTCCCTATATTGCTAGATGCAGCTAGAGCTGTAGGAATAATACCTAGAACTTGGCATCCTCCTACATGTGCAGCTGTAGCCACACACCTCATTAACCCACAGTTACCTCCACCATAGACTAGATGAATTTTTCTTCTGGCCAGCACCATACCCAGGTTTTGTGCTGCTTTCACATATTCCCCATCTTTTCCAGGACTGGAACCACAAAAGACACAGATATTTCGAAACTGACGGAATGCGGTTCCTTCCATAATTTTTATCACCTTAACTCTGAGTATGAAAATAAAGATACTAATGTAGAACTCATAGAAGGGCATATTTATAATAGCTATGCGAATAGGCCGGATATTATTAGAACAGCTATGTGAGTGATTGGTGGATATCAGCTAAATTAAAGGTAAAAAAAAAACGGCAAGCATGTATATGTACAGTAGTTATGACTGTGACCCATATTAAGCACATAAAGAGCATAAGATAAGATATCACCAGAAATCTGTCTTTTTCTTGTTGTCTTTGATGAAGCATTGATGTCTTGAAAGGTTGTAGGTGATAGCCATCATTGTAAAAAAAAAAAAAGAGTGAAAATGCAAACCAATTAATTGTTGAAGAGGAACAATCAAATGGTTTATTTTGTTTTCTCAATATTTTTACCAGTCGACTATTGGTTTATAAGTTGACTAGCTATTTTGAGAAATTTTAATTTGGACTGGTTATTTACAGTTGATTGATTATATATATTTTGAAACAACCAACTGCATCCTACCAGTTAACTATGTGCTCTTGTTATTCACAGACTTTATAGGCTCAGAAATATTTCTTTTCCATATGATATGCTTTCGCCAAATAACAATATCTTTGAATTAAATTTTGGCACATATATTCAAAATTTACGGCCACCGATTGCGGCCACCGATTTTCGTCGAAATAGCAGCTAGATTTTGTTTACAGATTTTCAAGAATTACGGCCACCGATTTTAATTTCCTGTCAATGTTTTGTCCAAACTTCGACTTCCTATTTTGGCACCATGCTCTATTACATGTTTCGCATTTTCTGCTGCTTTGTCTTACATTATATTTGGCATTAAATGCAAGATTCTTTTTCCTTATTATAAGGAGGGTTAATCTCTAATATTTGAAACTTCGTTATTATGGTGATCAACTGATTAGTAAATTAAAGTAATAGAGATTTTGAAAAGAATAGATGGATGATAATCTAATGGTGCTTTGACGAATATAATCAAAGAAATTAACGGTGTTGAAGTTTTTGAGGAGTAAAGTATGGAAAATAAGATTTAAGTTAATCTCAAAAAATTTTTTTTTTTAAATTTGAAAACATGGAGAATATTTTGAGAATCATCTTCGAGAATAATATAAGTGATTAAGATATTTGTGTTAAGGATTTATACCTTACTAAATTGAGACTCATGTTGAGATTGGAAATTCACGTATGAATAATTGTTGAGAAAAGAGATTTCAGAAGAAGTCATAGATTGTAAATATGGATAACCCGAGGTAATAAAGATATACTGAGATATAAAAAAATGGTACTAGTATAATGGTAAAAAGAAGATACAAGTGAAATTTTTCATTGGCAGGTATGTTGGCAAGTACGAAGTGAATATATTATCTCAAGAGAGTTATTCAGGAAGTCTAAGGATCTTTATTAGATTATAGTATGACTGATACTAAAATTAAATGATGTGTTTATACATTAGAAGTTATGCTTTAAGTATCTTTATATTATTGTGGTGGAAGTTGGGAGAAATTAATTGTCCTTAGTGGAACTTGCTCATAGCAGTAATTATCATGCCAATATACAATGGCATCATTTGAAGTTTTACATGAACATCATAGGTTTCTTAATATGTGAGTGTATTGAGAACAGTTAAACTTTGGAAATATAATTTGGAATAACATGCAATAAATAGAATATGAATTATCTAAATTGATGATGCTAATTTGAAGAGCATGCTTCAAACATATGTTTTTGAGATAGGTAGGAGATTTCTTAACATAATTTGTCTATAAGAAAATAATATTAGAAGATTTAAGCCTTATGTAAGAGGTGTTACAAATGTTCAGTTAAATGACTCAGTTGAGTTAGAGTTATTATAAGATGTCATTGATAAAGTGAAATTGATTAGAAAAAGAATACTGAAAACTCAATACAAGTCAAAAGTTTATAAGGACTATGAATGTTGAGCACTAGGAATTTTCAGTTGGTGATCATATATTCTTTAATGACTCACCCATGAAAGAGGTAATGAGATTTGGAAAGAAATGAAAGTTACACCCTCGGTATATAGAACCATTTGAAATTCTTGATAGGATCGGTCTACCACTTGCATTGGATAATGTTTATCCAGTTTTTCATGTGTCTATACTACGAAAATATTTATCGGATTCTACACATGTTATACAGTGTCCATAGATTCAGTTACAGAAAGATTTAACCTAAGAGGAACAACCAGTAGCAAAAGTGGACTGACAAGTAAAGAAGTTATGGTTAAAATAAATACCTATAGTAGAGGTGCTATGAAAAAAAAATCACTCTTTTCAGAAAGCTACTTGGGAAAGAGAGGAGGATATACGGGCCAAATATCCGCATTTATTTGAACAATGAAGTTAATGTTTATCTGCAACTGTGGTGGTGAAATTCGGGGACCGAATTTCTTTAAGGGGGGAAGAATGTAATAACCGTAAAATTTAACGAAAAATTTCAATAAAAGGGAATGTAGAATAAAAAAAAAGAATTTTGACAATAGAGATAAGAACCAGTGAAAATATGTATATTTATTACAAGGATTAAAGAATTACAAAAGAAATATGAAAATTTATATTTTGGCGCGCTATTAGCAAAAATATTATTATTTATGTAGAAATAATTATGATTTGTTAAAAGTAAGTGGACTTTTAAGTAAAAGAAGTATTGTGTTGTTTAAAATAATTATATCGACCTCTAATGAATTTGTATGGTATTTTTAGAAATATTCTTTCTTTTAATATGAATAAAGATATTTGTTTTAAAATTTGTTTTATTACAATTTTTATTAAGAAAAAGTGTGATTTAAGAGTTTAACTAAAGATTTATGAGGAAGGAAATTTTTAGAAATTTTTGAGCTATTTTATGATGAAAAATGGAATTTATATGAATTTTTATAAAAGAAAATCCTATTATTAATTATTTAATAAATATTATTATATTTTTAAAAAAAAAACTAAAGTTGCAGAATCATAAAACGAAGCCGGGGGCAAAATTTCAGAAAGAAGAAAAGAAAAAAAAACGAAAGGAATAGTGCATGCATAGTGAGTGAATAGTAATCTCAAATTTTATCTTTCGATTTGGAATGTTTAAGGGCTTCCGATACCAAAACTGAAAGTGTTATTGGATTCACGACGAAGAGTACTTCAATTTTGACCGATCAATTTTTCAAATCAACCGTTGAATCGCCGTAGATCTGAAGTAGAAAATCTCGGTAAAAGGTAAGTTCTGAAAAACCTTACTTAGAGACCTCAAATTAGAAATCTGACACCGTAGATGGGTTCAGAAGCTTGATAAACATTAGGATATGAATTCATTTTATTGATTTGGTAAATTTTTTTGTGACGGTGAATAGTGTTTTCCGGCGGTGAATAGTGGCGGTGAATAGTATTTTTCGGCGTGAATAGTGTTTCTGGCGGTGAACAGTAACCGAGCTCATTTAAGGTTTTTGGACCCTCCGGACACGTTTTTGAAGCTTATTTGGTCAAATTCAGACCAGAAACGAGAATTTTAGGGCTGTCCAATCTGGAGCCCTTACCTGTGAGTAGACGATTCTTCCTATGACTTGCCTATACTCTTCTTGATACTTGAATACGTATATGATTATGTTTATGAGATATACACACTGCGTTATGTTTCTGACATGCATTAGAATGATTTGATATGCTTACATTTTGAAATACAGTTCAAGAAGAGTATAGTTTTGAAAATGGATTTATGAACTCATGGTGTAGATGATTTCACATGTATTTCTCATTAAATGATAAAGTGAATATTTATACACGTGACATTGATTTATAGAGATATATGATTGCCTAGAGAAAGGGCATATATATGTGATAAACCCTGAATGGGTAATTTATAACAGATGAATTTTGAAATACATTGAACATGTGATTTTACATGTATTTTGCATTACATGTCAAAGAAAGTATGTTATACTTGTGACATTGATTTTACAGTGATATGTTTGCCTCGGATATGGGCATGTATACATGTTTCCCCTGAATGGGAAATTTTGATATATGAGTATTTTGAGACTGAAAGTCTGTATTATATTGAGAATTTATACTGGATTATATGGCATATGTGCATATGGTATTTCCTGTGGAGGAATCCTATTGGAAACACTGTCTGCTAACAGCAGGTGATGTTAGCCTTGGTGCGCACCTTGATTGCCTCAGCTAGCAGGGGAGGTGGTGCTAGCCTCATGTGAGGGCCAACACACGGGAGATTATATGTGAAGGAGAGCGGAATGCCTCCTATATATGGGCGAGATGCCAGTTATATGAGATGTTATTTTGCCTTCCCTTGCTGTGTGCTTGGGAAAGACCCATACAGAGTCCCTTCGCGTGTCCTCTTGAATGGTAGTAGGGCAAACCTCAGCGGGATGCTGAGTTTAGGCAAATCCTATACCACCAAAGTACGGAAGGGGTCAAACTCTGGTATGGTGGTTCTGATATGGGATCCTCCGAATATTTTATGAAAAATGTTTTGATGCATAGCATAATTTGATTAATGATTTTATAGTATTGAATATGATTTTGAACTTGACATGAGCATTGTGTATACAGTACCGCATACGGTTTGAAAGACATGATTATGATTGTTTTGAACAGAGAAAATTTGAAAATGCGGGTCCCATGTGGATGTACTTCTGAAATGTAATTTTTGATAACATAAATTTTATTATATGAGTACATCCATATGTTGACCTAAGAGGTCATAGGAGGTATTATCTGCTCACTGAGTTGTAAAACTCACTACACGATGTGGATCTATTTTTTTCAGATAAAGACATAGAGTTTGGTCCAACAGCCACGTGATCGACTAGAGGTCGTACTTCAGTGGTGAGCCTACATTGTTTCTAGGCTCTCAATGTTTTATATTTGTAAAATATTTTATATTCTAGAGTTGCTCTGAACGTCACAGGCAGGATCCTTGCTTCTACTGTTACTCTGGTGTTTATAGGCGTAAACTGTATATTGTATATGTGTATGAGAACTTATATGTATTGATTTATATAATTAAGAATGGCATTATGTACATTTATGGAAAATATATGTGTATGGTATATGAATTTCACGTGCCCTAAAATTTGGGTCGTGACAGGAAGCAATGCTCAGATCAAATTATAAGAAGGTATATTCTTGATTCTAAAGTTTTATCAATTCTAACTTTTTGCCATTCTTATGCATGTGGAGGACACTTTGGAGCAAATAAGACAGCAAAGAAAGTATTGGACTGCGATTTTTACTGGCATACTCTATTCAAAGATTCATATCGTTTTTTTAAGTCATGTACTAACTGTTAGAAAACAGGTAATATATCTAGAAAAAATGAGATGCCTCAAACACCAGTATTATTTTGTAAAATTTTTTATGTTTGGGGCATTGATTTCATGGGACATTTTCCTTTGTCATATGGATATAATTATATTTTGCTGGCTGTGGATTATGTCTCAAAGTGGGTGGAAGCTAAACCCACCAGGACTGATGATTCTAAAGTGGTTGCAGATTTCATTAAATCCCATATTTTTTCAAGATTTGGGATTCCAAGAGCTTTGATAAGTGATAGGGGAACACATTTTTGCAATAGGACTATTTTAGCCCTATTAAAGAAATATAATGTCACTCATAAATTGTCAACTGCATATCACCCCCAGACCAATGGGCAAGTTGAGGTATCCAATAGATAAATCAAAAATATTATTAGTAAGACAATAAATCCCAACCGCAAGGATTGGAGTCTCAGATTAGATGATGCTCTATGGGCATACAGAACAGCTTATAAGACTCCAATTGGTATGTCTCTATACAGGTTAGTATTTGGAAAAACTTGTCATCTTCCAGTTGAATTGGAACATAAAGAATTTTGGGCTATAAAGAAATTTAACATGAATGTGGAAGAAAGTGGAGAATGCAAGAAATTACAACTTTAGGAATTAGAGGAAATTAGAAACGAGGCCTACGAAAACGCAAATATTTATAAGGCCAAAACTAAACTCCTACACGATCGTATGATTTCACGCAAGGAGTTTACCAAAGGACAGAAAGTCCTCCTTTATAATTCTAGGCTCCGATTGTTTCCAGGTAAATTTCGTTCTAGATGGGAGGGACCATTTATTGTTACTAATATTTTTCCTCATGGTGCAGTTGAAATAAAAAGCATGGATAACCAGAATAGCTTCAAAGTCAACAGGCATAGGCTCAAACCTTACTATGAAGGATTTCAACAAGAAGAATCACAATGGACAACTCTTCAAGACCTTCCTTGATTTTTTTTAGTTTATGTCGAGCTAACGACGTAAAACAAAGGCGATGGTTGGGAGGTAACCTAACAACCATTCTTCTTCTTCTTATTTTTCTATTCATAGTTTAATTTTTCTTTATTTTCAAAAAAAAAATTTGGCAGAACTGCAGACGCACAAGTGCCGCGACGCTCATCGTCCAAATCGGGTGAGCGTCATGGCGCTTGGAACCCAAATTGGGCGAGCATTGTGGCGCTCACCCAGGGCACCATGGCTCCCCGCGTTTCAACAGAGAGCGTCGTGGCGCTCTCTATAAGAAGCCCGTGGCCTCTTCACACCCTATCCACATTTTTTCACTATCCCTGACCCCAAATCCCAATTTCTTCCAGCCAATCAACCATCTAAACCTCCCATTACTTTTATTTGATTGAATTGAGTGTTTTTTCATCTTTTTTTGCAGGGTTAAACAATTCTTTCAGCTTTTGGGTTGGATTTAATGGCACTTTTCTAGGGTTCTAAAGCAAGTTTGATCTTGTACTTTCCAGCCACAAATCCAGCTAAATTGGGTATGGTTTGCTTCATTTCTCCTATTGAAGTTGATCTCCATGCTTAATTGCTACTGGGTTATACTGAGTTGGGACTTCAAGTTAAGAATCCACCATCAATTCTCCCAATTTTTCAAGAGCGCACACCAGGTGTTTGATAAAGGGGAATTTTGAGTATTAATTGCTATATTTTATCCTCTAATTCATAGCAAACTTGTGGTTATTTTCCTGCTTTTGGTTATGCTTTGCTTTGGATACTGCTTTGGTTGTTTTTATGCTTGTAGGTGAGCAAAAGAGGCCAAGAAGCAAGGGAAAACAATCATGAAAAGTGTAACACCTAATTTCTAGCGTCATTTTCTTATATCTCGATCGTAGAATGTTCCTTATTATTTATAAATTTTTGGCAATGTCTAACTAGCCCATAATTTTACCTATTCATTTATATCATTTGTAATCCTTCTTGCATAAGCATAAATGTGCTTCAGGCTATCCTAAGCTTTTTCAAAATTTAATTCCATCTAGGCAATTACCTAAGCATGCTATGCATTACTTACAACATAAAGGATCTCATGCCATAAAGGAAAAGAGTACAGTCCATAATTCACATTACATCACAATATTAGCTGTCTAATAGGAATTGGGCACATAACTAAGCTATCCCACATAAATATTACACAACCACAGCAATTACAATCATGAACATATGAGTCAACTCTGAGACCCCTATTGCTCACTTCTGGCCGGAGTACCTGGAATGTGATTATGTGGACATAAAAAGTGAGATCACAATCTCAATAGCTAGCAAAGTTTTTTAGAAAATAGTGCACATTCCATTCCTTAAAACATCTCAAATTATTTCACTGAAACATAAGCACTGACCATACATCATACATACGGCATCTTGGTCACATGGACCCATAACATCATGGTCTACTTTACCCAATGCAATCAATACGGCCATACCTGCAAAGGGCTATGCATCTCCTATTATTGGCCAATCGTGAGGGAAATGGGGCTTACTTGGCACCCTTTTGTGCACCCCCTTAATTCCCGAGAATGCATACATAACATATCTTTAGACCATCATTCATCATAGCATAAAAGTCAGGCAACTAGTGAAAATTCATAAATTCAAGTTCATAAGCATAAGGAGTGTTTTAAGGAAAAGCTAGCTACCTCAATTCCAGCACAATCAATTCCTTTCCAAGGCTGCCAAGGTTACTACCAGCAACTCAAACTAAAACATACAAGAATTCTTGGTTAATGCATGCATATTAGGTCCTAAAGCCATAAATACCTAGTTTAAGAGCTTTTGCTCCTCCAAATAAAATTATGATTTTGCTTAGATTTGGGGTTATTATTAAATATGACAAAAGTCCTCTAAAAATTCTATAATTTTGTATGGAGGAACCTTTACATGTCTATTTTATTTCGACATTCTCTCAGCCCTTAAATCTTCCATTCAAACCCAAAAACTACCTCCATATCCAGGACAGTACAATTTAGTTTCAGTTTCATTTCTATTCGGTTTTACATCCATTTGGATTTGTAAAACTACTTCAAAATTCATGATATTTTATATGAAGCATTATAGACATGTTATATAATCACCATAAAAATTTCAAATAAAAAAGAATTCTTTTGACCCCTCAAATATCCCATGTTTTAAGACTGTTCCCGGTTATGGCCTGTTCTGTCTCATTTTCAGACTACCAAATTTATACATTTTATTATGTACTTTAAACTGCCCAGAATTTTCTACAATTTGGTAGAAAGATTAATTAGGATCCCTTTAACATGTCATAAATTTTTTATACAAAATTGCAACATCTAATTCCTTAACAATATTGTCTTTCCATCAGCAGTCTGAGCTGTCTAGGAAATTGTCCTCAACACTATTTAAATTGTACAAGACATAGTTTTAGGTTCTCAAAAATCATGAAACTTTCCAAAATTGATTATGAATATTTAAAGAATCTTCTCACCAAAAATTAGATAATTTAAAGGTAATTTACTAAATTTACTAAGCCAATATTTTCGGGTGAAAAAGGTTTCTATTTTCTCAACCTAACTCTTCTATGGTCTATGACCTTTACTCACTAATCAGACGCTAACTCACTCATATGGACTCAAAATTTTGTGATTCCAATGGCTATGTGACCATAAGAAATATATTTACAACTTTCATTTTAATTACGACTTCATATTCCTTATGTATTATTCCCAGAAAGTCGAAAACCGAAGCTATTCTTCACCAGCCTGGATTCCAAACCCGATTCTGACCTATTTTACTCCATGGACTATAACTCTCTCATTTTACGTCCGATTGATGTGATTCAAAATGATATGGAAAGCTAAGACATAGAGATACAACTTCTATGTTGAACATGTTTTCATATTCTCGACAAAAAGTCTTACATGTAGGCCCAAAAATTGACCTAATAAACTCAAAACCGGATTTTTGCAAGAAGCTAGACTTACCTTATGTAGACCTACTCCTATGGCTCTCAATTTGCAGCTTCCTTCTCTCTCAACCTTCTTCTCCTTTTTGGCTACTCTCTCCCCCTTCCTTCCTCTTCCTCTTCAGTTTTTGTTTTGGACCTCTTCTCTCTCTTTTCTCCTGCTGGCGTGAAAGCAATAGGGAGGCTGGTTGCTAGGCGCTGGAATACTCTGGATTCAGCAAGGGAGGGAACGGTTTTCTGCTACTCTCCAAGTGAGTGTGTGCATGGGTAGCTCTAGTGTATTGTGGTCAGTGAGAGAGTGGGTGTATGACAGATCAAAAGAAGAGTTTTCTGGTTGTATGAGTGTGAGTGTGAGATGTAGCTTTCTTGGGCAGAGGGGGAGCGTGAGTTTGCATGTGGAGGCATGGGTTTCTACTGCAGTGGGTGGGTGTGTTTTCTGCTGGGTTTATTGAGCACATGTGGGTGTGGAGATGTTGCCATGTGGGATACTTTCTATTGGTTGATGTGGCTCTGAACATGCTGGATGTGGGGCATGTTACAGCTGGATTTTTGGGGCAATGTAGGTGTGTTTTCAGCTGCATGTTGGTGGCAAGGATGGGTGTATGTTCCAGCTTATGTATTCTTACTTGCATGTGTTTTTAACCTAGTAAGTGGGTGCATGTTTCAGCTCATATACACTCCTACATGCATGTGTCTTTTAACCTACAAAGTGGATGCATGTTTCAGCTCATATACACTCTTACATGCATGTGTCTTTTAACCTACAAAGTGCTTGTGTTTTGTTTCAATTCATGTGCATGCATGGGTAGCTATATCTATTATGCTATGCATGGCATAAATGAGATAAATGCATATATATATATATATATATATATATATATATATATATATATATATATATATATATATATATACCTACGTAAAGCTCCTCCTTTTGCATGTGCAAATATATATATAATAATGTGTATGGTGGAGGTGAGGGGAAATATGTATATATATATTTATATATCATCACATAATGCTTCTTCCTTCCTTATTATTTTCCTAATCCTAAATTAGTAACATCCTAAGGAATATATTTGTATCATGTTCCTCTAATTTATGCTCCAAAAATATTTTATTTATATTACTTCTAACCATGAAATGTTTCCACATTTTATAAAGATTTTTACTATCATCAACTATACATTTTAATCCTTGTTCATGTATGTCTTAATTGATCACTAATCCTAGACTAGTAATATCTAAAAAAATGTATTTGTGTCCTCTCTCTATCCATTATGATTCTAAGAATTTTTATTTATGTGATTCAACATTAACTATGTTACCTATCTTATGTTTGCCTTATAATCATATAACTAAGCATCTTAATCACTTTTCATATGTATTTTCTACTCATCCTTAAATTTATCTAACTTTATTAAAAGCTTAGGATGTTACAAAAAGTGCCATATGGACTAGGAACAAGATGAGGAGGAAGCCCACCAAAAATCAGCAAGAAAGGAGCATGGCAGCCCCCAATACGGCCAGGCCGTGTTCTGGGCAAAAGCTATAGAAACTTCCCAGAATCCAGCCCGAAGCACGACCAGGCTGTGTCCTGGAACACGGCCATGTTTTGTGGTCTGTACACACGAGATTTTTAGGGTTTTGGCCACGAAAATTGATATATATTGAAGGGGATATGCAGCCAAACCTATTGAGACGCAGGGAGGCTTACTTTTACTCAGTTTTAGGCTCAGGAAACACCTTAGGATTAGGTTTAGAGTCGGATTAAAGTTTAATTCATGTTCTTAGAGTAGATTTGACAGCAATTCCAGTTTGTATTTCATTCTTCATCCATGTTTTATCTTTCTATCTCTACACTCATATCTACTTCTACTCCTTTCTCTTACATTGTATTAGATGTTGATGATTTACTTAATGATTATGCCTTTGATTTATCTTTCTATCATGCTTGAGTAGATTTTGATCTAGGGTTTTGGTAAACCCACTTATGATGTGATGATACATTGTGTTAATTGAATCATTAGAACCCTAATTGTATTATCCATGGTTAATTAGGATTAGCTATTAAGCATTGGTTATATGAGTTGATGAATGTCTGGACAATATTTATCACGTCTTAGGATATTAATTGATGAACTGAAAGGTGAAGATTAATACCAGAACCTAATAGTTAATTTAGGATATCTTAATCACGAAAGTAATTTAAGATTCTCTAGGAATGAGTCAATTAATGGGCATGAGAAAACCGATTAATTGTATTCCATGGTTGGCATAAAGCTCAATGGACCTAGGTTGAACTAAGAACCACGAAAGTAGGCAATTTGCTCAACTTAGGTACAATTGGTAATGCTTGAAAGAGATTGCTAATTAATTAAGGCTAAACCATCCTTAATAACCTAGATAATTACAATTAGAGGTACATACTAGTTGTTGAGTATCATAAATGTGGTGAACCCTAACCCTAGACTTTGCTTAATTGGTTATATATCTATTTAATTGTGACAAACTCTCATCGAATTGCATAGATTTAGATAGCATCTTTCGTATAATTCTAGTAATTGGCATTGTTCTCTATGGGATACGACTCGTACTTGCCGGACTAGCTACAGCTACGCTGTGCACTTGCGGTATTTGGTAAAACACACACAACAGTGTTTTCTAAAATGCCCCAGTGAATTTGCTAAGTGCAATGGCTCCAAAAACTTCCAAATTAGGCCTCTCAAAGAGGAAGAACAGAGCAGAGAACCCTCCAGCATTTGGTAACACGACATTTGTGAGTGAAGAAGTCTATCAACACCATAGTAAGGTGGTGGTTCATAAATCAATCGTTCCTGATAGGGGTTTCATTGTCACCATTGAGTTTCCTCATAGAGACAATATCCTCCACAGACATTGGGAGATTTTTTACAATAGCCCCGAACCAGGAGTCATTCTCGTGGTCTAGGAGTTTTACTCTAATGCCACAGTCCATGAATACCACAAAGCACGGGTTAGAGGCAAGATGATGAATTTTAATCCTCATGCTATCAATGCATTTTACTCTCTGCCTGACATTGAAGATGATGAGTATTCAGCCTTCATCGAATCAGACATCGACTTTGAAGAGATTATCTCCACTCTTTGCTTCAGAGGGGATTCTTGGAAGTTAGAGAGCAATGGGCAGCCACTGTATTTTGCCAAGGCCGACATGAATAAAGTGGTTAAAGCTTGGTACTATTTTGTGGCAGCACGATTCATGCCTAGTTTGAATATGAGTCAGGTCAGGAGGGACAGAGTCATTCTGATTTTTGCTATACTTAAAGGTTTTTCCATTGACGTGGGAAAACTCCTCCATAGACAGATACTTGGTTGCATTCGTTCTAGAAGCGGATCCCTCTTTGCCCCCAGTTTAATCACTGGTCTATGTGGGAAGGCTAGAGTCAGCTGGGATTCTATTAAGGCTCTTATTCAACCAATTAAACCTATTTCCTATGCAGACATTTAGAAATATAAAGGACATGAGGAAGCAGCAGAAGAAGAGTTAGGCATTCAGCCTATAATTATAGAGGAACCTGGTAGCAGTTCAGCTCTACCACCAGCCTAGCACACTATTGAAGATCTATGGGAGCGAACAGAGGTCCTCACTCATCAGATGAATGACTTAGCTCTCTACCAATATTCCATAGCGCAACACAACACTGCTTGCTTCAACTAGCTGGCCCATGCCCTGAACCTTCCTATAGCGTTCCCGACACCTCCTGAGCTGCCCTTTAGGCCTGCACCTAATCAAGATGAGATGGATGATGATAATTAATCAGGGAAGTTTCGCTGGACCCTCCTCTTTTTTATTACTTGTCTCTCTTATTTTATGCTTTTCTATACTACATTGAGGACAATGTAAAATCTTAAGTGGGGGGGGGGTCACTTTCTGATTCAGTTGGATGACTATATAATAACTAATATTTGTGCACTATTTACTTTGCTGTGTACTACAGTAAGCTTCTATGATCTTTGCACTTTTAGTCTAGTTATTAAACAGGGTGAGCATGTGAACTTTATCTCAATCTATGAGTTTGTGTTAGCTGAACCAATAGCCAATGATATAACTGTTTAAATTGCTTATAGCTCTTGAGATACGTAGGAAAGTCATAATTATGTGTAATTTTAATTTCTTTTCAATTTATTATTACCTATTTTCTAAAAATCCTGAAATTCTTTTGCACAGTAATTTTGGATATTTAATTTGTCTTTTACTTAGAAAAATATTATATAACTCAAAAATATTTTATGATCTCATTAAAATTTCTAGAACTTATTTAAATGCTACTTGAGGCGAAATCCTAGGCTGATACTAACAATTAGGAGATGATTTAGGCATTTTTTTGATGAGATTGAGCCTTTCAAGCTTAATCCAAGCAAGTAAATATCCTTAGAATCTCAATTTTGAGCTTAATTATCATTTTATTCTATACCCACAAAACAACCAAAACCAAATTTTATTATTAATATCTTTATTTATTTTACCTGATTCACTCACTCCATGATTAATTTATGAATGCTTGTTTTGTAGATCAACATTAATAAAAGGGTGGAAGGGTGGAGCAAGGACAAAAGAAAAGAAAAGAAAATCAAAAGAAAAGAAAAGAAAGTCTCAAAAGACTAATGAAAGTCTATTCAGTGATTGAAAGAGAAGAAATAGAGAATCAAGAAAAAGTTGAATGCAGTAAAGCAAAGAATTAAGTGTGGAGGAAAATTCCCCAATCTTGAGAATTAGTTCAAATAGATTAAAGTTAATCATATGGTGTTGGGTGATTAAGCTTCAAACTATATCTTATATCTCACCCCATAACCTAGCCACATTACAAGCTGATTTTAGTCCTTTTGATTCTAAGAAGTAGTTTTAGCCTACATTAGTGGAGAGTAGTATGAAAAATAAGCCTATGGAAATCTTAAATAGAGAGCCATACTCTAATTCTTGAGATATATAAACTCATTTAGGTAAAAGAAAATTAAATTATTCAAAGACACACACACACTAAGGATTTTAGAGAATAAAATCATAAATTGCATTTGAATTAAATTTTGCACATGATCATTTTCTGAAATTTCTTTAGAGAGCATACAATTTTTACTATGAGGCAGCGCATTGGTAATCCATTCACTCGTATCATATTTTGAATATTGTTCACATGAATTAATGTTTGTTTGAGGACAAGCAAGAGTAAGTGTAACATCCCATAATTTTTATTTTTAAATAATAATGTTTTGTTATAAACAAATATATTTTTATTTTTAAAAAAAATGATTATGTTATGCTAAAAGTAAGTTTATTTTTAATTAAAATAATTATTGTTTTGTTTGAAATAATTATATTGGTCTTTAATGAATTTTTGTTGTATTTTTAGAAATATTCTTTCTTTTATTATGTATAAAGATATTTATTTTATGATTTGTTTTATTAAGATTTTTATCAAGAAAAATCATGATTTAAGAGTTTAACTAAAGGTTTATGAGAATGTAAATTTTTAGAAAATTTTGGGATATTTTAGAATGAAAAACGGTATTTATACGAATATATTTAAAATAAAATTTCATTCTACAAATATTAAATAATAATAATGATTATTAAAATAAATAAATAAAAGGGAAAAAGGGGGAAGGGGGAGACAACTGTGGCTGCAGATTTTTCAAAAATTTATGAATAGTAAGAGTGAATAGTGATAAATAGTAACCTTCAATTTTCTCTTTAGATCTGAAGTGCCTATTGGCTTCCAATCTCAAAACTGAGGGTGCTACTGGATTTAGGATGAAGAATACTACAGTTTTGACTGATCAATTTTTCAAATCAGCCATTGAATCACTGTAGATCTGAAGTAAAAAATTTCAGAAAAAGGTAAATTCTAAAACTTTTGCTTAGAGACCTCTAATTGAAATTCTAGCACTGTAGATGGATTCAGGAGTTAGATAAACCTTAGGATATGAAATTTTTCAGCTATCTGACAACTTTTTGTTCGTTGTGAATAGAGATTTCCGGCGGGTGAATAGTATTTTTCGGCGAGTGAATAGTGACCAAGCTCCTGGAATCATTTTCTAAGTCTTTGGACCCTCCAGACATGTTTTTGAGGTCTAATTGGTCAAATTCGGCTTGGAAAAGTACATTTTATGGCTGTCTAACTAGGAGCCCAACCCTGTGAGTAGATACTTCTTTCTATGATTTACCCCGTGCTCTTCTTCAACTATAAATATATAATTGTTTCTGTTTACAATTATTTATGCTATCATAAATATCTGAAATGTGTTAAAATATTTATTTTGCTTATGAACTGGCACATAGTTCAAGAAGAGTATGGTTTTCGAAACGGATTTTGGAACTCATTGAATATGTGGTTCTAAATGTATTTATCATTATTTGATAAAGTGAATATTATGTACACGGTGCATTGATTGCTTGATAATTTTACATGTATTTATATGTATTGATGAATATCAGCTGGTTGTATGGCTTGTGACGATATCAAATAGGGGATGCCCTATTAGCTTGAGTGAGTCGGGGGAGGGCCACTCCAACTGGGTGACAGTGGTAATGTGGGGGGGGGGGCAGAAGGGTGATGTACTCACATTCTCTGATCACTTATTGTAATTGTGGTTGAGGTCACTATGCATATAGCAAATGAGTTATATTTTCATTGCATTGACCAGATTGCCGAGTGAGGCAAGAGCATTAAATTGATGATTTTATCTCTAAATCATAATATTTTACTATAGTTTATATAGCTGAGCATAACAATATTTGTTTAATGATCATACTATGGTGCATATGGTTTTGGATATCTGAATATCTTTTGATTTGTGAATATTTGAAATACGGGTCCCATATGAATGTACTTCTGAATTGTATTTTCTATGTGACACATTTTAAAATATAAGTATATCCATATGCTAACCTAAGAGGTCATAGGAGGAATTATTTGCTCACTGAGTTGTCAAACTCACTACACGATATTTCCACATTTTTCAGATAAGAATATCAGAGTCTGATTCAGCAGATAGGTGATATATTCTCTGGGTGAGTCTACGTTACTTCCAAGACTCACGGTCTTTGAATTATACTATGTTTTATTCTAGAGTGCTCTGAACGCTACAGGCAGAATCCCCGTTTCTGCTGTACTTTGATGTTTATAGAATTGGTCTGTATATGGTGTATACATGAGAGATACTATATGTTTCTATTCCCATGATAAAGAATTGAATTATGTATCTTTATGAAAAATACCTGATTGCGGAACTAATAATTAAAAAAAATGTTTATTTTACGTAACGTAAATTGGGGGCGTTACAGTAAGTGTGGGGGTATTTGACATGCTGTAATTTAAGCATGTTATTAGCATTATTTTAGTTAGTTTTTATTCAATTTAAGTAGAAAATAGATATGAATTAATTGAGTTTTGTGTTTTGTGTTTTAGGAATAATAAAGAAGGAAAGAAGAGAGAAAATTATGGAAAAATACTGATTTCTGACCCTTCGTCACTAATTGAGGCATATCTCAATCATTTGGACTCCGATTGAGGTGATTCTAGTGGCTTTGGAAAGAAGAGACATAGAGCTACAACTTTCATGTTCGGCACTTCGGCAAAAGCCAGAAGATTCTAGGCCCCGTGACGCTCACAAGAGAGCACCGCGACACCACGTGAGGACATATTTGGAGTGCCGTGGCGCTGAGTTGCCCAGAAAAGAGCGTCGTGGTGCCCAAGTACATCCGAAGATGAGCACCGTGGCGCTGGACCAGGGTGCCGCGGCGCCTGCCGTCGCACTAGTCGCTAAATTCACGATTTTTAGGTTTTTTCAAGTCCAATTGAAGCCCGATTGGCTGGGATTTGACCTAGAAACACTCCTACTTCGATTAAGAGGAGTTAATCTATAAAAAGGGAGGAAAAAAAGCAAAGAATGCATCCAATCTTTCATCCAAGTTCTTAGTTACATTCTTCAATTCTTCTTTTGATTTTGTTATAGCCTTGCGTGGCTAGTTCTTTTTAGTTGGTTAAGGTAGATTGAAACCTCAAGGGATCTTCATACATTGTGAGATGTGGATTTGATTTTATTATTTCAATTTGAATTGAGTATTGATTATTTATCTATTCTTCTTCTCAATGATTATTCATATGATTGCTAGGAGGCCTACTAGTATATTATCTGTCTTAATCTACCGCTGAATTATGTTTTGAACAACGTCTTCAATTCTGTGATTCATGAGGCAAATAGGTTTGAGGATTTTGGATTATAAATCATTGAACCTATGATGAATAATTAACTAAATTAGATATAACTGATGTGTTTATATTTGTTTAGCTCTGTCAGTTTCTCTAGTTCTTCATGCGGTTAATAAGTTATGCTTTACCGATGTGCTAAAGGATTGCTTGTTAATTAGGGTTTAATTGGTGCGATTGTCATTAATTTGCTAGGCTTAAGGAGGAATAGGGTTAGAAACCCAATGATAGATATTCAATTATAGATTGATTATGTTGTCAATGATTAATGCAATCCCTTGATGGTGGATATCAACCGAAACCAACGCCTTTCTCATTAATTACTCTCTTAATTATTTTAATTATTGTTTACTTTACTTAATTTGCGATTATTAATCCCCCCATTTTTCTAATCACATAAGGTAATACCAGTCTCTGTGGGATCGACCCTTACTCCCACTACTACAGGTTAGTTTTGAGGTAAGGTATCAATTTGGCTGTACCTGCGATAGTGCACACCAAATTCCTTACCGATTCATTCCAGAATTTTAAAAACAGAAGCGCAAAATTTTGCCACTCATAGCCATACCTATGCAGAACTATGTACACCAGTCTAAGTATTCAAACATACATCACATGCAAGATTAATATGTAACATGATATAGAAACATCCATGACCAATCATAAATGTTCTAAGATCGAAATCTCATATAAATGTTACAAATTTCAAAACTTTTCAAAAAGAAATATTGTTAAACCTACCTAAGGATCTCCCTAGCTCATTTAGTGAATTCATTTTCTTGTTTCCTCTTAAAGGAAGTAGCAAGATTCCTCCGTTCCTTTAGCTCCTCTAGCAGCTTAAATAAGAAAAGGAGGGTGAGTTTTTGAACCCCAAGGATAAAGAAGAAAGATGGATTCAAACAGAGATTAAGCTAACTTACCTTGAGTACTTAGTCCTCTAGATTTCTCTTTTTTCTTCCTTCCTTTCTTCTTCCCTCTTTCTCTGCTTTCCTCACTCTATCTTGCTTCTATTTTTCCTCTTCCTCACTTGGAAAAAATTATAATGTTATAAGGGTGGTTTTTGCTTAAATAGACTATCAAATAATTCACTTTTCATGATCATGGGTCTACCTTATCATAATTAGGATGCACTTGGTTGATTTTTGGAAAACAAACAACTCATGTTCTTGTCTTCCTCTTCCTTAGTCAAGATAAACATAGGAAAAGGAGATTTGTATTTTGAAAATTATGATAATATGTTCTTAAGACAAGGGACAAGGTCCTTTTGATTTAGGGATTCATTTCTTTTTTCTTTTGTCTTAATCAAGTATGATAGGTTTTCCTTTCTAAGTGGCAAGTTTCTAACCCTTGAATCTCCCTTATTTGGCTGAAATTATTTGTGTGAGATAGGAATATTTTGTCATAATGCCATGTATTATGATACTACTTGCTAAAATTATGAGTGTACGATATAGATGTTTTGTCCTAATGCCTTGTATTATCATACCACTTGCTAAATTTTTATCTTAATGTCATGTAATCAAATCTTTATTATTATTACACTATTATTTCATCACATGATATATTTTATCTTATTTTTTCTATTAGATTTTGGCTCATTCCTACCCATTTCCTTTGCTTTGGATAAAATTCTACCTTTTTTGAAGGCCTTGGTCACATTTTCATAATTTTTGGGCTATTGATCCAACTTCTATATCCTAGTCCAAGTCTATGTTTTATTTTTTGCTTAGGTTATCCAATGGGCATGCTAGAAACTTATGTGAAGTGGAAAAACTCTCTATGAAGTGCCCATAGGTGAAAGCCCAATTTATGGGTGGAGATGTTAAACTTAGAAATTTCTAACTCTTGAATTAGGAAAAATTACCCTAATTCAATCTTCTTAAAATTTTAAGACCTTTACTTACTTCAGAAAAATTTATCTTTCTTACCAAAGAATTTCGCCTATCTTTAATATCTTATTTCTAATTTTTCCTATTAGGTCTTCTCTCTTTACTTGTTCCCTTAATGTTAGAAACATTTTCTATACATACACATAAGGTGAAGAATTTCTAAGGATTATATTTCCTTAGATATCTAAAAATTGTCTAATAAATTTTATTTTCTTAATTAAATATTTATGTATCTTTAAAGAAACAAAATTATGTATGTTACATTAAATATTTTCGTTTCATGTATTTAAAGTAAAATCCCTAATTTTGTTTCTTTTATTGATAAAGGTATATAAATATTTAATTAAGGAAATAAAATTTATTAGACAATTTTTAGATATCTAAGGAAATATAATCCTTAGAAATTCTTGATCTTACGTGTATGCATAGAAATGTTCTAACATTAATGAAATAGGTAAAGAGAGAAAACCTAAGAGGAAAAAAATTAGAAATAAATATACTAAAGAAATGTGAAATTCTTGGGTAAGGAAGATAAATTTTTGTGAAGTAAATAAAGGTATTAAAATTTCAAGAAGATTGGATTAGGGTAATTTTTCCTAATTTAAGAGTTAAAGTTACTAAGTTTAGTATCTCCACCCATAAATTGAGCTTTCACCTATGAACACTTCATATAGAGTTTTTCTACTTCACATGAATTTTCAGCAAGCCAATAGGATAGCTCAAGAAAGAAATAAAACATAGACTTCGACTAGGATATAGAAATTGGACTGGTAGCCAAAAATCATGAAAATATGACTAAGCCCATTATGAAAGGTAGAATTTTAACGAAAGTAAAGAAAATGGGCAAGAATGAGCCCAAACCCAAGAGGAAAAAAAAGTGATGAAATAATGGTGTAATCAAGATTAGGTGACATAGCATTAAGACAAAAATTTAGCAAGTGGTGTGATATCCTACATTCATAATTGTAGCAAGTGGTATGATAATACATAGCATTAGGAAAAAACATCTATATCCTACACTCATAATTTTAGCAAGTGGGTAATAATACATAGCATTATGACAAAACATCCTTATCCTACACAAATAATTTTAGCTAAGCAAGGAAGATTCAAGGGTTAGAAATTTGCCACCTAAAAAGGCAAACCTATCATAATTGATTAAGACAAAAGAAAAAAAAAGAAATGAATCCCTAAATCAAAGGGACATCGTCCCTTATCTTAAGAACATATTATCATAATTTTCAAAATACAAATCTCCTTTTCCTATGCATATCTTGACTAAGGAAGAGGAAGACAAGAACATGAGTTGTTTGTTTTCCAAAAATTCAACCAAGTGCATCCTAATTGTGATAAGGTAGACCTATGATTATGAAAAGTAAATTATTTGATAGTTTATATAAGCAAAACCCAACCTTATAACTTTAGAATTTTCGTCCAAGTGAGGGAGAGGAAAAATAGAAGGAAGGTAGAGTGAGGAAAGGAGAGGAAGAAATGAAGAAAGAGGAAGGAGAAGTCTAGAGGACTAAGTACTCAAAGTAAGTTTAACAATATTTCTTTTTGAAGAAAAGTTTTGAAACTTGTAATATTTATATAAGATTTTGATCTTAAAACTTTGATAATTGGTCATGGATGTTGCTATATGTAACAACCCTTTTTTTATTTATTTATTATACAATATAGAGTTTACATACACATCATTAATCAAAACCTACGTACAACAAAATCAAACACATAAATAACTACATCGTTTTTATTCTGGTTGACCAATTTCAAAGATAGAGGTGCAGGTGGTTACACCTTCACCGGGATCTGAACGAACTCGACCACAAACATATAATTTGATTCTAGGATCTGCCCAACATAAAGTAAGTCGATCCAACGTACACTAAAAGCCAGAGCTATAGAAAAATTTGCATAACTAATTTTCTGAACATGATATGGAAATATAGTAAGAATCAAATCTCAATAAGTTCAACAATAAATCATCATCAATATAGCTCATCACGTCATGTTCAGCTGTATGAACCACAGTAAATATCTTTGGTCACATGAATGCACTATATCTATGCACATGAGAATCGTACAGTAATGACCTGTATGACATGATTGATTATTTTCAGAATATCATATGATAACTATCAATTTATTCTCATATCAAGCTACCCCGGTCAGGGTGAGTATTTTCTACTCTCCGTTACGGGCTTTTCTCGCTCCGTCCGACATGGCCCACTTTCTCTTTCTTTTCTCATTAACATGATCATAACCGTTGGTAGGGCATCTCCTACTGGTGCACCACACGGATTGCCATGCGACCTTGCTTATTTCATTTCTTTTCACAATGATAACCAAAAATATGCTTTCAATAACAAAGTATGTTAATCAAAATATAACTACTACCAAAAATAATTGGTAATCATGCCAAGAACACTTAAGATGGTAAGAAGTTCATACAATGGCAATGACTTTGGCATATACTAGTCCTTTATTATTTTCATTTATAAGATTCTTCTTCTTTTTTAAATATTAATTTTATTTCTTTATTTTCTTAATGCAGGTTTTCATCCTATCTAACCTTCTCTTACTAATCAAAGCATAACTCCATTAATTTAACTCTGATGTAGATGATCTTGGTGTCCATTTCAAGATAAAACAATTATCTAAAACTATTATGTTTATTAGTTTAGCGAAATATTAAGAACTCAAGGTGATATTACTCCCTCAAAGTACAGGTTATTTCTTCTCGGATAGGTTTTGACCTCTATCTACTAATCTGTCCATATCTCCCTCATAAGAATTCCGAATTAAGTTATTCCAGTGGCTAAAAATCCGTGATACATATAAAAATAATTTTTATGTTAATCATTTGTTTTAATTCCCTACAAAAGGTTCCCAGAAATTAAAACACAGAAACTATCCTAAAATATTCTTCCCAAATTAAACAATTTCTGACAACTGCATACTAATCGGAACATAACTACCTCATACAGACTCTACATTGAGTGATTCCAGTGGTTAAAATTCCGTGACACATATATTTATAATTCTTATGTTAACCATTTATTTTAATTCTGTACAGAAAATTCCCAGAAATTAAAATTTAAAAGCTATTCTAACATATTCTTCCTTGATTAACCATTTTCTGACCACTACTTACTAATCGGACCATATCTACCTCATATGGACTCCAAATTGAGTGATTCCAGTGGCTCAAAATCCATGAGAGATAGATCTACATTTTTCATGTTAACGATTTGTTTTAATTCCTAACCGATGCTTCCCAGAATATGAAAAATAGAAGCTTAAAAGTTTACCATCCATAGCCATACCTATGCAGAACTATCTACACCAGCCTAAGTATTCAAACATACATAATATGTAACATGATATAGCAACATCCATGACCAATCATAAAACTTCTAAGATCAAAATTTCATATAAATATTATAAGTTTCAAAAATTTTCTTCAAAAAGAAATATTGTTAAACTTACTTGGAGCACTTAGTCCTCTAGACTTCTCCTTCCTCTTTCTTCATTTCTTCCTCTCCTTTCCTCACTCTACCTTGCTTCTATTTTTTCTCTCCCTCACTTGGACGAAAATTCTAATGTTATAAGGTTGGGTTTTGCTTATATAGACTATCAAATAATTTACTTTTTATAATCATAGGTCTACCTTATCACAATTAGGATGCACTTGGTTGAATTTTTGGAAAACAAACAACTCATGTTCTTGTCTTCCTCTTCCTTAGTCAAGATATGCATAGGAAAAGGAGATTTGTATTTTGAAAATTATGATAATATGTTCTTAAGATAAGGGACAATGTCCCTTTGATTTAGGGATTCATTTCTTTTTTTTTCTTTTGTCTTAATCAATTATGATAGGTTTGCCTTTTTAGGTGGCAAATTTCCAACCCCTTTTCTTAGTTAAAATTATTTGTGTAGGATAAGGATGTTTTGTCATAATGCTATGTATTATTACCCACTTGCTAAAATTATGAGTGTAGGATATAGTTGTTTTGTCCCAATTCCATGTATTATCATACCACTTGCTAAAATTATGAATGTAGGATATCACACCACTTGCTAAATTTTTGTCTTAATGCCATGTCACCTAATCTTGATTACAACATTATTTAATCACTTTATTTTATTTTTGTTTTTATTTTTCCTCTTGGGTTTGGACTCATTTTTGCCCATTTTCTTTACTTTGGATAAAATTATACCTTTCATAATGGGCTTAGTCACATTTTCAAGATTTTTGGGCTACCGGTCCAATTTCTATATCCTAGTCCAATTCTATGTTTTATTTCTTCCTTGGGCTATCCTATTGGCTTGCTAAAAATTCATGTGAAGTAGAAAAACTCTATATGAAGTGTCCATAGGTGAAAGCCCAATTTATGGGTGAAGATACTAAACTTAGTAACTTTAACTCTTAAATTAGGAAATATTACTCTAATCCAATCTTCTTAAAATTTTAATACCTCTATTTACTTCACAAAAATTTATCTTCCTTACCCAAGAATTTCACCTTTCTTTAGTATATTTATTTCTTATTTTTCCTCTTAGGTTTTCTCTCTTTACCTATTTCATTAATGTTAGAACATTTCTATGCATACACATAAGGTGAAGAATTTTTAAGGATTATATTTCCTTAGATATCTAAAAATTGTCTAATAAATTTTATTTTCTTACGAGATGTTACACTATATCATGTTACATATTATGCATGTTTGAATACTTAGGCTGGTGTAGATAGTTCTGCAGAGGTATGGCTATGGTTGGCAAAAATTTTAAGCTTCTATTTTTTAAACTTCTGGGATGAATCGGTAAGGAATTAAAAGAAATGGTTAACATGAAAAATTTAGATCTATTTCTCACGGATTTTTAGCCACTGAAATCTCTCAATTTGGAGTTCATATGAGGTAGATATGATCCGATTAGTAAATAGTGGTCAGAAAATGGTTAATTAGGGAAGATTATGTTAGGATAGCTTTTGTGTTTTAGTTTCTGAGAACATTCCATAGAGAATTAAAACCAATGGTTAACATACGAATTATAGATATATGTGTCACGGATTTTTAGCCACTAGAATCACTCAATTTGAAGTCCATATGAGGCAGATATGGTCCGATTAGTATGCAGTGGTCATAAATTGGTTAATCAGGGAAGAATATTTTAGGATAGCTTCTATGTTTTAATTTATGGGAACATTCTATAGGGAATTAAAATAAATGATTAACATAAAATTATTGCTACATGTGTCACGGATTTTTAGCCACTAGAATCACTTAATTTGGAATTCTTATGAGGAAGATATGAACAGATTAGCAGGTAAAGGTCAGAACCTACCCGAGAAGAAATAACCTGTACTTTGAGGGAGTAATATCACTATGATTTTTTAATATTTCGTTCAACTGTTCAACATAATCGTTTTAGATTATTGTTTTATCTTTAAATTGACACTAAGATCACCTAAATCGGAGTTAAATTTATGGAGTTATATTCTGATTAGTAAGAGAATGTCAGATAAGATGAAAACTTGCATCAAGAAAAGAAAGAAAGAAAATTAATATTTAAAAAAGAAGAGGAATCTTATAAATGAAAATAATAAATGACTAGTATATGCCATAGCCATTGCCATTGCATGAATTTATTACTATCTTAAGTGTGAAATTTTGACATGAAAATGTGATATTTGAAATGGTTATGTTCATGACATGAATACCAATAATTTTTGGAAATAATTATATTTTGATGAACATACTTGTTATTGAAATCATATTTTGGGCTATTGATTTGAAAAGAAAAGAAATAAGTACGGTCACTTGGCGATTCGTGTGGTGCACCAATAGGGGACGCCCTACCAACGGTTATGATTATGTTAATGAGAAAAGAAAGAGAAAGTGTGCTATGTCGGATGGAGCGAGAAAAGCCCGTACTGGAGAGTAGAAAATACTCACCCTGACCAGGGTAGTTTGATATGACAATAAAGTGATAGTCATCATATGATATTCTAAAAATAGCTAATCCTGTCATACATGTTATTACTGTACGATTCTCATGTGCATAGATATAGTGCATTTATGTGACCAAAGATATTTGCAGTAGTTTATACAGATGAATATGACGTGATGAGTTATATTGATGATGATTTATTGTTGAACTTTCTGGGATTTAACTCTCACTATATTTTCATATCATGTTTCAAAAATTAGTTATGCAGACTTTCAATGGCTCTGACCTTTAGTGCATGTTGGATCAAGTTACTTTGTGTTGGGTAGATCCCAGAATCAAATAAAATGTTTGTGATCGAGTTGGCTCAGATCCTGGTGAAGGTTCAACCACCCACACCTGTATCTCCGAAATTGGTCAACTAGAATAAATAAAATGTAGATATTTATGTGTTGTATGTACATTTTGATTAATGACATGTATGTAAACTCTATATTGTATAAATTAAAAAAAAATTGTTACATAAATGGAGTTGTTACATAATTGGTATCAGAGCAAGTCGATCTTAGATGGCTAGTGGGTGGATGGTTATCTGAATCGATCTTATAGTGTCTTGAGTATGTTGTGGTTGTACTGTGTAGGGGATTAGTGATTTCATATAGGTAAGGAATTACTAGTGTTTTCTATCTACATGCCGAGGTGGTGTTATGACCGCTGTTAAATATTTTTGAACTAACTACTGGGATTGATCACCTCAATAGCCGCATAACTTTGTTTTTACCCCAGTAGGAAATGGCACCATCAAGGAGGAATCTGGCAAACAATGAGGAAGAAACCTTGCACAACCTGGCCACAGCAATTCGAGACCAAGTCATGACCACTAACCAAATTCTACAATACCTCCAGAATGCTAATAACTTGAATGGTGTGAATGGTGCTAACAACTGGATGGCTGAAAATGATAACGGCATATCCGAGTTCCTGAGGACTAGGCCACGTTGTTTTCAAGGCGGATTTGACCCGATTGTAGCTGAAAGATGGATAAGAATACTAGTGGCGTGGAGTGTAACATCCCTAATTTCGTTTCTTTTATTGATAATTAAGGAAATAAAGTTTATTGGACAATATTTTAGATATCTAAGGAAATATAATCCTTAGAAATTCTTCACCTTATGTATATGCATAGAAAATGTTTCTAACATTAAAAGAACAAATAAAGGGGAAAACCTAATAGGAAAAAATTAGAAAGAACATACTAAAGAGATGCAAAATTCTTGGATAAGGAAGATAAATTTTAGAAACAAGTAAAGGTCTTAAATTTTCAAGAACATTGGATTAGGGTAATTTTTCCTAATTCAAGAACTAGAGTTACTAAGTTTAAAATCTTTACCCATACATTGGGCTTTTACCTATGGACACTTTATATAGAGTTTTTACACTTCACATAAGTTTCTAGCAAGCCCATTGGATAACCTAAGCAAGAAATAAAACATAGACTTGGACTAGAATATAGTAATTGGACCAATAGCCCAAGAATTATGAAAATGTGACCAAGCCCTCCAAGAAAGGTAGAATTTTATCCAAAGCAAAGAAAATGGGTAGGAATAAGCCCAAATCCAAGAGGAAAAATAAAATAAAATAAATTAGGTGATGATATAATAATGTAATAATAATAAAGATTAGGTTACATGGCATTAAGACAAAAATTTAGCAAGTGGTGTGATTCTACATTCATCATTTTGGCAAGTGGCATGATAATACAAGGCTTTAGGACAAAAACATCTATATTCTACACTCATAATTTTAGCAAGTGGTATGATAATACATGGCATTAGGACAAAACATTCCTATCCCACACAAATAATATCAACCAAATAATGGAGATTCAAGGGCTAGAAATTTGCCACCTAAAAAGGCAAACCTATCATACTTGTTTAAGACAAAAGAAAATGGAAATGAATCCCTAAATCAAAGGGACCTTGTCCCTTATCTTAAGAACATATCATCATAATTTTCAAAATACAAATCTCCTTTTCCTATGCATATCTTGACTAAGGAAGAGGAAGACAAGAACATAAGTTGTTTGTTTTCTAAAAATTCAACAAAGTGTATCCTAATTGTGATAAGGTAGACCCATGATCATGAAAGGTGTATTATTTGGTGGTCTATATAAGCAAAACCCACCCCTACAACATTTTAATTTCGTCCAAGTGGGGAAGAGAGTGAAATAGAAGCAAGGTAGAGTGAGGAAAGGAGAGAAAGAGAGGAGAAGAAAGGAAGGAAGAAGAAGGAGAAGTTTAGAAGGCTAAGTACTCAAGGTAAGTTACCTTAATCTCCACTTGAGTCCATTTTTCTTCTTCATCCTTGAGGTTTAAAAATTCACCCTCCTTCTCTTACCTAAGCTGCTAGAAAAGCTAAAGGAAGGAAGGAATCTTGCTACTTCTTTCAAGAGGAAACAAGAAAACCAATTCACTAAGTAAGCTAGGGAGATTCTTAGGTAAGTTTAACAATATTTCTTTTTGAAGAAAATTTTTGAAACTTATAATATTTATATGAGATTTTGATCTTAGAACTTTGATGATTGGTCATGAATGTTGTAATATCATGTTACATATTAATCTTGCATGTGATGTATGTTTGAATACTTAGGTTGGTGTAGATAGTTCTGCATGGGTATGGCTATGGTTGGCAGAATTTTAAGCTTCGGTGTTTTAATTTCTGGGAACAATATATAAGGAATTAAAATAAATGGTTAACATAAGAATTAAAGATATATGTGTCACGGATGTTTAGCCACTGGAATCATTCAATTTGGAGTCCATATGAGGTAGATATGGTCTGATTAGTAGTCAAATGTCAGAAAATGGTTAATCAGGGAAGAATATGTTAGGATAGCTTCGGTGTTTTAATTTTTGGGAAATTTCTATAAGGAATTAAAATAAATGGTTAACATATGAATTATATATTTATGTGTCACGGATGTTCAGCCACTGGAATCACTTAATTTGGAATAATAATGAATTTAAGTGAATAATAACACCAAGATTTATTACTACTTTGCTGATAGGATTAACATAATAGTTTTAGATAATTGTCTTAACTTTCCATAGACACCAAGATTGCCTCAATCAGAGTTAAAATGAGGGAGTTATGCTCTGATTAGTGAGCAAAGGTCACAGAGCACGGCCAGGCCGTGTTCTGGTTGCTTCAAGCACGGGCTAGCCATGTTCGGGGCTATTTTTTAGTACATTTGAAGTATTTTTAAAGCATGGCCGTGTCCTGGAACATGGCTAGACTATGTTGGAAGTTGGTTAAGCCTATTTTCAACATTTTTCTACTATAGATGAACCTCTTTAACTATAGGGTAATAGTAGAAATTAAATTGGAGAACAATGCTCTATAAATTTGTAAGAACATGTGTTGGAAATGATATAAATAAGAAGAAAATTACTAAAGGCCAAGCATAAAGAGAAGGTTAGATATGATGAAAACCTACATCAAGAAAATAAAGAAATAAAATTAATATTTAAAAAAGAAGACGAATCTTACAAATAACTAGTATATGCCATAGCCATTGCCATTGTATGAACTTCTTACCATCTTAAGTGTGAAATTCTAACATGGAAAGATTTTATAAAGTGATATTTGAAATGGTTATGTTCATGGCATGATTACCAATGATTTATGGTAATAGTTATATTTTGATGAACATACTTGTTATTGAAAGCATATTTTTGGCTATCATTATGAAAAGAAAAGAAATGAGCACGGTCACATGGCAATCCGTGTGGTGCATGAGTAGGGGACGCCCTACCAATGGTTATGATCATTTTAATGAGAAAAGAAAGAGAAAGTGGGCCATGTCAGACGGAGCGAGAAAAGCCCGTACCGGAGAGTAGAAGATACTCACCCTGACCGGGTAGCTTGAAATGAGAATAAGTTAATGGCCATCATATGATATTCTGAAAATAGTTAATCCTGTCATACATATCATTATTGTATGATTCTTATGTGCATAGATATAATGCATTCATGTGACCAAAGATATTTTCTGCAGTTTATATAGCTGAATATGACATGATGAACTATATTGATGGTAAATTATGATTTATTGTTGAACTTACTGGGATTTAATTCTCACTATACTTCCATATCATGTTCAGAAGAATAAATATGCAGATTTTCTCTATGACACTTATTATTTCTGTACGTTGGATCGAGGTGCCCTACCTTGGGCAACTTCCAGTTATTTCAGATGTATCTGTCGTAGATGTGACTGAGATTTCGGTGGACGTGCCACTTGAACCAGTGTCCCCGGAAGTAGTCGACATAGATGATTAGAGCTAATATGTATCTTTGTACAAATGTTTGTAAAATAATGGTGTGTAGTTTGTAAAATAATAGTGTGCATGGAAACTCAGTATTGTATCACTGTTAATAACAATTATGCTTGGTTCAAGTGATTATTATTACGAGTTAAGTGGTTAGAATTAAAGTAGTAATAACTTCATGGAATTTTTCAAATATAAAAAAAATTGTTACATTTACATAAATGGAGTTATTAAATGGAGCTAGAGAACTTTTAGTTCACCGGGGAAGGCAGATCACTTGGCAGGTGTTCAAAGACACCTTTTTGGAAAAGTACTTTCTAAGTACTGTGCGGGCAGAGAAGGAGACCGATTTTCTCCAACTCAAGCAAAGCAGCTTGACCGTAGACTAGTACATCGCGATATTTGAGGGGTTGTCTAAGTTCTCTTCTTACTTGCAATTTAACCCAGATGAAGCATGGAAGGTTGTTAAGTTCGAAGCGGGACTGAACCCAGAGATAAAGAATGTTGTTATAGCTATGGAGATCTGGGAGTTTGTACCTCTGATAAATAAATGCAGACTCTTGGAGAAGAGTTTGAGGGCATTGGAGGATGAGAAACAATGACGAAACTTTTGGAAAAGGAAGAACGGGCCACAAAGTTCTAGCAGAAATGTCAGAGGAAAAGGACAGGTTACTGGCAAGAGGCCAATGACTGTGAGTCCTCGACCCGTCCAACAAGACCTCGCCTCAGTCAAGTGCACTAAGTGCGAACACATGCATGGTAACCGGCCATGCTACATGGGACTAGATGTTTGTTTTAAATGCAGATAGAAGGGCCATTTTGCAAGGAGCTGCCCACAAAATGTGGGAAACCAGCCAGAACAGAGGCCTCAGGTGAAAAGAAGGGTTTTCACCCTGAGCAGTCAAGAGGCAGTTCAATCTTTTGAAATGATTCAAGGTACATGCTATATTTATGGATTTGCTCTTATGGTGTTGTTTGACTCTTGTGCTAGTCATTCATTTATATTAGAAGAATGTATTAGAAAGTTTCAGTTTCCTATTTCTGAAACTCCCTATGAGCTATCTATAGTAATCCCTACAAGGAAAAGGGTATTCACTTCCTCTATATGTAAGGACTGTCAAGTCACCATCCAGGAGAAAACATTTTCTATAGACCTCGTCTGTTTACCTTTAAGAGGTATTGAGGTCATTATATGGTTAGACTAGATATCTAGAAATCGGGTCTTATTGAATTGTTGTAACAAGACCGTTGAATTTCTACCTACTACTCCAAAAGATGAGGTGCAGTTATTGATGATTAATGCCAATGAAGTTAATAGAGAGTTGAAGAATGGAGTACTTGGATACATTCTCTTGTATTTATCAAACCTAAAAGTCGAATCAAAGCTTGATGAAATCCCAATAGCCAACGAGTTTCCTGAAGTATTTCCATCAGATATTCCAGACTTGCCTCCCGAGAGAGAGATAGAATTCTCTATTAATCTCTCTTACTTGGGACAGGGCCTATTTCTATTGCACCTTATAGAATGGCCTCAAAGGAACTACAAGAAGTTAAGAAACAGTTGAAGGAATTGTTAGACAAGCAATTCGTTAGACCAAGTGTATCACCTTGGGGAGCTCCTGTATTGTTTATTAAGAAGAAAGACAAAAACCTTAAACTATGCATAGACTATAGACAACTAAATAAGGTGACTATCAAAAACAAGTATCCTCTCCCTAGGATAAATGACTTATTGGATCAACTAAAGGGAGCCTCTATCTTTTCTAAAATTGACTTGAGGGTGGCATATCATTAGATTAGGATCAAGGAGGAGGATGTACCAAAAAATGCCTTCAGGACTAGGTATGGGCACTATGAGTTTCTCGTAATGCCTTTTGGGTTGACAAATGCACCTACAATTTTCATGGATTACATGAATTACATTTTTCGACCCTACCTAGATCAATTTGTGGTAGTGTTCATCGATGACATCTTAATATATTGTAAGAGTGAGAAAAAACATGAACAACATCTCTGAATTGTGCTACAAGTGCTGAAAGAGAAAAAGTTGTATGCCAAATTGAAGTGTGAATTTTGACTATCAGAGGTAAATTTTCTCGGACATGTCATCTCTAATAGAGGTGTAGTCGTAAATCCTAGCAAGATGGAAGCAGTGATTCAATGGGAGAGACCAAAGACGGTTACAGAAGTCAGAAGTTTCTTGGGTTTGGTAGGATACTACAGGAGGTTTATACAAAACTTCTCTCGTATAGCCTTGCCATTGACTAAATTGACCAGGAAGGGAAGTCTTTTCAAATGGACTGATCAATGTGAAGTTAGTTTCTAGGAGCTTAAGACAAGATTGACCACTCCTCCTATTTTAATTATTCCAGACCCTACAGGACATTTTGAAGTATATAGTGACGCTTCAAAGAAAGGGCTAGGGTGTGTGCTGATGCAAGATAAGAGAGTAGTTGCTTACTCCTCTAAGCAACTGAGACCCCACGAAGGAAACTATCCAACTTATGATCTTGAATTGGTGGTAGTGGTGTTTGCCTTAAAGATTTGGCGACACTATTTGTAAGGGGCAACCTTTGAAGTATATTGTGATCATAAGAGTCTTAAATACCTCTTTGATTAGAAGGAGTTAAATATGAGGCAATGAAGATGGGTAGAATTCCTCAATGACTACAAGTTGGAGATAAAGTATCATCCAAGAAAGGCGAATGTTGTAGCAGATGCCTTGAGTCGAAAATCTCTGCACATGGGTCAGATGATGGTGTATGAGATGCAGATGCTAGAGGAGTTTCAAGATTTGAAGCTAGCCACTGCTCTTACTCCAAAGAAGCTAATCATCCATGGGTTAAGTATAGAGTGTGACCTTAGAGCCCAAATTAAAGAGGCTCAAGGCCACGACCAATACTTGCGGGATCATAATGAATAGGATGATTTTTCTGTTTCGGAAGATGGAGTATTCATGTACCAAGGAAGGGGCTATGTTCCTCAAGAATGAGAGTTAAAGACTAAGATCCTACAGGAAGTGCATCAGAGTAAATACTTAGTCCATCCTGGATCCACTAAAATGTACCAGGACTTAAAGATGATGTATTGGTGGCCATGGATTAAAAAGGACATTGCTGAGTTTGTGGTAAAATGTCTAATTTGTCAAAAGGTGAAGGTAGAGCATCAAAAGCCAGCAGAATTTTTACAACCTCCTGAGATCCATAAATGGAAATGGGATAGTATTTCAATGGACTTTGTCATGGGCTTACCTAAGACTTCAGTTGGACATGACTCTATCTAGGTAATAGTTGACAGATTAAGCAAATCTCCTCAATTTTTTCCCATAAAGATTAACTATTCACTGGACAAATTGGCCCAGTTGTATGTCCCGAAAATAGTTAGACTATATGGGATTCCCTTAAATATCATTTTAGATAGAGATCCAAGGTTTATGTCAAGGTTTTGGAAGGCGTTGCAGGAATCTTTTGGAACACAGTTACGGTTCAGTACTGCCTACCATCCTTAGATTGATGGGTTTTTGGCGCTATTGCAGGAATATCGATACTACCTAATCTTAGTTTTAATTTGAAGTTAATTTGCTATATCATTGTTTCATTTTAAATTTTGTTTTAAATTGAGTTTGTTGAGTTGCATTAACTGTTTGTTCATTTAGAGTTGTTGCTGCTCGTTTGCATTATTTATTTTAGTCATTTCTTGCAATTTTTTAGTTCGTTTGTTTTGCTCTTTTATTTTATTTATCATAAAAAAAGGCGTAACTTTGTGTTGTTTGAGTGCTTGTTGATTTTCAGGTTGTAGGATTTTTGTAAGCGACGTGCAAGAAGCCTTAACCTTCCTCCATTTGATCCGGAGATTGATCAAACATATATGCGTCTAAACCGAGATTAAAGGCGTTCAACCTCAGCTCCTAATAGACAATCAGCCATGGATCCACCATTTGTTGAGGGAGGTGGAAATCGTAGAGCTTTGAGGGATTATGCTGCATCTAATGTTGTTGGAACCACTTCGGGTATAAGGAGGCCAACTGTTCAAGCCAATAACTTTGAGATAAAACCATCCTTTATCCAAATGGTTCAATCAAATCAGTTTGGGGGAATGTCAAAGGATGATCCAAATGCACATATTGCTTACTTTCTGGAGGTGTGTGATCTTTACAAGATAAATGGTGTGTCTGAAGATGCCGTAAGATTAAGGGTTTTTCCTTTTTCACTTCGAGATAAAGCAAAGGAGTGGCTAAACTCATTACCACCGGGATCAATTACAACATGGAATGAGTTGGTTCAGAAGTTCTTGTCCAAGTTCTTTCCTCCTGCTAAGACGAAAAAATTGCATAATGAAATCACATCTTTTACACAGTATGACCAAGAATCATTGTATGAAGTTTGGGAGAGATTCAAAGAAATGTTGAGGAAGTGCCCACATCATGGTATACCGATTTGGTAGCAAGTCTCTACATTTTATAATGGGTTGGTTTCAAACTATCGGGCAATGATTGATGCTGCAGCTGGAGGGTCTTTAATGGAAAAAATACCAGAGGATGCTCATGAGTTGTTAGAGATTATGGTAGAAAACAACAATCAATGGCATTCAGAGCGGGTAACTGCAAAAAGACCAACAACAGTGCATGAAATTGATTCAGTGAATGCTTTGTCGGCTCAAGTTGCTGCTCTTTCAAGAAAGATGGATTCTTTGTCATCCAATTTCGAATCCAAACCAACTGCAGAATGTGATTTATGTGGTGGAAATCATGCTAGTATTGTAACATCCTTGATTTCGTTTCTTTTATTGATAAAGGAACATAAAAAAAAAATTAATTAAGGAAATAAAATTTATTAGACAATATTTTAGATATCTAAGGAAATATAGTCCTTAGAAATTCCTCACCTTATGTATATGCATAGAAAATGTTTCTAACATTAAGAGAACAAATAAAGAAGGAAAATCTAATAGGAAAGAAATTAGAAATAACATACTAAAGAGATGCAAAATTCTTGGATAAGGAAGATAAATTTTTAGAAACAAGTAAAGGTCTTAAAATTTCAAAGAACATTGAATTAGGGTAATTTTTCCTAATTCAAGAACTATAGTTACTAAGTTTAAAATCTTTACCCATACATTGGGCTTTTACCTGTGTACACTTCATATAGAGTTTTTTCACTTCACATAAGTTTCTAGCAAGCCCATTGGATAACCTAAACAAGAAATTAAACATAGACTTGGACTAGGATATAGTAATTTCACAAATAGCCCAAAAATTATGAAAATGTGACCAAGCCCACCAAGAAAGGAAGAATTTTATCCAAAGCAAAGAAAATGGGTAGGACAAGCCCATAATGGGTAGGAATAAGCCCAAATCCAAGAGGAAAAATAAAATAAAATAAATTAGATGATGATATAATAATAAGAATAAAGATTAGGTTACATGGCATTAAGACAAAAAATTTAGCAAGTGGTGTGATTCTACATTCATCATTTAAGCAAGTGGCATGATAATACAAGGCTTTAGGACAAAAACATCTATATCCTACACTCATAATTTTAGCAAGTGGTATGATAATACATGGTATTAGGACAAAACATTCATAGCCCACACAAATAATATCAACCAAATAATGGAGATTCAAGGGCTAGAAATTTGCCACCTAAAAAGGCAAACCTATCATACTTGTTTAAGACAAAAGAAAATTGAAATGAATCCCTAAATCAAAGGGACCTTGTCCCATATCTTAAGAACATATTATCATAATTTTCAAAATACAAATCTCCTTTTCCTATGCATATCTTGACTAAGGAAGAGGAAGACAAGAACATAAGTTGTTTGTTTTCCAAAAATTCAACAAAGTGTATCCTAATTGTGATAAGGTAGACCCATGATCATGAAAGGTGAATTATTTGGTGGTCTATATAAGAAAACCCACCCTTACAACATTAGAATTTCGTCCAAGTGAGGGAGAGAAAAAAATAGAAGCAAGGTAGAGTGAGGAAAGGAGAGGAAGAAAGGAAGAAAGAGGAAGGAGAAGTCTAGAAGACTAAGTGCTCCAAGTAAGTTTAACAATATTTCTTTTTGAAGAAAACTTTTGAAACTTATAATATTTATATGAGATTTTGATCTTAGAACTTTTATGATTGGTCATGATGTTGCTATATCATGTTACATATTGATCTTGCATGTGATGTATGTTTGAATACTTAGGTTGGTGTAGATAGTTCTGCATGGTTATGGCTATGGGTGGCAGAATTTTAAGCTTCGGTATGTTAATTTCTGGGAACAATCTATAAGGAATTAAAATAAATGGTTAACATAAGAATTAAAGATATATGTGTACCGGATTTTTAGCCACTGGAATCATTCCATTTGGAGTCCATATGAGGTAGCTATGGTCTGATTAGTTGTCAAAGGTCAGAAAATGAATCATCAGGGAAGAATATGTTAGGATAGCTTCGGTAATTTAATTTCTGGGAATTATTGGTAGGGAATTAAAATAAATTGTTAACATAGGAATTAAAGATATGTATGTCATGGATTTTTAGCCACTGGAATCATTCAATTGGGAGTCCACATGTGGTAGATCTGGTCCGATTAGTAAGCCAAGGTCAGAAAATGGTTCATCAGGGAAGATTATGTTAGGACAGCTTTTGTATTTTAATTTCTAGGAATTATTTGTATGGAATTAAAATAAATGGTTAACATGAACCTTATATATCTATGTCTCATGGAAATATGCCCACTGGAATTATGCAATTTGGAGTTCATATGAGGTAGATATGATCCGATTAGTAAGCAGAGGTCAGAAAATGTTTATTCAGGGAAGAGTATGTTATTAATGTTTTAGTTTTTGAATTTCTGAGAATATTCTGTAGGGAATTAAAATAGCACGCCAACATAACAATTATAGATATATGGCTCATGGAATTTTACCAACTGGAATAACTCAATTTGGAGTTCAAATTTGAGAGATATTGTCTAATTAGTTAGTAAAGGTCAGAACCTAAACGAGAAGAAATAATACTAAATTTAAAGGAGTAATAACACCACAATATCATACTATTTTGTTGATATGATTAACATAATAGTTTTAGATAATTGTCTTAGCTTTTCATAGACACTAATATCATCTTAATCGGAGTTAAAATGAGAGAGTTATGCTCTAATTTGTAAGCAAAGGCTGTGTTAAAAGTTAGTAAAACCTATTTCCAATATTTTTCTACCCTAGATGAATTTTTAAGGTAATAATAGAAATCAATTTGAGGAAAAATGCTCTATAAAATTTGTAAGAACATGTGTTGGAAATGATATAAGTAGAAATAAAATGACTAAATGCCTAGACATAAAGAAAATGAAAAGAATTATTCTAGTTACTGGAAAAAAATTGTGATTTGTGAAAAGTGCATGTCTAAGGAAAGCTTTGGCAAGGAAAGACTTGGTACTTAAGCGTGTCCATTAGTGACCCACCTCTCTTTTCTGAGAACTTTCCTGGTGCGCTGTTTACAGACTACAATTACTATCCAGTTATCGAGGTATTAGTGTGAAATTTTGACATGGAAATATTTTATAAAGTGAAAATTAGAAAATGATTATATTCATGGCATAATTTCAGTTTACCAATGAATTTTGAGAATGATTATGTTTTGATACATTATGGCATGAGAATATAATAAACATACTCGTTATTGGAATCATATTTTCGGCTATTAATATGAAAAGAAAAGAAATGAGCACGGTCACATGGCAATCCGTGTGGTGCACCAGTAGGGGACGCCCTACCAACGGTTATGATTATATTCATGAGAAAAGAAAGAGAAAGTGTGCCATGTCGGACGGAGCGAGATAAGCCCGTACCGAAAAGTAGAGAATACTTACCCTGACCGGAGTATCTTGAAGTAAGAATAAGTTGATAGCCATCATATGAAATTCGAAAAAATAGTTATTCATGCCATACATGTCATAACTGTATAATTTTCATGTGCATGATAAAGTGCATTCATGTGACCTAAAGATATTTTCTGTAGTTTATACAGCTGAACATGACATGATGAACTATAATGGTAAATTATGATTTATTGTTGAACTTACTGGGATTTAATTCTCACTATATTTCCATATCATGTTCAGAAGAATAAATATGCAGATATTCTCTATGACACTTATTATCTCTGTACGTTGGATCGAGGTGCCCTACCTTGGGCAACTTCCAGTTATTTCAGATATAACTGTCGTAGATGTAACTGAGATTCCGGTGGATGTGCCACCCGAACCAGTGTCCCCGGAAATAGTCGATATAGATTATTAGAACTAATATGTATCTTTGTACAAATGTTTGTAAAATAATGGTGTGTAGTTTGTAAAATAATATTGTGTATGGAAACTCAGTATTGTATAAATTAAATAAATGTTATATTGAGTTAAGTTGTAATGAGGTAATAACTTCATGGTATTTTAAAAAAAAATTACATAAATGGAGTTGTTACAAGTATCGAGTGCCAAGTTGGAAATCCATTTGCTTCACCAAATGCTGAGCAAGCCAATTATGTTTTAAATTTCCAAAGACCTCAACATAACCCATATTTGAACACCTACAATCCAGGTTGGAAGAATCATCCAAATTTGTCATGGGGAAATAACCAAAGGGGATTCAAACCGTCATCATCTTCCTACCAACCCCAAGAGAAGAAACAAACAGATTTGGAAGGAATTTTGGGGACGTTCATTGAGGAGTCAAAAACAAATTTCAGAAATCAAGAGGCAATCAACAGGGACATCCAAAACCAACTGAGGCAGCTTTCAAAGCAGATTGCAGAAAGGTCTCAAGGATCGTTGCCAAGTGACACAATAAATCCCAAAGAGCATGCAAAGGCGATCACATTGAGAAGTGGTAAAGAACTTGAATGGCAGAGGAAATCGGAGAAAAAGATGGAAGAATCTAAAGAAAAGGCATCAACATCCCAAGATGTTCAACCTTCCACAAATGCAAAATATGAGCCTCCTATCCTATATCCTCAAAGATTGAATAAGAAAAAGATTGATAATCAATTTGGTAAATTTTTGGAACTTTTTAAGAAATTGCATATTAACATTCCTTTTGCAGAGATGTTGGAACAAATGCCTAAGTATGCAAAATTCATGAAGAAAATTCCATCAAAGAAGAGGAAGCTGGGAGATTATGAAACTATCATGCTAAATGAGGAGTGCAGTGCAGTTCTTCAAAGAAAACTGCCACAGAAATTGAAAGACCCAGGGAGTTTTACTATACCTTGTACTATAGGAAGTTGCAATTTTGATAAAGTCCTATGTGATTTAAGAGCAAGCATTAATTTGATGCCACTTTCTGTTTTCAGGAAACTAGGCCTGGGAGAAGTGAAGCCTACTTCAACTTCTCTACAATTAGCGGATCGATCGGTGAAATATCTTCGAGGGGTAATTGAGGATGTTTTAATTAAAGTTGACAAATTTATTTTTCCTGCAGATTTTGTGGTGCTTGACATGGAGGAAGATAAAGAGATATCGTTGATATTGGGGAGACCGTTCCTTGCAATTGGAAGAACATTGATTGATGTTCAGCAAGGAAAAGTCATTATAAGGGTGCAAGATGAACAAGTGACTTTCGATGTTTTTGAAGCAATGAAATTTTCAAGTGAGTTGCATTCTTGTTTTCAAATTAACACTCTTGACAGGTTAATCTCGGAAACTTTTGAGGAGAGAACTCCATTACTACCACTAGAAGCTTGCCTTGTGAAATATGCAACAATTGAGGAGGAAGATGAGGGAGTGAGACAATGTTCAGAATTACTGGTAGCACTTGATGAATATTTGTTCAGTGATAAAACATTCAAGGAGTTGGGAACAAATGAAACTCCAACCTCAGTGGTAAAGAAGGAAGCCAACAAGATTGAGCTAAAGCCACTGCCATCCCATCTAAGGTATACATATCTTGAAGACTCTGAATCTTTTCCTGTTATTATTAACAATTCTTTGAATGATGAAGAGGAAAACAAGCTATTAGGAGTTCTTCAGACTCACAAAGCAGTAATTGGATGGACAATGGCGGACATCAAAGGGATTAGCAACTCTGTTTGCATGCATAAAATCTTGATGAATGAGGATTACAAGCCCACAATTTAGCCACAAAGGCACTTAAATCCAATAATGCAAGAAGTGGTCAAGGCTGAGGTGATTAAGCTTTTGGATGCTAGGGTAATTTATCCGATTTCAGATAGTGCTTGGGTAAGCCCAATTCATTGTGTACCAAAGAAAGGAGGAATCACAATTGTAGAAAATGAAAACAATGAGCTTATTCCAACAAGGACAGTGACTGAGTGGAGAGTGTGTATTGATTACCGAAAGTTGAACGACGCTACCTGAAAAGATCATTTTTCTTTGCCATTTATTGATCAAATGTTGGAAAGATTGGCTGTACATGCTTATTATTGTTTTCTAAATGGATATTCGGGCTACAACCAAATTGGAATTGCACTAGAGGATCAAGATAAGACAACATTTACATGCCCTTATGGTACTTTTGCATACAGAAGGATGCCATTCGGTTTATGTAATGCACGTGCAACTTTCCAAAGATGCATGTTGATATGGTCGAAAAGTTTATTAAGGTTTTTATGGATGATTTTTCTGCTTTTGGCCATTCTTTTGATAATTGCTTGCATAATCTCTCTTTAGTCTTGCAGCGTTGTAAAGACACAAATTTAGTGCTAAATTGGGAGAAATGTCACTTCATGGTTCAAGAAGGAATTTTTCTTGGCCATCGAATTTCAGCAAAGGGAATAGAAGTGGACCGTGCAAAGGTGGAAGTGATCAAAAAAATTACCACCTCCAACAACTGTAAAGGGCGTTAGAAGTTTCTTGGGACATGCTGGGTTTTATTGAAGATTTATTAAATATTTTTCAAAAATAACAAAACCTCTTTGCAGTTTGTTAGTTAAAAATGCACAGTTTGATTTCTCTTCTGATTGTTTGCAGGCTTTTAACCTTTTGAAGGAAAAGCTCACTTCTGCCCCTATAATTTGTGCATCAGATTGGAGTCTTCCATTTGAGGTAATGTGTGATGCTAGTGACTATGCTATAGGTGCTGTTTTGGGTCAAAGGAAGAATAAGTTGCTGCATGTGATTTATTATGCAAGCAGGACATTGACAGATGCACAACTTAATTATGCAACAATTGAGAAAGAGCTTTTGGCAGTAGTGTTTGCATTTGATATGTTTAGATCTTATTTAATTGGGTCTAAAATCATTGTTTATACTGATCATTCTACTCTTAAGTATTTGCTAGCCAAGAAAGATGCCAAACCGCGATTACTAAGATGGATTCTTCTCTTGCAAGAATTTGACTTAGAAATTCAGGACAAAAATGGGACTGAAAATTTGGTTGCTCACCATTTGTCTAGGTTGGAGGAAGATTACCTTAAGGTTGAAGAACAAATTAATGAAACATTTCCTGATGAGCAATTGCTTGTTATCCGAATGGCTCCATGGTTTGCTGATTATGCAAATTATTTGGTCAAGAAAATTTTACCTCCTGACATGTCTTATCAACAAAGAAAGAAATTCTTTTCTGATTTGAAACATTATTTTTGGGATGAACCTTACTTGTATAAACATTGTGTAGATCAAATCATTAGAAGATGTGTGCCGGATGAAGAAATGGAAAGCATTCTTCGTTATTGCCATTCGAAGGAAGTTGGAGGACATTTTGGTGGAACAAAAACTGCAGCAAAAATTTACAATCCGGATTCTATTGGCCTTCATTGTTTAAAGATGCTTTCAAGTTTGTTTCAATGTGTGATGATTGCCAAAGGAGCGGCAATATTTCACGGAGACATGAAATGCCCTTAAATAATATTTTAATAATTGATTTATTTGATGTTTGGGGTATTGATTTTATGGGGCCTTTTCCTTCATCTCATTCTAATAAATACATTCTTGTTGGTGTAGATTATGTCTCTTAATGGGTGGAAGCAGTTGCCTTGCCTACCAATGATGCTAGGGTTGTGATCAATTTCCTCAAGAAGAACATATTTTCTAGATTTGGCACACCTAGAGCAATTATAAGTGATGGAGGTAAGCATTTTTGCAATAACCAATTTGAAACTTTGTTGCAAAAGTATGGAGTAACACATCGTATAGCAACACCTTACCATCTTCAAACTAGTGGACAAGTTGAAGTGTCAAACTGAGAGTTGAAGAGGATCCTTGAAAAGACCGTAAATAACTCACGCAAGGATTGGTTAAGGAAACTAGATGATGCACTTTGGGCCTATAGGACAGCTTTCAAGACACCTATCGGCATGTCTCCATACTGATTGGTGTATGGAAAAGCTTGTCACCTTCCAGTTGAATTAGAACATCGGGCATATTGGGCAATTAAAATTTTGAATTTTGAATTTTGATCTTAAGGTAGCAGGTGAAAAGGGGGTGTTGCAATTGAATGAGATGGATGAAATGAGGAATGATGCTTATGAGAATGCCCGAATATACAAGGACAAGATGAAGGTTTGGCATGATAAGCACATTTTGAGGAGAAACTTTGAGGTGGGATAGAAAGTGCTTCTTTATAATTCTCGTCTCAGACTTTTTCCGAGAAAGCTAAGATCTCATTGGTCAGGACCTTTTTTAGTAACCAAGATGTTTCCTTATGGAGCAGTTGAGATCAGTCATGAAACAAAGGGAAATTTCAAGGTGAATGGACAATGGTTGAAGCCATATTTTGACGGAGAATTCAGCAAGCAGAAGGATTCTCTAGAGTTACAACAACCGTAGTAAAGAATGACAAAAAGTATAGCTAATGACTATAACTTAAAGCACTTAATGGGAGGCAACCCATCATATTTGTTTTCTCATCTTTTGTCTCATTTTATTTTAGCAATTTTAAATTTTAAAATTTAAATTAATTTTCAGTTTTGGTGAATTATTAGTTAGATTTTCAATTCTGCACTTGATTCAATGATAATTTTATTTTTAATTAAATTTATTTGTTTTGCAGGTTAATATATATATATATATATATATATATATATATATATATATATATATAACCTATGTTCGCCGCCGGTGAGGACATTTTCACTGCCGGCGGAAAGGAGATCTCGCCACGGCAGGATTATTTTTGCCGCCGGCGAGAATCGTTTTAAAAGGGATTTTTGCCGCGGCTAGGTTAGTTTTCACGCGCTTTTTTTCACTTTTCTCTCAAGTTTCTCCAGTTTCTCTCATCCTAACTCCAAATCTTCATCACCCATCATCATCAAACACCAAATCCATCACCATACACTTGTTTCCATCGGGATTTGCTGCAATTTCATCAATTTTATGCGCGATTTTGGAGCTGTTTTTGGGCGTTTTGGAGCAGATTTTGGGGTGTTTTGGAGCAGAAATTTCAGCATATTGGAGCTTGATTTTCCTCTAACAAGTGAGTAATTTTGGTACAAAGTTTTGTTTATTTGCATTTCTCTTAGATTGTAAGAGATTGTTGGAGGATAAATTGGATTGTGGAAGATGAATTGCAAGCTAGGGTTTTGCATTTGAATTTGATTTGGCAATTTGGGGCTTTTTGAAATTGAGGATATTTTGGTTAAATTGATGCCATTCTTGCTTTGAATTCTGATATATTGAGGCATTGTGATATTGTGAATTGTCTGGATTGTCTGGATTGAAGTTATTTTGTGAAAATGCCTAAGAAGACCAGAGCCCAGAAGGCTCGTGCCTCTTCATTTGACAGGAGTTTATTTATTTCTGAGTATGCTGCAAAGCGTTTTGAGGAAAAGGTTGTTAAGAGGGCAATCATACCTCAGAGGTGGTTTTTGATTGATCAGACTCCTTGTTGGGGTAATTATGTCCCACATCTTCAGGCTAGGAAGTGGGAGGTTTTCTGTCATCCTATTGAGGGGGGTTACCTTTCTTTGGTAAAGGAATTCTATACTAATTTTAACACCATTTTTTTTCATTTTCATCACATTTCTCAAAACAATATGCATTATGCATAAATAAACATATATGTATATTACAAATCTCGCATAAGTATTTATGATAAAATACAAGTCATAATTACAATACAACTACAAAAGTCCCCATACAGCACACCACCCTTGAAACACAAAGGGTGAGGAGGTGGTGTTGACATCGGGATCTTTACCCGCAACGCCATCCATGGAAGCATCTCACTTCCTTTTATCTGAACATAACACCACAAAATAGTGAGAACAGGGTTCCCAGTAGACTCAACCTTTTATAATAAAATGTGTAAAAACAAATATTATGTTCAGCTGTATAAACTACAAAAAATATCAAGCTTTTATAATAAATTCATAACTTTTAATACACTTGCCTCACTCAGCGATCTGGCACACTCAATGCATGAAAAACATAGTTCTTCATGTTGCGCAATGCTCATCGCATGCCATAGCTATAAAAACACACATTTTCACTCATTGCTTCTCTTTTATTCTCATTTGGTTGTGTGGCCCCATCGGCTCACTCATGCTAGTAGGGCATCCCCTACCCGGTACCATCACAGCCATACAACCCACTGATATTCATCGATGTCCACTCAAGTCAAGTGCATTGCATATGCACCAAGAAACTCATCGCAAGCTTTACGCTTGTCAATCAATAACAAATACAATGCAAAAACATCATTTTCATGCTCAGTGAGTTATATAAATATACATCACAACCCTTACCATGAGCATATTTCAAATCATATGTTCAATAGGTATTTCCATCTATATCACTCTTTCAAAATATCTCAAATCAATATTCAATGTAAGCCCTTTGAAATCAAGTAAATAAAATAATGTTTTGGTGATATAAAACCATCACTTTAGAAGTATTTCTCTTGGTCAATTGGTTTCTAAAATACCTTCAACAAACAAGGTTCTTTTCCTATAGAAAATAGTGAAAAATAAGGTTTTCCAGCCCTAAACATGGCCTTGAAACTCAGAACACGGCTGGACCATGTTTTGTGACCTTACCTCACTAATTAGACCATAACTCTCTCATTTCAACTCTGATTAAGTTGATTTCGATGTCTATATTAAACTAAGACAATTACCTAAAACTTTTATGTTAACTATATTTTCCAATTCCTTACTGATTAGTTCCAGACATTCGAACACTAAAGCACTCATATTTACAAATTCTGGATTCCAGACTCTTCGTGTTCTGTGACATTCCCTCACTAATCAGACCATAACTCTCTCATTTCAACTTCGATTAAGGTGATTTCGGTGTCTATGTCAATCGAAGACAATTACCTACAACTTTTATGTTAACTATATTTTACAATTCCTTACTGATTAGTCCCAGTCATTCTAACACTAAAGCACTCATATTTACAAATTCTGGATTCCAGACTCTTCGTGTTCTGTGACCTCTGCTTACTTCTTAGGTCATATCTCCGTCATATTGACTCCAAATTAGGTGTTCTCAGAGGCTAAAAATTCGTGAGACACATAGCTACAATTCTTATGTTGATACTTTCTCTAAAATTGTTACCAATTTTGCCCAGAAATTCGAAATAACTAGAACAGAAAAATCCACATAATATATAGCCCACATGTTGCACAATTTCACAATTAATCACTTGTAAAACATAGAAATTGCATCAAAATTTGTGGAGAGTAGGTGTTAAGCCTACCTTAACAAGCTTCCTAAACTTTGTATACTAATTTCTCACCACCAAAACCTACATCCATACCTTGATTTAGGATCTATTGAAGAAAAGATGATTATAGAAGAATTTGGATCAAGAAAACTACCTTGATTTTCTCCTCTTGCACTTTCTCTCTCTTCTTTCTCTCTCTTCTTCCTCTCTCTTCTTCTTGTTCTCTCCTTTCTGAATTTTTTTCTGATTACTCTCCCTCCCCTTTGATAGTCAAGACCATCATCATCACTTAAGTGTTTTAGAAATACTTCTAACCTACCACTCAAGTGTTTTAAAAATTCTTCTAGCCTACCACTCAAGTGTTTTAAAAATCCTTCTATCCTACCACTCAAGTGTTTTAGAAATACTTCTAGCCTACCACTCAAGTGTTTTAGAAATACTACCACTCAAGTGTTTTAGAAACACATCTAGCCTACCACTCAAGTGTTTTAGAAACATTTTTAGCCTACCATTCAAGTGTTTTAGAAACACTTCCAAGCTACTTGGTTGGAATTACCAAAATGCCATTCTACCAAAAATCGTATAAATACCAAAATACCACTTTAAAGTATTTACAACATTACTAGTGTATTGAAATTACATAATTGTTACTCTCTAAAAGCATTACAATACGACCCTTAAATTAAAGATTACGTAAATACCCATTAGTATTTTAGGGAAAAATCAGGGATGTTACACTAATGCTCCAGAGCGGGTGGATTATAAGGTTTTTATGCGTGGACAATGGGTATTCTTCACCAAAGAAGTGATTAATAGCTATTACGGTTTGCCAACAATGGGGGATGATGAGGATTTTCTTCGATTACTTTCAGATATTGACATGGCGACAGTTAGTGCTTCGGTCTGTAAGCCAGGCATAGTATGGAAGATGTCGAGGGATGTGTATAAAAATTTCCCCTGAAGTGCTTTATTAGATGATGTACGGCCCTGTTATGCTTTCATTTGTGCTAATTTATTGCCTATTGCACACCTTAGTGATGTCACTAGAAAGCGGGGCATCCTACTTTATGCCATTGTGTCTGAGGCCTCTATTGATGTTGGCAGGGTTATCTTTGATTATATCATGTAGAGTACGAGGGCTGCATCTGGAGGCATTGGGTTCCCATCTTTGATTTCTGCTATATGTGCAAACCAGGGAGTGATTTGGGACATAAATGAGGAAATTGGTGGTGTGATGAAGCCTATTGATGGGCCAAAGCTTGCTGAGTTTTTGGGTATAGCATCGCTTCCCAAGAAACGCCCTCATTCTACTGTCGGGGCTAGTGCGAGTTCCTCCCAGCTTAGGGTTGAGACTGTTGATCACTGTTTGGGCAGGATTGAGCGTATTTTGGACTACTAGGTGGAGCATCTTGCTTATCAGAGTTAGTTACTCATACAGCAGAGGAACTTCCAGACTGAGAGTACACAGTTCCTTCATGACTACCTTCAGAGGATATCTCTGCAGTCTGGGAGTGATATGAGTGATTATCCTGCGATGCTGACTTTCCCCCCTATGCCCAATGCACCTGTTTACATTGGGACCAAAGATGATGATGAGGATGAGGAGTGATGTTTTATTTTGCTTTCAGTTGTTTTCAGTTCTTCTTGTTATTTTTTTTTGTATTTTCTGTTTAGTTTCTGATATTCATCTTGTGGATTTTTGTTGAGTGTTTTACTTTTTGTCACCTTTTTCGTTTTGTTTCTTTATGATTGACTTTCTTTTATTGTTAACCCCGTGATTTAACAAATTACTGTGACTGTGATGGTGCACCTAGCTCTCTTTCTCTTTGTGATGTCGATGACCATTTGCAGTTTTTTCTTTCTTACATTGAGGACAATGTAAGGTTTTGGTTGGGGGTGCGATAAACAGTAAATTTTTTATTAACTTCACTTTTAGTAGTTTTGTTTGTGTGTTTATTTGTGTTTAATTTTGATTTTCCATTTATTTTTCTGCATTTTGATTTAATTTCTTTTATTGTCTTATTTTTTTTTCTCATTTTCATTTTATTTGTTTTAATTTGCACATTGATGATAATAGTGTGATTGTGATAACACGTAGCTTTTAGAAGACATTAAATTTTGCTTCGGTTTAAAGATAATTTCAAATGTTGATTTTATCTAGTTGGCGACTCTTTTGGTATGTGGTATGACTTGGTTAATTAGTCTAAATGCTTAAAGAAGTCTTATGTGCGAATTTTTCATGGACATTTTTGTGATCTCAACAAACTCTAAAACTCATTTGAAAACCTCTTGAGGCGAAATAATTTGGAATTGCACTGTTTAGGATATGATGTAGGCCATTTTTGGATCGATTGTGCCATTTTAAGCCTACCTTGTTACCCTTATATCACTAGTTACCTCTTTGACCCTATTTAAATATATTGTTAGCCTTATTTTTCTTTCTTTTTGCCTTCTATAACCTACCTTTTATTTAGCCTATATATATATATATATATATATATATATATATATATATATATATATATATATATATATATATATATAATTCCTACCTTATTTGTTAAGAGCACTTAATTTTGAACGCAAAATTTTCAAGAGCAATTGGAGTAAGGATGAAGAAAAAGAGAGAGCCTTCACATTCTAGTAAATAAAAGAGTGTTAGTGATGGATGTACTAAGTTGAAAGATTGAGGAAGAATTTTGTTTATCTTTGGAAAAATGGGATATGATCGGAAGAAACAATTTGGGTTTAATGGTGTTACTCTTTTACTTAATTGGTTGTGTTTAATCTAATAAGTTCTCTTATTTGTATTTTGACACTTCCCGTTCTTTCTTAACCAAATACCTAAGCCTAACATTACAAGCCTCATAAAGTCCTATTGATCTGAAGTGTTGTATTTTTCCTTCATTAGTGGAGAGAGGTTTGAAAAGTGAGCCTATAGAGTTTGAGATTTCACCTTTTTGTTTGTGGATGTTGTGCATAATATTATCCAGGCATTATGGCTATTGGTTTGTGGTTTGATGGATGTTTAAGAGCCAATAACAAAAGTGAAATTGGCATTTGAGATTTCTTAAAGCTTAGGTGATATTTAATTATTCTATGTGTTGTGTGTTATTTACAATTTTTGAGACATTTGTGCAAATTAATTGTTGTGTGATTTTATTGTTTTGAGTTAGGATAGTTTAGGGTAAGATGTTTGTGGGTATCATCACTTGAAGCCCTCACGAGACTACAAATTGTCCTACTAGGGCCGCCTAGGGGTTTAAAGGCTTATTGCATACGCTTAATGTAATTTTGTAAATAGAATAAATTTTCTTTGAATTTTTCTTTTAATGTCTCCTTTGAATTTATTCATAGATCGCTTTTCTTGCTAGAGACTAGCAAGAAGCTGGTTGGGGGTTGTTGATAAGAGTCAATTTATTGCATTTTTGTTACGATTTAAATGTTGATATTTGTGTGAAAATTGTGTTTATTTGATTATTTAATCCACAAATGTCATTTCACGAGTATTTCCTATTTAAAGTGCAATTTCAAGTAAAATCATAATTTTGGAGAAGTTTAGGACAAATTTCAATGATTGGAATTCCCGCCGCCGGCAAAAATCTTACAGAAAGGGCGGCGAGAATCTTACAGAGAGCACGAGTTTTGGTGGATACAAACCTCGCCGCTGGCGAGATTATTTCGCCGCTGACGAGATACCTTCGGCACCGGCGAGCACATTCTAGCCGCTGGCGAAAATATTCCAGAGAGCACGAGTTTTGGCAGATGCAAACCTCGTCGCCGGCGAGATTATTTCACCGCTGACCAGATACTTTTCGCCGCTGGCCAAATGCATCTCGCTGCCGGCGAGAACCTGAGATCCAATATTTTATTTTTTTTCCAAAAATCTCACGGCGGCAAGAATAATTTCGCCACCGACGACTTTCGTCCAAAAACACATTTTTTATGTTGTTTTGTTCCAAAATTTCCCCTAAAACCCTAGATCTATATATACCATAAGATAGAGAAAGAGGGGACGACGGAGAGGACTGGGTCTGAGACGTTTTTGGAGGAGAGAAAGCAATTTTGGAGAGAAAGCTTGGAGAATCTTGAAGGATTATCACCATTGTTGCTGCCAAGTGTTCATCTTCAAGAGTTCTTCATCTCTTCTCCTTAGCTTTTATTTTCTGCAGTTTATTCCGATTTTTTATTTGTGGATTCAATTGAGATAATGGTTGTTCTTATTTCCATTATGAACTAATTCATTTTTGCTAAGGCTATGATGTAGTTGAATCAAGAAAATCTGATTTCTTTTGTTATTGTTATATGAGTTCATTGTTTTCAAGTTGAGTATTTATTTCCATGCTTAATGCTTTTAAATTTCTGGCCAAGATTTAGATGATTTGTTGCATTATATTGAGACCGAGAGGAGATGTGTAATGAATGCTTCTTGTGATAAATACCGTATGTTTAATGCGAGTCTGAGACCCAATGCATGATGTATGTGGTTATTCTAGAAATTCCATAAATCGTAATGTGCTTGTTTGTGATTAAATCTTCATAGAAATATAATTGGTTTTCATAGATAAGTAATTCTAATATAACTCGAGAGAGAGTATTAGATAAATTTGGGTTTTTCAACCATCACTTTTAGCTTCGATTCTCATATAACATGACTTGAAATCGGATTGAATTGATTTAGCGAAATCAAATGCCTTAGTTTTTTTAATCATTTGTGAACAACATTCAATTGTGTTATTTGCGTTTATTTTTAAGTTAATTTGCCTCTTAAACAAATTCAATAATTGGGTTTTCAAATAAAATTATGATTAGTTAATTTTGGTACTTAGTAACGTCATTCCTTGTGGGTTCGATATCCCTACTTTTGTATACTTTATTACTTGAACGATTCGTGCACTTGCAAAAATACGCATCAATGGGCAGACAGAACGAAACATTCAAACCCTAGAAGATATGTTGAGGGCCTGTGTGATAGAGCAAGGTAAAGGATGTGATAAATACCTACCTTTAGTGGAGTTTGCTTATAATAATAGCTATCACTCTAGTATTAAGATGGCCCCTTATGAAGCTTTATACGGTAGAAAGTGCCGATCCCCACTATGTTGGTTTGAGGTAGGAGAAAAGAACTTGTTGGGTCCTGATCTAGTTCAACAAACCACTAAACAAATCAGGATTATACGAGACAAAATGCTCACAGCTCAAAGTCGACAAAAGAGTTACTATGATAAGACACATAGACCTCTAGAGTTTGAGGAAGGGGACCTTTTATTTCTAAAACTGTCCGTGACCACTGGAGTTGGTAGATCTCTCAAGATAAAAAAATTTAAATCCGCAATTTTTGGGACCCTATCAAATTTTGAAGAAAGGAGGGATGTCAACATATCAAGTTGCTCTCTCACCTAATTTGTCCAACTTGCATAATGTTTTTCATGTATCACAGCTCTGGAAGTATCTTCCAGACTCCTCACATGTGATACGAGATGAACCAATCCAAATAAAGGAGAACATAACATACCAGCTAGTACCAACATCTATATTGGACACTGACGTGAAGCAATTGCGGAACAAAACTATTCCCTTGGTTAAGGTGTTATGGGAAGGTTTGACTTTGGAAGAAGCAACTTGGGAGCTAGAAGAAGTCATGAGGAAGAAATATCCGAAATTATTCTTATGTAATTTCTGAAATTTTGGGGACAAAATTTCTTTTAGGGGGAGAGAAATGTAACAACCCTAATTTTGTTTCATGTATTCAAAATAATATCCCTAATTTCGTTTCTTTTATTGATAAAGGTACATAAATATTTAATTAAGGAAATAAAATTTATTAGACAATTTTTAGATATCTAAGGAAATATAATCCTTAGAAATTTTTCACCTTACGTGTATGCATAGAAATGTTCTAACATTAATGGAATAGGTAAAGAGAGAAAACCTAAGAGGAAAAAATTAGAAATAAATATACTAAAGAAAGGTGAAATTCTTGGGTAAGGAAGATAAATTTTTGTGAAGTAAGTAAAGGTATTAAAATTTTAAGAAGATTGGATTAGGGTAATTTTTCCTAATTTAAGAGTTAAAGTTACTAAATTTAGTATCTCCACCTATAAATTGGGCTTTCACCTATGGACACTTCATATAGACTTTTTCTACTTCACATGAATTTTTAGCAAGCCAATAGGATAGCCTAAGGAAGAAATAAAACATAGACTTGGACTAGGATATAGAAATTGGACCAGTAGCCCAAAAATATGAAAATGTGACTAAGCCCATTATGAAAGGTAGAATTTTAACCAAAGTAAAGAAAATGGGCAAGAATGAGCCGAAACCCAAGAGGAAAAAATAAAAATAAAAATAAAATAAAGTGATTAAATAATAGTGTAATCAAGATTAGGTGACATAGCATTAAGACAAAAATTTAGCAAGTGGTGTGATATCCTACATTCATAATTTTAGAAAGTGGTATGATAATACATGGCATTAGAAAAAAACATCTATATCCTACACTCATAATTTTAGAAAGTGGATGATAATACATAGCATTATGACAAAACATCCTTATCCTACACAAAAAAATTTAGCTAAGCAAGGAAGATTCAAGGGTTGGAAATTTTCCACCTAAAAAGGCAAACCTATCATAATTGATTAAGACAAAAGAAAAAAAAGAAATGAATCCCTAAAAAAAGGGACATTGTCCCTTATTTTAAGAACATATTATCATAATTTTCAACATACAAATCTCCTTTTCCTATGCATATCTTGACTAAGGAAGAGGAAGACAAGAACATGAGTTGTTTGTTTTCCAAAAATTCAACCAAGTGCATCCTAATTGTGATAAGGTAGACCCATGATTATGAAAAGTGAATTATTTGATAGTCTATATAAGAAAAACCTAACCTTATAACATTAGAATTTTCGTCCAAGTGAGGGAGAGGAAAAATAGAAGCAAGGTAGAGTGAGGAAAGGAGAGGAAGAAAGGAAGAAAGAGGAAGGAGAAGTCTAGAGGACTAAGTGCTCAAAGTAAGTTTAACAATATTTGTTTTTGAAGAAATGTTTTGAAACTTGTAATATTTATATGAAATTTTGATCTTAGAACTTTAATAATTGGTCATGGATATTGCTATATCATGTTACATATTATGTATGTTTGAATACTTAGACTGATGTAGATAGTTCTACAGAGGTATGGCTATGGGTGACAAAAATTTTAAGCTTCTATTTTTTAAAATTATGGGAAGAATCAGTAAGGAAATAAAACAAATGGTTAACATGAAAAATGTAGATCTGTGTCTCACGGATTTGTAGCCACTGAAATCACTCAATTTGGAGTTCATATGAGGTAGATATAGTCCGATTAGTAAATAGTCGTCAGAAAATGGTTAATCAGGAAAGAATATGTTACGATATCTTCTGTGTTTCAATTTCTGGGAACATTCCGTAGATAATTAAAATAAATGGTTAACATAAGAATTATACATATATGTGTCACGGATTTTTAGCTACTAGAATAACTCAATTTGGAGTCCATATGAGGCAGATATGGTCCGATTAGTATGCAATGGTCAGAAATTGGTTAATCAGTGAAGAATATTTTAGGATAGCTTATGTGTTTTAATTTATGGGAACATTCTGTAGGGAATTGAAATAAATGATTAACATAAAATTATTGCTATATGTGTCACGAATTTTTAGCCACTGGAATCACTTAATTTGAAATTCTTATGAGGGAGATATGGACAGATTAGTAGGTAGAGGTCAGAACCTACCCGAGAAGAAATAACCTGTACTTTGAGGGAGTAATATCACCATGATTTCTTAATATTTATTTCAATAATAGTTTTAGATGATTGTTTTAACTTTAAATTGACACCAAGATCACCTAAATCGGAGTTACTTTTAGGGAGTTATGCTCTGATTAGTAAAAGAAAGTCAGATAGGATGAAAACCTGCATCAAGAAAATAAAGAAATAAAATTATTATTTAAAAAAGAAGAAGAATCTTATAAATGAAAATAATAAATGACTAGTATATGCCATATCCATTGTCATTGCATGAATTTCTTACCATCTTAAGTGTGAAATTTTGACATGGAAAAGTGATATTTGAAATGGTTATGTTCATGACATGAATACCAATGATTTTTGGTAATAATTATATTTTGATGAACATACTTGTTATTGAAATCATATTTTTGGCTATTGATGTGAAAAAAAAAGAAATAAGAACGGTCACATGGCGATCTGTGTGGTGCACCAGTAGGGGACGCCTTACCAACGGTTATGATTATGTTAATGAGAAAAGAAAGAGAAAGTGTGCCATGTCGGATGGAGTGAGAAAAGCTTGTACCGGAGAGTAGAAAATACTCACCCTGATCGGCGTAGCTTGATATGAGAATAAATGATAGTCATCATATGATATTCTAAAAATAGTTAATCCTGTCATACATGTCATTACTGTATGATTCTCATGTGCATAGATATAGTGCATTCATGTAACCAAAGATATTTGTTGTAGTTTATACAGATGAACATGACGTAATGAGCTATATTGATGATGATTTATTATTGAACTTACTGGGATTTAATTCTCACTATATTTATGTATCATGTTCAGAAAATTAGTTTTGCAGATTTTTCTATGGCTCTGGCTTTCAGTGAACGTTGGATCAAGTTACTTTATGTTGGGCAGATCCCAGAATCAAATAAAATGTTCGTGGTCGAGTTGGCTCAGATCCTGGTGAAGGTGCAACCACCCGCACCTGTATCTCTGAAATTGGTCATCCAGATTAAATAAGATGTAGATATTTATGTGTTGTACGTACGTTTTGATTAATGACATGTATGTAAACTCTATATTGTATAAATTTTAAAAAAATTGTTACATATATGGAGTTGTTACACTAAGTGGTTAGTAGGTTTAAGTAATAGAGCATATTTTGAGAATCATGTTCAAAAATAATGTAAAGCGATCAATGTATTTGTGTGAAGGGTTTACACTATGCTAATTTGAGTTTAATATCTAGGATATAAATTATGTTGAGATTGAAAATTTACGTGTGAATAATTGTTAAAAAAATTGATTTCAAAAGAAACCATAGATTGTGAATATAGATAACCTCAAGGCAATAAGGATATTCTAAGACATGAAAGAATTGTACTAGTATAATGGTCAAAAGAATATACAAGTGATATTTTTTTTCGTTATTCGGTGTGTCAGCAAGGAAAAAATAGAATATTTTGTTTCAGAAGAGCTTATTCAGGAACCTTTATGATCTTAGTTAAACTATATTATTGTTGACGATAAATCTAAATGATGTGTTTACACATTAGAAGTTATGCTTCTGGTATTTTTATATAATTTTGGTGAAACTTGAGAGGAATTATTTGTCCTTAGTTGAACTTGCCCATCTCAGTAATAATCAGGCCAATATACAAATTGCAGTAGTTGAGGTTTTACATGAAACATCGTAGGTCTCCTAATAGGTGGGTGAGTTGAGTAAAGTTAAGCTTTTGGAATCTAATTTGTAATAACATGCAATAGATAGAATATGAATAACTGAAATTGATGATGATAGTTTGGAAAGCATGCTTCAAGCATATGCTTTTGAGTTTGGTGGGAGATCCCTTAGAGAAATTTGCCTCTAATAAAGTAATATTGGATGACTTAAAATCTTATGTAAAAGGTGTTATAAACTTTCTGTTAAATGACTCAATGGGGTCATAATTATTGTAAGATGTCGTTGATAAAGTGAAATTGATTAGAAAAAAAAGTGAATATAAGCAACTCAATACAGGTCAAAGGACTATAAGGACTATGATATTGAGCACTAGAAATTATCAGTTAGTGACCAAATATTCTTAAAGGACTCACCCATGAAAGTGGTAATGAGGTTTGGAAAGAAGGAAAAAGTTAAGTTCTAATATATAGGCTCTTTTAAAATCTTGAACAAAGTAGGCATAATAGTATATCGCCTAGCCTTGCCATCAGAATTAAGTGATGTTGATACAGTCTTTCTTGTATCAATACTAAGGAAGTTCCTATCAGATTCTTCTCATGTTATCTAATTCCAAGAAATTTAATTGGACAAGAATTTGGCTTAATTATGAGGAAAAATGGATGTCTATTGTTGATTAACAATTGAAACATTTCTGGTTAAAGGAAATCCCTATGGTTAAGATTATATGGCAAAATCACTTAAGTGAAGAGATTTCTTAAAAAGTAAAGATGATATACAAAAGAGATATCCCCAATAGTTTGAGTAGTGAGGTTAATAACTGTAATATATGCATAGGCTTTATTCCCTACTTGTAATAAGATGGTTTAAAATTTAGGGACCAAAATTTTTAATGAGGGAAGAATGTAACAATCCGAAGATATAGTAATTTTAATTTATGTATGGATTATTAAAAGAAATAAAGGAGTATGGATATAATTAAAAGGTTTTAAGGATGAAAATAAAAATTTATTAATATTTTTGGGGTCAAATTGTAATTTTCTAAAAGTTTAGCGGTCAAAATGTAAATAATAAAATTTAAAAATTGTAACATATGTACTAAATAGGGTTCTAGCCAAAGTGATTCAAAAAATGCTATTTGAGTTATAGGAAAATGTTGGAAACCTAATTTAAGGTAAGTACATGTTTAGAGATATCCAGTTAAAGTTAGATTCTATGATTACTAGAGACAAGGTTAGACCGTAGAACAGTCAATGGATATTTCATTAGTTATGCAAGAAATTCTAAAGGACATAAATTTTATTGTCCATATTGTATAATGAGAATTTTGGAATCTAAGAATGTATAGTTCCTTGAGAATAATGAGATTAGTGATAATAGTCAACCTCAAATGAAATAACCCTAGGTTTAATTGCTTGTATCTTAATCATTTATATTGTGCATTGGTTGATTTTGGTGTTAGATTCCTTTGCTTGGAGGTTTTTATAGGCGAAATGAAGATATTTAGTTAGGTTGGAGGCTAATCTTAGAGAGGTGGTCAGTAGCTTCATTGTCACGACTTCCTTTCCCCATTGTCATGACGTAAAATTTCCCAAAAACTCAAATTTGTAAATAGAATCCTCTTGATGGGTATTTTTATGGGTACAACAAATATAGTTAATACCTTATCTTAGAACTAAATGTAGTAGTGGGAGTATGGGTCAGTCCCACAAAGATTGATATTACCTTTTGTAAATATAAAAAAATGGGGTTTTGAAGGATGTAAATAATATTAAAATTAGAATGGAATGATTGTAATAAACTAAATATAAGAGAGAATAAATGATGAGAGTGTTGGTTTTAGTTGGTATCCACCATCAAGGATTTCATTGATCATTAATAATCTAATCAATTCTATATTGAGTATATATCATTGGCATGTTTTCTTTGTTTCTCTTTAGGCTTAGTTAATTGATAAGAATAGCTTCAATCAACTCTAATTAACAAACAACCTTAGCCATTCGGTAAAAGAGAATTAAGTTGATTAATCATTAGCTCTCTAAATATCTTAGGACACCTTTTTAGGATGGTTTAATAAGGGATGTTTTTGGAAGTGTTTCAGCCAGCAGAAGTGAGAAAGAAAAACTAGAGTGGTGTGAGGGAGAAGAAGAAAAAAGGAAGAGAAGTTGAGAAAAAATTGGTGTTCAAGGTAAGATATTTTCTTTTCACCTCCATTCCTTCATTATTTAGTATTTTTGGAACTCTAAACTCATCTCTTCTATGATGAAGTGCTAGAACAGTAAGTTTCAAGAGAAGAATTTCATGCCATAGCCAAGGGAGGAATGAGAAACAAGGAAGAAATTGGCTAAGCAAGTTGTAGGAAACTATCTTAGGTAGGTTTAACAATGATTCTTCTTGGAAAATATTATGAAATATGATTTAAGTAGTGTTCTAACCCTAGGACTTCAAAGAAAATTTCTGATTTTGAGTATTCTTATTGATGGCCGTAGGTGAGTTATATCTAGATACATGTAAGTCTTGTATTTGGTGTTGTAAAATATGCTTGTATTGTTATGGATTTTGCATGGTATGGCTAGAAACATGGCACTTTTTTGGCTATAAATTAAATGTTTGATGTTGCTTGATGAAGAGGAACTCAAAATGTGGCATGAGGGAGTGAGTAGAATACAAAATTGGAAAGCTAGAATTATAGAAACCAAGGAAGGGAGATCTTGGGTTTTAGGGTAATTTTAGGGCATTAGTTGGAATTTTAGGGCATTAGTTAGAATTTTGAGTAATGATGATACTAAAGGAGTAAAATTTAATGATATTAATGGATAAGAGAAAATAAATGGAAGGGAAAGATGATTAGGACTTCATTACCTAAGTAGGCCGAAATCATGAAGCAAAATCCTAAAAGTGGCTATAAGTAACTTTAAGTGTTATTAGTAGTGATAAGCTTGTCCGCACAATACATGAGATGAATAAACTAGTAAAGGAAATTAGATTAAGGCTATGGAAATGAAGAGAAATAGACAAATAGTAATGAAAATGTAGTGTAGATGTCTAACTTTTATCATAAATCTAAGCTTGTGATGGACGAAAACTAATATAGAAATTAGTTAGTATGTTAGATGACCTTCATAAAACCTTATTGGGAATGCGTAAACATGTACTAATGGGAAATGAGTGGAAGTTAAAAGGTGTGTAGAAGTGGTTATAAATATTGATGGAAGAAGTTGAAATTACCAAATTAATAGTGCTAAATTACCAAATGAATAGTAACTTTCATATTTAGTAATGTTAGCACAAGTAAATTGTTATTTGAATACATATGTTAGTAATCATGAAAAGGTAAAATGACCAAGGTTAATCTAGGAGGAAACAATGAGATTTGAATTGGTAAGTAATATGATGATTATACTAAAATTTTCTAGTCATAAATTAATGTGGAAAAAGGGAATGGATTCTTAATCAAAGATATTATATAGGCCATAATTGATATAAAATGAATCTAAGTTGTATGAAATATGACTAAGGAAACTAATATTAGAGATTAGTAAGGGGAAACCTAAGTGAAGAATGATGGTAATATCTAGTTAGGTCCATATAAGTAATCATATTGATATTACAAGTTAAAGCTAAGGAGTTAGGCAAATTGTAACAACCTATTTTTTTTCCTTTATTATTATATAATATTGAGTTCACATACATGTCATTAATCAAAACAGACGTATAACATATCAAACACATAGATATTTACATCTTATTTATTTTAGTTGACCAATTCCGGAGATTTAGGTGCGGGTGGTTGCACGTTCACCGGGATCTGAGCCAACTCGACCACAAACATCTTATTTGATTCTAAAATCTGCCCAACATAAAGTAACTCGATCCAATGTGCACTAAAAGCCAGAGTCTTAGAAACAAAAGCTGCATAAATAATTTTCTGAACATGATATGGAAATATAGTGAGAAATAAATCCCAGTAAGTTCAACAATAAATTATCATCAGTAAATCTCATCACGTCATGTTCAGCTGTATAAACTACAGAAAATATCTTTGGTCACATGAATGCATTATATCTATGCACATAAGAATCATACTGTAATGATATGTATGATATGATTAACTATTTTCAAAATATCATATGATGGCCATCAACTTATTCTCATTTCAAGCTACCCCGGTCAGGGTGAGTATCCTCTACTCTCCGGTACGGGCTTTTCTCGCTCCGTCCGACATGGCCCACTTTCTCTTTCTTTTCTCATTATCATGATCATAACCGTTGGTAGGGCGTCCCCTACTGGTGCACCACACGGATTGCCATGTGACCGTGCTCATTTCTTTTCTTTTCACAATGATAGCCAAAAATATGCTTTCAATAACAAGTATGTTCATCAAAATATAACTATTACCATAAATCATTGATAATCATGCCATGAACATAACCATTTCAAATATCACTTTATAAAATATTTCCATGTCAAAATTTCATACTTAAGATGGTAAGAAGTTCATACAATGGCAATGGTTATGGCTATACTAGTCATTTATTAAGATTCATCTTCTTTTTTAAATACTAATTTTATTTCTTTATTTTCTTGATGCAGGTTTTCATCCTATCTAACCTTCTCTTACTAATCAAAGCATAACTCCCTCAATTTAACTCTGATGTAGGTGATCTTGGTGTCCATTTCAAGATAAAACAATTATCTAAAACTATTATGTTGAACATTGTAGCGAAAAATTAAGAAACAAAGGTGATATTACTCCCTCAAAGTACAGGATAGTTCCTCTCGGATAGGTTCAGACCTTTACTGACTAATTAGACCATATCTCCCAAATTGGAACTCCAAATTGCGTTATTCCAGTTGGTAAAAATCCATGAGCCATATATCTATAATTGTTATGTTGGCGCGCTATTTTAATTCCCTACAGAATATTCCCAGAAATTCAAAAACTAAAGCATTAATAACATACTCTTCCCTGAATAAACATTTTCTGACCTCTACTTACTAATCGGATCATATCTACCTCATATGAACTCCAAATTGCATAATTCCAGTGGGTATATTTCCATGCGACATAGATATATAACTTTCATGTTAACCATTTATTTTAATTCCATACAGATAATTCCCAAAAATTAAAATACAACAGCTATCCTAACATAATCTTCCCTGATGAACCATTTTCTGACCTTGGCTTACTAATCGGACCATATCTACCACATGTGGACTCCAAATTGAATGATTCCAGTGGCTAAAAATCAATGACACACATATCTTTAATTCTTATGTTAACCATTTATTTTAATTCCCTACCAATAATTCCCAGAAATTAAATTACCAAAGCTATCCTAACATATTCTTCCTTGATGATTCATTTTCTGACCTTTGACTACTAATCAGACCATAGCTACCTCATATGGACTCCAAATGGAATGATTCCAGTGGGTAAAAATCCGTGACACATATATCTTTAATTCTTATGTTAACCATTTATTTTAATTCCTTATAAATTGTTCCCAGAAATTAAAATACCGAAGCTTAAAATTCTGTCAACTATAGCCATACCCATGCAGAACTATCTACACCAACCTAAGTATTCAAACATACATCACATGCAAGATCAATATGTAACATGATATAGCAACATCCATGACCAATCATCAAAGTTCTAAAATCAAAATCTCATATAAATATTATGAGTTTCAAAGGTTTTCTTCAAAAAGAAATATTGTTAAACTTACCTGGAGCACTTAGTCCCCTAGACTTCTCCTTCCTCTTTCTTCCTTTCTTCCTCTCCTTTCCTCACACTACCTTGCTTCTATTTTTGCTCTCCCTCACTTGGACGAAATTCTAATGTTGTAAGGGTGGGTTTTCTTATATAGACCACCAAATAATTCACCTTTCATGATCATGGGTCTACCTTATCACAATTAGGATACACTTTGTTGAATTTTTGGAAAACAAACAACTTATGTTCTTGTCTTCCTCTTCCTTAGTCAAGATATGCATAGAAAAAGGAGATTTGTATTTTGAAAATTATGATGATATGTTCTTAAGATATGGGGCAAGATCCCTTTGATTTAGGGATTCATTTCCTTTTTCTTTTGTCTTAATCAAGTATGATAGATTTGCCTTTTTAAGTGGCAAATTTCTAGCCCTTGAATTTTCCTTATTTAACTAAAATTATTTGTGTAGGATAATGATGTTTTGTCATAATGCTATGTATTATTACCCACTTGCTAAAGTTATGAATGTAGGATATAGATGTTTTTGTCCTAAAGCCTTGTATTATTATGCCACTTGCCAAAATGATGAATGTAGAATCACACCACTTGCTAAATATTTGTCTTAATGCCATGTCACCTAATCTTGATTACACCATTATTTCATCACTTTAATTTTATTTTTATTTTTTTTTCCTCTTGGGTTTGGGCTCATTCTTGCCCATTTTCTTTACTTTGGTTAAAATCCTACCTTTCATAATGGGCTTGGTCACATTTTCATGATTTTTGGGCTACCGGTCCAATTTCTATATCCTAGTTCAAGTCTATGTTTTATTTCATCCTTGGGCTATCCTATTGGCTTGCTAAAAATTCATGTGAAGTAGAAAAACTCTATATGAAGTGTCCATAAGTTAAAGCCCAATTACGGGTGGAGATACTAAACTTAGTAACTTTTGCTCTTAAATTAAGAAAAATTACCCTAATCCGATCTTCCTGAAATTTTAAGACCTTTACTTACTTCATAAAAATTTATCTTTCCTTACCTAAGAATTTCACCTTTCTTTAGCATGTTTATTTCTAATATTTCCTCTTAGGTTTTCTTTCTTTACATATTCCATTAATATTAGATAATTTCTATGAATATATGTAAGGTGAAGAATTTCTAAGGAAAATATCTAAAAATTACGGGATGTTACATTCTTCCCCCCTTAAGAAATTCGGTCCCCGAATTTCAATCCATCCTACCACATGTAAGGAATGAAATTAAGGCATTATTCAGAGTTACCAACCTTATTGCCTAAATAATTAGCGATATCTTTTCTGTATAACATCTTTACTTTTTAATATGTCTATTCACTTGAGTGATTTTGCCATATAACTTAACCATAAGGATTTCTTTCACTCATAAGTTCTTCAATTGATATCCTCTAGCCCACATGGATATATCTATGGGTCGATATTAGAAAACACACATATAAAGGAACATATACACCTTCATATTGTGTAACTATCTTTTCTTATTCCAAACTTCTATCAAGTCAATTTTTTTTTTATATATCAACATCATCCCCTGAATATCATCATCTTAATCTATCATCTATTTTTATCCTCAAATCCTTTAATCAATATGTTAAACATGCATAGCAATAAATCCTTCAAACCTTTAATAACGTTTATGTACCATTGACACATGTCTAATAATTCCAACTTACCTCATCACAGTAATTCTATACAAGCTTATTAACACCATTAAACTCATTGTCAAAAATTTCAATTATTTCTTCTATCATATCCAAAAGCACCTCATTCTAGCTTATGCCAATCCCATTTAATTCACCCAATCATTTCAAGAAGATTTGTGTTTTTTTTTCCTAACAATTACTCATACATGAATTCTCAATTCCAACATAATTCACATCCTAGATACTAGACTCAATTTAGCATGATATAATCCTTTAACACAAATATCTTGATAACCTACATTATTTTCGGACATGGTTCTTAGAATATTCTCTATATTTCCAAATTAAGAGTTCAAAGACTAACTTAAATCCTACTTCCTATATTTTATTCCTCGAGAACTTCAACACCACTAATTCTCTTGATTACATTCGTCAAAACACCATAAGACCATCATCCGTCCATTCTTTTCAAATTTTTCATTACTTTAACCTACTAACAACTTAGACACCATAATAACCGAGTTTCAAAGAAAAGAAATTATCTTTTATTGCAATGAGGGAAAATAACCTTGCATTTAATGCCAACCGTTAATGAGTGAAACAGACGAAAAGCATAATAGAGAATGGTGCCAAAAGTGAAAGTCAAAAATTTAGACAAAGCATTGAAAAATATTAAAATCGGTGGCCGTAATTCTTGAAAATCTGTAAACAAAATCTATCTATGATTTCAGCAAAAATCGGTGGCCGCAAATTTTGAATATATGTGTCAGAATCTACTTTAAATCTATTGGTATTCGGTGGAAAGATATCACATGGAAAAGAAACATTTCTGAGCTTATAAAAGTCTGTGAAAATCAAAGAATATGTAGTTAACTGGTAGGATGCAGTTGATTGCTTCAAAATAGATGTAATCAATCAACTGTAAAAAAAACCAGTCCAAATTAAAATTTCTCAAAATAGCTAGTCGACTTAATAATACTGATAGTCGACTGGCAAAAACATTGAGAATACAAAATAAATCATTTGATTGCATTTTTTTTTTCAATGACGGCTATCACCTACAACTTTTCTACAAGAATCAAAACATCAATGCTTCATCAAAGACAACAAGATAAAGACAGATTTCTGGTGATATCTTATCTTATACTCTTTATGTGCTAAATATGGGTCACAGTCATACTACTGTACATATACATGCTTGCCGTCATTTTTGAATTTTTTATTTTTTTTTATTTTTTTACCTTTAATTTAGCTGATATCCACCAATCACTCACATAGTTGTTCTAATAATACCCGGCCTATTTGCATAGCTATTATAAATATGCCCTTCTCTGAGTTCTATAAATACTTACATTAGTATCTTTGTCTATTTTCAAAGTTAAGGTGATAGAAATTATGGAGGGAACCGCATTCCGTCAGTTCCGAAATATCTGTGTCTTTTGTGGTTCCAGTCCTGGAAAAGATGAGGAGTATGTTAAAGCAGCACAAAATCTGGGTATGGTGCTGGCTAAGAGAAAAATTCATTTAGTGTATGGTGGAGGTAACTGTGGGTTAATGGGGTGTGTGGCTACAGCTGCACATGCAGGGGGATGCCAAGTTCTAGGTATTATTCCTACAACTCTAGCTACATCTAGCAACATAGGGAAGACAATTGGGGAAGAATATAGGGTAGCTTCCATGCATGAACGCATGGCTAGAATGATGAGCAATGCTGACGCCTTCATTGCCTTACCAGGTGGTTTTGGTACTTTAGAGGAGATTTTCCAAATAGCCTCTTGGGCACAACTGAATATGCATCACAAACCGATAGGTTTGTTAAATGTTAATCACTTCTTTGATGGTCTGTTATCTTTTCTAGATCAAGCTGTGGAACAGAGGTTTATCCCACACTCAGCACGACAAATTCTCATCTCAGCTTCAAATGCTGAAGAGTTGATTGATGCTTTACAAGCCTATGTTTATGTACTTGATCCAACTATGACTCAAATAGAATGGTCGACAGATAACCGCAAGAAGCGTAAATTGGATTTGGATCTTAATCTTTAAATATAGTAAAACGTAGCCATTATTGTACTACTTTTACTTTCTTAGAGTCTACTTGGATACCATATTTACCAACCATACTCCTTTAGAGTTGGTAAAACTATCCTTAAATGTTTCTTATGATCCTCTGAACTTTTGAAATATTCTAGTTATCATTAATAATAAAAAATTGATACAGGGATGACCTAATTACTATTCATTAAATCTATGAATGTAGCTAAAATATTTGTCAATTTAAATGCATCACCACGAACTCATAATGCCCATAATAAGTCCTACATCCTCTTCTCTTATCCTTAATTAATGTTACTCATATCCCAAATCTATTTGTGGAAAAATATTGAACACCTTATAACTGGTCAAACAGGTAATCTATACGAGCTAATGGGTTTCTATTCTACATTGTTACCTTATTCAACTGTCTACAATCTATGCATAGTCATAGTGATCCATCTTTCTTTTTCACAAATAGAACTAGAGCACTCCAAATAAAAGTACTAGGGCATTTAAATCCCTTGTCTAACAAGTCTTGTAAATTTTTTTTTTTCCAGTAACTAGAATAATTCTTTTCTGATGTGGAAATACTGCAACCACAGAGCATACTAAGATTTTTCAAATAAAACCGGCACTTTCAAAACTTCTTGGAAATTTTATATGAGTACTAGGGTAAATTCCATGTTAAAATTCCACGCTAATATCTCGGTAACTGGATAGTAATTGTAGTCTGTAAACAACGCACCAGAAAAGTTCCCAAGAAAGAGAGGTGGGTCACTAATGGACACGCTTAAGTACCAAGTCTTTCCTTGCCAGAGCTTTCCTTAGACATGCACTTTTCACAAATCACAATTTTTTTTTAAATTCAATCGATATCATTCTATATAGGGATATAGATACTAGTTGGGTTCTAAGGAGTAAATCAATACCAAATTCTCGAATTGCTGTGGCAAGGTTGTGCAAGATTTTCTCTGCATTGTTTGCCGGATTTCGCCTTGGTGGTGCCATTTCCTACTGTGGGAAAAAATAAATCTATGCTGCTATTGAGGTGATCAAGCCCAATAGTTAGTTTCAAAACAATATTTAACAGCAGTCATAACACCACATCGGCATATAGATAAGAAACACTAGTAATTTCTTACCTATATGAGTCACTGATCCCCTACACAGCACAACCACAACATACTCAAGACACTATAAGATCGATTCAGATAACCATCCACCCACTGGCCATCTAGGATCGACCTGCTCTGATACCAATTATGTAACAACCTATTTTTTTTCCTTTATTATTATATAATATTGAGTTCACATACATGTCATTAATCAAAACAGACGTATAACATATCAAACACATAGATATTTACATCTTATTTATTTTAGTTGACCAATTCCGGAGATACAGGTGCGGGTGGTTGCACGTTCACCGGGATCTGAGCCAACTCGACCACAAACATCTTATTTGATTCTAAAATCTGCCCAACATAAAGTAACTCTATCCAATGTGCACTAAAAGCCAGAGTCTTAGAAACAAAAGTTGCATAAATAATTTTCTGAACATGATATGGAAATATAGTGAGAAATAAATCCCAGTAAGTTCAACAATAAATTATCATCAGTAAATCTCATCACGTCATGTTCAGCTGTATAAACTACAGAAAATATCTTTGGTCACATGAATGCATTATATCTATGCACATAAGAATCATACTGTAATGATATGTATGATATGATTAACTATTTTCAAAATATCATATGATGGCCATCAACTTATTCTCATTTCAAGCTACCCCGGTCAGGGTGAGTATCCTCTACTCTCCGGTACGGGCTTTTCTCGCTCCGTCCGACATGGCCCACTTTCTCTTTCTTTTCTCATTATCATGATCATAACCGTTGGTAGGGCGTCCCCTACTGGTGCACAACACGGATTGCCATGTGACCGTGCTCATTTCTTTTCTTTTCACAATGATAGCCAAAAATATGCTTTCAATAACAAGTATGTTCATCAAAATATAACTATTACCATAAATCATTGATAATCATGCCATGAACATAACCATTTCAAATATCACTTTATAAAATATTTCCATGTCAAAATTTCATACTTAAGATGGTAAGAAGTTCATACAATGGCAATGGTTATGGCTATACTAGTCATTTATTAAGATTCATCTTCTTTTTTAAATACTAATTTTATTTCTTTATTTTCTTGATGCAGGTTTTCATCCTATCTAACCTTCTCTTACTAATCAAAGCATAACTCCCTCAATTTAACTCTGATGTAGGTGATCTTGGTGTCCATTTCAAGATAAAACAATTATCTAAAACTATTATTTTGAACATTGTAGCGAAAAATTAAGAAACAAAGGTGATATTACTCCCTCAAAGTACAGGATAGTTCCTCTCGGATAGGTTCAGACCTTTACTGACTAATTAGACCATATCTCCCAAATTGGAACTCCAAATTGCGTTATTCCAGTTGGTAAAAATCCATGAGCCATATATCTATAATTGTTATGTTGGCGCGCTATTTTAATTCCCTACAGAATATTCCCAGAAATTCAAAAACTAAAGCATTAATAACATACTCTTCCCTGAATAAACATTTTCTGACCTCTACTTACTAATCGGATCATATCTACCTCATATGAACTCCAAATTGCATAATTCCAGTGGGTATATTTCCATGCGACATAGATATATAACTTTCATGTTAACCATTTATTTTAATTCCATACAGATAATTCCCAAAAATTAAAATACAACAGCTATCCTAACATAATCTTCCCTGATGAACCATTTTCTGACCTTGGCTTACTAATCGGACCATATCTACCACATGTGGACTCCAAATTGAATGATTCCAGTGGCTAAAAATCAATGACACACATATCTTTAATTCTTATGTTAACCATTTATTTTAATTCCCTACCAATAATTCCCAGAAATTAAATTACCAAAGCTATCCTAACATATTCTTCCTTGATGATTCATTTTCTGACCTTTGACTACTAATCAGACCATAGCTACCTCATATGGACTCCAAATGGAATGATTCCAGTGGGTAAAAATCCGTGACACATATATCTTTAATTCTTATGTTAACCATTTATTTTAATTCCTTATAAATTGTTCCCAGAAATTAAAATACCGAAGCTTAAAATTCTGTCAACTATAGCCATACCCATGCAGAACTATCTACACCAACCTAAGTATTCAAACATACATCACATGCAAGATCAATATGTAACATGATATAGCAACATCCATGACCAATCATCAAAGTTCTAAAATCAAAATCTCATATAAATATTATGAGTTTCAAAGGTTTTCTTCAAAAAGAAATATTGTTAAACTTACCTGGAGCACTTAGTCCCCTAGACTTCTCCTTCCTCTTTCTTCCTTTCTTCCTCTCCTTTCCTCACACTACCTTGCTTCTATTTTTGCTCTCCCTCACTTGGACGAAATTCTAATGTTGTAAGGGTGGGTTTTCTTATATAGACCACCAAATAATTCACCTTTCATGATCATGGGTCTACCTTATCACAATTAGGATACACTTTGTTGAATTTTTGGAAAACAAACAACTTATGTTCTTGTCTTCCTCTTCCTTAGTCAAGATATGCATAGAAAAAGGAGATTTGTATTTTGAAAATTATGATGATATGTTCTTAAGATATGGGGCAAGATCCCTTTGATTTAGGGATTCATTTCCTTTTTCTTTTGTCTTAATCAAGTATGATAGATTTGCCTTTTTAAGTGGCAAATTTCTAGCCCTTGAATTTTCCTTATTTAACTAAAATTATTTGTGTAGGATAATGATGTTTTGTCATAATGCTATGTATTATTACCCACTTGCTAAAGTTATGAATGTAGGATATAGATGTTTTTGTCCTAAAGCCTTGTATTATTATGCCACTTGCCAAAATGATGAATGTAGAATCACACCACTTGCTAAATATTTGTCTTAATGCCATGTCACCTAATCTTGATTACACCATTATTTCATCACTTTAATTTTATTTTTATTTTTTTTTCCTCTTGGGTTTGGGCTCATTCTTGCCCATTTTCTTTACTTTGGTTAAAATCCTACCTTTCATAATGGGCTTGGTCACATTTTCATGATTTTTGGGCTACCGGTCCAATTTCTATATCCTAGTTCAAGTCTATGTTTTATTTCATCCTTGGGCTATCCTATTGGCTTGCTAAAAATTCATGTGAAGTAGAAAAACTCTATATGAAGTGTCCATAAGTTAAAGCCCAATTACGGGTGGAGATACTAAACTTAGTAACTTTTGCTCTTAAATTAAGAAAAATTACCCTAATCCGATCTTCCTGAAATTTTAAGACCTTTACTTACTTCATAAAAATTTATCTTTCCTTACCTAAGAATTTCACCTTTCTTTAGCATGTTTATTTCTAATATTTCCTCTTAGGTTTTCTTTCTTTACATATTCCATTAATATTAGATAATTTCTATGAATATATGTAAGGTGAAGAATTTCTAAGGAAAATATCTAAAAATTACGGGATGTTACACAAATGGTGTAGGAATAAGAAACCAAGGAAACATATTTGAAAGAAAAATTTAGATGCAAATGAGCCAATAACCGAATTATAAGGTAGCAAAGAGGTAATGTAGTAAAATAATACTAGGTAGTAATAAATTGTGAACGAAAGACCAACTAGGAAGTAATTATAAAGAAAATTCTATTAATTTGAATAAGTTTTTAAATATGGAATTTAATCTAAGAGTAAAGTATAATAAAGGCATAACCATAGCATTAATTCGTTTCCATGCAATGCATATTAACAAATATGATACCATAAATTCCATATATATTGTAAATGACTTTGATATGCATCATGTGGTAATATTTCTGTTACACTATTATATGCATATACTTGACATGAGAATGTTTGAAATGATAATGAGATATGCATTCTATCAGTGCTGGGCATCTGAGCATTTTATCTTGCTATATATTGGTTGTTATGCAATAAAAAGGAATTGTAAGATACAAAGGGGGAATGCACCTTGAAGTAGTAAAGTGACTCCAAAAGATCACATGGTTTTCATGTGGTACCAAATAAGGGACTCCCTATTCACAGTTATGAGTTAATACAAATTTATGACCATGTCTAGACAGAGTGGGGCAAGCACCTTTAGGATTAAGTAGAGTTAGGTAAGCATGCTCCCATTGACCTTAAAATGTTATCATCTGACAAGTCCAATTAAACAATAGGATAAATTATGATTTGATATATTTGTGATATGATGATATAGCTATTTATGCCATAAATGACATAGTTACATGATTCCATGTATATAGATATACAATAGATAGCTATGGTCTGGCTGATTCTATAGTTGTACAAATGAACATAACATGTTATACTTCATATGTAATACTTATGAATTATTTTTGAACCTATTGGGAATATAAGTTCTCATTAAATGTTTTCTTGTTATGTTTAACCAACTAGAGATAACATGTAAATCTTCACTATGAAATTAGTGTTTAGTGTGCATTAGGTCAAGCTACCATTTATGGGCTATATCCTAGTGGTATAAGAGTTAACCGTGGTAGATTTATTTGAGATTCTGGTAGAGGTGCCACCACTGATATCAATATCCTTAGATGATGGAGATGAAGATGTTTAGACTCTTAGACTTGTTTATATATATTTCTTTATATAAGTGACTCTGACTAACACATCGTGATGATATTTTTGGTACACTGATTGGGTGCCTTCCTATTTTTTGTAGTACATATAGTACTTAGGTCGTTGTAATGTGTATAGACTTATGTAAATAATTGATGCTAATCAATGGTAGTCTTTTCATTTCGATAAGAACTAAGCTATTTATATCTTGAAATTTTACTTACATTAGTTTACCCAATAAATACAGTAAGGAAGGTAAGATAATAAATATGAAGGGTAATAGTAATGAATTTAATAGGAGAACGATCAAGACCGAACTTGGATGCATTACAAGAATGAACAAGACCTTCATGGTTTTATATAGAATTTGATGTTTCAAAGTTAATATATAGGTTTTGAGATCTCTCGTGATTAGAATTGAAGGTTGTTTGTTCAGTTGGCAGTAGGAAGTTAGTGCTTAGGGTTCACTAATTCCTAATCCCAGATTGTAAGTAGATAATACTTGTGACAGCTCCCTCTTTAAGTGTTTCTCTTAAAATTCTATGGAATTCAACCTCTTTTATGCTATTTGGATGCTTTTGAACCTAAATTAAGGTTTATGGTTTTATTGAAAATTTCTATTATCATAGTTTTTCAAATTTACTTTAAATTTCATGAAATAGTTTAATTATTTCTCATTATCACCCTTAGGTATGTAGAACAAGCATCATTGATGAAAATTCTCCATCAGGATTGTTGAATACAGAAAACTTGTATTGATCATTTACATATGTTACTTAAATGATATACATATAAAGTATGAATTTACATAGAAATTTTTTAATGTGCAATTGATATCATTAAATGTAATGGTAATAGACCCTTGAATGGCAGAGTAGGAAATTGGTGAATTGAACATTTGATTTGTTAATAAAATGAAAGTTAGATTTGAGCAGAGTAGATTGATGGAGAATTTTTTTTACAAGGTTTCTTTCATGATAAATATTTTAAAGTTTAAATATATTTTTCAATATAGTTTACTTGAAGTAACCTAGGTCAGAAACATTACTAGCTAGCAGTAGTGAGTGCTAGTCGTGGTGCACCTTTATTACTACTTTACAGGCTATTCTTTGGGGATACTACAAGTTTTTACTTGATGGGAATTACAGGCTTTTTCCTGATGAGTACTATGACATTTATTGGATAAAATCGCTAGCTTTTTCCAAATGACTTATAGGGTTTTGCCTAACGAATCATGAGTTTTTGCTTTATATGTGGTGATTTCCCTTCCTTTGTTATGTTTTTGGAAAATTTTTATTGTTTCTGATGTGGAGTCTTCCCGTGCATGATTATTTTAAATATTTAATTGGTTTAAATGAATTTCTAAAGTTATTTCCTTATGTACTTTTAAGCCTTGCATATTGATCTTAAATGTTTTCATCAAGAAACTTTTATCCTTAAATTTTCCATAGGTTTTGATACATTACTTTATAGATTACTCACATGATGTTTTCTAATACTTTACTTTCATGTTTTCTTTTAATTTTCAATATGAAAAAAAATTGTGCCTTGCTTGTCTTATTTCAATTATTGTAGGGATTATCTACTCACTTAGTTTCATGCTTATCTTTTCCTATGTTTACCTGTTTAGATAGTAGCAAAGAGCCTGATACAACTCCATATGATCAGTGAGCTAGAGTTTTCTAGTGGTAAGCCCAAGGTTGCTTTAGGGGATCTATATTTTGTTGTCTATTTTTAATATTTTGTATTCTAGATGCAGCTCTATGTAATACAAGTAAGATCTTTATTGTCAGAACCTTTTTTTTGTCTCTTTGGAATTAGTATTGGTATATTAACATAATCAGAACATCAGATAATACATATATATCAAAACATAGCATATTTCATTAATATTATATTAGAGTTCTACATCAAGGTTAGGGTATTTATCAGGGTAGTCCTTATGGTACTAAAAAATAGGAAAGTACCTAGTTACCTTTTCAAAAATATACTAAGTCATATGTTTACATAAAACATAATATTAGATGCTGAGCAGCACATCATCCCTAAGGTGCAAAGGGTGGAGGATGTTCCACTATGATATCTTGTAAAATGGTGAATTGACCTAAATAAGGTATGTCTACCCACTGAATCTTCCAGTTCAAAGATAAAAAATTATTGGCATCTCCATTATCTTTATCTGAACATAACACCAAAACACATAATGAGAATATATGTAACATCCCGTAATTTTTATTTTTAAATAATAATATTTTGCTATAAACAAATATATTTTTATTTGTTTAAAAATAATTATGTTCTGCTAAAAGCAAGTATACTTTTAATTAAAGTAATTATTGTTTTGCTTAAAATAATTATATTGACCTTTAATAAATTTTTGTTGTATGTTTAGAAATACTTTTTCTTTTGTTATGTATAAAGATATTTATTTTGTAATTTGTTTTATTAAGATTTTTATGAAGAAAAATCATGATTTAAGAGTTTAACTAAAGGTTTATGAGAATGTAAATTTTTAGAAATTTTTGGGATATTTTAGGATGAAAAACGATATTTATATCAATATATATAAAATAAAATTCTATTATTTAATTATTAAATAATTATTATTATTATTATTATAAAGAATAAAGAAAAGGGGAAGGGGAGACAGAAACCGAAACGTGAAAATGGAAGAGAATGAATAGTGTGAATAGTAACCTTCATTTTCTTCTCTAAATCTGGAGTGTTTATAAGCCTCTGTTATCACAACTAAGAGTATCACTGGATTCAGGACGGAGAATACTACGATTTTGATTGAACAATTTCTCAAATCAGCCGTAGATCAAAAGTAGAAAATCTCAGTAAAAATATTTTCTGGCGATGAATAGTGACCATGTTTCCAAAGTCATTTTCTTGATTTTTGGACCCTCCAGACACGTTTTTGAAGTCTGTTTAGTCAGATATAGATTGGAAAAGTGTATTTTGGGGCTGTCCAATCTAGAGCCCTTACCTTGTGAGTAGATAATTCTTTTTATGACTTACCTCATGCTCTTCTTAAACTATAAATGTATAATTGTTTCTATTTATAAATTATTTATGCTATTGTAAGTTTCTGAAATGTGTTAAAATATCTATTTTGCTTAAGAATTGTCACATAGTTCAAGAAGAGTATGGTTTTAGAAATAGATTTTGGAACTCATTGAATATGTGGTTCTAAATGTATTTATCATTATTTGATAAAGTGAATATTATGTGCACGATGCATTGATTTGTAAAGCTATATACTTGTGAAAATGATGCATGTCATATTATAATGAGATTGAACGGCAAGCGTAATGCTCATGGTGAGTTGTTTGGCAATTATAGGAAGCGTAAAGCTCTTGGCGAGTTACTTGATAAATATGACAAGCATAAAGCTCATGGCGAGTTGCTTGATAATTTTACATGTATTTATATGTATTGATGAATATTGACGGGTTGTATGGGTTATGACGGTATCGAATAAGGGACGCCCTATTAGCCTAAGTGAGCTAGGGGAGGGCCACTCCAACTGGGTGACAGTGGTAATTGATAAAGGGGAATTTTGAGTACTTAATGGCTATATTTTAACCCCTAATTTATAGTAAACTTGTGATTATTTCTTTACTTTTGGTTATGCTTTGCTTTGGATACTGCTTTGGTTGTTTTATGCTTGTAGGTGAGCAAAAGAGGCCAAGAAGCAAGGAAAAACAGTCATGAAAAGTGCCATATGGACTTGGAACAAGATGAAAAGGAAGCAAGGAGGAAGCCCACCAAAAATCAGTAAGAAAGGAGCATGACAGCCCTCAACATGGCCAGGCCATACTTGGTGGCACGCAACACGGCCAGGCCGTGTTTTGGGCAAAAGCTGTAGAAACTTCCCAGAATCTAGCCTGAAACACGGCCAGGCCATGTCTTGGAACATGGCCGTGCTTCGGGTTCGTACATATCGTCTTTTTTAGGGTTTTGGCCTCCAAAATTGAGATATATTGAAGGGGATACATAGCCAAACCGGGGAGAACACATTCGGACCTCCTTCTACTCAGTTTTAGGCTTGGGAAACACCATTAGATTAGGTTTAGAGTAGGATTAATGTTGAATTCATGTCTTAGAGTAGATTTGACAGCAATTCCAGTTTGTATTTCATTCTTCATCTCGGTTCTATCTTTCTATCTCTGCATTCATCTCTATTTCTACTCTTTCTCTTGGTTTGTATGGAATATATTTACTTAATGAATTGGATTATGCTTTTGATTTATCTTTCTATCATGCTTGAGTAGATTTGATCTAGGGTTTTGGTAAACCCACTTATGATGTGATGATACACTCTACACATTGAATCATTGGAACCCTAATTGTGTTATCCATGGTAAATTAGGATTAGCTATGATGCATTAACTTTATGAGTTGATGAATGTCTGGCCAACATTTTATCACATCTTAGGATATTAATTGATGGACTGAAAGGTGAAGATTGATACCGAAACCTAATAGTTAATTAGGGATATCTTAATCATGAAAGTAGTTTAAGGTTCTCTAGGAACGAATCAATAAGTGGACACGAGAAAATCTATTAATTGTATTCCATGGTTGGCATAGAACTCAATGGACTTAGGTTGAACTAAGAACCACGAAAGTAGGCAATTGGATTAACCTAGGTACGGTTAGTAATGCTTGAAAGAGGTTGCTAGTTAATTAAGGATAAAACATCCCCAATAACCTAGATAATTGCAATTAGAGGTACAAGATGGATGTTGAATATCATAAGTGTGGTGAACCGTAACCCTAGGTTTGTTTAATTGGTTATTTTATTCGTTTAATTGTGACACTCTCTAATCGAATTACATCGATCTAGATAGCATATTTTGCATCATTCTAGTAGTTGACATTGTTCTCCATGGAATACGACCCATACTCGCCGGACTAGCTACAGCTACGCCGTGCGCTTGCGGTAATTTGTAAAACATACAAACAAGTTTTTGGGATTAATGATGAATTCATGTTCTTAGAGTAGATTTGACAGTAATTCCAATTTGTATTTCATTCTTCATCCCGGTTCTATCTTTCTTTCTCTACACTCATCTCTATTTCTACTCTTTCTCTTGGTTTGTATGGAATATATTTACTTATTGAATTGGATTATGCTTTTGATTTATCTTTCTATTATGCTTGAGTAGATTTGATCTAGGGTTTTGCTAAACCCGCTTATGATGTGATGATACACTCTGCACATTGAATCATTGGAACCCTAATTGTGTTATCCATGGTAAATTAGGATTAGCTATTATGCATTGACTTTATGATTTGATGAATGTCTGGCCAACATTTTATCACGTCTTAGGATATTAATTGATGGACTGAAAGGTGAAGACTGATCCGAAACCTAATAGTTAATTAGGGATATCTTAATCACGAAAGTAGTTTAAGGTTCTCTAGGAATGAATCAATTAGTGGGCATGAGAAAACCGATTAATTGTATTCCATGGTTGGTATAGAACTTAATGGACTTAGGTTGAACTAAGAACCACGAAAGTAGGCAATTGGATTAACCTAGGTACGATTAGTAAAGCTTGAAAGAGGTTGCTAGTTAATTAAGGCTAAACCATCCCCAATAACCTAGATAATTGCAATTAGAGGTACAAGATGGATGTTGAATATCATAAATGTGGTGAACCGTAACCCTAGGTTTGTTTAATTGGTTATTTTCATTCATTTAATTATGACATTCTCTAATCGAATTACATCGATCTAGATAGTATATTTTGCATCATTGTAGTAGTTTACATTGTTCTCCCTGGAATATGACCTGTACTCGCCGGACTAGCTACAGCTACACCGTGCGCTTGCGGTAATTAGTAAAACATACACACAACAAGTTTCTGGCGCCGTTGCCGGGGAACAATTGTCAATATTAGATAGATTGTGAAATAGTTAGGCTACATCACTTTCTTTTAATTTCTCTGCATTACTTTATCTTGCTGATTTTTGCCTTTTTTCTTCCCTTATAGTAGTGTTTCTCTTTTATGCGAAGAAACCGCAGTTTCATTGCTGAATTTGACCCAGAAATTGAACGCACCCTACGAAGGATAAGAAAAAGACATCAGTAAGAGAACTCTGCATCTATCATGGGGGAAAAAGATAACCAATCTCTTAAGGATTTCACCGCCTCGGATAGTCATGGCCTGAATCCCAGCATTGTAAGACCTGTTGTTGAGGACAACAACTTCGAGTTAAAGCCTTCTCTGTTGTAGATGGTTCATCAGAACCAGTTTAGAGGGTCTTCAGATGCCATCAGGTTGAGATTGTTCCATTTCTCTTTGAGGGACTAGGCCCATGCATGGTTGTATTCTCTTCCATCAGGGTCCATCACCACTTGGTAGCAGCTTTCTCTAGCTTTTCTCGCCAAGTACTTCCCACCGAGCAAGACGACCCACCTTAGAAATCAGATCACTACATTTGCTCAGAAGGATGGGGAGTCATTATATGAGGCTTGGGAAAGATTTAAAGAGCTCATCAGGATATGCCCACACCATGGGTTGGAGAAGTGGCTGATAGTCCATACGTTCTATAATGGACTAATTTACAGCACCCGTATGTCTGTGGATGCTACAGCTGGAGGGGCACTTATGAACAAAAAAGTTGATGAGGCTTATGAATTAATTGAAGACATGGCTCATAATCATTACTCTTGGTCTAGTGAGAGGCAGTCATGAAAACCAGCAGGTATGTATGAAGTAGGTGTGTTTAATAATCTTACTTCTAAAGTTGATGCATCGTTTCAGAAGCTAGATAAGTTGAGCATCAATGCTGTTGGCTCTTCTCCATCATCAGAATGTGAAATCTGTGGGTGTGTTGGCCATATAGCCAATGAATGCCGACTTGGAAATTCTCACTACAATACATACAATCTAGGCTAGAAGAATCACCCAAACCTTTCCTACAAGCCAAATGCAAATCAGCCTCAAAATAGTTTCAGGCAACCTCTAAGCTTTCAGAATCAGAGGCCGTTCAATCCTCCTCCTCCTCAACCAAAGTCAAATCTGGAGGCTCTGATGGAGAATTTCATCTCCACACAGACTAAGCATAATGATGAATTTAGAGGCCAGAACCATTCCATGAATGAGGCTATTAAAGATTTAGCCTCCAAGGTAGACTCACTTGCTACTCATAGCAAGATGTTGGAAAAGCAAATAGTACAGCAAGCAAGTCTATCTAACAGGAACTTTGGCAGACTTCTTGGCCAAAATGAGAACCTTAGAGAGCATTGTAATGCCATTTCTTTGAGAAGTGGTAAATAGTTGCCAGAATCTAAGAGAAGTGGGGAGATAAAGAAAAATGAACCTCAGGCTGCATCTGAGAAGAAATTAGAAGAGGAACCAGAAGAAGAGGAGAAGAAGGAAGAAGAGCCAAAATATATAGCTCCTAAACCATACAAGCCATCAATTCCTTTTCCTCAAAGGTTGGTTAAGGCCAAGTTAGAGAAGCAGTTTGGGAGATTTCTGGATATGTTGAAGAAGCTGAATATCAATATCCCATTTCTGGAAGCCATCTCCCAAATGGCATCCTATTCAAAGTTCCTGAAAGAGATCCTCTCAAACAAGAGGAAGATTGATCATGCTGTGGTGGCACTGACAGAGGGATCTAGTGCATTAATTCAGAATAAGCTTCCTCAAAAGCTTAAGGATCCCGAAAGCTTCTCCATTCCTTGCTCCATTGGATATATGAAAATAGACAAAGCCTTATGTGACCTTGGAGCAAGTGTCAGCCTTATGCCTCTTTCAGTTTGCCAAAAGCTTCAGATGTGTGACTTAAAGCCTACCACCCTTTCTCTTCACTTAGCTGACTGATCAATCAAGCACCCGGTAGGTATATTAGAGGATGTCCCTCTAAAGGTAGGTAAAGTTTTCATACCGGTTGATTTTGTTATTTTAGAGATGGAGGAAGATGATAAAATCCCCATCATTCTTGGAAGGCCTTTCCTAGCTATGGCTGGTGCCAATATAAATGTGAAAGATGGAAAGATTTCTTTGAATGTAGGGCATGAAAAAGTAGAATTTAATTTGAATGATACAATAAACCCTCCATCCCTAAATGATTCTTGTTGTATGATTGGTTTGCCTAAACTAAATATGGATGATTATGTCATGAATTTTTCTCCTTCTGACCCACTTGAGTTTTGCTTTATGGAAAGTTCTTGTAATTATGTCAAACAGGGGGGAGAAAAGCAAGACATTGAGAAGGAAATGAAGGATACAAAGTTAGAACCCAAACCACCTCCTCAAAGCTTGAATGGAGCAAAGGAAGAAATAAATGAGCCAAGAGGATCTTTGAAGGAGAAGGACATCAGGAAAAGCCTCAAGACTCATACTAAGAAGCAATGGATTAAAAAGAGAGTTATTCAAACTCTCTTCAAGCCTCCTTGAGTGGAAAACATGAAAATGGAGTCAAGCTAATGACTTTTAACAAGTGCTTTGTGGGAGGCAACCCACATTTTGATTTTTAAAGTTTCCTTTTCTTTGATTTCTAACTTTCAAATTTGGTTTTCATCTTTAATTTTGTTAATTTCTTAGGTTGAAGTTTATTGAGTGTTTTTATTTAATTTTCAGTTCCATTCCCATGTCTCCAAGGCAATATAAAAGGGTTAAAATCAAAGGAATTCAAGGAGAATCAAAAGATGAGGAAAAATTTGAAGATTTGAGGATTCTAGCCAGCAACATGGGCAGCCCGTCACCCACCATGCCCGTGCTGCAAGCATGGGAGCAGCACGGGCCAAATTGTGGAAAAATAGTCCAAACCCACCAGCAACACGGGCAGGCCGTGTCCCAGGTAAGTATTTCAAAAAAAAAGGGCCATTCAACCCAAAGTATAAGTGGTCCGTTTTCAACTTAGCTCCAATTCAAAATACTGCATTGCTTATATCTGACTTACCTATTGCTGATGCTATACACTTGGCACCTGAGTCAGAACCCTCAACCTCCTCCTTTAGAAGACAAATAAGAAAGTAAGTTACTTCTTCCTTTGCCTGTACTTTCATCTATATTGACATTGAGGACATTGTCAAGTTTAAGCATGGGGGAGTAGACTTTAGGCTTGTAGTTTTCACTGATTGAATTTTGTATCTCCTGTTTCATTGTATAATCATAACGTTTGCTATTTCAGAGATAGATTGGCGTAATATAGGTTAATTTTTAGCTCATGAACATGTGATGCACAATAGGATATGAAATAGGTAGTTATTATTTTAGTCTCTCTCTTCTAGGATTAAACCTCTAATTTTTTGAAAAATATCTCTCTTTTGTGCTGTGAATTGTATGCTATTTTTTATTTTTAACACTATGAGAGTGTGGAGGTAGGGAGAGGTGAAAAATGAGGGAATGTGCACCTCAAAAAGTTTTCACTCTGAGTACCCCTTCAAGGCACCAAAAAGGCCTTTGTATGAGTACCTAGATGCCTTTACCCTAGTGAGATAGAGCATAAAATGCACTCACTGTATATTTCTAAAAAAATAAATAAAATAAATGAAAAAAAAAATTTGATGATGGAAAGTAAGAGTTTAAGTGAAAAAAAAAGTGATAAAATAGAAATAAGGGTAAGGCAACATAGAGAGATCTAAAGGATGAGGTGGCCTACTTGAGTGTATAAAAATCAATTTTATGCATATAACCAATGGTAACAATAGAAGTAGATATATAATAGAAAAATTATTGGTTTAGTTTTAGAAGAATAGAGACTATCTGATAAATGTCTATTCATATATCTATTGTGTGCACACAGATTGAGTGAAAAATTATCTATATTGCATTTTTCTATCTTCTGGAATCTGATTACATCTTTCCCCCTTCCTGATATGATATGTTATTTGCTTGAGGACAAGCAAAGGTTTAAGGATAGGGGAGTTTGATAAAGGGGAATTTTGAGTACTTAATGGCTATATTTTATCCCCTAATTTATAGTAAACTTGTGTTTATTTCTTTGCTTTTGGTTATGCTTTGCTTTGGATACTGCTTTGGTTGTTTTTATGCTTGTAGGTGAGCAAAAGAGGCCAAGAAGCAATGAAAAATAGTCATGAAAAGTGCCATATGGACTTGGAACAAGATGAGAAGGAAGCAAGGAGGAAGCCCACCAAAAATCAACAAGAAAGAAGCATGGCAGCCCCCAACACAGCCAGGCCGTGCTTGGTGGCATGCAACACGGCCAGGCCGTGTTCTGGGCAAAAGCTGCAGAAACATCCCAGAATCTAGCCCAAAACACAGCCAGGCCGTGTCTTGGAACACGGCTATGCTTCAGGTCCATACACATCATCTTTTTTAGGGTTTTGGATGCCAAAATTGAGATATATTGAAGGGGATATGCAGCCAAACAGGGGAGAACACATTCAGACCTCCTTCTACTCAGTTTTAGGCTTAGGAAACACCATTAAATTAGGTTTAGAGTAGAATTAATGTTGAATTCATGTTCTTAGAGTAGATTTGATAGTAATTCCAGTTTTTATTTCATTCTTCATCCAGGTTCTATCTTTCTATCTCTACACTCATCTCTATTTCTACTCTTTCTCTTGGTTTGTATGGAATATATTTACTTAATGAATTGGATTATGCTTTTGATTTATCTTTCTATCATGCTTGAGTAGATTTGATCTAGGGTTTTGGTAAACCCACTTATGATGTGATGATACACTGTGCACATTGAATCATTGGAACCCTAATTGTGTTATCCATGGTAAATTAGGATTAGCTATTATCAATTTACTTTATGAGTTGATGAATTTTTGGCCAACATTTTATCACGTCTTAGGATATTAATTGATGGACTGAAAGGTGAAGATTGATCTGGAACCTAATAGTTAATTAGGGATATCTTAATCTCGAAAGTAGTTTAAGGTTCTCTAGGAATGAATCAATTAGTGGGTACGAGAAAACCGATTAATTGTATTCCATGGTTGGCATAGAACTTAATGGACTTAGGTTGAACTAAGAACCACGAAAGTAGGCAATTGGATTAACCTAGGTACGATTAGTAACGCTTGAAAGAGGTTGCTAGTTAATTAAGGCTAAACCATCCCCAATAACCTAGATAATTGCAATTAGAGGTACAAGATGGATGTTGAATATCATAAATGTGGTGAATCGTAACCCTAGGTTTGTTTAATTGGTTATTTTCATTCGTTTAATTGTGACATTCTCTAATCGAATTACATCGATCTAGATAGCATATTTTGCATCATTCTAGTAGTTGACATTGTTTTCCTTGGAATACAACCTGTACTCGCCGGACTAGCTACAGCTACGCCGTGCGCTTGCGGTAATTAGTAAAACATACACACAACTAGGCTATCAGAGCAAAGAATTCTCTTGTAGGACTTGAGTATGGGTACATAACCACAAACATATTTATACTCACGGTGCTACTATAGAATTCTATAGGGTGTCATCCTTTTCTTCTTTATTAATCTTATCCTTAGGTATGCGATGTATAAGTATCGATGCGTATGTCCTAGATGATACCTCTTGAGTGTGTACTACCAGTTCAGCTTTTGAACTCGTTTTGATGAACAATGATAAAGAGAACCCTTTTAGGTACAAAGAAAAAGAATTAGCTGAAATAAGAAGATTTCATCTGACCACAAAGGTAATGGCTTATTTGGATGTCAAGAAGGTTTGAATTAGTTGTTTGATTTGTCTATGTGAAACAATATGACGAATGGGTAATATAATATTGATAGTGGGTTATGATGTGATCGAGGTTGTTAACTCCAAGATAATAGTTTGTAATAAATTGAGTGTTTTGGAAATAGATGTAAATCTCTTTTTAGATAGATGAGTTGGAACCTATGTATATAAATAGATTTGGCAAGTTATGGGGTGGATTGAATTTGAGAGCAGAGAATCTGTGAAGATAATGCTTTCAATGATATATTTTGTTGATATAAAAAAATTCAAAGACAGTTTGGTTTTCAATAATATTATGTACAAATATTATGAGAAAGGAAGGCTTGCCCATGGAAACTTAAAATTTGAGATATGCAAAAAGGATAATTCATGTGAAGGACTCTTGGATAGACATAAGCTTTTCATGATTGATTGTTAAGACATTCTATAAGAATATTAAAGAATAAAGTCAAAATGGGTTGACCTTGTTTAAGTGTTTTGAAGTGCATTCTAACTAATACAATATGAAGATGTCATCAATAGCATAAAAGGTTAGTAAATGAGTTGTAAGTAGTGAACAATTAATGGAAGCATGTACCTAGTAATTTAATTTCAGCTTTAGTAGCCCATAAGTTATTACAATAAGGGTACCAAGGATATTTGGCAGTGGTAAGAGATATTGATATAAAGTATACCAATGTAGATAAGGTTCCAGTGGTTAGGGAATTTCTTGATGTGTTTCTAGAAGAATTGCCTGAATTAGTCCTAAAACGAGAAATTGAATTTGATATTGATTTACTTCTTGAGACCCAACTAGTATCTATATCCCTATATAGAATGATATGGATTGAACTTAAAGAACTTAAAAAAATTAGATAAAAGATTTGTTATACAAGAGATTTATACCACTTAGTACTTCTTCTTGAGGTACTCCAGTTCTATTTGTGAAAAAGAAGGATGGATCATTGCAGTTATGTAGAGATTACAGATAATTGAATAAAGTGATATTGAGTAATAAATACCCATTACCTCGTATAGATGATTTGTATGACTAACCATAATGTGCTCTATGTTTTTCGAAAATTGATTTGAGATTTGAGTATCATCAATTGCGGATAAGGAAAAAGGATATTTCAAAAACTGCTTTTAGGATTCGGTATGTGCATTATGAGTTCTTAGTGATGTCATTTAGTTTGACAAATGCCCTAGCTACATTTATCGATATGATGAATAGAGTACTTAATCCATTCTTAGATCAACTTGTTATTGTATTTATTGATGATATACTATTATATTTCATGTTCAAAGGATTATAAGCAAAATTTGTGGATAGTTTTACAAACTCAAAGGGAACATCAGTTATCTGCTAAACATTCAAAATGTGAATTCTAGCTTACTTGTGTTACTATCTTAGGGCATGTGGTTAACAAGGATAGTATTCAAGTAGACCCTAAAAAAAGTAGAAACGGTACAACAATGACCACGTCCTACCACTATTACAGAGATCCATAGTTTTCTTGGTTTAACATGTTATTACCGAAGATTCATTAAAGATTTTTCAAAAATTGCTACTCCTTTAATGAGATTGACAAGGAAGGAAATAAAGTTTGACTGGTAAGATGAATGTGAGAAATGTTTTTAGAAACTTAAAGAATGTTTAACTACGGTGCCAATACTGTCTATTCCCTTAGGTACCAGAAGATATACGATATATTGTGATGCATCGAAAATTGGATTAGGGTCTGTGTTAATGCAACATGGTCGATTTATTGTATATGCATCTAGACAGCTAAAACCATATAAGCAAAATTATCTTATTCATGATTTGGAAATGGCAGTAGTGGTTTTTGTAACAACTCCATTTAAGTAACAATTTTTTTTTTAAAAAAAATACCATGAAGTTATTACCTCGTTACAATTTAACTAAAAATAACATTTATTTAATTTATACAATACAGAGTTTACATACATATCATTAATCAATAACATCTATACAAAAGTCTAACACATATATAATGACATCTTATTCATCCTTGTTGACCAGTTTCGGAGATACGGGTGCGGGTGGTTGCAACTTCACCAGGATCTTAGTCAACTCGATCATAGATACCATATATATAACTGGGATTAGCTCAAAATAGGGTAACTCGATCGAACATACGCTAAAAGTCAGTGCCATAAAGAAAATATGCATAATTATTCTTCTGAACATGACATGGAAATATAATGAGAATTAAATCTCAGTAAGTTTAACAATAAATCATCATCAATATAGCTCATCACGTCATGTTCATCTGTATAAACTACAGCAAATATCTTTGGTCACATGAATATACTATATCTTGCTCCGTCCGACATGGCACACTTTCTCTTTCTTTTCTCATTAGCATAATCATAACCGTTGGTAGGGCGTCCCCTACTGGTGCACCACACGGATCGCCATGTGACCGTGCTTATTTCTTTTCTTTTTACATTAATAGCAAAAAAAATGATTTCAATAACAAGTATGTTCATTATACTCACATACCAAAATGTTTCATCAAAATATTTCCATGTCAAAAATTACATACTTAGAATGGTAAGAAGTTTATGCATTGGCAATGACTATAGCATCTTCTAGTCATTTATTATTTTCATTTATAAGATTCTTCTTCTTTTTTAGATATTAATTTTATTCCTTTATTTTCTTGATGCAGGTTTTCATCCTATCTGACATTCTCTTACTAATTAGAGCATAACTCCCTTAATTTAACTCCGATTTAGGTGATCTTGCTGTCAATTTAAAGATACAAAAATTATCTAAAACTATTATGTTGAGTAGTTTAGCGGAAAATTAAGAAATCATGGTGATATTACTCCCTCAACGTACAGGTTATTTCTTCTCGAGTAAGTTCTGACCTATACCTGCTAATCTGTCCATATCTCGCTCATGCGAATTCCAAATTTAGTGATTCCAGTGGATAAAATTCTGTGATACATACAGCTATAATTGTTGCGTTAGCCATTTATTTTCATTCTCTATATAATGTTCCCAGAAATTAAAACACAAAAGCTATCCTAACATATTCTTCCCTGATTATCCATTTTCTGACCTTTGCTGACTAATCGGACCATATCTACCTCATATGGACTCTAAATTGAATGATTCCAATGGATAAAATGTTGTGAGACATAAATCTACATTTGTTATGTTAACCATTTGTTTTAATTCCCTATAGAAGCTTCCCATAAATTAAAACACAGAAGCTATCCTAACATATTCTTCCCTGATTAACCATTTTCTGACATTTGCTTACTAATCAGACCATATCTAATACATATAGACTCTAAATTGAATGTTCCAGTGGCTAAAAATCTGTGAGACATAGATCTAACTTTGTTATGTTAACCATTTGTTTTAATTCCCTATAGAATGTTCCCAGAAATTAAAACATAGAAGCTATCCTAACATATTCTTCCCTAATTAACCATTTTCTGACCTTTGCTTACTAATCAGACCATATCTACCTCATATAGACTCTAAATGGAATGATTCCAGTAGCTAAAAGTCAATGAGACATAGATCTACATTTGTTATGTTAACCGTTTGTTTTAATTCCTTACTGATTCTTCCCAGAATTTTAAAAACAGAAGCTTAAAAGTTTGGCACCCATAGCCATACCTATGCAGAACCATCTACACCAGCCTAAGTATTCAAACAAACATAATATGCAACATAATATAGCAACATCCACGACCAATCATTAAAGTTCTAAAATCAAAATCTCATATAAAGATTACAAGTTTCAAAACTTTTCTTCAAAAAGAAATATTTTTAAACTTCCCTGGAGCACTTAGTCCTCTAGATTTCTCCTTCCTCTTTCTTCCTTTCTTCCTCTCCTTTCCTCACTCTACCTTGCTTCTATTTTTCCTCTCCCTCACTTGGATGAAAATTATAATGTTATAGGGTTGGGTTTTGCTTAAATAGACCACCAAATAATTCACCTTTCATGATCATGAGTCTACCTTATTACAAATAGGATACACTTGGTTGAATTTTTGGAAAACAAACAACTCATGTTCTTGTCTTCCTCTTCCTTAGTCAAGATATGCATAGGAAAAGGAGATTTGTATTTTGAAAATTATGATAATATGTTGTTAAGATAAGGGACAAGGTCCCTTTGATTTAGGGATTCATTTCCTTTTTCTTCTGTCTTAATCTATTATGATAGGTTTTCCTTTTTAGGTGAAAAATTTATAGCCCTTGAATCTCCATTATTTGGTTGAAATTATTTGTGTGGGATAGGAATATTTTGTCCTAATGTCATGTATTATCATACCACTTGCTAAAATTATGAGTGTAGGATATAAATGTTTTGTCCTAAAGCCTAATGATGAGTGTAGGATATAGATGTTTTATCCTAAAGCCTTGTATTATCATACCAATTGCTAATTTTTTGTCTTAAAGCCATGTAACCTAATCTTTATTATATTATCACATGATTTATTTTATTTTATTTTTCCTCTTGGATTTGGGCTTATTCCTACCTATTTCCTTTGTCTTGGATAAAATTCAACCTTTTTTGGAGGGCTTGGACACATTTTCATAATTTTTGGGCTATCGGTCCAATTTTTATATCCTAGTCCAAGTCTATGTTTTATTTCTTGTTTAAGCTATCCAATGGGCTTGCTAGAAACTTATGTGAAGTGGAAAAACTCTATATGAAGTGTCCATAGGTAAAAGCCCAATGTATGGGTGAATATGTTAAACTTAGTAACTCTAGTTCTTGAATTAGGAAAAATTACCCTAATCTAATGTTTTCTTGAAATTTTAAGACCTTTACTTGTTTCTAAAAATTTATCTTCCTTACCCAAAAATTTCACCTTTTTTATTATATTATTTCTAATTTTTCCTCTTAGGTTTTCTCTCTTTACCTATTCCATTAATGTTAGAACATTTCTATGCATACACGTAAGGTGAAAAATTTCTAAGGATTATATTTCCTTAGATATCTAAAAATTGTCTAAGAAATTTTATTTTCTTAATTAAATATTTATGTACCTTAAAAAGAAACGAAATTTGGGATGTTACTTTGAATATTTTTGTGTTTTTATTAATTCATAAAACGAAATTAGGGATGTTACATTTCTCTCCCCTAAAAGAAATTTTGTCCTCAAAATTTCAGAAATTTCCTAATAAGAACAATTTCGGATATTTCTTCCTCATGACTTTTTCTAGCTCCCAAGTTGCTTCTTCTGGAGTCAAACCTTCTCATAACACCTTAACTAGAGGAATAGTTTTGTTCTGCAATTGCTTCACGTCAGTGTCCAATATAGATGCTGGTACTAGTTGGTATGTCATGTTCTCCTTTATTTGGATTGGTTCATCTTGTTTCACATGTGAAGAGTCTGGAAGATACTTCCGGAGCTGTGATACATGGAAAACATTATGCAAGTTGGACAAATTTGGTGGGAGAGAAACTTGATATGATGACGTCCCTACTTTCTTTAAAATTTGGTAGGGTCCCAAAAATCGTGGATTTAACTTTTTGGTCTTGAGAGACCTACCAATTCCAGTGGTCGGAGAAAGTTTTAGAAATACATGGTCTCCTTCCTCAAATTCCAGAGGTCTATGTCTCTTATTATAGTAACTCTTTTGTCGACTATGAGCTGTGAGCATTTTGTCTCTTATAATCCTGATTTGTTTAGTGGTTTGTTGAACTAGATCAGGACCCAACAAGTTCTTTTCTCCTACCTCAAACCAACATAGTGGAGATCGGCACTTCCTACCGTATAAAGCTTCGTAGGGAGCCACCTTAATACTGGAGTGATAACTATTATTATAAGCAAACTCTACTAAAGGTAAGTACTTATCCTATCCTTTACCTTGCTCTATCACACAGGCCCTTAACATGTCTTCTAGAGTTTGAATGGTCCATTCTATCTGTCCATCAGTCTGAGGACGATAGGCAGTACTAAACCGCAACTGGGTTTCAAAAGCTTCCTGCAACGCCTTCTAAAACCTCGATGTAAACCTTGGATCTCTATCAGAAACGATATTTAAGGGAATTCCATGTAGTCTAACTATTTCCTGGATGTACAACTTGGCCAATTTGTCCAGTGAAAATTTAATTTCTGTGGACAGAAAGTGAGCAGATTTGGTTAATCTGTCAACTATTACCCAGATAGAGTCATGTCTTTCTGAAGTCTTAGGCAAACCTATAACAAAGTCCATTGAGATACTGTCCCATTTCCATTTAGGGATCTCAAGAGGTTGTAGAAATCTTGTTGGCTTTTGATGCTCTACCTTCAACTTTTGACAAATTAGACATTTCGCCACGAACTTAGCAATATCCTTTTTCATCCCTGGCCACCAATACATTCTTTTTAAGTCCTAGTACATTTTAGAGCATCCAGGATGGATAGTATATTTACTCTGATGCGCTTCCTGCAAGATCTTAGTCCTCAACTCTCGTTCTTGAGGGACACAAATCCTTCCTTGATACATGATTGCTCCATTTTCCATGACAGAAAAATTGTCTTGATCTTTATGATCCTGTAAGTATTGGTCGTGAGCTTGAGCCTTTTTAATCTGGGATCTAAGGTCACACCTTATACTTAAACCATTATTGATTAGCTTCTGTAAGGAAAAAATAGTGTCCAGCTTCAAATTCCGAAACTCCTCTAGCATCTACATCTCATACATCATCATCTGACCCATGTGCAGAGATTTTCGACTCAAGGCATCTGCTATAACATTTGCCTTTCCTGGATGATACTTTATCTCAAACTTGTAGTCATTGAGGAATTCTACCCATCTTCGTTGCCTCATATTTAACTCCTTCTGATTAAAGAGGTATTTAAGACTCTTATGATCACAATATACTTCAAAGGTTGCCCTGTACAAATAGTATCGCCAAATCTTTAAGGCGAACACCACTGCCGCTAATTCAAGATCATGGGTTGGATAGTTTCCTTTGTGGGGTCTCAGTTGCCAAGAGGAGTAAGTAACTAGTCTTTTATCTTGCATCAGTACACACCCTAGCCCTTTCTTTGAAGCGTCACTATACACTTCAAAATGTCCTGTAGGGTCTGGAATAATTAAAACAAGAGGAGTGGTCAGTCTTGTCTTAAGCTCCTAGAAACTAGCTTCACATTGATCAGTCCATTTGAAAGGACTTCTCTTCCTAGTCAATTTAGTTAATGGCAAGGCTATACGAGAGAAGTTTTGTATAAACCTCCTGTAGTATCCTGCCAAACCTAGGAAACTTCTGACTTCTGTATTCGTCTTTGGTCTCTCCCATTGAATCACTGCTTCCGTCTTGCTAGGATCTACAGCTACCCCTCTATTAGAGAAGACATGTCCGAGAAACTTTACCTCTGAAGCCAAAATTCACACTTCTCCAATTTGGCATATAACGTTTTCTCTTTTAGCACTTGCAGCACGATTCAGAGATGTTTTTCATGTTCTTTCTCACTCTTAGAATATATCAAGATGTCATAAATGAATACTACCACAAATTGATCTAGGTAGGGTCAAAAAATGCGATTCATGTAATCCATGAAAATTGCAGGTGCATTTGTCAACCCGAAAGGCAATACGAGAAAGTCATAGTGCCCATACTTAGTCCTGAAGGTTGTTTTTGGTACATTCTCCTCCTTTATCCTAATTTGATGGTATCCCGATGTCAAGTCAATTTTGAAAAAGATGGAGGCTCCCTTAAGTTGATCTAATAAGTCATCTGTCCTAGGGAGAGGGTATTTATTTTTGATAGTCACTTTATTCAGCTGTCTGTAGTCTATGCATAATCTTAAGCTGTCCTCTTTCTTTTTAACAAATAATACAGGAGCTCCCCAAGGCGATACACTTGGTCTAACGAATTGTTGTCTAACAGTTCCTCCAACTATTTCTTAAGTTCCTGTAGTTCTTTCGAAGCCATTCTATAAGGTGCAATAGAGATAGGCCCTGTCCTAGGTAAGTAGAAAACTGTATATCTCTCTTGGAAGGTAAGCCTAGAGTATCTGATGGAAATACTTCAAGAAACTCATTGGCTATTGGGATTTCATCAAGCTTCGATTGAACTTCTAGATTTATTAAGTACAAAAGAATGTATCCAAATACTCCATTCTTCAACTCCCTATTGACTTGATTGGCATTAAGCATCAATAACTGCATCTCCTCTTCGGAAGTAAGAGGTAGATATTCAATGATCTTGTTGCAACATTCAACAAGACCTAATTTCTAGACATCCAGTTTAACCCTAGAATGACTTCAATACCTTTTAAAGGTAGACAGACGAGGTCCACAGAAAGAGTTTTTTCTTGAATAGTGACCTGACAGTCCTTACATACAGAGGAAGTTAAGACCCTTTCCCCCATGGGAGTTACTACAGATAGCTCATAGTGGGTTTCAGAAATAGGATATTGAAGCTCCCTAATACATTCTTCTTATATAAATGAATGACTAGCACCAGAGTCAAACAACACCATAAGAGCAAATCCATAGATACAACATGTACCTTGGATCATTTCAGGGGATTGAGTTGCCTCTTGGCTGTTCAGGGTTAAAACCCTTCCTTTCACTTGAGCCTTCTGTTTCGGCTGCTTCCTCAAATTTTGTGGGCAGTTCCTTATAAAATGACCCTTTTGTCCACAATTGAATCAGACATCCTGTTCCATGTAGCATGGCCGATTTCCGTGCATGCGTCTGCACTTAGTGCACTTGACTGGGGTGAGGTCTTGCTGGAAAGGTCGGGGACCTGCAGTCATTGGCCTCCTGCTAGTACCCTTTCCTTTTCCTCTAACATTTCTGATAGAGTTTTGTGGACCGTTCTTCCTTTTCTAGAAATTCCGTCTTTGTTTCTCATCTTCCACTACCCTCAACCTCTTTTCTAAGAGTTTGCATTTATTTATCAGAGGTACAAACTCCCTTAACTCCATAGCTACAACAACATTCCTTATTTCTGGATTCAATCACGATTTGAACTTAATAGCCTTCCATGCTTCAACGGGGTTAAATCGCAGATAAGAGGTGAACTTAGACAACTTCTCAAACTTCATGATGTATTGGTCTACGGTCATGCTGCCTTGTCTAAGTTGGAGAAATTCAATCTCCTTATCCACTCACACAGTACTTGGGAAGTACTTTTCCAAGAAGGTGTCTTTGAACACCTACCAAGTGATCTGCCTTCCCTGGTGAGCTAAAAGTTCTTTAGCTCTATGCCACCAGTATTCTGCTTTATCTTTTAGCAAATATGCAGCAAAGATTACTTGTTGCTCCTCAGTACAGCCCATCACTTCAAAGATTTTCTCTAACTCTCTTATCCATCTTTCAGCTACAATCAGGTCAAAGCTGCCTTGAAAACAAGGTGGCCTAGTCTTCAGGAACTCGGATATGACGTTATCATTTCCAGCGATCCGGTTGTTAGCACCATTCACACCATTCGAGTTATTAGCATTCTGGAGGTATTGTAGAATTTGCTTAGTGGTCATGACTTGGTCTCGAATTGCCGTGGCCAGGTTGTGTAGGGTTTCCTCTGCATTGTTTGCAAGATTCCTCCTTGGTGGTGCCATTTCTTATTGTGGCAAAATCAAAGTTATGCTGCTATTGAGGTGATCAAGCCCAATAGTTAGTTTCAAAAATATTTAACAGCAGTCATAACACCACCTCAGCATATAGATATGAAACACAAGTAATTTCTTACCTATATGAAATCATTGATCCCCCTACACAGCACAACCACAACATACTCAAGACACGATAAGATCGATTCAGATAACCATCCACCCACTGGCCATCTAGGATCGACCTTCTCTGATACCAATTATGTAACAACTCCATTTAAGTAACAATTTTTTTTAAAAAAAATACAATGAAGTTATTACCTCGTTACAACTTAACTCAAAATAACATTTATTTAATTAATACAATACAAAGTTTACATACATATCATTAATCAATAACATCCCTACAAAAGTCTAACACATATATAATGACATCTTATTCATCCTTGTTGACTAGTTCCAGAGATATGGGTGCGGGTGGTTGCACCTTCACCAGGATCTTAGTCAACTCGATCATAGACACCATATATATAACTGGGATCAGCTCAAACTAGAGTAACTCGATCGAACATACGCTAAAAGTCAGTGCCATAGAGAAAATATGCAGAATTATTCTTCTGAACATGACATGGAAATATAATGAGAATTAAATCTCAGTAAGTTCAACAATAAATCATCATCAATATAGCTCATCACGTCATGTTCATCTGTATAAACTACAGCAAATATCTTTGGTCATATGAATGCACTATATCTATGCACATGAGAATCGTACAATAATGACATGTATGACAGGATTATCTATTTTCAGAATATCATATGATGAGTATCAATTTATTCTCATATCAAGCTACCCCGGTCAAGGTGAGTATTTTCTACTCTCCGGTACGGACTTTTCTCGCTTCGTCCGACATGGAACACTTTCTCTTTCTTTTCTCATTAGCATAATCATAACCATTGGTACGGCGTCCCCTACGGGTGCACCACACGGATCGTCATGTGACCGCGCTTATTTCTTTTCTTTTTACAGTAATAGCCAAAAATATGATTTTAATAACAAGTAGGTTCATTATACTCACATACCATAATGTTTCATCAAAATATTTCCATGTCAAAAATTACACACTTATAATGGTAAGAAGTTTATGCATTGGCAATGGCTATAGCATCTTTTAGTCATTTATTAGTTTCATTTATAAGATTCTTCTTTTTTAAATATTAATTTTATTCCTTTATTTTCTTGATGCAGGTTTTCATCCTATCTGCCATTCTTTTACTAATCAGAGCATAACGCCCTCAATTTAACTCTGATTTAGGTGATCTTGGTGTCCATTTAAAGATATAACAATTATCTATAACTATTATGATGAGTAGTTTAGCGGAAAATTAAGAAATCATGGTGATATTACTCCATCAAATTACAGGTTATTTCTTCTCGAGTAAGTTCTGACCTCTACCTACTAATCTGTCCATATCTCCCTCATGAGAATTCCAAATTGAGTGATTCCAGTGGCTAACATTCTGTGACATGTACAGCTATAATTTTTATGTTAACTATTTATTTTCATTTCCTATATAATGTTCCCATAAATTAAAACACAGAAGCTATCCTAACATATTCATCCATGATTATCCATTTTCTGACCTTTGCTTACTAATCAGACCATATCTACCTCATATGGACTCTAAATTGAATGATTCTAGTGGCTTCAAATCCGTGAGACATAAATCTATATTTGTTATGTTAACCATTTGTTTTAATTCCCTATAGAATGTTCCCAGAAATTAAAACATAGAAGCTATCCTAACATATTCTTCCCTGATTAACCATTTTTTGACCATTGCTTACTAATCAAACCATATGTACCTTACATGGACTCTAAATGGAATGATTCCAGTAGCTAAAAGTCCATGAGACATAAAGCTACATTTGTTATGTTAACCATTTGTTTTAATTCTTTACTTATTCTTCCCAGAATTTTAAAAACATAAGCTTAAAAGTTTGCCACCTATAGCCATACCTATGCAAAACCATCTACACCAGCCTAAGTATTCAAACATACATAATATGTAACATAATATAGCAACATCCATGACCAATCATTAAAGTTCTAAAATCAAAATCTCATATAAAGATTACAATTTTCAAAACTTTTCTTCAAAAAGAAATATTGTTAAACTTACCTGGAGCACTTAGTCCTCTAAACTTCTCCTTCCTCTTTCTTCCTTTCTTCCTCTTCTTTCCTCACTCTACCTTGCTTCTATTTTTCCTCTCCCTCACTTGGAAAAAAATTCTAATGTTATAGGGTTAAGTTTTACTTAAATAGACCACCAAATAATTCACCTTTCATGATCATGGGTCTACCTTATCACAGGATACACTTGGTTGAATTTTTGGAAAACAAACAACTCATGTTCTTGTCTTCCTCTTCCTTAGTCAAGATATGCATAGGAAAAAGAGATTTGTATTTTGAAAATTATGATAATATGTTCTTAAGATAAGGGACAAGGTCACTTTTATTTTGGGATTCATTTCCTTTTTCTTTTGTCTTAATCAATTTTGATAGGTTTGCCCTTTCAGGTTGTAAATTTATAGCCCTTGAATCTCCATTATTTGGTTGAAGTTATTTGTGTGGGATAGGAATGTTTTGTCCTAATGTCATGTATTATCATACCACTTGCTAAAATTATGAGTGTAGGATATAGATGTTTTGTCCTCAAGCCTAATGATGAGTGTAGAATATAGATGTTTTGTCCTAAAGCCTTGTATTATCATACAACTTGCTAAATTTTTGTCTTAAAGCCATGTAACCTAATCTTTATTATATTATCACATGATTTATTTTATTTTATTTTTCCTCTTGGATTTGGGCTTATTCCTACCCATTTCCTTTGCTTTGGATAAAATTCTACCTTTCTTGGAGGGCTTGGACACATTTTCATAATTTTTGGGCTATCGGTCCAATTTCTATATCCTAGTCCAAGTCTATGTTTTATTTCTTGTTTAGGCTATCCAATGGGTTTGCTAGAAACTTATGTGAAGTGGAAAAACTCCATATGAAGTGTCTATAGGTAAAATCCCAATGTATGGGTGAATATGTTAAACTTAGTAACTCTAGTTCTTGAATTAGGAAAAATTACCCTAATCCAATGTTTTCTTGAAATTTTAAGACATTTACTTGTTTCCAAAAATTTATCTTCCTTACCCAAGAATTTCACCTTTCTCTAGTATATTATTTCTAATTTTTCCTCTTAGGTTTTCTCTCTTTACCTATTCCATTAATGTTAAAACATTTCTATGCATACACGTAAGGTGAAGAATTTCTAAGGATTATATTTCCTTAGATATCTAAAAATTGTCTAAAAAATTTTATTTCCTTAATTAAATATTTATGTACCTTAAAAAGAAAAAAAATTTGGGATGTTACTTTGAATACTTTTGTATTTTTATTAAGTCATGAAACAAAATTAGAGATGTTACAGTTTTTGCTCTTAAAATTTGGAGACATTATCTGTATGGTGAGACTTGTGAAATTTATACATATCATAAAAGTTTCAAATACATTTTTTAACAAAAAGATCTTAACTTGAGACAAAGACAGTGGATGGAGTAACTTAAAGATTATGACTGTATAATATTATATCATCCAGGTAAGGCCAATGTAGTGGCTGATGCATTAAGCAGGAAGTCAATTAGTAGTTTGGCTCATATCACAATGGTAAAGAGGGCGTTGATTAAAGAAATGCATAAGTTGGAAAGTCATGGGGTAGTATTAGAAGTCAAGGAGCCTAAGATACTATTGACCCATATACAGTTTCAATCATCTTTGGTTGAGCAGGTGAAAAAGACACAAGAAGAGGATGCCTATTTATGCAAGAAAATTGAAGAGGTGAAGAATGACAGTGATGTTGAATTTACTATAGACTCTAAAGGAATTCTGAAATTGGGCAAGTGGTTGTGTGTACCTAATAAAGATGAACTAAAGAAAGAGATTTTAGAGGAAGCCCATAGAGCCATATATACTATTCATCTTGGGGAAACTAAAATGTATAAAGATATGAAAGAAATGTATTGGTGGGATAGTATGAAGAAAGATATAGTTGATTATATCTTTTAATGCTTAACTTGCTAGCAGGTAAAAGCAGAACATTAAAGGCCTGCGGGGTTATATCAACAAGTAGAAATACCTGAATAAAAATGGGAGAGAATAATTATGGATTTTGTTATAGGGCTACCGTGGACACCAAAAAGAATTTGACTCAATATGGGTGATCATTGATAGGTTGACTAACTCAACACATTTTCTATTAGTGAAAATCACATATAACGTAGATCAGTATGCAAATCTGTATTTGAATAAAATAGTGAGTCTTCATGGGGTACCGATATTAATTATTTCTGATTAAGGACCATAGTTCATAGCATGTTTTTAAAGAATCTTCCAAGAAGCTTTAGGTACGAAACTAAATTTTAGTACTACTTTTCATCCTCAAACAAATAGAAAATCTGAGCGAACTATCCAAATATTGGAAGATATGCTTCGGCCATGTGTGTTTGATTTTCAAAGTAGTTGAGAAAGATTCTTGTCCCTAGCTGAATTTGTTTATAACAATAGCTACCAAGCTAGTATACAAATGACACCATTTGAGGTTTTAAATGAAACATAATAGGTTTTCTAATAGGTGAGTAAATGACATAAATTATGGCATGGAGAAAAGAATTATAATTTTTTTTCTAAATTTATAAATTGTATAATATGGTTATGTAATATAAATTTATGACTATTTTCATATGTAGAGATTGTGACTTAAGTGATGTTCAAGATTTGGATGGTATGTCACTAAAATATATGAATGTGTGAGAAGTGAATTGAGATGGGTAAGTAGTAGACATATTACGAATGGTGAAAGTAAGATGTTAGGATTGCTTAAGGATTAGCTAGTGATGGGAAAGTGTCATAAGAGGAAGATTTGAGCATATTGGGTTTGCTTGAGGATGGCTAAGACAAAACTAGGAAATTTGCAATTTTAATTTGTTGGAAGTGATTAATGGAGGAAATCTTGAAGAAAATTGGGCATTTAAATTTTCATAATATAAGGTAGTGAGTTTGGGTATCGTAATGCATAAAAAAGTTTGTGTGAGAATAACTAATTGATGAATGCCTTATGGTGTTTTAAGAAGTGTAATCAAATGAGTTAGTGTGCGTCGAAGTTGCTTGAGGAATAAAAATATGGGAAGTAGAATTTAAATTAATCTTTGGCCTATTAACTTGGAAATTTATGTATGAGTAAATGTTGGGAAAAATCTTCTTAAAATGATTGGGTGAATTAAATGAAATTGATATGAGCTAGAATGAAGAGCTTTTAGATATGATAGAAGAAAGGCTTGAAATTTTTTATAATGAGTTTATTGGTGATAATAAGAGGGTATAGAGTTACTGTGATAAGGTAAGTTGGAATTGTTAGACATGTGTCAATGGTGCCTAAACGTTATAAAAGGTTTAGTGGATTTATTGCTACTTATGTTTAACATATTGATTAATGGATTTTAGGATAAAAATAAATTATAGATTAAGACGATGAGATTCATTGGAGGATGTTGACATGTGAGAATCAAAGATGACTTGATAGAAGTATGGAATAAGAAAATTGGGTTACCCTATATGGATGTGTACATATTCTTTTATGTGTATGGTTCCTAATTATATCGACTTATGGATATAAATATGCGAATTTGAGGATATTTCAGATATTAGTGAAGATGATATACAAAAGAGATATTCCCAAATAGCTTGAGTAGTAAGGTTAATAACTATAATTTATGCCTTGACTTCATTTCTTACTTGCAACAGAATGGTTTGAAATTCAGGGACTGGATTTCTTAAGGGGGAAGAATGTAACAATCATAAAATTTAATAACGCTCATTTATGTATAGATTATTAAAAGAAATAAAGGAGTAAGGTTGTAATTGAAAGATTTTAAGGATGAAAATGAAACATTTTAATATTTGTTTGGGACAAACTGTAATTTCCTAAAATTTTAGGGGTCAAAATGTAAATAATGAAATTTGCAAAGACTTCCTCTAACAATTAGCAAATTGCTAATTGGTCCCTCCATTATTATTTAAAAAAATATTTTTTTCTCCGTAACCTTCGTAAGTGAATAATGAATTTCTCCTCCATTTTCTCCCTCTAAATTTGGAGTCCTTCAAGCATCCGATCTCAAAACTAAGGATACCACTAGATTCTTGACGAAGAGTACTACGATATTGGCTGAATAATTTTTCAAATCGGCCGGAGAATCGTTGCAGATTGAAAGGAGAAAATCTTAGAAAAAGGTAAGTTTTGAAACTCTTATTTATCGTCCTCAAATTAAAAATCTGACATAGTAGATGGAGATAGATAAACCTTAGGATATAAAATTTTTCAACCATCTGACAACTTTTTGTGCATTGTGAATAGTAAATTCAGTCGGTATAAATAGTGATTCTAGAGGTAAATAGTAATTTCTATAGTGAATAGTACCCATCAATTGATCAAGCTCCCAAAGGCTATATTTTGCAATTCCAGAGTCATTTCCTAGGTTTTTGGACCCTCCGTACTCGATTTTGAGGTGTGTTTGGTCAAATTTGGATTGAAAAAGTGCATTTTGGGCTATTTAACCTTGAGCCTTACCCTATGAGTAGATAATTCTTTTTATGACTTACCTTATGCTTGTCTTGAAATTAAATGTATAATTGATTATATTTTCAAGTTATTTATACTTTTATATGTCTCTGAAATGTATTAAGTTACTTGATTTGTTTATAATCTGGCATAAGTTCAAGAAAAGTATGGTTTTAAAAATGGATTTTTGAACTCATTGAATATGTGATTTTAAATGTATTTCTCATCATATGGTAAAAGAAATATATTGTACACGTGGCATTGATATGTTAAGCTATAAGATTGCCTTGGAAAAGGGCATGTATATATGATAACTTTGATTGGGAAGTTTCTAAGAGAGGAATCATACTAATTCTGAAAATTTTGTATTATACTGAAACTTTTGTTTCGAACGATATGGCATATGTGCAAATATGATTTTTGTGTAGGAATCCTATTAGAAATACTATTTTCTAACATCAGGTGATGTTAGCCCTAGTGCACCTTGACACCTCAGCTAGTAGGGTTGGTGCTAGCCTTGTGTGACAATCAACACATGGGATATGATATGTGAAGGAGAGCGAGATGCCTCTTATTTAGGCAAGATGCCAACTATATGATTTGTGATTTCCCTCCTTTATTGTGTGCTTGGGAAATACTTATATTAGAGTCCTTTCGCGTGTCCTCTAGAATGGTGGTAGGGCAAACCTTAGCTGAAATGCCGAGTTTAGACAAATCTTACACCACCAAAGTACGGAAGGGCTTGAACTCTGATATGGTGTTTTTGATATAGGATCCTCCTAATGTTTTCTTGTGAAATATTTTGATGCACAATAGTATTTGTTTAATGATCATACCGTATTGCATATGGTTTTGGATATCTGAATATCCTTTGATTTGAGAATATTTGAAATATGGGTCCTATATAGGTGTACTTCTGAACTGTAATTTTCTACATGGTAAATTTTAAAATATAAGTACGTCCATATGTTGACCTAAGAGGTCATAGGAGGTATTATTTGCTCACTAAGTTGTCAAACTCACTAATTGATATTTTCACATTTTTCAGATAATAATACAAAGTTTGGTCGTTTCCCTTCAAATAGGTAATCAACTAAGCGACATATTCTCTGGTGACCCTATTTTGTTTTCAGGCCTCGTAGATTTTAATTTATATTGTGTTTGTACTCTAAAGTATGCTCTGAATGCCACAGGCAAGATCCTTGCTTCTGTTGTTACTCTGATTTTTATAGACTTGGTCTTTATATTGTGTATATATGAAAATACCTATATGTAAATGTTTTCAATAATAAAGGAGTGTATTATACTTGTTATGGTAAATATATGTTTGTAAAGCATGTGTTTCATGTGCCCTTAAAAGTAGGGGCTTGACATCTTTGGTCTTTCTTATTTAATCATAGCTTCTGTCTTTCTATGATTTATTACTACTCCTTGACTATAAATAACATGTCCAAGAAATTTGACATCTTTCAGCAAAAATTCACACTTCTCTATTTTAACAAACAATTTCTTTTCTTTCAGTATTTGTAACACTCTTACGAGATTCTGGTCATGTTCTTTCTCATGTTTAAAATAAACTAATATGTCATTTATGAACACTACCACAAATTGGTACAGATAAGGTCAAAAAATGTGATTCAAATAATCCATGAAAATTGTAGGTACATTTGTTGGGCTGTAATTCATACAAAGATGAATACAATGTCAAAATGCAAGTGCACGTGTCGTGACCAAGTAATAAAGTGATCAGTGAGTATCGTCCCACGAGGAGTGAACTAAAACTGTTATAGAGATTTTTAATGTATGAATGCTGTAGCAAAGTTAAGATGGTTCACAAGATTGATATAAAAGTAGATTGACTGACTATAACTATAATTAAAATAAGGAGTAATAGGAAGTAAAGAGGCAACTATATTGGGAGATCTAGGGTTGCTCAGGGTTGCCATGGACCACAGCACTCATATTTTCTCTAGGCTTGCTGCAGCAATTGTTCTAAGTGCCAAACTCAGTCCTGAATGGAGCCTTCCCAGGCTTCCATTCCTTGCAATCTGAGGTTCATACATGCATTCCTGCATCAGTCCTCACCTCCAAATTGTGCATGAAGTTCCATTATTGGTCTAAAAGGGTGCCCGTATATCCCTATATGAGCTAACCCCCATGCTTTCAATCCTTTTCCCAGCCTCTATTACCCTTCTAGGTGAATGTCAGCCTTGGTTTTCTTCCTTCAAAATTCCGTTATTAAGGAAAGAAAAACTAAAAAGAAACACAATTGAATGATAACCAAAACTGTAACGAAATTTATTGATAATAAAAATGTGCTTTAGTTCATTACAACCCTTGTGCAACCCCAGCTGGAAACTAGCCAAGACTCATGGGTACACTGGGTACAAAAATCCCAAAAACACGGGTATGCATCCTAAGTGATTTAAATAAAATTACAAATCGCAGTTCTTTCTTTTTGATAAAATAGTAATATAACAACAGGGGACAATCCCTTTCTGCAGAACTATTCCCTCCATGTTGCACCTCCCGGTGTTAACACATCCTCGGCTATGGTGTTTCTTCCTCCAAGTTCTCTTATGTTTTCTCTCATCCCCTCTCTCTTCTTTTTTTGCAATAGCTACTTTATGGCCTTTTATAGGCAGCTCGTGTGGTCCCAATAAGTGATCTGGGTTGCTGACATTCCTTCTGCTCTGCAGCCGGCGCCCTTGTTGTGCAGCTTTTTCGTCTCCACTTTCAGTAGTGGAGGTAGTTCTGTACCAGTAGCCTGTAATGTCCTTGCTGCTGTCCCCTGCTCAATGGGGGCTGCTCCTGCCGCGCAGCTCTGTCACCTGCACCATATCAAATAGAATCAATGTATTGCAGGAAAGAGGGAGTAGCTCACCCACTATCACCCGGGGTTCTGCTATTATTACCACATATGCTTACTGAAATGCTGCAGCAATGAGGTCGCTGATGTGATATCTAGAAGAGTCATTCCATTTAATTAAATCAGGAGGTAAGAGTGCTTAAAAGACCAGAAAAATTCAGTAAACATACACGGACAGCACATAGAAACTATAATGAAATGCAGTTATCAAATCCCCCCTAAACTTAAAGGATTACTTGTCCCTAATAGGTGCAGACAAGGCGACAAATGTGGGGGGAGTGGTAGCTCACTGATTTTCTTTCTTTATTGTTTTTTTATTTTTATCATAGATCTTATTCTAGCAGAGGTCATTACAGCCTTTTAATGCGAATGCAACATGATTAATGCAGGCTCCCGGTTACTCAGCCTTATCACCCTTAAACTGCTTCCTACTCATACTCTATATCCTTGTTTTACGCAAAGTCACACATGGGGCTCATGCACACCCCTGGTTACTAAGGAACTACAAAGCATTGGAGTGTCCACTCTATGTCCCTGTTTTACGCAAAGGCACACATGGGGCTCATGCATACCCCTGGTTACTAAGGAACTACAAAGCATTAGAGTGTCCATATTTCTCTCTTTATTTCCTACTTCCCCCCCAAACTTAAGCCTTTTTGACCCTATGCGTCTGCCTCTTTTATAATTCTACAGAGAGCTCTCAATACTAGCTCTAAGACTTAGGTCCAATTTCTGAAAGATCACCAAATTTTTCTTTGGCAAACTGCCTATGATCCTATGCTCATTAGAAGAAGGTTTTGTGTGATTGGGTGAGGCTGTAGGTCTCCTATTTTGGTTTCTAGCGAACTACCCAATCCTCCTCATGGAGTATCCTAGAACTTTCTGCAGGCTATGCAAAATGCAAAGTCTATCTCTCTTTTTATTTTTATTTTGAATGGTAATACACATCTAAGTCAGATAATTTCTACAGGTAGCAACCAGTAACACTGCAGTTTCATCTAATTCAGTCAGGCAAGAACACAAATATCAGCACTCAGACAAACATAACACAAATAAACAAGTCTAACCTAACATTTACTCCAACAAATACTATAGCACAAAATCAATGCTTCAGCAGATACCACAGCAATGAACAAAACACAAAAAGTGCCACAGCAACATTATATTACACCCCAGCAGACATTATATCACACCCCCCCAAACTAAAATTGAGCAGTGTACTCACTGCTGATGCAATGGCCATAAAACAAAAGACACCCAAATATAGCAAAAGCAAAAGAGTTCCAAATACAGCAGAGAAGGAAGAAGAGTTGAGGGAACTTCCTGAGGGTGCTAGCAGGCATGCTGTAGCACCCTGGGGGCATTGACCCCCAGAAGACCTTGATGAACTTCAAAGCCCACTCCTCCGCTGTGTTGATTGCTCTGGGGCCTTTCTTTTGCGCATCATTGCTGTCCGTTTTGCAATGGGCTCATTGTTATCAGAGGACTCAGTTCCTTCTGGTGTCTGGTGGGGTTCCGGTTGGGGCTCCTTGCTGGAGGAGGATCCTTTAGAATCCTTGTGCTGCTCGGTCTGTGGTTCAGGTGCTGGGGCTGACTCTTCGAAAGTGGTATGGAGCAAGTCAGTTGGAAACTCCGGGAATGGAAAGAATTGCTTAAAGTTCTACTCCAAGGTGGTGTGGAGGGCGAAGTCCCTCTTCTGTTCATAGCACCAAAAGGTTTGTTGATGCTGCAGCAGCTGTGCTTGCTGTCTGAGGATCGTAGCTTGTTGCTGTAGAATATGCTGAAGGGTGTGGTCAGCTGGCTGAGGGGCAGAGGAAGAAACAGATGGTCCAGCGGCTTGTGGAGGGTCTCGAGAGGCAGCGGGTGGGTGTGGGGCTGCTTTCTCCAAGACAATCCGAGCAATGGTGGTAGTAGTAATGGGGTTGGTGTCCTTCAAGACTTCTTCATCGATGGAGACTGGTACTCCACGATTTTTGCACAGTATGGTGATGAGGGAAGGAAAAAGTAGGCTGCCCTTTTTACGGCTGGCGCATGCTTGGATTTGGCCACTGATGATGCGGCCAACGTTGAGTGGTCTACTGAGTATGAGGGCATCCACCATGGCTACTCTGTCTCTGCTCATCGTCTGCCCATGGGTGGAAGGTAGCAGACGGGTCTTGAGAAAATGATACCAGACTTTTGATGTCGGCACCAGGGAGATCCGGTTGATAGTGGTGGAGCCCTGAGGAGATTTATCCCAGGTGGTGCCAGGAAGGCACACCCGAGTGAGCATTGCATCCCAGTCTTCGTCCCGCAAACCATGTAGATATTCCTCACAGTTATCCTCTTCATCTGGTAGATTGTAGGCATTGTTAATTGAAGCTTGGTCAAAACGTACCTTCGTCTCCCGAACTGTCACCCACTTCTCAGTTTCTGGTGAGAAGTTCGCATAGAACTCCCGAACCAGAGGAATGAGGGTCGTTTGTGGGCAGTCTTCGTCCCGCAAACCATGTAGATATTCCTCACAGTTATCCTCTTCATCTGGTAGATTGTAGGCATTGTTAATTGAAGCTTGGTCAAAACGTACCTTCGTCTCCCGAACTGTCACCCACTTCTCAGTTTCTGGTGAGAAGTTCGCATAGAACTCCCGAACCAGAGGAATGAGGGTCGTTTGTGGGTGGCTTGCGAAATTTTCCCAACCCCTCTGCTTGACCACTGTACCAACGTACATGGGCATCCCTAAATCTTCAGCGGAGGTGAAGGTGAAGCCTTTCTCAGCGCAGAAGTTTTTGGGCACAATCTCTTTGTCGTGCTTCTTCTGATTTCCCTCAGAGGTGAATTTCTTCACCTTGCTTGCTTTTCTGGCCACTGTCTTGATTCTGGGCATGATTGGTTTGAGGATTTGGAGGTAGGGGTTTTCGGAACGAAGGAGGTGAGGAGGTTGTAGGGCTTTGAGAGCTCGGGAGAGGTGAAGTGGGAAGGGGAGTTGCAGAGATGAAAACGTGGGTGTCTTAACTCGAGGGTGAAGTGGGTTGGAAGTTGCAGAGGTTAAAGACCGTGGGTGTCTTATGGCCTTCTGCCAGTTTTCCTGCCCACTTTGAAATATATATATATATATATATATATATATATATATATATATATATATATATATTTTTTTTTTTTTTTTTCGATTTGGGAAACTCCTTCACCTACGACTAAACGCAATTGCTGCAGCAATACTGCCTTGCCTATGCTTTTGCTGCAGTAGAGCCAAGCCTACCTCACCCAGTTTTTGCTGCAACAAAGTGAGAACCTTCCTGCAGTCTACTATGTTTCCCTACCTGTGTAGCAAACAAAAATGTCATTAAATTCGCAAATCAAACAATCTAAAAACTGCTAACTTTACCAACAACAGATTTAAACATGGGTTGCCTCCCATAAGCGCTTGTTTTACAGTCTTCAGCCTGACTTTCTTCCTGTTCATTCCTCTTGCAGCTGAATGGAGGTGTGTTGTCTATCCACATCACCTCCTAGATAGTGCTTGACCTTTTGTCCATTAACCCTAAATGTCCTCCCCTCCTTTTCTTCTTCCAATTCAATTGTCCTAAAGGGGAAGACCTTGCTTATGCGGAAAGGATCAGACCAGTGTGATTTCAACTTCCTAGGAAACAAGGTCAGCCTGGAGTTGTACAGTAGTACTGTCTGTCCCACTTCGAAGTTCTTGGGTTGTATCTTCTTGTCATGCCATTGCTTTGCTTTCTCCTTGTATAGTTTGGCATTCTCATAGGCCTGACCACGAAATTCATCCAGCTCATTTAGCTACAGCATCCTCTTCTCACCCGCAGCTTCCAGGTTCAAGTTTAGCTTCTTCACAACCCAGTATGCTCGATGTTCCAACTCTACTGGTAGATGACAAGCCTTCCCGAATACCAATCTGTATGGTGACATGCCCAGAGGTGTCTTGTAGGCTGTTCTATATGCCCAAAGTGCATCATCTAACCTTGAGGACCAATCCTTCCTCGTGGGGCTTACTATTTTTTCCAAGATTCTCTTGATCTCTCTGTTGGAGACTTCAGCCTGCCCACTCATTTGTGGGTGATAAGGGGTTGCCACCTTGTGTCTAACTCCATATTTGGTAAGTAGTTCCTTGAACTGTCGATTGCAGAAATGGGTCCCTCCATCGCTAATGATGGCTCTGGGGGTTCCAAACCTTGTGAAGATGTTTCTCTTTAGAAATCTGGTCACGACTCTGGCTTCATTAGTCTGGGATGCACTGGCTTCCACCCACTTTGAGACATAGTCTACAGCTACAAGGATGTATTGATTGTCAAAACTCAAGGGAAATGATCCCATGAAATCTATTCCCCAGACATCAAATAATTCCACCTCTAAGATGTTGTTCAGTGGCATTTCATGTCTACGAGATATGTTCCCTGTCCTCTAACACCGGTCACATTGCTTTGCAAAGGAGTGGGAGTCCTTGAATAGGGATGGCCAATAGAACCCTGCCTTTAACACCTTGTTTGCAGTTCTAACTCCTCCAAAATGACCTCCATAAGGGGAAGCATGGCATTGCTGTAGGATTTGCTCCATCTCTTCGCTGGGTATGCATCTCCTAATCATCTGATCAGCACATTGCTTGAAAAGGTATAGTTTATCCCAGTAGTATGAGTTTACCTCATGTAGAAATTTTTTCTTCTACTGCCACGTCAGGTCTGGTGGAGGTAATTTACATAATCAGCATACCATGGCACATCATCTTGAGACAGGAGATAGAGTTGCTCGTCTGGAAATCTTTCATTGATTTCTTCTGGCCCGGAGCTGTGTCCTTCCAATCTGGAGAGATGGTCTACCACTTGATTTTCAGTTCCTTTCATGTCTCTGATCTCTAGATCAAATTCTTGAAGCAAAAGCACCCACCGAATGAGCCTGGGCTTGGAATCCTTTTTCCTAACCAAGTGTTTAATGGCAGAGTGATCTGTGTGCACTATCACCTTTGCTCCTACCAGATATGCTCTGAATTTCTCAAAGGCAAACACTACTGCCAGCAAATTGGTGCGCACTGTCGCAGGTGCACCCAAATTAATACCTTACCTCAAAACTAACCTGTAGTAGTGGGAGTAAGGGTCGATCCCACAGAGACTGGAATTACCTTATGTGATTAAAAAGGGGGGATTGATCGCAAGTTAAGTAAAATAAACAATAATGAAAATAAATAAGCGAAAGTGATTAATAATAAAGACGTTGGTTTTGGTTAGTATCCACCGTCAAGGGATTACATTGATCATCGACATCATAATCAATCTGCAAATGAATATCTATCATTGGGGTTTTAACCCCGTTTCTCCTTAAGTCTAGCAAATTAATGACAATCGCACTAATTAAACCCTAATTAACAAGCCATATTTTAGCACATCGGTAAAACATAACTTGCTAACCGCATGAAGAACTAGAGAAACTGACAGAGCTAAACAAATATAAACACATCGGTTATATTTAATTTAGTTAATCATTCATCATAAGTTCAATGATTTATAATCCAAAACCCTCAAACCTATTTGCCTCACGAATCGCAGAATTGAAAACTTTGTTCAAAACACAATTCAGCGGTAGATTAAAACAGACAAAATACTAGTAGGCCTCCTAGCAATCATATGAATAATCATTAAGAATAAGAATAGATGTACAATCAATATTCAAAGCAAATTGAAATAATAACATCAAATCCACATCTCACAATGTATAAAAATCCCTTGAGGTTTCAACTCACCTCAACCAACTAAAGAAAATTAGCCACGCAGGGCCATAAGATAAACAAAAGAAGAATTGAAGAATGTAGATGAAGAATTCGGTGATGAATTGGATGCCTTCTCTGGTTGCTTTACTCTCTTTTTATAGACTCCACTCTCTAAATCGAAGTCAGAATGTGTTTTAGGTCAAATTCCCGTCCATTCCCTTCAATTTTGAGCGAAAACGACCTAAAATTGCGAAATCAGCAAGTCCCCTACGGCGCACGGGCGCCGCGGCGCTACGAAGATGAAGCCACGGGGCGCCGCGGCGCCCTCAATCACCGCCGCGGCGCCCTCAGTCACCGCCGCGGCGCTCTTTGTCGAGAGAAATAAGACGTCGCGGCGCCATGGGTTGAGCGCCGCGGCGCTATGTCCTGGGTAGCACAGCGCCGCGGCGCTTCGGATTGTCTTACCGTGGCGCCGCGGCGCTCCATTGTGAGCACCGCGGCGCCCAGATTCTTCTGGATTTTGCCGATATGTCGAACATGAAAGTTGTAGCTCTATGTCTCTTCTTTCCATAGCCGCTGAAATCACCTTAATCAGAGTCCAAATGAGTGAGATATGCCTCAATTAATGACACAAGGTCAAAAATCAGCATTTTTCTATGATTTTCTCTCTATTTTCCTCTTTATTTCTTCTTTATTATTCCTAAAACACAAAACACAACACTTAGTTAATTCATACCTATTTTCTACTAAAATTAAATAAAAAGCAACTTAAAACATGTCAAAAACATGCTTATTTTATAGCATGTCACAATTCCTTCTCTGTCACAGTGTAGTTCAGCTGGGCACCTTGTAGCATTTTACTAGCATAGTAAATAGAATGAAATAGCTTGTTTCTGCGCTCCCTGAGGACAGCTCCCAATGCTGTCTCACTAGCATCACACATCAGCTCAAATGGAGAAGTCCAGTCTGGTGCCACAATAACTAGGGCTGTACTCAATTTTTGTTTGAGATCGCAGAATGCTGTCATGCAACTTTCATCAAAACAGAAAATTTTGTCCTTCTCTAACAAACTACATAGAGGTTTGGCAATTTTAGAGTAGTCCCTAATGAACCTCCTATAAAATCCTGCATGTCCCAGGAAGCTTCGAATGCCCTTGACCGAGGTGGGAGGAGGTAGTTTCTCAATGATTTCCACCTTGGCCTTGTCAACCTCAAGTCCTCTCTGAGAGACCTTATGCCCCAGCACAATCCCTTCTTTTACTATAAACTGAAACTTCTCCCAGTTTAGCACCAAGTTTGTTTCCTCACACTTTTGCAAGACTTTAGCAAGGTTTCCCAAGCATAGGTCAAAGGAGTCCCCAAAGAATGAGAAATCATCCATGAAGATTTTCACAAACTGCTCAGCCATTTATGTGAATATTGCCATTATGCATCGCAAGAATGTTGATGGAGCATTGCACAGCCCAAATGGCATCCTTCGAAATGCAAAGGTACCATAAGGACATGTGAATGTAGTCTTATGTTGATCTTCTGGTGCTATAGTAATCTGGTTGTACCCTGAGTACCTATCCAGGAAATAATAGTATTCCTTTCCAGCAAGTCTATCTAACATTTGATCAATGAATGGTAGAGGGAAGTGGTCATTTCTAGTGATCTTGTTCAGCTTCCTATAGTCCATGCAAATCCTCCAGCTGGTCACAACTTTGGTGGGGATGAGTTCATTGCTAGCGGTTTCCACCACAGTCATACCCCCTTTCTTAGGGACACACTGGACCGGACTCACCCAAGAATTATCTGATATTGGGTAGATGATTCCAGCATCTAGCCACTTGATAATTTTCTTTTTAACCACCTCCTTCATTATTGGGTTGAGCCTTCGCTGAGGTTCTATAGACCCTTTTTTCATTGCTTTCCAAGAGGATCTTATGCATGCAAAATGAGGGGCTGATTCCCTTAATGTCAGCAAGTGTCCAACCAATGGCCCTTCTAAATTTCTTCAGTGTCAGGACCAATTTCTCCTCTTGTTCCTCTGTCAAAAGTGCTGAGATAACCACAGGAAGAGTGGTTGTTTCTCCTAAATATGCATACTTAAGGTGTGCTGGCAGAGGCTTCATCTCCAAGACCGGTGGCTCCTCCACTGATGCTTTCAGCAGCCTTGAATCTGGTGGGGTCACATATAATGGCTCCTTTATTGGCTCCTGCTTCCTAAAGCCTTGCTTGACATCAATCCAGGCCCATTCCTTCTCATCTTCTCCTTCAGAATCTAAGTGGTCTGTCCATGCTGCTGCTGGTGGCTCATTACAGCATTTTTTCAATTGTTCTGATGCTAATGTGTCTATCATAGACACCAATGCACATTCCTCTTCTTCACTGGCAAACTTTATGGTCTGGAGCACATTGAATGTAACCTGCTCATCCTGGACTCTCATGGTTAATTCACCTTTCTGAACATCAATTAGTGTCTGGCCAGTTGCTAGGAATGGTCTGCCCAATATAATCGGTACCTCTGCATCAGCTTCATAATCCAAAATTATAAAGTCTAAAGGGAAGATGAACTTATCCACCTTAACCAGGACATTCTCTATTTTTCCCTCTGGATGGGCAATGGATCTGTTTGCCAATTGCAGTGTGACTGTGGTAGACCTTGCTTCTCCAATTCCTAGCTTTTTAAAGATGGCCATTGGCAAGAGGTTGATGCTTACTCCCAAGTTGCAAAGTGCCTTGCCAAAATACTGGTTCCTGATTGAACAAGGTATGGTGAAACTGCCTGGATCCTTAAGTTTGGGTGGCAACTTGTTTTGCAGCACAGCACTGCATTCTCTTATGAGAGCAACAGTCTCAAACTCACCAAATCTCCTCTTCTTGGTCAGGATGTCCTTCATGAATTTTAGATAATTCGGCATCTGCTCCAGTGCTTCCACCAGAGGAATGTTGATGTGTAGTTGTTTCAGGACATCTAGAAACCTTCTAAATTGTTGGTCATTCTGCTGCTTCTAAAATCTCTGAGGGAAGGGGGGAGGTAACTTAGCTTGCTGCATGCCTTGCTGTGGCAAAGTTGCTAAATTCTGCTATGCATAGCTGTAGCATTTCCTCCAGAGGTGGTTACTTCCTCGCTTACCTCCTCCTCTTGCTTCTTTTTGTCTTTTTTCTTCTCCAGAGGTACAGTGGAGTCTGTCTGGTCTTGCTTTCTTGCTTTTTGTGCTTCCACCATCTTCCCACTCCTCAGGGCTATAGCCTTACAGTGCTCTTTCCCTTCTCTCCTGGGGACTTCAGTATTACTAGGAAGTGTCCCTAGGGGTTTGCTTTTTAGTTCATTGGCAAGCTGCCCCACTTGAGTTTCCAGATTCTGCAATGAGACTGCTTGACTCTGGATTAGAGCATCATTCCTTTCCATATATTCCTTCAGCAGGGATTCTAGTGAAGTGGGGGCTTCCTGAGGCTGTTGTCTTTACTGTTGGAAGCCTGGTGGACCCTGTGGTCTTTGCGGGGCAGAGTTACTCCCTTGTCCTGTACCATAGTTACTCCAAGAGAATTTGGGGTGTTGCCTCCATCCTGGGTTATATGTGTTGGAGTAAGGATTGTTATTGCGATTCATATTACCCACAAAACACACTGATTCTGGGTTTAAGGGACAAGCTTCAAATAGATGAGGTCCATTGCTTAGTACACAAGATGGTCCAGTTTCTTGGACTGCATTGGCTGCTTAAGGGCAAGCAATTTGCTGGCTCTTCAAGACATTAACTAGTGAAGCTAGCTGGGCTGTGAGAGAAGTCACTTCACTCACTTCGTGCATGCCTGCTGCTTTCTTTCCAGTTGAAACTCTGTCCATTGGCCATTGATAGTTGTTGCTGGCCATCCTTTCAAGCAGCTCTTGTGCTTCATTATACATTTTGGACAAGAGTGCCCCATTAGCTGCTGCATCCACTATGGTACGAGTTTGGGCATTGAGGCCATTGTAAAAGGTCTCCATCTGAATGCAATAAGGAATTCCATGATGGGGGCATCTCCGTAATAGCTCTTTATACCTCTCCCAGGTCTCATACAACGATTCACCTTTTAATTGCTGGAAAGAGGTGATGTCATTTCTCGATCTGGCATTCTTAGTGGGCGGGAAGTATTTCAGCAGAAATTTTTCTGCCAAATCACTCTAGTTAGCGATAGAGTCAAGTGGCAGAGAGTTCAACCATGCTCTTGCTCGGTCTCTTAATGAATAAGGGAACAGCTTTAGCCTGAGCACTTATTCTGTTACCCCATTCATTTTAAAAGCATCCGTGACTTCCATGAACACTCTCAAGTGAAGGTGAGGGTCCTCAGTGGGCATGCCACTGAATTGCCCTACAGTTTGCAGCATCTGGAACATTACTGGTTTGAGCTCAAAATGTAAAGCCTCGATCTCTGGTCTCACAATGCTCGGGTTCAACCCATTCACGTTTGGTTGAACATAAGCATTTAGGACTCTATCTCTATCATCCATGTTGTCTGCTCCATTCTGATTAGCCATCTCTGCCTGCTACTTAGGTGCTAACTTTCCTCTTCTTCTTCTCAGAAGCGTTCTTTCTATCTCTGGATCAAGGGGCAGAAGCTCTCTGTCAGCCCTGCACATGCACTGTGTCACCTGCTCAACAAGACACCAGATTAAAAAGATATACAACAAAACAATACTTCACACAGTTGAGTATCTAAAAACAATATTAAGTTGACACTCCCCGGCAACGGCACCAAAAACTTGTTGGGCTATAATTCATACAAAGATGAATACAATGTCAGAATGCAAGTGCACGTGTCGTGACCAAGTAATAAAGTGATGAGTGAGTATCGTCCCACGAGGAGTGAACTAAAACTGTTATAGAAATTTTTGCTGTATGAATGCTGTAGCAAAGTTAAGATGGTTCACAAGATTGATATAAAAGTAGATTGACTGACTATAACTATAATTAAAATAAGGAGTAATAGGAAGTAAAGAGGTAACTATATTGGGAGATCTAGGGTTGCTCAGGGTTGCCATGGACAACAGCACTCATATTTGCTCTAGGCTTGCTGCAGCAATTGTTCTAAGTGCCAAACTCAGTCCTGAATGGAGCCTTCCCAGGCTTCCATTCCTTGCAATTCTGAGGTTCATACATGCATTCCTGCATCAGTCCTCACCTCCAAATTGTGCATGAAGTTCCATTATTGGTCTAATGGGGTGCCCGTATATCCCTACATGAGCTAACCCCCATGCATTCAATCCTTTTTCCCAGCCTCTATTACCCTTCCAGGTGAATGTCAGCCTTGGTTTTCTTCCTTCAAACTTCCGTTATTAAGGAAAGAAAAACTAACAGGAAACACAATTGAATGATAACCAAAACTGCAGCGAAATGTATTGATAATAAAAATGTGCTTTAGTTCATTACAACCCTTGTGCAACCCCAGCTGGAAACTAGCCAAGACTCATGGGTACACTGGGTACAAAAATCCCAAAAACATGGGTATGCATCCTAAGTGATTTAAATAAAATTACAAAGCGCAGTTCTTTCTTTTTGATAAAACAGTAATATAACAACAGGGGACAATCCCCTTCTGCAGAACTATTCCCTCAATGCTGCACCTCATGGTGTCAACACATCCTCGGCTATGGTGTTTCTTCCTCCAAGTTCTCTTCTGTTTTCTCCTGTCCCCTCTCTCTTCTCTTTTTGCAATAGTAGCTTTATGGCCTTTTATAGGCAGCCCGTGTGGTCCCAGTAAAGTGCTCTGGGTTGCTGACATTCCTTCTGCTCTGCAGCCGGCACCCTTATTATGCAGCTTTTTCCTCTCCACTTTCAGTAGTGGAGGCAATTCTGTACCAGTAGACTGCAGTGTCCCTGCTGCTGTCCCCTGCTCAATGGTGGCTGCTCCTGCCGCGCAGCTCTGCTAACTACACCATATCAAATAGAATCAGTGTATTGCAGGAAAGAGAGAGCAGCTCACCAACTGTCACCCGGGGTTCTGCTATTGTTACCACATATGCTTACTGAAATGCTGCAGCAATGAGGTCGCTGATGTTATATCTAGAAGAGTCATACCATTTAATTAAATCAGGAGATAAGAGTGTTTAAAACACCAGAAAAATTCAGTAAACATACACGGACAGCACATAGAAACTATAATGAAATGCAATTATCAACATTAGTTAACCCAAAAGGCATTACGAAGAATTTGTAGTGTCCATAATATAATATCCTTTAATTTTCAAATAATAATATTTTATTATAAACAAGTATTATTTTAAAATGATTATATTTTGTTAAATGAAAATATACTTTTAATTAAAATATTTTTGTTTTGCCCAAAATAATTATATTTGCCTCTAATAAATTTTTGTTTTATTTTTAGAAATATTATTTCTTTTATTATGCATAAAAATATTTTATTGAGTGATTTGTTTTATTAACTTATCAAGAAAAGTTATGATTTGATATTAAAACTAAAGTTTTGCAAGAATATAAATTTTTAAAAATTTTTGGGATGTTTTAGGATGAAAAATAATATTTATATGTATATAATCAAAGAATAAATTATCAAATATTCAATTATTGAATAATAATAATAATAAATACATAAAAAAATAGAAGTAGAAATGGAAGAATGCAGAAGGTGCTCAGACAACAGGAGGAAACAACCATTCTCTTCTTTTTCTCCCTAGGTTTCAAACTTCTCTATAAGATATCTCTCAAACTAGACATCCATTTGATATGTTGGAGGTATCGTTGGACTCGTGACAACAAGAGCTTCAAAATCCACCGATCAATTTCGCCAGAACCTCGTCGAAAAATTGTGAATAGTAATGCATAGGTAATATTTCTAAAATTGTTGGATTTTTAATGTTTTTTCAAGCTTCCAAGTTAGGGGTTTTGTTAAGGATATAGAGTATTGGTTGTATGATAAATTTCACGATCAAACAACATGATTTGGTGCTCTAATTTTGCAAATTGTTTTTTAGTAAATAGTAACTGTGAATAATATTTTTTATCTGCATAAATATATTGAACAGTGTGTAAACAATGTTTTAGCCAATGTGAACAGTACCCATCAGTTAACCAGCATTGATTAACCACCTGCAGTCATTTTCTAGATTTTTGGACCCTTCGGACTCATTTTTTAGGTTTATTTGGTCAAATTTAGATTGAAAAATTGCATTTTGAGGTTGTCTAACCTAGAGCCTTACCTTGTCAGTAGATAATTCTTTCTATGACTCACCCTATGCTCTTCTTGAACTTTAAATGTATAATTGATTCTGTTTACTAATTATTTATATTTTTATATGTCTCTAAAATAGATTAAATTACCTGATTTGTTTAATATCCAGTATATAATTCAAGAAGAGTATGGTTTTGAAAATAGATTTTTGAACTCATTGAATATGTGATTTTAAAAGTATTTCTCATCATATGGTAAAGGAAATATATTGTGCACGTGGCATCGATATCTAAAGCTATAAGATTGCTTAGAAAATGGCATGTATATGTGATAACCCTGATTAGAAATTTTCTGACAAAAGAGTTATATTGAAACTAAAAATTCTGTATTATACTGAAACTTCTGTTTTGAATGATATAGCATATGTGCAAATATGATTTTTGTGGAGGAATCCTATTAGAAATACTATTTGCTAATAACAGGTGATGTTAGCCCTAGTGCACCTTGATACCTCAGCTAGCAGGGGTGGTGCAAGCCTCGTGTGATAACCAATACACGGGATATGATATGTGAAGGAGAGCAGGATGCCTCCTATCTAAGTGAGATGCCGACTATATGTTATGTGATTTGCCTTCCCTTACTGTGTGCTTGGGAATTGCCCATATTAGAGTCCCTTTGCTTGTCTTCTTGGATGGTGGTAGGGCAAACCTTAGCTGGGATGCTGAGTTTAGGAAAATCCTACACCACCAAAGTACAAAAAGGCTTGAACTCTGATATGGTGGTTCTGATATGAGATCCTCCTAATATTTTTCCGAGAAATATTTTGATATATAACAATATTTAATTAATGATCATATAGTATTGCATACAATTTTGGATATCTAAATTTGATTTGTACTAAAAATATTTTCATGCATATCAATATATGTACATTGTGTTTACACGAGAGAACCTATCTGTATCTATTTCTATAATGAACGCTTGTATTATACATATTATAGTAAAGATTTGTCCGTAAAGTATGTGTTTCACGTGCCCTTAAAAGTAGGGGTGTGACACATAACTAGTCCTAAAACTTGTCTTAGATATATCTTCCTTTTTAATTCTGATTTGATGATACCCGATCTCATATCTATTTTTGGCAAGATAGTAGCTCCATTCAATTGATCTAGTAAGTCATGTATTCGAAGGAGAGGGTACTTATTTTTAATGTTCTTCTTATTCAACTGTCTATGATGTATATACAGTCTTAAACTCACATCCTTCTTTTTAACAAACAATATAGGGCTCCTTAAGGTGACACACTAGGTTCGATGAATTGTTTTTCCAATAATTCCACAAATTACTTTTTAAGTTCTTTAAATTCCATGGAAGATAACCTATAGGGTGCAATAGATATAAGTCCTATCCTAGGCACCAAGTCAATGGAAAATTATAGTTCTCTTTTAGGGAGTAATTATAAAATATTAGAAGGAAAAACTTTAGGAAATTCCCTAACTACCAGGTTCTCAGCAAACTTTTGCTTAGCATCTAGGTTTTAAGAATATATGAGAACATATTTATGTTTGCATAATTAAGCTTAATTTTAATACATTTGAACTTAATTTTTGTTTGATTTAAGTAAAATATGTTTTGAAATTAGCTTAGCTTTATGTGTTGTGTGTAACAACTCCATTTATGTAAATGTAACAAATTTTTTTTTTATATTTGTAAAATTCCATGAAGTTATTACTGCTTTAATTCTAACCACTTAACTCATAATAATAATTAATTTAACCAAGCATAATTTTTATTAACAGTGATACAGTACTGAGTTTCCATACACACCATTATTTTACAAACATTTGTACAAAGGTCTAAACTATACATATTAGTCCTAATCATCTACGTAGACTACTTCCGAGGACAATAGTGCGGGTGGCGGCACCTCCACCGAAATCTCAATCACATCTAGTACAAATATATCCGATATAATTGGTAGTTGCCGAAGGTAGGACACCTCGATCCAACGTACGGCAATAATAAGTGTCATGGAGAAAATCTGCATAATTATTTTTCTGAACATGATATAAAAATATAGTGAGAATTAAATCTCAGTAAGTTCAACAATAAATCATAATTTACCATCAATATAGTTCATCATGTCATGTCCATCTGTATAAACTACAGAAAATATCTTTAGGTCACATAAATACACTTTATCCATGCACATGAAAATTGTACAATTATGACATGTATGTCATAAATACTATTTTTCAGGATATCCTATGATAACTATCAATTTATTCTCATATCAAGCTACCCCGGTCAAGGTGAGTATTTTCTACTCTCTGGTACGGGCTTTTCTCACTCCGTCCGACACGGCTTACTTTCTCTTTCTTTTCTCATTAACATGATCATAACCGTTGGTAGGGCATCCCCTACTGGTGCATCACACGGATTGCCATGTGACCGTGCTCATTTCTTTTCTTTTCACAATGATAGCCAAAAATATGCTTTCAATAAGAAGTATATAACTATTACCAAAAATTATTGGCAATCATGTCATGAACATAACCATTTCAAATATCACTTTATAAAATATTTCCATGTCAAAAATTCTCACTTAAGATGGTAAGAAGTTCATACAATGGCAATGGCTATGGCATATACTAGTCATTTATTATTTTCATTTATAAGATTCTTCTTCTTCTTTAAATATTAATTTTATTTTTTTATTTTCTTGATGCAGGTTTTCATCCTATCTAACCTTCTCTTACTAATCAGAGCATAACTCCCTCAATTTAACTCCGATGTAGGTGATCTTGATGTCAATTTAAAGATAAACCAATTATCTAAAACAATTATGTTTAACATTTTAGTGAAATATTAAGAAAGCAAGGTGATATTAGTCCCTCAAATTATAGGTTATTTCTTCTCGGGTAGTTTCTGACCTCTACCTACAAATCTGTCCATCTCTCTCTCAAAACATTTCTAAATTAAGTGATTCCAGTGGCTAAAAATCTGTGACACATATATCTATAATTCTTATGTTAACCATTTATTTTAATTCACTACATAATGTTCCAAAAATTTAAAACACAGAAGCTATCCTAACATATTCTTCCCTAATTAACCATTTTCTGACCACTGCTTACTAATTAGACCATATCTACCTCTTATGCACTCCAAATTGTGTAATTCCAGTGGATAAAATTATGTTACATATATATCTATAATTCTTATGTTAACCATTTATTTGAATTCCCTACAGGATGTTCCCAGAAATAAAAACACAAAAGCTATCCTAACATGTTCTTTCTTGATTAACCATTTTCTGAACACTGCTTACTAATCGGACCATATCTACCGCATATGGACTCTAAATTGAGTGATTCCAGTGGTTAAAATTCCATGACACATATATCTATAATACTTATGTTAACCATTTATTTTAATTCCCTATAAGATGTTCCATGAAATTAAAACACAGAAGCTATCTTAACATGTTCTTCCCTGATCAACCATTTTTTGAACACTGCTAACTAATCAAAACATATTTACCTCATATGGACTCCATATTGAGTGATTCCCGTAGATAAAATTCTGTGAGACATATATCTATAATTGTTATGTTAACAAGTTATTTTAATTCCCTACAGAATGTTCCCAAGAATTCAAAAATAGAAGCTTTCCTAACAGATTCTTCCCTGATTAACCATTTTCTAACCACTGCCTACTAATCGGACCATATCTACCTCATATGGACTCCAAATTGAGTGATTCCAGTAGCTAAAAATCCGTGAGACATATATCTATAACTTTTATATTAACAAGTTATTTTAACTCCTTACCAATTCTTTCCAGAAGTTTAAAAACATAAGCTTAAAGTTTTACCACCCATAGCCATACCTATGCAGAACTATCTACACCAGCCTAAGTATTCAAACATACATTACATGCTAGAATAATATGTAACATGATAAAGCAACATCCATGACCAATCATCAAAGTTCTTAAGATCAAAATCCCTTATAAATGTTACAAATTTCAAAACTTTTCTTCAAAAAGAAATATTGTTAAACTTACCTAAGAATCTCCCTAGCTCACTTAGTGAATTTGTTTTCTTGTTTCCCCTAGAAAGAAGTATCAAGATTTCTCCCTTCCCTTAGCTTCTCTAGCAACTTAAATAAGAGAACGAGGGTGAGTTTTTTGAACCTGAAGGATGAAGAAGAAAAATGGATTCAAGTGGAGATTAAGTTAACTTACCTTGAGTACTTAGCCCTTTAGACTTCTCCTTCTTCTTCCTTTCTTTCTTCTCCTATCTTTCTCTCCTTTCCTCTCTCTACCTTTCTTCTATTTCTCTCTCTTCATCACTTGGACGAAATTAAAATGTTATAGGGGTGGGTTTTTCTTAAATAGACCATCAAATAATTCATCTTTCAAGATCATGGGTCTACCTTATCACAATTAGGATACACTTGGTTGAATTTTTGGAAAGCAAACAACTTATGTTCTTGTCTTCCTCTTCCTTAGTCAAGATATGCATAGCAAAAGGAGATTTGTATTTTGAAAATTATAATGATATGTTCTTAAGATAAGGGACAAGGTCCCTTTGATTTAGGGATTCATTTCTATTTTCTTTTCTCTTAATCAAGTATGATAGGTTTGCCTTTTTGGTTAGCAAATTTCTAGCCCTTGAATCTCCATTATTTAGCTGAAATTATTTGTGTGGGATTGGAATGTTTTGTCCTAATGCCATGTATTATCATACCACTTGCTAAAATTATGAGTGTAGGATATAGATGTTTTGTCTTAATGCCATGTATTATCATACCACTTCCTAAAATTATGTGTGTAGAATACAGATGTTTTGTCCTAATGCCTTGTCACCTAATCTTGATTACACCATTATTTCATCACTTTGTTTTTATTTTTATTTTTATTTTTTCTCTTGGGTTTGGGCTCATTCTTGCCCATTTTCTTTACTTTGGTTAAAATTCTACCTTTCATAATGGGTTTGGTCACTTTTTCATAATTTTTGGGCTACTGGTCCAATTTCTATATCCTAGTCCAAGTCTATGTTTTATTTCTTCTTTGGTCTTCCTATTGGCTTGCTAAAAATTCATGTGAGATAGAAAGATTCTATATGAAGTGTCCATAGTTGAAAACCCAATTTATGGGTAGAGATACTAAACTTAGTAACTTTAACTCTTAAATTAGGAAAAATTACCCTAATCCAATCTTCTTGAAATTTTAATACCTTCACAAAAATTTATCTTCCTTTCCTAAGAATTTCACATTTCTTTAGTATATTTATTTCTAGTATTTCCTCTTAGGTTTTCTCTCTTTACTTATTCCATTAATGTTAGAATATTTCTATGCATACGTAAGGTGAAGAATTTTTAAAGATTACATTTCCTTATATATTTAAAAATTGTTTAATAAATTTTATTTCCTTAATTAAATATTTATGTACCTTTATTAATAAAAGAAAAGAAATTAGAGATGTTACTTTGAATACTTTTTTACTTTTATTAATGTATGAAACGAAATTATGGATGTTACATTTCTCTCCCCCTAAAAGAAATTTTGTCCTCAAAATTTCAGAAATTACCTAATAAGAACAATTTCGGATATTTCTTCCTTATGACTTCTTCTAGCTCCCAAGTTGCTTCTTCCGGAGTCAAACCTTACCATAACACCTTAACCAGGGGAATGGTTTTATTTCTCAATTGCTTCACGTCGGTGTCCAATATGGATGCAGGTACTAGCTGGTATGTCATGTTCTCCTTTATTTGGATTGGTTCATCCTGTATTACATGTGATGAATCTGGAAGATACTTCCGCAGCTGTGATACATGGAACATATTATGCAGGTTGGACAAATTAGGTGGGAGAGCAATTTGATATGCTGACGTCCCTACTCTCTTCAGAATTTGGTAGGGTCCCAGAAATCACGGACTTAGCTTTCTGGTCTTGAGCGACCTGCCAACTCCAGTAGTTGGAGAAAGTTTTAAAAATACATGGTCGCCTTCCTCAAATTCTAGAGGTCTATGTCTCTTATCATAGTAACTCTTTTGCCGACTCTGAGCTGTAAGTATTTTGTCTCGTATCATCCTGATTTGTTCAGTGGTCTGTTAAACTAGATCCGGACCCAGCAAGTTCTTTTCTCCTACCTCAAACCAACATTGTGGAGATCGGCACTTCCTACCGTATAAAACTTCGTAGGGGGCCATCTTAATACTAGAGTGATAGCTATTATTATTAGCAAACTCTACTAAAGGTAGGTATTTATCCCATCCTTTACCTTGCTCTATCACACAGGCCCTCAACATATCTTCTAGAGTTTAAATAGTCCGTTTTGTCTGCCCGTCAATCTGAGGATGGTAGGCAGTACTGAACCGCAACTGGGTTCCAAAAGCTTCTTGTAACGCCTTCCAAAACATCGACGTGAACCTCGAATCTCTATCTGAAACGATATTTAAGGGAATCCAATGTAGTCTAATTATTTTCTGAACGTACAACTGGGCCAATTTGTCCAGTGAATAGTTAATATTTATGGGCAGGAAGTGAGTAGATTTAGTTAATCTGTCAACTATTACCCAAATAGAGTCATGTCCAACTAAATTTTTAGGAAAACCCACAACAAAGTCCATCGAAATACTGTCCCATTTTCATTCAGGAATCTTGAGAGGTTGAAGAAATCCTATTGGCTTTTGATGTTCCACTTTCACCTTCTGACAAATTAAAACTTTTTTCCACGAACTCAGCAATGTCCTTTTTATCCCTGGCCACCAATACATCCTCATTAAGTCCTGGTACATTTTAGTGGTCCAGGATGGACTGAGTATTTACTCTGATGCGCTTCCTGTAGGATCTTAGTCCTTAACTCTCGGTCTTGAAGAACACAAACCCTTCCTTGGTACATGATTACTCCATCTTCTGAAATAGAAAAATCATCCTAATCATTATGATCTCATAAGTACTGGTCATGGCCTTGAGCCTCTTTAATCTGGGCTCTAAGGTCACACTCTATACTTAACCCATTGATGATTAGTTTAGTTGGAGTAAGAGTAGTGGCCAGCTTCAAATTTCGAAATTCCTCTAGCATCTACATCTCATACACCATCATCTGTCCTATGTGTAGAGATTTTTGACTCAAGGCATCAGCTACAATATTTGCCTTTCCTGGATGATACTTTATCTCAAACTTGTAGTCATTGAAAAATTCTATCCATCTTCGTTGCCTCATGTTTAACTCTTTCTGATCAAAGAGGTATTTAAGACTCTTATGATCACAATATACTTCAAAGGTTGCCCCGTACAAATAGTGTCGCCAAATCTTTAAGGCAAACACCACCGCTGCCAATTTAAGATCATGTGTTGGGTAGTTTTCTTCGTGGGGTCTCAGTTGCCTAGAAGCGTAAGCAACTACTCTCTTGTCTTGCATCAGCACACACCGTAGCCCTTTCTTTGAATCATCACTATACACTTCAAAATGTCCTGTGGGATCTGGAATTACTAAAACAGGAGGAGTGGTTAATCTAGTCTTAAGCTCATGGAAACTAGTTTCACATTGATCAGTCCATTTGAAAAGACTTCCCTTCTTGGTCAATTTAGTCAATGGCAAGGCTATACAGGAGAAGTTTTGTATAAACCTTCTGTAGTATCCTGCAAAACCTAGGAAACTTCTTACTTCTATGACCGTCTTTGGTCTCTCCCACTGAATCACTGCTTCCGTCTTGCTAGGGTCTACAGCTACCCCTCTATTATAGATGACATGTCCGAGAAACTTCACTTCTGACAGCCAAAATTCACACTTCTCCAATTTGGCATATAACTTTTTCTCTTTTAGCACTTGCAGCACGATTTGGAGATGTTGTTCATGTTCTTTCTCACTCTTAGAATATATCAAGATGTCATCAATGAACACTACAACAAATTGATCTAGGTAGGGTCGAAAAATGCGATTCATGTAATCTATGAAAATTGCAGGTGCATTCGTTAACCCGAAGGGCATTACGAGAAACTCATAATGCCCATATCTAGTCCTAAAGGCAGTTTTTGGTACGTCCTCCTCCTTGATCCTAATATGATGGTATCCCGACCTCAAGTCAATTTTAGAAAAGATGGAGGCTCCCTTCAGTTGGTCCAATAAGTCATATATCCTTGGGAGAGGGTACTTGTTTTCGATAGTCACCTTATTCAGCTGTCTATAATCTATGCATAGTCTCAAGCTCCCATCTTTCTTCTTAACAAACAATACAGGAGCTCCCCAAGGCGATACACTCAGTCTCATGAATTGCTTGTCTAACAGTTCCTCAAACTGTTTCTTGAGTTCTTGTACTTCTTTCGAGGTTATTCTATAAGTTGTAATAGAGATAGACCATGTCCCAAGTAAGAGATTAATAGAGAACTTTATCTCTCTCTTAGAAGGTAAGCCTGGAATATCTGATGGAAATACTTCAGAGAACTCGTTGGCTATTGGGATTTTATCAAGCTTTGATTCGACTTCTAAGTTTGATAAATACAAAAGAATGTATCCAAGTACTCCATTTTTTATCTCCCGATTGACTTGGTTGGCATTAAGCATTAATGACTGCATCTCCTCTTGTGAAGTAGGAGATAGAAATTCAACGGTCTTGGTGCAACAATTTAGCAAGACCCAATTTCTAGACATCCAGTCTAACCCTAAAATGACCTCAATACCTTTTAAAGGTAAACAGACGAGGTCTATAGAAAAAGTTTTCTCCTGGATGGTGACTTGACAGTCCTTACATACAAAGGAAGGTAATACCCTTTCCCCCGTGGGGGTCACCGCGGATAGCTCATAGGGAGTTTCAGAAATAGGAAACTGAAACTTCCTAATACATTTTTCTGATATAAATGAATGACTAGCATTTGAGTCAAACAGCACCATAAGAGCAAATCCATAGATGTAGCATGTACCTTGAATCATTTCAGAAGATGAGCTGCCTCTTGGCCGCTCAGGTTGAAAACATTTTCTTTCAATTGAGGCCTCTGTTCCGGCTGCTTCCTCACATTCTGTGGGCAGTTTCTCGCAAAATGTCCCTTCTGTCTGCAATTAAAGAAGATATCTTGTCCTATATAGCATGGCCGATTACCATGCATGCATCCACACTTAGCGCACTTGACTGGGGCGAGGTCTTGTTGAAAAGGTCTAGGATAAGCAGTCAATGGCCTTTTACCAGCTCCATATCCACTTCTTCTCACGTTCTTTCTAGGGTTGGGAAAATTTTTCTTCCTCTTCCATAGGTTTCGCCTTTGCTTCTCGTCCTCCACTGCCCTTAAACTCTTTTCCAAGAGTCTGCATTTATTTATCAGAGGTACAAACTCCCTGATCTCCATAGCTATAACAGCATTCTTTATCTCCGAGTTTAGTCCCGCTTTAAACTTAACCGCCTTCCATGCTTCATCTAGGTTATATCGCAAATAAGAGGAGAACTTAGACAACTCCTCAAACCTTGCGATATACTGGTCCACGGTTATGCTGCCTTGCCTGAGTTGGATAAATTTGATCTCTTTCTCTGCCCGTACAGTACTTGGAAAGTACTTTTCCAAAAAAGTGTCCTTGAACACTTTCCAGGTGATCTGTCTTCCCTGATGAGCTAAAAGTTCTCTAGCTCTACGCCACTAGTATTCTGCTTCATCCTTTCACATATATGCAACAAAAATAACTTACTGCTCTTCAGTACAACCCATCACTTCAAAGATTTCCTCTAATTCCCTTATCCACCTTTCGGCTACCGTTGGGTCATAGCCACATTGGAAACAAGGTGGTTTAGTCCTCAGAAACTCGGATATGGCATTATCTTTTCCAGCCATCCGGTTGTTAGCACCATTCTCACCATTTGAGTTATTAGCATTCTGGAGATATTGTAGAATTTGGTTGGTGGTCATGACTTGGTCTCGAATTGCCATGGTCAGGTTGTGCAGGGTTTCCTCTACATTGGTTGCTGGATTCCTCCTTGTTGGTGTCATTTCCTACTGTGGCAAAAACAAAGTTATGCTGTTATTGAGGTGATCAAGCCCAATAGTTAGTTCAAAAATATTTAACAGCAGTCATAACACCACCTCGGCATATAGATAGGAAACACTAGTAATTTCTTACCTATATGAATCACTGATCCCCTACACAGTACAACCACAACATACTCAAGACACTATAAGATCGATTCAGATAACCATCCACCCACTAGCCATCTAGGATCAACCTGCTCTGATACCAATTATGTAACAACTTCATTTATGTAAATGTAACAATTTTTTTTTATATTTGTAAAATTCCATGAAGTTATTACTGCTTTAATTCTAACTACTTAACTCATAATAATAATTAATTTAACCAAGTATAATTGTTATTAATAGTGATACCGTACTGAGTTTCCATACACACCATTATTTTACAAACATTTGTACAAAGGTCTAAAATATACATATTAGCCCTAATCATTTACATAGACTACTTCTGGGGATACTTGTGTGGGTGGCGGCAACTCCACCGGAATCTTAGTCACATCTAGTACAGATATATCTGATATAACTGGTAGTTGTCCAAGATAGGGCACCTTGATCCAACGTACGGCAATAATAAGTGTCATGGAGAAAATCTACATAATTATTCTTCTGAACAAGATATGGAAATATAGTGAGAATTAAATCCCAGTAGGTTCAACAATAAATCATAATTTACCATCAATATAGTTCATCATGCCATGTCCATCTGTATAAACTATAAAAAATACCTTTAGGTCACATGAATGCACTTTATCCATGCACATGAAAATTGTACAATTATGACATGTATGGCATAAATAATATTTTTCAAGATATAATATGACGACTATCAATTTATTCTCATATCAAGCTACCCCGATCAGGGTGAGTATTTTCTACTCTCCGATACGAGCTTTTCTCGCTCTGTCCGACATGGCTTACTTTCTCTTTCTTTTCTCATTAACATGATCATAACCATTGGTAGGGCGTCCCCTACTGGTGCACTACACGGATTGCCAGGTGACTGTGCTCATTTCTTTTCTTTTCACAATGATAGCCAAAAATATACTTTCAATAACAAGTATATAACTATTACCAAAAATCATTGGTAATCATGCCATGAACATAACCATTTCAAATATCACTTTATAAAATATTTTCAAGTCAAAATTTCACACTTAATAAGGTAAGAAGTTCATACAATGGCAATGGCTATGGCATATACTAGTCATTTATTATTTTCATTTATAATATTCTTCTTTTTTAAATATTAATTTTATTTCTTTATTTTCTTGATGCAGGTTTTCATCCTATCTAACCTTCTCTTACTAATAAGAGCATAACGCCCTTAATTTAACTCCGATATAGGTGATCTTGGTGTCAATTTAAGGATAAAACAATTATCTAAAAGTATTATGTTGAACAGTTTAGCAAAATATTAAGAAATCAAGGTGATATTAGTCCCTCAAATTACAGGCTATTTCTTCTCGGGTAGTTTCTGACCTCTACCTACTAATCTGTCCATATCTCTCTCATAAAAATTCTAAATTAAGTGATTCCAGTGGCTAAAAATCCTTGACACATATATCTATAATTCTTATGTTAACCATTTATTTTAATTCCCTACATAATGTTCCCAGAAATTAAAACACAAAAGCTATCATAACATATTCTTCCCTGATTAACCATTTTCTGACCACTACTTACTAATCAGACCATATCTACCTCTTATGAACTCCAAATTGCATAATTCCAGTGGTTAAAATTCTGTGACACATATATCTATAATTCTTATGTTAACCATTTATTTGAATTTTCTACAGGATGTTCCCAAAAATTAAAACACAGAAGCTATCCTAACATGTTCTTTCCTGATTAACCATTTTCTGAACACTGCTAACTAATAAGACCATATCTACCTCATATGGACTCCAAATTGAGTGATTCTAGTGGCTACAATTCTGTGAAACATATATCTATAATTCTTATGTTATCTATTTATTTTAATTCCCTATAGGATGATCCCTGAAATTAAAACATAGAATCTATCCTAACATGTTCTTCCCTTATTAACCATTTTCTGAACACTGCTTACTAATCAGACCATATTTACCTGATATGGACTCCATATTGAGTGCTTCCAGTGGATAAAATTCCGTGAGACATATATCTATAATTGTTATGTTAACATCTTATTTTAATTCCCTAAAGAATGTTCCCAGAAATTCAAAAACAGAAGCTTTCCTAACAAAATTTTCCCTGATTAACCTTTTTCTGACCACTGCTTACTAATCGGACCATATCTACTTCATATCTATAATTTTTATGTTAACAAGTTATTTTAACTCCTTACCAATTCTTCCCAGAATTTTAAAAACATAAGCTTAAAGTTTTATTACGCATAGCCATACCTATGCAGAACTATCTACACCAGCCTAAGTATTCAAATATACATCACATGCAAGAATAATATGTAGCATGATAAAGCAACATCCATAACCAATCATCAAAGTTCTTAAGATCAAAATCCCTTATAAATGTTACAAATTTCAAAACTTTTCTTCAAAAAGAAATATTGTTAAACCTACATAAAAATCTCCCTAGCTCACTTAGTGAATTTTTTTTCCTGTTTCCCCTTGAAAGAAGTATCAAGATTCATCCCTTCCCTTAGCTTTTCTAGCAACTTAAATAAGAGAAGGAGGGTGATTTTTTTGAACCTAAAGGATGAAGAAGAAAAATGGATTCAAGTGGAGATTAAGTTAACTTACCTTGAGTACTTAGCCCTTTAGACTTCTCCTTCTTCTTCCTTCCTTTCTTCTTCTCTCTTTCTCTCCTTTCCTCTCTCTACCTTGCTTCTATTTCTCTCTCTTCATCACTTGGACGAAATTAAGATGTTATAGGGGTGGGTTTTTCTTAAATAGACCATCAAATAATTCATCTTTCATGATCATGGGTCTACCTTATCACAATTAGGATACACTTGGTTGAATTTTTGGAAAGCAAACAACTTATGTTCTTGTCTTCCTCTTCCTTAGTCAAGATATGCATAGCAAAAGCAGATTTGTATTTTGAAAATTATCATGATATGTTCTTAAGATAAGGGACAAGGTCCCTTTGATTTAGGGATTCATTTCCATTTTCTTTTGTCTTAATCAAGTATGATAGGTTTGCCTTTTTGGGTGGCAAATTTCTAGCCTTTGAATCTCCATTATTTGGCTGAAATTATTTGTGTGGGATTGGAATGTTTTGTTCTAATGCCATGTATTATCAAGATTCCTGAAAAATAGTATTATCATATCACCTAATCTTGATTACACCATTATTTCATCACTTTATTTTTATTTTTATTTTTATTTTTCCTCTTGGTTTTGGGCTCATTCTTGCCCATTTTCTTTACTTTGGTTAAAATTCTACCTTTCATAATGGGCTTGGTCACATTTTCATATTTTTGGGCTACCGGTCCAATTTCTATATCCTAGTCCAAGTCTATGTTTTATTTCTTCCTTGGGCTATCATATTGGCTTGCTAAAAATTCATGTGAGGTTGAAAGATTCTATAAGAAGTGTCCAAGTTGAAAGCCCAATTTATGGGTGGAGATACTAAACTTAGTAACTTTAACTCTTAAATTAGGAAAAATTACCCTAATCCAATCTTGAAATTTTAATACCTTCGCAAAAATTTATCTTCCTTACCTAACAATTTCACCTTTCTTTAGTATATTTATTTCTAATGTTTTCCCTTAGGTTTTCTCTCTTTACCTATTCCATTAATGTTAGAACATTTCTATGCATATGTAAGGTGAAGAATTTCTAAGGATTATATTTCCTTAGATATTTAAAAGTTGTCTAACAAATTTTATTTTCTTAATTAAATATTTATGTATCTTTATTAATAAAAGAAAAGAAATTAGAGATGTTACTTTGAATACTTTTGTACTTTTATTAATACATGAAATGAAATTAGGTATGTTACATTGTGTTGTAGGAGCAAAGGAGGAAGAAAAAAAAATGATAAGATAAGAAATTCATGAAAAAATGTTAAATTTCAATTATTCCAAATTCTGTTAAAGGTGATTCTAGTGGCTATAGAAATATAAGAGAAAGAGCTACATTTAGTATAGACCACTTTCACAAATTCTAGAGAACTCAAAGTGTCGCAATGCCCGTAATTCAGCGCCACGACAATACGTAACCTGCTGATGGGGCTGTCCGTACTTCTATGTTACTCGCCATTGTAGCATATATTTTAACACAATTTGTAGGCTGTTATGACTTCAATTGAAGCCCAAAATCATGGAAACTGGCCTAGAAGTAGTCCTACTCCATTTATGACTCTTTAATCTATAAATAAGAGGGAAAACAAGCATAAAAAAAGCATCCAAGGATCCAAGGATCAATTCATAAAATTCTTATGTATCTTCTTATCTTCTTTACTTAGATTCTCTTATAGCCCTGCATAGCTAATTCCTTTTTTTTTGGTTGAGGAAGATTGAAACCTCAAGGATCTTTTATACATTATTAGATGTGGATTGAGTTTATTAGTTCAATTTTAATTGAGTATTAATTATTCATTAATTCTAATTCCCATAATTGTTCAAATTGATATCTAGGGTATACACTAGTGATTTCATTGTTTCAATCTAATTCTAAATCATATATTGAATAAAGTTTTAATCGTTATGATTCAAGAGACAAATAGAATTAATAATTATATGATTATGAATTATTAAACCTATGGTGAATGATTGAATAAATTAAATATAGCTTATGTGTCTATGTTGTTTTAGCTCTATCGGTTTATCTAATTCTTCATGCATTTAATAAATTAAACTTTATCGATATGCTAAATGTTGCTTATTAATTAGGGGTAGTTGAGGCGATCGTCATCAATTGACGAAACTTAAGGAGGAACAACGATAATATTCCAATGGTAGATACTCAATTTAAGATTGATTATGTTTTCAATGATCAATGTAATTCCTTTATGGTAGATATCAATCAAAACCAACTCTTTTCATTAATCATAGTCTCTTATTATGTTTTCTTGTGATCATTCTCTTTTACTTTATTAATTTACTTTTAGTATTCAAACTGTAACAATCCTAAAATTTAGTAATTCTCATTTATGTATGAATTAATAAAAGAAATAAAGGAGTAGGGATGTAATTGAAAGGTTTTAAGGATGAAAATGAAAACTTATTAATATTTTTGGGGTCAAATTGTAATTTCCTAAAAGTTTAGGGGTCAAAATTTAAATAACAAAATTTGCAAAGACTTTCTCTAACAATTAGAAAATTACTAATTGGTCCCAACATTATTATTTATAAAAAAAAGATGAAAATTTTTGGCAAATGAATAGTACAAATAGTAACTTTCTCTCTCCTCATTTTCTCTCTCTAGATCTGAAGTACCTTTGAACCTCCGATCTCAAAACTAAAGGTACTATTGGATTTAGGACAGAGAGTGCTGTAATTTTGGCCAAACAAATTTTCAAATCGGCCGCAGAATCGTCGTAGATTGAAAGTAAAAAATCTTAGAAAAAGGTAAACTCTAAAACTCCTTTTTAGAGTCTTCAAATTGAAAATCTAACACCGTAGATAGATTCGGGAGATAAATAAACTATAGGATATGAAGTTTATCAACCATTTGATAACTTTTGGTGTGATGAACAATAACTGCGACCAGTATAAATAGTGATTTCGACTGATGTGAACAGTAAATTCGACCAGGATAAATACTGATTTCGGTCGATATGAATAGTATTTTCAGCTATGAATAGTGACCATCGGTTTATCGACATTGACCAAGCTCTCAGAGTCATTTTTCAGATTATTGGACCCTCTGTACTCACTTCTGAGGTCTACTTAGTCAACTTTGGATTAAAAAGTATATTTTGGGGCTGTCCAACCTGAAATTTTATCCTGTGAGTAGATAATTCTTTCTATGACTTACCCCATGCTCTTCTTGAACTTTAAATGTATAATTAGTTCTATTTATAAATTATTTATGCTATCATAAGTTTCTGAAATGTGTTAAAATATTTGTTTTGCTTACTAATTGGTATATAGTTCAAGAAGAGTATGGTTTTGCAAATAGAATTTTAAACTCATTGAATATATGGTTCTAAATATATTTATCATTATTTTGTAATGTGAATATTATGTGTACGAGGCATTGATCTGTAAAGCTATAAAGTTGTTGGATATAATTGAATGGTAAGCGTAAATCTCATGGCGAGTTGCTCGATAATTATGCATTGCATTTGAATAATATGCATATATATATATTTATATGTATAGATGAATATCGATGGGTTGTATGGCTTAAGACGATACAGAGTAGGGGATGCCTTATTAACCTGAGTGAGCCAAAGGGAGGGTCACTCCAACTGGGTGGCAGTGGTAATGTGAGAAGGAAGATGAGTGATGAACTCGCATTCCCTGATCACTTATTATGACTGTAGTCGATCGGTCACTATGCGTATAGCAAATGATTGAATTAAGTATATTGAGAGCTGTGATATGCTTGAGCATTATGTAAAAAGAGTGAATGTTTAGTGCATATATAGTATGTTAATTATGCTTAAACAAAAGTTATGATTTTATCTCAAAATCTTGATATTTTTCTGTAACTTATACAGCTAAATACAACACCATCCCTTGTTGTGTGCTTGGGATTATTTGATAATTCTGATATGGGATCCTTCTAATGTTTCTATGAGAAATATTTTGATGCATAACAATATTTGATTAATAATCATATTGTATTGCATATAGTTTTGGATATATGAATATCTTTTAATTTAAAAATATTTGAAATGTGGGTTCCATATGGATGTACTTCCGAACTGTAATTTTATATGTGATAAAATTTTAAAATATGAGTACATCCATATACTGAACTAAAAGGTAATAGGAGGTGTTATCTGCTTACTGAGTTGTTAAACTCACTACACAATATTTTTACATTTTTAGATAAGAATACATAGTTTAGTCTTTTCCCTTCAGATAGGTGATCAGCTAGACGACATATTCTCTGGTAAGCCTATTTTGTTTTTAGGGCTCATAGAATTTTGGTTATATTGTTATTGTACTTTAGAGTCACTACAAGAAACAGGAGATTCAATGACAACTTTTTGTGGCGACTAGAAATGTTGTCACTGAAAATCAGTTTCAGTGGTGACTTTTATGAATCGCCACTAAAAGTTTACTTTTCAGTGGCAACTCATGAAAGTCGTTACTGAAAGCTAACTTTTTAGTGACGACCTAAACGAGGTCGCCACTAAAAGTTGAGAATTCGCTTTTAGTGACGACTTAAGGTCGCCACAAAAAGTAGCAAAATCCTTTCTCACACTTTCGAATGTTATCACAGCTAAAGAGTGTTTCAATGGGTGTGTTTAGTCATTGTAAAAAAAAATTAAATTGTATTTTTAGTTATAAAATAAATAAAAGTTAATTATTTACTAATAAAATAAATTTAAAAATGTTTTTTAACAAAAGTTAATTTTTAATTAAATACTAAAATGATGAAGTAAATTTTTAAAATTAAAATGAAAAACATATATATCTTTGAAAAATCAAAACATTCCCATTTCACATGTGTAATAGCCATATAATAGAATAACAAAAAAAATGAAGTAGAATATTTTTAAAATATTAAAAAAGAACACCAATAATAAAAAAAATGAAATAAAGCATAATTAGAGTCTAACATTTCCACATATGATAGCCATATAATAGAATATATATAAAAAATAAAAATTTTAATATATTTATGTTCCTTAATTAAATTATATCAAATTACACTCACCTAATTCTCTCTAATTTAAAATAAATAAATATGTTGAGCGTTGTTCCAAAAACCAAGTGCTGTAATGATAAGTTAATATTGTCTCTTTCCCGCTAATTCAACTAAATATTTTATGTCTTTATCTATTGATTAAATTTTCTTTTATTTCATATTTATAAATAAATATAAATATATATATATATATATATATATATATATATATATATTATTGGTCTGACTAATAATTCTCTTGCAATACACAAAAATGATAAAGAAAAATGATAAACAAAAAAAAAGCCAAATCATAAAGCAAATGAAAAATCAAACTGAACCCAGCATCTGAAAAGTGAACCCAAGCATCTAAAACCATCACCTCGCGCATAGCACAGGAGAGGCATTTGGAGGCATCTGAAATCCCCGAAAATTTCCTTTCCCACGAACAAGAACCCTTCCCTAAAAATTTCCTCACCAGAAACCGTTACCTCGTGAAACAAGCATAGTAGAAATCACCTCGTGAAACAAGCACAGCAGAGGCATTTGAACCCCGCGACCAAGAGTCGCACAGCAGCACTCCAACACTCGTTAGCCATCGATCTCATTCTCTTGACTTTGTTCTCGCTCTGTCTCACTCCGTTTCACATTTGTCTTCTGTTTCTTGCACAGTAGTAGCTCCGGTGGCGCAACAGTTTCTTCTTACTCTCTCTTTTTCATTTTCATTGAATCGTTTTGGGGGAAGGTAGATGGGAAAAAGCGGGATTATGGTTTATAGCTGGTGGACATTTAAGTTTTTCATTATTTGAGATTACTATCATATTTTTCTCTATCTTTTTCCATACCTATGCATTGTAACTTTCTGGCGCTGTGATATCCAAGGATAGTATGGTCATCTTCTGAAATGTTTGGCTTATTGACAAATACAACAAATGAGTTGTCTAAAATGATAGAAATGATTTTTGTAAAGCTCCAAAATTGTGGAGTTTGTGCAATTTAGGGAAGACTTGATGCATGACAATTCTGAAAATAACAATGTTTTGCTGCATTGTGAAGCCTCCTTAAAAGGTGTCCAGATAAAAGTAAGACACATGGTTACAATCCCTTTCCCCTTTGTGCGCCCCCTCCTCTGCCCCTGGGGAAAAATTTCCAGCCAAAAAAGGAAATTATTTCTCTTTTTAATTCCTATGTAAGCATGTTTATGTTTGTGATAATTTATATGCAATCTCAATGTGGCCATGTACATTATGTACCGGACATGTTAAAATTCTAATGTAATTACTCTGCAACAGAGAAAAAGGAAAGGATTGGCTTGGGTATTGGTGTGGCCACCATGAAAGCTGGAGAGCGCGCCTTACTGCATGTGGGCTGGGAATTAGGATATGGAAAGGAAGGAAGCTTTTCTTTTCCAAATGTTCCATCCATGGTAGATTTAATTTATGAAGTTGAGTTTATAGGCTTTGATGAAACAAAAGAAGTAAGTTGCAATTAAATTATTATGAGACAATAGACTTAATCAGATGCTAATAGCACATAACTTCACAGGGAAAAGCACATAGTGACATGACTGTGGAGGAAAGAATTGGTGCAGCAGATAGGAGAAAGATGGATGGAAATGCTTTGTTTAAGGAAGAAAAACTGGAGGATGCTATGCAACAGTATGAAATGGTTACACACTTACATTTCATTCACACTTCAACTTCAGTTTATTGATGTTCTTAGTCAAGAAAAATTTCTTTCTTTTCTCTGTTATTGTTTTGGGTCTATTCCTTGATTGTTTAGGTCCATGTCAGGCCATAGCATATATGGGAGATGACTTCATGTTCTAGTTGTTTGGGAAGTATAGAGATATGGCTTTGGCTGTAAAGAATCCATGCCACCTTAACATGGCAGCATGTTTTATAAAGCTGAATCGTTATGAAGAAGCCATAGGACAATGTAGCCTTGTAAGTATATGACTATAACAGATTAATTTCTCATCAAATGCTTTTCGTTTGTCTTGTTTTTCAATGCATACTATTTGTTTGGGATTTTAATAAACATGATATTTCTTTTTTATGTAATATAATTTTAATCTGTTTTTTTAGTTCCTTTCACCAAGTTTTTTGGTTGTGATTGGAATATAACAATGAAAACACAATGATGTTTTGATAATATTACAAATGGCTAAACAGTATCATAGAAAAGCTCTTTGACGGTAAGGCTTTTTTTTTTTATCTTGGTGTAGGAAAACTTCAAAATTTTCTATCCTTTATTTTAACTATTAGACATTTAAGTCATCCCTTGACAGTGCCTTTCCTTTTGACTAATTGTTTTTTGTCAGATTTTGTCATTTAATCAAAACATATGGTAGCTGTCAAACTAAGCATAGTTTTGGATGCCAATTTAGCATGAGTGATGTTATTTAAAACAAACCTTTTCTCACAAATGGGGAAATGGTTGTGTCTGAGTTTAACTGGTCCTACCTAAATTTAGTTCTGATGGATCCACTTAGTGGGAAAAGGCTTAGTTGTTGTTGTTGTTGTGGATCCAATTAAATTCAGATAAAGCCACATGGTAGTCTGTGCAGAGTTTGTGAGGAAAATTTTGTGTAATATCATTATTCTTTGTCAACTGTCACCATGGGAAATGCATTAAGTATATTTGTTGTGCATTTGGATTCTATACCTCATATGAAAAATGAGCAAACCATGTCTCGTTGGCAATTCAATATCAATGAAGAACTGTATTCTGATGCAACTTTTATTTTAAAAACCATGATTTTCTTTGACAAAAAAAAAGGATTTTCTGCCCTTAAAATACATATATGAAAGTCATTGGTCATTGAGTTTTGTTTGATTAGATAATTGAACCTGCAGGTATTGAGTGAGGATGAAAACAATGTTAAGGTATTATTTAGACGAGGTAAGGCTAGGGTAGCACTTTGGCAAACAAATGTTGCCAGGGAGGATTTTCTAAAAGCAAGGAACTGTGCCCCTAAAGATAAAGCAATTGCAAAAGAATTGCTAAAGTAAATATTTTTGACGATATACACATTTTCTCAATTACTTAAATGCACAAACATCTTAAAGTAAATATTTTCCATTGCTAAAGGAACAACACTCATGATGAAGCAACAAACTGCAAGACCATGGTTTTTGTAAGTTTATGGGATTTGCTATAATTTAAATTTACTACTTTAAGATGCTTAGTGCAGTTGAATTGAAATCTGCTCACCTATTGAAAAGTTGGACATCCATGAAAGAGAAAACCTGACTAAATATCTTCCTTGTTATCATGGAAGGGACCTGAAGTCACAAAATGCATAGGATAATGAAAAAAATCTCTTCTTAAAGAAAACCCAGCAAAGAAAGGTAAGTAAGTATCCTTGCTTACATAGTTGTCAGACAATATACCCAAAGGTATGATCTAACTTATTGACAATGTTTTTCCAGTGCATATTTGATGCCTGTTGTTTGGCAACTATATTTGAGTGTATGTTTCTTGATGACCCTTGTAGTGATCTAGTTCTTATAGATCTCGGTGCCTGTCAATGGTGATATAAGATTTAGGTAATTGAGGAAGATATAATTTTTAGACTTTCCTGTAATATGATGCCAACCTAAATGCACTAATTTAGGAATGGACTGATCTCTTTCTTCACACTATCACGGATCATTCCATATATCTTCTCAACATATGCAGTTAAATGTTGCTTAAATAGAATAGCTAGGTACTTGGCTTCCACTTTAGATTGCTCATTTGGCTTGCCCACCATTCCACTATAGCCGCTTGAAACTCCCATACCCATAGAGGATGAAAGCAGGTCCTAATTTTGTATATCAAGAACCATTATATTTTAACATAGATTTAATGCACTGAAAATTTGCAGTTTTGGAATTTTACTTGTGTCATTCTGCCAAATAGAGTGGTGGGGGAGTTTCGATTATGTGGTACTGCCTTAGTTGTATTACTGGCCTTGAGTGTGCTTTGTAAAAAAAAAATAGTAATGTTGAAGTTGTTGAGAGCCAATATGCTAGGTCACTGATTCCTTCTTGACTTTGGTCAAGCATAAAATGGAATTTACTTTCACACATCAAAATGAGTTGATTACATTAAGGTAGAAATGTTGATAGTTTATTGTAAATTCCTTGATGTTTAGTAGTGTACTTAAGTTTTTTAAGTATATTACCTTTATAGAAGATCGGATTGTGTGAATAATTTTATCAAATATATTAAATTCCTTGATTTAATCCCCTAAATTAATTGATTGCATTTAAAATTTCATTATTTATTTTTTCATATATACTTGTCAAGTTATATATTAATTTATTATTGTGATATGAATAAGGACAAACTCCGCTGGGCATTATGGGTAGTGCTGCACCAAGTTCTACGAATAATACAACACCATCTCCAAGAGAGTCACAAAGATGACCTTTTTTAATTTGTTAACATTTTTTGTTAACTGACATTGTATACTTCACTCAACAATCATGTATTATGAATGAAATTCTGATTATATATATATATATATATATATATATATATATATATATATATACACTTCTTTATTAATTTCTTTGGTTGTTTTTTAATCATAAATAATGGTTTTATTTAATTGGCAAATGAAAATTAAAAAAATTTACAAGAAGATTCAGTGGCAACCAAAAATTGCCATTAAATCCCATGATAGGAGATTCAGTGACGACTAAAGTCGTCATTGAAGGAAATAATAAAAGAATTCAGTGATGACTATAGTTGTGACTAAATAGTTTATCAGTGGCGACAAGACCAAGTCGCCACTGAAAGGTTACATAATTTCAAAAAAATTTTCTTTCAAAGTTTCAGTGGCGACTTTTTTTGAGTCGCCACTGAAAGTTACATTTAGTGATGACTTAAATGGTCATCACTGAAAATTTAGATTTAGTGATGACTCAATCATCACTAAATGTCCAAATTTAGTGACGACCTTAATGGGTCGTTACGGAAAACTTAGATTCAATGGCGACTAAGTCGCCACTGAATGTACACTTTCAGTGACCACCTTACTTAGTCGTCACTGAAAGCTTTTATGACGCATTGATTTGTGACCACCTGGCGACGACTAAAAGTCGTCGCTGAAAACTTTCAGGGACGAATTTTTGATCTTTATTGACGAATAAAGTCGCCACTGAATGCCAGTTTTCTTTTAGTGAGTATGCTCTAAACGCTACAGACAGGATCCTTGCTTTTGCTGTTACTTTGATGTTTATAGACTTAGTCTGTATATTGTGTATATATGGAAATACCTATCTATAAAAGAGTGTATCATGTTATAAAAAATATATGTTCGTAAAGTATGTGTTTCGCGTGCCCTTAAATTAGGGGCGTGACAAGTTAGTATCAGAGCAATTAGGTTTGCTTGTGGCTATCGGAGCAAAGGATTCATTACTAGGACCTTTAGTATGTATATGAGCCAGACATATTTATACGTCAAGGGCTGTTGAGGAATTCTATAGGGTCTCAATTTTCTTTCTATTCCAAGTTTCCTAATTTTTCTAGTATAAGATTGATTGAATATTGTGGCATTTTGAAAAAAGTATCTATGGGTCAATTTCTGCCTGAAAGTGAAAGGGATAGGCGTGCCAAAGAATTTAAAGAATTGAGACCAATGTCAAATACGATCATTTCTGAATGTGATATCCATTGTACCCAGTTTTCTAAATATGGTAGACTTTGATTTATGTAACATCCCTGATTTTATTTCTTTTATTAGTAGATGTACATAAATATTTAAGAAAATAAAACTTATTAAACAATTCTTTTTGATATCTAAGAAAATATAAGCCTTAGAAATTCTTCATCTTATGTGTATGCATAGAAAATATTTCTAACATTAAGGGAATAGGTAAAGAGAGAAAACCTAATAGAAAAAATTAAAAATAACATTCTAAAGAGAGGCAAAATTTTTGGGTAAGAAAGATAAATTTTTTTGGAAGTAAGTAAATTTCTTAAAAGTTTAAGAAGATTGAATTAGGGTAATTTTTCCTAATTCAAGAGTTAGTGTAACAACTCCATTTTTTTTTACATACAAACAGATATATAAATTTTTTGAAAAATCCCATGAAGTCATGACCTCTTTATTTCTAACTATTTAACTCATAATAACATTCGATTAAATTAACCAAACATAATTAAGGTTTATAGTATAGCAATATTACTGATTCAAATCTGGGTTGACATACACATCATTAATTAAAAACATCTGTACAAGAAAAACACATATATGTACACATCTTATTCATCTTTATTGACTAGTTCCGAGGATATAGGTGCGGTTGGTTGCATCGTCACCGGGATTTTAGTCAACTCAATCCAACGTACGTTAAAAGCCAGCCGTAGAAAATATCTGCATATTTAGTCTTCTGAACATGATAAGCAAATATAGTGAGAATTAAAACCCAGTAGGTTCAACAATAATTCAAAATTATCATTACTATAGCTCATCATGTCATGTTCATCTGTATAAGCTACAACAATTACCTTAGGTCACATTAATGCACTTTATCTATGCACATGAAAATCGTACAGTAATGACATGGATGGTATGAATAACTATTTTCAGAATATCATATGATGGCTATCAACTTATTTTCATATGAAGCTACCCTAGTCAGGGTGAGTACTGTCTGTACTCTGGTACGGGCTTTTCTCGCTCTGTCCGACATGGCACACTTTCTTTTCTCATTAACATAATCATAGCCGTTGGTAGGGAGTCCCCTACTGTGCACCACATGGACCGCCGTGTGACCGTACTCATTTCTTTTCTTTTCACATTAATAGCCATAAATATGATTTCAATAACAAGTATATTCATTATACTCACATGCCATAATTTTCATCAAAATATAATTATTAACAAAAATCATTGGTAATCATGCCATAAACATAATTGTTTCAAATACCACTTTATAAATATATTTACATATCAAAATTATACACTTAAGATGGTAAATAGTTCATGTAATGGCAATGGCTATGGCATACACTAGTCATTTATTATTTTCATTTATAAGATTCTTCTTATTTTTTAAATATTATTATCCTCTCTTCACTAAACAGAGCATAACACCCTCATTTTATATTTGATTGAGGTGATCGTGGTATCAATTGAAAGATAAGACAATCCTCTAAAACCTTTATGTTGAACATTTTAGTGAAATTTTAAGTGATCGTGGTGTTACTACTCCCTCAAATTCAATGTTATTTCTTCTTGGGTAGGTTCAGACCACTACTTACTAATTGGACCATATCTTCCTCATACAAACTCCAATAAAGGTGATTCCAAAGCCTATAAAATACTAAGACATTTATATATAACTTTCATGTATATCATTTCTTCATATTCTTTCCTAATAATTCTCAAAAATTCGAAAACAAAAATACTTACATTTACTACCCTGGATTCTAGATTGATTCTAACCGTTACTCATTAATTAGCCATATCTCTCTTATATAGACTCCAAAATAAGTGATTTTAGAGCCTATATATCCGTGATACATATATATATATATATATATATATATATATATATATATATATATATTATTTTAACAATTTCCTTTAATTCCCTACATATTCGGCCTAGAAATTCAAACATAGAAGCATACTTAACAGATTCTTCCTTGGTTAGCTAGTTTCTGAACTTTGCTTACTAATCTGACCATATCTCCCTCATATTGATTCCAATTTGAATGATTCCAGTGGCTAAACATCTGTGAGATATAGATCTACATTTTCATGTTAACTATTTATTTTATTTCCTAAGTGATTCTTCCTAATTTCAAAAATAGAAACTTCCCTGGTTACCATGAAATCCAGTTTCCTAACCAATCATTTCCTAAGGTTTTAGTTCATCATTATATTACATCCTTTTCCATTTTCTTTACATTTAATCATATTCCAACAATTTTTTTACCACATTCAAATATACAAAATAGTAGCATAAAAATCATAAAAATTTTACCACCCATAGCCATAACTATGCAGAACTGTCCACACCAACCGTAATGTCCAAGACATCCATCATATGCAAAATAACATGTAATATGATATAGCAACATCCATGAACAATCATCAAAGTAGCAAACATTGTAAATTTCATCAAAGTTCTAAGATCAAAATCACACATAAATGTTACAAATTTCAAAGTTTTTTTTCAAAAAGAGATATTATTTAACCTACCTAATGATCTCCCTAGTTCACTTAGTGAATTCTTTTTCTTGATTCCTCTTGAAGAAAATGGCAAGATTCTTTTATTCTCTTAGCTTTTTCAACAACTTGAATAAGAGAAGAAGGGTGAGTTTTGAACCCTAAGGACGACAATAAAAGATGGATTCAATTAGAGATTAAGTTAACTTACGTTGAGTACTTAGTCCTCTAGGCTTCTCTTTCTTCTTCCTTCCTCTATTTTCCTCTCTTTCTCTCCTTTCCTCACTCTACCTTGTTTATATTTTTCCTCTCCTTCACTTGGACGAAATTCTAATGTTATAAGGGTGATTCTTGCTTAAATAAACTATCAAGTGGTCATTCTTTCATAATTATGGGTCTACTTTATCCCAATTAGGATGCACTTAATTGCTTTTTGAGGAAAGACAACTCATGTTCTTGTCTTCCTCTCCCTTAGTCAAGATATGCATAGCAAAAGAAGATTTGTATTTTGAAAATCATGATAAAATGTTTTTAATATAAGGGACAAAGTCCCTCTGATTTAGGGATTAATTTTCTTTTTCTTTTGTCTCACACAAGTAAGATAAGTTTTCCTTTCTAAGTGGCAATTTTCTAACCCTTGAATCTCCCTTGCTTGGCTGACATTATTTGTGTAGGATAGGAATGTTTTGTCTTAATGCCATGTATTATTATACCACTTGCTAAAATTATAAGTGTAGGATATAGATATTTTGTGCCAATGCCATTTATTATTATACCACTTGCTAAAATTATGAGTGTAGGATATATATATTATCACACCACTTGCTGAATTTTTGTCTTAATGCATTCTAACCTAATTTTTATTATTATTATACTATTATTTTATCACATGATTTATTTTATTTTATTTTATTTCTCTTGGATTTGGGCTCATTCTTGTCTATTTCCTTTACTTTGGCTGAAATTCTACATCTCATGGAGGGTTAGTCATATTTTAATGATTTTTGGGCTATCGGTCGAACTTCTATATTCTAGTCCAAATCTATGCTATATCTCTTTTTTGGGCTATCCAATTGGCTTGCTAGAAACTCATGTAAAGTGGAAGAACAAACTCTATGGAGTGTCCATAGGTGAAGGCCCAATATATGGTTGGAGATATTAAACTTAGTAACTCTAACTCTTGAATTAGGAAAAATTACCCTAATTCAATCTTCTTGAACTTTTAAGATCTTTACTTACTTCCAAAAATTTTTATCTTCATTACCCAAGAATTTGGCCTCTCTTTAGGATATTATTTCTAATTAATTTTTTTTTCCGATTAGGTTTTCTCTCTTTACCTTTTCCGTTAATGTTAGAAACATTTTCTATGCATACATATAAGGTGAAAAATTTCTAAGGTTTATATTTTCTTAGATATAAAAAAGAATTGTTTAATAAGTTTTATTTCCTTAAATATTTATGTACATCTACTAATAAAAAAAATGAAATTAGGGATTTTATATTTCTCTCCCCCTAAAAGAAAATTTGTCCTCAAAATTTTAGAAATTACCTAATGAGAACAATTGCGTATATTTCTTCCTCATAACTTCGTCCAGCTCCCAAGTTACTTCTTCTGGAGTCAAACCTTCCCATAACACCTTAACCAGGGGAATTATTTTATTCCTTAATTGCTTCACATCGGTGTCTAATATGGATGCCAGTACTAACTGATATGTCATGTTCTCCTTTACTTGGATTGGTTCTTCCTGTATTACATGAGAGGAGTTTGAAAGATACTTACATAGCTGTGATACATGGAAAACATTATGCAGGTTGGACAAAATAGGTGGGAGGGCAACTTGATATGCTGACATCCCTACTTTCCTCAGAATTTGGTAGGGTCCCAAAAGTCACGGACTTAGCTTCCTAGTCTTGAAAGACTTCCCAACTCCAGTAATCGAGGAAACCTTTAGAAATACATGGTCTCCTTCCTAAAACTCCAGAGTTCTATGTCTCTTATCATAGTAACTTGTTTGCCGACTCTGAGCGACAAGTATTTTGTCTCGTATCATCCTGATTTGCTCAGTGGTTTGATGAACTAGATGAGGACCTAGCAAGTTCTTTTCTCCGACCTCAAACCAAGAGAGTGGAGATCGGCAATTCCTACCGTATAAAGCTTCATATGGGGCCATCTTAATACTAGAGTGATAACTATTATTATAAGCAAACTCTACCAAGAGAGTGGAGATAGGTACTTATCCCGTCTTTTACCTTACTCTATCACACAGGGCCTCAATATATCTTCTAAGATTTGAATGGTCCATTTTGTCTGCTCGTCAGTTTGAGGATGGTAGGCAATACTGAACCACAACTGGTTTCCAAAAACCTCCTGTAATGCCTCCCAAATCCTCGATGTGAACCTCAGAGTTTTGTCATTCCTCATTAGATAAGTGATGGGCTAGGCGACATTTTCTCTGCTGAGCCTATTTTGTCTCTAGAGCTCATAGATTTTGATTTATATTGTACTTGTACTCTAGAGTATGCTCTATATGCTACAAGCAGGATCCCTGCTTCTGCTGTAACTCTGATGTTTATGGACTTTGTCTATATATGGTATATGTATGGGAGAACCTATATGTATCTGTTTCCATGATAAATGATTGGAATATTCATTTTTATGGAAAATATATGTTCATGGTATATGTGTTTCACGTGCCCTAAAAATAGGGGCGTGACGTAACTCGTATTGTAACTCTGTGATAGGGTGTTGTAACTTCTCCACACATTCTATTGCTATGAAAGAATGGCTCGCGGAAGAATCAAATAATACAATCAGAGGAAAATTGTTGATACAACACTTACCTTGCATCAGATCAGGAGCTGACTTTGCTTCAACACCGTTCAAAGTGAAAACACTTCCTGGTGTTTGTTGAGTTCATGCAGTACCTTTCTTATTTCCCAGTGGATAATGTCGTACCACGTGCCCCTTTTGCCCTTTTCGGAAACAAGTAACTAGGCCAAAATTGTAACATCCCAAATTTCGTTTCTTGAATTAATAAAAATACAAAAGTATTTAAAGTAACATCCCTAATTTCGTTTCTTTATTGATAAAGGTATATAAATATTTAATTAAGGAAATAAAATTTATTAGACAGTTTTTAGATATCTAAGGAAATATAATCCTTAGAAATTCTTCACCTTATGTGTATGCATAGAAATGTTCTAACATTAATGGAATAGGTAAAGAGAGAAAACCTAAGAGGAAAAATTAGAAATAAATATACTAAAGAAAGCTGAAATTCTTGGGTAAGGTAGATAATTTTTTGGAAACAAGTAAAGGTCTTAAAATTTCAAGAAAACATTGGATTAGGGTAATTTTTCCTAATTCAAGAACTAGAGTTACTAAGTTTAATATATTCACCCATACATTGGGCTTTCACCTATGGACACTTCATATAGAGTTTTTTAACTTCATATAAGTTTCTAGCAAGCCCATTGGATAACCTAAGCAAGAAATAAAACTTAGACTTGGACTAGAATATAGAAATTAGACCGATAGGCCAAAAATTATGAAAATGTGTCCAAACCCTCCAAGAAAGATAAAATTTTATCTAAAGCAAAGGAAATGGGTAGGAATAAGCCCAAATCCAAGAGGAAAAATAAAATAAAATAAATCATGTGATAATATAATAAAGATTATGTTACATGGCTTTAAGACAAAAATTTAGCAAGTGGTATGATAATACAATGCTTTAGGACAAAACATTTATATTCTACACTCTTAATTTTAGCAGGTGGTATGATAATACAAGGCTTTAGGATAAAACATCTATATCCTACACTTATAATTTGAGCAAGTGGTATGATAATACATGGCATTAGGACAAAACATTCCTATCCCACAAAAATAATTTTAACTAAATAATGGAGATTCAAGAGCTAGAAATTTACAACCTAAAAAGGCAAACCTATAATAATTGATTAAGGAAAAAGGAAAATGAAATGAATCCCTAAATCAAAGGGAACTTGTTCCTTATCTTAAGAACATATTATCATAATTTTCAAAATACAAATCTCATTTTCCTATGCGTATCTAGAATAAGGAAGAGGAAGACAAGAACATAAGTTGTTTGTTTTCCAAAAATTCAACCAAGTGCATCCTAATTATGATAAGGTAGACCCATGATTATGAAAGGTGAATTATTTGATAGTCCATATAAGCAAAACCCACCCCTTACAGCATTAGAATTTCGTCCAAGTGAGGGAGAGAAAAATAGAAGCAAGGTAGAGTGAGGAAAGGAGAGGAAGAAAGGAAGAAAGAGGAATGAGAAGTCTAGAGGACTAAGTGATCTAGGTAAGTTTAACAATATTTCTTTTTGAAGAAAAGTTTTGAAACTTGTAATATTTATATAAGATTTTGATTTTAGAACTTTAATGATTGGTCATGGATGTTGCTATATCATGTTACATATTATGTATGTTTGAATACTTAGGCTGGTGTAGATATTTCTGTATAGGTATGGCTATGGGTGGCAAACTTTTAAGCTTCTATTTTTAAAATTTTGGGAAGAATCAGTAAGGAATTAAATAAATGGTTAACATAACAAATGTAGATCTATGTCTCACGGATTTTTAGCCACTGGAATCATTCAATTTAGAGTCCATATGAGGTAGATATGGTCTGATTAGTAAGTAAAGGTCAGAAAATGGTTAATCAGTGAAGAATATATTAGGATAGCTTTTGTGTTTTAATTTCTAGGAACATTCTGTAGGAAATTAAAACAAATGGTTAACATAACAAATGTAGATCTATGTCTTGCAGATTTTTATGCACTATAATCATTCAATTTAGAGTCCATATGAGGTAGATATGGTTTGATTAGTAAGAAAAGGTCAGAAAATGGATAATCAGGGAAGAATATGTTAGGATAGCTTCTGTGTTTTAATTTCTGGGAACATTATATAAGGAATTAAAATTAATGATTAACATAAAACTTATAGCTATATGTGTCGCGGAATTTTAACCACTAGAATCACTCAATTTAGAATTCGTATTAGGGAGATATGGACAGATTAGTAGGTAGAGGTCAGAACTTACCTGAGAAGAAATAACCTATACATTGAGGGAGTAATATCACTATGATTTTTTAATTTTTCGCTAAACTACTCAACATATTAGTTTTAGATAATTGTTGTATCGTTAAATTGACACCAAGATCAACTAAATCAGAGTTAAATTGAGGGAGTTATGCTCTAATTAGTAAGAGAATGTCAGATAGGATGAAAACCTGCATGAAGAAAATAAAGGAATAAAATTAATATTTAAAAAGGAAGAAGAATTTTATAAATTAAAATAATAAATGACTAGAAGATACTATAGCCATTGTCAATGCATGAACTTCTTACCATTCTAAGTGTGTAATTTATGTGAGTATAATGAACATACTTGTTATTGAAATCATATTTTTGGCTATTATTGTAAAAAGAAAAGAAATAAGCACGGTCACATGGCGATCCGTGTGTTGCACCAGTAGGGGACACCCTACCAACAGTTATGATTATGAGAAAAGAAAGATAAAGTGTGCCATGTCGGACGGAGCGAGAAAAGCCTGTACCGGAGAGTAAAAAATACTCACCCTGACTGGAGTAACTTGATATGAGAATAAATTGATAGTCATCATATGATATTATGAAATTAGTCAATTTTGCCATACATGTCATTACTATACGATTCTCATGTACATAGATAAAGTACATTCATGTGACCAAAGATATTTTTTGTAGTTTATACAGATGAACATGATGTGATGAGCTATATTGATGATGATTTATTGTTGAACTTACTGGGATTTAAATCTCACTATATTTCCATGTCATGTTTAGAAAATTAGTTATGCAGATTTTTCTATGGCTATGGCTTTTAGTGCATGTTGGATTGAGTTACTCTATGATGGGCAGATCCTAAATAAAATGTTTGTGGGCGAGTTGGTTTAGATCCCAGTGAAGGTGCAACCACCCGTACCTGTATCTCCAGAATTAGTCAACCAGAATAAATAAGATGTAGATATTTATGTGTTTGAAATGTTGTAGTACATTTTGATTAATGGCGTGTATATTGTATAATAATAAATAAATAAAAAGTTGTTTCATAATTAGTATCAAAGCAGGTCGATCCTAGATGGCCAGTGGGTGGATGGTTATCTGAATCGATTTTATAGTGTCTTAAGTATGTTTATGGTTGTGCTGTGTAGGGGATTAGTGAATTCATATAGGTAAGAAATTACTAGTGTTTCCTATATATATGCCGAGGTGGTGTTATGACTGCTGTTAAATATTTTTGAAACTAACTATTGGGCTTAATCACCTCAATAGCCAGCATAACTTTGTTTTTGCCACAGTAGGAAATGGCAACACCAAGGGGGAATCCGGAAAATAATGCGGAGGAAACCCTGCACGTCCTTGCCACGAAAATTCGAGGCCAGGTCACGACCACCAATCACATTCTGCAATACCTCAAGAATGCTAATAACCTGAATGGGGAGAATGTTGGTAATAACCGGATGGCAGGGAATGATAACGGCATATCTAAGTTCCTAAGGACTAGACCACCTTGTTTTCAAGGTGGCTTTGATGCAATTGTAGCTGAAAGGTGAATAAGGGAACTAGAGAAAATCTTTGAAGTGATGGGTTGTACTGAGGAGCAGCAAGTTATCTTTGCTGCATATATAATGAAAGATGAAGTAGAATACTGGTGGCGTGGAGTTAAAGAACTTTTAGCTCACTAGGGAATGCAAATCACCTGGTAGGTGTTCAAAGACACTTTTTTAGAAAATTACTTCCCAAGTACTATGCGAGTAGAGAAGGAGATTGAATTTCTCCAACTCAGACAGGGCAACATGACTATAGACCAATACATCGCGATGTTCGAGGAGTTGTCTAAGTTCTCCTCTTACCTATGATTTAACCCCGATGAAGCATGGAAAGTTGTTAAATTTGAAGCAGGATTGAACCCGGAGATAAGGAATGCTGTTGTAGCTATGGAGACTAGGGAGTTTGTACCTCTGATAAATAAATGCAGACTCCTAGAAAAGAGCTTGAAGGTAGTGGAGGATGAGAAACAAAGACGAAATTTCTGGAAAAGGAAGAACGGTTCACAAAGCTCTTACAGAAATGTTAGAGGAAAAGGGTATGGTACTGGTAAGAGGCCAATGATTGCAAGTCCCCGACCCTTCCAATAGAACATTTCCATAGTCAAGTGTACTAAGTGTGGACGTATGCATGGTAACCGGCCATGCTACATGGGATTAGATGTTTGCTTCAATTGCGGACAGAATGGTCATTTTGCAAGGAGCTACTCACAAAATTTGGGAAAGTAACTGTTATGTGTGTTTTACTAAATACCGCAAGTGCACGGCGTAGCTGTAGCTAGTTCGGCAAGTACGGGTCGTGTCCCATAGAGAACAATGCCAATTATTAGAATTATGCAAAACGAGCTATCTAGATCGATGTAAAGCGATAAAGGATTTGTCACAGTTAAACATATGCAAATAACCAATTGAACAAAGCTTAGGGTTACGGTTCACCACACTTATGATATTCAACATCCAAATTATACCTCTAATTGCAATTATCTAGGTTATTGGGGATGGTTTAGCCTTAATTAACTAGCAACCTCTTTCAAGTGTTACTAATCGTACCTAGGTTAATCCAATTTCCTACTTTCGTGGTTCTTAGTTCAACCTAGGTCCATTAAGTTCTATGCCAACCATGGAATATAATTAATCGGTTTTCTCGTGCCCACTAATTGATTCAATCCTAGGGAACCTTAAACTACTTTCGTGATTAAGATATCCCTAATTAACTATTAGATTCCGGTATTAATCTTCACCTTTCAGTCCATCAATTAACATCCTAAGACGCAATAAATATTGGCCAAACATTCATTAACTCATATAACCAATGCTTAATAGCTAATCCTAATTAACCATGATAACACAATTAGGGTTCCAATGATTCAATATGCACAGTGTATCATCATACCATAAGTGGGTTTACCAAAACCCTAGATCAAAACTACTCACACATCATAAGTTCAGAAACCAAATTCATAATCATAAAATAAACCATGATAGTTCAATACAATTCAAGAGAATGAATGGAAATAGAAATAGAAGTAAAGATGGAAAGATAAAACCTAGGTTGCTGAATGTAGAGATGAAATACAATGCTGAATCAATGTGAAATCTAACCTAGAACATGAATTGAACAATTAATCTTACTCTAAACCTAATCTAATGATGTTTCCTAACCCTAAAACTGAGTAGAGAAGGTCTGAAATGCGTTCTCCCCCTTTTGGCTGCATAACCCCTTCAATATATTACACTTTGGGTGGCCAAAACCCTAAAAAATACGGTGTTCACAGACCCACAGCACAGCCGTGTCCCAGGACACGGCCTGACCGTGGTTCGGGCGGGTTTCTGGGTTTATCTGCAGCTTTTTGCACAGAGCATGGCCTAGCCGTGTTGCATGCCACCAAGCACGGCCTGGCCGTGCTGCATGCTACCATGCTCAGAATTTGCTGATTTTTGGTGGGCTTGCTCCTTGCTTCCTCCTCAACATATTCCATATCCATTTGGCACTTCTCATGAGTGTTTGCCCTTGCTTCTTGGCTTCTTTTGCTCACCTACAACCATAAAAACAACCAAAGCAGTATCCAGAGCAATCCATAACCAAAAGCAGGGAAATAACCACAAGTTTACTATGAATTAGGGGATAAAATATAGCCATTAAGTACTCAAAATACCACTTTTTCAGTAACCGAAACAAAAGCCTCAAGTGAAAGGAAGGGTTTTCACCCTAAACGACCAAGAGGTAACTCAATCCCACAAAATGATCCAAGGTACATACTATATCTATGAATTTGCTCTTATGGTGTTGTTTGACTTTGGTGCTAGTCATTCATTTATATCGGAAGAATGTATTAGGGAGCTTCAGTATCCTATTGCTGAAATCCCCTATGAGCTATCTGTAGTAACTCCCACAGGGGAAAGGGTCTTAACTTCCTCTGTATGTAAGAACTGTCAGGTCACTATCTAGGAGAAAACTTTTTCTGTAGACCTCATCTGTCTACCTTTAAAAGGTATTGATGTCATTCTAGGGTTAGACTGGATGTCTAGAAATCAGGTCTTGCTGAATTGTTGCAACAAGACCATTGAATTTCTATCTCCTAATTCTGAAGAGGAAATGCAGTTATTGATACTTAATACCAATCAAGTTAATAGGGAGTTAAAGAATTGAGTACTTGGATACATTCTCTTGTATTTATCAAATCTAGAAGTTAAACCGAAGCTTGATGAAATCCCAATAGCCAACGAGTTTCCTCAAGTATTTCCATCAGATATTCCAGGCTTACCTCCCAAGAGAGAGATAGAGTTTTCTATTGATCTCTTACCTGGGACAGGGCCTATCTCTATTGCACCTTATAGAATAGCCTCGAAAGAACTACAGGAACTTAAGAAACAGTTAGAGGAACTGTTAGACAAGCAATTTATTAGACCAAGTGTATCGCCTTGGGGAACTCCTGTATTATTTGTTAAAAAGAAAGACGGGAGCTTGAGATTATGCATAGCCATACTTATGCAGAACTATCTATACTAGCCTAAGTATTCAAACATACATAATATGTAACATTATATAGCAACATCCATGACCAATCATCAAAGTTCTAAGATCAAAATCTCATATAAATATTACAAGTTTCAAATCTTTTTTTCAAAAAGAAATATTGTTAAACTTACTTAGAGCACTTAGTTCTCTAGACTTTTCCTTCCTCTTTCTTCCTTTCTTCCTCTCCTTTCCTCACTCTACCTTGCTTCTATTTTTCTTCTCCCTCACTTGGACAAAAATTCTAATGTTGTAAGGGTGGGTTTTGCTTAAATAGACCATCAAATAATTCACCTTTCATGATCATGGGTCTACCTTATCATAATTAGGATACACTTGGTTGAATTTTTGGAAAACAAACAACTTATGTTCTTGTCTTCCTCTTCCTTAGTCAAGATATGCATAGTAAAAGGAGATTTATATTTTGAAAATTATGATAATACGTTTCTAAGATAAGGGACAAGGTCCTTTTGATTTAAGGATTCATTTCCTTTTTCTTTTGTCTTAATCAAGTTTGATAGGTTTGCCTTTTTAGGTGGCAAATTTCTAGCCCTTGTATCTCCATTATTTGGTTGAAATTATTTGTGTGGGATAGGAATGTTTTGTCGTTTTGTCCTAAAGCCTTCTATTATCATACCACTTGCTAAAATTATGAATGTAGGGTATCACACCACTTGCTAAATTTTTGTCTTAATGCCATGTCACCTAATCTTGATTACACAATTATTTCATTACTTTACTTTTATTTTTTATTTTTTTCCTCTTGGGTTTGGGCTCATTCTTGCCCATTTTCTTTACTTTGGTTAAAATTCTACTTTTCATAATGGACTTGGTCACATTTTCATGATTTTTGGGCTACCGATCTAATTTCTATATCCTAGTCAAAGTCTATGTTTTATTTCTTCATTGGGCTATCCTATTGACTTGTTAAAAATTTATGTGAAGTAGAAAAACTCTATATGAAGTGTCCATAGGTGAAAGCCCAATTTATGGGTGGAGATACTAAACTTAGTAACTTTTGCTCTTAAATTATGAAAAATTACCCTAATCCAATCTTCTTGAAATTTTAAGACCTTTACTTACTTCTCAAAAATTTATCTTCCTTACCTAAGAATTTCACGTTTCTTTAGCATATTTATTTCTAATATTTCCTCTTAAGTTTTCTTTCTTTATCTATTCCATTAATATTAGAACATTTCTATACATACACGTAAGGTGAAAAATTTCTAAGGATTATATTTCCTTAGATATCTAAAAATTGTCTAATAAATTTTATTTCCTTAATTAAATATTTATGTACCTTTATCAATAAAAGAAATGAAATTATGGATGTTACTTTGAATACTTTTGTACTTTTATTAATACATGAAATGAAATTAGGGATGTTACATATATTGTATAATAATAAATAAATAAATAAAAGTTACAAAAATAGTATGGTTTGTCCCTATGGAATTTCCCGCATTTTCCACACTAACCCGTTGCCATCTTTTCTAAAAAAGGTCTGGGTTCAACAGTTGCTGGTTGTTTACCTCTCATGATATTCTTACTTCTAGTATTTCTATCCATAACTTGGAACACTCTTTTCCGCTTCCACTGAGTCTGCCTCTCCTTTCCTTCCTCTATTGCTTTAGACTTGTCTCCAGCATCCGACATTTATTTACCAATGGGGCATATTCCCGAATCTCTAGTGCCACCACAGCATCCCTAAGCTTTGGGTTCAGTTCTGATTCAAATTTAACTGCCTTCCAGACTTCATCCAGATTATTCCTCAAAGTACTTGAGAACTTAGATAGTTCTTCAAACTTGGTAATATAGTGCTTAATGGTCCCATTTCCCTGTCTAAGCTGAAGAAACTCAATCTCTTTCTCAGCTCTCACATTGCTGGGAAAATACTTGTTTAGAAAAGTCTCTCGAAATAATTGCCATGTAATTTCCCTATCTTGATGTACCAGTAACTCTTTGGTTCCTCTTTACCAGTATTCAGCTTCTTCCTTCAGCATATATGTCCTAAAATTAACCTTCTGCTCATCAGAGCAATTTAGAACTCCAAAATTTTTTTCAAGTTTCATCAGCCATCTCTTAGCAACGATGGGGTCATATGCACCCACAAAAGACGGAGGCTGCATTCCCATAAATTCAAACTATCCATTACCATTTTCAGTTTTATTTCCATCTCAATTTTCTTTACTTCCCCTAGCCTCGTCGTTATGATTAATATTCTAAAGGTACTGCAGAATCTGATTCATAGTAGTTGTCTGAGCTTGAATAGCTGCGGCTATGCTATTTAAGGTAGCATCTGCGGTGTCTGGTAGATTCCTTCTTGGTGGGGCCATAACACACTGTATTAGTAAAGTAAAATATTAGTCACTATTGAGGTGATCAAGCTTAACAGTAGTTCAAAATTTTACAGTAATTATCACACCACATAAGACTACAAATAGGAAATACTAGTACTTTTTGACTGAATTTATCCGCTACCTTACACAATGTATCCACATAACTATTTAAGACTCCTTTACGTCAATTTAGGTTGCAACCCACCCCATAGTCGCATAAGATCGACCTACTCTGATACCAACTTTGTAATGTCCAATTATTATTATTATTATTATAGCAACTTTGTAAGATCCAATTTACTTATTTATTTATTATTAGTATTTATTCATTTTTTTTTCACATTTCACATGTTAAATATGCCATATGTATAAACACAATATGTATGTATATATATATATATATATATATATATATATATATATATATTACAAACCTCACACGTGTAATAATTATACAATACAACATTTTAGTACATAAATAATAGTCTTTATACAGCACTCCACCCTTGAAACACAAAGGGTGGGAGGTGGTGCTGACATCTAGATCTCCATCAATTACGTCATTCCTTGTTGCAGCTTGTAACATCCTGTCATTTTTATTTTTAAATAATAATTTTTTGATGTAAACAAATATATTTTTATTTATTTAAAAATGATTATGTTATGTTAAAAGTACGTATACTTTTAATTAAAGTAATTATTTTTTTGCTTAAAATAATTATATTGGCTTTTAATAAATTTTTGTTGTATTTTTAGAAATATTCTTTCTTTTTTATGTGTAAAGATATTTATTTTGTGATTTTTTTATTAAGATTTTTATCAAGAAAAATCATGATTTAAGATTTTAACTAGAGGTTTATGAGAATATAAATTTTTTAAAAATTTTAGGATATTTTAGGATGAAAAACATATTTATATGAATATATATAAAATAAAATTACATTATTTAATTATTAAATAATAATTATAATTATTATTATAAAGAATAAAGAAAAGGGGGAGGGGAGATGAAAATCGGAACGTGAAAATGGAAGAGAATACTACGATTTTGATCGAATAATGTGAATAACAAGTTTCATTTTCTTCTCTAAATCTGGAGCGTCTACATGCCTCTGATATCAAAACTAAGGGTACCACTGGATTCGGGACAGAGAATACTACGATTTTGATCGAATAATTTCTCAAATCAGTCGTAGGCTCACCATAGATCGGAAGTATAAAATCTCAGAAAAAGGTAAACTCTGAAACTCTTACATAGAGATCTCAAATTGAAAATCTGACACTGTAGATGGATTCAGGAGCTGCATAAACATTAGGATATGAAATTTTTCAGCTATCTGATAACTTTTTGTTCTTGGTGAATAGTATTTTTCGGCATTGATTTGTAAAACTATAAAGTTATTGATTATGATTGAAAAGCAAGTGTAAAGCTCATGGCGAGTTGCATCATAATTTTACATTGCATTGATGATTATGCATTTATATATATGTATTTATATCTATGGATGAATATAGACGGGTTGTATGGCTTGTGATGGTACCAAATAGGGGATGCCCTATTAGCCTAAGTGAGCCAAGGAAGGGCCGCTCCAACCGGGTGACGGTGGTAATGTGAGGGGGCAACAGGGTGATGTACTCACATTCTCTGATCACTTATTGTGACTGTAGTCGATCGGTCACTATGCGTATAGCAAATTGCATTGACCAGACGCTGAGTGAGGCAGGTTATTTTACGCTGAATGTGTGGGTTGACCAGACATTGAGTGAGGCAGGTCATTTTACGTTGAGTGTGTGGATTGACCAGACGCCGAGTGAGGCAGGTCATTTTACATTGAGTTTGTGGGTTGATCAAATCGCCGAGTGAGGCAGGTCTTTTAAAAAAAAATTAAGGGTGCCAGACCGCCGAGTGAGGCAGGTGCATAAAAGTGATGATTTTATCTCCAAATCTTATTATTTTACTATAGCTTATATAGCTAAGTATAACAATATTTGTTTAATCATTGTACCGTACTGTATATGGTTTTGGGTATCTGAATATCCTTTGATTTGAGAATATTTGAAATACGGGTCCCATATGAATGTACTTCTGAACTGTATTTTCTATGTGACATTTTTAAATATAAGTACATCCATATGTTGACCTAAGAGATCATAAGAGGTATCATCTGCTCACTGAGTTGTCACACTCACTACACAATATTTACATTTTTTTCAGATAAAAATACAGAGTTTGGTCCTTCCCTTTCAGATAATTGATCAGCTAGACGACATAATCTCTAGGTGAGCCTACCTTGTTTTTGGGGCTCGCAAATTTTGGTTTTATTTGTACTTATATTCTAGAGTATGCTTTGAACGCTACAGGCAGGATCCTCGTTTTTGCTGTACTTTGATGTTTATAGACTTGGTTTGTATATTGTGTAGACATGAGAGAAATGACAAAGAATTGAATTGTGCATCTTTATGGAGAATATTTGATTGCGGAAAAAAAATGTTTATTTTACGTAACGTAAATTACAGGCGTTACACAACTCATTTCTTTTTATTTGAACATAACACCACAATAACAATGAGAACAAATGTTTCTAGTAGACTTAACATAAATAAAATATAATGAGAAAAACTTGAGTTATGTTCAGCAGTATAAGCTATAGAAAATATTAAGATTTGAATATAAAATCATCACTTCGGTTGATGCATAATTTACATACTATATATGCACTGAAAATCTACTCTTTTTTTAATGCTCAGACATATCACAGCTCTCAATATACTCAATTCACTCATTTGCTATATGCATAGTGATCGATCGACTATAGTCACAATAGACGATCAGGAAATGTGAGTTCATCACTTATCTGCCTCCTCACATTACCATTAACACCCGGTTGGAGTGACCCTTCCTTGGCTCACTCAAGCTAATAGGGCGTCTCTTATTCGGTACCGTCTCAAGCCATACAACTTGTTGATATTCATCCATATATATATATATATATATATATATATATACACGCATATTCATTAAATGCAATGTATAATTATCAAGCAACTCGTCATGAGCTTTATGTTTGTTATTCAATCACATTCATAATATGACATGCATCATTTTTATACCCAATGAGTAATAATCATTCATCACATACCAATATCAAATATGATTTATTTTAAGTCAAATAAAGAAAACGGTAATTTGTGATACCAAGATCATCATTTTAAAAGTATTTTTCTTGGATATATGTTTCCTAAAAATCTTTCAACACACAAGACTATTTTTAAGTAGAAATTAGTGAAAAATATGATAATCCAGCACACAACATGGCCTGGCCATATTCCAAGACACTGTCATGCTTGAAAAATACTTCAAATGTGCGAAAAACAGCTCTGAACACGGCCTACCTATGCTGAAGCAACCTAGAACACGGCTTGGTCGTATTCTATGACTTTTCCTCTCTTATTCAACCATATGTCCCTCATACAAACTCTAATTGAGATGATTTTAAAGCCTATAACAAGCTAAGACAATTATATACAACTTTCATGTTTATCATTTTTTTAGATTCCTTAAGGATTATTCCCAAAAGATTTAAAACAAAAACACTTATTTTACCATCCTAGATTCTAGATTGATTTTGACCTTTGCTCCATTAATCAGCCATATCTCCCTCATATGGACTCAAAATTAAGTGATTTTAAATCCTATAGATCCCGTGAGACATATATCTACAATTTATATGTTGACCATTTCTTTAACATCCTTGCCAAATTTTCCCATATTTCTAAAAACAAAAGCTTTCTAAATTACTCTGAAATTCAGCTTAATCTAACTTCACATCTTTTTTTTTGTTATGTAATCCCATGCATGCATATGCATGTCCAAACAACCAAAACAGAATTTTATATAAATATACAGACCACATGTTATCCAAAATCACAACTAAACACATATAAAAGTGTATATATATATATATATATATAATTTTGTACAAAATTCATGAGTAGATGTTAAGCTTACCTCAAACAAATCCTTAAACTTGCGTTCTTGATTCCTACCACACAATAATCCTGCATCCATACCATGAATTAGGATAATCCTTAAGAAAAGATGATGAAATTAGAGAGATGAGCAAGAAACTTACCTTGATTTCATTTTCCTCTTCCTTCTCATTCTTTGTCCTCTTTGTTTTCCTCCTCTTTCTTTTCTTCCTTTTTCTTTTCTTTCTCTTTCTTGTTGACACTCCCTCTCCCTCATAATTATCAAGATTTTTCCTTACCTACCACCCCATATTTACAACTTTTCCATCATCCATTATTTACAAAAATGCCATCCTAGAGTATTTACAAAACTGTCATCCTAGAGTATTTAAAAAATTGCCATCTCAAAGAATTTACATAAATGTCATCTCAAGGAATTTACATAAATGTCATTTCAATGCAATTACATCACTGCCATTTTAACTATCCTAAGATATTGTTTGACTTGAGTAAAATTGTAAAATAATTTAATCCTCCCTTGAGTTCCAAAACGCTTTCTTCTTTCTTATTTAATCCTCAAGAAACTTAAAGCAAGGAGGAGGATTATTTAGAAACCCTTAAGCTTAACAAATCACCTTAGTTCTCCCTTAGGTTCTTCTTATTTCTTCTTTCACTCTCTTCTTTTTTTTCTTCCTCTCCCTCTTCTCTCTCTTGGTTGCAATTTCTACTCTCTCTCCCCCTTTGGTCGACTACCTTGTGCCTTATCCAAAAATATTAATAAAATATTATATCTTCTATATGGCCAAAACCCTCTTCCAACTATATCCCAAATTAGATTTTACTTTCAAAAAAGATATTCTATTACATTCTAACTCTTCCTCAGTTACGGTCATTTTTGGCTTCGTAAATTATTTCAAAACTCATGAATCTTTCCCTAAAGGAAACCTTGGTGGGTCTTAGAAACACCTTCTCCACATGTCTCTAGCCCCTTTCTTACTACTCAATTTTATTCTAAGAGGTTAGAAATTAGGGTTTTACCACTTCTAGTTGTTCTTCTAAAAGGAGAATTATACTCTTCCCATCCCTTTAAACTTTGAATTTCATGCCATTACATTGAATTGAATAGGGGATGTTTCATTTCTCCCCCTAAAAGGAATTTTGTCCTCAAAATTCAGGGTTTACCTATTTTCAAAGAGTTATGGGTACTTCTGTTTATTGTCATCTTCCTTCTCCCATGTAGCCTCTCCTTCGTTAAACCCATTCCAAGCTATCTTCACCAAAGGGATAGTTTTGTTGCGCAGTTGTTTTACATCTCTATCCGGTACTGCAATTGGTTCTGCTTGTTAAGTTAACTTCTCATCCACAGTTACTGAATCTTCTTGCATAAAGTATGCCTGATCCGAAAGGTACTTATAGAGTTGTGAGGCATGGAACTCATTGTGAAGGTTTAATAGATGTGGAGGAAGTCCAATCTAATAAGCAGGTGGTCCCACTCTTTTAAGAATTTGATAAGGGCTTAAATACCATGGACTTAACTTTTTTACCTTCATTGCTTGCCCAATGCCTGTAGTGGGAGAGATCTTTAAAGACACACGCTCTCCTACTTGGAACTACAACGGCTTCCTTTTTTATTTATCATAATAGCTCTTTTGCTGACTTTGGGATATTCACTTCTTTTCTCAGACCATTTGTATTTGCTCAGTTGTGTGTTGAACCAATTTTGGACCCAATAGATTCCTTCCCCCTACTTTATACCAACACAGAGGGGATCTGCATTTCTGGCCATACAAAAGTTCATAAGGTGCCATCCCGATGCTGGAGTGGTAATTGTTATTGTATGCAAATTCTGCTAGTGGTAAAAATTTGTCCCAACTCTTTCCTTGTTCCAGAGTACAAGCTCTAAGCATATCTTCTAGGGTTTGTATGGTTCTTTCTGTTTGACCATCAGTCTGAGGATGGTATGCTGTAGTAAAATGCGGTTTAGTGTCAAAAGCTTTTTGTAAGGCTCTCCAAAACTTGGAAGTAAATCTAAGATCTTTTCTAGACATAATACTATTAGGTATTCCATGCAACTGCACAATCTCTCTTACATACAACTGGGCTAACCTCTTAAGAGAGAAACTAATCTTAATGGGTAAAAAATGTGCAAATTTCATTAATCTATCTACGATGGTTCATATTGCATCATGTCCAGTTTGCGTCTTAGGTATTCCCACAATAAAATCCATGGAAATACTATCTCACTTTCAATTCGATTTTCCTAAGGGTTGTAATAGTCTTGAGGGTTTCAGATGTTGTATTTTCACCTTTTGACAAATCAAGCATCTAGTAACAAACTCTGCAATGTCTTTCTTCATTTCTGAACTCTAATACATCTTCTTCAAGTCTTGATATATCTTAGTCGACCTTGGATTAATAGTGTACTTACTTTAATGAGCTTATTTTAGAATCTTATTCTTCAAGGCCCCTTCGGGCAGTGTACACATTCGTCCTTGATACTTATGAATTTTGTCTTTTGTTATCGCAAAGTCTAGATGCTCCTTTCAGTTTTGTAGAAATTCATCCTGCGACTGTGGTTCCTTTATCTGCGTTTTCAAATTACATTCAACTCGCAGGTCACTTATACTGAAGCCTTTAGGAATGACTAAAACTGATAAGCTCAAATTTCCAAATTCCTTCATAAAGTCCATCTGTTTTATCAACATTCAGCTCACGTGTAGTGACTTATAGCTTGGTGCATCAGCTACCACAATTGCTTTCTCTGGGTGATCCTTTAGTTCGAATTTATAATCATTAATGAATTCCATCAGTCTCCTCTGTCTCATATTCAACTCCTTCTAGTCAAAGAGATATCTTAAACTCTTATGGTCACTATATACCTTGAACACGGCTCCATACAAATAGTGCCTCTATATTTTCAAGGCAAAGACTATTATTGCTAGCTCCAAGTCATGCGTGGGGTAATTCTCCTCATGTGGTCTTAGTTGTCAGGAAGCATAGGCAATCACCCTACATTCTTGCATTAAGACACAACCTAATCTCTTCTTCGAAGTGTTAGTATAAACTTCAAAATATCCAGAAGGATCAGGAATGACTAAAATAGGAGGGGTAGTTAATCGAATATTAAGCTCCTAGAAACTATCTTCACATCTCTAGGTCCATTTAAAAAGACTTCCCTTTCTAGTTATTTTGGTCTGGGGCAATGCTATTTAAGAGAATTCTTGTATGAATCTTTTATAATATTCAGCTAACCCCAAGAAACTTCTAATTTCGGTTACAGTCTTAGGCCTATCCCAATTTAACACTACTTTGGTCTTGCTAGGGTCTACCGCTACACCATCTTAGGAAACGACATGACCCAAAAATTTCAACTCTTTCAACCAAAATTCACACTTCTCTAACTTGGTAAATAGTTTTTTCTCCTCTAGAATCTGAAGTACCAGTTGGAGATGTTGACTATGCTTTTCTTCACTTCCAAAATATATCAAAATATCATCTATAAAGACCACTACGAACTATTCCAAATAGGGCTTGAAGATGCGGTTCATATAGTCCATAAAAATTGTAGGTGCATTCGTAACTCCAAATGGCATTACTAAAAATTAGTAATGTCTATATCTTGTTCTGGAAGTTGTGTTCAAAATATCGTTTTCATTGACTCTGATATGGTAATACCCTAATCTTAGATCTACTTTTGAAAAAATCGTGGCCCCTTTCAACTAATCCAACAAATCATTTATTCTGGGCAACGAGTACTTGTTATTAATAATGGACTTATTGAGCTGTTTGTAATCAATACATAATCTCAAACTGCCATCTTTCTTTCTCACAAATAACATAGGCGCTCCCTAGGTTGACACACTAGGACAGATAAAATTCTTCCATAATAATTCATTTACTTCTTAAGCTCCTTTAACTCCATTGGAGACATCCTGTATGGTGTAACAACTCCAATTTTTTTTCCTTTTACATATATACATATATGTATATTTCTAAAATTCCATGAAGTCATTACCTTCTTACTTCTAACTATTTAACTCATAATAACATTCAATTAAATTAACCAAACATAAATAAGGTTTATGAAATATCATTAACACTTATACAATTCTGGGTTCACGTACACATTATTAATCAAAACATATGTACAAAAATCAAATGCATATAATTATACATTTTATTCATCCATATTGACCAGTTCTAGAGATATGGGTGCGGGTGGTTGCACCTTTACCAGGATCTTAGCCAACTCGACCAAACGTACGCTAAAGGCCGGTTATAGAGAATATCTGCATAACTTAGTTTTCTGAACATGATATGAAAATATAGTGAGAAATAAATTCCAGTAGGTTCAACAATAAATCATTATCAATAATGCTTGTCACGTCATGTTCATATGAATAAGCTACAGAAATTATCTTTAGGACACATGAATGCACTTTATCTATGCACATGAAAATTGTACAGTTATGACATGTATGGCATGAATAACTATTTTCGGAATATCATATGATGGCTATCAACTTATTTTCATATCAAGCTACTATGGTTAGGGTGAGTATTTTTTACTCTCCAGAACAGGCTTTTCTCGCTCCATCCGACATGGCACACTTTTTCTTTCTTTTCTCATTAACATAATCATAGTTGTTGAAAGTGCGTCCCCTACTGGTGCACCACACGGACTGCCATGTGACTGTGCTCATTTCTTTTCTTTTCACATTAATAGCCAAAAATATGATTTCAATAACAAGTATGTTCATGATACTCAAATGCCATAATTTTTCATCAAAATATAATCAATATAAAAAATCATTGGTAATCATGCCATGAACATAATTGGTTCAAATATCACTTTACAAAATATTTTCATGTCAAAATTGCACACTTAAGATGGTAAGGAGTTCATGCAATGGCAATGGCTATGGCATACACTAGTCATTTATTATTTTTATTTATAAGATTCTTCTTCTTTTTTAAATATTATTATCCTCTCTCACTAAACAGAGCATAACACCCTCATTTTAAATCCGATTGAGGTGATCTTGGTGAAATATTTATGTTGAAAATTTTAGTGAAATATTCAATAATCTTAGTGTTACTACTCCCTCAAATTCAATGTTATTTCTTCTCGGGTAGGTTCATACCTCTACTTACTAATTGCACTTTATCACTTTCATATGAACTCCAATTGAGTATAAAACGCTAAGAAAATTATATACAACTTTCAAGCTTATCATTTCTTCATATTCCTTACTAATTTTCCCAAAAAATTGAAAACAAAAATACTTACATTTATCACCTTAGATTTTAGACTGATTCAGACCTTTACTAATTAATCAGTCATATCTCTCTCATATGGACTCCAAATTAAGTGATTTCAGAGCCTATAGATTCGTGATACATATATCTATATTTATTATGTTAACAATTTTATTTAATTCCTTATAGAGTTTTCCTAACAATTCAAACATAGAAGCATACTTAACAGATTCTTCCCTAGTTATCTAGTTTCTGACCTCTGCTTACTAATCTGACCATATCTCCTTCATATTGATTTCAATTTAAATTATTCCAGTGGTTAAAAATTTGTGAGACATATATCTACATTTATCGTGGTAAGTATTTCTTTTAGTTCCCTACAGATTTATCCAAAAAATTCAAACACACAAGTATACTTGACAGATTCTTCCCTGGTTAACCATTTTCTGATAATTGCTTACATATCGGGCAATATCTTCCTCATCTGGACTCTAAATTAAGTGATTCCAGTGGCTAAAAATCTGTGAGAATAGTTCTACATTTTTCATGTCAATAATTTCTTTTAATTCCTAATCGATTCTCTCCAGAATTTTAAAAAATGGAAGTATCCCTAGTTACTCTAAAATCAAGTTTCCTAACAAAACCTTTCCTAAGGTTTTAGTTCATCATAATATTACATCATTTTCCATTTTCTTTACATCTAATCATTATCTATAAATTTTTCACCACATTCAAATATATAAAATAGCAACATAAAAATCATAAAATTTTACCAACCATAGCCATACCTATGCAGAACTTTCGACACTAACCGAAATATTCGAAACATCCATCATATGTAAAATAACATGTAACATGATATAGCAACATCTATGACCAATCAACAAAGTAGCAAATATTGTAAATTTCATCAAAGTTATAAGATCAAAATCTCATATAAATGTTACAAATTTCAAAGCTTTTCTTCAAAAAGAGATATTGTTAAACCTACCTAAAGATCTCCCTAACTCATTTAGTGAATTCTCTTTTTTGTTTCCTCTTGAAGGAAGTAGCAAGATTCCTCCCTTCCCTTAGCTTTTTTAGCAGCTTAAATAAGAGAAGGATGGTGAGTTTTTGAACCCCAAGGATGAAGAAAAAACATGGATTCAAGTGGAGATTAAGCTAATTTACCTTGAGTACTTAGTCCTCTAGACTTCTCGTTTTTCTTCCTTCCTTTCTTCTCATCTCTTTCTCTCCTTTCCTCACTCTACCTTGCTTCTATTTTTTCTTTCCCTCACTTGGACGAAATTATAATGTTATAAGGGTGGGTTTTGCTTAAATAAACTATCAAGTGATTTGCCTTTCATGATCATGGGTCTACCTTATCACAATTAGGATGCACTTGGTTGTTTTTTGGGGAAAACCAACTCATGTTCTTATTTTCCTCTTCCTTAGTCAAGATATGCATAGCAAAAGGAGATTTGTATTTTGAAAATTATGATAATATGTTTTTAAGATAACAGACAAGGTCCCTTTGATTTAGGGATTCATTTCCATTTTCTTTTGTCTTAATCAAGTATGATAGGTTTGCCTTTCTAGGTGGCAAATTTTCAGCCCTTGGATCTCTCTTGCTTGGTTGAAATTATTTGTATAGGATAAGGATGTTTTGTCATAATGCTATATATTATTATCTACTTGTTGAAATTATGAATATAGGATATAGATGTTTTGTCCTAATGCCATGTGTGCTAATCTTGATTATTATTACACTACTATTTCCTCACACGATTCTTATTTTTTTCCCTCTTGGATTTGAACTCATTCTTACCCATTTCCTTTGCTTTGGCTAAAATTCTACCTTTCATGGAGGGCTTAGTCACAATTTCATAATTTTTGGACTATCGTTCCAACTTATATATCCAAGTCTAAGTCTATATTTTATTTCTTGCTTGGGCTATCCAATGGGCTTGCTAGAAACTTATGTGAAGTGAAAAAATTCTATATGAAGTGTCCATAGGTGAAAGTACAATTTATGGGTGAAGATGTTAAATTTAAAAATTTTTAACTCTTGAATTAGGAAAAATTACCCTAATCCAATCTTCTTAAAATTTTAATACCTTTACTTACTTCAAAAAAAAAAATTATCTTCCTTACCAAAGAATTTTGTCTTTCTTTAGTATGTTATTTCTAATTTTTCCTATTAGGTTTTCTCTCTTTACTTGTTCTCTTAATGTTAGAAATATTTTCTGTACATACACATAAGGTGAAGAATTTCTAAGGATTATATTTCCTTAGATATCTAAAAATTATCTAATAAATTTTATTTCCTTAATTAAATATTTATGTATCTTTTTTAATAAAAGAAATAAAATTAGGGATGTTACATTAAATATTTATGTCTCTTTATTAATAAATGAAACGAAATTAGGGATGTTACATATGGTGTAACATAAATAGGTCTCGCTTCTGGTGCTAGATTAATAGAAAATTATATCTCTCTCTTTGGTGGCAATTCTAAAATTTTTAAAGAAAGACCCTGGAAATTCACATACTATTGAAACTTCATGTAACTCTCGACTTATTTCTGGGTTGACCGTATACAAGAGAATGTAACTTAAGACCACACCCCTTGGCCCCTTCATAATGTTATGTGCACTGACAACACTGCACCCTCATTCCTTCAGAGAATTAGGAATGATCTCACATGTTTTATCACAACAATTTAAAAGTACTTAGTTCTGGCTCAACAGTCCATTCCCAGAATAACATCTATGCCATTTAGGGGTAAACAAATTAGATTCACTACAAATGGTCTTTCACATACTACAATGGAGCAATTTGAACATATCGAAGAGGTAATTACCTTGTCCCCCGTAAGCGTCATCAGAGCTAGTTCATATAGTAGATCAAAAATAAGGTATTGCAACGTTTCCACAAAGTTCATTGCTATAAAGGAATGGCTAGCGCCTAAATCAAAAAGTACAATCAATGATAAATTATTGACATAGAACATACCTTGAATCAAGTCAGGGTTTTGTTCTTCCTCGGATCCATTTAAAGTAAAGACCCTCCCTGCTACCTGTGGAATTTGGTCAGGCCTTTTTCCATTTCCCATTGGGCAACATTGTGATAGGTGCCCCTTGTGACCACATGGAAAACTCGTAGCTTAAGTAGAATAACATGGCTTGTCCATGTGAGGTCATCTACATCTTACACACACATCAGTTGTTGGTTTTTGTGTAAAGGGTCTAGACCATGTAGTCAAAGGCTGTTTACTTCCCGCATGGTTCTTACCTTTGAGATCCATGCAATATGTGGAAGACTCCCTCTTCCTCTTTCATTAAGCCTGACACTCCCTCTCTTCTCCTACTTCCCTCAGACTTTTCTCTAGTAGTCTACATTTATTGACTAAGAAAGCGAACTCTCGAATTTCTAGAGCCACTACAACACACTTAATTTTTGGGTTCAATCCAGTCTCAAATCTTACTGCCCTCTATACTTCATCTAGATTGTACCACAAATAAGTGGAAAACTTATATAGTTCCTCAAATTTAGCAACATATTGATCAATGATCTGGGTACTTTATCTAAGTTAAAGAAATTCAACCTCCTTCTCAGCTCTCACACTGCTAGGAAAATACTTGTCTAAGAATGTAACAACCTCTTTTTTTATTTATTTATTATACAATATAGAGTTCGCATACACTTCATTAATCAAAACGTACGTACAACAAAATCAAACACATAAATAGTTAAATCTTATTTATTATGGTTGACCAATTCTGGAGATATAAGTGCAGGTGGTTGCACCTTCACCGAGATCTAAAACAACTCGACCACAAACATATTATTTGATTCTAGGATCTGCTCAACATAAAGTAACTCGATCCAACGTACACTAAAAGCCAGAGCCATAGAAAAATCTGCATAACTAATTTTTTGAACAAGACATGGAAATATAGTGAGAATTAAATCCCAGTAAGTTCAACAATAAATCATCATCAATATAGCTCATCATGTCATGTTCAGCTGTATAAACTAAAGTAAATATCTTTGGTCACATGAATGCACTATATCTATGCACATGAGAATCGTACAGTAATGATATGTATGACAAGATTATTTATTTTCAGAATATTATATTTATTCTCATATCAAGCTACCCTGGTCAGGGTGAGTATTTTCTACTCTCCGGTACGGGCTTTTCTCGCTCCGTCAGACATGACACACTTTCTTTTTCTTTTCTCATTAACATATTCATAACCGTTGGTAGGGCGTCCACTACTGGTGCACCACACGGATTACCATTTGACCGTGCTCATTTCTTTTCTTTTCACAATGATAGCCAACAATATGCTTTCAATAACAAGTATGTTCATCAAAATATAACTATTACCAAAAATCATCAGTAATCATGCCATAAACATAACCATTTCAAATATCACTTTATAAAATATTTTCATGTCAAATTTCACACATAAGATGGTAAGAAGTTCATACAATGGCAATGGCTATGGCCTATACTAGTCATTTATTATTTTCATTTATAAGATTCTTTTTTTTTAAATATTAATTTTATTTCTTTATTTTCTTGATGTAGGTTATCATCCCATCTAACCTTCTTTTACTAATCAGATTATAACTCCCTCAATTTAACTCCGATGTAGGTGATATTGGTGTCAATTTCAAGATAAAACTATTATCTAAAGCTATTATGTTGAACAATTTAGCAAAATATTAAGTAATCAAGGTGATATTACTCCCTTAAATTACAGGTTATTTTTTCTCGGATAGGTTCTAACCTCTACCTACTAATATGTCAATATTTCCCTCATAAGAATTTCAAATTAAGTTATTCCAGTGGTAAAAAATTCATAACACATATAGCAATAATTTTTAAGTTAATCATTTATTTTAATTCCCTACAGAAGGTTCCCAGAAATTAAAAAATAGAAGCTAGCCTAAAATATTCTTCCTTGATTAACCAATTTCTGACCACTACATACTAATTGGACCATATCTACCTCATATGGACTCCAAATTAAGTGATTCCAATGACTAAAAATCCGTGACACATATATCTATAATATTTATGTTAACTATTTATTTTAATTCAACACTGAAAGTTCCCAAAAATTAAAACACAGAAGCTATCCTAACATATTCTTCTCTGATTAACCATTTTCTGACCACTGCTTACTAATTGGAACATATCTACCTCATATGGACTCCAAATGGAGTGATTCCAATGGATAAAAATCCATGACACATATATAAATAATTCTTATGTTAACCATGTATATTAATTCCTTACAAAAAGTTTCCAAAAATTAAAACATAGAAGCTATCCTCACATCTTCTTCCTTGATTAACATTTTTCTGAACATTGCATACTAATCAGACCATATCTACCTCATATGGACTCCACATTGCGAAATTCTAGTGGCTAAAATTCCGTGACACATATATCTATAATTCTTATGTTAAGAATTTATTTGAATTCCCTATAAGATGTTCCCAAAAATTAAAACACAGAAGCTATCCTAACATGTTCTTTCTTGATTAACCATTTTCTGAACACTGCTTACTAATTAGACCATATCTACCTCATAAGGACTCCAAATTGAGTGATTCCAGTGGCTAAAATTCCCTGAGACATAAATATACATTTTTCATATTAACCATTTGTTTTAATTCCTTACCAATTCTTCCCAAAATTTTAAAAATAGAAGCTTAAAAGTTTGCCATCCATAGCCATACCTATGCAAAACTATCTACACCAGCCTAAGTATTCAAACATACATAATATGTAACATGATATAGCAACATTCATGACCAATCATCAAAGTTCTAAGATCAAAATCTCATATAAATATTATAAGTTTCAAAAGTTTTCTTCAAAAAGAAATATTGTTAAACTTACCTTGAGCACTTAGTCATCTAGATTTCTCCTTCCTCTTTCTTCCTTTCTTCCTCTCCTTTCCTCATTTTACCTTGCTTCTATTTTTCCTCTCCCTCACTTGGATGAAATTATAATGTGATAAGGGTGGGTTTTGCTTATATAGACTATCAAATAATTTACCTTTTATGATCATGGGTCTACCTTATCACAATTAGGATGCACTTGGTTGAATTTTTAGAAAACAAACAACTTATGTTCTTGTCTTCCTCTTCCTTAGTCAAGATATGCATAGGAAAACGAGATTTGTATTTTGAAAATTATGATGATATGTTCTTAAGATAAGGGACAAGGTCCCTTTGATTTAGGGATTCATTTCCTTTTTCTTTTGTGTTAATCAAGTATGATAGGTTTGCCTTTTTAGGTAGCAAATTTCCAACCCTTGAATCTTCCTTGCTTAGCTAAAATTATTTGTGTAGGATAAAGATGTTTTGTCATAATGCTATGTATTATTACCCACTTGCTAAAATTATGAGTGTAAGATATAGATGTTTTGTCCTAATGCCATGTATTATCATACCACTTGTTAAAATTATGAATGTAGGATAGCACACCACTTGCTAAATTTTTGTCTTAATGCCATGTCACCTAATCTTGATTACACCATTATTCCATCACTTTATTTTTATTTTTATTTTTATTTTTCCTCTTGGGTTTGAGCTCATTCTTGCCCATTTTCTTTACTTTGGTTAAAATTCTACCTTTCATAATGGGTTTGTCACAGTTTCATGATTTTTGGGCTACCAGTTGAATTTCTATATCCTAGTCGAAGTCTATGTTTTATTTCTTCCTTAGGCTATCCTGTTGTCTTGCTAAAAATTAATGTGAAGTAGAAAAACTTTATATGAAGTGTCCATAGATAAAAGCCCAATTTATGGGAGGAGATGTAACAGCTCCATTTTAGTATCAAATTTTTTTTTTTTAAATACCATGAAGTTATTACCTTGTTACAACTTAACTCAATATAATATTTATTTAATTTATACAATACTGAGTTTATATACACACTATTATTTTACAAACTACACACCATTATTTTACAAACATTTGTACAAAGATACATATTAGCTCTAATCATCTATGTCGACTACTTCCGGGGACACTGGTGCGGGTGGCACGTCCACTGGAATATCTGTCACATCTACGACAGATACATATGAAATAACTGGAAGTTGCCCAAGGTAGGGCACCTCTATCCAACGTACAGAAATAATAAATGTCATAGAGAAAATCTGCATATTTATTCTTCTGAACATGATATAGAAATATAGTGAGAATTAAATCCTAGTAAGTTCAACAATAAATCATAATTTACCATCAATATAGCTCATCACGTCATGTTCAGCTGTATAAACTATAGAAAATATCATTGGTCACATGAATGCATTATATCTATGCACATAAGAATCATACAATAATGATATGTTTGACAGGATTAACTATTTTTCAGAATATTATATGATGGCCATTAACTTATTCTCATTTCAAGCTACCCCGGTCAGGGTGAGTATCTTCTACTCTCCGATACGGGCTTTTCTTGCACCGTTCGACATGGCCCACTTTCTTTCTTTTTTCATTAACATGATCATAACCGTTGGTAGGGCGTCCCCTACTAGTGCACCACACGGATTGCTGTAACATCCCGTAATTTTTAGATATTTTCCTTAGAAATTCTTCTCCTTACATATATGCATAGAAATTGTCTAATATTAATGGAATAGGTAAAGAAAGAAAACCTAAGAGGAAATATTAGAAATAAACATGCTAAAGAAATGTGAAATTCTTAGGCAAAGAAAGATAAATTTTTGTGAAGTAAGTAAAGGTCTTAAAATTTCAAGAAGATCGGATTAGGGTAATTTTTCTTAATTTAAGAGTAAAAGTTATTAAGTTTAGTATCTCCACCCATAAATTGGGCTTTTACTTATAGACACTTCATATAGAGTTTTTTCACTTCACATAAGTTTCTAGCAAGCCCATTGGATAACCTAAGCAAGAAATCAAACATAGACTTGGACTAGGATATAGTAATTGGACCAATAGCTCAAAAATCATGAAATGTGACCAAGCCCTCCAAGAAAGGTAGAATTTTATCCAAAGCAAAGAAAATGGGTAGGAATAAGCCCATAATGGGTAGGAATAAGCCCAAATCCAAGAGAAAAAATAAAATAAAATAAATTAGGTGATGATATAATAATGTAATAATAATAATAAAGATTATGTTACATGGCATTAAGACAAAAAATTTAGCAAGTGGTGTGATTCTACATTCATCATTTTGGCAAGTGGCATAATAATACAAGGTTTTAAGACAAAAACATCTATATCCTACACTCATAATTTTAGCAAGTGGTATGATAATACATGGTATTAGGACAAAACATTCTTATCCCACACAAATAATATCAACCAAAATAAACATGTATCTCTGGAATTGGTCAACCAAAATAAACAAGATGTAAATATCTATGTGTTTGATATGTTGCATGTACCTTTTGATTAATGAGGTGTATGTGAACTCAATATTGTATAATAATAAAGAAAAAAAAGTTGTTACAATTGCCATGTGATCGTGCTCATTTCTTTTCTTTTCACAATGATAGCAAAAAATATGCTTTCAATAACAAGTATGTTTATCAAAATATAACTATTACCATAAATCATTGGTAATCATGCCATAAACATAACCATTTCAAATATCACTTTATAAAATATTTCCATGTCAGAATTTCACACTTAAGATGGTAAGAAGTTCATACAATGGCAATGACTATGGCATATACTAGTCATTTATTATTTTCATTTATAAGATTCGTCTTCTTTTTTAAATATTAATTTTATTTCTTTATTTTCTTGATGCAGGCTTTCATCATATCTAACCTTCTCTTTATGCTTGGCCTTTAGTCATTTTCTTCTTATTTTTATCATTTCCAACACATGTTGTTACAAATTTATAGAGCATTGTTCTCCAATTTGATTTCTACTATTACCCTATAGTTAAAGAGGTTCATTTAGGGTAGAAAAATGTTGAAAATAGGCTTAACCAGCTTTCAACATGGTTTGGTCATGTTCCAGGACACGGCCATGCTTTAAAAATACTTCAAATGTACTAAAAAATAGCCCCGAACACGGCTAACCCGTGCTTGAAGCACCTAGAACACGGCCTGGCCGTGCTCTGTGACCTTTGCTCACTAATTAGATTATAACTCCCTCATTTTAACTCCGTTTGAGGTGATCTTGTTGTCTATGGAAAGCTAAGACAATTATCTAAAACTATTATGTTAATCATATCAGCAAAATAGTAATAAATCTTGGTGTTATGACTCCCTTAAATTCTATATTATTTCTTCTCGGGTAGGTTCTAACCTTTACTTACTAATCTGACTATATCTCCCACATACGAATTCCAAATTAAGTGATTCTAGTGGCTAAACATCCGTGACACATAAATATATAATTCATATGTTAACCATTTATTTTAATTCCTTATAGAAGTTTCCTAGAAATTAAAACATTGAAGCTATCCTAACATATTCTTCCCTGATTAATCATTTTCTGACCTTTGTTTACTAATCGGAACATATCTACCTCATATGAACTCTAAATTGAATGATTCTAGTGGCTATAATTTTTATGCTAACCATTTATTTTAATTCCATACAAATAAATCCCAGAAATTAAAATACTGAAACTATCCTAACATATTCTTCCCTGATGAACCATATTATCACCTTTGACTACTAATGAGACCATATCTACCTCATATAGACTCCAAATTGAATGATTCTAGTGGCTACAAATCTGTGAAAAATATATCTTTAATTCTTATGTTAACCATTTATTTTAATTCCTTATAGATTGTTCCTAGAAATTAAAACACCGAAACTTAAAATTCTGCAACCATAGCCATACCCATGCAGAACTATCTACACCAACCTAAGTATTCAAACATACATCACATGCAAGATCAATATGTAACATGATATAGCAACATCCATGACCAATCATCAAAGTTTTAAGATCAAAATCTCATATAAATATTATAAGTTTCAAAAGTTTTCTTTAAAAAGAAATATTGTTAAACTTACCTAAGAATCTCCCTAGCTTACTTAGTGAATTGATTTTCTTGTTTCCTCTTGAAAGAAGTAGCAAGATTCCTTCCTTCCCTTAGCTTTTCTTAGCAGCTTAGGTAAGAGAAGGAGGGTGAATTTTTGAACCTCAAGGATGAAGAAGAAAAATGGAGTCAAGTGGAGATTAAGGTAACTTACCTTGAATACTTAGCCTTCTAAACTTCTCCTTCTTCTTCCTTCCTTTCTTCTCCTCTCTTTCTCTCGTTTCCTCACTCTACCTTGCTTCTATTTCTCTCTCTTCCTCACTTGGACAAAATTAAAATATTGTAGGGGTGGGTTTTGCTTATATAGACCACCAAATAATACACCTTTCATGATCATGGGTCTACCTTATCACAAATAGGATACATTTTGTTGAATTGTTGGAAAACAAACAACTTATGTTCTTGTCTTCCTCTTCCTTAGTCAAGATTTGCATAATAAAAGGAGATTTGTATTTTGAAAATTATGATGATATGTTCTTAAGATAAGGGACAAGGTCCCTTTGATTTAGGGATTCATTTCCATTTTCTTTTGTCTTAAATAAGTATGATAGGTTTGCCTTTTTAGGTGGTAAATTTCTAACCCTTGAATTTCCATTATTTGGTTGATATTATTTGTGTGGAATAGGAATGTTTTGTCCTAATGCCATATATTATCATACCACTTGCTAAAATTATGAGTGTAGGATATAGATGTTTTTGTTCTAAAGCTTTGTATTATCATGCTACTTGCCAAAATGATGAATGTAGAATCAGACCACTTGCTAAATTTTTGTCTTAATGCCATGTAACCTAATCTTTATTATTATTACATTATTATATCATCACCTAATTTGTTTTATTTTATTTTTCCTCTTGGATTTGGGCTTATTCCTACCCATTATGGGCTTATTTCTAACCATTTTCTTTGCTTTGGATAAAATTCTACCTTTCTTGGAGGGCTTGGTCACATTTTCATAATTTTTGGGCTATTGGTCCAATTACTATATTCTAGTCCAAGTCTATGTTTTATTTCTTGCTTAGTTTATCCAATGGACTTGCTAGAAACTTATGTGAAGTGGAAAAACTCTATATAAAGTGTCCATAGGTAAAAGCCTATTGTATGGGTAAAGATTTTAAACTTAGTAACTCTAGTTCTTGAATTAGGAAAAATTACCCTAATTCAATGTTCTTGAAAATTTAAGACCTTTACTTGTTTCTAAAAATTTATCTTCCTTTTCCAAGAATTTTGCATCTCTTTAGTATGTTCTTTCTAATTTTTTCCTATTAGGTTTTCCCTCTTTATTTGTTCTTTTATTGTTAGAAACATTTTCTATGCATATACATAAGTTGAAGAATTTCTAAGGATTATATTTCCTTAGATATCTAAAATATTGTCTAATAAACTTTATTTCCTTAATTATCAATAAAAGAAATGAAATTAGGGATGTTACATTTCTCTCCCCCTAAAAGAAATTTTGTCCTCAAAATTTCAGAAATTACCTAATAAGAACAATTGCGGATATTTCTTCCTCATGACTTCTTCCAGCTCCTAAGTTGCTTTTTCTGGAGTCAAACCTTCCCATAACACCTTAAAAAGGGGAATGGTTTTACTTCTCAGTTGCTTTACATCAGTGTCCAATATGGATGCAAGTACTAGCTGGTATGTCATGTTCTCCTTTATTTGGATTGGTTCATCTTGTATTACATGTGATGAATCTGGAAGATACTTCCACAGCTGTGATACGTGGAAAGCATTATCCAGGTTGGATAAATTAGGTGGGAGAGCAACTTTATATGCTGATGTCCCTACTTTCTTCAAAATTTGGTAGGGTCCCAAAAATTGCGGACTTAACTTTCTTGTTTTGAGAGACCTACCAACTCCAGTAGTCGGGGAAAGTTTCAAAAATACATGGTCTCCTTCCTCAAACTCTAGAGGTCTATGTCTTTTAACGTAGTAACTCTTTTGCCGACTCTGAGCGGTAAGTATTTTGTCTCGTATCATCCTGATTTGTTCAGTGGTTTGTTGAACTAGATCAGGACCCAACAAGTTCTTTTCTCCTACCTCAAACCAACATAGTGGAGATCGGCACTTTCTACTGTATAAAGCTTCATAGGGGGCCATCTTAATACTAGAGTGATAACTATTATTATAAGCAAACTCTACTAAAGGTAGGTACTTATCCCATCCTTTACCTTGCTCTATCACATAGGCCCTCAACATATCTTCTAAGGTTTGATTGGTGCGTTCTGTCTGCCCATCAGTCTGAGGATGGTAGGCAGTACTGAACCGCAACTGAGTACCAAAAGCTTCCTACAATGCCTTCCAAAACCTCGATGTGAACCTCGGATCTCTATCAGAAATGATATTTAAGGGAATTCCATACAATCTAACTATTTCCTGGACGTACAATTGGGCTAATTTATCCAGTGAATAGTTAATTTTTATGGGCAAAAAGTGAGCAGATTTGGTTAATCTGTCAATTATTACCCAGATAGAGTCATGTCCCACAGAAGTCTTAGGTAATCCCACAACAAAGTCCATTGAGATACTGTCCCATTTCCATTTAGGGATCTCAAGAGGTTGTAGAAATCCCGCTGGCTTTTGATGCTCCACCTTCACCTTTTGACAAATGAGACATTTCGCCACAAACTCAGCAATGTCCTTTTTCATCCCTGGCCACCAATACATCCTTTTTAAATCCTGGTACATTTTAGTGCATCCAGGATGGACTGTGTATTTACTTTGATGCGCTTCCTGCAGGATCTTAGTCCTCAACTCTCGTTCTTGAGGGACACAAATCCTTCCCTGATACATGATTGCTCCATCTTCCATGACAGAAAAATTACCTTGGTCTTTATGATCCTGTAAGTATTGGTTGTGAGCTTGAGCCTCTTTGATCTGGGCTCTAAGGTCACACCCTATACTTAAACCATTAATGACTAGATTCTTTGGAGTAAGAGTAGTGGCTAGCTTCAAATTTCGAAACTCCACTAGCATCTGCATCTCATACACCAGCATCTGACCCATGTGCAGAGATTTTCGACTCAAGGCATCTGCTACAAAATTCGCCTTTCCGGGATGATACTTTATCTCAAACTTGTAGTCATTGAGGAATTTTATCCATCTTCGTTGCCTCATATTTAACTCCTTCTTATCAAAGAGGTATTTAAGACTCTTATGATCACAATATACTTCAAAGGTTGCCCCGTACAAATAGTGTCGCCAAATCTTTAAGACAAACACTACTGCTGCTAATTCAAGATGATAGGTTGGATAGTTTCCTTCGTGGGGTCTCAGTTGCCTAGAGGCGTAAGCAACTACTCTCTTATCTTGCATCAGCACACATCCTAGCCCTTTCTTTGAAGCGTCACTATACACTTTAAAATATCCTGTGGGGTCTGGAATAATTAAAACAGGAGGAGTGGTCAGTCTTGTCTTCAACTCTTGAAAACTAGCTTCACATTGATCAGTCCATTTGAAAGGACTTCCCTTCCTGGTCAATTTAGTCAATGGCAAGGCTATACGAGAGAAGTTTTGTATAAATCTCCTGTAGTATCCTACCAAACCCAGGAAACTTCTGATTTTCGTAACTATCTTTGGTCTCTCCCACTTAATCATTGCTTCCGTCTTGCTAGGATCTACGGCTATCCCTCTATTAGAGATGACATGTCTGAGAAACTTCACCTCTGACAGCCAAAATTCACACTTCTCCAATTTGGCATATAACCTTTTCTCTTTCAGCACTTGCAGCACGATTCGGAGATGTTGTTCATGTTCTTTCTCACTCTTAGAATATATCAAGATGTCATCAATGAACACTACAACAAATTAATCTACGTAGGGTTGAAAAATGCGATTCATGTAATCCAAGAAAATTACAGGTGCATTCGTCAACCTGAAGGGCATTACGAGAAACTTATAGTGCCCATACCTAGTCCTGAAGGCCGTTTTTGGTACGTCTTCCTCCTTGATCCTAATCTGATGATATCCTTATCTCAAGTCAATTTTAGAAAAGATGGAGGCTCCCTTCAATTGATCCAATAAGTCATCTATCCTAGGGAGAAGGTACTTGTTTTTTATAGTCAACTTACTTAGCTGTCTGTAATCTATGCATAGTCTCAAGCTCCCGTCTTTCTTCTTAACAAATAATACATGAGCTCCCCAAGGTGATACACTCGGTCTAATGAATTGCTTGTCTAATATCTCCTCCAACTGTTTCTTAAGTTCCTGTAGTTCCTTCGAGACCATTCGATATGGTGCAATAGAGATAGGACCTATCCCAAGTAGGAGATCAATAGAGAACTCTATCTCTCTCTTGGGAGGTAAGCCTGGAATATCTGATGGAAATACTTCAGGAAACTCATTGGCTATTGAGATTTCATTAAACTTCGATTCGACTTATAGGTTTGATAAATACAAGAGAATGTATCCAAGTACTCCATTCTTCAATTCCCTATTAACTTGATTGGCATTTAGCATCAATAACTGGACCTCCGCTTTCGGAGTAGGAGGTAGAAATTCAACGGTCTTGTTACAACAATTCAACAAGACTCGATTTCTAGACATCCAGTCTAACCCTAGAATGACCTCAATACCTCTTAAAGGTAAATAGACGAGGTCTACAAAAAAAGTTTTCTCCTGGATGGTGACTTGATAGTCTTTACAAACAGAGGAAGTTAATACCCGTTTCCCTGTAGGGGTTACTACGGATAGCTCATAGGGAGTTTCAGAAATAGGAAACTGAAACTTCCTAATACATTATTCCGATATAAATGAATGACTAGCACCAGAGTCAAATAACACCAAAAGAGCAAATCCATAGATATAGCATGTACCTTGAATCATTTCAGAAGATTGAGCTGCTTCTTGGCCGCTTAGGGTGAAAACCCTTCCTTTCACCTAAGGCCTCTGCTCTGGCTGCTTCCTCACATTCTGTGGGTAGTTCCTCGCAAAATGTCCCTTCTGTCCGCAATTGAAGCAGACATCTTGTCCTATGTAGCATGGCCGGTTATCATGCATGTGTCCGTACTTAGCGCACTTGACTGGGGTGAGGTATTGTTGAAAAGGTCTAGGACCCGTAGTCAATGGCCTCTTACTAGCTCCATATCCACTTATTCTCACGTTCTTTCCAGGGTTGGGAAATTTTTTTTTGCTCTTCCATAGGTTTCACCTTTGCATCTTGTCCTCCACTGCCCTTAAACTCTTTTCCAGGAGTCTGCATTTATTTATCAGAGGTACAAACTCCCTGATCTCCATAGCTATAACAGCATTCTTTATCTCCGTGTTTAGTCCCGCTTCAAACTTAACCCCCTTCCATGCTTCATCTGGGTTATATCGCAGATAAGAGGAGAACTTAGACAGCTCCTCGAACCTTGCGATATACTGGTCCACAGTCATGCTGCCTTGCCTGAGTTAGAGAAATTCGATCTCTTTCTCTGCCGGTACAGTACTTGGAAAGTACTTTTCAAAAAAAATGTCCTTGAACACTTGCCAGGTGATCTGTCTTCCCTGATGAGCTAAAAGTTCTCTAGCTCCACGCCACCAGTATTATGCTTCATCCTTTAACATATATGCAGCAAAAGTAACTTGCTGCTCCTCAGTACAGCCCATCACTTCAAAGATTTTCTCTAATTCCCTTATCCACCTTTCGGCTACCGTTGGGTCATAGCCACGTTGGAAACAAGGTGGTCTAATCCTCAAGAACTCGGATATGGCATTATCTTTTCCAGCCATCCGGTTGTTAGCACCATTCTCACCATTTGGGTTATTAGCATTCTAGAGATATTGTAAAATTTGGTTGGTGGTCATGACTTGGTCTCGAATTGCAGTGGCCAAGTTGTGCAGCGTTTCCTCTGCATTGGTTGCTGGATTCCTCTTTGGTGGTGCCATTTCCTACTATGGCAAAAACAAAGTTATGCTGCTATTGAGGTGATCAAGTCCAATAGTTAGTTCAAAAATATTTAATAGCAGTCATAACACCACCTTGGCATATAGATAGGAAACACTAGTAGTTTCTTACCTATATGAATCACTGATCCCCTACACAGCACAACCACAACATACTCAAGACACTATAAGATCGATTCAGATAACCATCCACCCACTGGCCATCTAGGATCGACCTGCTCTGATACCAATTATGTAACAACTCCATTTTAGTATCAAATTTTTTTTTTAAATACCATGAAGTTATTACCTCGTTACAACTTAACTCAATATAACATTTATTTAATTTATACAATACTGAGTATCCATACACACTATTATTTTATAAACTACACACCATTATTTTAAAAACATTTGTACAAAGATACATATTAGCTCTAATCATCTATGTCGACTACTTCTGGGGACACTGGTGTGGGTGGCACGTCCACCGGAATCTCAGTCACATCTACGACAGATACATCTGAAATAACTAGAAGTTGCCTAAGGTAGGGCACCTCGATCCAACGTACAGAAATAATAAGTGTCATAGAGAAAATCTACATATTTATTCTTCTGAACATGATATGAAAATATAGGGAGAATTAAATTCCAGTAAGTTCAACAATAAATCATAATTTACCATCAATATAGCTCATCACGTCATGTTCAGCTGTATAAACTACAAAAAATATCATTGGTCACATGAATGCATTATATCTATGCACATAAGAATCATACAATAATGATATGTATGACAGGATTAACTATTTTCAGAATATCATATGATGGCCATTAACTTATTCTCACTTCAAGCTACCTCGGTCAGGGTGAGTATCCTCTACTCTCCGGTACGGGCTTTTCTCGCTCCGTTCGACATGGCCCACTTTCTCTTTCTTTTCTCAATAACATGATCATAACCGTTGGTAGGGTGTCCCCTACTGGTGCACCACACGGATTGCCATGTGACCGTGCTCATTTCTTTTCTTTTCACAATGATAGCAAAAAATATGCTTTCAATAACAAGTATGTTTATCAAAATATAACTATTACCATAAATCATTGGTAATCATGCCATGAACATAACCATTTCAAATATCACTTTATAAAATATTTTCATGTCAGAATTTCACACTTAAGATGGTAAGAAATTCATACAATGGCAATGGCTATGGCATATACTAGTCATTTATTATTTTCATTTATAAGATTCGTCTTCTTTTTTAAATATTAATTTTATTTCTTTATTTTATTGATGCAGGTTTTCATCATATCTAACATTCTCTTTATGCTTGGCCTTTAGTCATTTTCTTCTTATTAATATCATTTCCAACACATGTTGTTACAAATTTATAGAGCATTGTTCTCCAATTTGATTTCTACTATTACTCTATAGTTAAAGAGGTTCATCTAGGGTAGAAAAATGTTGAAAATAGGCTTAACCAGCTTCCAACACGGTCTGGCCATGTTCTAGCACACGGCCATGCTTTAAAAATACTTTAAATGTACTCAAAAACAGCCCCGAGCACGGCTAGCCCGTGCTTGAAGCACCCAGAACACGGTCTGGCCGTGCTCTATGACCTGTGCTCACTAATCAGAGTATAACTCCCTCATTTGAACTCCGTTTGAGGTGATCTTGGTGTCTATGGAAAGCTAAGACAATTATCTAAAACGATTATGTTAATCATATTAGCAAAATAGTAATAAATCTTGGTGTTATGACTCCCTTAAATTCAATATTATTTCTTCTCGGGTAGGTTCTAACTTTTACTTACTAATCTGACTATATCTCCGAAATAAGAATTCCAAATTAAGTGATTCTAGTGGCTAAACATCCGTGACACATAAATATATAATTCATATGTTAACCATTTATTTTAATTCCTTATAGAATTTTCCCATAAATTAAAACACTGAAGCTATCGTAACATATTCTTCCCTGATTAACCTTTTTCTGACCTTTGTTTACTAATCGGAATATATCTACCTCATATGAACTCTAAATTGAATGATTCCAGTGGTTAAAAATCCGTGACACACATAGATATAATTATTATGTTAAGCATTTATTTTAATTCCATACAGATAATTCCAAAAAATTAAAATACCGAAACTATCCTAACATATTCTTCCCTGATGAACCATTTTCTGACCTTTGACTACTAATGAGACCATATCTACCTCATATGGACTCCAAATTGAATGATTCTAGTGGCTAAAAATCCGTGATAGATATATCTTTAATTATTATGTTAACCATTTATTTTAATTCCTTATAGATTGTTCCCAGCAATTAAAACACCGAAGCTTAAAATTCTGCCAACCATAGCTATACCCATACAAAACTATCTACACCAACCTAAGTATTCAAATATACATCACATGTAAGATCAATATGTAACATGATATAGCAACATCCATGACCAATCATCAAAGTTCTAAGATCAAAATCTCATATAAATATTATAAGTTTCAAAAGTTTTCTTTAAAAAGTAATATTGTTAAACTTACCTAAGAATCTCCCTAGCTTACTTAGTGAATTGGTTTTCTTGTTTCCTCTTGAAAGAAGTAGCAAGATTCCTTCCTTCCCTTAGCTTTTCTTAGCAGTTTAGATTAGAGAAGGAGGGTGAATTTTTGAACCTCAAGGATGAAGAATAAAAATGGAGTCAAGTGGAGATTAAGGTAACTTACCTTGAGTACTTAGCCTTCTAAACTTCTCCTTCTTCTTTCTTCCTTTCTTCTCCTCTCTTTCTCTTGTTTCCTCACTTTACCTTGCTTCTATTTCTCTCTCTTCCTCACTTGGACAAAATTAAAATGTTGTAGGGGTGGGTTTTGCTTATATAGACCACCAAATAATACACCTTTCATGATCATAGGTCTAACTTATCACAATTAGGATACACTTTGTTGAATTTTTGGAAAACAAACAACTTATGTTCTTGTCTTCCTCTTCCTTAGTCAAGATATGCATAGGAAAAGGAGATTTGTATTTTGAAAATTATGATGATATGTTCTTATGATAAGGGACAAGGTTCCTTTGATTTAGGGATTCATTTCCATTTTCTTTTGTCTTAAACAAGTATGATAAGTTTGCCTTTTTAGGTGACAAATTTCTAGCCCTTGAATCTCCATTATTTGATTTATATTATTTGTGTGGGATAAGAATGTTTTGTCCTAATGCCATGTATTATCATACCACTTGCTAAAATTATGAGTGTAGTATATAGATGTTTTTGTCCTAAAGCCTTGTATTATCATGCCACTTGCCAAAATGATGAATGTAGAATCACACCACTTGCTAAATTTTTGTCTTAATGCTATGTAACCTAATCTTTATTATTATTACATTATTATATCATCACCTAATATATTTTATTTTATTTTTCCTCTTGGATTTGGGCTTATCCCTACCCATTTTCTTTGCTTTGGATAAAATTCTAACTTTCTTGGAGGGCTTGGTCACATTTTCATAATTTTTGGGCTATTGGTCCAATTACTATATTCTAGTCCAAGTCTATGTTTTATTTCTTACTTAGGTTATCCACTGGGCTTGCTTGAAACTTATGTGAGGTGGAAAAACTCTATATAAAGTGTCCATAGGTAAAAGCCCATTGTATGGGTATAGATTTTAAACTTAGTAACTCTAGTTATTGAATTAGGAAAAATTACCTTAATCCAATGTTCTTGAAAATATAAGACCTTTACTTGTTTCTAAAAATTTATCTTCCTTATCCAAGAATTTTGCATCTCTTTAGTATGTTCTTTCTAAGTTTTTCCTATTAGGTTTTCCCTCTTTATTTGTTCTTTTAATTTTAGAAACATTTTCTATGCATATACATAAGGTGAAGAATTTCTAAGGATTATATTTCCTTAGATATCTAAAATATTGTCTAATAAACTTTATTTCCTTAATTATCAATAAAAGAAACGAAATTAGGGATGTTACAGGAGATACTAAACTTATTAACTTTAACTCTTAAATTAGGAAAAATTATCCTAATCCAATCTTCTTGAAATTTTAATACCTTTACTGACTTCACAAAATTTGTCTTTCTTACCCAAGAATTTCACCTTTATTTAGTATATTTATTTTTAATATTTTCTCTTAAATTTTCTCTCCTTACCTATTCCATTAATGTTAGAATATTTTTATGCATATGCGTAAGGTAAAGAATTTATAAGGATTATATTTCCTTAGATATCTAAAAAGTGTCTAATAAATTTTATTTTCTTACGGGATGTTACATTCTTCCCCCCTTAAGAAATTCGGTCCCCGAATTTCAACCCATCCTACCACATGTAAGGAATGAAATTAAGGCACAATTCAGAGTTACCAACTTTATTACCCAAATAATTAAGGATATCTTTTTTGTATATCATCTTTACCTTTTAATATGTCTATTCACTTAAGTGATTTTGCTATATAACTTAACCATAAGGATTTCTTTCATCCATAAGTTCTTCACTTTATATCCTCTAGCTCGCATGGATATATCTATGGGTCGATATTAGAAAACACACATATAAAGGAACATATTCACCTTCATATTTGGTAACTATCTTTTCTTATTTCAAACTTCTATCAAGTCATTTTTTGTTTTCATATATAGACATCATCTCATGAATATCATCATCTTAATCTATCATATATTTTTATCCTAAAATCCTTTAATCAATATGTTAAACATATGTAGCAATAAATCCTCCAAACCTTTTAAAAATTTTATGTACCATTGACACATGTCTAATAATTCCAACTTACCTCATCACAGTAATTCTGTATCAGCTTATTAACACCATTAAACTAATTGTCAAAAATTTCAATTATTTCTTCTATCATATCCAAAAGCACCTCATTCTAGCTTATGTCAATCCCATTTAATTCACCTAATCATTTCAAGAAGATTTTTCCTAACAATTACTCATACATGAATTCTCAATTCCAACATAATTCACATCCTAGATACTAGACTCAATTTAGCATGATATAAACCTTTAACACAAATATCTCGATCACTTACATTATTTTCGGACATGGTTCTCAAAATATTCTCCATATTTTCAAATTAAGAGTTCAAAGATTAATTTAAATCTTACTTCCCATATTTTATTCCTCAAGAACTTCAACACCACTAATTCTCTTGATTACATTCGTCAAAACACCATAATAGTTGAGTTTTAAAAATAATAATAAATAAATAAATTAACTTTTCTTGTAATATGAGAAAATAATCTTGCATTGAATGCCAAATATTAATGTAGGACAATGCAGTAGAACAGACGAAAAACATAATAAAGAATGATGCTAAAATAGAAAGTCAAAAGTTTGAATAAAACATTAGAGAGAGTTAAAATCGATGGCCGCAAGGTTTAAATATATGTGCCAAAATCTACTTTAAATCTATTGGTATTCGGTGGAAAGATATCACATGGAAAAAGAAACATTTCTGAGCTTATAAAAGTCTGTGAAAATCAAAGAATACGTAGTTAACTGGTAGGATGCAGTTGATTGCTTCAAAATAGATGTAATCAATAAACTATAAAATAACCAGTCCAAATTAAAATTTCTAAAAATAGCTAATCGACTAAATAATACCAATAGTCGACTGGCAAAAATATTGGGAAAACAAAATAAATCATTTGATTGTCTTTCTTCAACAACTAACTTGTTTACATTTTCACTTTCTTTTGTTTTTCAATTATGCCTATCACCTACAACTTCTCTACAAGAATCAAGATATCAAGGTTTCATCAAAGACAACAAAGAGACATTTCTGATGATATCTTAACCTTATTTTGTAACATCCCTAATTTCGTTTCATGTATTAATAACAGTACAAAAGTATTCAAAGTAACATCCATAATTTCATTTCTTTTATTGATAAAGGTACATAAATATTTAATTAACGAAATAAAATTTATTAGACAATTTTTAGATATCTAAGGAAATATAATTTTTAGAAATTCTTCACCTTACGTGTATGTATAGAAATGTTCTAATATTAATGGAATAGGTAAGAAAGAAAACCTAAGAGGAAATATTAGAAATAAACATGCTAAAGAAAGGTGAAATTCTTAAGTAAGGAAGATAAATTTTTGTGAAGTAAGTAAAGGTCTTAAAATTTCAAGAAGATTGGATTAGGGTAATTTTTCCTAATTTAAGAGTAAAAGTTACTAAGTTTAGTATCTCCAACCATAAATTTGGTTTTCACCTATGGACACTTCATATAGATTTTTTCTACTTCACATAAATTTTTAGCAAGGCAATAGGATAGCCCAATGAAGAAATAAAACATAGACTTTGATTAGGATATAGAAATTGGACCGGTAGCCCAAAAATCATGAAAATGTGACCAAGCCCATTATGAAAGGTAGAATTTTAACCAAAGTAAAGAAAATGGGCAAGAATGAACCCAAACCCAAGAGAAAACATAAAAATAAAAATGAAAGTAAAGTGATGAAATAATGGTGTAATCAAGATTAGGTGACATGGCATTAAGACAAAAATTTAGCAAGTGGTGTGATATCCTACATTCATAAGTTTAGCAAGTGGTATGATAATACAAGGCTTTAGGACAAAACATCTATATCCTACACTCATAATTTTAGCAAGTGGTATGATAATACATGGCATTAGGACAAAACATTCCTATCCCACACAAATAATTTCAACCATATAATAGAGATTCAAAGGTTAGAAATTTGCCACCTAAAAAGGCAAACCTATCATACTTGTTTAAGACAAAAGAAAATGGAAATGAATCCCTAAATCAAAGGGACCTTGTCCCTTATCTTAAGAACATATCATCATAATTTTCAAAATACAAATCTCCTTTTCCTATGCATATCTTGACTAAGGAAGAGGAAGACAAGAACATAAGTTGTTTGTTTTCCAAAAATTCAACCAAGTGTAATCTAATTGTGATAAGGTAGACCCATGATCATGAAAGGTGAATTATTTGATGGTCTATTTAAGCAAAACCCACCCTTACAACATTATAATTTTAGTCTAAGCGAGGGAGAGGAAAAATAGAAGTAAGGTAGAGTGAGGAAAGGAGAGGAAGAAAGATGAATGAGAAGTCTAGAGGACTAACTGCTCCAGGTAAGTTTAACAATATTTCTGTTTGAAGAAAAGTTTTGAAACTTGTAATATTTATATGGGATTTTGATCTTAAAACTTTAATGATTGGTCATGGATGTTGCCATATCATGTTACATATTATGTATGTTTGAATACTTAGGCTGGTGTAGATAATTTTGCATAGGTATAGCTATGGGTGGCAAAATTTTAAGCTTCTGTTTTTAAAAAGTCTGGCTTGAATCAGTAAGGAATTTAAAGAAATGGTTAACAAGAAAAATGTAGATCTATGTCTCACAGATTTTTAGCCACTGCAAGTACTCAATTTGAAGTCCATATGAGGTAGATATGGTCTGATTAGTAAGCAGTGTTCAGAAAATGGTTAATCAGGGAAGAACATGTTTGGATAGCTACTGTGTTTTAATTTTTGGGAACATTCTATAGGGATTTCAAAGACATGGTTAACATAAGAATTATAGATATATGTGTCACAGAATTTTAGCCACTAGAATTACGCAATTTGAAGTCCATATGAGGTAGATATGGTCTGATTAGTAAGCAGTGGTCAGAAAATGGTTAATCAGGGAAGAATATGTTAGGATAGCTTCTGTGTTTTAATTTCTGGGAACATTCTGTAAGGAATTAAAATAAATAGTTAACATATGAATTTTATATATATATATATATATATATATATATATATATATATATATATATATATATATATATATATATATGTGTCACGGATTTGTAGCCACTGGAATCACTTAATTTGGAATTTTTATGAGGGAGATATTGACCGATTAGTAGGCAGAGGTCAGAACCTATCAGAGAAGAAAAAACCTGTACATTGAGAGAGTAATATCACCTTAATTTATTAATATTTCCCTAAACTGTTCAACATAATAGTTTTAGATAATTGTTTTTTCTTGAAATTGACACCATGATCAGCAACATCATAGTTAAATTGAGGGAGTTATGCTCTGATTAGTAAGAGAAGGTTAGATGGGATGAAAACTTGCATCAAGAAAATAAAGAAATAAAATTACTATTTAAAAAAGAAGAAGAATCTTATAAATGAAAATAATAAATGACTAGTATATGCTATAGCCATTGCCATTGTATGAATTTCTTACCATCTTAAGTGTGAAATTTGACATGAAAATATTTTATAAAGTGATATTTGAAATGGTTATGTTCATGGCATGATTACCAATGATTTTTGGTAATAGTTATATTTTGATGAACAAACTTGTTATTGAAAGCATAGTTTTGGCTATCATTGTGAAAAGAAAAGAAATGAGCACGGTCACATGGCAATCCGTGTGGTGCACCAGTAGGGGACGCCCTACCAACGGTTATGATCATGTTAATGAGAAAAGAAAGAGAAAGTGGGCCATGTCAGACGGAGCGAGAAAATCCCGTACCGAAGAGTAGATAATACTCACCCTGACCGGGGTAGCTTAATATGAGAATAAATTGATAGTTATCATATGATATTCTGAGAATAGTTAATCCTGTCATACATGTCATTATCGTACGATTCTCATGTACATAGATATAGTGCATGGATATGACCAAAGATATTTGTTGTAGTTTATATAGCTGAACATGACGTGATGAGCTATATTGATGATGATTTATTGTTGAACTTACTGAGATTTAATTCTGACTATATTTTCATATCATTTTTAGAAAATTAGTTATACATATTTTTCTATGGCTCTAACTTTTAGTGCACGTTGGATCGAGTACTTTATGTTGGCAGATCCCAGAAGAAAATAAAATGTTTGTGGTCGAGTTGGCTTAGATCCCGGTGAAGGTGCAACCACCCGCACCTGTATCTCCAGAATTGGTCAACCAGAATAAATAAGATGTAGATTTTTATGTGTTTGATATGTTGTATGTATGTTTTGATTAATGACATGTATGTAAACTCTATATTGTATAATAATAATAAAATAAAGTTGTTACATATTCTCTTTATATGCCTAATATGAGCGACTATCACAACTACTATACATATACATGCTTGCCGTCATTTTAGAAAATTTCACCTTCAATTTAGCTGATATCCACCAATCACTCACATAACTGTTCTAATTATTCCCGGTCTATTCGCATAGCTATCATAAGTATGCCATTCTCTGAGTTCTATAAATGCACACATTAATAACTTTACTTTCATACTCCAAGTCAAGGTGTGTGCAACTATGGAGGGAATCGCATTTCGTCAATTTTGAAATATTTGTATCTTTTGTGGTTCTAGTCCTGGAAAAGATGGAGAGTATGTGAAAGCTGCATAAAACCTGGGTATGGTACTAGCCAGAAGAAAAATTCATTTAGTCTATGGTGGAGGTAACCGTGGGTTAATGGAGTGTGTGTTTACAGCTACCCATGTAGGAGGATGCCAAGTTCTAGGTATTATTCCTATAGTTCTAACTACATTTAAGTTTAGGGTAGCTTCCATGCATGAACACATGGCTAGAATAATGAGCAATATTGATGCCTTCATTGCCTTACCAGGTGGTTTTGATACTTTAAAAGAGATTTTCCAAATAATTTCTTGGGCACAACTGAATATGCATCACAAACCGATAGGTTTGTTAAATGTTAATCACTTCTTTGATGGTCTGTTGTCTTTTCTTGATCATGCTATGGAATAAAGGTTCAAATGCTGAGGAGTTGATTGATGCTTTACAAGCATATGTTCATGTATCTGATCCAACTATGGCTCAAATAGAATGGACGGTAGACAAATGCAGGAAGCGCAAATTGGATTTGGATCTTCATCTTTAGATGTACTAAAACGTAGCCATTGATGTACCACTTTTACTTTCTTAGAGTCTACTTGGATACCATCATTACCAACCATACTCCCTTAGAGTTGGTAAAACTATCTTTGAATGTTACTTATGATCCTCTGAACTTTTGAAATATTCTAGTACATCATCAATATATATAATAACAAATTGATTTAGGGATGACCTAATTACTATTCATTAAATCTATGAATGCAGCTAAGATATTTGTCAATTTAAATGACATCACCAAGAACTCATAATGCCCATAATAAGTCCTAAAATAAAATTTTCATACATCCTCTTCTTTTATCCTTAATTAATGTTACTCATATCCCAAATTAATTTTTGGAAAAATATTGAACACCTTATAACTAGTCAAACAGGTAATCTATACGAGGTAAAGGGTTTTTATTCTACACTGTCACCTTATTCAACTGTCTATAATCTATGCATAGTCATAGTGATCCATCTTTCTTTTTCACAGATAGAACTGGAGCACTCCAAATAAAAGTACTAGGACATTTAAATCCCTTGTCTAACAAGTCTTGTAACTAATTTTTTTTAAATTCAATCGATATCATTCTATATAGAGATATAGATACTAGTTGGGTTCTAAAGAGTAAATCAATATCAAATTCTCAAATTTTCGTGGCAAGGTTATGCAGGGTTTCCTCCGCATTGTTTGTCGGATTCCTCCTTGGTTGTGCCATTTCCTACTGTGGCAAAAATAAAGTTATGCTACTATTAAGGTGATCAAGCCCAATAATTAGTTTCAAAAAAAATTTAACAGCAGTCATAACACCACCTCGGCATATAGATAGGAAACACTAGTAATTTCTTACCTATATGAAATCATTGATCCCTTACACAGCACTACCACAACATACTCAAGATACTATTAGATCGATTCAGATAACCAACCACCCACTGGCCATCTAGGATCGACCTGCTCTAATACCAATTATGTAACAACTACTTTTTTTATTATTATTTATTTTACAATATAGAGTTCGCATACACGTCATTAATCAAAACGTACGTACAACAAATCAAACACATAAATAACTAAATCTTATTTATTCTGGTTGACCAATTCTGGAGATATAGGTGCGGTTGGTTGCACCTTCACCAGAATCTGAACCAACTCGATCACAAACATATTATTTGATTCTGGGATCTGCCTAACATAAAGTAACTCGATCCAATGTATACTAAAAGCTAGAGCCATAGAAAAATCTACATAACTAATTTTCTGAACATGACATGGAAATATAGTGAGAATTAAATCCCAGTAAGTTCAACAATAAATCATCATCAATATAGCTCATCACGTTATGTTCAGCTGTATGAACTATAGTAAATATCTTTGGTCACATGAATGCACTATATCTATGCACATGAGAATTGTACGGTAATGACATGTATGATAGGATTATTTATTTGCAGAATATCATGTGACGACTATCAATTTATTCTCATATCAAGCTATCCCGGTCAGGGTGAGTATTTTCTACTCTCTGGTACAGGCTTTTCTTGCTCAGTCCGACATAGCACATCTTCTCTTTCTTTTCTCAATAACATATTCATAACCATTGGTAGGGCGTCCCATACTGGTGCACCACACAGATTGCCATGTGACCGTGCTCATTTCTTTTCTTTTCACAATGATAGCCAAAAATATGCTTTCAATAACAAGTATGTTCATCAAAATATAACTATTACTAAAAATCATCAGTAATAATGCTATGAACATAACCATTTCAAATATCACTTTATAAAATATTTCCATGTCAAATTTCACACTTAAGATGGTAAGAAGCTCATACAATGGCAATGGCTATGGCATATACTAGTCATTTATTATTTTCATTTATAAGATTCTTTTTTTTTTTTAAATATTAATTTTATTTCTTTATTTTCTTGATGAAGGTTTTCATCCCATCTAACCTTCTTTTACTAATCAGAGCATAACTCCCTCCATTTAACTCCGATGTAGGTGATCTTGGTGTCAATTTCAAGAAAAAGCAATTATCTAAAACTATTATGTTGAATAATTTAGCGAAATATTAAGTAATCAAGGTGATATTACTCCCTCCAAGTACAGGTTATTTCTTCTCGGATAGGTTTTGACCTCTACCTACTAATCTGTCCATATCTCCCTCATAAGAATTCCAAATTAAGTTATTCCAGTGGCTAAAAATCTGTGACACATATAGAAATAATTTTTATGTTAATCATTTATTTTAATTCCCTATAGAAGGTTGCAAGAAATTAAAACACACAAGCTATCCTAAAATTTTCTTCCCTGATTAACCAATTTCTGATCACTGCATACTAATTGGACCATATCTACGGACTCCAAATTGAGTTATTCTAGTGGCTAAAAATCCGTGACACATATATCTATAATATTTATGTTTACCCTTTATTTTAGTTCTATACAGAAAGTTTGTAAAAATTAAAACACAGAAGCTATCCTAACATATTCTTCCCTGATTAACAAATTTCTAACCATTGCTTACTAATCAGATCATATCTACCTCATATGGACTCCAAATTGAGTGATTCTAGTGGCTAACAATCCGTGACACATATATCTATAATTCCTATGTTAACCATTTATTTTAATTCCCTAGAGAAAATTTCAAGAAATTCAAACACAAAAGCTATCCTAACGTGTTCTTCCTTGATTAACCATTTTCTGAACACTGCGTACTAATCAGACCATATCTACCTCATTGGACTCCACATTGTAAAATTCCACTCGCGAAAATTTCATGACACATATATCTATAATTCGTATGTTAACCATTTATTTGAATTCTATACAGGATGTTCCCAAAAATTAAAACACAGAAGTTATCCTAACATGTTCTTCCCTGATTAACCTTTTTCTGTACACTGCTTACTAATCAGACCATATCTACCTCATATGGACTCCGAATTGAATGATTCTAGTGGATAAAATTCCGTGAGACATAGATGTACATTTTTTATGTTAACCATTTGTTTTAATTCCTTACCAATTCTTCCCAAAATTTTAAAAACAGAAGCTTAAAATTTTGCCATCCATAGCCATACCTATGTAGAACTATCTACACCAGCCTAAGTATTCGAACATACATAATATGTAACATGATATAGTAACATCCATAACCAATCATCAAAGTTCTAAGATCAAAATCTCATAAATATTATAAGTTTCAAAAGTTTTCTTCAAAAAGAAATATTGTTAAACTTACCTTGTGCACTTAGTCCTCTAGATTTCTCCTTCCTCTTTCTTCCTTTCTTCCTCTCCTTTCCTCACTGTACCTTGCTTCTATTTTTCCTCTCCCTTACTTGGACGAAATTCTAATGTTATAAGGGTGGGTTTTGCTTATATAGACTATAAAATAATTTGCCTTTTATAATCATGGGTCTACCTTATCACAATTAGGATGTAGTTGGTTGAATTTTTGCAAAACAAACAACTTTTGTTCTTGTCTTCCTCTTCCTTAGTCAAGATATGCATAGGAAAAGGAGATTTGTATTTCAAAAATTATGATGATATGTTCTTAAGATAAGGGACAAGGTCCCTTTGATTTAGGGATTCATTTCCTTTTTCTTCTGTCTTAATCAAGTATGATAGGTTTGCCTTATTGGGTGGCAAATTTTCAACCCTTGAATCTTCCTTGCTTAGCTAAAATTATTTGTGTAGGATAAAGATGTTTTGTCATAATGCTATGTATTATTACCCACTTGCTAAAATTATGAGTGTAGGATATAGATGTTTTGTCCTAATGCCATGTATTATAATACCACTTGCTAAAATTATGAATGTAGGATATCACACCACTTGCTAAATTTTTGTCTTACTACCATGTCATCTAATATTCATTACACCATTATTCCATCACTTTATTTTTATTTTTATTTTTATTTTTCCTCTTGGGTTTGGACTCATTCTTGCCCATTTTCTTTACTTTGGTTAAAATTCTACCTTTCATGATGGCCTTGTCACAGTTTCATGATTTTTGGGCTACCAGTTCAATTTCTATATCTTAGTCGAAGTCTATGTTTTATTTCTTCCTTGGTCTATCCTATTGGCTTGCTAAAAATTCATGTGAAGTAGAAAAACTCTATATGAAGTGTCCAGAGGTAAAAGGCCAATTTATGGGTGGAGATACTAAACTTAGTAATTTTCACTCTTAAATTAGGAAAAATTACCCTAATCCAATCGTCTGGAAATTTTAATACATTTACTGACTTCACAAAAATTTATCTTTCTTACCCAAGAATTTCACCTTTCTTTAGTATATTTATTTTTAATATTTCCTCTTAAATTTTCTCTCTTTCCCTATTCCATTAATGTTTGAATTTTTCTATGCATATACGTAAGGTAAAAAATTTATAAGGATTATATTTCCTTAGATATCTAAAATTTGTCTAATAAATTTTATTTTCTTACGGGATGTTACAAAGAACATATCTTGAAACACCAGCTAGGTAATTGGTCTCCCCTCCACCAATATTTTGCTTCTTCCTTGAGCATATATACTGAAAAAGTGACCTTCTGTTCATGATGGCAGTTTAAGATCTCAAAGATCTTCTTTAACTCTACTAGGAACCTTTCAACTACATTAGGATAATATCTATCCATAAGCGAAGGAGACTAAAACCTCATAAACTCTACACATTGTCACGCCTCTACTTTTAAGGGCACGTGAAACATATAATTTATGGACATATCTTTACTATAATAGGTATAATACAAGCGTTCATTATAGAAATAGATACAAATAGGTTCTTGGTGCGCACTGTCGCAGGCACGCCCAAATTAAAACCTTACCTCAACACTAACCTGTAGTAGTGGGAGTAAGGGTCGATCCCACAGAGACTGGAATTACCTTATGTGATTCAGAAAGGGGGGATTGAGAGTTGCAATTAAAATTAAGTAAACAATAGCAAAAATAATTGAGAGAAAGTGATTAATGAGAAAAGCGTTGGTTTCGGTCGAAATTCACCATCAAGGGATTGCATTGATCATTGACAAAATTATCAATCCTAAACCAAATATCTATCATTGGGATTCTATCCCAGTTCCTCCTTAAGCCTAGTAAATTAATGACAATCGCACTAATTATACTCTAATTAACGAGCAATCCTTTAACACATCGGTAAAGCATCACTTATTAACCGCATGAAGAACAAGAGAAACTAATAGAGCTAAACGAATACAAGCACATCGGTTATATTCAATTTAGTTGATATTCATCATAGGATTAACGATTTATAATCCAAAATCCTTAATCCTATTTGCTTCACGAATCAAGTAATAAAAGCTTTGTTCAAAACCTAATTCAGCAGCTACACATACAATATACTAGTAGGCCTCCTAGCAATCACATGCATAATATTAAGAAAATAAGAACAGATGAATAAACAATACCCGGTTAAGATTGAATGCAATGAAATCAAATTCGTATCTCACAATGACATCAAATCCCTTGAGGTTTCAATCTCCCTCAACCAATTAAAGAAAATTAGCCGCGCAGGGCCATAGAAAACTAAACAATAAGTAAAGAAAAGAGTTGAGAACTTGAATGAATTCTTTGCTGAATGAAAAATAGATCCCCTCTCTGCTTACTTTCCTTCCTCTTTATAGATTAAACCCTCCTAGTCGAAGTAGGAAAGTTTTTTAGGTCAAATCTCCATCAATTGGGCTTCAAATCAGGCGAAAAAAACCTAAAATCGCGACTTCCGGAGCGGCGGCGCCGCGGCGCATAAGTTCAGCGCCGCGGCGCTGCGAAACTTCATCCACGGGATGCCGCGACGCACCCATGCAGCGCCGCGGCGCTAGTGGTTCTGGGGCAAGGGCGCCGTGGCGCCAAGAACCAGCGTCGCGGCGCTACGAGACATCCATGACGGGCCGCCGCGGCGCTGTATTGTGAGCGCCGCAGCGCCTAGAAAACGCCGGATTTTGCTAAAGTGTCGAACATGAAAGTTGTAGCTATATGTTTCTTCTTTCCATAGCCGCTGGAATCAGCTCAATTGGAGCTCAAATGAGTGAGATATGCTTCCATTAGTGATGAAAGGTCAGAAATCAGCATTTTTCATGATTTTCTTCTATTTTTCTCTTCTTTTCTTCTTTATTATTCCTAAAAACATAAAACACACAATTTAATTAAAACCTATCTATTTATCATTTAAATAAAATAAAAAGAAACATAAAATATGCTAAATACATGCTTAATTTAAAGCATGTCAGTTCTCTCATGTAAACACAATATACAGACCAAGTTTATAAATATCATAGTAACAACAAAAGTAAAGATCCTGCCTGTGATGTTCAGAGCATACTCTAGAGTATAAAGTACATTATAAATCAAAATCTACGAGCCCTGAAAACAAAATAGGCTCACTAGAGAATATGTCACTTAGCTGATCACCTATCTGCATAAAAATGATCAAACTCTGTATTCTTATCTTTAAAATATGGAAATATCATGTAGTGAGTTTGAAAACTCAGTGAGCAGATAATACCACCTATGACCTCCTAGGTCAACATATGGATGTACTCATATTTAAAAATTTGTCATATAGAAAATATAGTTCAGAAGTACATCCATATGGGACCCGTATTTCAAATATTCTCAAAACAAAGGATATTCAGATATGCAAAACCATATACTATACTGTATGATCATTAAACAAATATTGTTATGCATAAAAATATTTCACATAAAAATGTTAGGAGGATCCTATATCAGAACCACCATATCAGAGTTCAAGCCCTTTCTTACTTTAGTGGTAAAGATTTGCCTAAACTCAGTATCCCAACTAAGGTTTGCCCTACCACCATTCAAGAGGACACACGAAGAGACTCTAATATGGGCATTTTCTAAGCACACAGCATGTCACGTCCCAATTTAAGGGAACACGATTGTCACGAGTAGCAGATAACTTTAACCATATTCTATTGCATACTTGCTTTACGTATATCACATATCAGGATTAATAACATATGTTTACAAGTTTTTCAATATAACCAAATACTTGTCACGCCCCTAATTTTAGGGCATGTGAAACACATACTTTTCAAACATTTATTTTCTGTAACATATATAATACACTCCTTTACAAATAGGTATTTTCATGTATACACAATATATAGACCAAGTCTATAACATCAAAGTATAGCAGAAGCAGGGATCCTTCTTGTGGCATTTAGAGCATACTTAAGAGTACAAGTACAACATAACAAAAACTCTACGAGCCTTGGAAACAAAATAGGCTCACCAGAGAATAGATTGTCTAGCTGATCACTTATCCGAAGGGAAAAGACCAAACTCTGTACTTTTATCTAAAAAATATAGAAATATCGTGTAGTGAGTTTGACAACTCAGTGAGTAGATAATACCTCCTATGACCTCTTAGGTCAACATATAGATGTACTCATATATTAAAATTTATCACTTTAAAAATTATAGTTTGGAAGTGCATCTGTATAGGACCCATATTTTAAATATTCTTAGTTCAAATCACATTCCGATATCCAAAATCATATGCAATACAATATGATCACTAGTCAATTACTTTTATGTGTCAAAATATTTCTCATGAAAACATTAGGACGATCCCATATCAGAACCAGCATATCAGAGTTCAAGCCCTTCCAAACTTTGGTGGTATAGGATTTGCCTAAACTCAGCATCTCAGCTAAGGTTTGCCTTACCATCATTCAAGAGGACACACGAAGGGACTCTAATATGGGAAATTTCCCAAGCACACAATAAGGGAGGGAAAATCACGTATCATATAATTGGCATCATGCCCATAAAGGAGGCATCGCGCTCTCCTTCACATATCATATCTTGTGTTTTAGCCGCCACATGAGGCTAGCACCACCCCTACTAGCGGAGGTGTCACGGTGCACTAGGGCTAACATCGCCTACTATTAGCAAACTGTCTTTTTAAAAGGATTCCTCCACAAAAAACATATTTGCACATATGTCATATCATTCAAAACAAAGGTTTCAGTATAAATTCAGGATTTTCAGTCTCAGTACAATTCTTCTGTCAGAAACTGCTTAATCAGGGTAATCACATATACATTCCCATTTCCAGGACAATCTTATAGCTTTACATATCAATGCCACATGCACAATATATTTCCTTTACCATATAATGAGAAATATATTTAAAATCACATATTCAATGAGTTCAAAAATCTATTTTCAAAACCATACTCTTCTTGAACTATATACTAGATTTTAAATAATTCAGATAATTTATTCTATTTCAAAGACATATAAAAGTATAAATAACTTGTAAACATAACCAATTATACATTTAAAGTTCAAGAAGAGCATAGGGTAAGTCATAGAAAGAATTATCTACTTATAGGGTAAATCTCTAGGTTGGACAGCCCTAAAATGTACTTTTTCAATTCAAATTTGATCAAATAGACTTCAAAAACGAGTCCAGAGGGTCCAAGGCAAGACAATGAATTCAGAATCGCGAAATTTGGCATCTAGGAGCTTGGTAAACACTGGTCCATTGATGGGTATTATTTACAGTCAAAATTACTTTTCACTGTCGGAATCTCTATTCATACTGCCTAAATTTACTATTCACGATGCATAAAAAATTGTCAGATGGCCGAAAAATTTCATATCCTAATGTTTATCTATCTCTTAAATCAATCTACGGTGTCAGATTTTCACTTTGAAGTCTTTAAATATAAGTTTCAAAACTTACCATTTTATAAAATTTTCTACTTCCGATATGCGGCGATTCTACGGCTAATTTGAAAAGTTATTTGACCAATATCGTAGTACTCTTTATCCTGAATCCAGTGGTACCCTTAGTTTTAAAATCGGAGGCTCAAAGATACACCAAATCTATAGAAAATAAAAAAGAGAAAAAGAACTATTCACTATCACTATTCATTCGCCCGAAACTCTTTCCGTCTCTTCTTTCTTTCTTTTTTTCTTTTAAATAATAATGGAGGGACCAATTAGGAAATTTTATAATTATTGGAGGATGTCCTTGAAAATTTATTTATTTACATTTTCACCTCTAAACTTTGAGGAAATTATAATTTAACCCCTAAACTTTTAAAAAATTATATTTTGGCCCCAAACTTAAGTCCTCATATTACCTTTAATTCAGGGTTTTCATTTATTTATGATTTTTTTTTGTTTATTTTAAGGCTAATACATTCTTCCCCACTTAAAGAAATTTGGTCCCCGAATTTCATCTCCATATTTAGAATAAAAACTAACCTCATGATTCAAAAAGATGTGGGTACCTGGCGTGAATGTCATCCTCTCTTTCCCAAGTAGCCTCCTCAAAAGAGTGATTTTGCCATATCACTTTCACTATAGGTATTTCTTTTGAACGTAATTTCTTTACTTGTCTATGCACTATCGCTACTAGTTGTTCCTCATAAGTTAAGTCTTCCCATAATTGAATCTATGGGCACTGTAATACATGTGTAGGATCTAGTAAGTACTTTCGTAGCATAAACACATGAAAGATTGGATAAACATTACCTAATTCAGGTGGCAAAGCCAAATGGTGCGTACTATCGCAGGTACACCCAAATTGATACCTTATCTCAAAACTAACCTGTAGTAGTGGGAGTAAGGTTCGATCCCACAGAGACTAGTATTACCTTATGTGATTAGAAAATGAGGGATTGAGAGTTGCAACTAAAATCAAGTAAACAATAACAAAATTAATTAAGAGAAAGCGATTAATGATAAAGATGTTGGTTTTGGTTGATATCCACCGTCAAGGGATTGCATTGATCATTGACAACAAAATTAATCTGTCATTGAATATCCATCATTGGGTTTCTAACCCTGTTCCTCCTTAAGTCTAGTAAATTAATGACAATCGCACTAATTAAGCCCTAATTAACACGCAAACCTTTAGCACATCGGTAAAGCATAACGTATTAACCGCATGAAGAACTAGAGATACTGACAGAGCTAAACAAATATAAACACATCGGTTATATCTAATTTAGTTAATTACTCATCATTGGTTCAACGATTTATAATCCAAAATCCTCAAACCTATTTGCCTCATGAATCACAGAATTGAAGACTTTGTTCAAAACATAATTCAGCGGTAGATTAAGATAGACAATATACTAGTAGGCCTCCTAGCAATCATATGAATAATCATTGAGAAGAAGAGCAGATGAATAATCAATACTCAATTCAAATTGAAATAATAAAATCAAATTCACATCTCACAATGCATGAAGATCCCTTGAGGTTTTAACCTACCTTAACAAACTAAAAAGAACTAGCCACGCAGGGCCATAAGAAAATCTAAAGAAGAATTGAAGAATGTAACTAAGAATTTGGATGAAGAATTGGATGAATTATCTGGTTTCTTTCCTCTCTTTTTTATAGATTAACTCCTCCTAATTGAAGTAGGAGTGTATCTAGGTCAAATCCCAGCCTATCGGGTTTCAATTGGAGTAACAAAACCCTAAAAATCGCGAATTTCACGAGCTGGTGTAGCGGCGGCGCCGCGGCGCTACGGAAATATACTCTCAGGGTGCCGTGGTGCACTGGGTTGAGCACCGCGGCGCTCCCACCTGGGTAGCTTCGCGCCGCGGCTCGTTGGGTATCGTCGCGGCGCTCTCTTGTGAGCGCTGCGGTGCCCAGAATCTTCTAGATTTTGCCGAAGTGCCGAACATGAAAGTTGTAGGTCTATGTCTCTTCTTTCCATAACCACTAAAATCACCTTAATCAAAGTCCAAATCAGTGAGATATGCCTCAATTAGTGACAAATGGTCAGAAACCAGCATTTTTCTATGATTTTCTCTCTATTTTCCTCTTCTTTTCTTCTTTATTATTCCTAAAACACAAAACACAAAACTCCATTAATTCATATCTATTTTCTACTAAAATTAAATAAAAAGAAACTTAAAACATGTCAAAGACATGCTTATTTTATAGCATGTCAAATACCCTCACACTTACTCTTTTGCTTGTCCTCAAGCAAACATTGATTCATGTAAACAAATTTCAATATATGAAATATATAAGTGAATGGCTTACCAATATGATGCTTCATAGTGAAAATTGTATGCTCTTGAAGAAATTTCAGAAAATTTTCATGACCATGCGCAAAGTTTAATTCAAATGCAATTTATGAGTTTATTCTCAAAAATCCTTTGTGTGTGTGTGCTAAAACTAACTGAGTTTATATATCTCAAGAATTAGAGCATGGATCTCTATGGAAGATTTCCATAAGCTTATTTTTCATGCTACCCTCCACTAATGTAGGCTAAAACTACTTCTTAGGATCAAAAGGACTAAAATCAGCTTATAATGTGGCTAGGTTATAGGGTGAGATATAAGATATAATTTGAAGCTCAATCTCCCAACACCACATGATTAACTCTGATCTATTTGAGCTAATTCTCAAGATTGGGGAATTTTTCCCCCACACTTATTTCCTTGCTTTTCTGCATTCTACTTTTCTTTGATTTTCTATTTCTTCTTTTTCAATCACTAGATAGACTTTCATTAGTCTTTCGAGATTTTTTCTTTTCTTTTGTCCTTGCTCCACCCTTCCACCCTTTCATTAATGTAGATCTACAAAACAAATATTCAGAAATTAATCATGGAGTGAGTGAATTAGGTAGAAAAAATTACAGGTATTAATCACAAAATTTGGTCTTGGCTGTTTTGTGGGTATAGAATAAAATGTTAATTAAGCTCAAAATAGAGGTTCTAAGGATATGTACTTGCTTGGGTTAAGCTTGAAAGGCTCAATCTCATCAAATAATGCCTAAATCATCTCCTAATTATTAGTATCAGCCTAGGATTTCGCCTCAAGTAGCATTTAAATAAGTTCTAGAAATTTTAATGAGATCATAAAATTATTTTGAGTTATATAATCTTTTTCTAAGTAAAAGAGAAATTAAATATCCAAAATTACTATGCAAAAGAATTTCAGGATTTTTAGAAAATAGGTAATAATAAATTGAAAAGAAATTAAAATTACACATAATTATGACTTTCCTACGTCTCTCAAGAACTATAAGCAATTTAAACAGTTATATCATTGGCTATTGGCTCAGCTAACACCGATTCATAGATTGAGATAAAGTTCACATGCTCACCCTATTTAATAACTAGAATAAAAGTGCAAAGATAATAGAAACTTACTGTAGTACACAGCAAAGTAAATAGTGCACAAATATTAGTTATTATACAGTCATCCTACCGAATCAGAAAGTGACCCCCCTACACTTAAGATTTTACATTGTCCTCAATGTAGAATAGAAAAGCATAAAATAAGATAGGCAAGTAATAAAAAGAGGAGGGTCCAGTGAAACTTCCCTGATTAGTGATCACCATCCATCTCATCATGCTCAGGTGCAGGCCTAAAGGGTGGCTCAGGAGGTGCCGGGAATGCTATAGGAAGGTTCAGGGCATGGGCCAGCTGGCTGAAGCAAGCAGTGTTGTGCTGCGCTATGAAGTATTAGTAGAGAGCTAAGTCATTCATCTGATGAGTGAGGACCTCTGTTCGCTCCCATAGATCTTCAATAGTGTGCTGGGCTGGTGGTGAAGCTGAACTGCTACCAGGTTCCTCTATAATTATAGGCTGAATGCCTAACTCTTCTTCTGCTACTTCCTCATGTCCTTTATATTTCTGAATGTATGCATAGGAAATAGGTTTCATTGGTTGAATGAGAGCCTTAATAGAATCCCAGCTGACTCCAGCCTTCCCACATAGACCAGTGATTAAACTGGGGGCACAGAGGGATCCGTTTCTAGAACGAATGCAGCCAAGTATCTGTCTGTGGATGAGTTTTCCCACGTCAATGGAAAAACCTTTAAGTATAGCAATAATTAGAATGGCTCTATCCCTCCTGACCTGACTCATATTTAAACTAGGCATGAATCGTGCTGCTACGAAATAGTACCAAGCTTTAGCCACTTTATTCATGTCGGCCCTAGCAAAATGCAATGGTTTCCCATTGCTATCTAACTTCCAGGAAGCCCCTCTGAAGCAAAGAGTGGAGATAATCTCTTCAAAATCGATGTCTGATTGGATAAAGGCAGAGTACTCATCATCTTCAATGTCAGGCAGAGAGTAGAATTCGTTGATAGCATGAGGATTAAAATTCACCAACTTGCTTCTAATCCGTGCTTTGTGGTGTTCATGAACTGTAGCATTGGAGTAAACCTCTTGTACGACGGGAATGACTCTAGGTTCATGGCTCTTGTAGAAAATCTCCCAGTGCTTGTGGAGGATATTGTCTCAATGAGGAAATCCAATGGTGACAATGAAACCCCTCTTAGGAACGATTGATTTATGAACCACCACCTTGCTATGATGTTGATAGACTTCTTCACTCACAAATGTCGTGCTATGAAATGCTGGAGGGTCCTCTGCTCTGTTCTTCCTTTTTGAGAGGCCTAATTTGGAAGTTTTTGGGGCCATTGCACTTGGCAAATTCACTGGGGCGTTTTATCAAACACCTAGTGTGCTCTCTTGAAAAATTAAGAGAATGGATGGTAGATTTGTAACATCCTTAATTTCGTTTCTTTTATTGATAAAGGTACATAAAAAATTTAATTAAGGAAATAAAATTTATTAGACAATATTTTAGATATCTAAGGAAATATAATCCTTAGAAATTCTTCACCTTAGGTATATGCATAGAAAATGTTTCTAACATTAAGAGAACAAATAAAGAAGGAAAATCTAATAGGAAAGAAATTAGAAATAACATACTAAAGAGATGCAAAATTCTTGGATAAGGAAGATAAATTTTTAGAAACAAGTAAAGGTCTTAAAATTTCAAAGAACATTGAATTAGGGTAATTTTTCCTAATTCAAGAACTATAGTTACTAAGTTTAAAATCTTTACCCATACATTGGGCTTTTACCTATGGACACTTCATATAGAGTTTTTCCACTTCACATAAGTTTCTAGCAAGCCCATTGGATAACCTAAACAAGAAATTAAACATAGACTTGGACTAGGATATAGTAATTTCACAAATAGCCCAAAAATTATGAAAATGTGACCAAGCCCACCAAGAAAGGAAGAATTTTATCCAAAGCAAAGAAAATGGGTAGGACAAGCCCATAATGGGTAGGAATAAGCCCAAATCCAAGAGGAAAACTAAAATAAAATAAATTAGATGATGATATAATAATAAGAATAAAGATTAGGTTACATGGCATTAAGACAAAAAAATTTAGCAAGTGGTGTGATTCTACATTCATCACTTAAGCAAGTGGCATGATAATACAAGGCTTTAGGACAAAAACATCTATATCCTACACTCATAATTTTAGCAAGTGGTATGATAATACATGGTATTAGGACAAAACATTCATAGCCCACACAAATAATATCAACCAAATAATGAAGATTCAAGGGCTAGAAATTTGCCACCTAAAAAGGCAAACCTATCATACTTGTTTAAGACAAAAGAAAATGGAAATGAATCCCTAAATCAAAGGGACCTTGTCCCATATCTTAAGAACATATTATCATAATTTTCAAAATACAAATCTCCTTTTCCTATGCATATCTTGACTAAGGAAGAGGAAGACAAGAACATAAGTTGTTTGTTTTCCAAAAATTCAACAAAGTGTATCCTAATTGTGATAAGGTAGACCCATGATCATGAAAGGTGAATTATTTGGTGGTCTATATAAGAAAACCCACCCTTACAACATTAGAATTTCGTCCAAGTGAGTGAGAGAAAAAAATAGAAGCAAGGTAGAGTGAGGAAAGGAGAGGAAGAAAGGAAGAAAGAGGAAGGAGAAGTCTAGAAGACTAAGTGCTCCAAGTAAGTTTAACAATATTTATTTTTTAAGAAAACTTTTGAAACTTATAATATTTGTATGAGATTTTGATCTTAGAACTTTTATGATTGGTCATGATGTTGCTATATCATGTTACATATTGATCTTGCATGTGATGTATGTTTGAATACTTAGGTTGGTGTAGATAGTTCTGCATGGTTATGGCTATGGGTGGCAGAATTTTAAGCTTTGGTATTTTAATTTCTGGGAACAATCTATAAGGAATTAAAATAAATGGTTAACATAAGAATTAAAGATAAATGTGTCATGGATTTTTAGCCACTGGAATCATTCCATTTGGAGTCCATATGAGGTAGCTATGGTCTGATTAGTAGTCAAAGGTCAGAAAATGAATCATCAGGGAAGAATATGTTAGGATAGCTTCGGTAATTTAATTTCTGGGAATTATTGGTAGGGAATTAAAATAAATAGTCAACATAAGAATTAAATATATGTGTGTCATGGTTTTGTAGCCACTGGAATCATTCAATTTGGAGTTCACATGTGGTAGATATGGTCCAATTAGTAAGCCAAGGTCAGAAAATGGTTCATCAGGGAAGATTATGTTAGGACAGCTTTTGTATTTTAATTTCTGGGAATTATCTTTATGGAATTAAAATAAATGGTTAACATGAAAGTTATATATATATGTCTCATGGAAATATACCCACTGGAATTATGCAATTTGGAGTTCATATGAGGTAGATATGATCCGATTAGTAAGCAGAGGTCAGAAAATGTTTATTCAGGGAAGAGTATGTTATTAATGCTTTAGTTTTTGAATTTCTGGGAATATTCTGTAGGGAATTAAAATAGCGCGCCAACATAAGAATTATAGATATATGGCTTATGGATTTTTACCAACTGGAATAACACAATTTGGAGTTCCAATTTGGGAGATATGGTCTAATTAGTCAGTAAAGGTCAGAACCTATCCGAGAGGAACTATCATGTACTTTGATGGAGTAATATCACCTTTGTTTCTTAATTTTTCGCTACAATGTTCAACATAATAGTTTTAGATAATTGTTTTATCTTGAAATAGACACCAAGATCACCTACATCAGAGTTAAATTGAGGGAGTTATGCTCTGATTAGTAAGAGAAGGTTAGATAGGATGAAAACCTGCATCAAGAAAATAAAGAAATAAAATTAGTATTTAAAAAAGAAGATGAATCTTAATAAATGACTAGTATAGCCATAGCCATTGCCATTGCATGAACTTACTACCATTTTAAGTGTGTAAGTTTTAACATGGAATTTACCCTAGTACTCATATAAATTTACAAGAAGTTTTGAAAGTGCCGGTTTTATTTGAAAAATCTTAGTATGCTCCGTGGTTGCAGTATTTTCACATCAGAAAAGAATTATTCTAGTTACTGGAAAACAAAATTGTGATTTGTGAAAAGTGCATGTCTAAGGAAAGCTCTGGCAAGGAAAGACATGGTACTTAAGCGTGTCCATTAGTGACCCACCTCTCTTTCTTGGGAACTTTTCTGGTGCGCTGTTTACAGACTACAATTACTATCCAGTTACTAAGGTATTAGTATGGAATTTTGACATGGAAATGTTTTATAAAGTGATATTTTAAATGGTTATGTTCATGGCATGATTACCAATGATTTATGGTAATAGTTATATTTTGATGAACATACTTGTTATTGAAAGCATATTTTTGGCTATCATTGTGAAAAGAAAAGAAATGAGCACGGTCACATGGCAATCCGTGTGGTGCACCAGTAGGGAACGCTCTACCAACGGTTATGATCATGTTAATAAGAAAAGAAAGAGAAAGTGTGCCATGTCGGACGGAGCGAGATAAGCCTGTACCGAAAAGTAGAGAATACTCACCCTGACCGGGGTAGCTTGAAGTAAGAATAAGTGGATAGCCATCATATGAAATTCGAAAAAATAGTTATTCATGCCATACATGTCATAACTGTATAATTTTCATGTGCATGATAAAGTGCATTCATGTGACCTAAAGATATTTTCTGTAGTTTATACAGCTGAACATGACGTGATGAACTATATTGATGGTAAATTATGATTTATTGTTGAACTTACTGGGATTTAATTCTCACTATATTTCCATATCATGTTCAGAAGAATAAATATGCAGATATTCTCTATGACACTTATTATCTCTGTACGTTGGATCGAGGTGCCCTACCTTGGGCAACTTCCAGTTATTTCTGATGTAACTGTCGTAGATGTAACTGAGATTCCGGTGGACGTGCCACCCGAACCAGTGTCCCCGGAAGTAGTCGATATAGATGATTAGAACTAATATGTATCTTTGTACAAATGTTTGTAAAATAATGGTGTGTAGTTTGTAAAATAATAGTGTGTATGGAAACTCAGTATTGTATAAATTAAATAAATGTTATATTGAGTTAAGTTGTAATTAGGTAATAACTTCATGGTATTTAAAAAAAAAAAAATTACAGAAATTGAGTTGTTACAAGATTCGTAGCTTGAAGTCCCAATGCAGTGAAAACTAGTAGCAATCAAGTATGGAGAGCAACTTTAGCAGGATAAACAAAGCAAATCGTACCCAATTTAGCTTGATTTGTGGCTGGAAAGTGCAAGATCAAAATTTCTTGAGAACCCTAGAAAATTGCCATTGAATCCAACCCAAAAGCTGAAAGAATTATTTAATCCTGCAAAAGAAGATGAAAAACCACTCAATTCAATCAAATAAACGTAATGGGAGGTTTAGATGGTTGATTAGATGTAAGAAATTGGGATTTAGGGTGAGGAAGAGTGAAGAAACACGGGCAGCAAATGAAGAGGCCGTGGACCTCTTATAGAGAGCGCCGCGGCGCTCTCTGGTGAAATGCGGAGCTCTGCAGCGCTCGCCCATTCTGGGTTCCAAGCGCCGCAGCGCTACCCGACCTGGGTTCATAGCACCGCAGTTCTGTAAAATTTTTTTTTTTCGAAAATAAAGAAAAATTAAACTATGAATAGAAAAATAAGAAGAAGAAGAATGGTTGTTGGGTTGCCTCCTAACCAGCGCCTTTGTTTTATGTGATTGGCTCGACATAAACTAAAAAAAATCAAGGAGGGTCTTGAAGAGTTGTCCATTGTGATTCCTCTTGTTGAAATCCTTTATAGTATGGTTTAAGCCTATGCCCATTCCATCCTATTGCAGATTTGTACTTTTGAATTGATTTTTCCGCTTGATTAGTTTCAAGCTTGCTGGAATTTTTATCGGGAGGTATTTCTATTTCCCCCAAAAACACATATTGGAGAGGATTAGGAAGAGGCTTCAATTCAGGAGTAGGAACCTGCACAACAAAAGGTAAAAGTGTAGTATCAGTATGTGGTGATTCTATGTAAGCAACCTTACCTACAGCTGAGTCCTCTTTTGTTTCTATATTCTGCTCTATCTCACCATTATCTTCCTCTATGGATTTGCTCACAATCACTTCCAGTTTATCCTTTCCATCTACTTCATGTGTCAAAGAACTATTGACATTAATAGAATAAACAGGAATATCATCACTTTGGTGTTTCATGGTCTCATACATATTAAACTTTATTACTTCACCATCAAATTCCATAGTGAGTTTGCCATTGTGAACATCTATTTTAGTTTGAGAGGTTTTTAAAAATGGTCTCCCTAATAATATTGGAGAAGTAAGATCTCCATTTTGCATGTCAAGCACATAAAAATCCGCAGGAAAAACCAAATCATCTACCTGTACCAAGACATTCTCAATTCCTCCTTTAGGATATGTATTGGACCTGTCTGTTAGTTGAATTATCAAATTTGTTAAGTTTAAGGGTCCCAATTTCAAAGAAGTATATACAGAATATGGCATGACATTTGTAACGTCTGGGTTTTACTTTCATTTAATATTATTATTATAGTAACTTGATAGGATCTGATTTGAATTTATTTTTATTTATTTACTCATAATTTTTTTTTCACATTTCGCATATTAAATTCGCCATATATAAAAACACAATATATATATATATATATATATATATATATATATATATATATATATATATATATATATATAAGTTACAAATCTTACAAATCTCACACATTTAATAATTATACAATACAACATTTAGTACATAAACAAGAGTCCCTATTCAGCACTCCACCCTTGTAACACAAAGGGTGAAGGGGTGGTGCTGACTTTGAAATCTCCATCAGTAACGTCGTTCCTAGATGCATCTCATTTCTTTTTATCTGAACATAACACCATAATAATAGTGAGAACAAAGGTTCCCAGTAGACTTAACATAAATAAAATATAATGAGAAAAACATGGGTTATGTTCAGCTGTATAAGCTACATAAAATATTAAGAACTGGAGATAAAATCATCATTTTTAAAATGACCTGCCTCACTCGGCGATTTGGTCAATGCAATTTGATTTGAAAATGACCTGCCTCACTTTGCGATCTGGTCAATGCAATTTAAAAATGACCTGCCTTAGTCGGCGATCTGGTCAATGCAATTTGCTATACGCATAGTGACCGATCGACTATAGTCACAACAAGTGATCAGGGAATGTGAGTACATCGCCCTCCTGCCTCCTCACATTACCACTGTCACCCGGTTGGAGCGGCCCTCCCTTGGCTCACTCAGGCTAATAGGGCATCCCCTACTCGGTACCATCTCAAGCAATACAACTTGTCGATATTCATCCATACATATAAATACATATATATATAAATTCATAATCATCAAATGCAATATATAAAATAACATGCATCATTTTCATATCCAATAATTAATAATTATTTATCACATATCAAATGTCCTATATAATTAAATTTAAAATCAAATAAAAAAATAAAAAAATTTCTTGGACATTTGTTTTCCAAAAATATTTCAACAAATAAAACTATTTTTAGATAGAAAAACAGTGAACAATATAATAATCCAGCAACTAACACAGCCTACCCGTGCTGACATAACCCAGAACACGGTCTGGACGTGTTCTGTGACCTTTCCTCACGTATTTAACCATATCTCCCTCATACAAACTCCAATTAAGGTGGTTTCAAAGCCTATAAAAAACTAAGACAATTATCTACAATTTTCATGTTTATCATTTCTTCAAATTCGTTACGGTGTATTCCCAAAAAATTAAAAATAAAACACTTATTTTTACTATCCTGAATTCTGACCTCTGCTCAATAAATCAGCCATATCGCCCTCATATTGACTCTAAATCAAGTAATTCCAAAGCCTATCGATCCCTGAGACATATATTTACAATTCATATGTTGACCATTTCTTTAAAAGCCTTGCCGAAATTTTCCAGAATTCCAAAAATAGAGGCTTTCCAAATATTTCAAAATTTAGCTTAATTTAACTTTTCCTTTGATTTTCTTTTATATAATCCCATACACCCATATGCATGTCCAAACAACCAAAATAGAATTCCATATAAATATCCAGACCACATGTTATCCATAATAACATCTAAGAGTAAATCAATAATTTTATACAAAATTTATGAGTGGATTTTAAGCCTACCTCAGATAGATCCTTAAACTTGCGTGTTTGATTCCTTCCACACAAAATAAAATCCTACATTCATACCGTGAATTAGGATATTCCTTAAGAAAAGATGATGAAATGAGAAAGACGGTCAAGAAATTTACCTTCATTTCTCCTTTCCTCTTCCTTTTTCTTCTTCTTCCTCTTTCTCTTCTCTTCTCTTATTCTTCTTTCTTCTGCCGAAAACTCTACCGACACTTTCCATTCCCCCTTTTGTCTTTTCCCCCTTTCTTTTCCTCCTTTTCTTTTTCCTCTCTTTCCTTCGGTCACTCCCCCATTTTCTCCTTCTTATCTTTATTTTATTCTTATTATATTATATATTTTGTTTTTCCTTCCTACCCCTACCTACCACCTTTTTTTTCCCAAAAAACCCATGCCATCATTCATATTTACACCAATGCCATTCTCCATAAATTACATAAATGCCATCCTCCATTAATTACAAATATTCCATTTTAATGAAATTACATAAATGCCATTTTAACTATCCTACTATCTTCTTTTACTTGAGTAAAATTGTAAAATGATTTAATCCTCTCGTGAGGTCCAAAATGCTTTCTCCTCTCTGAAAAAACAATCCAATTAGTAACATAAAGAAAAAATCGTGGATGTTACAGTTCTCCCCCCTAAAAAGAATTTGTCCTCAAAATTCAAGGTTTACCTGTTTTCAAATAGTTGTGGATATTTTTGTCTCATATCATCTTCCCTTTCCCATTTGGCTTCTTCCATTGTTAAACTCTCCCAACCTACCTTGACCAATGGAATGGTTTTATTTCTCAACTGTTTCACTTCTTTATCCAGAATTACTATCGACCTCGGTCGATAGGTTAGATTCTCGTCTACAACTATTATTTCTTCGTGAATTATGTGCGACGGATCTGGTAGATACTTTCGAAGTTGAGAAACATGGAACACATCATGCATATTTGATAAATGCGGAGGAAGTGCATTCTGATACGTCGATGACCATATCCTTTTCAGAATTTGATAAGGTCCTAAATATATCGGACTCAATTTCTTAATTTTCATTGCTCGGCCAATTCTGGTAGTAGGAGAAATTTTCAAGAACACATGCTCACCTTCTTGGAAATGCATCGGTCTTCTTCTCTTATTGAAATAGCTCTTTTGTTGACTCTGAGCTGTTCGTATTTTATCTCGAATTATTTGTATTTTCTTAAAAGTATGTTGCACTAACTCGGGCCCCAATAACCTTTTCTCCCCCACTTCATTCCAACATAATGGCGATTTACATCTCCTACCATACAAAGCTTCATATGGTGCCATTCCGATACTAGAATGATAACTGTTATTATATTTAAACTCAGCCAATGACAGATATCCATCCCATCCTTTTCCTTGCTCTAGCACGCACGCTCTTAGCATATCCTCTAAAGTTTGTATAGTTCTCTCCGTTTGACCGTCTGTTTGAGGATGATATGCAGTACTAAAACACAAACGAGTACCAAAAGCTTCTTGTAGTGCTCTCCAAAATCTGGAAGTAAATCGAGGATCTCGATCTGAAATGATACTATTAGGAATTCTATGCAACCGTACAATTTCCTTCATATACAATTGGGCCAACTTATTCAACGAGTAGTTTTTTGTAATGGGTCAAAAGTGCGCAGATTTCATCAGTCTATTAACTATTACCCATATCGCATCATGACCTGTCTGAGTCTTAGGTAATCCAACAACAAAATCCATAGATATACTATCCCACTTCCACTCAGGGATTTCTAAAGGTTGTAACATCCCATAAGGTTTTTGGTGTTCTATCTTCACCTTTTGACAAACCAAACACTTAGACACGTATTCAGCAATGTCTCTCTTCATTCCTAGCCACCAGTATAATCTTTTCAAATATTGGTACATTTTTGTAGATCCTGGATGGATTGTATACTTACTTTGATGAGCTTCTTTCAGAATCTTAGCCTTCAAATTCTCTCCTTGTGGTATACATGTTCTGCCCCAGTACATAATAATTCTATCCTCTGACATTGCAAAGTCAGTCTGATCTCTTCGATCTTGTAAAAATTGATCATGTGTCTGCGCTTCTTTAATCTGAGTCTTCAAGTCACTTTCAATTCTTAATTCACTAACAATCAAACTACCAGGGACAGTCATAACTGATAATTTCAAATTTCTAAATTCCTCAATTAGCTCCATTTCTTTTATCAGTATTTGACTTAAATGCAACGACTTCCGGCTCAATGCATCAGCTACTACATTTGCCTTCCCTGGGTGATACTTTAATTCAAATTTGTAATCATTAATGAATTTTATCCACCTTCTTTGCCTCATATTCAGTTCTTTTTGGTCAAAGAGATACTTTAAACTCTTGTGGTCACTGTATATTTCAAATACAGCTCCATACAAGTAATGTCTCCACATCTTCAGGGCAAAAACTATTGCAGCCAACTCTAAATCATGAGTAGGATAGTTCTCCTCATGCGGTCTCAATTGTCGAGACTCATAAGCAACTACCCTACTTTCTTGCATCAAAACACAATCTAAACCTTTCTTGGAAGCATCTGTATAGACTACAAAGCATCCAGAAGGGTTAGGAACAATTAAAACAGTTGGAGAAGTCAATTTGACTTTAAGCTCTTGGAAACTATTCTCGTATTCTTTAGTCCAATTAAAGAGACTTCCTTTTCTGGTCAATCGAGTCAAAGGCAAAGCTATTTGGGAGAATCCCTGTATAAACCTTCTATAATATCCTACTAAACCCAAGAAACTTCTAATTTCAGTCACAGTTTTTGGTCTCTCCCATTTCAGCACTGCTTCAGTTTTACTGGGATCCACCGACACACCATCTTTAGAAATTACGTGACCAAAAAACTTCACTTCTTCCAGCCAAAATTCACATTTTTCAAACTTAGCGAAAAGTTTCTTTTCCTTCAAGACTTGAAGTACTAATCGAAGATGCTGATTATGTTCTTCCTCACTCTTAGAGTAGATTAAAATATCATCTATGAACACTACTATGAATTGATCCAAGTAGGGTCTAAAAATGTGATTCATGTAGTCCATAAAGACTGCAGGTGCATTTGTCACCCCAAAAGGCATGACCAAAAATTCGTAGTGTCCATACTGAGTTCTGAAAGCTATTTTTAGAATGTCTTCTTTTTTAACTCCGATCTGATGATATCCTGACCTCAAATCTATCTTAGAGAAAATAGTAGCTCCCTTTAATTGATCTAATAGATCGTCTATTCTAGGCAACGGATACTTATTCTTAATAGTCGCCTTATTCAATTGCCTGTAATCAATACACAATCTCAAATTGCCATCTTTCTTCTTTACAAACAATACAGGCACTCCCCAAGGTGATACGCTAGGTCTGATAAAATTCTTTTCTAACAGCTCTTCAATTTGCTTCTTCAGCTCTTGTAGTTCCACAGGAGACATTCTATAGGGAGTGATAGAAATAGGCCTCGCCTCTGGTGCTAGATCGATGGACAATTCCACTTCTCTCTTTGTGGAGGTTCAGAAATTTCAGAAGGAAAACCTCTAGAAATTCACGGACAACTGGAATCTCAAGCAGTTCCCGTTTCATACTCGGGTTGATGGTATACAAGAAAACACATTTCAAATCTGCATCCCTCATCTCCTTATAGAGTCGGTGAGCACTAATAATGCTATACTTTTGGTCCTCCGGTGGGTTCGAGAGAAACTCAAAAGTCTTATTGCAGCAATCCAGCAGGACTCGGTTCTGACTTAACCAATCCATACCCAAGATGACATCTATACCGTCCAGAGGTAGACAGATCAGATCCACTACAAAGGATCTGTCATTCAATACAATGGGAGAATTCAAACACACTGAGGAGGTAATTATTTTTCCTCCTGTAGGTGTCACCACCGCTAACTCGTATGGTAACTCCGCAATAGGATGTTGTAATTTTCTCACACATTCTATTGCTATGAAAGAATGACTAGCGCCAGAATCAAATAATACAATCAGAGACAAATTGTTGATACAGCACGTACCTTACATCAAATCAAGAGCTAATTTTGCTTCAGCACTGCTCAAAGTGAAAACTCTTCCTGTTGTTTTTGGAGATCGTGCAGTACCTCTCTCATTTCCCAGTGGACAATATCGTGCCAGGTGTCCCTTCTGTCCACATCGGAAGCAAGTAACTGGGCCAAAATGACAGGGTTGATCTCCATGAAATTTTCCACATTTCCTACACTGCCCCGTTGCTGGACTTTTCAGAAAAGGTCTAGGTTCCACAGTTTACCTCTCATGACATTCTTTCCTCTTGTATTTCTATCCAAAACTGGAAACTCTCTCTTCCGCTTCCACTGAGTTCGCCTCTCCTTTTCATCCTCGACTGCTTTTAGACTTGTCGCTAGCATCCGACATTTATTTACCAACGAGGCATATTCCCAAATCTCTAATGCCACCACAACATTTCTAAGCTTCGGGTTCAATCCTGATTCAAACTTCACTGCCTTCCAAGCTTCATCTGGATTATTCTTCAAAGTACTTGAGAACTTAGACAATTCTTCAAACTTGGTAATATAGTGCTCAATGGTCCCATTTCCCTATCTAAGTTGAAGAAACTCAATCTCTTTCTCAGCTCTCACATTACTGGGAAAATATTTGTTCAGAAAAGTCTCTCGGAACAAGTGCCATGTAATTTCCCTGTCTTGATGTACCAGTAACTCTTTGGCTCCTCTCCACCAGTATTCAGCTTCTTCCTTCAGCATATATGTCCCAAAATTGACCTTCTGCTCATCAGAACAATTTAGAACTTCAAAAATCTTCTCGAGTTCCGTCAGCCATCTCTCAACAACTATTGGGTCATATGCACCCACAAAAGGCGGAGGTCACATTCCCATAAATTCAGACCATCCATTACCATTTCTAGTTCTGTTTCCATTTCGGTTTCTTTTATTTCCCCTAGCCTCGTCATCATTATTAATATTCTGAAGATGCTGCAGAATCTGATTCGTAGCAGCTGCCTGAGCTTGAATAGCTCTGGCTATATTATTTAAGGTAGCATATGCGCTGCCTAGAAGATCCCTTCTTGGTGGTGCCATAACTCATTGTATTAGTAAAGCAAAATATTAGTCACTATTAAGGTGATCAAGCTCAACAGCAGTTCAAAATTTTATAGTAGTTATCACACTACACAAGATTATAAATAAGAAATACTAGTACTTCGTACTGTATTTATCTGCTACCTTACACAACATTTCCACATAACTTTTCAAGACTCTTCTAAGTCAATCTAGGTGACCACCCACCCTATGGTCACCTAAGATCAACCTGCTCTGATACTAACTTTGTAACGTCCGGGTTTTACTTTCATTTAATATTATTATTATAGTAACTTTATAGGATCTGATTTGAATTTATTTTTATTTATTTACTCATATATTTTTTTTCACATTTCGCATATTAAATTTGCCATATGTAAAAACACAATATATATATAAGTTACAAATCATACAAATCTCACACATTTAATAATTATACAATACAGCATTTAGTACATAAACAAGAGTCCCTATTCAGCATTCCACCCTTGTAACACAAAGGGTGAGGGGATGGTGCTGACTTTGAAAGCTCCATCAGTAACGTCGTTCCCTGATGCATCTCATTTCTTTTTATCTGAACATAACACCACAATAATAGTGAGAACAAAGGTTCCCAGTAGACTTACCATAAATAAAATATAATGAGAAAAACAGGGGTTATGTTCAGCTGTATAAGCTACAGAAAATATTAAGATCTGGAGATAAAATCATCATTTTTAAAATGACCAGCCTCACTTGACGATCTAGTCAATGCAATTTGATTTGAAAATGACCTGCCTCACTCGGCGATCTGGTCAATGCAATTTAAAAATGACCTGCCTCAGTCGACGATTTGGTCAATGCAATTTGCTATACGCATAGTGACCGATCGACTACAGTCACAATAAGTGATCAGGGAATGTGAGTACATCACCCTCCTGCCTCCTCACATTACCACTGTCACCTGGTTGGAGCGGCCCTCCCTTGGTTCCCTCAAGCTAATAGGGCGTTCCCTACTCGGTACCATCTCAAGCCTTACAACCTGTCGATATTCATCCATACATATAAATACATATATATAAAAATGCATAATCATCAAATGCAATATATAAAATAACATGCATCATTTTCATATCCAATAATTAATAATTATTTATTACATATCAAATGTTCTATATAATAAAATTTTGAATCAAATAAAAAAAAAAAAATTTCTTGGACATTTGTTTTCCAAAAATATTTCAACAAATAAAACTATTTTTAGATAGAAAAACAGTAAACAATATAATAATCCAGCACCTAACACAGCCTACTCGTGCTGACATAACCCAGAACACGGTCTGGACGTGTTTTGTGACCTTTCCTCACGTATTTAACCATATCTCCCTCATACAAACTCCAATTAAGGTGGTTTCAAAGCCTATAAAAAACTAAGACAATTATCTACAATTTTCATGTTTATCATTTCTTCAAATTCTTTACAGTTTTTCCCAGAAAATTAAAAATAAAACCCTTATTTTTACTATCTTGAATTCTGACCTCTGCTCACTAAATCAGCCATATCTCCCTCATATTGACTCTAAATCAAGTAATTCCAAAGCCTATCGATCCGTGAGATATATATTTACAATTTATATGTTGACCATTTCTTTAAAATCCTTGCCGAAATGTTCCAGAATTCCAAAAATAGAGGCTTTCCAAATATTTCGAAATTCAGCTTAATTTAACTTTTCCTTTGATTTTCTTTTATATAATCCCATACACCCATATGCATGTCCAAACATCCAAAATAGAATTCCATATAAATATCCAGACCACATGTTATCCATAATAACATCTAAGAGTAAATAAATAATTTTATACAAAATTTATGAGTGGATGTTAAGCCTACCTCAGATAGATCCTTAAACTTGCGTGTTTGATTCCTTCCACACAAAATAAAATCCTACATCCATACTGTGAATTAGGATATTCCTTAAGAAAAGATGATGAAATGAGAGAGACGGCCAAGAAATTTACCTTGATTTCTCCTTTCCTCTTCCTTTTTCTTCTTCTTCCTCTTTCTCTTCTCTTTTTTTCTTCTTCTTTCTTCTGTCGAAAACTCTACCGACACTTTCCCTTCCCCCTTTTCTCTTTTCCCCCTTTCTTTTCCTCCTTTTCTTTTTCCTCTCTTTCCTTCCATCACTCCCCCCTTTCTCCTTCTTATCTTTATTTTATTCTTATTATATTATATAATTTGTTTTTCCTTCCTACCCCTACCTACCACCATTTTTTTCCCAAAAAACCCATGCCATCATTCATATTTACACCAATGCCATTCTCCATAAATTACATAAATTCCATTCTCCATTAATTACAAAAATTCTATTTTAATGAAATTACATAAATGCCATTTTAACCATCATACTATCTTCTTGTACTTGAGTAAAATTGTAAAATGATTTAAGCCTCCCGTGAGGTCCAAAATGCTTTCTCCTCTCTGAAAAAAAAAATCCAATTAGTAACATAAAGAAAAAAAATTAGGGTTGTTACAACATTTATGGAAGCTCTTAAATCTAACATAGCCTATTTAACACGAGTGTTCCTAATTTTGCATGGAATAGTAAACATACCTGGATCCTTGCATTTAGTGGGAAGTTTTGTTTGTATCATGGCAGATACATTCTAACTCATCTGTACCTTTTCAAATCCCTGTAATTTTTGTCTTCTCTTTTGAGTACATAGTTCTTTTGAGAACTTTGCATATCTTGGCACCTGTTTAATAGCATCTAGAAGGGGAATATTAACTTCACATTTTCTATAGGCTTTATACAAATCAGAAGTCTTCTCATGTAACCTATTCTCTTTAAGAGCTTCTAGAAAAGGAGGCACTACTTCATAATTCGGGGTAGATAGAGACTTACTTGTAGATGCTTCTTTCTCCTTGTTTAATTTCTCTTGCTTTTTAGAGGAAGAAATGGATGGTAGACCTTCAGCTTCCTTACCATTCATTGAAATAATTGCATTGACATTTTCTCTAGGATTTACCACAATTTGAGAAGGTAACTTACCTGAGTTTTAAGCATCCAATCGACTCACTGTGATTGCTAACTAACCTACTTGAGTTGTCTGGTTTTGAATACTGGCTCTTGTCTCTTGCTGAAATTGATGAGAATTATGTACAAGAGTTTTCACAATTTCTTCCAATGGATTACTTACCTGGTGATCCTGGGATGCATTCTGTCTAGGATAATAGGCTTGCTGATTTTGTTGAAAATTTTGTCTTGCAGGCCTATTTTATGCATTCCCATATTTGAAATTGGGATGATCCTTCCATCCAGGATTGTATGTATTAGCATATGGATCATACCTTTTTGGTTGGCCAAGAAAACTTCCTACATCATTAGCTTGTTCTGTGGATTCCTCTTGAAGTGTAGGACACATGTTAGTGGAGTGCCTTGTTGCTGAACATATTGCACAGACTTTAACTTGCTGTAGTGTACCTGTAGCCATTTGGCGCACAAGAGAGGTAAGTTCAAACAATTGATTCTGAAGATAAGTAGTACTTACCACATGGACATGTCTAATAGGAGGATTATGCCTAATACCAAATTGTTGAGAATTGGCAGCCATATTTGATATCAGAATTCTAGCTGCTTCAGAAGTCTTATCTACTAGTGCTCCTCCACTAGCTGCATCTATCATGCTCCTATCTCCCTACAAAAGACCTTCATAGAAATATTGGATTAGTAGCTGCTCACTAATCTGATGATGTGGGCAGCTTGTACAAAGCTTTTTAAACCTCTCCCAATATTCATAAAGTGTTTCTCCATGCAATTGCCTAATGCCACATATTTCTTTCCTGATAATAGCAGCCCTAGATGTAGGAAAATAACGTTATAAAAACATTCTTTTCATCTCATTCCAAGTAGTGATAGTACTAGAGGGTAAATAATACAACCAATCTTTGGCTGAATCTCTTAATGAAAAAGGAAAAACCCTGAGTTTTATTTGTTCCTCAGTTACTCCAGGGGGCTTCATACTGGTACATACCACATGAAATTCCTTCAAATGTTTATGCGAGTCTTCTCCTGCATGACCATGAAAATTTGGTAAAAGATGAATTAATCTAGATTTCAACTAAAAATTAACATTGTCATTAAGATTAGGAAAAGTAATGCATAAGGGTTGCTGATGCAAATCTGGAGCTGCAAGCTCCTTCAGAGTGGGGTGCCTCGCCATGATTACTTTCTCCTTTTCTTGATCAATGTCCTCTTGAAGTTCTCTTCTGTGCCTATATACAGATTTTCCAATATCTGGACGGAACTCTAAATTTTGAGAATTAGAAGAACAAGTCACAGGAATAAATCAAAATAAAATCACAAAAAGTAATAGACGCAGTCCCCGGCAACGGCACCAAAATTTGGTGCGTACTGTCGCAGGTACACCCAAATTAATACCTTACCTCAAAACTAACCTGTAGTAGTGGGAGTAAGGGTCGATCCCACAGAGACTGGTATTATCTCATGTGATTAGAAAAAGGGGGATTGATAATTGTAACTAAAATCAAGTAAACAATAATGAAAGTAATTAAGAGAAAGTGATTAATGATAAAGACGTTGGTTTCGGTTAATATCCACCGTCAAGGGATTGCATTGATCATTGAAAACATAATCAATCTATAATTGAATATCCATCATTGGGTTTCTAACCCTGTTCCTCCTTAAGTCTAGTAAATTAATGACAATCACACTAATTAAACCCTAATTAACACGCAATCCTTTAGCACATCGGTAAAGCATAACGTATTAACCGCATGAAGAACTAGAGAAACTGACATAGCTAAATAAATATAAACACATCGGTTATATCTAATTTAGTTAATTACTCATCATAGGTTCAATGATTTATAATCCAAAATTCTCAAACCTATTTGCCTCATGAATCACAGAATTGAAGACTTTGTTCAAAACATAATTCAGCGGTAGATTAAGACAGATAATATACTAGTAGGCCTCCTAGCAATCATATGAATAATCATTGAGAACAAGAGTAGATGAATAATCAATACTCAATTCAAATTGAAATAATAAAATAAAATACACATCTCACAATGCATGAAGATCCCTTGAGGTTTCAACCTACCTCAACCAACTAAAAAGAACTAGCCACGTAGGGCCAAAAGAAAATCTAAAGAAGAATTGAAGAATGTAACTAAGAATTTGGATGAAGAATTGGATGAATTATCTGCTTGCTTTCCTCTCTTTTTTATAGATTAACTCCTCCTAATCGATGTAGGAGTATATCTAGGTCAAATCCCAGCCCATCGGGTTTCAATTGGAGTAAAAAAACCCTAAAAATTGTGAATTTCACAAGCAAGTGCAGCGATGGCACTGCGGTGCTATGGAAATATACTCTCGGGGTGCCACGGTGCGCTGGGTTGAGCGCCGCAGCGCTCCCACCTTGGTAGCTCCGCGCCGCGGCTCGCTGGGTAGCGTCGCAGCACTCTGGATTTGCCTTCACGTGGCACCTAGAATCTTCTAGATTTTGCCAAAGTGCCAAACATGAAATTTGTAACTCTATGTCTCTTCTTTCCATAGCCGCTAAAATCACCTTAATCGGAGTCCAAATGAGTGAGATATGCCTGAATTAGTGACAAAAGGTCAGAAACCAGTATTTTTCTATTATTTTCTCTCTATTTTCCTCTTCTTTTCTTCTTTATTTTTCGTAAAACACAAAACACAAAACTCAATTAATTCATATCTATTTTCTACTAAAATTAAATAAAAAGCAACTTAAAACATGTCAAAGAAATGCTTATTTTATAGCATGTCACCAAACAATAAGCTACTAGGCACAGTCCTATAAAGAATTTCAAATGATCCTATGTACCGTAAACTGAAGTTCCATTTCTTCCCAAATCTTACTGCTCCTTTATAGGAGATATCTTCAAGAAGACATGTTCATCTATGACAAATTCCAATGGTCGATGTCTATTATCAACATAAGCTTTCTGTCTACTCTGGGCTATTAATAACCTTTCCTTAATTAACTTTACCTTCTTAAGTGTATCTTGTACCAAATTAGGCCATAAAATCTTAGCTTTGCCCACCTCAAACCATCCGATTAGTGAACGGCAACGTCTACTATATAATGCCTCAAAAGGTTCACTCAGAGTGTTATAAGAAAATTCAATTAGGGGCAAGAATCTTTACCAACTACCTTGAAAATCTAGCATACATTCCCGAAGCATGTCATTCAATATTTGGATGGTTCACTCAGAGTGTCCATCTATTTAAGGATGAAAAGCAGCACTGAGATTTAACTTCATGGCCAAAGCTTCTTGGAAGGCTTTTCAAAAACGAGCTGTGAACTATGGTCCTTGATTAGAAATAATTGATATTGGCACTCCATGAAGCCTCACTATCTCATTCAAATACAAATTTGCTTACTGAGCTACGTTGTATGTGGTTTTCACTGGTAGAAAATGTGCTGATTTAGTCAACCTATCAATGATCACAGATATTGAATCAAGCTCTTTTGGTATCTGTGGTAGCCCTGTGACAAAATCCATAGTTATTTTTTCCCATTTCCATTATGGTATCTCTATTTGCTGATGTAATCCAGCAGGTCTTTGATGTTCTACTTTTTCCTGTTGGCAAGTTAAGCATCGAGATACAAAATTAACTATATCTTTCTTCATATCGTTCCACTGATAACTTTCTTTTAAATCTTTATACATTTTAGTTACCCCAAGATGAATAGTATGTATGGATCTATGGGCTTCCTTTAAAATATTTTTCTTAACTTCTTCTTTATTAAGGACATACAATCGTTTTCCTAATATCAGAATTTCTTAAGGGTCTACAGTAAATTCGACATTACTACCATTTTTCACCTCTTCAATTTTCTTGCATAAATAGACATCATCTTCCTGTGCCTTTTTCACCTGCTCAATCAAAGATGATTCAAACTGTATATGGGCCAATAGTATTCCAAGCTCCTTTACTTCCAATACTACCCCATGACTTTCCAACTTATGCATTTCTTTAACCAACAACCTCCTTACCACTGTGATATGAGCCAAACTACTTATAAACTTCCTACTTACTGTATCAGCCACTACATTGACCTTACCTGGATGATATAGTATTGTTCAGTCATAATATTTAAGTAATTCCATCTATTGTCTTTGTCTCAAAATTAAGATCTTTTTGTTGAAAAATATATTTGAGGATTTTATGATTTGTATAGATTTCGTATGTCTCACCATATAGATAATGCCTCTAAATTTTGAAAACAAAAACTACTACTGCCATTTCCAAGTCATGAGTCAGATAATTTTGTTGATGTGGCTTAAGCTGTCTGGATGTATATTCAATGACTTGAACATGTTGCATCAACACACATCCTAATCTAATTCTCAATGCATCACAGTATATTGTGTATCCTCCGGTACCTGAAGGAATAAACAGTACCGGCACCATAGTCAAACATTCCTTGAGTTTCTGGAAACTTCTTTCACATTCATCTGACCAGTCAAATTTTATTCCTTTCCTTGTCAACCTTGTCAAAGGAGTAGCTATTCTTGAAAAATGTTTAACGAATCTGCGATAATAGCCTGCTAAACCAAGAAAACTATGAATTTCTATAATTGTCGTTGGGCGTGTCCATTGTTGCACCACTTCTACTTTTTTAGGATCAACTTGAATACCATCCTTTGTAACCAGATGTCCAAAGAAAATAACACTACTAAGTCAAAATTCACATTTTGAAAACTTAGCATACAACTAGTGTTCTCTTAGGGTTTGTAAAGCTATCCTTAAATGTCGCTCATGCTCTTTTGAACTCCTTGAATATACCAGTATATCATCTATAAAAACAATAATAAACTAATCCAAGAAAGGTTTAAATACTCTATTAATCAAATCCATGAATGCAGTTGAGGAATTCGTTAAACCAAATGGCATTACTAAGAACTCATAGTGCTAATACCGAGTCCTAAAAGCTGTTTTCAGAATATCCTCTTCCCTTATCCTTAATTGATGATATCCAGATCTCAAATCAATTTAATTTTTTAAAAACGTTGAGGACCTTGTAACTGGTCGAAAAGATCATCCATATGAGGTCATGGGTATTTATTCCACACTGTCAACTTATTAAATTATTTATAATCTATGCACAATCCCATCGATCCATCTTTCTTTTTCTTAAATATAATTGGACCACTCCAAGAAAAAGTACTCGGGCGAATAAATCCCTTGTCTAACAAGTCTTGTAACTAATTCTTCAACTTCTTGAGTTCAATTGGTGCCATTCTATATGGAGATATAGACACCAGTTGGGTTCTAGGAAGTAAATTAATACCAAACTCAATTTTTTGTTTTGGGGTAACCCTGGCAATTCCTCAGGGAATACATTAGAAAATTTTCTAACTACTCAAACTTGATTTACACTGGTATGCTTTATATCAACATCTCTCACCGCTATTAAATATTCTTGGCACCTTTTTGTAATAGTTTATGAGCTGTTAAAGCAGAGATTAAATTATTGGGTACTTCACTACAATCATCTCGTATCATGAAAGGAAATTCTTTGAGAATATTGAATTTAATTACCTTAATATGACATTCTAAAATGGCATAACATAACACCAAGCAATTCATTCCCAATATCACATCAAAGTATACTATATCTCGACATTCGGGTAAAACAGATATTATATTCATAAATGATCATATTTGGCATTTATCTTAATTCTTTAAATTCTCTGGGATGCCTATCTCTTTCACTTTTAAGCAATAATTAACCTATAGATACCTCTTAAGATGTCACAATATTCAATCAACTTTATGCTAGAAAACTTAACAACTTGGAGTAGAAAGGAAATTAAAACCCTATAGAATTCCTTACAAGCACCTGAAGTACAAATTTGTCCTGCTCATATCTATACTAAAGGTCCTACTAATGAATCCTTTGCTCTGATAGCCATAGGGAAACCTAATACTCTGATACCAACTTGTCACGCCCCAATTTAAGGGAACGCAATTGTCACGAATAGCAGATAACTTTAACCTTATTCTATTGCATACTTTCTTCAAGTATATCACATACTAGGATTAATAACATACGTTTACAAGTTTCTCAATATAACATTAAAGTACAACAAAAGCAGGGATCTTGCCTGTGGCGTTCAGAGCATACTTTAGACTACAAGAACAATATGACCAAAAATCTACGAGCCTTAGAAACAAAATAAGCTCACTAAAGAATTGGTCGCTAAGTTGACCACTTATCTGAAGGGAAAAGTCTAAACTCAGTACTTTTATTTGAAAAATGTAGAAATATCGTGTAGTGAGTTTGATAACTAAGTGAGCAGATAATACCTCCTATGACCTCTTAGGTCAACATATGGATGTACTCATATATTAAAATTTATCACATTGAAAATTATAGTTCAGAAGTACATTCATATGGGACCCATATTTCAAATATTCTCAGTTCAAATCACATTATGATATCTAAAATCATATGAAATACAGTATGATCATTATTCAATTATTGTTATGCGTCAAAATATTTCTCATGAAAACATTAGGAGGATCCTATATCAGAACCACCATATCAGAGTTCAAGCTCTTCCGTACTTTGGTGGTGTAGGATTTTCCTAAACTCAGCATCCCAGCTAAGGTTTTCCTTACCACCATTCAAGAAAACACGTGAAGGGATTCTAATATAGGCAATTTCCCAAGCACACAGCAAGGGAGGGCAAATCACATATCATATAGTCAACATCACGTTCATATAGGAGGCATCCCGCTCTCCTTCACATATCATATCCCGTATATTGCCTACTGTTAGCAAACAATGTTTTCAAAAGGATTCTTCTACAAAAATCATATTTTCACATATGTCATATCGTTCAAAAAAAGAGGTTTCAGTATAAATTCAAAATTTTCATTCTCAGTACAATTCCTCTATCAGAAACTTCCCAATCAGGGTAATCACATATATATGCCCATTTTTAAGACAATCTTATAGCTTTACATATTAATGCCACATACACAATATACTTCCTTTACCATATAATGAGAAATACATTTAAAATAACATATTTAATGAGTTCATAAATTTATTTTCAAAACCATACTTTATTTGAACTAAATACCAGATTATAAACAATTCGGATAATTTAATCAATTTTAGAGATATATAAAAGTATAAATAACTTGTAAACATAACCAATTATACATTTAAAGTTCAAGAAGAGCATAGGGTAAGTCATAGAAAGAATTATCTACTCATAGGGTAAGGCTCCAAGTTGGACATCCTTAAAATGCACTTTTCTAATTCAAATTTGATTAAATAGACTTTAAAAACTAGTCCAAAGGGTCCAAAAATTTGGCCTCCAGGAGCTTGATCAACAATATTTAACTGATGGGTACTATTAATAGTCAGAAATACTATTCAACGCCGAAATCACTATTCATAATAGCCGAATTTACTGTTCACGACATACAAAAAGTTGTCAGGTGGCCAAAAAATTTCATATCCTAAGGTTTATCTATCGCTTGAATCTATCTACGGTGTCAAATTTTCAATTTAAGGCCTCTAAATAGAAGTTTCAGAACTTACTTTTTTATAAGATTTTCTACTTCCGATCTGTGACGATTCTATGGCTGATCTAAAAAATTATTCAGCTAATTTCATAGTACTCTTTGTCCTAAATCTAGTGGTACCCTTGGTTTTAATATTGGAGGCTCAAAGGTAGACCAGATCAAGAGAAAAAAGAAAAAGAAAAAGAATACTATTTACTCTCACTATTCATTCGCCCGAAATTCTTTCCATCACTTCTTTAAAAAAAAAATAATAATAATGATAGGACCAATTAGCAATTTGCTAATTGTTGGAGGATGTCTTTGAAAATTTCTTTATTTACATTTTGACCCCAAAACCTTTAGGAAATTATACTTTAACCCATAAACTTTTAAGAAATTATATTTTAGCCCCAAACTTAAGCCCTCATATTACCTTCATAATTTCTCAAACAATATAATAAATAAACATATTTCCAATGGTACTTATCTCTATTTATCGTAATCGTCACTTACATTCATAATTTTTCTTTAATTCAGGATTTTCATTGATTTAGGGTTTTTTTTTTAATTTTAAGGCTATTACCTAGCAAAGGAGGGCAAATCACATATCATATAGTTGACATCTCACTCAAATAGGAGGCATCCCACTCTCCTTCACATATCATATCTCGTGTGTTGGCCGTTGAAATGCTATAAATTAAGCATGTCTTTAGCATGTTTTAAGTTTATTTTTATTTAATTTGAGTAGGAAATAAATAGGATTTAATTGAGTTTTGTGTTTTATGTTTTAGGAATAACAAAGAAGAAAAGAAGAGGAAAATAGAAAGAAAACTTGGAAAAATGCTGATTTTCGACCCTTGATCACTAATTGAGGCATATCTCTTTCAGTTGAACTCCAATTGAGGTAATTACAGTGGCTATGGAAATAAGAGACATAGAGATACAACTTTTGTGTTCGGCAATTTGGAAAAATCTAGAAGATTTTGGGCACCGCGGTGCCGTATCAATGCTTATTCAGAGCGCCGCAATGCTGAATTACCCAACCCGAGCCAGAACAAGGTCAAGCACCGCACCGCCTCGTTGCCAGTTTTTGAAGCACCACGGTACCCCGATAGTTGCATTCTGTAGCACCACGGTGCTCGTGCAGTGTTCTGCGGTGCTCACCGTTTAACAACTCCAATTTTTTTTACATATATATATATATATTGAAAATCCCATAAAGTCATTACCTCTTTACTTCTAACTGTTTAACTCATAATAACATTCAATTAAATTAACGAAGCATAATTAAGGTTTATGGTATACCATTAACACTAATACAATTCTAATTTCACATACACATGATTAATTAGAAACATCCGTACAAAAATCAAACACATTGACCAGTTTCAGGTACACGGGTGTGGGTGGTTGCACCATCACTAGGATCTTAGCCAGCTGGACCCAACGTAAAGTAAAAGGTAGTCATAGAGAATATCTACATATTTAGTCTTCTGAACATGATATGGAAATATAGTAAGAATTAAATCCTAGTAGGTTCAACAATAAATCATAATTATCATCAATGTAGCGCATCATGTCATGTTCATTTATATAATCTACAACAAATATCTTTAGTCACATGAATGTACTTTATCTCTGCACATGAAAATCGTACAGTAATGACATGTATAGCATGAATAACTATTTTTAGAATTTGATATGATGTCTATCAACTTATTTTCATTTCAAGCTACCCAAATTAGGGTGAGTACTTTCTACTCTCTAGTACGGGCTTTTCTTGCTCCGTTCGATATGGCACAATTTCTCTTTCTTTTCTTAATTTCATAGTCATAGCCTTGAGTAAGCTGTCCCTTATTGGTGCACCACATGGACCGCCATGTGACCATGCTTGTCTCTTTTTTTTCACATTAATAGCCAAAAATATGATTTCAATAACAAGTATGTTCAATATACTCACATGCCATAATTTATGGTCAAAGCATAATCATTACCAAAAATCATTGGTAAAATGCAATTATGTCATGATTATAACCATTTTCGAATATCACTTTATAAAATATTTCCATGTCAAAATTACCCACTTAAGATGGTGAAGATTTCATGCAATGACAATGGTTAGGGCATACACTAGTTATTATTATTTCTATTTATAAGATTCTTCTTCTTTTTTAAATATCATTTTCATCTTCTCATTTTCTTTATGTTTGGCCTTTAGTTACTTTCTTCCTACTTATATCATTTCCAACACACCTTCTCACAAATTTTATAGGGCATTCTTCTCCAATTTGGTTTTTATTATTACCCTATAATTAATGAGGTTCATTTAGGGTAGAAAAATATTAAAAATAAGCTTTACCAGCTCCCAACACGACCTGTCCATGTTCTAGGACACGGCCATGCTTAAAAAATACTTCAAACATACTTAAAAATAGCCCTGAAGACGGCCTAACTGTGCTGAAGTAACACAAAACACTGCCTGGCTGTGTTTTGTGAAATTTTCTTACTTATTCAACCATATCTCCCTCATACGAACTCCAATTGAGATGATGGCAAAGCCAAAAAAAGCTAAGGCACTTATCTACAACTTTCATGTTTATTATTTATTTAGATTCCTTATGAATTATTCCAAGAAAATCGAAAACAAAAACACTTACATTTAACCCTAGATTCTAGACTAATTCTGACCTCTACTCATTAATTAGCCATATCTCTCTCATATGGACTCCAAATTAAGTGATTTCAGAGCATATAAATCCATGTTACATATATCTATATTTTTTATGTTGACACTTTCTTTTAAGTCCCTACAGATTTTGGTCAAAAATTCAAACACAAAGCATACTTAACAGATTCTTCCCTGGTTAGCTAGTTTCTGACTACTACTTACTAATTTGACTATATCTTCCTAATATGAATTCTAAATTGAATTATTCCAGTGGCTAAAAATTCTTGAGACATATATATATACTTAAAATATCCATCTATATATTCAAAACATCCATATATATATATATATATATATATATATATATATATATATATATATATATATATATATATTTCATGTTAACTAATTATTTTATTTCCCTATAGATTCTTCCTAGAAATTCAAACACAAAAGCTTCCCTGGTTACTCTGAAATCCATTTTTCTTAGCCTAGCCTTTCCTAAAGTTCTAGTTCATCCTTTTATTAATTCATCTTCCATTTTTCTTCTAAATTTCCACCTAACAATAGAATTACTCATCTCAACATTTAATTATATTTCTTACTTAATTTAACATATTCCATTATCCACTTCAAAAGAACAAAAGAATCAAATCATGCATCACTAAAGGTGTTTCTCAACAGAAATTTATCATGGTCTTCCCCTAGGTGTTTAAGGCCATACTTAATTTACCAACGTAACCATCTTTCATCCATTTTTACCATATTCAAATATACATAACAGCAGCATAAAAGCCCTAAATTTTTGCCACCCATAGCCATATCTATGCAGAACTTTCCATACCAACTGAAGTATTCAAAACATCCATCCAATCCAATATCAACATGTAACATGGTATAACAACATCCAAGGCCAATCCTTAAAGTAGTAAATATTGTAAATTTCATCAAAGTTCTAAGATCAAAATCTCATATAAATGTTACAAATTTCAACACTTTTCTTCAAAAAGAGATATTGTTAAACCTACCAAAAGATCTCCCTAGCTCACTTAGTGAATTCTTTTTCTTGTTTTCTGTTGAAGGAAGTAGCATGATTCCTCCCTTCCCTTAGCTTTTTCAGCATCTTAAATAAGAGAAGGAGGGTGAGTTTCGAATCCCAAGGATGAAGAGAAAATATGGATTCAAGTGGAGATTAATTTAACATACCTTAAGTACTTAGTCCTATAAACTTCTCCTTCTTCTTCCTTCCTCTATTTCCCTCGCTTTCTCTCATTTCCTCACTCTACCTTGCTTCTATTTTTTTCTCTCCCTTACTTGGAAGAATTTATAATGTTATAAGGGTGGGTTTTGCTTAAATAAACTATCAAGTGGTTCACCTCTCATAGTCATGGGTCTACCTCATCAAAATTAGGATGCACTTGGTTGTTTTTTTGGGGAAGACAACTCATGTTCTTGTCTTCCTCTCCCTTAGTCAAGATATGCATAGCAAAAGTAGGTTTATATTTTGAAAATCATGATAAAATGTTCTTAAGACTAAGGACATGGTCCCTTTGATTTAGGGATTCATTTCCTTTTTCTCTTGTCTCACTCAAGTATGATATGTTTTCCTTTTTAGGTGGCAAATTTGCAACCCTTGAGTCTCCCTTGCTTGGTTGAAATTATTTGTGTAGGATAAGGTTGTTTTGTCATAATGCCATGTATTATTATATTATCACATGACTTGCTAAAATTATTAGTGTAAGATATAGATGTTTTGTCCAAATGCCATGTATTATTACTTACTATATCATTACATGGCTTGCTAAAATTATTAGTGTAAGATATAGATGTTTTGGGCTTTCTCTTGCCTATTTCCTTTGCTTTGGCTAAAATTCTACATCTCAGGGATGGCTTGGTCACATTTTAATGATTTTTAGGCTATTGGTCCAACTTCTATATCCTAGTCCAAGTCTATGTTATATCTATTGCTTGAGCTATCCAATTGGCTTGCTAAAAACTCATGTTAAGTGAAAAAAAAAAACTCTATGAAGTGTCCATAGGTGAAGGCCTAATGTATGGGTGGAGATTTTAAACTTAGGAACTTTTGCTCTTGAATTAGGAAAAATTACCCTAATCCAATCTTATTGAAATTTTAAGACCTTTACTTACTTTCAAAAATTTATCTTCCTTACCCAAGAATTTCGCCTCTCTTTAGTATGTTATTTCTAATTTTTTCATTAAGTTTTCTTTCTTTACCTATTCATTTAATATTAGAAACATTTTCTATTCATACACATAAGGTGAATAATTTCTAAGGCTTATATTTTTTCTTAGATATCAAAAAATTGTTTAATAAGTTTTATTTCCTTAATTAAATATTTATGTAGCTTTATTAATAAAAGAAAAAATATTAGGGATGTTACACGATGCCGCACATGAATGTTGAAGTCGCGATTTTTAGGTCTTTTTGGCTCCAATTGAAGCCCAACTAGCCCGATTTTTTCCTAGAAACAATTCTACTTCAATGAGGAGAATCCAATCTATAAAAAGGGAAGAAAGAAAGCATCAAAGATTTCAAGTTCTTAATTGCCTTCTTTAATTCTTGTTTAAATTTTCTTATGGCCTTGCGCTGCTGATTTATTTTTAGTTGGTAGAGGAAGGTTGAAACCTTAAGGTATTGTTATGCATTGAGAGATTTGGAATAGATTTTATTAGTTGAATCTTAACCGAGTATTGATTATTCATCTATTCTTCTACTTTCTTAGGAATTATTCATATGATTGCTAGGAAAGCCTATTAGTATATTGTCTACTTTAAACTATCCCTACTGTATTCATGAAATAAATAGGATTAAGGATTTTGGATTATAAATTATTAACCCTATGATGAATGATTAACTAAATTAGATATAGCCGATGTGTTTATATTTATTTAGCTCTATCAGTTTCTCTTATTCTTCATGCGATTAATGGGTTAGACTTTACTAATGTCTTAAAGGATATCTTATTAATTAGGGTTTAATTGGTGCGATTGTTATCAATTTACTATGCCTAAAGAGGAATAGGGATAGAATCCAAAATGTAGATATTTGATTTAAGATTGATGATATTGTCAATGATTAATGAAATCCCTTAACAATGGATACTGACAGAAACCAATGCCTATCTCATTAATTACTTTCTTAATTACTTTCATTATTGTTTGCTTTGTTATTGAAAATTATCAAATCCCCCTTCTCTCATTCAAATAAGGTAATTCTAGCCTCTGTGGAATCGATCCTTACTCTGATGTCTACAGGTTAGTTGAGAGGTAAGGTATCAATTTGGGTGTACCTGCAATAGTACACACTAAATTTTGGCACCATTGCTAGGGACTGCGTCTATTACCTTTTGTGATTTTTATTTTGATTTATGACTGTGACCCGTTCTTCTAATTCTCAAGATTTACGGTGCAATCCAGATATTGGAAAATCTGTATACAGGCACAAAAGAAAACTTCAAGAAGACATTGATCAAGAAAAGGAGGAAGTAATCAAGGATATGCACCCCACTCCGAAGGAGCTTGCAACTCCAGATTTGCATCAGTAACCCTTATGCATTACTTTTCCTAATCTTGATGATAATGTCAATTTTGAATTAAAATCTGGATTAATTCATCTCTTACCTAATTGTCATGGTCTTATAGGGGAAGACCCGCATAAACATTTGAAGGAATTCCATGTGGTATGTAGCAGCATGAAGGCCGTTGGAGTAACTGAGGAACAAATAAAACTCAGGGCTTTTCCTTTTTCATTAAGAGACTCAGCCAAAGATTGGCTATATTATTTACCCTTTGGCACTATCACCATATGAAATGAGATGAAGAGAATATTTCTAGAATGATATTTTCCTATATCTAGAGCTGCTAATATCAGAAAGGAAATATGCGGCATTAGAAAATTGCATGGAGAGACACTTTATGAATAATTGGAGAGATTTAAAAAGCTTTGTGCAAGTTGGCTACATCATCAAAATAGTGAGCAGCTACTAATCGAATATTTCTATGAAGGTCTATTGTAAGGAGACAGGAGCATGATAGATGCAGCTAGTGGAGGAGCACTAGTAGACAAGACTCCTGAAGTAGCCAGAGTCCTAATATCAAATATAGCTACTAACTCCCAACAATTTGGTATTAGGCATAATCCTCCAAGACATGCCCATGAGGTAAGTACTACTTCTCTTCAGTAATAGATATCTAAACTTACCTCTCTTGTATGTTCAATGGCTACAAGTACACCGTAGCAAGTTAAAGTTTGTGGAATATGTTCAGCCATAGGACACCTAACTGACATGTGTCCTACAATTCAAGAGGAATCCACAGAACAAGCTAATGTTGTAGGAGGCTTTCCTGACCAACTAAAGAGGTATGATCCTTATGCTAATACATATAATCGTGGATGGAAGGACTATCCCAATTTAAGATATGAGAATGCACAAAATAAGCCTGTAGGATAAAATTTTCAACTAAATCAATAGGCCTATTATCCTAGACAGAATGTATCTCAAGAGCCCCAGGTAAGTAATCCTTTAGAAAATATTATTAAATCTCTTGCACGTAATTTTCAACAATTTCAACAAGAGACAAGGGCTAGCATTCTGAACCTAACAACTCAAATGGGTCAAATAGCAACCATAATTAATCAGTTAGATACTCAAGATTCAGGTAAGCTACCCTCTCAAACTATGGCAAATCCCAAAGAAAATGTCGGTGCAATTATTTCAAGGAATGGTAAGGAAATTGAAGGTCTACCATCCCTTTCTTCTCCTAAGGAACATGAGAAATTAAGTAAGGAGAATGAAGAATCTACAGGTAAGTCTCCATTATATTTGAAATTGGGACCATTAAATTCTACAAATCTAATAATTCAACTAGCAAACAAGTCCAATGCATATCCTAAGGGAATAATTGAGGATGTCTTGGTACAGGTAGATGATCTTATTTTCCCTACAAATTTTTATGTGCTTGACATGAAAAATAGGGATTTTACTTCTCCAATAATATTAGGGAGACCATTCTTGAAAACCTCTAAGACCAAGATAGATGTTTACAACAATACATTCACTATAGAATTTAATGGTGAAGCAGTAAAATTTAAAATGTTTGAAGCCATGAAACACCTAGGTGATGATACGCCTATTTATTCTATTGATGTACTTGATTCTTTGGCACACGATATGTTTGAATCAGATGGAGAAGATAAACTAGAGGAAAGTGTAAGCAAATCTATAGAGAAAAATGATGGTGAGATAGACCTAGATGTGAAAATAAAAGAAGAACTGGTTACACTCAATGATTTTTTAGAAGGGTCACTAATAGGTGAGGTTGCTTCTATGACATTACCAAGTTCTGATACTACATTGCACCTTTTATTCTGTAGGACCTTGGATCAAATTTGTCACCTCTTTCTAATCACCTAAAATACATGAAAGTTGGAGATGCATCACCTATCATAGTTGCTAAAAATCTAGATGCTAAATAAAAGAAACATTGATGCATATTCTTCAGAAAAAAAAAATTCCATTATAAAAACAATTACAAACCTTAAAGGCATAGATCCCACTATAGAGTTGCATCAAGTTCTAAAAGTCAAAGGGGTTAGGTTATGCAAAGCTAAGAAATCTCTCCCTTGGTTAGGACCCCTTATCACTACTAATGTGGCTCTTTGCCATGTAGTTGAATTTCAAAGATTGAATCAATCCCAAAAATTTCAAGTGAACATCAAGGAGCCATAATAAACAAGATAGGGAGCTGAGTCGAGCCAACAACGTTGAACAAAGGCACTGATTGAGAGGTAACCCAACAACAATTCTTTTTCTTCTTCTTCTTTTTCATGATTTGATTTCTTTTATTTGTAAAAAAATGATTAACCTACGAACCCATAGCGCTGCGGCATTCTCTATAAGAGGCCAGCGACCTCTTCACTCCTAGCACCTTATTTGCTCTTCCCTTCACCCCCAAACATAATTCCCTGCATCCAATCAACCCTAATAACCTCCAATTACGTTTCCTTCTTTGAATTAAGTGATTTTCCATCTTCTTTTATAGGATTAAGTAGCTCTTTTACAATTGATTAAGATTCATTGGAAGTTTTCTAGAATTTCTAAGGCAATTTTGATCTTTCATCTTCTAGCCATAAATCAAGCTCAATTAGGTACAGTTTTCTTCATATCTCCTGCTATAGTTGATCTCCATACTCCATTGTTACTTGGTTGTACTTAATTGGGACTTCAAGTTGGGAATCTACCACCCATTCTTCCCATATTTCAAGAGTGCACATCAGGTGCTCGGTAAAATTCCCAAGCGAGTTTCTAAGTCCAATGGCTCCTAAAACGAAATTATGGATGTTACAAGCTGCCGCACGTGAATGCTGAAGTCACAATTTTTAGGTCTTTTTGGCTCCAATTATAATTCGACGGGCTGGATTTTGACCTAGAAACAATTCTACTTCAATGAGAAGCCAATCTATAAAAAGGGAAGAAAGAAAGCATCCAAGATTTCAAGTTTTTAATCACCTTCTTTAATTCTTGTTTAGATTTTCTTATGGCCCTACGCGACTAATTTATTTTTAGTTGGTAGAGAAAGATTGAAACCTCGAGGGATCGTTATGCATTGTGATATTTGGAATATATTTTATTAGTTTAATCTTAACCGGGTATTGATTATTCATCTACTTTTCTCTTTTCTTAAGGATTATTCATATGATTTCTAGAAAGGCCTACTAGTATATTGTCTGCTTTAATCCACTGCTAAATTAGGTTTTGAACAAAGTTTTCATTACTGTATTCACAAAGCAAATAGGATTAAGGATTTTGGATTATAAATCATTAACCCTATGATGAATGATCAACTAAATTAGATATAGCTGATGTGTTTATATTTATTTAGCTCTATTAGTTTCTCTTGTTCTTTATGCGATTAATAGGTTAGACTTTACCAATGTGTTAAAGGATATCCTATTAATTAGGGTTTAATAGTGCTATTGTTATCAATTTACTATGCTTAAGGAGGAACAAGGATAGAATCCCAATGGTAGATATTTGATTTAAGATTGATGATATAGTCAATGATCAATGAAATCACTTGACGGTGGATATTGACTAAAACTAATGCCTCTCTCATTAACTATTATCTTAATTGCATTCATTATTGTTTGCTTTGTTATTTACAGTTATCAAATCCGCATTTTTCTCAATTACATAAGGTAATTTCAGTCTCTGTGGAATCGACCCTTACTCCTATAACTACAGGTTAATTGAGAGGTAAGGTATCAATTTCGGTGTACCTACAATAGTACGCACTAGCCATCGCACGAGACTAGCACTACCCTGCTAGTTGAGGTATCAAGGTGCAACAGGGCTAACATGACCTGCTGTTAGCAAACAATGTTTCCAATAGGATTCCTCCACAAAAATCATTATCTTCACATATGCCAAATCATTCAAAACTGAGGTTTCAGTATAATTCTGAATTTTCAGTCTCAGTAAAATTCCTCTGTCAGAAACTTACCAATTAAGGTTATCATATATACATGTTCGTTTCTAAGACAATCTCATAGCTTTACATATCAATGCCACATGCACAATATATTTCCTTTACCATATAATGAGAAATACATTTAAAATCACATATTCAATGAGTTCAAAAATATATTTTCAAAACCATACTCTTCTTGAACTATATACCAGATTGTAAACAATTCAGATAATTTAATCCATTTCAGAGACATATAAAAGTATAAATAACTTGTAAATAGAACCAATTATTCATTTAAAGTTCAAGAAGAGCATAGGGTAAGTCATAGAAAGAATTATCTACTTACAGATTAAGGCTCTAGGTTGGACAACCCTAAAATGACATTTTCCAATCCAAATTTAACCAAATAGACTTCAAAATCGAGAAAGGAGGGTGTAAAAATCTAAGAAATGACTCCGGGAGCTTGATCAACGCTGGTCAACTAATGGATATTATTCACAACCAAAAATATTGTTCACATTGGTAGGAATCACTATTTATGCATGTCAAAATCACTGTTCACACATACCGAAATCACTATTCATGACGGTCAGAGTTAATGTTCATGACACCAAACGTTGTCAAATGACTGTGAAATTTCATATCCTATAGTTTATCTATCTCCTGAATATATCTACAAGTTCAGATTTTCAATTTGAGGTCTCTGAATTGGAGTTTCAAAACTTTGAGATCAGAGGCTTGAAAAAAAACTTTGAGGTCTCTAATTTACATATAATCATATTCCATCCACGATTCTGTGACCAATTTTTAAAAAAATATTTGCCAATATTGTAGTACTCTTCATCCTAAGTTCAGTGGTACCCATAGTTTTAAAATTAGAGGCTCGAAAATACTCTGGATCTAAAGAGAAAAAATGAGGAGAAGGAAAGCACTATTCATACTATTCATTCACCTCGTTTACATAAATCTTTTTTTTAATATTGATGGAGGGACCATTCTGTAAATATTCAATTTTTGAGGGAGATCCTATCAAATTTCATTATTTTCATTTTAACCCCTAAACTTTTAAGAAATTACAATTTGTCCCAAAAAATATTAATAAGTTTTCATTTTCATCCCTAAAATCTTTCAATTACATCTCTACTCCTTTATTTCTTTTAATAATCTATACATGAATGAAAATTACTAAATCTTAGGGGTGTTACATTCTTCCCCCCTTAAGAAATTTGATCCCTAAATTTCAAACCATCCTATCACAAGTAGGGAACGAAGTTAAGACATAAAATACATTTATTAACCTCACTACTCAAGCAATTGGGGATATCTCTTTTGTATATCATCTTTACTTTCTAAGGGGTTTCTTTACTTACGTGATTTTGTCATATAACCTTAACCATAGAGATTTCTTTTAACCATAAGTTCTTCACTTGTCGATCAACAATAGACATCAGTATTTTTTTCCCCATAATTAAGCCAAATTCCTATCTAATTAAATATCTTGGAATTTGATAACATGAGATGAATTTGATAGGTACTTCCTTAGCATTAATGCAAGAAAGATTGTATCGACATCACTTTATTCTGATGGCAAGGTTAGGCGATATACTACTATGCCTACTTTGTTCAAGATTTCAAAAGGGTTTATATACTAAAGCTTAATTTTTTCCTTTTTTTTCGAAATCTTGTTACCTCTTTCATAGGTGAGTCTTTAAAGAATATTTGGTCACCAACTGATAATTTCTAGTGCTCAACATTTCTGGTCCTTATAGACATTTTGGCTTATATTGAATTTCTTGTATTCTTTTCTAATCAATTTCATCTCCATATTTGCAAGTAAATACTAACCTTATCATTCAAAAAGATATGGGTATCTGGCGCACATATCATTCTCTCTTTCCCAAGTAACCTCCTCTAAAGAGTGATTCTGCCACATCACTTTCATTGTGGGTATTTCGTTAGAACGTAATTTCTTCACTTGTCTATCTGCTATAGTCATTGATTTTTCCTCATATGACAAATCCTTGTCTAAATGAATCTGCCGACATTGAATAACATGTGTTGGGTCTGGTAGATACTTTTGTAGCATAGACACATTAAAGACTAGATGAACATTACTCAATTTAGGAGGCAAAGCCAAATGGTAAGTGTAACATCCCTAATTTTGTTTGTTTTATTAGTATATGTACATAAATATTTAAGGAAATAAAACTTATTAAACAATTCTTTTTTATATCTAAGAAAATAAAAGCCTTAGAAATTCTTCACTGTATGTGTATGTATAGAAAATGTTTCTAACATTAATGGAATAGGTAACGAGAGAAAACCAAATAGGAAAGAAAATTAGAAATAACATCCTAAAGAGAGGCAAAATTCTTGGGTAAGGAAGATAAATTTTTTTGGAAGTAAGTAAAGATCTTAAAAGTTCAAGAAGATTGAATTAGGGTAATTTTTCCTAATTCAAGAGCTAGAGTTACTAAGTTTAATATCTCCACCCATACATTGGGCCTTCACCTATGGACACTTCATAGAATTTTTTCTTCCACATCGCATGAGTTTCTAGCAAGCCAATTGGATAGCCCAAAATAGCATAGACTTGGACTAGGATATAGAAGTTGGACTTATAGCCCAAAAATCATTAAAATGTGACCAAGCCCTCCATGAGATGTAGAATTTCAGCCAAAGCAAAGAAAAGGGGGCAAGAATGAGCCCAAATCAAAGAGAAAAAAATAAGAATCGTGTGATGAAATAATAGTGTAATAAAGATTAGGTTACATGACATTAAGACAAAAATTTAGCAAGTGGTATAATAATATCTATATCCTACACTCATAATTGCAACAAGTGGTGTAATAATACATGACATTAGGATAAAATATATATATCCTACACTTATAATTTTAGCAAGTGGTATAGTAATACATGGCATCAGGACAAAACATACCTATCTTACACAAATAATTTCAGCCAAGCAAGGGAGATTCAAGGGCTAGAAACTTGCCACTTAGAAAGGCAAACCTATCATACTTGTGTGAGACAAAAGAAAAAGGAAACGAATCCCTAAATCAAAGGGACCTTGTCCATTGTCTTAAGAACATTTTATTATGATTTTCAAAATACAAATCTTCTTTGGCTATACATATCTTGACTAAGGGAGAGGAAAACAAGAACATGAGTTGTCTTTCCCCAAAAAACAACCAAGTGCATCCTAATTGTGATAAGGTAGACCCATGATCATGGAAGGTGAACCACTTGATAGTTTATTTAAGCAAAATCCACCCTTATAACAATATAATTTTGTCCAAGTGAGGGAGAAGAAAAATAGAAGCAAGGTAGAGTGAGGAAAGGAGAGAAAGAGAGGAGAAGAAATGAAGGAAGAAGAAGGAGAAATCTAGAGGACTAAGTACTCAAGATAAGTTAGCTTAATCTCCACTTGAATCCATCTTTTCTCTTCATCCTTGGGGTTCAAAACTCACCCTCCTTTTCTTATTCAAGTTGTTGGAAAAGCTAAGGGAAAGGGGGAATCTTGCCACTTTCTTCAAGAGGAAACAAGAAAAACAATTCACTAAGTGAGCTAGGGAGATCATTAGGTAGGTTTAACAATATTGTTTTTAGAAAAGCTTTGAAATTAGAAACATTTATATGGGATTTTGAACCTAGAATTTTGATGAAATTTACTATATTTTTTACCTTGATGATTGGCCATGAATGTTGCTATATCATGTTAGATGTTGATCTTGCATGTTATGTATGTTTGAATACTTAGGTTGGTGTGGAAAGTTCTACATCAGTATGGCTATGGATGACACAATTTTAAGATTTTTATGTTGCTATTTTGTATATTTAAATGTGGTGAAAAATTGATGGAATATGATTAGATGTAAATTAGGAAAAAAATGGAAGAGGACATAATAAAATGATGAACTAAAACCTTAGAAAAGGTTTGGTTATGAAATTGGAAATAATTAACATGAAAAATATAGATATATCTCTCACAGATTTTTAGCCACTGGAATCACTCAATTTGGAGTGCATATGAGGTAGATATGGTCAGATTAGTAAGCAGTGATCAGAAAATGGTTAACCAGGGAAGAATCTATTAGGAAAGCTTCTGTGTTTGAATTTTTGGAAAAATTCTATACGAAATTGAAATAACTGGTTAACATTAAAAAAATAGATATATGTCTGACAAAAATTTAGCCACTGAAATCACTCAATTTGGAGTTCATATGAGGGAGATATTGTTAGATTAGTAAGTAGAGGTCAGAACCTACCCTAGAAGAAATAACATTTAACTTAAGGGAGTAATATCACAAAGATTCATTAAGATTTTTCTAAAATGTTCAACATAATATTTTTATATAATTTTTTTAATCTTTAAATGGACACCAAAATCACCTAATTTTGAGTTAAAATGAGGTAGTTATGCTTTGATTAGTGAGAGAAGGTCAGGTAGAACGAAAACCTACATCAGGAAATAACACAACATAGAGCATGGCCGTGTTCGATGCTGGAAAGGGTATTTTGAAGCCTAAAGCAAGGCAGTTTTATAGGAAATGGCCAAGCCGTGTTACAGGATATGTTTAGGCCGTGTTAGAAGTTGGTAAAACTTATTTTCAACATTTTTCTACCCTAAATGAATCTCATTAACTATAGGATAATAATAGAAACGAAATTGAAGAAGAACGCCGTATTAAATTTGTGAGAGCATGTGTTTGAAAATGATATAAGTAGGAGGAAAGTGACTAGAGGCTAAGCATAAAGAAAATGAAGAGATAAAAATAATATTTTTAAAAAAGAAGAATCTTATAAATAAAAATAATAAATGACTAGTGTATGCCATAGCCATTGCTATTGCATGAACTCCTTACCATATTAAGTGTGTAATTTTTATATAGAAATATTTTATAAAGTGATATTTGAAACGATTATGTTCATGTCATGATTACCAATATTTTTTGTAATGATTATATTTTGATGAAAAATTATGTCATGTGAGTATAATTAACATATTTGTTATTGAAATCATATTTTTGGCTATTAATGTGAAAAGAAAAGAAATGAGTACGGTCACATGGCGGTCTGTGTGGTGCACCAATAGGGGACGCCCTACCAACGACTATGATTATGTTAATGAGAATAGAAAGTGTGTCATGCCGGACAGAGCGAGAAAAGATTGTACCGGAGAGTAGAAAGTACTCACCTTGATCGGGTTAGCTTGATATGAAAATAAGTTTTTAGGCATCATATAATATTTTGAAAATAGTTATTCATGCCATACATGTCATAACTATACAATTTTTGTATCCATTCATGTGACTTAAAGATATTTACTGTAGTTCATACAGATGAACATGACATGATGAACAATATTGATGATAATTATGATTTATTATTGAACCTACTGGGATTTAATTCTCGTTATATTTCTATATCATGTTCAAAAAACTAGTTGTGCAGATTTTTCTATGGCTCTAGCTTTTAGTGCACGTTGGAACGAGTTACTTTATGTTGGACAGATCCTAGAAATTATTAAGATATTTGTAATCGAGTTGGTTAATATCTCGGTGAAGGTATAACCAACTGCACTCATATCTCTAGAATTAGTCAACGTGAATGAATAAGATGTAGATATTTATGTGTTTGATTTTTGTACGTATGTTTTAATTAATGATGTGTATGTCAACTCAGTATTGTAGACCTTAAACCTTGATTATGCTTGATTAAATTAATTGAATGTTATTTTAAGTTAAGTAATTATAAGTAAAGAGGTAATGACTTCATTGGATTTTAAAAATTTATATATATGTTTGTATTTTTAAAAAAATGGAGCTGTTACGGTAAGCTACTAGGCCTATCCTATATACAATGGACTTAACTTCACTTTATTTCCCAAAATTTACTACTCCTTTCATATGAGATATCTTTAAGAAGACATGTTCAAATATGACAAATTCCAATGGTTGACGTCTATTATCAACATAAGCTTTCTGTCTACTCTGAGTTGTTAATAACCTTTGCTTGATTAACTTGACCTTGTTAAGCACATTTTGTACCAAATCAGTCCCTAAAATCTTAACTTTGCCTATCTTAAACCATCCGATTGAAGAATGACAACATTTACCATATAATGCTTCAAAAGGGGCCATTTGTATACTAACTTGATAGCTATTATTGTGACGCCCTTAATTTTAGAGCACGTGAAACACATACTTTATGAACATATATTTTTCATCACATGTATAATACACTCTTTTACAAATAGGTATTCCCATATATACACAATATATAAACCAAATCTATAAACATCAAAGTAACTGTAGAAGCAGGGATCCTACCTGTGGCATTCAAAGTATACTCTAGAGTACAAGTACAATATAATCAAAATCTACGAGCTCTGGAAAAAAAGTAGGCTCACCTAGAGATCATGTCGTCTAGCAGGTCAACTAGCTGAAGGGAAGGACCAAACTTTATATTTTCATCTAAAAAGAATGTAGAAATATAGTGTAGTGAGTTTGACAACTCAATGAGCAGATAACACCTCCTATGACCTTTCAGATCAACATATGGATGTACTCATATATTAAAATTTATCACATCAAAAATTACAGTTCAGAAGTACATCTATATAGGACCCACATTTTTAAATATTCTCAATTCAAATCACATTCAGATATCTGTAACCATATATGATACATTATGATCATTATTCAAACATTTATATGCATTTAAAACATTTCTTATAAAAATATTAGGAGGATCCCATATTAGAACCACCATATGAGAGTTCAATCCTTTCTGTACTTTGTTGGTGTATGATTTTCTTATACTTAGCATTTCAGCGAAGGTTTACCCTACCACCATTTAAGAGGACATGCAAAGGGACTCTAATAATGGCAATTTTCCAAGCACAAAATAAAGGAAGGCAAATCACATATCATAAAACTGGCATCTCGCCCAAATAGGAGGCATCCCACTCTCCATCACATATAATATCCCGTGTATTGGCCTTCACACGAGGCTAGCACCACCCCTTCTAGCTGAGGTATCAAGGTGCACCAAGGCTAACATCACCTACTATTAGCAAACAGTGTTTCCAATAGGATTCCTCCACAAAATTATTATATGCACATATTCTATATAATTCAAAACAGAGCTTTCAGTAAAATATAGAATCTCAGTCTCAATACAGCTCATCTGTCATAAATTACCCATTCAGGGTTTATCACATATACATGCCTTTTCTCGAGGCAATCATATAGTTTTATAAATCAATTTCACGTGCATAAATATTCATTTAATGAGAAATACATGTAGTAACAAATATACAATGAGTTCAGAAATCCATTTTCAAATCCATACTCTTCTTGAACTATATTCTAGATTGTAAATAATTCAAATAATTTAATCCATTTTAGAAACATATAAAAGTGTAAATAACATATAAACATAATCAATTACACATTTAAAGATCAAGAAGAGTATAGGACAAGTCATAAAAAGAATCATCTACTCACGAGATAAGGTTCTAGGTTTGATAGCCCTAAGATGCACTTTTTCAATTCACATTTGACTAAATAGACCTCAAAAATGTGTTCGAAGGGTCCAAAAACTTATGAAATGACTCCAAAATCATGCAATTTGGCCTCCAGGAGCTTGATCAACTGTTGGGTACTATTCATAGTCAGAAAATATTATTCATGATGCACAAAAAGTTGTCAGACCGAAAAATTTCATATCCTAAAGTTTATCTTGCTCCTGAATCCATTTACGGTATCGGATTTTCAATTTGAGGTCTCTAAGTAAGAGTTTCAGAGTTTACCTTTTTATGAGATTTTTTATTTCTGATTTGCAGCGATTCTACTGCTGATTTGAAAACTTGTTCAGTTAAAATCATAGTATTCTCCGTCCTAAATCCAGTGGTACCCTTAGTTTTGAGATCGAAAGCCAATAAACACTCTAGATCTATAGAGAAAAATTGAGGTTATTATTTATACTATTAATACTATTCATCAGTTACGAATCCAGATTTATGAACCTCACTTCCGCCTCCCCTCCCCTTTTTCTTTTATTTATTTATTATTATTTAATAATTAAATATTTAAAATTTATTATTTTTATTTTTATTATATACATATAAATACTATTTTTCATCCTAAAATATCTCAAATTTTTTTAAAAATTTACATTCTTATAAAACTTTAGTTAAACACTTAAATCATGACTTTTCTTGATAAATTTTTAATAAAACAAATCACAAAATAAATATCTTTATACATAATAAAAGAAAGAATATTTCTAAAAATAAAACAAAAATTTATTAGAGGCCAATATAATTATTTTAAGTAAAACAAAAATTATTTTAATTAAAAATATATTTGCTTTTAGCAAAATAAAATCATTTAAAATAAATAAATATATATATATATATATTATCGTAAAATATTATTATTTAAAAATTACGGGATTTTACAATTATTATAAGCAAATTCAGCTAATGGCAAGAATCTTTCCCAACTACTTTGAAAATCAAGCACACATGCCCAAAGCATGTCTTCCAATATTTGGATAGTTCGCTCAAATTCTCCATCTATTTGAGGATGGAAAGCAGTACTGAGATTTAGCTTCGTTCCCAAAGCTTTTTGGAAGTCTCTCTAAAAACGAGTTGCGAATTGTGGTCCTCTATCAAAATAATCTATATTGGTACCCCATGAAGTCTCATTATCTCATTTAAATACAGATTTGCATACTCAGCTACGTTATATATGGTTTTCAATGGTAGAAAATGTGTTAATTTAGTTAACCTATTAATGATTGCCCATATTGAACCAAACCCTTTTGGTGTCTGCGGTAGCCTTATAACAAAATTCATAGTTATTCTCTCCCATTTCCATTCAGGTATTTCTATTTGTTGATGTAACCTCGTAGGCCTTTGATGTTCTACCTTGTTGACATGTTAAACATTGAGAAACATAATCAGCTACATATTTCTTCCTACCATCCCACCAATAAATTTCTTTTAAATCTTGATACATTTTAATTAATCAAAGATGAATGGTATGCGTAGATTGATGGGCTTCTCCTAGAATCTCTTTCTTGAGTTCTTCTTTATTAGGTACACACAACCGCTTACCCAATCTCAGAATTCTTTCTGAGTCTACAGTAAATTCAACATCATTGTTATTCTTCACCTCTTCAATTTTCTTACATAAATAGGCATCCTTTTCCTGTGCCTTTTTTTACCTCCTCAACCAAAGATGATTGACACTGTATATGGGCCAATACTATCTCAGACTCCTTTACTTCCAATACTACCCCATGACTTTTCAACTTATGTATTTTTTCAATCAACGGCCTCCTTACCACTGTGATATGAGCCAAACTACTCATTAACTTCTTGCTTAATGCATTAGCCACTATATTGGCCTTATCTGGTTGTTATAATATTGTACAGTCATAATCTTTAAGTATTTCCATCTATCATCTTTATCTCAAATTAATATTTTTTTTGTTGAAAAATGTATTTGAGTCTTTATGATCTATATAAATTTCACATGTCTCACCATATAGATAATGCCTCCAAATTTCATAAGTAAGATAATTTTTCTCATGTGGTTTAAGCTGTCTAGATGCATATTCAATGACTTGACCATGTTGCATCAACACGCACCCTAATCCAATTCCCGATGCATCACAATATACTGTGTATCCTCCGGTACTTGAGGGTATAAATAGTACTGGTGCCATAGTCAAATATTCTTTAAGTTTTTGAAAAATTTCTCACATTTATTTGACCAGTCAAACTTTATTTCCTTCCTTGTCAATTTTGTCAAAGGAGAAATTTTTTTTGAAAAATCTTTAACAAATCTATGGTAATAAGCTGCTAAACGAAGAAAACTAATGATCTCTATAATTGTGGTAGGGTATGGCCATTGCTACACCTGCTTTTACCTTTTTAGGGTCTACTTGAATACCATCCTTGCAAGCCATATACCCAAAGAAAGTAACACTACTAAACTAGAATTTTCATTTTAAGAACTTAGCCTCTAGCTGATACTTCCTTAGAGTTTGTAAAACTTTCCCCAAATGTTGCTTATGATCATCTAAAATCTTGGAATATACTAGTATATCATCAATAAGTATAATAACAAGTTTATCCAAGAATGGCTTAAGTACTCAATTAATTAAATCCATGAATGCAACTGGATATTTGTCAAACTAAATGGCATTACTAAGCACTCATAGTGCCTATACTGAGTCCTGAAAGTAGTTTTCAGAATGTCCTCCTCCCTTATCCTCAATTGATGATACTCAGATCTCAAATCAATTTTCAAAAAATATTGAGCACACTATAGTTGGTCAAATAAATCATCTATACAAGGTAATGGGTATTTATTACTCACTGTCACTTTATTCAATTATCTGTAATCTATGCATAACCGCAGTGATACATCCTTCTTTTTTACAAATAAGATTGGAACACCTCAAGAAGTACTATATTGTATAAATCCCTTGTCTAACAAGTCTTGTAACTAATTTGTTTTTAGTTCCTTAAGTTCATTTGATATCATTCTATATAGGGATATAGATACTAGTTGGGTTTCAGGAAATAATTCAATATCAAATTCTATTTCTTATTTTAGGGTAATCCAGGAAATGTTTTGGGAACACATTAGAAAATTCCCTAATCACTGGAACCTGATCTATATTGGTATACTTTATATCAACATCTCTTACTACTGCAAAATATCCTTGGTACCCTTTTTGTAATAACTTATGGGCTACTAAAGCTAAAATTAAATTACTAGTTTCATGCTTCCATTAATTGTTCATTACTTGCAACTCTTTTACTAACCTTTTATGCTATTAATGACATCTTCATATTGCATGAGCTAGAACGCACTTTAAAACACTTAAACAAGGTCAACCCATTTTTACTTTATTCTTTAACATGCTTTTGCAATGTCTTAACAATCAATCATGAAAAGCTTATGTCTATCCAAGAGTCCTTCACATGAATTACCCATTTTTCATACCTCAAATTTTAAATTTCCATAAGCAAATCTTCCTTTCTCATAATGCTTGTACATAATATTATTGAAAACCAAACTGACTTCGAATCCTTTATATTAACAATATCTATCATTGAAAACATTATCTCTATAAATTCTCTGCTCTTAAATTCAGTCCACCCCACAGCTTGTAAATTCCAATTATATATGCAAGTTTCAACTCATATATCCAAAAAGATATTTACATCTATTTTCAAAACACTCACTTTATTACAAACCGTTATCTTGGATTTAACATCCTCAATCACATCATAACCCACTATCAATATTGTATTAGATATTTGTCATATTATTTTACATAAGCAAATCAAACAACCAATTTAAACCTTCTTGACATCCAAACAAGCCCTTACCTTTATGTTTGGATGGAATCCTTTTACTTTCAACTAATTCTTTTTCTTTGCACGCGAGAGGGTTCACTTTATCATTGTTCATCAAAACGAGATCAAAAGCTAAACTGATAGTCCATACTCAAGAGGCACCATCTAGGATATACGCATCGATACTTATACATCGTATATCTTAGGATAAGATTTAGAAGGAAGAAAAGGATGACACCCTATAGAATTCTAGAGCAGCACTGTGAATATAAATATGTCTGTGGTTACATACCCATACTAAAAGTCCTACTATAGAATTTTTGCTCCGATAACCACAGGAAAATCTATTTCTCTGATACTAACTTATCATGCCCATATTTTAAAGGGCACGTGAAACACATACTTGACGGACATATCTTTACTATAATAGGTATAATACAAGCGTTCATTATAGAAATAGATACATATAGTTCTCTCATGTAAACACAATATATAGACCAAGTTTATAAATATCAGAGTAACAACAGAAGCAAGGATCCTGCTTATGGCGTTTAAAGCATACTCTAGAGTACAAGTAAATTATAAATCAAAATCTAGAGCCCTAAAAACAAAATAGGCTCACTAGAGAATATGTCGCTTAGCTGATCACCTATCTGAAGGGAAATGACCAAACTCTGTATTCTTATCTGAAAAATATGGAAGTATCGTGTAGTGAGTTTGACAACTCAATGAACATATAATACCTCCTATGACCTCCTAGGTCAATATATGGATGTACTCATATTTTAAAATTTATCACATAGAAAATACAGTTCAGAATTACATTCATATGGGACCCGCATTTCAAATATTCTCAAAATAAAGGATAGTCAAATATCCAAAACCATATACTGTACTGTTTGATCATTAAACAAATGTTGTTATGCATCAAAATATTTCATATGAAAACATTAGGAGGATCCCATATCAGAACCACCATATCAGAGTTCAAGCCCTTTCATACTTTGGTGGTGTAAGATTTTCCTAAACTCAGCATCCCAGCTAAGGTTTGCCCTACCACCATTCAAGAGAAAAGGTAAAGGGACTTTAATATGGACATTTTCCAAGCACACAATAGAGGGAAAATCACATATCATATAGTAGGCATCTCGCCCAAATAGGAGGCATCCTGCTCTCTTTCACATATCATATCCCGCGTGTTGGCCATCACATGAGGCTATCACCACCCCTACTAGCTGAGGTATCAAGGTGCACCAAGGCTAACGTCACCTGTTGTTAGCAAACAATGTTTCTAATAGGATTCCTCCACATAAATCATTATTTTCACATATACCATATCTTTCAAAACAGAGGTTTTAGTATAATTCATAATTATTAGTCTCAGTACTATTCCTTTGTCAGAAACTTCCTAATCAGGGTTATCACATATACATGCCCTTTTTCAAGGCAATCTTATAACTTTACTTATCAATACCACGTGCACAATATATTTCCTTTACCATATGATGAGAAATACATTTAGTATCACATATTCAATGAGTTCAAAAATCTATTTTCAAAGCCATACTCTTCTCCAACTATATGCTATATAGTAAATAAATCAATTAATTTATTCCATTTCAGAGACATATAAAAGTATAAATATCTTGTAAATAGAACTAATTATATATTTAAAGTTCAAGAAGAGCATAGCGTAAGTCACAAAAAAAATTATTTACTCATAGAGTAAGGCTCCAGGTTGGACAGCCCTAAAATATACTTTTTCAATCCAAATTTGACCAAACCGACCTTAAAATTGAGTCCGGGTTGGTCTAAAAATTTAAGAAATTACTCCAAGAGCTTGGTTAACTAATGTGTATTGTTCACAGCCAGAAATACTATTCACATAAGCCAAATCTCTATTCAGGTAGGTCGGAGTCACTGTTCACACATACCAGAATCACTATTCACACCGGTTGGAGTTACTGTTCTTGACACCAAAAGTTGTCAGATGTTTGTGAAATTTCATGTCCTATAGTTCATCTATCTCCTGAATCCATCTACATTGTCAGATTTTTAATTTAAGGTATCTAAATAGGAGTTTCAGAACTTACCTTTTTCTAAGATTTTTTACTTCTAATATGCCGTAATTCTATGCCGATTTGAAAAATTATTTGGCCAATATTGTAGTACTCTTCGTCCTGAATCTAGTGGTACCCTTAGTTATGAAATCGGAGGCTCGAAAGTACTCCAGATCTAGAGAGAGAAAATTATGAAAGAGAAAACTATTCATTCGCATCGTTTACAGAATTTTTTCTTTTTTTTTTAATATTGATGGAGGGACCATTCTGCAAATATTTAACTTTTTGAGAGATGTCCTTGAAAATTTCATTATTTTCATTTTAACCCCTAAAATTTTAAGAAATTACAATTTGACCCCAAAAATATTAATGTTTTTATTTTCATCCTTAAAACCTTTCAATTACATCCCTATTACTTTATTTCTTTTATTAATCTATACATAAATGAAAATTACTAAATCTTAAGGGTGTTACACCCCTCCATTCTTATCCTCTACATCCCACTGGTTGCCTTGCACTTCACCATGATTGTTGTTATTTTGCATATGCCGCAAAATTTGGTTTGTGTTATCCACTTGGTCTTGAATATTCGTGGATTGATTATGTAGGGTTGTTTCCACACTATTTTTCGTATTTTTCTTTGGTGTTGCCATCGTCTATTGCATCAATAAGGAAAAAAAATTAGTCACTATTGAGGTGATCAGGCTCAACATCGCATTAAAATTTTTACAGTAGTCATCACACCACCAAAGCATATAGATAAGAAACACTAGTAATTTCTTAATCATTATAACATGCAACCCCACATAATAACACCACAAGCTTATTTGAGTGCTACATAAGTTGACATAGGTGACCACCCAACCCCATGGTCGCCTAGGACTGACCTACTTTAATAGTAACTAGGTAATGCCTAAACTATTTTTTTGGGTACTCTTGGATTCTGTATTAAAATATATCATTATAAGATTCCATTCACATACATAGATAAACAACACATATTTCATATCATTGAGTCAAAAGAGGTTACATCAGTGTTTAGGGGTTATGTAGTAGTAACACTCGGTACTATTTATGGCATCAAAACAAAGAAGTACTAGGGGTTACTCTCTTAAAAGGTATACTGATTCCCCACTACATAATTTACAAGCTACTGACTAGGCCTTGGCCTAGCATCTCATCCTTGTGGTGTATAGGGTAGAGGAGGGGGTGTTGCTGGCATAGAAATCTCTACTACATTTGCTACTAGCATGTCCTGTAGAATGGTGAATTAACCCAGGAAGGCTACCTCCACCAACTGGATCTCTAACAATAGGGTTAGAAGAACTGTCGGCATCTTAATTGCTATTATCTGAACACATAATCAAAATTAATGAGAATATAATCTCAATAGGTTCAACATTAACATATTATATTGTAAACAAATCTGAATGACATGTTTAGCTGTATAAGCTATAAGAAAATCATTCTTTAATAACCCATCATAATAGTCATATGTAGTATAAATTGTTGAAGTAGACAAGTCATCAGTGAACATATCTACAGCATATATGTATATATATAATGTCATGCATAATAGCTAATTATCCGTCATCTATATGTATTTTAGTGGCAAGGTAGTATAAGCCATTCACCCTTCTGCTACTCATATACCATTGTCACTTGGTCATAGTGGCCATACTCCCCGTTGGCTAACTCAAGACTAATAGGATCTACCCTATTCGGTATCGTTTAAAAGCCATACGACCCTATCAGGTCGCCTTACCACCACAAGGTGCCACATGTCGCTGGGTTACCTTGCCACTATATGGATCATCCCAAAGATTTCGTCTAATTCTGTCTCATAATATGTGTATTATACATACACTACAGCAACATGTGTCTCACTCATGCTTTAAGCATTCATCTCTTATACATTTCATCCATGCATTGTACATGCATTTCATATGCAACTCATCAACATGTGTCTCATCAATGCATTATACATACATCTCATATACATCTCATCTACATCTATTGCATCAATGCATTATACATATATCTCATATGCATCTCAGCTACATGTATCTCATCAATGCATTATAAATATATCTCACATGCATTTCATAATAAAAGGCTAGAGTTAACACTACCATGCATTATTAAAAAGAAATTTTTATGTATTTGGTTTCTCACATTGTCATCCATTCATTGGAGTTTAGTTAAAATCTTTATAAAGTAAAATAGAGTAATTTCAACCTTAAGCACTGGCCGTGTCACAGAGCATGATCGTGCTTGGGCAGAAAAAACCCTACCCGCACACATCATGGCCTAGTCGTGCTTAACAACACAACCGTGTTGGGAGTTTCCACCTCACATGCCTTGACCGTGTTTTAAAACATGGCAAGAAACAAGGCACTAGCACTGAGCACAACCTGGCCATGTCATAGAGTATGACCGTGCTTTGGCTTCAAGAAACCTCTACTTGCACACAACACAGCCACGTTGGGGGTTTTCACTTTACATGCCATGTTCGTGTTCTAAAACATGACAAAAAACAAGGCAGCAATGCTGAGCATGGCTTGGCTGTGTCACAGAGCATGGTCATGCTCGGTGATGTTTCAGCTTTTCCTTTGTTTTCCCACTTCCATAACATTCCACAGCTACAAAAAAGTTACCCTTAACATATATCCATGACTAGTCAAGCACTAAATCAGATAAAACACCTCAAAATTGATTTATTTCCAAAGTTTTTTCTTAAACCTAATCTAGCACACTTAACCTTAGATCCACATCAAGTCTTCATCAACAAAAAATCCAAGAAGCACACATATACATCATGAAATAATAAACACCATAAATCAACTATTTAAAGCTCAGATTTCACAAGGGTTAATGTTAAACCTACTTAGCAAACCACTTTTTTTGGCTATTTCTAAGGAAATCTGTTTGAGAGCTCTTTGATGCACTATACTTGTATCTCTCCTTTTCTTCCACGTTTCTACATCAAAACCCATGGATAAAGGCTTAAGAAAGTTAAAGCATGGAAGATGATGATTTATAAACCCATAAGCTCAAGAAATCAGCTTAGTTCTCCCTTAGGTTCTTCTAATTTCTTCTTTCTCTTTCTTCTGTCTCTTGGCTACAATTTCTACTCCTTCTCCCCCTTTAGTCGACTACCTTGTGCCTTATCCAAAAATATTAATGAAATATTATATCTTCTAGAAGGCCAAAACCCTCTTCCAAATATATCCATAAACTAGATTTATTTTAAAAAATGACATTCTATTACATTCTACCCTTCCTCAATTACGGTCATTTTTAGCTTCGTAAATTATTTCAAAACTCATTAATCTTTCCCTAAAGGAAACCTTAGTGGGTCTTAGAAACACCTCCATGTAACACACCTAAGATTTATAAATTTTTATTTATGTATGGATTATTAAAACAAATAAAGGAGTAGGGATGAAATTGAATGGTTTTAAGGATTAAAATGAAAAATTATTAATATTTTTGGGGTCAAATTGTAATTTCCTAAAATTTTAGGGGTCCAAATGTAAATAATAAAATTTTCAAGGACTTTCTCTAACAATTAGTAAATTGTCAAATGGTCTCTCCATAATTTATTAACAAAAAAAAAGAGATGGAAAAATTTCTTATAAAACGGTGATAAATAGTGTTTCTCTCTCCTTCATTTTCTCTCTCTAGATCTGGAGTACTTTCAAGCATTTGATCTCAAAACTAAAGATACCACTGGATTCAGGACAAAGAATACTACGATATTGGCTAAATAATTTTTCAAATCAGCTGCAGAATCGCCCTAGATCGGAAGTAAAAAATCTTAAAAAAATGTAAGTTCTGAAACTCCTATTTAGAGACCACAAATTGAAATTTTGACATTTTAGATAGATTCAGAAGATAGATAAACTATAAGATATAAAATTTCTTAGCTATTTGACAATTTTTGCTGTCATGAATAATAACTCCGACCGATGTGAATAGTAATTCTGCCCGATATGAATAGTATTTTCTGGCCATGAATAGTGGCATCAGTTGACCAATGTCGACCAAGATCCTGAAGTCATTTCCTAGGTTTTTGAATCCACCAGACTTGTTTTTTATGTCTATTTGGTCAAGTTTGAATTGAAAAATTATATTTTGTGGTTGTCTAACCTAGAGCCTTATCTTGTGAGTAGATATTTCTTTCTCTAACTTACCTTATACTTTTCTTGATCATTAAATGTATAATTGGTTATGTTCACAAGTTATTTATACTTTTACATGTCTCTAAAATAGATTAAATTACCAGATTTGTTTACTATCTTGCATATTGTTGAAGAAGAGTATGGTTTTGAAAATAGATTTTTGAACTTATTGAATATGTGATTCTAAATGTATTTCTCATCATATGGTAAATAAAATATATTGTGCACATTGCATTGATATGTAAGCTATAAGATTACCTTGGAAAATGGTATGTATATGTGATAACCTTGATTGGAAAGTTTCTGATAGAAGAATTATATTGAGACTGAAAATTTTGTATTATACTGAAACCTCTGTTTTGAATGATATGGCATATGTGCAAATATGATTTTTGTGGAGGAATTCTATTTGAAACACTATTTACTAACAGCATGTTGTAAAAACTCCATTTATGTAAATGTAACAATTTTTTTTTTATATTTGTAAAATTCCATGAAGTTATTACTACTTTAATTCTAACCACTTAACTCGTAATAATAATCACTTTAACCAAGCATAATTTTTATTAACAGTGATACAATACCGAGTTTCCATACACACTATTATTTTACAAACTACACACCATTATTTTACAAACATTGTACAAAGATACATATTAGCTCTAATCATCTATGTCGACTACTTCCGGGGACACTGGTGCGGGTGGCACGTCCACCGGAATCTCAGTCACATCTACAATAGATACATATGAAATAATTGGAAGTTGCCCAAGGTAGGGCACCTCGATCCAACGTACAGAAATAATAAATGTCATAGACAAAATCTGCATATTTATTCTTCTGAACATGATATGGAAATATAGTGAGAATTAAATCCCAGTAAGTTCAATAATAAATCATAATTTACCATCAATATAGTTCATCATGTCATGTTCAGCTGTATAAACTACATAAAATATCTTTGGTCACATGAATGCATTATATCTATGCACATAAGAATCATACAATAATGATATGTATGACAGGATTAACTATTTTCAGAATATCATATGATGGCCATTAACTTATTCTCATTTCAAGCTACCCCGATCAGGGTGAGTATCGTCTACTCTCCGGTACAGGCTTTTCTCGCTTTGTCCGACATGGCCCACTTTCTGTTTCTTTTCTTATTAACATGATCATAACCGTTGGTAGGGCGTCCCGTACTAGTGCACCACACGGATTGCCATGTGACCGTACTCATTTCTTTTCTTTTCACAATGATAGCCCAAAATATGCTTTCAATAACAAGTATGTTTATCAAAATATAACTATTACCATAAATCATTGGTAATCATGCCATGAACATAACCATTTCAAATATCACTTTATAAAATATTTTCATGTCAGAATTTCGCACTTAAGATGGTAAGAAGTTCATACAATGGCAATGGCTATGGCATATACTAGTCATTTATTATTTTCATTTATAAGATTCGTCTTCTTTTTTAAATATTAATTTTATTTCTATATTTTCTTGATGTAGGTTTTCATCATATCTAACCTTCTCTTTATGCTTGGCCTTTTGTAATTTTCTTCTTATTTATATCATTTCCAACACATGTTCTTACAAATTTATAGAGCATTGTTCTCCAATTTGATTTCTACTATTACCCTATAGTTAAAAAGGTTCATCTAGGGTAAAACAAATGTTGAAAATAGGCTTAACCAGCTTTCAACACGGTCTAGCCATGTTCCAAGACATAGCCATGCTTTAAAAATACTTCAAATGTACTCAAAAACGGCCCCGAACACGGCGAGCTTGTGCTTGAAGCACCCAGAACACGGCCTGACTGTGCTCTGTGACCTTTGCTCACTAATCAGAGAATAACTCCCTCATTTTAAGTCTGATTGAGGTGATCTTGGTGATTATGGAAATCTAAGACAATTATCTAAAACTATTATTTTAATCATATCAGCAAAATAGTAATAAATCTTGGTGTTATTACTCCCTTAAATTCAATATTATTTCTTTTCGAGTAGGTTCTAACCTTTACTTACTAATCTGACTATATCTCCCACATACGAATTCCAAATTAAGTGATTCCAGTGGCTAAACATCCGTGACACATAAATATATAATTCATATGTTAACCATTTATTTTAATTCCTTATAAAAGTTTCCCAAAAATTAAAACACCGAAGCTATCCTAACATATTCTTCCTTGATTAACCATTTTCTGACCTTTGTTTACTAATCGAAACATATCTACCTCATATGAACTCTAAATTGAATGATTCCAGTGGTTAAAAATCTGTTACACACATAGCGATAATTCTTATATTAACTATTTATTTTAATTCCATACAGATAATTCCCAGAAATTAAAATACAGAAACTATCCTAACATATTCTTCCCTGATGAACCATTTTCTGACCTTTGACTACTAATCAGACCATATCTACCTCATATGGACTCCAAATTGAATGATTCTAGTGGTTTAAAATCCGTGACACATATATATTTAATTCTTATGTTAACCATTTATTTTAATTCCTTATAGATTGTTCCCAAAAATTAAAACACCGAAGCTTAAAATTCTACCAACCATAGCCATACCCATGCAGAACTATCTACACCAACCTAAGTACTCAAACATACATCACATGCAAGATCAATATGTAACATGATATAGCAACATCCATGACCAATCATCAAAGTTCTAAGATCAAAATCTCATATAAATATTATAAGTTTCAAAAGTTTTCTTCAAAAAGAAATATTGTTAAACTTACCTAAGAATCTCCCTAGCTTACTTAGTGAATTGTTTTTCTTATTTCCTCTTGAAAGAAGTAGCAAGATTCCTTCCTTCCCTTAGATTTTCTAGCAGCTTAGGTAAGAGAAGGAGGTTGAATTTTTGAACCTCAAGGATGAAGAAGAAAAATGGACTCAAGTGAATATTAAGGTAACTTACCTTGAGTACTTAGCCTTCTAAACTTCTCCTTCTTCTTCCTTCCTTTCTTCTCCTCTCTTTCTCTCATTTCCTCACTCTACCTTGCTTCTATTTCTCTCTCTTCCTCACTTGGACGAAATTAAAATGTTGTAGGGGTGGGTTTTGCTTATATAGACCACCAAATAATACACCTTTCATGATCATGGGTCTACCTTATCACAATTAGGATACACTTTGTTGAATTTTTGGAAAACAAACAACTTATGTTCTTGTCTTCCTCTTCCTTAGTCAAGATATGCATAGGAAAAGGAGATTTGTATTTTGAAAATTATAATGATATATTCTTAAGATAAGGGACAAGATCCCTTTGATTTAGGGATTCATTTCCATTTTCTTTTGTCTTAAACAAGTATGATAGGTTTGCCTTTTTAGGTGGCAAATTTCTAGCCCTTGAATCTCCATTATTTGGTTGATATTATTTGTGTGGGATAGGAATGTTTTGTCCTAATGCCATGTATTATCATACCACTTGCTAAAATTATGAGTGTAGGAAATAGATATTTTTGTCCTAAAGCCTTGTATTATCATGCCACTTGCCAAAATGATGAATGTAGAATCACACCACTTGCTAAATTTTTGTCTTAATGCCATGTAACCTAATCTTTATTATTATTACATTATTATATCATCACCTATTTTATTTTATTTTATTTTTCCTCTTGGATTTGGGCTTATTCCTACCCATTTTCTTTGCTTTGGATAAAATTCTACCTTTCTTGGAGGGCTTGGTCACATTTTCATAATTTTTGGGCTATTGGTCCAATTACTATATTCTAGTCCAAGTCTATATTTTATTTCTTGCTTAGGTTATCCAATAGGTTTGCTAGAAACTTATGTGAAGTGGAAAAAATCTATATAAAGTGTCCATAGGTAAAAGCTCAATGTATGGGTAAAGATTTTAAACTTAGTAACTCTAGTTCTTGAATTAGGAAAAATTACCCTAATCCAATGTTCTTGAAAATTTAAGACCTTTACTTGTTTCTAAAAATTTATCTTCCTTATCCAAGAATTTTTCATCTCTTTAGTATGTTCTTTGTAATTTTTTCCTATTAGGTTTTCACTCTTTATTTGTTCTTTTAATGTTAGAAACATTTTCTATGCATATACATAAGGTGAAGAATTTCTAAGGATTATATTTCCTTAGATATCTAAAATATTGTCTAATAAACTTTATTTCCTTAATTATCAATAAAAGAAACGAAATTAGGGATGTTACACATGTGATGTTAGCCCTGGTGCACCTTGACACCTTAGCTAACAGGGGTGGTGCTAGCCTCGTGTGCTGGTCAACACACATGATATGATATGTGAAGGAGTGCAGGATGCCTTCTATCTGGGTGAGATGCCAACTATATGATATTTGATTTGCCCTCCATTGTTGTGTGCTTGGGAAATGCTTATATTAGAGTCCCTTCACATGTCCTCTTGAATGGTGGTAGGGCAAACCTTAGCTGAGATGTTGAGTTTAGGTAAATTCTACACCACCAAAGTATAGAAGGGCTTGAACTCTGATATGGTAGTTCTGATATAGGATCCTTTCTTAATATTTTTATGAGAAATATTTTGATGTATAACAATATTTGATTAATGATCATACTATATTGCATAGGGTTTCGGATATCTGAATGTGATTTGAACTAGGAGTAATTGAAATGCGGGTCCTATATGAATGTACTTCCAAATTATATTTTCTATGTGACAAATTTTAAAATATGAGTACATCCATATGCTAGCCTAAGAGGTCATAGGAGGTATTATTTGCTCACTGAGTTATCAAACTCATTATAACATATTTCCACATTTTTCAGATAAGAATACAAAGTTTGGTCATTTCCCTTCAGATAGGTGATCAGCTAGGCAACATATTGTCTAGTGAGCCTATTTTCTTTCCAAGGATCTTAGATTTTGATTTATATTATACTTGTACTCTAGAGTATGCTCTGAATACCACAGGCAAGATCTTTGCTTCTATTGTTACTATGATATTTATAAACTTGGTATGTATTTTATGTTTACATGAAAGAATCTATATGTATCTATTTTTATAATGAATACTTGTATTATACCTATTATAGTAAAGGTTTTTTCGTAAAGTATTTGTGTCACGTGCCTTTAAAAGTAGGGTCATGACAAGTTGGTATCAGAGCAATAGGTTTTCCTGTGGCTATCAGAGCAAGGATTCTGTAGTAGAACTTTGAGTGTGGGTATGTAACTGTAGACATATTTATACTCACAGTGCTGCTGTAGAATTTTATAGGGTGTCATCCTCTTCTTCCTTCTGACTTTTATCCTTAGGTATGCAATGTTTAAACATCGATGCATATATCCTAAATGGCGCCTCTTGAGTGTGGACTACCTCTTCAGCTTTTGAACTCGTCTTGATGAACAATGATAAAGAGAACCCTCTTGGGTACAAAGAAAAAAAATTAGCTGAAAAGAAGAAGATTTCATCCAAACACAAAGGTAATGACTTATTTAGATGTTAAGAAGGTTTGAGTTGGTTGTTTGATTTGCTTATATGAAGCAATATGATGAATCGCTAATACAATATTGATAATGGATTATGATATGATCGAGGTTGTTAACTCCAAGATAACGGTTTGTAATAAAGTGAGTGTTTTGGAGATAGATGTAAATCTCTTTTTGGATGTATGATTTGAAACTAGCACATTGATAAAGGGGAATTTTGAGTACTTAATGGCTATATTTTATCCTTTAATTCATAGTAAACTTGTGGTTATTTCCCTGCTTTTGGTTATACTTTGTTCTGGATACTGCTTTGGTTTGTTTTATGTTTATAGGAGAGTAAAAGAGGACAAGAAGCAAAGGAAAACACTCATGAGAAGTGCCATATGGACTTGGAACAAGATAATGAGGAAGCAAGGAGGTAACACACCAAAATTCGGTAAGAAAAGAGCATGGCAGCCCTCAACACGGCCAGGCCGTGCTCTGGACAGATGATGTAGAGAACCTCCAGAAACCAGCCCGAAGCACGGCCAGGCCAGGTCTTGGAACACGACCGTGCTTCGGGTCCGTACTGCACGTGATTGTTAGGGTTTTTGCCTGCCAACTTGATACATAGGCGGCGAAAATGCAGAGGCACATATTCAGACTCAGGGAGACACTTTAGACTCAATTTTTAGGCTTAGAAAACACTCTTAGATTATTTTTTTTTACTAGAATCATTGTGGATTTGATGTTCTAGAGTAGGATTTACTGCATTTGAAGTTTGTATTTTCATCTTACTTTTCCGAAGACTAGGTTATATCTTTCTACTTGAATTCTCTAATTCTACCTCTATTCATTCTCTTTAGATTGTACTAAACTATCATGGTTTACTTAATGAATATGAATTTGGTTTCTGTTTACATTATGTGTGAGTAAATTTGATCTAGAGTTTTAGTAAACCCACTTGTGATATGATGATACTAGGTTGATGAATTGAATGTTGGAACCATAATTGTGATCACTTCTAGATTGATTAGGATTAACTATTATATGCATGAATGAGTTCATAGAGTGCCTGATCACCAATCTATCACGTCTTAGGTATTTAATTGATGAACTGAAAGGTGAAGATTAAAACTTGAACTTAATGGTTAATTAGGGATATCTTAATCACAAAAGTAGTTTAAGATTCTCTAGGATTGAATCAATTAGTAGGCACGAGAAAACTGATTAATTGTATTCCATGGTCGGCATAAAGCTTAATGAACCTAGGTTGAACTAAGAACCACGAAAGTATGCAATTGGATCAACCTTGATACGATTGGTAATGCTTGAAAGAGATTGCTAATTAATTAAGCCTAAACCATCCCCTATAACCTAAATAATTGCAATTAGAGGTACATATTAGTTGTTGAGTATCATAAGTGTGGTGAACCGTAACCCTAGACTTTGTTTAATTGATTATCTTTACTTATTTAATTATGACAAACTTTCATCGGATTACATCGATTTAGATAGCATATTTTGTGAAATTCTAGTAATTGACATTGTTCTCTGTCGGATACGACCTGTATTTGCCAGACTAGCTATAGCTACGCTGTGCGCTTGCAGTTATTTAATAAAACATACACACAACACACATATAATTGGAATTTACATATTGTAGGGTGGATTGAATTTGAGAGCAAGGAATCTATGAAGATCATGTTTCCAATGAAAGATTTTGTTGATATAAAGGATTTGAAGATAGTTTGGTTTTCAATAATATTATGTACAAAAATTATGAGAAAGGAAGGTTTGCCCATAGAAATTTAAAATTTGAGGGATGCAAAATAGGTAATTCATGCGAAGGACTCTTGGATAGACATAAGTTTTTCATGATTGATTATTAAGACATTGCATAAGCATATTAAAGAATAAAGTCAAAATGGGTTGACCTTGTTTAAATGTTTTTAAAGTGTATTCTAGCTTATATAGTATGAAGATGTCATCAATAGCATAAAAGATTAGTAAAGGAGTTATAAGTAATGAACAATTAGTGGAAGCATCTACCCAATAATTTAATTTCAACTTTAGCAACCCATAAGTTATTACAAAAAGGGTGCCAAGGATATTTGGCAGTGATGAGAGATGTTGATATAAAGTATACCAATGTAGATCAGGTTCTAGTGATTAGCAAAATTTCCTGATGTGTTCCCAGAAGAATTGCTTGGATTACCCCCGAAACGAGAAATATAATTTGATATTGATTTATTTCTTGGAACCCAACTAGCATATATATCCTTATATAGAATGATATCAACTGAACTTAAGGAACTAAAAAAAATTGATTTGACATCTGGATATCATTAATTAAGGATAAGGGGAGAGGATATTTCGAAAATAGCTTTCAAGACTCGATATGAGAACTATGAGTTCTTAGTGATGTCATTTGGTTTGAAAAATGTCCCAGCTACATTTATGGACTTTATGAATAGAATACTTATCTTAGATCAACTTGTTATTGTATTTATTGATGATATACTAGTATGTTCCAAGTTCAAAGGATCATAAGCAACATTTACGGATAGTTTTACAAACTAAAAAAGAACGTCACTTATATACTAAGCATTCAAAATGTGAATTTTGGCTTACTTATGTTACTTTCTTAGGGCATGTGGTTAACAAGGATAATATTCAAGTAGATTCTAATAAAGTAGAAGTGGTATAGTAATGGCCATGTCCTACTACAGTTACAGATGAAAATCTAAGTCTAATTTGTGCTTCTATGATTTTCTACCGTCCAATCTATTTGAGTTGTAGTTGGATTAGGTACATGAACAAATGCTTATAAATCATCAATCAACTCATCAGCATTGGAAGCCGAGATGAGAATTCATCGTGCTGAGTGTGAGATAAAACTTTGTTCCACAACTTGATTAAGAAAAGACAACAAACCATCAAAGAAGTTATTAACATTTAACAAACTTATCAATTTGTGATGTATATTCAGTTGTGCCCAATAGACTATTTAGAAATCCTCCTTTAAAGTACCAAAACCACCTAGTAAGGCAATGAAGGCATCAGCATTGCTTATCATTCTAGCCATGCGCTTATGCATGGAAGCTACCATAAATTCTTCCCAATTAACTTCCCTACGATGTTGGATGCAGCTAGAGCTGTAGGAATAATACCTCGAACTTGACATCCTCCTACATGTACAGCTGTAGACATGCACCCCATTAACCCACAGTTACCTCCACTATAGACAAAATGAATTTTTCTCTTGGCCAACACCATACCCAGATTTTGTGCTGCTTTCACATACTCTCCATCTTTTGCAGGACTAGAATCTCAAAAGACACAAATATTTTGAAACTGACGGAATGTGGTTTCCTCCATAACTGCACTCACCCTAACTTTGAGTATGAAGGTAAAGATACTAATGTGTGCATTTATAGAACCCAGAGAAAGGCATACTTATAATAGCTATGCAAATAGGCGGGGTATAATTACGACAGCTATGTGAGTGGTTAGTGGATATCAGCTAAATTGAACATGAATTTCAAAAATGACGGTACACATGCATATGTATAGTAATTATGATTATGGCTCATATTAAGTACATAAAGAGAATAAGATTAAGGTATCACCAGAAAAAAAAATTTCCTTGTAGTAATTGATGAAGCATTAATGTCTTAATTCTTATAGAGAAGTTGTAAGTGATAGGCGTGATTGTAAAAAAAGAGTAAAAATGCAAAGTAGTTAGTTGTTGAAGAGGGACAATGAAATGATTTATCTTGGTTTTCCTAATGTTGTTATCAGTCGACTATTGATATTATTAAGTTGATTAGTTATTTTTGAAATTTTTAATTTGGACTAGTTTATTTTACAGTTGATCGATTACATATGTTTTGAAACAATCAACTGCATCCTACCAATTAACTACATGCTCTTTATTTTTCACAAACTTTTATAAGCTCAAAAATACTTCTTTTCCATGTGATATTCTTCCACCAAATAACAATAGGTTTTGACACATATATTCAAAACTTATAACCACTGCTTTTTGTTGAAATAGTAGCTAAGTTATATTTATAGCTTTTCAAGAATTACACCCACCGATTTTAAATTTCTTCAGTGCTTTGTCCAAGCTTTTGACTTTCTATTTTGGCACCATTCTATATTATGATTTTCGTCTGTTCTACTGCATCCTCCCTCATTAGTGTTTGGCATTAAATGCAAGGTTTTTTTCTCTCAATACAAAGAAAATTAATTTCTTTTCTTTGAAACTCAATTATTATGGTATCCAAGTGGTTAGTAGGATAAAGTAATGGAGAATATTTTGAGAACCATGTTTGATAATAATGTAAAGCGATCAAGGTATTTGTGTTAAGGGTTTATACCATGCTAAATTGAGTCTAGTATCCAGTATGTGAATTATGTTGAGATTGGAAATTCACGTGTGAATAATGGTTGAGAAATTAGATTTCAGAAGAAGTTATAGATTGTGTATATGGATAACCTTAAGGCAATAAGGATATACTAAGATCTGAAAGAATTGTACTAGCATCATGGTAAAAAGAAGATATAAGTAAAATATTTTTCGTTGTTTGGTATGTCAACAAGTAAAAAAATTTGAATATATTATTTCAAGAGAGCTATTCAGGAACCTTTAGGATCTTAGTTAGATTATATTATAGTTGATAGTAAATCTAAATAATGTGTTTACGCATTAGAAGTTATGCTTCAAGTATCTTTATATAATTTTGGTGAAAGTTGAGAGGAATTATTTGTCCTTAGTTGAACTTACCCATATCAGTAATAATTAGACCAATATACAAATGGCACCATTTGAGGTTTTACATGAACATCATAGGTCTCCTAATAAGTGAGTGAGTTAAGTAAAGTTAAGCTTTTGGAATCTGATTTGGAATAACATACAATAGATAGAATATGACTAACATAAATTGATGATGCTAGTTTGGAGAGCATGCTTCAAGTATATGTCTTCGAGTTTGATGAGAGATCTCTTAGCAGAATTTGCCCATAATGTAAGAGATGTTACTAACTTTCTGTTAAATGATTCAGTGGGATCAGACTTATTCTAAGATGTCATTGATAAAGTGAAATTGATTAGGAAAAAAATACGAGCAACTTAATACAGGTCAAAAATCAATAAAGACCGTGAATGTTGAATACTAGAAATTATCAGTTGGTGACCAAAGATTCTTGAAAGACTCACCCACAAAAAGGTAATAAGGTTTGGAAAGAAGGAAAATGTTAAGCTCTAGTATATAGGTTCTTTTGAAATCTTGAACAAAGTAGGTATAGTAGTATTGCCATCAAAATTAAGTGATATTGATACAATCTTTCTTGCATCAGTACTAAGGAAGTACCTATTAGATTCTTCCCATGTTATCTAACTTCAAAAGAATTTAATTGGATAAGAATTTAACTTAATTATGAGGAAAAACGAATGTCTATTGTTGCTCAACAAGTGAAAAACTTATAGTTAAAGAAAATCCCTATGGTTAAGGTTTTATAGTAAAATCACTCAAGTAAAGAGACTTCTTAGAAAGTAAAGATGATATACAAAAGAGATATCCCTAATAGTTTGAGTAGTAAGGTTAATAACTGTAATATATGCATAGGTTTCATTCTCTACTTGTGATAGGATGGTTTGAAATTCAGAGACATAATTTCTTAAGGGGGAAGAATGTAACACCCCTAAGATTTAGTAATTTTAATTTATATATGGATTATTAAAAATAATACAGAAGTAAGGATGAAGTTGAAAGGTTTTAAGAATGAAAATGAAAAATATAAATATTTTTGGGGTCAAATTGTAATTTTCAAAAAGTTTAGGGGTCAAAATGTAAATAATAAAATTTGCAAGGACTTCCTCTAACAATTAGAATATTGTCAAATGGTGATGAACATTGTTTCTCTAGATCTAGAGTACTTTCGAGCATCAGATCTCAAAATTAAGGGTATCACTAGATTCAGGACGAAGAGTACTACGATATTGGCCGAATAATTTTTAAAATCAAACGTAGAATCACCGTAGATTGGAAGTAGAAAATCTTAGTAAAAGGTAAGTTCTGAAACTCCTAGTTAGAGACCTCAAATTGAAAATCTAACACCGTAGATGGATTCAGAAGATAAAGAAACTATAAGATATGAAATTTCTCAGCTATTTGACAATTTTTGGTGTCATGAACAAGAACTCCGACCAGCGTGAATAGTGATTCCTACCGATGTAAACAATAAATTCGACTGGCATGAATAGTGGTTTCGGCCGATGTGTAACATCCCTAATTTTGTTTCTTTTATTAATAATGGTACATAAATTTTTAATTAAGAAAATATAAGCCTTAGAAATTCTTCACATTATATGTATGTATAGAAAATGTTTCTAACATTAATGGAATAAGTAAAGAGAGAAAATCTAATAGAAAAAAATTAGAAATAACATACTAAAGATAGGTGAAATTCTTAGGTAAGGAAGATAAACTTTCTAGAAGTAAGTGAAGGTCTTAAAATTTTAAGAAGATTGGATTAGGGTAATTTTTCCTAATTCAAGAGCTAGAGTTACTAAGTTCAACATCTCCAACCATACATTGGGCCTTCGCCTATGGACAATTTATATAGAGTTTTTCCACTTCACATGAGTTTCTAGCAAGCCAATTGGATAGCTCAAGCAAGAGATATAACATAGACTTGGACTAGGATATAGAAGTTGGACCAATAGCTCAAAAATCATGAAAATGTGACCAAACCCTCCATGAAAGGTAGAATTTCAGCCAAAGAAAAAGAAATGGGCAAGAATGTAACCAAATCCAAGAAGGAAAAATAAGAACCATGTGAGGAAATAGTAATGTAATAATAATCAAGATCAGGTCACAAGGCATTAAGACAAAACATCTATATCCTATATTCATAATTTCAGCAAGTAGGTAATAATACATGAAATTATGACAAAACATCCCTATCTTACAAAAATAATTTCAGCCAAGCAAAGAAAATGCAAGGGCTGAAAATTTACCACATAGAAAGGCAAACCTATCATGCTTGAGTAAGACAAAAGAAAAAGGAAATAAATCCCTAAATCAAAGGGAATTTGTCCCTTGTCTTAAGAACATTTTATCATGATTTTCAAATACAAATCTCCTTTTACTATGCATATCTCGACTAACAGAGAGGAAGACAAGAACATGAGTTGTCTTTCCCAAAAAAAAACCAAGTGCATCCTAATTGTGATAAGGTAGACCCATAATTATGAGAGGTGAACCACTTGATGGTTTATTTAAGCAAACCCCTCCCTTATAAAATTATAATTTCATCCAAGTGAGGGAGAGGAAAAATAGAAGCAAGCTAGAGTGAAGAAAGGAGAGAAAGATAGGAGAAGAAAGGAAGGAAGAAGAAGGAGAAATCTAGAGGAATAAGTACTCAAGGTAAGTTAGCTTAATCTCTACTTGAATTCATCTTTTCTCTTAATCCTTGGGGTTCAAAACTCAACCTCCTTCTCTTATTTAATCTGCTGGAAAAGCTAAGGGAATGGAGTAATATTACCACTTCTTTTAAGAGGAAACAAGAAAAAGAATTCACTAAGTGAGCTAGGGACATTTTTAGGTATGTTTAACAATGTGTCTTTTTAAAGAAAAGCTTTAAAATTTGTAACATTTATATGGGATTTTGATCTGATAACTTTGATGAAATTTACAATATTTGCTACTTTGATGATTGGCCATGGATGTTGTTATATCATATTACATGTTGATCTTGAATGTGATGGATGTTTGAATACTTCGGTTGGTATGGAAAGTTCTGAATAGATATGGCTATGGGTGGCAAAACTTTTGGGCTTTTATGCTGCTATTTTGTCTATTTAAATATGGTAAAAATATATGGAAGATGGTTACGTTGGTAAAATAAGTATGGCCTTAAACACCTAGGGTAAGACCATGATAAATTTCTGTTGAGAAATATCCTTAGTGATGCATGGTTTCATTATGTTTTTCTTTTGAAGTGGATAATGGAATATGTTAAATTAAGTAAGAAATATAATTAAATGTTGAGATGAGTAATTCTATGGTTAGGTGGAAATTTGGAAGAAAAATGGAAGATGAATTAATAAAAGGATGAATTAGGACTTTAGGAAAGGCTAGGCTAAGAAAACTTGATTTCGGAGTAAATAGGGAAGTTTCTGTTTTTGAAATTCTAGGAAGAATTGGTTAGGAATTAAAAGAAATGATTAACATGAAAAATGTATATATATGTCTCACATATTTTTAACCACTGGAATCACTCAATTTGATGTTCAAATGTGGGATATATGGTCTAATTAGTAAGCAGTGGTCAGAAAATGGTTAACCAGGGAAGAATTTATTAGATAAGTTTTTATGTTTTAGTTTCTTAGAAATATCTATAGGGAACTAAAATACATAGTTAACATGAAATATATATATATATATCTGTGTGTGTGTGTGAAGAATTTATAGCTATTTGAATCATTCAATTTGGAATCCATATTAGGAAGATATGATCAGATTAATAAGTAGTGGTCAGAATTTTTGGGGTAACGCTGAAGGGAATTAAAGGAAATTGTTAAGATAATAAATATAGATATATTTTTTACGAATCTATAGACTCTGAAATCACTTAATTTGGAGTCCATATGAAGGAGATATGGCTGATTAATGAGTAGAGGTTAGAATCAATCTAGAATCCAGAATGGTAAATGTTAGCGTTTTGGTTTTCAATTTTTTGGAAATAATTTGTAAGAAATCTAAAGAAATGATGAACACTAAAGTTGTAGATAATTTTATTATCTTTTTATAAGCTTTGGAATCATCTCAATTGTAGTTCTTATGAGGGAGATATGGTTGAATAATTGAGGAAAGGTCACAGAACATGGCCAGGACGTGTTCTGGGTTACTTCAGCACGGGTAGGCCATGTTCAGGGCAGTTTTGGAGTATGTTTGAAGTAGCTTTCAAGCATGGTCGTGTCCTGGAACATGACCAGGCCGTGTTGGGAGCTGGTAAAATTATTTTTATAATTTTTCTACCTTAAATGAACTTCATTAACTAAAGGGTAATAATAGAAACCAAATTGGAAGAGAATGCCATATAAAATTTGTGAGAACATGTGTTGGAAATTATATAAGTAGGAGGAAAGTAACTAGAGGCCAAGCATAATTAAACTGAAAAGATGAAAATAATATTTAAAAAAGAAGAAGATTTTTATGAATGGAAATAATAAATAATTAGTTATGCTCTAGCCATTGCCATTGCATGAACTCTTTACCATCTTAAATTTGTAATTTTAATATGGAAATATTTTATAAAGAGATATTAAAAAATGGTTATGATCATAACATGATTGCATTTTACCTATGATTTTTGGTAGTGATTATGCTTTGATGATAAATTATCGCATGTGAGTATAATGAACATGTTTTTGAAATCATATTTTTGGCTATTAAAAAGAAAAAAAATAAACGAGCATGGTCACATGGCAGTCCATGTGGTGCAATAGTAGGAGACAAACTACTCACAGCTATGATTATGCTAATGAGGAAAGAAAGAGAATGTATGCCATGTCAGACGGAGCGAGAAAAGCCCGTATCGGAGAGTATAAAGTTCTCACCCTAACCGGGGTAGCTTGTTATGAAAATAAGTTGATAGCTATCATATGATATTCTGAAAATAGTTATTCATATCATATATGTCATTACTGCACGATTTTCATGTGCATAGATAAAGTGCATTCATGTGACCTAAAATATTTGCTATAGCTTATACAAATGAACATGACCTGACGAGCATTATTAATGATGATTATGATCTATTGTTGAACCTATTGGAATTTAATTCTCACTAAATTTCTATATCATGTTCAGAAAATTAGTTTTGCAGATTTTTCTATGGCTCTGGCTTTTAGTGTATGTTGGATTAAGTTACTCTATGTTAGTTAGATCCCATAAATTAATAAAGTGTTTGTGATTGAGTTGACTAAGATCCCGATGAAGTTGCAACCACCTGCACTCGTATCTCTAGAATTGGTCAACATGGATAAATAAGATGTTGAAATTTATGTGTTTGATTTTTGTATGGACGTTTTGATTAATGATGTGTATGTAAACTCAAAATTGTATTAATGTTAATGGTAGACCTTAAACCTGGATTATGCTTGGTTAAATTAATTGAATGTTATTATGAGTTAAGTAATTATAAGTAAAGAAGTAATGACTTTATGAGACAATACAAATATATATATACATATATATGTATATATATATATAGATATACATATATATGTATATATATATATATATATATATACATATATATATATATATACATATATATGTATATATATATATATATATATATATATGTATATATATATATATATATATGTATATCTATATATGTATATACATATATACATATATATATATATATAGATATATATATACATATATATATATATATATATATACATATACATATATATATATATATATATATATATATATATATATATATATAAATGGAGTTGTTACATAATTGGTATTAAAACATGTCAATCCTAGATGGCCAGTGTGTAACGCCCCCAATTTACGTTACGTAAAATAAACATTTTTTTAAAATTATTATTTTCGCAATCAAATATTTTTCATAAAGATATATAATTCAATTATTTATCATGGGAACAGATATAAATAGGATCTCTCATGTATACATATCTCTAGAATTGGTCAACATGGATAAATAAGATGTTGAAATTTATGTGTTTGATTTTTGTATGGACGTTTTGATTAATGATGTGTATGTAAACTCAAAATTGTATTAATGTTAATGGTAGACTTTAAACCTGGATTATGCTTGGTTAAATTAATTGAATGTTATTATGAGTTAAGTAATTATAAGTAAAGAAGTAATGACTTTATGAGACAATACAAATATATATATACATATATATGTATATATATATATAGATATACATATATATGTATATATATATATATATATACATATATGTATATATATATGTATATATATATATACATATATATATATATATATATATATATACATATATATATACATATATATATATATATATATATATATATATATATATATATATATATATATATATATATATATATATATATATATATATAAATGGAGTTGTTACATAATTGGTATTAAAACATGTCAATCCTAGATGGCCAGTGTGTAACGCCCCCAATTTACGTTACGTAAAATAAACATTTTTTTAAAATTATTATTTTCGCAATCAAATATTTTTCATAAAGATATATAATTCAATTATTTATCATGGGAACAGATATAAATAGGATCTCTCATGTATACACAATATACAAACTAAGTCAATAAACATCAAAGTACAGCTGAAACAAGGATCCTGCCTATAGCGTTCAGAGCACTCTAGAATACAAACACAGTATAATTCAAAGATCGTGAGTCTTGGAAGCAACGTTGACTCACACAGAGAATATATCACCTATCTGCCGAATCAGACTCTGATATTCTTATCTAAAAAATGTGGAAATATCGTGTGGTGAGTTTGACAACTCAGTGAGCAAATAATTCCTCCTATGACCTCTTAGGTCAGCATATGGATGTACTTATATTTTAAAATGTGTCACATAGAAAATACAGTTCAGAAGTACATTCATATGGGACCCGTATTTTAAATATTCTCAAATCAAAGGATATTCAGATATCTGATAAAGGGGAATTTTAAGTGCTTATAGGTCATATTTTGTCCCCTAATTCATAGTAACTTGTGGGTATTTTTATGCTTTTGGCTATACTTTGTTCTGGGTACTACTGTAGTTCATTTTGTGATTGCAGGAGAGCAAAAGAAGCTATGAAGCAAGGAAAAGCAGTCATGGAAAGACTCTAAAAGACCTGGGACATACTGAGGAGGAAGCAAGGAGGCTGCACTTCAAAAATATGAAGTAAGGAGCACCACAGCATGCAGCACAGCCTGGCCATGCTTGGTGGCCTGCAACACGGCCAGGCCGTGTTCTGTGTAGATCATGCTGCACTTCTCCTTTTTCCCGCCCGAAGCACGGCCAGGCCATGTCCTGGAACACAGTCGTGCTTTCGGGACTGTAAAGAGCGTTAAATTTAGGGTTTTGGCCGCCCAAACATATATACATGCTTGGGGGTGCGCAGCTGACAGGGAGAAACCGTAAGAGACACCAGAGAAACACTTTCTAGCCTTAGGAAATATATTTGGATTAGGTTTTTACATAGTTCTTTGAGAATTTTGATGTTCTAGAGTACATTTTACTGCTTTGAAGTTTTAATTTATCTGCATTCATCTACATACCAGGTTCTATCCTTCTACTTCTACTTCTATCTCTCTACTTCTACTTCTACCTCCTCTTACTTCTAATTTGTATTGAACTACCAATGAATTACTCAATGAATGTGAATTTGATTCCTGTTTTTATTATGTGTGAGTAGATTCTTTCTAGGGTTTCGGTAAACCCAATTGTGATAGAATGATACTATGCCTATGATTTGAATTATGGAACCCTATTTGTAATTGGGACTAGATTGTTTTGGATTAATTATTGTACGCTTGAATTAGTTGATGGAATGCCTGATCACCAATCTATCACGTATTAGGTATTTAATCGATGAACTGAAGGGTGAAGATTAAAACCGGAATCCAATAGTTAATTAGGGTTGTCTTAATCACGAAAGTAGTTTAAGATACTCTAGGCCTGAATCAATTAATGGGAACAAGAAAACCGATTAGTTGCATTCTATGGTTGGCATAAAGCTTAATGGACCTAGGTTAGGGTAAACCATCCCCAATAATCTAGACAATTGCAATCAGGAGTAAATAATAGTTGTTGAGTATCACAAGCGTGGTGAACCTTAACCCTAGGCTTAGCTTAATTGGTTACTTCGACTTGTTTAATTGTGATATTTGCCCATCAAATTATATCAATTTAGATAGCACTTTTTGTGAGATTCTGGTAATTGGCATTGTTCTCTGTGGGACACGACCCGTACTTGCCGGACTAACTACAACTATGCCGTGCACTTGCAGAATTTAGTAAAACATACGTAACAAGTTTTTGACGTCGTTACTAGGGAATAAAGCCAATATTAGATATTTTACAAAATAGCTAGACTATATCAATTTTTGTTTATTTTTCTTTTTAATTTTTTTTCTGCACAATTTTCTTTTACTGATTTTGCTTCTTTTCTTCCTTCATAGGTGTGTTTCTCTTTTATTCGAAGAAACCGTGGGTTCATTGCTGAATTTGACCCAGAAATTGAACGCACTCTGCGAAGGTTACGAAGAAGACAACAGGAAGAGAGTTTAGCAGCTACAATGAGGGAAAGAGATAACCAATCTCTGAAGGACTTTACTGCCCCGGACACACATGGCCTGAACCCCAGCATAGTCAGGCCAGTGGTTGAAGCAAATAATTTTGAGCTGAAGCCATCTCTCTTGTAGATGGTTCAGCAGAATCAGTTTGGAGGGCCATCTACTGAAGACCCAAATTTACATCTCTCAATGTTTTTGGAGTATTGTGACACCCTGAAGCTGAATAGTGTCTCCTCAGATGCTATCAGGTTGAGATTATTCCCATTCTCACTGAGGGATAAGGCCCGTGCGTGGTTGCACTCTCTTCCATCGGGGTCCATCACCACTTGGCAGTAGCTTTCTCAAGCTTTCCTGGCCAAGTATTTCCCACCAAGTAAGACGGCCCATTTGAGGAACCAGATTACTACATTTGCTCAGAGGGATGGAGAATCCTTATATGAGGCATGGGAAAGATTCAAGGAGCTCCTCAGAGTATGCCCACATCATGGGCTAGAAAAATGGTTGATAGTCCATACATTCTACAATGGACTAGTTTACAACACCCGGATGTCTATGGATGCTGCAGTTGGAGGAGCACTAATGAACAAGATGGTTGATGAAGCCTATGAATTGATTAAAGACATGGCTCAGAACCACTACTCCTAGTCTAGTGAGTGGCAGACCAGAAACCCGGCAGGTATGTATGAAGTAGATGCTTTCAATCATCTAACTTCTAAAGTTGATGCTTTATTTCAAAAATTGGATAAACTGAGCATCAATGCTGTTAGTTCCCCTTCTCCATATGCATCCTATGAGCTTTGCGGAGGTGTAGGGCATGTAGCCAATGAGTGTCAGCTTGGGAGTTCTACAGTTCAGGATTGTGAGCAGGTCAATTTTGTGAACAATCAGAGGAACAACCCGTACAGCAATACTTACCATCCTGGCGAGAGAAACCACCCTAACTTGTCATATAAGCCGAATGTTGGTCAGCAGCCCCAGAATAATTTCAGACAACCTCCAGGCTTCCAGAATCCAAGGCTATACAATCCTCTTCAACCTAAGTCAAATCTGGAGGCTCTAATGGAGAATTTCATCTCCACACAGAGCAAGTAGAATGAGGAGTTTAGATCTCAGAATCACAGTATGAATGAAGCAATTAAAGACCTGGCTTCTAAAGTGGATTCACTTACTACCCATAATAAGATGCTAGAGACCCAGATAGCGCAGCAAGCGAGCTCTTCAACCAAAAATTTTGGTAAGTTCCCTGGTCAACCTGAGAACCCTAGAGAACACTTTAGAGCTATCACTTTGAGAAGTGGTAAACAATTGGGTGATCCAGTGGAAAAGGAGGATGAAAAAGAAGTTAAGAAAAGGGATGTGCCTGAGCCATTGAATGAAGAAGAAGAGCCAGTTAGTGGGAGGAAGGAAATAAATGAGCCTGATTATGTGGCTCCTGAACCGTATAAGCCACCAGTTCCCTTCCCTCAGAGACTAGCCAAGGCTAAGTTAGAGAAACAGTATGGAAAGTTTCTGAATGTGCTGAAAAAGTTGCACATCAACATTCCATTCTTGGAAGCTGTATCTCTAATGCCTTCCAATGCCAAATTTCTGAAGGAAATCCTCTTTAATAAGAGGAAGATTGAGGAATATGCCACTGTGGCATTGACTGAAAAGTGTAGTGCCCTGATTCAGAACAAACTGCCTCCAAAGCTCAAGGATCCTGAGAGCTTCTCAATACCTTGTTCCATTAGAGATGTGCAGATCACTAAAGCCTTATATGATCTAGGAGCAAGCGTAAGCTTTATATGATCTAGGAGCAAGCGTAAGCCTTATGCCACTATCCATTTGCAATAAGCTCTAGATAGGAGATCTGAAGCCTACCACTATTTCTCTACAGTTAGCAAACCGATCTATTACTCACCCAGTAGGTATATTAGAGGATGTGCCTCTAAAGGTAGGTAAGTTTTTCATACCCATTGACTTTGTGGTATTAGAGATGGAGGAAGATAGACAAATCCCCATCATTCTAGGAAGGCCTTTCCTAGCCACTGCAGGTGCCATTATTAATGTTAAGGATGGAAAGCTTTCCCTGAATGTAAGGGATGAAAAGATTGAATTTAATCTTAATGATGCTATGAAATGTCCATCCTTAGGTGATACTTGTTGCATGGTTGATATAATTGAACAAAATATTGTTGATAATGCAATGAGTTTGTGCCCTACTGATCCACTTGAACTTTGCCTTTTGGATAGTTCTATTTCTTATGCTGAATAGGTAGAAGCTGATGCCTACACTAGATTGCTTGTTGAGAGTCCTAAGCTCACCTCAGAAGTGAAAATTGAAAAGCTGGAACAAGACCACAACCACAAATCAGCTGATTTAGGGGAAGGAAAAACACCTAAGGTAGAATTAAAACCTCTTCCCTCTACTCTCAGGTATGAATTTTTGGACCTTAACTCTTCATATCCAGTCATAGTGAATGCTGATCTGAATACTGAGGAAACTGGTAAGTTACTTGATGTACTCAGAAAATTTAAGAAGGTGATTGGGTATAGTATAGATGATATAAAAGGGATTAGTCCATCTATTTGTATGCATCGTATAATTGTTGATAATGATCATAAACCATCCAGGGAACATCAGAGGAGACTCAATCCCAACATGAAAGAGGTAGTCAAGAAGGAGGTACTCAAATTGCTTGATGCAGATATTATCTATCCTATCTCGGATAGTGAATGGGTAAGTCCTGTCCATGTGGTTCCTAAAATAGGAGGTATGACTGTAGTTAGAAATGATAATGATGAATTAATCCCTACTAGAGCTGTTACGGGTTGGCGCATGTGTATTGACTATAGAAAATTAAATAAGGACACCCATAAGGATCACTTCCCTTTGCCTTTTATTGATCAGTTATTGGAAAGGTTGGCTAGAAATTCGTACTTCTGTTATCTAGATGGATACTCAGGATTCTTTCAGATCCCTATCCATCCAGACGACCAAGAGAAGACTACATTCACATGTCCCTATGGCACTTTTGCATATAGAAGGATGCCATTCGGATTGTGTAACGCACCAGCCACTTTCCAGAGATGTATGATGGTTATTTTCTCTAATTTTATAGAGGAAATAATGGAAGTGTTTATGGATGACTTTTCAGTCTATGGTACCTCATTTGATGACTGTTTGAAAAATTTGACACAAGTACTTAAGAGATGTGAGGAAGTTAATCTGGTCTTGAATTGGGAGAAATGCCACTTTATGGTGAGAGAAGGAATAGTTCTAGGACACTTGGTGTCTAAAAGGGGAATATAGGTGGATAAGGCAAAGATAGAGGCGATTCAGACTTTGCCACCGCCATCAAACGTTAAGGAAGTAAGGAGTTTTCTTAGGCATGCAGGCTTCTACAGGAGATTCATCCAAGACTTCTCAAAAATCTCTAAACCCTTAACTAATTTTCTTGTTAAAGATGTCCCATTTGTATTTGATAATGACTGCTTGCGTTCTTTTTGCAGGTTGAAGGAGGTGCTTATATCTACACCCATCATCCAACCTCCTGATTGGAGCCTTCCCTTTAAAATTATGTGCGATGCAAGTGACTATGCCGTGGGAGCTGTACTTGGGCAACGGAGAGACAAAAAGCCTTATGCCATCTACTATGCTAGTAAGACACTAGATGAAGTTTAAGTTAACTACTCTACCACTGAAAAGGAGCTCTTGGCAGTAGTGTTCGCAATTGATAAATTCAAACAATATCTGCTGGGATAAGAAGTCATAGTATTCATAGATCATGCTGCCATCAGGTACCTGTTAAGTAAGAAGGATGCCAAACTGAGGCTGATTAGATGGATCCTCTTACTACAAGAGTTTGATCTTGTAATTAGAGATAAGAAAGGGACAGAGAATGTGGTTGCAGACCACCTTTCAAGGCTTAGGCAAGATCTGATGAGAGATGACAAAGATGATTTACCTATTGATGATTCCTTTCTTGATGATCAACTCCTGATGGTCACTAATGCTGATGCTCCTTGGTATGTAGACTTTATGAACTTTCTTGCATGCAGAATACTCCCTGAGGGTTGAGCTATCATCAGAGAAAGAAATTCTTCTCTAACATTAAGTCTTACTATTGGGATGATCCATGCTTGTACAAGTGGTGTGCAGATGGCATATTCCGAAGGCGTATTCCAGAGGAAGAAGTTTACAGTGTTATATACCATTGCCATAGTTCACCTTGTGGAGGCCATACCAGTATCTCTAAGACTTCAGCTAAAATTCTTCAAGCTGGTTTCTATTGGCCTACGCTCTTCAAGGATGTGCACACTTTTGTTAAAGCATGTGACCGGTGCCAAAGAGTTGGCAACATATCCAGAAGGAATGAGATGCCCCTGAACAGCATTTTAGAAGTTGAGATATTTGACGTTTGGGGCATTGACTTTATGGGTCCCTTTCCTTCTTCATGTGGGAACAAGTACATTCTAGTGGCTATGGACTACGTTTCTAAGTGGGTTGAAGCAGTATCATCCCCCACCAATGATGCTAGAGTGGTTGCCAAGCTCCTCAAGAGGATAATTTTCTCGAGATTTGGAGTGCCCCGAGCCATAATAAGTGATGGAGGTTCTCACTTCACTGAGCAACAATTCCAAAAGCTTTTGAAGAAATATGGAGTCACCCATAAAATGGCTCTAGCCTACCTTCCTCAGACTAGTGGGCAAGTAGAAATATCAAATAGGGAGATCAAGGCAATATTGAAGAAGACCGTCTCGAAGGCTAGAAAGGATTGGTCTCTCAAACTCGATGATGCATTATGGGCCCACAGGACTGCCTATAAAACACCTATAGGGACCACACCTTTTCAGTTAATATATGGGAAGCCCTGTCATTTGCCAGTAGAGCTTGAGCATAAGGTGTATTGGGCAGTCAAAACAATCAATTTTGACCTGTCAGCTGCTGGAAAGAGGAGATGCCTACAACTAAATGAGCTAGATGAGCTAAGGCTTGATGCTTATGAAAATGCCAAGTTATACAAGGAAAGAACAAAAAGATGGCATGATAAGCACATCCTTAGGCGCCAATTTCAAGTAGAAGATTGGGTCTTGCTATTCAACTCAAGGCTGAGACTCTTTCCCGAGAAGCTTCGTTCTAGATGGTCCGGTCCTTTCTAAGTGACTCGAGTCTTTCCTTATGAAGCAGTGGAGGTGTGGAGTGAATCCACCGGATCTTTCAAGGTCAACAGGCAACGTCTCAAGCATTTTGTGACGAGACAACCAGTTGAAAAGGGAGCCACCTAAGCTCTCTTAGAGCCCCCCTTAATCCATTAAAGAAGCAAAGGAGTCGAGCTAATGACTTTAAACAAGCGCTTTGTGGGAGGCAACCCACATTTTGACTTTTAAAGTTTTCTTTTGTTTGATTTCTTGCTTTGAGTTTTAGTTTTCATCTTTAATTAACTAATTTCTTAGGTTGAGTTTATTGAATATTTTCCTTGATTTCCAAGTCCATTACGATGGTTCCAAAGTGGTCTAAAAGACCTAGAAGCAAAGGTGCTTGAAGAGAATCAAAAAAAGAGGTAAAAACTGCAAAATAAGGGATTTCCTGCCAGAAACACGGGCAGGCCGTATCCCAGGACATGGCCGTGCCCCAGGTGAAAAAAAAATGTGTGCACCATACCCGCAAGGAACATGGGCACCCCGTGTTCTAGGACACAGGTGTGCCCGTGGTAGCCATAAAAAAAAACTGTAGCCAGCCCGCTTGCAGCACGACTTGGCCGTGCTGCGGGCGAGGCAAGCAATTTAAATCCCATTTTTCCCCTCCCTTTTGGCCGTGTCTCCCCGTACTTGCCCTAGCCGTGCTTCACCACTTCACCTCCCCTGACCATCTCTGGCCAATCCTACCATCAAACTCCCTCACCCAACCCCTCACTCCTACTATTCCTCCATCTTCTTCCTTCTTCATTCCCTATCAAGCCCTAAATCCCATTCTTCTCCCATTCCCCATTCTTCCTTCCACGTCATCCCCTTCCCTGTTTTGCGACGTTTTTCCCCTCCTCCTTTCCCTATCTCACTTTCCCCTAAATACCTGATTCCCCTATCCCCTCTTGCTCTCTTCAAGTTTGCAATATCACATAAGCATCTCCTTCCTATGGGCTGCGCTGCAACAGGTATCTTTTCCCCTGTTTTATTTTTTCTGCATAAATTCATTCTATGCTGATTAGGTATAGTTTCTGGCTATAATTTGGATCCTATTTGATTTAGTTGATTACTCTTGGCCCTACAATGTGAAACTAGTGAAGCATGCTTTGAGTGATTGATTTTCATTTTGGACTGGTTTTACACTCTGGTTTGCAGTGATTTTCGTTTTATACTCTCTTATTTGCTGTTAGCAACTGGTTTGTGATTTCATTTGGTTTGATTTATTGTGCTTGAGTTGTTAATCACCTTTTAGACTGGTTGGTTTACTGAAGTGTCTGAAATTGGCTGGTATATTTGTTGTACTGTTCTAATTTGTACTACACTGCTTGACTTAATAGCTCTAATAGCATTGGACCTACTGGTTGGTTTACTTATTTGATTATTTGGTTGGGTTTTCTGCTTTGGTACCCTCTGCTTTTCATTGTCATTAATTTTATATCCATGGGTCCCAAAAGAGCTCGAACAGGGCCATCTTCCTCCCAGTCCTATCAAACATGTAGAGGACGTAACCAACCACCACCCCAACTCCCTCATCAGATAAATGAGTATGGTATTCTGTTTGTTGATGACAGTCAACGGATACGATACGATACTCTTATTAGACGGGGAATGCTGCGGTATATGGATGAGGCTTGTTTAGAGCGGCTTGGACTTTTAAACGACGTCCAATACTTGTTTAACAGGATTGGGTGGAACACATTTATATCCCTGCGGTACCCAGCCTATCCTAGGCCCACCTTGGAGTTTTTCAGCTCCATTAACATAGTCTTGTTTTGAGGCCCCAACGTAAGTCAGGGCCAAGTAAACTTCAAACTTTTTAATCATACTTTTAATCTTACATTGGCTGAATTCAATGCACTGTTTAGCCTGTCTCTAGGAGGTACTAGACAAGTACCCTTCAGTTTTCTCTCTAACATATTTTGGAATTCTATTGCAATTGAGGGGCAATACAGTGCACTGAGTTCAAAAGCCTCTTTTATTTGCAACCCCACCTTTAGATATTTACAGAGACTTATGGCCCATACTATTTTTTGTAGGGCTGAGAGTGATGGGGTTGCTAATCAGAGAGAGCTTTATTTTCTTCATTCTATGATTAATGGTACGAAGGTGGATACTGGCATCTTCATGGCTCATCAAATGTCAAGGGTAGGTGGGGCCATAAATGGGAAGGTTGTTATGGGAGGCTTGGTTACTGCTGTTGCTAGAGGATTAGGATTTGAGGCTCAATTACAGGGAATGCAACCAGTACTCGGCAATAACAGGATTGATTTGGAATCTTGTTTAAATATGAAATTAGTTGTTAAGAAAGACAGCGAGTACTGGTTGTATCTCCGCGGTCATTCACTTTTCTGCCTCCCCAACCCTACTAGAACCGCAGTGACCAACCAGGAGAATTGGACCTATTCCATTGAAGAGGATAGGGAAGGTGCTGAGATTCCTCTAGAGGAGCAAGAGTTCCCCATAGAGCCTCTGATAGCTCTTCCACCCCCACCCCACTCTCATTTTATTGACACTATAGGTCCATCATCCGCTCTCTCGGAGGACCTAAATTCTATATCCTCTAGGCTCAGCCGCATTGAGGCTGAGTAGCTTTCACATAAAGTCACCCTGCATGCCATGCACGACTCTATTCAAAGCATGCAGGGTATGATGCAGGCATGGTACACCTGACACCTAGGCCAGAACCCACCTCCTCCACCACCAGACGACCAGTTACTCCGTAAGTTCCTTCTCCACTTTGCTTATTTTCTCTAATACATATGACACTGAGGACATTGTCAGATTTAAGCATGGGGGAGTGTACTTGATATTGTCTGAGCTTATGATATGCACCGGTCATGTTTATTTGCTGAGTTAGTTTCTCTTTGCATGTATATATTGTACATACTGCATTCTTTTTGTCTTGCATTCCACATAGTTACTATTCCCAAGATAGACTGGTATAGTATAGGCTGATTTTAGCTCATAAATATGTGATGCACAATAAAATATGAAATAGGTAGCTATTATTTTAGTCTCCCTTTTCTAGCATTAAACCTCTAATTTTTCGAAAAATATCTCTCTATTGTGATGTAAATTATATGCTTAGGCTGATTTTTCACACTATGAGAGTGTGAAGGTAGGGAGAGGTGAGAAATGAGGGTATGTGAAACCCAAATTTTTTTCACTCTAAGTACCTTCTTCAAGGCACCAAAAAGGCCTTAGTATGAGTACCTAAATGTTGTTACCCTAGTGAGATGGAGTATAAAATGCACTCACCGCATATTTCTGTGATAAAAGAGAAAGAAAGAAAGAAAAAGAAAAGAAAAGAAGAAAAGAGAAGATGTGAAATAGAAGAAAATTAAGAAAAAAAATAGAAATAAGGGTAAGACAACATAGGGAGATCTAAAGGATGAGGTAGCCCACTGGAGTGTTTGAAAATCAGTCTGGTGCATACAACCACTGGTCACAATAGAAAAAGGTATATAGTAGAAAATTTTCTAGTTTGATCTTAGAAGAATAGAGACTATTTGATTACTGTCTATTCATATATCTATTGTGTGCACATGGATTGAGTGAAAAGTTATCTATATTGCATTTTTCTATCTTGTGGAATCTGATTGCATCCTTCTCCCCTTTCCTTCTGTTTTAGCATGTCATTTGCTTGAGGACAAGCAAAAGTTTAAGCATGGGGGAGTTGATAAAGGGGAATTTTGAGTGCTTATAGGTCATATTTTGTCCCCTAATTCATAGTAACTTGTGGTTATTTTTATGCTTTTGGCTATACTTTATTCTGGGTACTGCTGTAGTTCATTTTGTGATTGCAGGAGAGCAAAAGAAGCTAAGAAGTAAGGAAAAGCAGTCATGGAAATACCCTAAAAGACCTGGGACATGCTGAGGAGGAAGCAAGGAGGCTGTACATCAAAAATCATGAAGAAAGGAGCACCACAGCATGCAGCACGGCCTGGCCGTGCTTGGTGGCCTACAACACGGCCAGGCCGTGTTCTATGTAGATGATGCTGCACTTCTCCTTTTTCCCGCCCGAAGCACGGCCAGGCTATGTCCTGGAACACGGCCGTGCTTTAGGGACCGTAAAGAGCGTTAAATTTAGGGTTTTGGCTGCCCAAACATATATACATGCTTGGGGGTGCACAGCTGACGAGGAGGAACCAGAAGAAACACCAGAGAAACACTTTCTAGCCTTAGGAAACATATTTGGATTAGGTTTTTACATAGTTCTTTGAGAATTTTGATGTTCTAGAGTACATTTTACTGCTTTGAAGTTGTAATTTATCTGCATTCATCTACACACCAGGTTCTATCCTTCTACTTCTACTTCTATCTCTCTACTTCTACTTTTACTTCTACCTCATCTTACTTCTTATTTGTATTGAACTACCAATGAATTACTCAATGAATGTGAATTTGATTCCTATTTTTATTATGTGTGAGTAGATTCTTTCTAGGGTTTCGGTAAACCCAACTGTGATACAATGATACTGTGCCTATGATTTGAATTATGAAACCCTATTTGTAATTGGGACTAGATTGTTTTGGATTGACTATTGTACGCTTGAATTAGTTGATGGAATGCCTTATCACCAATCTATCACGTATTAGGTATTTAATCGATGAACTGAAGGGTGAAGATTAAAACCGGAATCCAATAGTTAATTAGGGTTGTCTTAATCATGAAAGTAGTTTAAGATACTCTAGGCCTGAATCAATTAATGGGAACAAGAAAACCAATTAGTTGCATTCTATGGTTGGCATAAAGCTTAATGGACCTAGGTTAAGCTAAGCACTACGAAAGTAGGTAATTTGATTAACCTAGGTACGATTGGTAATGCTTGAAAGAGATTGCTAATTATATTAGGCTAAACTATCCCCAATAATCTAGACAATTGCAATCAGGAGTAAATAACAGCTGTTGAGTATCACAAGTGTGGTGAACCTTAACCCTAGGCTTAGCTTAATTGGTTACTTCGACTTGTTTAATTGTAATATTTGCCCATCAAATTATATCGATTTAGATAGCACTTTTTGTGACATTCTGGTAATTGGCATTGTTCTCTGTGGGACACAACCCGTACTTGCCGGACTAGCTACAGCTACGCCCGTGCACTTGCGGAATTTAGTAAAACATACGTAACAATATCCAAAACCATTTGCACCATGTTATGATCATTAAACAAATGTTGTTATGCTCAGCTGTATAAGTTATAGTAAAATATTATGATTTGAAGGTAAAATCATTACTTTTAATGCACCTGCCTCACTCAGCAATCTAGTCAATGCAATGAAAATATAACTCATTTGCTATACGCATAGTGACCTTGACCCCAGTCATAATAAGTGATCAGGGAATGTGAGTACATCACCCTCTTTCCCCCTCACATTACCACTGTCATCCAATTAGAGCGGCCCTCCCCCGGCTCACTCTAGCTAATAGGGCGTTCCCTATTCGGTACTGTCACAATCCTTACAACCAGCCGATATTCATCAATACATATAAATACATGTAAAATTATCAAGCAACTCACCATGAGCTTTACGCTTGCCATTCAATCTCATTTATAATATGACATGCATCGTTTTCACAAGTATATAGCTTTACAAATCAATGCATCATGCACATAATATTTACTTTATCAAATAATGATAAATACATTTAGAACCACATATTTGATAACTACATTTCACTATAGTTTCTATGCGTTGCCCATGATTGTTTACTGAATTTTTCTGGTGTTTTAAGCACTTTTTACCCTCTGATTTAATTGAATGGGATGACTTTTCTGGATATAACGTAGCTACCTCATTGCTGCAGCATTTCAGTGAGCATGTATAGCAATGATAGAAAAACCCCAGGTGATAGTGGGTAAAGTTGTTTTCTCTCTCCCCTGCAATACGATGATTCTGTTTGATTTGGTGCAGGTGGCAGAACTGCGCAGCAGGAGTAGCCACCAGTGAGTAGGGGACAGCAGCAGGGACATTGCAGGCTGATGGTACAGGACTGCCTCTACTACTGAAAGTGGAGAGAAAAAGAAAAGCTGCACAACAAGGGTGCCTGCTGCAGAGCAGATGGAATGGCAGCAATCCAGGGCGCTTTACTAGGACCACGAAGGTTGCCTATAAAAGGCCGAAAAGCAGCCAATGGAAGAGAGCCCCGCTGGGGAGAAAGAGGAAAGAACTGAGAGAAAAATAATAGCCTAGAGTGCTGCTAACACCGGAAGGTGCAGCATGAGGGGATATTGTGCTAGTGTAGAAGGGAACTTTGTTTTTTGTTGTTGTTTTACTGCTTTATCAAAAAGAAAGAATTGCATTTTGTAATTTAGTTTTTATCTCTTAGAATGCACACCAGTGTTTTTGGAGTTTTTGTAACCAGTGCACCCATGAGGCTTGGCTAGTTTCCAGCTGGGGTTGCACAAGGGTTGTAATGGACCGAAGCACATTTTTATTATCAATACATTTCACTGCAGTTTTGTTTACCATTCAGCTGTATATCCTGTAGCTTTTCTTTCCTTAATAACGGAAGTTTGGAGGAAGAAAACTGAGGCCACCATTCACTTGGGAGGGTAATGGAGGTTAGAAAAAAAGCTAAGTGTAAAGGGGCTACCTCATGTAAGGATATACAGGTACCTCATTAGTCCCATAATGTATTGCTTGCGCAATTCAGAGGTAAGGACTTGTACAGGAATGCGTGTCCGCACCTTGGAGTTGTGAGGAATGGTAGTTTGGGAAGACTCCATTCAGAACTGATTTTGGCACCAGGGACCTTTGCTGCAGCAAAGTCTAGGGCATATCTGAGTGCTGAAGTCCATAGCAACCCTGAGCACCCCAGTTGTCCCCATATAGTTTCCTTTCTATCCCTGAATACTTTTCATTTTAGTTACAGTAAAAATCAGTCAACCCATGTCTATTCTAATTTTGTGAACAATTTGGCGTTGCTACAACATTCATACAGCAAAAGTATCTAACCAGTTTTAGTTCAATCCTCGTGGGACGATACTCACTCATCACTTTATTACTTGGTCACGATATGTGCACTTGCATTCTGACATTGTATTCATCTTTGTATGAATTACACATTAACCAACAATATTCAATGAGTTCTAAAATTCATTTCTAAAACCATACTCTTGTTGAACTATGTGCTAGTTCATAAGTATAACAGATATTTTAACACATTTCAGAAACTTATAATAGTATAAATAATTTATAAATAGAAACAATAATACATTTATAGTTCAAGAAGAGCATGGGGCAAGTCATAGAAAGAATTATCTGCTCACAGGGTAGGGCTCCTAGTTGGACAGCCCTAAAATGTACTTTTTCAATCTCTATTTGATCAAATAGATTTCGAAAACATATTTGGAGGGTCCAAAACTCAAGAAAACAACTCCGGGAGCTTGGTCACAATTCACTGCTGGAAAACACTATTCACCAAGAACAAAAAGTTGTCAGATGGTTGAAAAATTTCATATCCTAAGGTTTATCTAACTCCTGAATCCATCTACGGTGTCAGAATTTCAATTGGAGGTCTCTAAGTAAGAGTTTCAGAATTTACCTTTTTCTGAGATTTTCTACTTCAAATCTACAGCTATTCAACGGCTGATTTGAAAAATTAATCGATCAAAACCATAGTATTCTTTGTCCTGAATCCAGTAGCACCTTTATTTTTGAAATCAAAAACCAATAGGCACTCTAGATCTAGAGAGTAAGTTGAAAATTACTATTCACTCACTATTCATTCTCACTATTCCTTCTTTTAATCTTTTTCCGAAATCTTCAAATAGCTGTGTTGTCTCCCCTTCCCCTTTTATTATTATTTTGTATTTTTTTAATAATAATTATTATTATTTAATAATTGAATAATAGGATTTTCTTTTATATAAATTCATATAAATTCTGTTTTTCATCCTAAAATATCCCAAAATTTTTTAAAAATTTCTATTCCCATAAACCTTTAGTTAAACTCTTAAATCATGATTTTTCTTGATAAAAATTGTAATAAAAAAATCTCAAAATAAATACCTTTATACATAATAAAAGAAAGAATATTTCTAAAAATACAACAAAATTTATTAAAGGCCAATATAATTATTTTAAGCAAAAAAATAATTATTTTAATAAAAAATTTACTTTCTTTTAGCAGAACATAATTCTTTTTAAACAAATAAAAATATATTTGTTTATAACAAAACATTATTATTGAAAAACAAAAATTATGGGATGTTACATTCTTCCCCCCTTAAGAAATTCGGTCCCCAAATTTTAGCCCATCCTACTACAAGTAGGGAATGAAATTAAGGCATAATTCGGAGTTACCAACCTTATTACTTAAATGATTGATGATATATTTTATGTATAACATCTTTACTTTTTAAAATGTCACTTCACTTGAGTGATTTTGCCATATAATTTAACCATAAGAATTTCTTTCATCCATAAGTTCTTCACTTATCGATCAACAATAAACATCAATTGTACCCATAGTTAAGCCAAATTTTTGTCTAATTGAATTTTTTGGAATTAGGTAACATAAGAAGAATCTAATATGTACTTCTTTCCAAATCTCATTACCTCTTTCATTGGTGATTCTTTTAAAAATATGTAGTCACCCACTGATAATTTCTAGTGCTCAACATGCATGATTCCTTTAGACTTTTGACCTGTATTGAATTATTTGTATTCATTTTTCTAATCAATTTCACTTTATATCCTCAAGCTCGCATGGATATATCTATGGATCGATATTAGAAAACACACTCATAAAAGAACATATTTACATCCATATTGGGGTAACTATCTTTTCTTATTTCATACTTCTATCAAGTCATCTTTGATTCTCACATGTCAACATCATCCCATGAATATCATCATCTTAATCTATCATCTATTTTTATCTTAAAATCCATTAATCAATATGTTAAACATACATAGCAATAAATCCATCAATCTTTTTATAACATTTATGTACTATTGGCACATGTCTAATAATTCTACTTACTTCATCACAGTAACTCTATACCTTCTTATTAACACCAATAAATTCATTATCAAAAATTTTAAGCCTTTCTTTATCATATCCAAAAGCGTCTCATTCTAACTTATGTCAATCCCATTTAATTCACCCAATCATTTCAAGAAGATGTTTCCCAACAATTACTCCTACATGAATTCTCCATTTCAACATAATTTACGTCCTAGATACTAGACTCAATTTAGCATAATATAAACCTTTAACACAAATATCTTAATCACTTACATTATTTTCGGACATGATTCTCATAGTATTCTTCATATTTCTAAATTAAGAGTTCAAAGATTAAATTAAATTCTACTTCCCATATTTTATTCCTCAAAAACTTCAACACCACTAATTCTCTTGATTATATTCGTCAAAACACCATAAGATCATCATCCGTCCACTCCTTTCAAAATCTCTATTACTTTAACCTACTAACCAATTGGACACCATAATAACTGAGTTTCAAAGAAAAGAAATTAACTTTCCTTATAATATGCAAAACAAATCTTGCATTTAATACCAAATATTAATGTAGAACAATGTAACAGAAAATGTGGAATACTTAATAGAGCATGGTGCCAAAATAGGAAGTTAGAAATTTGGACAAAACATTGAAATAAAATTAAAATCGGTAGCCGTAAATCTTGAAAATCTATAAACAAAAATCTAGCTGTTATATCGGCAAAAATCGATGGCCACAAGGTTTGAATATATGTGCCAAAATCTACTTTAAATCTGTTGGTATTCGGTGGAAAAATAGCACATGAAAAAAAAACATTTATGAGTTTATAAAAGTCTGTGAAAATCAAATAATATGTAGTTAATTGGTAGGATGCAGTTGATTGCTTCAAAATAGATTTAATCAATCAACTGTAAAATAACCAGTCTAAATTAAAATTTCTCAAAATAGTTATTCGACTTAATAATACCGATAGTCGACTGGTAAGAACATTGGTAAAATAAAATAAATCATTTGATTATACCTCTTCAACAACTAACTTGTTTGCATTTTAACTATTTTTTTTTACAATTACGCCTATCACTTACAACTTTCCTACAAGAATCAAGACATCAATGATTCATCAAGGACAACAAGAAAAAAAAATTTCTAGTGATATCTTAACCTTATTCTCTTTATATGCCTAATATGAGCGACTATCACAACTACTGTACTTATACATGCTTACCGTCATTTTTGAAAATTTCACCTTCAATTTAGCTAATATCCACCAATCATTCACATACTGTTCTAATTATTCTCGACCTATTCACATAGTTATCATAAGTATGCCATTCTCTGAGTTCTATAAATGCACACGTTAATTTTTTTACTTTCATACTTCAAGTTAAGGTGTGTGCAGCTATGGAGGGAATCACATTTCGTCAATTTCAAAATATTTGTGTATTTTGTGGTTCCAGTCCTGGAAAGGATGGAGAGTATGTGAAAGCTGCACAAAACTTGGGTATGATACTGACCAGGAGAAAAATTCATTTAGTCTATGGTGGAGGTAACCGTGGATTAATGGGGTGTGTGTCTATAGTTGCTCATGTAGGAGGATGTTAAGTTCTAGGTATTATTCTTACAACTCTAGCTGTATCTAACATCATAGGAAAGATAATTGGGGAGGAGTTTAGGGTAGCTTCCATGCATAAGCGTATGGCGAGAATGATGAGCAATGCTTATGCCTTCATTGCCTTACCAGGGGGTTTTGGTACTTTAAAAGAAAATTTTCAAATAGTTTCTTAGGCACAACTGAATATGTATCACAAACCGATAGGTTTGTTAAATGTTAACCACTTCTTTGATAGTCTGTTGTCTTTCATTGATCATGCTGTGGAACAAAAGTTCATCTCACACTCAGCATGATGAATTTTCATCTCGGCTTCAAATGCTGAGGAGTTGATTGATGCTTTACAAGTGTAACATCCCTAATTTCGTTTCTTTTATTGATAAAAGTACATAAAAATTTAATTAAGGAAATAAAATTTATTAGACAATATTTTAAATATCTAAGGAAATATAATCCTTAGAAATTCTTCACCTTATGTATATGCATAGAAAATGTTTCTAACATTAAGAGAACAAATAAAGAAGGAAAACCTAATAGGAAAGAAATTAGAAATAACATACTAAAGAGATGCAAAATTTTTGGATAAGGAAGATAAATTTTTAGAAACAAGTAAAGGTCTTAAAATTTGAAGAACATTGAATTAGGGTAATTTTTCCTAATTCAAGAACTAGAGTTACTAAGTTTAAAATCTTTACCCATACATTGGGCTTTTATCTATGGACACTTCATATAGAGTTTTTTCCACTTCACATAAGTTTCTAGCAAGCCATTGGATAACCTAAGCAAGAAATAAAACATAGACTTGGACTAGGATATAGTAATTGGACCAATAGCCCAAAATTTATGAAAATGTGACCAAGCCCTCCAAGAAAGGTAGAATTTTATCCAAAGTAAAGAAAATGGGTAGGAATAAGCCCAAATCCAAGAGGAAAAGTAAAATAAAATAAATTAGGTGATGATATAATAATGTAATAATAAAGATTAGGTTACATGGCATTAAGAAAAAAATTTAGCAAGTGGTGTGATTCTACATTCATCATTTTGGCAAGTGGCATGATAATACAAGGCTTTAGGACAAAAACATCTATATCCTACACTCATAATTCTAGCAAGTGGTATGATAATACATGGCATTAGGACAAAACATTCCTATCCCACACAAATAATATAAACCAAATAATGGAGATTCAAGGGCTACAAATTTGCCACCTAAAAAGGCAAACCTATCATACTTGTTTAAGACAAAAGAAAATAGAAAAGAATCCCTAAATCAAAGGGACCTTGTCCCTTATCTTAAGAACATATCATCATAATTTTCAAAATACAAATCTCATTTTCCTATGCATATCTTGACTAAGGAAGAGGAAGACAAGAACTTAAGTTGTTTGTTTTCCAAAAATTCAACAAAGTGTATCCTAATTGTGATAAGGTAAACCCATGATCATGAAAGGTGAATTATTTGGTGGTCTATATAAGAAAACCCACACTTACAACATTATAATTTCGTCCAAGTGAGGAAGAGGAAAAATAGAAGCAAGGTAGAGTGAGGAAAGGAGAGGAAGAAAGGAAGAAAGAGGAAGGAGAAGTCTAGGGGACTAAGTGCTCCAGGTAAGTTTAACACTATTTCTTTTTGAAGAAACTTTTGAAACTTATAATATTTATATGAGATTTTGATCTTAGAACTTTTATGATTGGTCATGATGTTGCTATATCATGTTACATATTGATCTTGCATGTGATGTATGTTTGAATACTTAGGATGGTGTAGATAGTTCTGCATGGGTATGGCTATGGGTGGCAGAATTTTAAGCTTCGATGTTTTAATTTCTAGGAACAATCTATAAGGAATTAAAATAAATGGTTAACATAAGAATTAAATATATATGTGTCACGGATTTTTAGCCACTAGAATCATTCAATTTAGAGTCCATATGTGGTAGATATGGTCCGATTAGTAAGCAAAGGTCAGAAAATGGTTCAACAGGGAAGAATATGTTAGGATAGCTTCAGTTTTTTAATTTCTGGGAATTATCTATATGGAATTAAAATAAATGGTTAACATAAGAATTATAGCTATGTGTGTCATGGATTTTTAGCCACTGTAATAATTCAATTTGGAGTCCATATGAGGAAGATATGAGCTTATTAGTAGTCAAAGGTCAGAAAATGGTTCATCAGGGAAGAATATGTTAGGACAGCTTCTGTATTTTAATTTCTGGGAATTATCTGTATGGAATTAAAATAAATGGTTAACATAAGAATTATAGATATGTGTGTCACGCATTTTTATCCACTGGAATCACTCAAGTTGGAGTCTATATGAGGTAGATATGGTTCGATTAGTAGGTAGAGGTCAGAACCTATCCGAGAAGAAATAACCTATACATTTAGGGAGTAATATCACCTTGATTTCTTAATATTTCACTACAATGTTCAACATAATAGTTTTAGATAATTGTTATATCTTGAAATTGACAACAAGATCACCTACATCAAAGCTAAATTGACGGAGTTATGCTCTGATTAGTAAGAGAAGGTTAGATAGGATGAAAACCTGCATCAAGAAAATAAAGAAATAAAATTAGTATTTAAAAAAGAAGATGAATCTTAATAAATGACTAGTATAGCCATAGCCATTGCCATGGTATGAACTTCTTACCATCTTAAGTGTGAAATTCTGACATGAAAATATTTTATAAAGTGATATTTGAAATGGTTATGTTCATGGCATGATTACTAATGATTTATGGTAATAGTTATATTTTGATGAACATACTTGTTATTGAAAGCATATTTTTGGCTATCATTGTGAAAAGAAAAGAAATGAGCATGGTTACATGGCAATCCGTGTGGTGCACCAGTAGGGGACGCCCTACCAACGGTTATGATTATGATTATGATTATGAGAAAAGAAAGAGAAAGTGTGCCATGTTGGACGGAGCGAGAAAAGCCCGTACCGGAGAGTAGAGGATACTCGCCCTGACCATGGTAGCTTGAAATGAGATTAAGTTGTTGGCCATCATATGATATTCTAAAAATAGTTACTCATGTCATACATATTATTACTGTATGATTCTTATGTGCATAGATATAATGCATTCATGTGACCAAAGATATTTTCTGTAGTTTATACAGCTGTACATGATGTGATGAGCTATATTGATGATGATTTATTGTTGAACTTACTGGGATTTAATTCTCACTATATTTTCATATCATGTTCAGAAAATTAGTTATGCAGATTTTTCTATATTTCTGGCTTTTAGTGCACGTTGGATCGAGTACTTTATGTTGGGCAGATTCCAGAAGCAAATAAAATGTTTGTGGTCGAGTTGGCTAAGATCCCAGTGAAGGTGCAACCATCCGCACCTGTATCTCTAGAATTGGTCAACCAGAATAAATAAGATATAGATTTTTATGTGTTTGATATGTTGTACGTATGTTTTGATTAATGATATGTATATGAACTTTGTATTGTATAAATTAAATAAATGTTATATTGAGTTAAGTTGTAACGAGGTAATAACTTCATGGTATTTAAAAAAAAAATTTGATACTTAAATGGAGTTGTTACAACAAGCATATGTTCATGTACCTGATCTAGCTATAGCTCAAATAGAATGGACGGTAGACAACCGCAGGAAGCGCAAATTGGATTTGGATCTTCATCTTTATATGTAGTAAAACGTAGCTATTATTGTACCACTTTTACTTTCTTAGAGTCTATTTAGATACCATATTTACCAACCATACTCCCTTAGAGTTGGTAAAACTATCTTTGAATGTTGCTTATAATCCTCTAAACTTTTGAAATATTCTAGTATATCATCAATAAATATAATAACAAGTTGATCCAGGGATGACCTAATTACTATTCATTAAATCTATGAATGTAGCTAGAATATTTGTCAAACTAAATAACATAACTAAGTACTCATAATGCCCATAATGAGTCCTAAAAGAAAATTTTCGTACATCCTCTTCTTTTATCCTCAATTAATGTTACTCATATCTCAAATCAATTTTTGAAAAACATTGAGCACCTTGTAACTGATCAAATAGATCTTCTATACGAGGTAATGGGTATTTATTCCACACTGTCACTTTATTCAACTGTCTATAATTTATGCATAGTCATAGTGATCTATCTTTCTTTTTCACAAATAGAACTGGAGCACGCCAAATAAAAGTACTAGGGCATTTAAATCCCTTATCTAACAAGTCTTGTAATTAATTTTTTTTTTAAATTCAATCGATATCATTCTATATAAGGATATAGATACTAGTTGAGTTCCAAGAAGTAAATCAATATCAAATTCTAGTCGAGGGTACTCTAGGTAATTCTTTTGAAAACACATCAGGAAATTTTCTAACTACTGGAACCTGATCTACGTTGGTATACTTTATATCAACATCTCTCACCATTGCTAAATATCCTTAGCACCCCTCTTTTTGTAATAACTTATGGTCGCTAAAGGTGAAATTAAATTACTGGGTACTTGCTTCCATGATTACTCACTACTTACAACTCCTTTACTAACATTTTTGCTATTGATGACATCTTCATACTGTATCAGCTAGATTGCACTTCAAAACACTTAAACAAATTCAACCTATTGTGACTTTATTCTTTAACATGCTTATGCAATATCTTAACAATCAATCATGGAAAACTTATGTCTATCCAAGAGCCCTTCACATGAATTACCCATTTTGCATACCTTAAATTTTAAATTTCCATAAGTAAGCCTTCCTTAATCATAATACTTATACATAGTATTATTGAAAACCAAATTGTCTTCGAATTGCTTATATCAACAAAATAGATCATTAAAAATATTATCTTAATAAATTCTCCGCTCTCAAATTCAATCCAACTCACAACTTACCAAATCCATTTATATATATAGATTTCAACTCATCCATCCAAAAAGAGATTTAAATCTAATTTCAAAACACTCACTTTATTTCAAATCATTATCTTGGAATTAACAATCTCGATCACATCATAACTTACTATCAATATTATATTAGCCATTTGTCATATTGTTTCACATAAGCAAATCAAACAATCAATTCAAACCTTCTTGGCATCCAAACAAGTCATTACCTTTGTGTTCGGATAGAATTTTCTTATTTTCAGCTAATTTCCCGAGAGGGTTCTCTTTACCACTTTTCGTCAAGACAAGTTCAAAAGCTGAACTAGTAGTCCACACACAAAAGGTACCATATAGGACATACGCATAGATGATTAAGCATTGCTTACCTAAGGATAAGAGTCAGAAAAAGAAGAGGATAATACCCTATAGAATTCCACAACAGCACCGTGAGTATAAATATTTCTGCAGTTACATACCCATACTCAAAGTCCTACTACAAAATTCTTTGCTCTGTTAGCCACAGGGAAACCTAATGCTCTGATACCAACTTGGAACGCCCCCAATTTACGTTACGTAAAATAAACATTTTTTTAAAATTATTATTTCCGCAATCAGATATTTTTCATAAAGATATATAATTCAATTCTTTATCATGGCAACAGATATATATATATACATATATATATATATACATATATATACAAACACAATATAATTCAAAGACCATGAGTCGTGGAAGCAACGTTGACTCACACAGAGAATATATCACCTATCTGCCGAATCAGACTCTGATATTCTTATCTGAAAAATGTAGAAATATCGTATAGTGAGTTTGACAACTTAGTGAGCAAATAATTTCTCCTATGACCTCTTAAGTCAGCATATGGATGTACTTATATTTTAAAATGTGTCACATAGAAAATACAGTTCAGAAGTACATTCATATGGGACCTGTATTTCAAATATTCTAAAATCAAAGGATATTCAGATATCCAAAACCATTTGCACCATGTTATGATCATTAAATAAATGTTGCTATGCTCAGCTGTATAAGCTATAGTAAAATATTTTGATTTGAAGGTAAAATTATTACTTTTAATGCACCTGCCTCACTCGACAATCTAGTCAATGCAATGAAAATATAACTCATTTGTTATACGCATAGTGACCTCGAACCCAGTCACAACAAGGGATCAGGGAATGTGAGTACATCACCCTCCTACCCCCTCACATTACCACAGTCACCCGGTTGGAGCGGCCCTCCCTCGGCTCACTCAGGCTAATAGAGCGTCCCCTATTCGGTACCGTCACAAGCTATACAACCAGCCGATTTTCATCAATACATATAAATACATGTAAAATTATCAAGCAACTCGCCATGAGCTTTATGCTTGCCATTCAATCTCATTTATAATATGACATGCATCATTTTCACAAGTATATAGCTTTACAAATCAATGCATCGTGCACATAATATTCACTTTATCAAATAATGATAAATACATTTAGAACCACATATTTAATGAGTTCTAAAATTCATTTCTAAAACCATACTCTTCTTGAACTATGTGCTAGTTCGTAAGCATAATAGATATTTTAACACATTTCAGAAACTTATAATAGTATAAATAATTTATAAACAGAAACAATAATACATTTATAGTTCAAGAAGAGCATAGGGCAAGTCATAGAAAGAATTATCTACTCACAGGGTAGGGCTCCTGGTTAGAGAGCCCTAAAATGTACTTTTCCAATCTCTATTTGATCAAATATATTTTGAACACATATCCAGAGGGTCCAAAAGTCATGAAAACAACTCCAGGAGCTTGGTCACTATTCACCACCAGAAACACTATTCAGCCACCGGAAAATATTATTCACCAAGAACAAAAAGTTGTTAGATAGTTGAAAATTTTCATATCCTAAGGTTTATCTAACTCCTGAATCCATATACGGTGTCAGAATTTCAATTGGAGGTCTCCAAGTAAGAGTTTCAGAATTTACCTTTTTTTGAGATTTTCTACTTCAAATTTACGGCGATTCAATGGCTGATTTGAAAAATTAATTGGTCAAAACCATAGTATTCTTTGTCCTGAATCTAGTAACACCTTCAGTTTTGAGATCGGAAACCAATAGGCACTCCAGATCTAGAGAGAAAGTTAAAAGTTACTATTCACTCACTATTCCTTCTTTCAATTTTTTTTCGAAATCTTCGAATAGTTGTGTTGTCTCCTCTTCCCCTTTTATTATTATTTTTTATTTTTTAATAAAAATAATTATTATTATTTAATAATTGAATAATAGGATTTTCTTTTATATAAATTCCGTTTTTCATCCTAAAATATCCTAAAAATTTCTAAAAAGTTATATTCCCATAAACCTTTAGTGAAACTCTTAAATCATGATTTTTGTTAATAAAAATCGTAATAAAACAAATCTCAAAATAAATATCTTTATACAAAATTAAAGAAAGAATATTTCTAAAAATACAACAAAATTTATTAAAGGCTAATATAATTATTTTATGCAAAACAATAATTATTTTAATTAAAAATTTACTTTCTTTTAGCATAACATAATTCTTTTTAGAAAATAAAAATATATTTGTTTATAACAAAACATTATTATTGAAAAACAAAAATTACGGGATGTTACACAGTGGGTGGATGGTTATTTGAATCGATCTTCTAATGTCTTGAGTATGTTGTGGTTGTGCTTTGTAAGGGATCAGTGATTTCCTATAGTAAGAAATTACTAGTGTTTTCTATCTATATGCCAAGGTGGTGTTATGACTATTGTTAAATATTTTTGAAACTAACTATTGGGCTTGATCACCTCAATAACAGCATAACTTTATTTTTGCCATAGTAGAAAATGGCACCACAAAGGAGGAATCCAGCAAACAATGCGAAGGAAACCTTGCATAACCTTGCCACGGCAATTCAAGACCAAGTCACGACCACCAACCAAATTCTACAATACCTCTATAATGAGAATAACCCGAATGGTGAGAATGGTGCTAATAACCGGATGACAGGGAATGATAACGGCATATCCGAGTTCCTAAGGACTAGACCACCTTCTTTTCAAGGCTGATTTGACCTGATTGTAGCTGAAAGGTGGATAAGGGAAATGGAGAAGATCTTTGAAATGATAGGCTGTATTAAGGAGCAGTAAGTTATCTTTGTTGCATATATGCTAAAAGAAGAAGGAGAATGCTGGTGGCGTGGAGCTAGAGAACTTTTAGCTCACCAGGGAAAGAAAATCACCTGGCAGGTATTCAAATACACCTTTTTGGAAAAGTATTTCCCAAGTAATGTGCAGGCAGAGAAGGAGATTAAATTTTCTCCAACTTAGGCAGGGCAGCATAATCGTAGACCAGTACATCACGAGGTTTAAGGAGTTGTCAGAGTTCTGCTCATACTTGCGATTTAACCCCGATGAAGCATGGAAGGATGTTAAGTTAAAAGTGGGATTGAACTCAAAGATAAGGAATGCTGTTGTAGTTATGGAGATCAGGGAGTTTGTACCTCTGATAAATAAATGCAAACTCTTGGAAAAGTGCTTGAGGCCAGTGGAGGATGAGAAATAAAGACGAAACTTTTGGAAAAGGAAGAACGGGCCACAAAACTCTGGCAAAAATGTCAAAGGAAAATGATAGGGTACTAGCAAGAGGACAATGACTCTAAGTCCTCGACCCTTCCAACAGAATTTTTCCATAGTCAAGTGTATCAAGTGCAGACGTATGCATGGTAATCGGCCATGCTACATAGGATCAGATGTTTGCTTCAAATGCAGACATAATGGTCATTTTGCAAAGAACTACCCACAGAATGTGGGGAAGTAGCTAGAATAGAGGCCTCAGGTGAAAGGAAGGGTTTTCACCTTGAGAGGCCAAGAGGAAACTCAATCCTCCGAAAAGATTCAAGGTACATCCTACATCTATGGATTTGCTCGTTGTTTGACTCTGGTGCTAGTCATTCATTTATATCGGAAGAATATATTAGGGAGCTTCAGTATCCTATTTCTAAAACCCCCTATGAACCATATATAGTAACCCCCACGGGGGAAAGGGTCTTAACTTCCTCTATATGTAAAGATTGTCAAGTCACCATCCAGGAGAAAATTTTTCTATAAACCTCGTATGTCTACCTTTAAGAGGTATTGATGTCATTCTAGGGTTAGAATGGTGATAACTCTAATTCATTAGAGTTTCTTTATGCTTTTCTAAGGTTATTTACTCTGCATTTTGATTTATTAGCATTCATGCCCCTTGATTTAATAGTATGTTTTGTCTCCCATGAATATAAGACCACCCATTATGTTTGCTATGAAAATTCAGTATGCATGCAGAGCAAAACAGGCAGCAAACCGAATGATATTGGGTGGTCTTGATCCTTTTAATATGATACATATGATGAGAAGCTGGCCGTTTGTGATATGGTGCAGGTGGCAGTGAGTCAGGGCTACTGCAGCAGGTGCGACCACTACCCAGCATGGAAAAGGGAGCTCTCAACTGACACAACAGAGTGCTGGGAGGCACAGGGACTGTCTCCACTATTGGAAGTGGAGGGAAAGTTGCTGGTAGATGTGTAGTCTAAAAAGTAAGAAGAATTGCAGCAGACCAGGCCATCTCACTAGGACCACAATGCTTATCTATAAAAGGCATGGAGCAGAGAAGAAAAAGGAGAGACACGCAAGGGGATGAAAGGAGAACAGAAAAGTGTAAAAAGGAAATATGGAAGGATAGAAAAAGAGGGAAGGAAGCCCCAAAATCCCTGACGGGAGTGGGCTATGAGCATACACTTGTGACAAGGACGAGCCACCCCTGGAGAAGGAGGCACTGAATGTGAAGAAGAGGACCCTTGTTAAGGATTCCTTTTCCTCTCTTTCTGTGCTTCATTGTTTTAGTGCTGGATTGTATTTTCTTTCTTTAGTTGTATTAATCTTCACTACATGATGGTTATCCTTATGCCTGTAATCAGTTTGGTTACAAGGTTGGGCTAAGTTTCCAGCTAGGGTTGTAAACGGGTTGCAGTGAACACATGCACATTTTAATTTATGAATGATTTTGTTACAGCATTGTTTTTGTCATTCAACTGCTTTTGTATTTCTTAACTTCTTCTGTTAACTGAAATTTAATAAAAGAAGGCTGAGGCTAACACTGACCTAGAAGGGTAGTGGGGGCTGGGAAAAGGGTTGGATGTATGGGCACAACTAATATAAGAATATATGGTTGTCCTATTTGACCTAATAGTTAGGACTTCAAACATAACTCTGGGGCTTGTCATCATACAGGAATGTAGGACTGAATCCCAGGGGTACATGGGGTGGTTATCTAGAAAGAACCCATTCAAGAGAAAATTGGGCACTTGAGCAATTGCTATAGCAATTTATAGAGATAAATGAGTGTAGAAGTTCATGGCAACCCAGAAGCAACCCTAGTTCACCTAAGATCTATTTTTCCCCAACCTAGTGTACCTCAACTTGTTTAAAGTCTTGTTTAGTTTTGTTCAATCTTATTTGCACTCAAACCTTAAAATTTGTAACCCAACAAAATTTTGCTACAGCATTCTACGAGTCAGAGAATTTTATAGTAATTTTTAGTACACTTCCTCGTGGGACGATACTCACTCATCATTATATTACTTGGTTATGATATGTGCACTTGAGTTTGGACATTGCATAAATACTTTACAACCAATAAGTTTTTGGCGTCGTTGTCGATGAGTGTGAACTTGAAAACTATTATTAGATATTTGACTGTGTTTAGGACTTGTATCTTTTAGTCACTTTGGTGTTATTTTGGGCAGTTAAACTCAGTGCATGAGTAGGTGCGATAGAGAACTATTGCCTCTAGATCCTGAGATAGAGAAGACTCTTCTAAGAAGAAGGAGAGGACTGTTGGGACCTCAGCAAGAAACGGAAATGGCCAACCAGTGAAGCGCAGACAACATGGATGATCGAGATATTGTATTGAATGCTTACGTTCAACCAAATATGAATGGTTTGAACCCAAGCATTGTAAGACCAGAAATTAAAGCTCTTCATTTCGAGCTCAAGCCTGTGATGTTCCAGATGCTACAGACGGCAGGCTAATTCAGTGGGATGCCTACAAAGGACCTTCACCTTCACTTGAGAGTATTCATTGAAGTTACAGATGCATTCAAAATGAATGGGGTGTCAGATGAAGTTCTGAGGATGAAACTGTTCCCCTATTCATTAAGATATCGAGCTAGAGCGTGTTTAAACTCTCTGCCACCTGATTCTATTACCAACTAGAGTGATTTGGCAGAGAAGTTTCTGTTAAAATACTTTTCACCTACCAAGAATGCAAGATTGAGGAATCATATCACATCCTTCTAGCAACTAGATGGAGAATCTCTATATGACACCTAGGAGAGCTACAAAGAACTGCTACGAAGATGTCCCCATCATGGAATCCCGTACTGCATTCAGATGGAGACCTTTTACGATGGCCTTAATGCTCAAACACGAACCATAGTGGATGCAGCAGCTAATGGGGCACTTCTGTCCAAAACATACAATGAGGCATATTAGCTGATCGAAAGGATGGCCAGTAACAATTATCAAAGTCCTATGGACAAAGTCTCAACTGAAAAAAAATTGTGGGTATGCATGAAGTGAGTGAGGTCACTTCTCTCATAGCCCAGCTAGTTTTATTAGTGAATGTCTTGAAAAACCAGCAACTGATTCGCCCTCAAGTAGCTAATGCAGTCCAAGAAAATGGAGTATCTTATGTTCTGTGTAATGGGCCTCATTTATTCGAAAGTTGTCCTTCAAATCTAGAGTCAATATGCTATGTGGGAAACATGAATCGCGATAACAATCCCTTTTCAAACATGTATAACCCAGGTTGGAGGCAGCATCCCAATTTCTCTTGGAGTAACTACGGTACTGGATAAGGAAGCAACTCTTCCCCACAGAGACCACAGCCCCCCTAGGATTTCAGTAGCAAAGGCATCAGCCTAATAAAACTCCCACTTCGTTAGAGTCTTTGCTCAAAGAATACATGGCAAGAAATGATGCTGTGATTCAAAGTCAAGCTGCATTATTGAGGAATCTGGAGACCCAAGTTGGGCAGCTTGCCAATGAATTAAAAAGCAGACATCCAGGGACACTTCCTAGCAACACTAAAGTCCCTAGGAGAGAAGGGAAAAAGCACTACAAGGCTATAGCTCTTAGGAATGGAAAAGTAGTGGAAGAACCCCAAGCAAAGAGACAGGACGAAAAAGACCCTACTGTACCCTTGGATAAGATGAAAGACAAGCAGAGTCAGGTTGAGGAGGCAAGTGAGAAAGTAGGAATCTCTGGAGAAAAGTCTGCAGCTTTGCCACAGTAAAATGCTGCAACTCTGCCATAGAAAAATGTTGCCGCTTTGCCGCAAAAAAATGTACAACAGACCAAGCTACCTCCACTATTCCCTGAAAATTTCTAGAAATAGCAGAATGACCATCAGTTTTGAAGATTTCTGAATGTCCTCAAGCAGCTACACATTAACATTCCTTTGGTGGAAGCATTAGAGCAGATGCCTAACTATGTAAAGTTCATGAAGGACATCTTGACCAAGAAAAGAAGGTTTGGGGAATTTGAGACTGTCGCTCTAACACGAGAAAGTAGTGCTGTGTTGTAGAATAAGCTGCCTCCCAAACTCAAAGATCGTGGTAGCTTCACCATTCTTTACTCCATTGGGAACCAGTAATTTGGTAAAGCTCTCTGTGACTTGAGAGCAAGCATCAACCTCATGCTAGTGGCAATATCTAAGAAGCTAGGGATAGGAGAAGCAAGGCCTACCACGGTCTCACTACAACTGGCAGACAAATCCATTGCACATCCAGAAAGGAAAATCAAGGATGTCTTAGTTAAGGTGGATAAATTTATTTTTCCAGTAGATTTTATCATACTGGATTACGAAGCAGAGGCAAATGTGCCAATGATTTTGGGCAGGCCATTCCTAGCCACTGGCCGAGCCTTAATTGATGTTCAAAAAGGGGAGTTAACAATGAGGATTCAAGAAGAGCAGATCACATTTAATGTATTTCAGTCCATGAAGCTCTCTAGTGAAATGGAAGAATGCTCAATTATTTCGGTGATAGATACATTAACATCTGAATAGTTTGAAAATTACTATAGAGGCCCAACACCAGCTGAGTGGCAAGATGGCTCAGATTCAGAGGAGGAAAACGAGAAAGAATAGGCTTGGATAGAAGGTAAGCATGGCACTGGGAAGCAGGCTCCAAGGAATGAGCCATTAGATATGTCCTTACGGGAATCAAGGCTGCTAAAGGCATCAGTAGAGGAACCATCGATCTTGGAGTTGAAGCCATTACCTACGCATCTAAAATATGCTTACCTGGGTGAAAGAACCACTCTTCCTGTGATCATTTCAGCACTTTTGACAGCGGAGCAAGAGGAGAAATTAGTTGAGACATTGAAAAAAATTCAAAAGTGCTATTGGTTGGACCCTTGCCTATATTAAGGGTATCAATTCCTCATTTTGTATGCATAAGATCCTATTGGAGAGTAATGAAAAAGGATCCATTGAACCTCAACGAAGGCTCAATCCAATTATGAAGGAGATAGTAAAGAAGGAAATCATCAAATGGCTAGATGCTGGAATTATTTACCCTATATCAGACAGTTCCTGAGTTAGTCCAGTTCAATGTGTTCCTAAGAAAAGGGGCATGACTGTGGTGGAAAATAAAAACAATGAGCTCATCCCTACCAAGGTTGTGACTAGTTGGAGGATTTGCATGGACTGTAGGAGGATGAATAAAAGCACCAGAAAAGACCACTTCCCTTTGCCATTCATTAACCAGATGTTAGACAGACTTGCGGGAAGAGAGTATTACTTTTTCTTAGACGAGTATTCAGGGTACAATTAGATTGCTATAGCACCCAAAGACCAGCACAAGACCACATTCACATGCCCTTATGGCACCTTTTCATTTCAAAGGATGTCGTTTAGGTTATGCAATGCTCCATCAACTTTTCAACAGTGTATGATGGCAATTTTCACAGAAATGGCGAAGTAATTTGTGTTGATTTTCATGGATGACTTTTTAGTTTTTGGGGATTCCTTCGACTTATGCTTGGGAAACCTTGCTAAGGTTCTTCAAAGGTGCGAGGAAACAAACCTGTTGTTGAACTGGGAAAAGTGTCATTTTATGGTGAAGGAGGGGATTGTGCTGGGACATAAAGTTTCTCAAGATGGACTAGAGATTGATAAGGCCAAAGTAAAAATCATAGAGAAGCTGCCTCCTCCCACTTCAGTCAAAGGCATTAGAAGCTTCCTTGGCCATGCAGGATTTTACAAGAGGTTTATCAAGGACTTCTCCAAGATTACTAAATCTCTATGCAGTTTGCTAGAGAAAGACAAAATCTTATGCTTCGATAAGAAATGCATAACAACATTCTGTGACCTTAAGAAGAAATTAAGTACAACACCGGTTATTGTGGCACCAGACTAGACTTCTCCATTTGAGCTAATGTGTGACGCGAGTGAAGCAGCATTGGGAGCCGTCCTTGGCCAGCGTAAGAACAAAGTTTTTCATTCTATATATTATGCAAGCAAGACGCTACAAGGGGCCCAATTGAACTACACAGTAATAGAGAAGGAGCTGCTTGCTGTGGTGTTTGCTTTTGAAAAATTCAGATCTTACTTGGTAGGTGTAAAAGTAATTGTGCACACAGACCATTCTGCCACCAAACACCTAGTCAAAAAGAAGGATTCCAAGCCTAGACTCATCCGATGGGTGCTCTTGCTCCAAGAATTTGATTTGGAAATTAGGGATAGAAAGGGAATTGAGAATTACATGGTAGACCATCTCTCCAGGCTGGAACAGGACAGAGCAGATGCAGAAGAAATTAATGAGAAATTTCAATATGAGCAACTCTTCCTCATGTCCTAGGTTGGTATGCCATGGTATGCTGACTATGTGAACTACCTAGTGATTGGACTGCTTCCACCGGATTTGACGTCACAATAGAAGAAGAAATTCCTGCACGATGTGAATTCATATTTCTGGGAAGAACCACACCTCTTCAAGTAATGTGCTGATCAGATGATAAGAAGATGCATTCCCAGCGAAGAGATAGAGCAAATCCTGCAGCAATGTTATGCTTCACCCTATGGAGGCCACTTTGGAGGAGTGAGGACTGCAAACAAAGTCCTCCAGGCAAGGTTCTACTGGCCTTCTCTATTCAAGGACTCCCACTCTTTTGTGTTGCAATGTGACAGGTGCCAGAGAGTAGGAAACATATCCAGAAGACATGAAATGCCACTAAACAACATTCTAGAAGTGGAGTTGTTCAATGTATGGGGAATAGATTTCACGAGCCTATTCCCTTCGAGTTTTGCGAACCAATATATCCTGGTAGCCGTTGATTATGTTTCGAAATGGGTAGAAGCAACTGTGTCTCCAACTAATAAGGCAAAGGTGGTAACTAGATTTTTGAAAAAGAATATTTTCACAAGATTTGGAACTCTTAGAAACATTATCAGCGATGAAGGATCCCACTTCTGCAACAGGCAATTTGGAGCACTGTTGGCCAAATATGGAGTAAGACATAAGGTGGCAACTCCATACCACCCTCAAACCAGCGGGTAGGCTGAAATTTCCAACAGGTAAATTAAGAGGATCCTGGAAAAAACTGTTGGCCCAATTAGGAAGGACTAGTCCTCAAGGCTGGATGATGCATTATAGGCCCACCGAATAGCCTATAAAACACCGTTGGGGATGTCACCATACAAGTTGGTGTTTGGTAAGGCTCAACATCTGCCAGTGGAACTAAAGCATCAGGTATATTGGGCAGTGATGGAATAAAATCTGAATTTAGGAGCTGCTAGTGAAGAAAGGATGCTGCAACTAAATGAGTTAGATGAATTCCGTGGTCAAGATTATGAGAATGCCAAGCTATACAAGGAAAAAGCAAAGAAATAGCATGACAAGAAGTTACAACCTAGGGACCTTGAAGTAGGACAAAAATTGTTGTTGTACAACTCCAGGCTAACCTTGTTCCCTAGGAAACTGAAATCTCGCTGGTCTGGTCCCTTCTGCCTCAGCAAGGTCTTCCCGTTTGGAGCTGTTGAATTAGAAGAAGAAAAGGCAGGGAGAACCTTCAGAGTTAATGGACAACAGATCAAGCACTATCTGGGAGGTGATGTGGAGTGCCAGCATACCTCAATCAAATTGTAAGAGGGATGAATAGGGAAGAAGTCAGGTTATTGGCTCTAAAACAAGCACTTATAAGAGGCAACCCATGTTTAATTCGTCTTGTTTTATTTTACAAATTGTTAGGTAGCTTAAATTGTGACTCTAATATCTTTTGTGTTCATTTCACAGGCCTAGGAAAACATCAGTGTACAAGTAAGTTTTTGTATTGTTTGTCACAAGAGTTGTTATAGCAAACTCATGTGAAAGCCAATTTTTTTTGCCACAAGACTTACTGCAGCAAAATCGTGTGAAAATCAGTTTTTGTATTGTTGCCGTAAGACTTGCTGTAGCAAAAGCGCTCAGCCCTGAAGCAAGGAATTTTCCCTTGATGTGGAAATGGTACTGGACATAGGAAGCAAATTCAGTAGGAAGGAGAATGAAGATACTGGCTGAGGAAACACAAGAAAGGGCACCCAAAGGCTTGAGGAGAAAAGACAAATGGAGAAACAAAAAAAACACAAAAAAGGGGCGGGAAACCTTAAGTATCCCATAAGTAACGACCATACCCCTCATTCTCCCCAACCCCCACTAGTGAACCCAACAGCCCCCTGCAGTTTCCATAATCCCTATTCTTTGTCCTCTCAAACCCCTCCCCCCTTTCACATTCTGAGAGCTCCCGTGCGCAACGTCTCTCTTCTCCACAAAGAACCCCCACCTGAAGACCATGTCGAGAATTAAGATGGTAGCAAGGAAGGCCAGCAAGATGAAGAGGTTCACCTTGGACGAAAATCAAAGAAGGCACAATGAAGAAACTGCCTAGCAGACCTTCTGCGCAGAAAAATGGTTCACCTTTACAACGTTCAAAGATATGGGTTTGCCAATGTATGTGGCAATAGTAGTGAAGCAACGGGGATGGGAAAATTTTTCCAAACACCCTCAGCATGTTCTGATTCCATTGGTAAGAGAGTTCTATGCCAACTTCCCGATGGAAGCCAAAGACTGGTTGAGGGTCAGGGAGACCCGCATGTTATTCGACCAAGCCACTATAAATGAAGCCTACAAATTGAATGATGAGGATGACGACTATGCAGCGCATTTAGAGTATTTGCAAGAACTAGATTGGGAGGAAATGTTGGCAGAGGGTGTGCATACTAGGCACCACCTGGGCAAATCTTCTCAGGGTGCTACAACCATAAACCAGATATTTTTAGTGCTTGTGGCTAAAGTGTGGTATCACTTTCTGAAGACTTGCCCTCCACTCACAGGCAAACTGTAAGCTGAGATAGAGTGGCCATGGTTGATGCCATCATTTTGGGGAGGGCCATTAATGTAGGAAGGGTCATCAATGAGCAAATAAGAGTATACGTTAGCTAAAAAAAGGGTAGTCTGCTCTTTCCCTCCCCTATCACCCTGCTATGCTGCGATAGCAAGGTACCCATCCCAATGGATGAAGAAAAACTCAAGATGGGAGCCCCTATAAGCACTATCACCATAGCTCGCATTGTGTAAGACAAGGGAGAGCCAGAGCCACCAGCCACCATAAAAGTCCCTCCACACTCTGAAGGCCAAGCAGCATCAACCTCAACCCCCCAACCGGCAGACAAGACCTTCCAACTACTCTTATAGCAATAAGCCACCATACTGCAGCAACAAGCATTGTTCCTGAAACACCAGCAACAATTCTGGCAATACCAACAAAAAAAGGATATTGCCCTCCAGAAAATGCTTGAGCATAATTTCAAACAATTCTTCCCCTTCCATGAATTCCCTACAAACCTATTCCATACCACATCTGGGGAAGAACAGAGAGCACTAAAGCCCAGACTGAAGAGGGTGAGAAATCCCAAGACTCCTCCTAGAGCAACGAGCAGCGGACAAACCCACGAAGGACTCAAGAGGAAGATGCGTCCTTCGAGGATGAAGAGCCACTTGCCAAAAGGGTAGCAGCCATGCAGAAGGGAAAGGCCAAACTACAGAGCCCACAAAGATCAACTTAGCGAAGGAGTGGGCTCTGTAGCTCATGAAAATCTTAAGGGAGTCCATGCCACCTGGGTGCTGCAGCAATCCTGCAAGCATCCTAAGGAAGTCCCCTTCCCCTCTATTTCCTTTCTGTCAATTTCTTTTATATTCAACAAGCTCTGTATGCCTGTTGTTCCTATCGTAGCATACATTTTTCCTTTGCCTTTTTTATTGGGTTTGCAATCTAATAAGCAGTGGGGACACTACTCACCTTTATGTTTGGGGGGATGGAATTAGTGTTGCTCTAGTTTTGCTGTAGCATTTGCTATGGAATTAGTTTTGCTGTAGTGTTTGTTGTGGGGTTTGTTGTGCTTGATTAAATGAGTTTGTTTCAATTTGTGCTAGGTCTTGTGTTTGTTTCCTATTTGATTGTGTAAGAATATGGGTTTATGTCTGTTAAGTAATTAGCTTTTAGCAATTAGGAATCTCTTGCAATCACTCTTTTATATATAAAAAAAATGAGATGAGTCTGTCATGTGTATTTCATGGCCTGTTGTTAGTGCTAGGAAGCTCCATAAGGAAGGCTGGACTTGACTGATAACAAAAATAGGAATTCTACATGTCAACCCTACACAACTGAAACCTTCCTTTATGAACACTGGACTATGGTCAGTCTTAGCAAGAGAAACTTGGTGATTTTTTAGGAATTGGACCTAGGATTTTAGAGTTAATGTTGTGAGCCCCCTACAGAATGACAAAAAGAGGCATGAGCAATTGTCAGAAAAGCTTAAGTTTGGGGAAAAAAAAGAAAAAAAGTGAGAAAACTGAAGTAGTTGCCACTTCAATGCCTCTATTGTCCCTTAGTAACCAGGGGTATTCATGAGCCCTATGTGTGCTTTTTCATAAAACAGTGACAACAGGGTATGAGTAGAATAGCGCTTAAATTTGATAGTGTTGAGTAACCGGGTGCCTTCATCTCAAATGTTGGCATTTGCGTCAAAAGGCACCAATGACCTGTGCTGTAGCAAAGAAAAAAAAAGAGAAGAGAGAAAGTTGATCCACCCCCTTAATTGCTACTATAATTATGCCTCTAATGTATGGCATCTTGCTCTAGTAAAAAAGGGGACTTGATATATTAGCATGCAAAATCATAGGACCTTGACTGACCTTTATCTAAGTAGTTCCTAAAGGACTAACTATATCACACACCCAATCACAAAGGAGGTTTTGGGTGAGGTTAAGGAAAGGAGAAGACAGGCAGTATTTACTAAACAACTCTGAGAGAGTGGAGGGTAGTAGCAGTGCCACATGGAACTACACAAAGGAGAAGGGTCTGGAGCTTAATAGAAGTGGTTTAATGGATAGAGTAATTTTCTTAAGGACAAGCAAGACTTTAAGTTTGGGGGGAATTGATAACTCTAATTCATTAGAGTTTCTCTATGCTTTTCTAAGGTCATTTACTCTTCATTTTGATTTATTAGCATTCATGCCCCTTGATTTAATAGTATGTTTTGTCTTCCATGAATATAAGACCACCTATTATGTTTGCTGTGAAAATTCAGTATGCATACATAGCAAAACAAGCAGCAAACTGAGTGATATTGGGTGGTCTTGATCCTTTTAATATGATGCATATGATGGGAAGCTGGCTGTTTGTGATATGGTGTAGGTGGCAGTGAGTCAGGGGTACGGCAGCAAGCACGACCACCACCCAGCATGAAAAAAGGGAGCACCCAGCTGACACAGCAGAGTACTGGGAGGCACAGGGACTATCTTTACTACTGGAAGTAGAGGGAAAGCTACTGGCAAATGTGCAGGCTGAAAAGTAAGAAGAATTGCAGTACACCAAGCCATCTCACTAGGACCACAGTGCTTATCTATAAAAGGCATGGAGTAGAGAAGAAAAAGGAGAGACCTACAAAGGGATGAAAGGAGAACAGAAAAGTATAAAAAAAGAAATATGGAGGGACAGAAAAAGAGGACAAGAAGCCCCGAAATCCTTAATGGGAATGGGCTATGAGCATACACTCGTGCCCAGGACGAGCCACCCTTAGAGAAGGAGAGACTGAATGTGAAGAAGATGACCCCTATTGAGGATTCCTTTCCTCTCTTTCTGTGCTTCATTGTTTTAGCGCTGGATTGTATTTTCTTTCTTTAGTTGTATTACTCTTCATTGCATGATGTTTATCCTGATGCCTGTAATCAATTTGGTTATGAGGTTGGGCTAAGTTTCCAGCTAGGGTTGTAGACGGGTTGCAGTGAACACATGCACATTTTAGTTTATGAATGATTTTGTTGCAGCATTATTTTTGTCATTCAACTACTTTTGCATTTCTTAACTTCTTCTGTTAACTGAAATTTAATAGAAGAAGGCTGAGGCTAACACTGACCAAGAAGGGTAGTGGGGGCTGGAAAAAGGGTTGGATGTATAGGCACAACTAATATAGGAATATATGGTTGTCCCATTTGAGCCAATAGTTTGGACTTCAAGCATAACTTTAGGGCTTGGCATCATAGAGGAATGTAGGACTGAATCCTAGGGGTACATGGGGTGGTAATCTGGAAAGAACCCATTCAAGAAACAAACTGAGCACTTGAGCAATTGCTATAGCAATTTCTAGAGTAAAATGAGTGCAGAAGTTCATGGCAACCCAGAAGCAACCCTAGTTCACCTAAGATCTATTTTTCTGCAACCTAGTGTACCTCAACTTGTTCAAAGTCTTGTTTAGTTTTGTTCAATCTTATTTGCACTCAAACCTTAAAATTTGTAACCCAACAAAATTTTGCTACTACATTTCATGAGTCAGAGAATTTTGTAATAATTTTTAGTATACTTCCTTGTGGGACGATACTCACTCATCATTATATTACTTAGTCACGATACGTGCACTTGCGTTTGGACATTGCATAAATACTTTGCAACCAACAATTGGATGTCTAAAAATTAGGTCTTGCTAAATTTTTGCACCAAGACTATTAAATTTCTACCTGCTACTCCACAAGAGGAGCTATAATTATTGATGCTAAATACCAATCAAGTCAATCAGAAGTTGAAGAGTGGAGTACATGGTTACATTCTCTTGTGTTTATCAAACCTAGAAGTCAAACCGAAGCTTAATGAAATTCCAATACCTAATGAGTTTCCTGAAGTATTTGCACCAGATATCCCAAGCTTACCTCCCGAGAGAGAGATAGAGTTCTCTATTGATCTCCTACCCCAGACATGTCCTATCTCTATTGCACCTTATAGAATGGCCTCGAAGGAACTACAGGAACTTAAGAAACAGTTGGAGGAATTGTTAGACAAGCAATTCATTAGACCGAGTGCATCACCTTGAGGAGCTCCTATATTGTTTTTTAAGAAGAAAGACGGTAGCCATAAACTATGCATAGACTATAGACAACTAAATAAGGTGACTGTCAAAAACAAGTATCCTCTCCCTAGGATAGATGACTTATTCGATCAACTGAAGGGAGCCTCCATCTTTTCTAAAATTGACTTGAGATCGAGATGCCATCATTTTAGGATCAAGGAGGAGGATGTACCAAAAATAGCCTTCAAGACTAAGTATGGGCATTATGAGTTTCTTGTAATACCCTTTGGGTTGACAAATGCACCGGTAATTTTCATGGATTATGTGAATCGCCTTTTTTGACCCTACCTAGATAAATTTGGAGTTAAAATTAGGAATTTTACATGATGTGAATTGTATTTTCGGCCATAAATAGTGGCATTGGTTGACCGACGTTGACCAAGCTCCTAGAGTCATTTCCTAGGTTTTTGAACGCTCCAGACTCGTTTTTCAAGTCTATTTAGTCAAGTTTGAATTGGAAAAGTGTATTTTAGGACTGTCAAATGTAACATCCCAATTTTTAATAAGTGGAAAATAATTCTCATGATGAAGGAACATCGATAAAATCTTAGAAAAATGATAAAGGGGCTAAATGGAAAAAGTGTAATTCTTAAAGAAAGAGAAGGCATGTGTTAAGGATAGGCAATCTTCTAGAAGCTTGGGATTAAAATAATATTTCCCTTGCCTTGGAGGAGTTGTTGGCTAAGCTTGTTGGAGAAGCTTGGATATAAAATATCCTATCTTTGCTTGACTCAAGGGTGAGTTGACTAACCCAATGGAGAGAAGGGGAGAGGAGTGGCTTGGAGGAGAAGTAGTTGACTTGACTTGGAGAAGTGACTTGGAGGAGAAGTTGGCAAAAGATCAAGGGGAAGAAAGGGGCGGCCAACGAAAAGGAAAGAAGGGAGAGAGACCGAGAGAAGGAGAGGAAGGAAAAGAAGAGAGAGAAAGAGGAGAGAGAAAGGAAGCAAAGGTGAAGATCCAAGAGAAAGGAAGAAGGAGAGTGATCAAGAGGAAGAAATTCAAGGAAAGCTTGAGAAGAAAAAGAATCTCTGGTTTGGTAGGTTTAACATTATTCATGTTTTCATGTAATTTAATGTATATTGAATGATTTATAAGTGTTTCATATATCCTCTTTTGATGATTCATGATGTATATTTATGGTTGGCCATCAAAAGTGAGAGTGGGATGCATAGATCATACATGTGTTTGCTGATTTTAGCTGGAAAAGGGGTGAAAATCGATGCTTTGTATGGTTGGTTCTGTTGTATATGTTTTGTTTCGAATCTGAAAATAGGTATAACATATGCATTATGACCGTGTTTCTTAGCTTTCTAATGCCTCTAGAATCAACTTGATTAGATTTGAAATGAGAGAGATATCCGCTGATAAGTGAAGAAAGGTAAGATTTAATGCACAGAATCACGACGCCATTTTCGGACACATTGTTGACCTATTTATTTTTCTTATTTGTTAAATTAGTAAACATAAAAGTTGTATATAATTGTCTTATCTTTCTATACACACTAAAATCACTTTAATTGAAGTTAAATTGATAGATTTATGGTCTTTTTAGTAAAGGAAGGTCTGGCTGGACATAAATCTAGGTTGCAGGGAAAACCTGAAGCACGACCATGCTTGGTGACATGTCCAGGCCGTGCTTTGGGCTGTTTTGTGGTTTTTTAGCATGATTTGCATAGCTTGAAGCACGGCCATGCTTGGTGACACGGCCCGGTGATAAAGGGGAATTTTGAGTGCTTATTGGTCATGTTTTGTCCCCTTATTTATAGTAACTTATGGATATTTTCATGCTTTTGGTTATACTTTGTTCTGGGTACTGTTGTGATTCATTTTGTGATTGCAGGAGAGCAAAAGAAGCCAAGAAGCATGGAAAAACGGTCATGGAAAGACCCTAAAAGACTTGGATCATGTTGAGGAGGAAGCAAGGAGGTTGCACGTCAAATTTGATGAAGAAAGGAGCACCATAGCACCCAACACGGCCTGGCCCTGTTAAGAAGGCCAGCAACACGGCCTGGCCGTGTTGGTGGTATTTTCTGCAGCCTCTTCATAATTCTAGCCTGAAGCACGGCCAGGCCGTGTTCCAGGGCACGGCCGTGCTTCAGGGCTCGTAAAGGACGTCGTTTTTAGGGTTTCTAAGGCCCAAACACATGGATATACTTGGGGATTCACAATGGGGACAAAGAGAACCGAAGGGAAGACCAGAAAAACACTTTTTAGCCTTAGGAAACACACCTAGATTAGGTTTTTACATGATTCTTTGAAGGATTTTGATGTTCTAGGATTGAATTTATTGCTTTTCAAGTTGTAATTGATCTAAGTACTTCTACAAACAGGTTCTATCTTTCTACTTCTACTTTTACTTGTTCTTCTACTACTTCTACCTCTTCTCCTACTTCTTAATTGTATTGAACTACTATGAATTATTCAATGAGTATGGTTTTAGTTCTTGATTTGACAATGTGTGAGTAAATTCCATCTAGGGTTATGGTAAACCCAATTGTGGTACAATGATACTATGCTTTTAAATTGAATTAAGAAACGCTAACTGTAATTGGGATTAGATTGAATTGGATTAACTATTGTATGCTTTAATTAGTTGATGGAATGCCTGATCACCAATCTATCACGTATTAGGTATTTAATCGATGAACTGAAAGGTGAAGATTAAAATCCGAATCCAATAGTTAATTAGGGTTATCTTAATCACGAAAGTAGTTTAAGATACCTTAGGCTTGAGTCAATTAGTGGGAACGAGAAAACCGATTAGTTGAACTCTATGGTTAGCATAAAGCTTAATGGACCTAGGTTAAGCTAAAAACCACGAAAGTAGGTAATTTGATTAACCTAGGTACGATTAGTAATTCTTGAAAGAGATTGCTAATTAATTAAGGCTAAACCATCCCCAACAATCTATACAATTGCAATTAAAGGTGAATATCAGTTGTTAAGTATCACAAGTGTGGTGAACCCTAACCCTAGGCCTAGTTTAATTGATTCTTTCAACTTGCTTAATTGTGATTCTTGCCTATCGAATTTCATCGATTTAGATAGTACTTTTTGTAAGATTCTGGTAGTTGGAATTGTTCTCTGTGGACACGACCCGTACTTGCCGGACTAGTTACAGCTATGCCGTGCACTTGCTGTAATTGGTAAAATATATACACAACAAGTTTTTGGCGCCGTTGCCGGGGAACAAAGCCAATATTAGATATCTTATAAAATAGCTAGACTAGATCAAATTTTGTTTACTTTTCTTTTTAATTTTTCTGCATAATTTTCTTTTGCTGATTTTGCTTTTTTTCTTCCTTCCTAGGTGTGTATCTCTTTTATGCGAAGAGCACGTGAAAGTGTTGCTGAATTTGACCCTGAAATCGAACGCACTTTGCGAAGGTTAAGAAGAAGACAACAGGAAGGAAGTTTACCAGTTACAATGGGGGAAAGAGATAACCGGTCATTGAAGGACTTCACAGCCCCAGACACACATGGCCTGAACCCCAGCATAGTCAGGCCGGTGGTTGAAGCCAATAATTTTGAGCTGAAGCCATCTCTTTTGCAGATGGTTCAGTAGAACCAGTTTGGAGGGTCGCCTACTGAAGACCCAAACCTCTACCTCTCCGTATTCCTGGAGTATTGTGACACCTTGAAGCTGAACGGTGTCTCATGAGATGCAATTAGATTGAGGTTATTCCCTTTCTCACTGAGGGATAAAGCACGTGCATGGCTGCACTCTCTACCATCAGGCTCCATCACCATTTGGCAGCAGCTTTCTCAAGCTTTCTTGGCCAAGTATTTCCCACCGAGTAAAATGGCCCATCTGAGGAACCAGATTACTACATTTGCTCAAAAGGATGGAGAATCTTTATATGAGGCATGGGAGAGATTCAAGGAGATCCTCAGGGTATGCCCACACCACAGGCTAGAAAAATGGTTAATAGTCCATACGTTCTACAATGGACTAGTATACAGCACCCGGATGTCTGTGGATGCTGCAGCTGGAGGAGCCCTAATGAACAAAACTGTTGATGAAGCCTATGAGTTGATTGAAGACATGGCTCAGAACCACTACTCATGGTCTAGTGAGAGGCAGACCAGGAAGCCGACAGGTATGTATGAAGTTGATGCTTTTAATCATCTGACTTCTAAAGTTAATGCTTTATTTCAGAAATTGGATAAACTGAGCATCAATGCCATTGCATCATCTTCATCTTCTACATCTTGTGAGATCTGTGGAGGTATAGGCCATGCAGCTAATGAATGTCAGCTTGGGAGTTCTACAGTTCAGGATTGTGAGCAAGTCAATTTTGTGAACAATCAGAGGGGTAATCCCTACAGTAATACTTACAATCCTGGCTGGAGAAACCATCCTAACCTATCATACAAGCCTAATGTTGGTCAGCAGCCCCAAAATAATTTTAGACAACCTCCAAGGTTCCAGAATCCAAGGCCATACAATCCTCCCCAACCGAAGTCAAATCTGGAGGCTCTAATGGAGAATTTCATCTCCACACAGAGCAAGCAGAATGAGGAGTTTAGAGCTCAGAATCTCAGGATGAATGAAGCAATTAAAGACCTGGCTTCTAAAGTGGATTCACTTGCTACCCATAATAAGATGCTAGAGACACAGATAGGGCAGCAAGCGAGCTCCTCAACCAAAAATTTTGGTAAGTTCCCTGGTCAACCTGAAAACCCTAGAGAACATTGTAAAGCCATTACTTTAAGGAGTGGGAAACAGTTGGGTGAACTAGTGAAAAGGGAGGATGATAAAGAAGTTGAAAATAAGGATGTGCCTGAGCCAATGAATGAAGAAAAAAAGCCAGTTAGTGAAAGGAAGGAACTAGATGAGCCTGAATACGTGGCTCCTGAACCGTATAAGCCACCAGTTCCCTTCCCGCAGAGACTAGCCAAAGCTAAGCTAGAGAAACAGTATGAAAAGTTTCTGGATGTGCTTAAAAAGTTGCACATCAACATTTCATTCTTGGAAGCAGTATCTCAGATGCCCTCATATGCCAAATTTCTAAAGGACATCCTCTCTAATAAGAGGAAGATTGAAGAATATGCCACTGTGGCATTGACTGAAGAGTGTAGTGCCCTGATTCAGAACAAACTACCTCCTAAACTCAAGGATCCTGGGGGCTTTTCAATACCTTGTTCCATTGGAGATGTGGAGATCACTAAAGCCTTATGTGATTTAGGAGCAAGCATGAGCCTCATGCCACTATCCATTTGCAAAAAGCTCCAGATGGGAGATCTGAAGCCTACCACTATTTCCTTACAGTTAGCGGACCGATCCGTTACTCACCCGGTAGGTATATTAGAGGATGTTCCTCTAAAGGTAGGTAAGTTTTTCATACTTATTGACTTTGTGGTATTAGAGATGGAGGAAGATAGCCAAATCCCCATCATTTTGGGAAGACCTTTTCTAGCCACTGCAGGTGCCATTATAAATGTTAAGGATGGGAAACTTTCCCTGAATGTAGGGGATGAAAAGATAAAATTTAATCTTAATGAAGCTATGAAATGTCCATCCTTAGGAGATACTTGTTGCATGATTGATATAATTGAACAAAATATTATTGATAATGCAATGAGCTTGTGCCCTACTGATCCACTTGAGCTTTAACTTTTGGATAGTTCTGTTTCTTGTGCTGAACAGGTAGAAGCTGATGCCTACACTAGATTGCTTGATGAGAGTCCTAAAGTCAACTCCAAAGTGAAAACTGAAAAGCTGGACCAGGATCACCATAAAAAATCAGCAGACATAGAGGAAGGAAAAACACCTAAGGTAGAACTAAAACCTCTTCCTTCCAACCTCAGGTATGAATTTCTGGACCCTAACTCTTCAAATCTAGTCATAGTGAATGCTAATCTGAATACTGAAGAAACTGGTAAGTTGCTGGATGTACTCAGGGAATTCAAAAAGGTTATTGGGTATACCATAGATGATATTAAAGGGATTAGTCCATCTATTTGTATGCATCATATAATTGTTGATAATGATCATAAACCTTCCAGGGAACACCAGAGGAGATTCAATCCAAATATGAAAGAGGTAGTTAAGAAGGAGGTGCTTAAATTGCTTTATGCTGGTATTATCTATCCTATCTCGGATAGTGAATGGGTAAGTCCTGTCTATGTGGTTCCTAAAAAGCGAGGTATGACTGTTATTAAGAATGATAATAATGAATTAATCCTTACTAGAGCTGTTACGGGTTGGCGCATGTGTATTGATTATAGAAAACTAAATAAAGCCACCCGTAAGGATCACTTCCCTTTACCTTTTATTGACCAGTTATTGGAAAGGTTGGCAAAACACTCACACTTCTGTTATCTAGATGGATACTCAGGATTCTTTCAGATCCCTATCCATCCAGACGACCAAGAGAAGACTACGTTCACATGTCCCTATGGCACCTTTGCATATAGAAGGATGCCACTCGGATTGTGTAACGCACCAGCCACTTTCCAGAGATGCATGATGGCTATTTTCTCTGATTTTATAGAAGAAATACTGGAAGTGTTTATGGATGACTTTTCAGTTTATTGTACCTCATTTGATGACTGTTTGAAAAATTTGACACAGGTACTTAAGAGATGCGAGGAAGTCAATCTGGTTTTGAATTGGGAGAAATGCCACTTTATGGTGAGAGAAGGAATAGTTCTGGGACACTTAGTGTCAGAAAGGGGGATAGAGGTGGATAAGGCAAAGATAAAGGTGATTCAGACTATGCCACCACCTTCGAATGTTAAGGAAGTGAGAAGTTTTCTTGGGCATGCAGGATTCTACAGAAGATTCATCCAAGACTTCTCAAAAATCTCTAAACCTTTAACTAACTTACTTGTTAAAGATGTCCCGTTTGAATTTGATAATGACTGCTTGCATTCTTTTTGCAGGTTAAAGGAGGCGCTCATATCTGCACCCATCATCCAACCTCCTGATTGGAGCCTTCCTTTTGAAATTATGTGCGATGCAGGTGACTATGCCGTGGGAGCTGTACTTGGGCAACGGAGAGACAAAAAGCCCTATGTCATCTATTATGCTAGCAAGACATTAGATGAAGCTCAAGTCAACTACTCCACCACTGAGAAGGAGCTCTTAGCAGTAGTGTTCGCAATTGATAAATTCAGACAATACCTACTAGGATCAGAAGTCATAGTTTTCACAGATCATGCTGCCATCAGATACTTATTAAATAAGAAGGATGCCAAACCAAGACTGATAAGATGGATCCTCTTACTTCAGGAGTTTGATCTTGTAATCAGAGACAAGGAAGGGACGGAGAATGTGGTTGCAGACCATCTTTCCAGACTTAGGCAAGATATGATGAAAGATGATAAAGATAATTTGCCCATTGATGATTCCTTTCCAGATGACCAACTCCTAATGGTCACTAATGCTTATGCTCCTTGGTATGCGGACTTCGTGAATTTTCTTGCATGTAGAATACTCCCTGAAGGGTTGAGTTATCATCAGAAAAAGAAATTCTTCTCTGACGTAAAGGCATACTATTGGGATGATCCATGCTTATACAAGTGGTGTACGGATGGCATATTCCGAAGGTGTATTTCGGAAGAAGAAGTTTATAGTGTGATATACCAATGCCATAGTTCACCTTGTGGAGGCCACACCAGTGCCTCTAAGATTGTAGCTAAAGTTCTTCAAGCTGGTTTCTATTGGCCCACGCTCTTCAAAGATGTGCACACTTTTGTAAAGGCATGTGATCGGTGCCAAAGAGTTGGCAACATAACCCGAAGGAATGAAATGCCCCTAAACAACATTTTAGAAGTTGAAATATTTGATGTTTGGGGCATTGACTTTATGGGTCCTTTTCCATCTTCATGTGGAAACAAATACATTCTAGTAGCTATGGACTACGTTTCTAAATGGGTTGAAGCAGTAGCATCCCCCACCAATGATGCTAGAGTGGTTGTTAAACTCTTTACGAAGATAATCTTCCCCAGATTTGGAGTGCCCCGAGCTGTGATAAGCGATGGAGGTTCTCACTTCACTGAGCAACAGTTCCAAAACCTTTTGAAGAAATATGGAGTCACTCATAAAATGGCCCTAGCCTACCATCCCCAGACTAGTGGGCAAGTTGAGATATCAAATAGAGAGATCAAGGCCATATTGGAAAAGACCGTCTTGGAAACCAGAAAAGATTGGTCTCTCAAACTAGATGATGCACTATGGGCCTACAGGACTGCATATAAAACATCGATTGGAACCACACCCTTTCGGTTAATATATGGGAAACCCTGTCATTTGCCGGTGGAGCTTGAACATAAGGCATACTAGGCGGTCAAAACAATCAATTTTGACCTATCAGCTGCTGGAAAGAGGAGATGCCTACAACTAAATGAGCTAGATGAGCTAAGGCTTGATGCTTATGACAATGCCAAATTATACAAGGAAAGAACAAAAAGATGGCATGATAAGGACATCCTTAGGCGCCAATTTCAAGTGGGCAATTGGGTTTTGCTGTTTAATTTAAGGTTGAGACTCTTTCCAGGGAAACTTCGTTCTAGATGGTCTGGACCATTCCAAGTGACTAAAGTTTTCCCATATGCAGCAGTGGAGGTGTGGAGTGAGTCCACCAGATTTTTTAAGGTCAACGGGCAACGCCTCAAACATTTTGTGACGGGACATATAGTTGAAAAGGGAGCCACCCAAGCTCTCTTAGAGCCTTCCTCGATCCATTAAGAAGCAAGGGAGTCGAGCTAATGACTTTAAACAAGCGATTTGTGGGAGGAAACCCACATTTTTGAATTATTTAGAAGTTTTCTTTTCCTTACTTTGAGTTTTAGTTTTCATTAGCTATCTTTTTAGGTTAAGTTTATTAACTATTTTCCTTTGATTTCTAGGTCCGTTTCGATGTTTCCAAAGTAGTTTGAAAGGGTTAGAAGCAAGGATCCTTAAAAAAGGTCTAAAGAAGAAGCTAAATGTGGAGAATTGAGGGATTTCAGTCAATAACTTGGGCTATACATGTTCCATAATGCAACTATGAAGAAAAACACAAGAAAATGAGAAAATTGGGCATTCCCGCAGGCAACACGGGCAGGCCGTGTCCCATGACACAGCCGTGCCTATCCAAAAAAAAAAGGGGGGGTTCCCATACTAAAACCCGCCAGGAACACAGGCACCCCGTGTTCCAGAACACAGGCATGCCCGTGTGAAAAAAAAAGGGGGTGCAGCCAGCCCGCAAGAAGCACGGTCGTGCTACGTGCGCAGGCTGGCATAAATTGCCAAAACCCTCCCTTTCTCCAACCGTGCCCCCACCAAACCTACCCGTGTTTCCTTCCTTCTCCCTCCCCCATCAAAATCGGCCCAACCCCTCACATTCTACCTCTCCCAACCCCTCCATCTTCCTTTTCCACCATCATCTTCCCTCTCCCCAAACCATCAAACCCTAAATTCCCTACCTTTCCTTCTTCCCATTCCATCGTATTCCCCCTCCCCTATTTTAATTCCTCCTACCCATTCCACCATTCTACCTTCCCTTCTTCCCATCCCATTCACCGTAGCTTTTTCCCCTTTGTTTCGCACCACTAGTCCATATTCACCCACCTTCCTCCCCTGCTTTTTGCACACTTGGGTCTACGCTGCAAATGGTAAGTCTGCCTCTTCATTGTTTTCTTTTATTTATTTTTTTCTAATTTCAACTGCAAACATGGATGTTATTGATATCTACTTCTGCTGTTTTCATGATCTGGATGCATGCTTTGAATTCCTTTAAGGTTTACATTCATTCACAATTTTGACTACGAATGTTTACGTGCATAATTAGCCATTGCTCCTACTTTTATTGAATTACTCATGGATACTGATTGAATTCTGAATTGGTCCCAATTCCCTGACTTTGCCATTCATGATATACCATTCTGGTTTTGGTTCCCAATTACTGGTTATACTCTGATAATCATCCACTGAATTGACTGCTTTGAGTTCCTGGATTGCTATATCTCTTATTCAACCATTCCTCTCTGGTCCTGAATATTGTTGAATTATTGGTTGCTTGGTACATAACTACTATATTTAAACTGTGACACATCTGGCTCTGTTTTTCCCTGAGTTGCATTACTGGTGATTTAAATTCTACATCTTTGATTCGGTTCTCTGTTTTGGTGCCATCTGTTCTCATTATCTTTAATTTTACATTCATAGGTCCCAAAAGAGCCCAGAAAGGGTCATCTTCATCCCAATCCTCTCAACCACGTAGAGGACGCAACCTTGCACCCCCCAACTCCCTCATCAAATAAATGAGTATGGTATTGAGTTCGTTGATGACAATCAACGAGCACGATACGATACCCTTGTTAAACGGGGAATGCTAAGTACCCGGTATATAGATGAGGACTGTTTGGAGCGGCTGGGTCTTTTAAACGATGTCCAATACTTGATTGACAGGATTGGGTGGAACCAATTTATATCCCTAAGATACCCCGCCTATCCTCGGCCCACCTTGGAGTTTTTCAGCTCCATTACCACGATCTTATATCGAGGCCCTAATGTCCATCAGGGCCAAGTAAAATTTAGACTTTTTTATCGTACTTTTAATCTTACATTGGCTGAATTCAATGCACTGTTTAGCCTACCTTCAGGGGGTACTAGACAAGTCCCCTCCAGCTTTCTCTCTAACCCATTTTGGAATTCCATTGCAATTGATGGGAAATACAATGCATCGAGTTCAGAAGCCTCTTTCATTTGCAACCCCAATTTCAGGTATTTACAAAGGCTTATGGCCCATACTATTTTTGGTAGGGCTGAAAGTGATGGGGTAGCCAGTCAAAGAGAGCTTTATTTTCTACATTTGATGATTAATGGTACGAAGGTGGATACTGGAGCCTTCATGGCTCATCAGATGACCAGGATAGGTGGGGCAATGATTGGGAAAATTGTCATGGGTGGTTTGGTTAATACTATTGCTAGAGGGTTAGGATTTGATGCTAATTTGTAGGGTATGCAACCAGTACTTGGTAATACCCGGATTGATATGGAAACCTGTTACCATATGAAATTAGTTGTTAAAAAAGATGACCAGTACTGGTTGTATCTCCGTGGTCATCCACTATTCCCCCTCCCCAATCCTACTAAAACTACAGTAACCAACAAAGAGAATTGGATCTATTCAATTGATAACGAGTTCCCCATGGAACCACTGCTAGCTCTTCCACCACCCCCTCCCATTTTGCTGACACTGCAGATCCATCTTCTGCTCCCTCAGAGGATATGAATTCCATCTCATCACGGCTTAGCCGCATTGAGGCTGAGCAACTGTCTCAGAGAGCTACCCTGCATGCCATGCAAGACTCCATTCAAAGCATGCAGGGTATGATGCAGGCATGGTACACCTGGCACCTGAGCCAGCACCCACCCCACCACTACAGGACGACTAGTGCTTTGTAAGTACCCTCTTCCCTCTGCATCCTCTCTATCATACTTATGACACTGCGGCCACTGTCTAGTTTAAGCATGGGGGAGTGTACTTACATATCTGTCATTGCTTGAGTTTATCTGCACCGTTCATTTTCTTTGTATGTATATATTGTACATTCTGCATTTCTTCTGTCCTGCTGCAATACCACATAGTTACTATTCCTAGGATAGACTAATGTAGTATATGCTGATTCTAGCTCATGAACATGTGATGCACAATAGGATATGAAATATGTAGCTATTATTTTAGTCTCTCTCTTCTAGCACTAAACCTTTAATTTTTTTTGAAAAATATCTCTCTATCGAGCCATGAATTGTAAGTTATTTTTGATTTTTACACTATGAGAGTGTGAAGGTAGAGAGAGGTGAAAAATGAGGGTATGTAAAACCCAAAAAGTTTTCACTCTGAGTACCTCTTTCAAGGCACCAAAAAGGCCTTAGTATGAGTACCTAGATGCCTTTACCCTAGTGAGATGGAGCATAAAATGCACTCATTGCATATTTCTAAAAAAATGATGAATGGATGAAAAATAAAAAAAAATAAAAAAAATAAAAAAAAGAAAAAAATAAAAAAAGAGAGTAATAAAATAGAAATAAGGGTAAGGCAACATAGGGAGATCTAAGGGATGAGGTGGCCTACTTGAGTGTTTGAAAATCACTCTAAAGCATACAACCTCTGGTCATAATAGGAGAAGATATTTAGTAGAGGAATTTTTTTGTTTGGTTTTAGAAGAATAGAGACTATTTTGATTACTGTCTATTCATATATCTATTGTGTGCACTTGGATTGAGTGAAAAGTTATCTATGCTGCATTCATCTATCTTGTGGACTTTGATAGCATTTGTCCCCCTTCCTTCTGTTATGGCATGTCATTTGCTTGAGGACAAGCAAAGGTTTAAGCATGGGGGAATTTGATAAAAGGGAATTTTGAGTGCTTATTGGTCATGTTTTGTCCCCTTATTTATAGTAACTTATGGATATTTTAATGCTTTTGGTTATACTTTGTTCTGGGTACTGTTGTGGTTCATTTTGTGATTGCAGGAGAGCAAAAGAAACCAAGAAGCAAGGAAAAACGGTCATGGAAAGACCCTAAAAGACTTGGATCATGTTGAGGAGGAAACAAGGAGGTTGCACGTCAAATTTGATGAAGAAAGGAGCACCATAGCACCCAACACGGCCTGGCCGTGTTAAGAAGGCCTGCAACACGGCCTTGTCGTGTTGGTGGTATTTTCTGCAGCCTCTTCAGAATTCCAGCCCGAAGCACGGCCAGGCCGTGTTCTAGGGCACGGCCGTGCTTCAGGGCTCGTAAAGGATGTCGCTTTTAGGGTTTCTAAGGCCCAAACACATGGATATACTTGGGGATTCGCAATGGGGACAAAGAGAACCGAAGGGGAGACCAGAAAAACACTTTTTTGCCTTAGGAAACACACCTAGATTAGGTTTTTACATGATTCTTTGAAGGATTTTGATATTCTAGGATTGAATTTATTGCTTTTCTAGTTGTAATTGATCTAAGTACTTCTACAAACAGGTTCTATCTTTCTACTTCTACTTTTACTTGTTCTTCTACTACTTCTACCTCTTCTCCTACTTCTTAATTGTATTGAACTACTATGAATTATTCAATGAGTATGGTTTTAGTTCTTGATTTGACAATGTGTGAGTAGATTCCATCTAGGGTTACGGTAAACCCAATTATGGTACAATGATACTATGCTTTTAAATTGAATTAAGAAACACTAACTGTAATTAGGATTAGATTGAATTGGATTAACTATTGTATGCTTTAATTAGTTGATGGAATGCCTGATCACCAATCTATCACGTATTAGGTATTTAATCGATGAACTGAAAGGTGAAGATTAAAACCTGAATCCAATAGTTAATTAGGGTTATCTTAATCACGAAAGTAGTTTAAGATACCTTAGGCTTGAGTCAATTAGTGGGAACGAGGAAACCGACTAGTTGAACTCTATGGTTAGCATAAAGCTTAATGGACCTAGGTTAAGCTAAAAACCACGAAAGTAGGTAATTTGATTAACCTAGGTATGATTAGTAATTCTTGAAAGATATTGCTAGTTAATTCAGGCTAAACCATCCCCAACAATCTATACAATTGCAATTAAAGGTGAATATCAGTTGTTGAGTATCACAATTGTGGTGAACCCTAACCTTAGGCCTAGTTTAATTGATTCTTTTAACTTGCTTAATTGTGATTCTTGCCTATCGAATTTCATCGATTTAGATAGTACTTTTTGTAAGATTCTGGTAGTTGGCATTGTTCTCTGTGGACACGACCCGTACTTGCCGGACTAGTTACAGCTACGCCGTGCACTTGCGGTAATTGGTAAAATATATACACAACACCCGGCCGTGCTTGAGGCGGTTTTTGCTCTGTTTTGTATTTTGAATGCTCTAAATGAACTCCAATGAATGGATGATGTTAAAGAGAAATAAAATATAAATAAATACCTTTTCAATGATGCATTGTAGTGTGAATTCGATCCTTTTATTATGAGAAATTAAATGACATGTTGCATGTTGATGAGATGTATGTCTAATGTATTGATATAAACACATTAATGAGATCTATGCAAGTGATTTTGTTATGGATTGATGAGACATATGTAAGTGAATTGCATAGGAGATATTTGTATGATGCATTAGAGTGTTAATTCCATTCTTTTATTATGAGATATATGTACAATGTAGGGATGAAATGCATGTTGATGTGATGCCTATGCTAGTATATCAATGCATAAGGATTACATGATATAAGGTATGCATTGTTGGTAAGTGTATTAATACATATTTGTTAAATGATGTGGTGATGATGTTATGCATGACATTATTGATGTGCTTGGTTAATGCATAATCCCATTGTGATGGTCATGATGATTAAAGAATATGATGTGTACATGATTATATGATGATAAAGGGGTTGTTACATAGTGATTGTATGAAGAGACGAAGTTGATTGTGGATGGCAAGCATGAGGATAAAGGTGAGTTGTTTGATGTATACATGGTTATATCATGTTGATGTACATGGTTGAGATGTGGCTATAGACGATTAGTCACTAAGTGTGGAGATGTGGTTATAGACGTTTAGTCACTGTGTGTTGTGATATCGCTACAGACGATCAGTCACCCTACATGAAAGTACTTCAAAGATGGATACACAAGCATATTATTGAAGTATAACCTGGTTATTATACATGCCTGATATTGATGCATAACCTGTCTGTTGAATATGAAAGCATGCTATACATTCTTGTTATTTTATCATATACAAAGAGAAAATGTTTTTTGTAGTTTATACAGCTGGACATAACACTGTGTTTTCCTTACTTAACGTATGATGCTTTTAATGTTAAACGTATTGGGAACCTTTGTTCTCATTATTATTGGTGTTATGTTCAGATAAGAGCAAACAATACGCTAGCTACTTCCGTGCACTTGATCATGGAAGATCCAGTGGATGGCGATGCTTTGTACAGATCCCGATGCCAGCACCACCTCCTCCACCCTTTACACCCAGGGGAGATGTGCGGTATAGGGTTCATTGTTAAGTTGACGTAGTTATGTGACTCAGTGTCACTACTGTATAAATGTTAATCTCTAATGTAGTTCGAATATTATGATAATGGAATATTAGTTGTTTATATAAATGTGTATGGTTCGCTGCTTAGAATCTGTTAGCGGTCGCTATATATATATAAAAAAATCGGTCGTTACATCAAACCTGGAGCCTTATCCTATAAGTAGATAATTCTTTCTATGACTTACTCTATGCTCTTCTTGAACTTAAAATATATAATTGGTTCTGTTTACAAGTTATTTATACTTTTATATGTCTCTGAAATGGATTAAACTACTTGATTTGTTTACTATCTGACATATACTTCAAGAAGAGTATGGTTTTGAAAATGGATTTTTAAACTCATTGAATATGTCACTATAACAAAACCGAGAATTTACGACGGTTCTTAAGTGGCCATAACGATGGTTTTGACCGTCGTCAAGCCATTTAACAACGGTTTTGAAACCGTCATGGATCCTTGGGCTTAGCGACGATTTTAGTCAACCGTGGGAACAACCGTTGTTATGACTGGTTTTATGACGGTTTTTAAACTGTCCTTAAACCGAGAATAACGACAGTTTAAAAACCGTCGTTAATTTGATAATTTTTTTTTATGTTTTTAATTAATAAAATTAATTTAATTTTTTATAACAAAATGTTATTTTAAATTTAAAATATAATATTTTGTGCTATTCATAAATACTAATGACGATTAAATTTTTTTAGTATGAAATTATTATGCTTAATAAAAATTAATTTATATTTTTAATATTCTATAAATTAATTTACTTACATTTTTATCTATTACATAATAATTAAACGTGTGAATTACTTAATAATTTAAAAAATTATTTTAAAATTTATTAATATTTAACTACATACTAAATATGCCTAAATTATTGAATTATAATGAATCTATATATAAATAAAAAATATGTACATAAAAATTAATAGTCACGAGCATAACAAAATTACATATATAGATTATAATAACTAAATCATGTTCCCAAACCCTGTGGATGCTGATCACGCTGATGCCCACTACCACGGTCACTAGGGTCCTGAAAAATAAAAATTTTTTGTTAGAATTTTTAGCGTTTTCAAAATAAACAAAATTATACCAACAATTTTTATGTATTAAAAGATTACCTTGGGTCCGGGACTATGAAGTCCTGAAATTTCAGGTGGCAGCTGACCCTGAAATTTTTGTAGCAGGAACACCATAGCAGCCTCCATTTGTGCTTATCGTGTTGTGAGCTCAGCGTCTCATCGCTGCTGCTTGACGTCCCGCTCATGCATAGCTATCTTCAGGCGCTCCAACTCATTCTGTATGTCGTGGTATGACTGCCTAGACTGTGAGCTCGACCCAGGTGAACCATGACCAAAGACTTGAGTTAGGTAAACACCCAACCCAAATCCTCAGACGCGGCCAGAGTGCTTCCTAGTCCCAAGAGCTCTCGTAAGCGAATTAGCCGTTGAGAGCTCTTGGGACGAGCTGTCCTCCTGCTGGATCGAAGCAATTTTTTCCTAACATCAAATAACAGACAATTAATAATATTAAACATTATCTAAAAATTGAATAATTATCCACGTACGATTGATAAAATTTTATTACTTACCGCAACAGCCCAAGCTTCGTCGTTGATGTATGATCCGTCCGCTCTTTTATGAGCTGTCTTCCATACATCACCACGAGTCACTGGACTGCCAAGATCAATCTCCTGAAATTTAAAATAATTAATCAATTTATGATTATATATATTATAGTCTTCTTAACATTTAAAAAAAGAAGATATTTATTGATTTAAACTTACCATCTCCGCCTTTTTACACGCAAGGCTCTTAGATCCAGTGGTGTGTGGCATTGTCAGTTGTCTTCTGTTCCATTTATTCTTCGTAGCCACATCCTAATTAATCACATAGAAAAATTAATTAGTCACAATATTTAAAAGTTAAATTTTATAAATTTATTAACATACACAACTTACCCTAGATTCGCATCAAGGAGATAGTCTATGAAAGTTGCCCAATGATTAGGTGGGATGCTTGTCGGGACTTCACTCCATAACTGATCTCTGGTCTTCGTACCATCATACGCCAAGCGAAATAAATTGTACCATGTGGCTCTCCACTTCGCTCATAGCGACTACATGACCAGTTTCTTGTGTTGATCTGTCACATTAAAATGTGTCTGCAAATGAAAGTAAAAAATTAGTTACACATAAATTGCACATAAATTATCAATAAATATAATTAATTACAAAAGATATATGTTTTCATACCTGAACATTGTTTAGGAAGACATTCATCTTTGACTGTTGAGGAATGCTCCTCCAGTCCCTATACGAGATCGGGAATAACCGAAAGTTATCCTCGATGGTGCCGAGAAAGACACCGAGAAAACCGCGACTGTCTCCGATAGCCTGGTGGTTGTCGTTGAACTAGACAACCACCTTCAACCCCTGAGCTAGGGCCTATACATCGTGGATAGTCAACTGTCTGGATGTCACCTGCCCGGTCCCGTTTGTCATAATATAGACAATTATATATTATGTTACTATGACAAAATTATTAAGCGCATAAAGTGTACATGTTTACAATACTCACCGACTACATCAACTGTCCAACTCCTCCTACGTCTGCGATCCTGCTCACTGGGCTGATGCTCCTCCTCCACACTGGCAAAAATCATGTCAAAATCAAAGGCATAATCGTCGTCTGGCGCCTGAGTGTAACAACTCCATTTATGTAATTTTTTTTTTTTTTAAAATACGATGAAATTATTACCTCATTACAACTTAACTCAATATAACATTTATTTAATTTATACAATACTGAGTTTCCATACACACTATTATTTTACAAACTACACACCATTATTTTACAAACATTTGTACAAAGATACATATTAGTTCTAATCATCTATATCGACTACTTCCGGGGACACTGGTTCGGGTGGCACGTCCACCGGAATCTCAGTTACATCTACGACAGTTACATCAGAAATAACTGGAAGTTGCCCAAGGTAGGGCACCTCGATCCAACGTACAGAGATAATAAGTGTCATAGAGAATATCTGCATATTTATTCTTCTGAACATGATATGGAAATATAGTGAGAATTAAATCCCAGTAAGTTCAACAATAAATCATAATTTACCATCAATATAGTTCATCACGTCATGTTCAGCTGTATAAACTACAGAAAATATCTTTAGGTCACATGAATGCACTTTATCATGCACATGAAAATTATACAGTTATGACATGTATGGCATGAATAACTATTTTTCGAATTTCATATGATGGCTATCCACTTATTCTTACTTCAAGCTACCCCGGTCAGGGTGAGTATTCTCTACTTTTCGGTACGGGCTTATCTCGCTCCGTCCGACATGGCACACTTTCTCTTTCTTTTCTTATTAACATGATCATAACCGTTGGTAGGGCGTCCCCTACTGGTGCACCACACGGATTGCCATGTGACCGTGCTCATTTCTTTTCTTTTCACAATGATAGCCAAAAATATGCTTTCAATAACAAGTATGTTCATCAAAATATAACTATTACCATAAATCATTGGTAATCATGCCATGAACATAACCATTTAAAATATCACTTTATAAAACATTTCCATGTCAAAATTCCATACTAATACCTTAGTAACTGGATAGTAATTGTAGTCTGTAAACAGCGCACCAGAAAAGTTCCCAGGAAAGAGAGGTGGGTCACTAATGGACACGCTTAAGTACCATGTCTTTCCTTGCCAGAGCTTTCCTTAGACATGCACTTTTCACAAATCACAATTTTGTTTTCCAGTAACTAGAATAATTCTTTTCTGATGTGAAAATACTGCAACCACGGAGCATACTATGATTTTTCAAATAAAACCGGCACTTTCAAAACTTCTTGTAAATTTATATGAGTACTAGGGTAAATTCCATGTTAAAAATTACACACTTAAAATGGTAGTAAGTTCATGCAATGGCAATGGCTATGGCTATACTAGTCATTTATTAAGATTCATCTTCTTTTTTAAATACTAATTTTATTTCTTTATTTTCTTGATGCAGGTTTTCATCATATCTAACCTTCTCTTACTAATCAGAGCATAACTCCCTCAATTTAACTCTGATGTAGGTGATCTTGGTGTCTATTTCAAGATAAAACAATTATCTAAAACTATTATGTTGAACATTGTAGCGAAAAATTAAGAAACAAAGGTGATATTACTCCATCAAAGTACATGATAGTTCCTCTCGGATAGGTTCTGACCTTTACTGACTAATTAGACCATATCTCCCAAATTGGAACTCCAAATTGCGTTATTCCAGTTGGTAAAAACCCATGAGCCATATATCTATAATTGTTATGATGGTGCGCTATTTTAATTCCCTACAGAATATTCCCAGAAATTCAAAAACTAAAGCATTAATAACATACTCTTCCCTGAATAAACATTTTCTGACCTCTGCTTACTAATCGGATTATATCTACCTCATATGAACTCCAAATTGCATAATTCCAGTGGGTATATTTCCATGAGACATAGATATATAACTTTCATGTTAACCATTTATTTTAATTCCATAAAGAAAATTCCCAGAAATTAAAATACAAAAGCTGTCCTAACATAATCTTCCCTGATGAACCATTTTCTGACCTTGGCTTACTAATTGGACCATATCTACCACATGTGAACTCCAACATGAATGATTCCAGTGGCTAAACATCCATGACACACATATCTTTAATTCTTATGTTGACCATTTATTTTAATTCCCTACCAATAATTCCCAGAAATTAAATTACCGAAGCTATCCTAACATATTCTTCCCTGATGATTCATTTTCTGACCTTTGACTACTAATCAGACCATAGCGACCTCATATGGACTCCAAATGGAATGATTCCAGTGGCTAAAAATCCATGACACATTTATCTTTAATTCTTATGTTAACCATTTATTTTAATTCCCTACCAATAATTCCCAGAAATTAAATTACCGAAGCTATCCTAACATATTCTTCCCTGATGATTCATTTTCTGACCTTTGACTACTAATCAGACCATATCTACCTCATATGGACTCCAAATGGAATGATTCCAGTGGCTAAAAATCCGGGACACATATATCTTTAATTCTTATGTTAACCATTTATTTTAATTCCTTATAGATTGTTCCCAGAAATTAAAATACCGAAACTTAAAATTCTGCCACCCATAGCCATAACCATGCAGAACTATCTACACCAACCTAAGTATTCAAACATACATCACATGCAAGATCAATATGTAACATGATATAGCAACATCATGACCAATCATAAAAGTTCTAAGATCAAAATCTCATATAAATATTATAAGTTTCAAAAGTTTTCTTCAAAAAGAAATATTGTTAAACTTACCTTTAGCTTTCTAAACTTCTCCTTCTTCTTCCTTCCTTTCTTCTTCTCTCTTCTCTCCTTTCCTCACTCTACCTTGCTTCTATTTCTCTCTCTTTCTCACTTGGACGAAATTAAAGTGTTGTAAGGGTGGGTTCTCTTATATAGACCACCAAATAATTCACCTTTCATGATCATGGATCTACCTTATCACAATTAAGATACACTTTGTTGAATTTTTGGAAAACAAACAACTTATGTTCTTGTCTTCCTCTTCCTTAGTCAAGATATGCATAGGAAAAGGAGATTTGTATTTTGAAAATTATGATGATATGTTCTTAAGATAAGGGACAAGGTCCCTTTGATTTAGGGATTCATTTAATTTTTCTTTTGTCTTAATCAATTATGATAGGTTGCCTTTTTAAGTGGCAAATTTCTAGCCCTTCAATCTCCATTATTTGGTTGATATTATTTGTGTGGGCTATGAATGTTTTGTCCTAATACCATGTATTATCATACCACTTGCTAAAATTATGAGTGAAGGATATAGATGTTTTTGTCCTAAAGCCTTGTATTATCATGCCACTTGCCTAAATGATGAATGTAGAATCACACCACTTGCTAAATTTTTGTCTTAATGCCATGTAACCTAATCTTTATTCTTATTATTATATCATCATCTAATTTATTTTATTTTATTTTTCCTCTTGGATTTGGGCTTATTCTTACCCATTATGGGCTTGTCCTACCCATTTTCTTTGCTTTGGATAAAATTCTTCCTTTCTTGGTGGGCTTGGTCACATTTTCATAATTTTTTGGGCTATTGGTGAAATTACTATATCCTAGTCCAAGTCTATGTTTAATTTCTTGTTTAGGTTATCCAATGGGCTTGCTAGAAACTTATGTGAAGTGGAAAAACTCTATATGAAGTGTCCATAGGTAAAAGCCCAATGTATGGGTAAAGATTTTAAACTTAGTAACTATAGTTCTTGAATTAGGAAAAATTACCCTAATTCAATGTTCTTTGAAATTTTAAGACCTTTACTTGTTTCTAAAAATTTATCTTCCTTATCCAAGAATTTTGCATCTCTTTAGTATGTTATTTCTAATTTCTTTCCTATTAGATTTTCCTTCTTTATTTGTTCTCTTAATGTTAGAAACATTTTCTATGCATATACATAAGGTGAAGAATTTCTAAGGATTATATTTCCTTAGATATCTAAAATATTGTCTAATAAATTTTATTTCCTTAATTAAATTTTTTTTTATGTACCTTTATCAATAAAAGAAACGAAATTAAGGATGTTACATTTCTCTCCCCCTAAAAGTAATTTTGTCCTCAAAATTTCAGAAATTACCTTATAAGAACAATTGCGGATATTTCTTCCTCATGACTTCTTCCAGCTCCCAAGTTGCTTCTTCCGGAGTCAAACCTTCCCATAACACCTTAACTAGGGGAATGGTTTTATTTCTCAGTTGCTTCACGTCAGTGTCCAATATGGATGCAGGTACTAGCTGGTATGTCATGTTCTCCTTTATTTGGATTGGTTCATCCAGTATTATATGTGATGAATCTGAAAGATACTTCCGCAACTGTGATACGTGGAAAACATTATGCAGGTTGGACAAATTAGGTGGGAGAGCAACTTGATATGCTGATGTCCCAACTTTCTTTAGAATTTGGTAGGGTCCTAAAAATCGCGGACTTAGCTTTCTTGTTTTGAGAGACCTACCAACTCCAGTAGTCGGGGAAAGTTTCAAAAATACATGGTCTCCTTCCTCAAACTCTAGAGGTCTATGTCTCTTATCGTAGTAACTCTTTTGCCGACTCTGCGCTGTAAGTATTTTGTTTCGTATCATCCTGATTTGTTCAGAGGTTTGTTGAACTAGATCAGGACCCAACAAGTTCTTTTCTCCTACCTCGAACCAACATAGTGGAGATCGGCACTTTCTACCGTATAAAGCTTCATAGGGGGCCATCTTAATGCTAGAGTGATAGCTATTATTATAAGCAAACTCTACTAAAGGTAGGTACTTATCCCATCCTTTACCTTGCTCTATCACACAGGCCCTCAACATATCTTCTAGGGTTTGAATTGTTCGTTCAGTCTGCCCATCAGTTTGAGGATGATAGGCAGTACTGAACCGCAACTGGGTTCCAAAAGCTTCTTGCAACGCCTTCCAAAACCTCGATGTGAACCTCGGATCTCTATCAGAAACAATATTTAAGGGAATCCCATGAAGTCTAACTATTTCCTGAACATACAATTGGGCCAATTTATCTAGTGAAAAGTTAATTTTTATGGGCAAAAAGTGAGCAGATTTGGTTAATCTGTCAACTATTACCCAGATAGAGTCATGTCCCACTGAAGTCTTAGGTAAACCTATAACAAAGTCCATCGAAATACTGTCCCATTTCCATTCAGGAATCTCCAGAGGTTGAAGAAATCCTGCTGGCTTTTGATGTTCCACTTTCACCTTCTGACAAGTTAAACATTTTGCCACGAACTCAGCAATGTCATTTTTCATCCCTGGCCACCAATACATCCTTTTTAAATCCTGGTACATTTTAGTGCATCCAGGATGGATTGTGTATTTACTTTGATGCGCTTCCTTCAGTATCTTAGTCCTCAATTCTTGTTCTTGAGGGACACAAATCCTTCCCTGATACATGATTGCTCCATCTTCCATTACAGAAAAATTACCTTGGTCTTTATGATCTTGTAAGTATTGATCGTGAGCTTGAGCTTCTTTGATCTGGGCTCTAAGGTCAGACCCTATACTTAAACCATTAATGACTAGATTCTTTGGAGTAAGAGTAGTGGCTAGCTTCAAATTTCGAAACTCCTCTAGCATCTGCATCTCATACACCATCATCTGACCCATATGCAGAGATTTTCGACTCAAGGCATCTGCTACAACATTCGCCTTTCCGGGATGATACTTTATCTCAAACTTGTAGTCATTGAGGAATTCTACCCATCTTCGTTGCCTCATATTTAACTCCTTCTGATCAAAGAGGTATTTAAGACTCTTATGATCACAATATACTTCAAAGGTTGCCCCGTACAAATAGTGTCGCCAAATCTTTAAGGCAAACACTACTGCCGCTAATTCAAGATCATGGGTTGGATAGTTTCCTTCGTGGGGTCTTAGTTGTCTAGAGGCGTAAGCAACTACTCTCTTGTCTTGCATTAACACACACCCTAGCCCTTTCTTTGAAGCATCACTATACACTTCAAAATGTCCTGTGGGGTCTGGAATAATTAAAACAGGAGGAGTGGTCAGTCTTGTCTTCAGCTCCTGAAAACTAGCATCACAATGATCAGTCCATTTGAAAGGACTTCCCTTCCTGGTCAATTTAGTCAATGGCAAGGCTATACGAGAGAAGTTTTGTATAAATCTCCTGTAGTATCCTGCCAAACCAAGGAAACTTCTGATTTCCGTAACCGTCTTTGGTGTCTCCCACTTAATCACTGCTTCCGTCTTGCTAGGATCTACGGCTACCCCTCTATTAGAGATGACATGTCCGAGAAACTTCACCTCTGACAGCCAAAATTCACACTTCTCCAATTTAGCATATAACTTTTTCTCTTTCAGCACTTGCAGCACGATTCGGAGATGTTGTTCATGTTCTTTCTTACTCTTAGAATATATCAAGATGTCATCAATGAACACTACAACAAATTGATCTAGGTAGGGTCGAAAAATGCGATTCATGTAATCCATGAAAATTGCAGGTGCATTCGTTAACCCGAAGGGCATTACGAGAAACTCATAGTGCCCATACCTAGTCCTGAAGGCAGTTTTTGGTACGTCCTCCTCCTTAATCCTAATCTGATGATATCCTGACCGCAAGTCAATTTTAGAAAAGATGGAGGCTCCCTTTAATTGATCCAATAAGTCATCTATCCTAGGGAGAGGATACTTATTTTTGATAGTCACCTTATTCAGCTGTCTGTAATCTATGCATAATCTCAAACTCCCGTCTTTCTTCTTAACAAACAATACAGGAGCTCCCCAAGGTGATACACTCGGTCTAATGAATTGCTTGTCTAATAGTTCCTCCAACTGCTTCTTTAGTTCTTGTAGTTCCTTCGAGGCCATTCGATATGGTGCAATAGAGATAGGCCCTGTCCCAGGTAGGAGATCAATAGAGAACTCTATCTCTCTCTTGGGAGGTAAGCCTGGAATATCTGATGGAAACACTTCAGGAAACTCGTTGGCTATTGGAATTTCATCAAGCTTCGGTTCGACTTCTAGGTTTGATAAATATAAGAGAATGTATCCAAGTACTCCATTCTTCAACTCCCTATTAACTTGATTGGCATTTAACATCAATAACTGGACCTCCTCTTTCGGAGTAGAAGGTAGAAATTCAACGGTCTTGTTACAACAATTCAACAAGACTCGATTTCTAGACATCCAGTCTAACCCTAGAATGACCTCAATACCTCTTAAAGGTAAACTGACGAGGTCTACAGAAAAAGTTTTCTCCTGGATGGTGACTTGACAGTCCTTACATACAAAGGAAGTTAATACCCGTTCCCCTGTAGGGGTTACTACAGATAGCTCATAGGGAGTTTCAGAAATAGGGAACTGAAACTTCCTAATACATTCTTCCGATATAAATGAATGACTAGCACCAGAGTCAAATAACACCATAAGAGCAAATCCATAAATATAGCATGTACCTTGAATCATTTCAGAAGATTGAGCTGCCTCTTGGCCGCTCAGGGTGAAAACCCTTCCTTTCACCTGAGGCCTCTGTTCTGGCTGCTTTCCTACATTCTGTGGGCAGTTTTTCGCAAAATGTCCCTTCTGTCCGCAATTGAAGCAGACATCTTGTCCCATGTAGCATGGCCGGTTACCATGCATGCGTCCGCATTTAGCGCACTTGACTGAGGCGAGGTCTTGTTGAAAAGGCCTAGGACCCGCAATCAATGGCCTCTTACCAGCTCCATATCCACTTCTTCTCACGTTCTTTCTAGGGTTGGGAAAATTTTTCTTCCTTTTCCATAGGTTTCGCCTTTGCTTCTCGTCCTCCACTGCCCTTAAACTCTTTTCCAGGAGTCTGCATTTATTTATCAGAGGTACAAACTCCCTGATCTCCATAGCTATAACAGCATTCTTTAACTCCGGGTTTAGTCCCGCTTCAAACTTAACCGCCTTCCATGCTTCATCTGGGTTATATCGCAGATAAGAGGAGAACTTAGACAGCTCCTCGAACCTTGCGATATACTGGTCCACGGTCATGCTTCCTTGCCTGAGTTGGAGAAATTCGATCTCTTTCTCTGCCCGTACAGTACTTGGAAAGTACTTTTCAAAGAAAATGTCCTTGAACACTTGCCAGGTGATCTGTCTTCCCTGATGAGCTAAAAGTTCTCTAGCTCCACGCCACCAGTATTCTGCTTCATCCTTTAACATATATGCAGCAAAAATGATTTGCTGCTCTTCAGTACAGCCCATCACTTCAAAGATTTTCTCTAATTCCCTAATCCACCTTTCGGCTACCGTTGGGTCATAACCACCTTGGAAACAAGGTGGTCTAGTCCTCAGGAACTCGGATATACCATTATCTTTTCCAGCCGTCCGGTTGTTAGGACCAATCTCAACATTTGTGTTATTAACATTCTGGAGATGTTGTAAAATTTGGTTGGTGGTCATAACTTGGTCTCGAATTGCCGTGGCCAGGTTGTGCAGGGTTTCCTCTGCATTGGTTGCTGGATTCCTCCTTGGTGGTGCCATTTCCTACTATGGTACAAAACAAAGTTATGCTGCTATTGAGGTGATCAAGCCCAATAGTTAGTTCAAAAATATTTAATAGCAGTCATAACACCACCTCGGCATATAGATAGGAAACACTAGTAATTTCTTACCTATATGAATCACTGATCCCCTACACAGCACAACCACAACATACTCAAGACACTATAAGATCGATTCAGATAACCATCCAACCACTGGCCATCTAGGATCGACCTTCTCTGATACCAATTATGTAACAACTCCATTTATGTAATTTTTTTTTTTTTTTAAATACGATGAAATTATTACCTCATTACAACTTAACTCAATATAACATTTATTTAATTTATACAATACTGAGTTTCCATACACACTATTATTTTACAAACTACACACCATTATTTTACAAACATTTGTACAAAGATACATATTAGTTCTAATCATCTATATCGACTACTTCCGGGGACACTGGTTCGGGTGGCACGTCCACCGGAATCTCAGTTACATCTACGACAGTTACATCAGAAATAACTGGAAGTTGCCCAAGGTAGGGCACCTCGATCCAACGTACAGAGATAATAAGTGTCATAGAGAATATCTGCATATTTATTCTTCTGAACATGATATGGAAATATAGTGAGAATTAAATCCCAGTAAGTTCAACAATAAATCATAATTTACCATCAATATAGTTCATCACGTCATGTTCAGCTGTATAAACTACAGAAAATATCTTTAGGTCACATGAATGCACTTTATCATGCACATGAAAATTATACAGTTATGACATGTATGGCATGAATAACTATTTTTCGAATTTCATATGATGGCTATCCACTTATTCTTACTTCAAGCTACCCCGGTCAGGGTGAGTATTCTCTACTTTTCGGTACGGGCTTATCTCGCTCCGTCCGACATGGCACACTTTCTCTTTCTTTTCTTATTAACATGATCATAACCGTTGGTAGGGCGTCCCCTACTGGTGCACCACACGGATTGCCATGTGACCGTGCTCATTTCTTTTCTTTTCACAATGATAGCCAAAAATATGCTTTCAATAACAAGTATGTTCATCAAAATATAACTATTACCATAAATCATTGGTAATCATGCCATGAACATAACCATTTAAAATATCACTTTATAAAACATTTCCATGTCAAAATTCCATACTAATACCTTAGTAACTGGATAGTAATTGTAGTCTGTAAACAGCGTACCAGAAAAGTTCCCAGGAAAGAGAGGTGGGTCACTAATGGACACGCTTAAGTACCATGTCTTTCCTTGCCAGAGCTTTCCTTAGACATGCACTTTTCACAAATCACAATTTTGTTTTCCAGTAACTAGAATAATTCTTTTCTGATGTGAAAATACTGCAACCACGGAGCATACTAAGATTTTTCAAATAAAACCGGCACTTTCAAAACTTCTTGTAAATTTATATGAGTACTAGGGTAAATTCCATGTTAAAAATTACACACTTAAAATGGTAGTAAGTTCATGCAATGGCAATGGCTATGGCTATACTAGTCATTTATTAAGATTCATCTTCTTTTTTAAATACTAATTTTATTTCTTTATTTTCTTGATGCAGGTTTTCATCATATCTAACCTTCTCTTACTAATCAGAGCATAACTCCCTCAATTTAACTCTGATGTAGGTGATCTTGGTGTCTATTTCAAGATAAAACAATTATCTAAAACTATTATGTTGAACATTGTAGCGAAAAATTAAGAAACAAAGGTGATATTACTCCATCAAAGTACATGATAGTTCCTCTCGGATAGGTTCTGACCTTTACTGACTAATTAGACCATATCTCCCAAATTGGAACTCCAAATTGCGTTATTCCAGTTGGTAAAAATCCATGAGCCATATATCTATAATTGTTATGATGGCGCGCTATTTTAATTCCCTACAGAATATTCCCAGAAATTCAAAAACTAAAGCATTAATAACATACTCTTCCCTGAATAAACATTTTCTGACCTCTGCTTACTAATCGGATTATATCTACCTCATATGAACTCCAAATTGCATAATTCCAGTGGGTATATTTCCATGAGACATAGATATATAACTTTCATGTTAACCATTTATTTTAATTCCATAAAGAAAATTCCCAGAAATTAAAATACAAAAGCTGTCCTAACATAATCTTCCCTGATGAACCATTTTCTGACCTTGGCTTACTAATTGGACCATATCTACCACATGTGAACTCCAAATTGAATGATTCCAGTGGCTAAACATCCATGACACACATATCTTTAATTCTTATGTTGACCATTTATTTTAATTCCCTACCAATAATTCCCAGAAATTAAATTACCGAAGCTATCCTAACATATTCTTCCCTGATGATTCATTTTCTGACCTTTGACTACTAATCAGACCATAGCGACCTCATATGGACTCCAAATGGAATGATTCCAGTGGCTAAAAATCCATGACACATTTATCTTTAATTCTTATGTTAACCATTTATTTTAATTCCCTACCAATAATTCCCAGAAATTAAATTACCGAAGCTATCCTAACATATTCTTCCCTGATGATTCATTTTCTGACCTTTGACTACTAATCAGACCATATCTACCTCATATGGACTCCAAATGGAATGATTCCAGTGGCTAAAAATCCGGGACACATATATCTTTAATTCTTATGTTAACCATTTATTTTAATTCCTTATAGATTGTTCCCAGAAATTAAAATACCGAAACTTAAAATTCTGCCACCCATAGCCATAACCATGCAGAACTATCTACACCAACCTAAGTATTCAAACATACATCACATGCAAGATCAATATGTAACATGATATAGCAACATCATGACCAATCATAAAAGTTCTAAGATCAAAATCTCATATAAATATTATAAGTTTCAAAAGTTTTCTTCAAAAAGAAATATTGTTAAACTTACCTTTAGCTTTCTAAACTTCTCCTTCTTCTTCCTTCCTTTCTTCTTCTCTCTTCTCTCCTTTCCTCACTCTACCTTGCTTCTATTTCTCTCTCTTTCTCACTTGGACGAAATTAAAGTGTTGTAAGGGTGGGTTCTCTTATATAGACCACCAAATAATTCACCTTTCATGATCATGGATCTACCTTATCACAATTAAGATACACTTTGTTGAATTTTTGGAAAACAAACAACTTATGTTCTTGTCTTCCTCTTCCTTAGTCAAGATATGCATAGGAAAAGGAGATTTGTATTTTGAAAATTATGATGATATGTTCTTAAGATAAGGGACAAGGTCCCTTTGATTTAGGGATTCATTTAATTTTTCTTTTGTCTTAATCAATTATGATAGGTTGCCTTTTTAAGTGGCAAATTTCTAGCCCTTCAATCTCCATTATTTGGTTGATATTATTTGTGTGGGCTATGAATGTTTTGTCCTAATACCATGTATTATCATACCACTTGCTAAAATTATGAGTGAAGGATATAGATGTTTTTGTCCTAAAGCCTTGTATTATCATGCCACTTGCCTAAATGATGAATGTAGAATCACACCACTTGCTAAATTTTTGTCTTAATGCCATGTAACCTAATCTTTATTCTTATTATTATATCATCATCTAATTTATTTTATTTTATTTTTCCTCTTGGATTTGGGCTTATTCTTACCCATTATGGGCTTGTCCTACCCATTTTCTTTGCTTTGGATAAAATTCTTCCTTTCTTGGTGGGCTTGGTCACATTTTCATAATTTTTTGGGCTATTGGTGAAATTACTATATCCTAGTCCAAGTCTATGTTTAATTTCTTGTTTAGGTTATCCAATGGGCTTGCTAGAAACTTATGTGAAGTGGAAAAACTCTATATGAAGTGTCCATAGGTAAAAGCCCAATGTATGGGTAAAGATTTTAAACTTAGTAACTATAGTTCTTGAATTAGGAAAAATTACCCTAATTCAATGTTCTTTGAAATTTTAAGACCTTTACTTGTTTCTAAAAATTTATCTTCCTTATCCAAGAATTTTGCATCTCTTTAGTATGTTATTTCTAATTTCTTTCCTATTAGATTTTCCTTCTTTATTTGTTCTCTTAATGTTAGAAACATTTTCTATGCATATACATAAGGTGAAGAATTTCTAAGGATTATATTTCCTTAGATATCTAAAATATTGTCTAATAAATTTTATTTCCTTAATTAAATTTTTTTTTATGTACCTTTATCAATAAAAGAAACGAAATTAAGGATGTTACACTGAGTGTCGGGTGGGGGGATTTTGCAAGGGACGGCTTGTGAATCCAGTGGACGGGAGTTGCTACCAGGGACTGATGACGCATGTAACAACTCTATTTTGGTAACACTTTTTTTTCTTAAAAAAATACCATGAAGTTATTACCTCGTTACAACTTAACTCAAAATAACATTTATTTAATTTATACAATACAGAGTTTACATACATATCATTAATCAATAACATTCGTACAAAAGTCTAAGAAATATATAATTACATCTTATTCATCCTTGTTGACCAGTTTCGGAGATACGGGTGCACGTGGTTGCACCTTCACCGAGATCTTAGTCAACTCGACCATAGACACCATATATATTACTGGGATCAGCACAAAATCGAGTAACTCGATCCAACATACGCTAAAAGCCAGTGCCATAGAGAAAATCTGCATAATTATTCTTCTGAACATGACATGGAAATATAGTGAGAATTAAATCCCAGTAAGTTCAACAATAAATCATCATCAATACAGCTCTTCACGTCATGTTCAACTGTATAAACTACAACAAATATCTTTGGTCACATGAATGCACTATATCTATGCACATGAGAATCTTACAATAATGACATGTATGACAGGATTAACTATTTTCAGAATATCATATGATGACTATCAATTTATTCTCATATCAAGCTACCCCGGCCAGGGTGAGTATTTTCTACTCTACGGTACGTGATTTTCTCGCTCCGTCCGACATGGCCCACTTTCTCTTTCTTTTCTCATTAACATGATCATAACCGTTGGTAAGGCGTCCCCTACTGGTGCACCACACGGATTGCCATGTGACCGTGCTCATTTCTTTTCTTTTCACAATAACAGCCAAAAATATGATTTCAATAACAAGTATGTTCATCAAAATATAATTATTACCAAAAATCATTGGTAATCATGCCATGAACATAACCATTTCAAATATCACTTTATTAAATATTTTCATGTCAAAATTTCACACTTAAGATGGTAAGAAGTTCATACAATGGCAATGACTATGGCATATACTAGTCATTTATGATTTTAATCTATACGATTCTTCTTCTTTTTTAAATATTAATTTTATTTCTTTATTTTATTGATGCAGGTTTTCATCCTATCTGACCTTCTCTTACTAATCAGAGCATAACTCCCTCAATTTAGCTCCGATGTAGGTTATCTTGGTGTCAATATAAAGTTAAAACAATTATCTAAAACTATTGTGTTGAACAGTTTGGCAAAATATTAAGAAATCATGGTGATATTACTCCTGCAATGTGTAGGTTATTTCTTCTTGGGTAGGTTCTGACCTCTACCTACTAATCTTTCCATATCTCCCTGATAAGAATTCCAAATTAAGTGATTCTAGTGGTTAAACATCCGTGACACATATCGCAATAAGTTTTATGTTAATCATTTATTTTAATTCCCTACAGAATGTTCCCAAAAATTAAAACACATAAGCTATCCTAAAATATTCTTCCCTCATTAACCAAATTTATGACTACTACTTACAAGTTGGATCATATCTACCTCATATGGACTCCAAATTGAGTGATTACAGTGGCTAAAAATCTGTGGGACATAGATCTACATTTTTCATGTTAACCATTTGTTTTAATTCCTTATCAATTCTTCCCAGAATTTTAAAAATAGAAGATTAAAAGTTTGCCACCTATAGCCATACCTATGCAGAACTATCTACACCAGCCTAAGTATTCAAACATACATAATATGTAACATGATATAGCAACATCCATGACCAATAATTAAAGTTTTAAGATCAAAATCTCAAATAAATATTACAAGTTTCAAATCATTTCTTCAAAAAGAAATATTGTTAAACTTACCTTAAGCACTTAGTCCTCTAGAGTTCTCCTTCCTCTTTCTTCCTTTCTTCCTCTCCTTTCCTCACTCTATCTTGCTTCTATTTTTCCTCTTCCTCACTTGGAAGAAAATTCTAATGTTATAAGGGTGTGTTTTACTTAAATATTCCACCAAATAATTCATCTTTCAGAATCATGGGTCTACCTTATCACAATTAGGATACACTTGGTTGAATTTTTGGAAAACAAACAACTTATGTTCTTGTCTTCCTCTTCCTTAGTCATGATATGCATAGCAAAAGGAGATTTGTATTTTGAAAATTATGATAATATGTTTCTAAGATAAGGAACAAGGTCCCTTTGATTTAGGGATTCATTTTTGTTTTAATTTTGTCTTAATCAAGTATGATAGGTTTTCCTTTTTAGGTGGCAAATTTCTAGCCCTTGAATCTCCATTATTTGGTTGAAATTATTTGTGTGGGATAGGAATATTTTGTCCTAATGCCATGTATTAACATACCATTTGTTAAAATTATGAGTGTAGGATATAGATGTTTTGTCCGAAAGCCTTGTATTATCATACCACTTGCTAAAATTATGAATGTAGGATATCACACCACTTGTTAAATTTTTGTCCTAATGCCATGTCATCTAATCTTGATTACACCATTATTTCATCACTTTATTTTATTTTTTTTCTTTTTATTTTTCCTCTTGGGTTTGGGCTCATTCTTGCCCATTTCCTTTACTTTGGTTAGAATTCTACCTTTCATAATGGGCTTAGTCACATTTTCATGATTTTTGGACTACCGGTCCAATTTCTATATCCTAGTCCAAGTCTATGTTTTATTTCTTCCTTGGGCTATCCTATTGGCTTGCTAAAAATTCATGTGAAGTAGAAAAACTCTATATGAAGTGTCCATAGGTGAAAGCCCAATTTATGGGTGGAGATACTAAACTTAGTAACTTTAACTCTTAAATTAGGAAAAATTACCCTAATCCAATCTTCTTGAAATTTTAATACCTTTACTTACTTCAAAAAAATTTATCTTCCTTACCCAAGAATTTTACCTTTCTTTAGTATATTTATTTCTAATTTTTCCTCTTAGTTTTTCTCTCTTTACCTATTCCATTAATGTTAGAACATTTCGATGCATACACGTAAGGTGAAGAATTTCTAAAGATTATATTTCCTTAGATATCTAAAAATTGTCTAATAAATTTTATTTCTTTATTTAAATATTTATGTACTTTTATCAATAAAAGAAACAAAATTAGGGATGTTACTTTGAATACATGAAACGTAATTAGGGATGTTACATTTCTCTCCCCCTAAAAGAAATTTTGTCCTTAAAATTTCAGAAATTACCTAAGAATAATTTCGAATATTTCTTCCTCATGACTTTTTCTAACTCCCAAGTTGTTTCTTCCGAATTCAAACCTTCCCATAACACTTTAACTAGGGGAATCGTTTTGTTCCGCAATTGCTTCATGTTAGTGTCCAATATAGATGCTGGTACTAGCTGGTATGTCATGCTCTCCTTTATTTGGATTGGTTCATCTCGTATCACATGTGAGGAGTCTGGAAGATACTTCCAGAGCTGTGATATATGGAAAACATTATACAAGTTGGACAAATTAGGTGGGAGAGCAACTTAATATGCTGATGTCCATACTTTCTTCAGAATTTGGTAGGGTCCCAAAAATCGCGGATTTAGCTTTTTGGTCTTGAAAGACCTACCAACTCCAGTGGTCGGGGAAAGTTTTAGAAATATATGGTCCCCTTCCTCAAACTCCAGAGGTCTATGTCTCCTATTATAGTAACTCTTTTGCTGACTCTGAGCTGTGAGCATTTTGTCTCGTATAATCCTGATTTGTTCAGTGGTTTGTTGAACTAGATCAGGACCCAACAAGTTCTTTTCTCCTACCTTAAACTAACATAGTGGAGATCGACACTTTCTACCGTATAAAGCTTCATAGGTGGCCATCTTAATACTAAAGTGATAGCTATTATTATAAGAAAATTTTACAAAAGGTAGGTACTTATCTCATCCTTTACCTTGCTCTATCACACAAGCCCTCAATATATCTTCTAAGGTTTGAATGGTCCATTATGTCTGCCCGTCAGTCTGAGGATGGTAGGCAGTACTGAATCGCAACTGAGTACCAAAAGCTTCTTGCAACGCCTTCCAAAACCTCGACGTGAACCTCGAATCTCTATCTGAAACAATATTTAAGAGAATCCCATGTAGTCTAACTATTTCCTAAATGTACAACTAGGCCAATTTGTACAGTGAATAGTTAATCTTTATGGGCAGAAAGTGAGCAGATTTGGTTAATCTGTCAACTATTACCCAGATAGAGTCATGTCCAACTGAAGTTTTAGGTAAACCCACAACAAAGTCCATCGAAATACTATCCCATTTCCATTCAGGAATCTTAAGAGGTTGTAGAAATCCTGTTGGCTTTTGATGTTCCACTTTCACCTTCTGACAAATTAAACATTTCGCCACGAACTTAGCAATGTCCTTTTTCATCCCTGGCCACCAATACATCCTCTTTAAGTCTTGGTACATTTTAGTGGATCTAGGATGGACTGAGTATTTACTCTGATGTGCCTCCTGTAGGATCTTGGTCCTCAACTCTCGTTCTTGAGGGACACAAATCCTTCCCTGATACATGATTTCTCCAGTTTTTAAGATAGAAAAATTATCTTGATCTTTGTGATCCTATAAGTATTGATCGTGAGCTTGGGCCTTTTTAATCTGGGTTCTAAGATCACACTCTATACTCAACCCATTGAGGATTAGCTTATTTGGTGTAAGGGTAGTGGCCAGCTTCAAATTTTGAAACTCCTCTAGCATCTGTATCTCATACACCATCATCTGACCCATGTGTAGAGATTTTTGACTCAAGGCATCAGCTAGAACATTCGCCTTTCATGGATGATACTTTATCTCAAACTTATAGTCATTGAGAAATTCTACCCACCTTCGTTAACTCATATTTAACTCCTTATGATAAAAAAAGTACTTAAGACTCTTATGATCACAGTATACTTCAAATGTTGCCTCGTACAAATAGTGTTGCCAAATCTTTAAGGAAAACACCACCGCTGCCAATTCAAGATCATGGGTTGGATAGTTTCCTTTGTGTGATCTCAGTTGCCTAGATGCATAAGTAACTACTTTCTTATCTTACATTAACACACACCTTAGTCCTTTCTTTGAAGCATCACTATACACTTCAAAATGTCCTGTAGGGTCTAGAATAATTAAAACAGGAGGAGTGGTCAGTCTTGTCTTAAGCTCTTGGAAACTAGCTTCACATTGATCAGTCGATTTGAAAGGACTTACCTTCCGGGTCAATTTAGTCAATGGCAAGGCTATACGAGAGAAGTTTTGTATAAACCTCCTGTAGTATCCTACCAAACTCAGGAAACTTCTGACTTCCGTAACCATCTTTGGTCTCTCTGACTGAATCACTACTTTCGTCTTGCTAGGATCTATGGCTACCCCTCTATTAGAGATGACATGTCCGAGAAACTTCACCTCTGACAGCCAAAATTCACACTTCTCCAATTTGGCATATAACTTTTTCTCTTTCAGCACTTGCAGCACGATTCAGAGATATTGTTCATGTTCTTTTTCACTCTTAGAATATATCAAGATGTTAATCAATGAACACTACAACAAATTGATCTAGGTAGGGTCAAAAAATGTGATTCATGTAATCCATGAAAATTGCAGGTGCATTCATCAACCCGAAGAGCATTACGAGAAACTCATAGTGCCCATACCTAGTCCTGAAGGTAGTTTTTGGTACATCTTCCTCCTTGATCCTAATCTGATGGTATCTCGACCTTAAGTCAATTTTAGAAAAGATGGAGGCTCCCTTCAGTTGATCCAATAAGTCATCTATCCTAGGGAGAGGATACTTGTTTATGATAGTCACCTTATTTAGTTGTCTGTAATCTATGCATAGTTTCAAGCTCCCGTCTTTCTTCTTAACAAACAATACAGGAGCTCCCTAAGGTGATACACTCGGTTTAATAAATTGTTTGTCTAATAGTTCCTCCAACTGTTTCTTGAGTTCATGTAGTTCCTTCGAGGCTGTTCTATATGGTGCAATAGAGATAGGCCCTATCCTAGGTAGGAGATCAATAGAGAACTATATTTTTCTCTTGAGAGATAAGCCTGGAATATCTGATGGAAATACTTCAGGAAACTCATTGGCTTTTGGGATTTCATCAAGCTTCGATTTGACTTCTAGGTTTGATAAATATAAGAGAATGTATCCAAGTACTCCATTCTTCATTTACCTATTAACTTGATTGGCATTAAGCATCAATAATTGCACCTCCTCTTTTGGAGTAGGAGGTAGAAATTCAACGGTCTTATTACAACAATTCAGCAAGACTTGATTTCTAGACATCCAGTCTAACCCTAAAATGACCTCAATACCTCTTAAAGGTAAATAGACGAGGTCTGTAGAAATTTTTTTCTGCTGGATGGTGACTTGACAGTCCTTACATATAGAGGAAGTTAATACCATTTCCCCTGTGGTGGTTACTACATATAGCTCATAGGGAGTTTCAGAAGTAGGAAACTAAAATTTCCTAATACATTCTTCCGATATAAATGAATGACTAACACCATAGTCAAACAACACCATAAGAGCAAATCCATAGATATAGCATGTACCTTGAATCATTTTAGAAGATTGAGTTGCCTCATGGCCGCTCAGGGTGAAAACCCTTCCTTTCACCTAAGGCCTCTGTTCTGGCTGCTTCCCCACATTCTGTGGGCAGTTTCTCGCAAAATGACCCTTCTTTCCACAGTTGAAGCAGACATCTTGTCCCATGTAACATGGCCGATTACCATGCATGCGTTCGCATTTAGCGCACTTGACTGGGGCGAGGTCTTGTTGGAAAGGTCTGGGACCCGCAGTCAATGGCCTCTTACCAGCTCCATATCCACTTCTTCTCACGTTCTTGCTAGAGTTCGGAGAAATTGTCTTCCTTTTCTATAGGTTTCGCCTTTGTTTTTCGTCCTCCATTGCCTTTAAACTTTTCTCCAAGAGTCTTCATGTATTGATCAAAGGTACAAACTCCCTAATCTCTATAGCTACAACAACATTCTTTATGTCCGGGTTCAGTCCCGCTTCGAACTTAACAGCTTCTATGCTTCATCAGGGTTAAATCACAGATAAGAGGAGAACTTAGACAACTCCTCGAACCTTGCGATGTATTGGTCTATGGTCATACTACCCTGCCTGAGCTAGAGAAATTTGATTTCTTTCTCTGCCCGCACAGTACTTGGAAAGTACTTTTCGAAAAAGGTGTCTTTGAACACCTGCCAAGTGATCTGCCTTCCTTGGTGAGCTAAAAGTTCTCTAGCTCCACACCACCAGTATTCTGCTTCATCTTTTAGCATATATGCAGTGAAGATTACTTGCTGCTCCTCAGTACAACCCATCACTTCAAAGATTTTCTCTAACTCCCTCATCCATCTTTCAGCTACAATTGGGTCAAAGCTGCCATGAAAACAAGGTGGCTGAGTCCTCAGGAACTCGGATATGCCATTATCATTTCCAACCATCCAGTTGTTAGCACCATTCAAGTTATTAGCATTTTGGAGGTATTGTAGAATTTGTTTAGTAGTTAGGACTTGGTCTCAAATTGCCATGGCCAGGTTGTGCAGGGTTTCCACTACATTTGTTTCTGGATTCCACCTTGGTGGTGCCATTTCCTACAGTAACATCTCGTAATTTTTAGATATTTTCCTTAGAAATTCTTCACCTTACATATATGCATAGAAATTGTCTAATATTAATGGAATAGGTAAAGAAAGAAAACCTAAGAGGAAATATTAGAAATAAACATGCTAAAGAAAGGTGAAATTCTTAGGTAAAGAAAGATACATTTTTGTGAAGTAAGTAAATGTCTTAAAATTTCAAGAAGATCGAATTAGGGTAATTTTTCTTAATTTAAGAGCAAAAGTTACTAAGTTTAGTATCCCCACCCATACATTGAGCTTTTACCTATGGACACATCATGTAGAGTTTTTCCACTTCATATAAGTTTCTAGCAAGCCCATTGGATAACCTAAGCAAGAAATAAAACATAGACTTGGACTAGGATATAGTAATTGGACCAATAGCCCAAAAATTATGAAAATGTCACCAACCCCTCCAAGAAAGGTAGAATTTTATCCAAAGCAAAGAAAATGGGTAGGAATAAGCCCATAATGGGTAGGAATAAGCCCAAATCCAAGAGGAAAAATAAAATAAAATAAATTAGGTGATGATATAATAATGTAATAATAATAAAGATTAGGTTACTTGGCATTAAGATAAAAATTTAGCAAGTGGTGTGATTCTACATTCATCATTTTGGCAAGTGGCATAATAATACAAGGTTTTAGGACAAAAACATCTATATCTTACACTCATAATTTTAGCAAGTGGTATGATAATACATGGTATTAGGACAAAACATTCCTATCCCACACAAAAAATATCAACCAAATAATGGAGATTCAAGGGCTAGAAATTTTCCACCTAAAAAGGCAAACCTATCATACTTGTTTAAGACAAAAGAAAATGGAAATGAATCCCTAAATCAAAGGGACCTTGTCCCTTATTTTAAGAACATATCATCATAATTTTCAAAATACAAATCTCATTTTCCTATGCATATCTTGACTAAGGAAGAGGAAGACAAGAACATAAGTTGTTTGTTTTCCAAAAATTCAATAAAGTGTATCCTAATTGTGATAAGGTAGGCCCATGATCATGAAAGGTGAATTATTTGGTGGTCTATATAAGAAAACCCACCCTTACAACATTAGAATTTCGTCCAAGTGAGGGAGAGGGAAAATAGAAGCAAGGTAGAGTGAGGAAAGGAGAGGAAGAAAGGAAGAAAGAGGAAGGAGAAGTCTAAGGGACTAAGTGCTCCAGGTAAGTTTAACAATATTTCTTTTTGAAGAAAACTTTTGAAACTTATAATATTTATATGAGATTTTGATCTTAGAACATTGATGATTGGTCATGGATGTTGCTATATCATGTTACATATTGATCTTGCATGTGATGTATGTTTGAATACTTAGGTTGGTGTAGATAGTTCTGCATGGTTATGGCTATGGGTGGCAGAATTTTTAGTTTCGGTGTTTTAATTTCTGGGAACAATCTATAAGGAATTAAAATAAATGGTTAACATATGAATTATAGATATGTTTGCATGGATTTTTAGCCACTGTAATCATTCAGTTTGGAGTCCATATGATGTAGATAGGATCCGATTAGGTAGCAAAGGTCAGAAAATGGTTCATCAGGGAAGAATATGTTAGAATAGTTTCGGTATTTTAATTTTTGGGAATTATCTGTATGGCATTAAAATAAATGATTAACATAAGAATTGTATATATGTGTGTCACAGAGTTTTAGCCATTGGAATCATTCCGTTTGGAGTCCATATGATGTAGATATGATCCGATTAGATAGCAAAGGTCAGAAAATGGTTCATCAAGGAAGAATATGTTAGAATAGCTTCGGTATTTTAATTTCTGGGAATTATCTGTATGGAATTAAAATAAATGGTTAACATAAAAATTGTAGATATGTGTGTCACGGATGTTTAGCCACTAGAATCATTCAATTAGGAGTCCATATGATGTCGATATGAGCCATTTAGTTAGAAAAGGTCAGAAAATGGTTCATCAGGGAAGAATATGTTAGGATAGCTTCGGTATTTTAGTTTCTGGGAATTATATGTATGGAATTAAAATAAATGGTTAACATAATAATTGTAGATATGTGTTGCACGGATGTTTAGCCACTGGAATCATTCAATTTGGAGTCCATATGAGGTAGATATGTTCTGATTTGTAAGCAAAGGTCAGAAAAAGGTTAATCAGGGAAGAATATGTTATGATAGCCTTGGTATTTTAATTTCTGGGAACATTGTGTAAGGAATTGAAATAAATAGTTAACATATAAATTATATATATATGTGTCACAGATCTTTAGCCACTGGAGTCACTTAATTTGGAATTCTTATGAGGGAGATATGGACATATTAGTAGATAGAGGTCAGAACCTATCCGAAAAGAAATAACCTATACCTTTAGGGAGTAATATCACCTTGATTTCTTAATATTTTGCTACAATGTTCAACACAATAGTTTTAGATAATTGTGTTATCTTGAAATTGACACCAAGATCACCTACATCAGAGTTAAATTGAGGGAGGTATGCTCTGATTAGTAAGAGAAGATTAGATAGGATGAAAACCTGCATCAAGAAAATAAAGAAATAAAATTAATATTTAAAAAAGAAGATGAATTTTATAAATGAAAATAATAAATGACTAGTATATGCCATAGCCATTGCCATTGTATGAACTTCTTAACATCTTAAGTGTGAAATTTTGACATGGAAATATTTTATAAAGTGATATTTGAAATGGTTATGTTCATGGCATGATTACCAATGATTTTTGGTAATAGTTATATTTTGATGAACATACTTGTTATTGAAAGCATACTTTTGGCTATCATTGTGAAAAGAAAAGAAATGAGCACGGTCACATGGCAATCCGTGTGGTGCACCAGTAGGGGACGCCCTACCAACGGTTATGATCATGTTAATGAGAAAAGAAAGAGAAAGTGAGCCATGTCGGACGAAGCGAGAAAAGCCCGTTTCAGAGAGTAGAGGATACTCACCCTGACCGGGGTAGCTTGAAATGAGAATAAGTTGATGGCCATCATATCATATTTTGAAAATAGTTAATCCTGTCATACATATCATTACAGTATGATTCTTATGTGCATAGATATAATGCATTCATGTGACCAAAGATATTTTCTGTAGTTTATACAGCTGAACATGACGTGATGAGCTATATTGATGATGATTTATTGTTGAACTTACTGGGATTTAATTCTCACTATATTTCCATATCATGTTCAAAAAATTAGTTATGCAGCTTTTTCTATGGCTCTGGCTTTTAGTGCACATTGGATCGAGTTACTTTATGTTGGGCAGATCTCAAAATCAAATAAGATGTTTGTGGTCGAGTTGGCTCAGATCCCGGTGAAGGTGCAACCACCCGCACCTGTATCTCCAGAATTGGTCAACCAAAATAAACAAGATGTAAATATCTATGTGTTTGATATGTTGCATGTACGGTTTGATTAATGACGTGTATGTGAACTCAATATTGTATAATAATAAAGAGAAAAAAAAAAGGTTGTTACACCTACTATGGCAAAAACAAAGTTATGTTGCTATTAAGGTGATCAAGCCCAATAGTTAGTTCAAAAATATTTAATAGCAGTCATAACACCACCTCGGCATGTAGATAGGAAACACTAGTAATTTCTTACCTATATGAAATCACTGATCCCCTACATAGCACAACCATAACATACTTAAGACACTATAAGATCGATTCAGATAACCATCCACCCACAGGCCATCTAGGATCGACCTGCTCCGATACCAATTATGTAACAACTCCATTTTGGTAACAATTTTTTTTAAATACCATGAAGTTATTACCTCGTTACAACTTAACTCAAAATAACATTTATTTAATTTATACAATATAGAGTTTACATACATATCATTAATCAATAACATTCGTACAAAAGTCTAACAAATATATAATTACATCTTATTCATCCCTGTTGACCAATTACGGAGATACGGGTGTGGGTGGTTGCACCTTCACCGGGATATTAGTCAACTCGACCATAGACACCATATATATTACTGGGATCAGCTCAAAATAGAGTAACTCGATTCAACATACGCTAAAAGCCAGTGCCATAGAGAAAATCTGCATAATTATTCTTCTGAACATGACATGGAAATATAGTGAGAATTAAATCCCACTAAGTTCAACAATAAATCATTATCAATATAGCTCTTCACGTTATGTACAGCTGTATAAACTACAACAAATATCTTTGGTCACATGAATGCACTATATCTATGCACATGAGAATCGTACAATAATAATATGTATGATAAGATTAACTATTTTCAGAATATCATATGATGACTATTAATTTATTCTCATATCAAGCTATCCCGGTCAGGGTGAGTATTTTCTACTCTCCGGTATGAGATTTTCTCCCTCCGTCCAACATGGCCCACTTTCTCTTTCTTTTCTCATTAACATGATCATAACAGTTGGTAGGGCGTCCCCTACTGGTGCACCACACAGATTGCCATATGACCGTGCTCATTTCTTTTCTTTTCACAATAATAGCCAAAAATATGATTTCAATAACAAGTATGTTCATCAAAATATAATTATTACCAAAAATCATTGGTAATCATGCCATGAACATAACCATTTCAAATATCACTTTATAAAATATTTTCATGTCAAAATTTCACATTTAAGATGGTAAGAAGTTCATACAATGGTAATGGCTATGGCATATAATAGTCATTTATTAGTTTCATCTATAAGATTCTTCTTCTTTTTTAAATATTAATTTTATTTCTTTATTTTCTTGATGCAGGTTTTCATCCTATCTGACATTCTCTTACTAATCAGAGCATAACCCCCTCAATTTAACTCCAATGTAGGTGATCTTGGTGTCAATTTAATGATAAAACAATTATCTACAACTATTATGTTGAACCATTTGGCGAAATATTAAGATATCAAGGCGATATTACTCCCGTAAATTATAGGTTATTTCTTCTCGGATAGGTTCTAACCTCTACCTACTAATCTTTCTACATCTCCCTTATAAGAATTCCAAATTAAGTGATTCCAGTGGCTAAACATCCATGACACATATAGAAATAAGTTTTATGTTAATCTTTTATTTTAATTCGTTATAGAATGTTCCGAGAAATTAAAACACAGAAGCTATCCTAAAATATTCTTCCCTGATTAGCCAAATTTCTGACCACTACTTACTAGTCAGACCATATCTACCTCATATGGTCTCCAAATTGAGTGATTCTAGTGGCTAAAAATCCGTGAGACATAGATATATCTTTTTCATGTTAACCATTTGTTTTAATACCTTGTCAATTCTTCCTAGAATTTTAAAAATAAAAGATTAAAAGTTTGCCACCCATAGCCATACCTATGCAGAACTATCTACACCAGCCTAAGTATTCAAACATACATAATATGTAACATGATATAGCAATATCCATGACCAATCATCAAAGTTCTTAAATCAAAATCTCAAATAAATATTACAAGTTTCAAATCTTTTCATCAAAAAGAAATATGGTTAAACTTACCTTGAGCACTTAGTCCTCTAGAATTCTCCTTCCTCTTTCTTCCTCTCCTTTCCTCACTCTATCTTGCTTTTATTTTTCCTCTCCCTCACTTGGACGAAAATTCTAATGTTATAAGGGTGGGTTTTGCTTAAATAGACCACCAAATAATTCATCTTTCATGATCATGGGTCTACCTTATCACAATTAGGATACACTTGGTTGATTTTTGTGAAAACAAACAACTTAAGGTCCCTTTGATTTAGGGATTCATTTTTTTTTCTTTTGTCTTAATCAAGTATGATAGGTTTTCCTTTTTAGGTGGCAAATTTCTAGCTCTTGAATCTCCATTATTTGGTTGAAATTATTTGTGCGGGATAGAAATGTTTTGTCCTAATGCCATGTATTATCATACCACTTGTTAAAATTATGAGTGTAGGATATAGATGTTTTGTCCTAAAGCCTTGTATTATCATACCACTTGCTAAAATTATGAGTGTAGGATATCACACCACTTGCTAAATTTTTGTCTTAATGCCATGTCACCTAATCTTGATTACGCCATTATTTCATCACTTTATTTTATTTTCTTTTTCTTTTTATTTTTCCTCTTGGGTTTGGGTTCATTCTTGCCCATTTTCTTTACTTTGGTTAGAATTATGCCTTTCATAATGGGCTTAGTCACATTTTCATGATTTTTGGGCTACCAGTCCAATTTCTATATTCTAGTCCAAGTCTATGTTTTATTTCTTCCTTGGGCTATCCTATTGGCTTGCTAAAAATTAGTGTGAAGTAGAAAAACTCTATATGAAGTGTCCATAGGTGAAAGCCCAATTTATGGTTGGAGATACTAAACTTAGTAACTTAACTCTTAAATTAGGAAAAATTACCCTAATCCAATCTTCTTAAAATTTTAATACCTTTACTTATTTCACAAAAAATTATCTTCCTTACCCAAGAATTTTACCTTTCTTTAGTATATTTATTTCTAATTTCTCCTCTTAGGTTTTCTCTCTTTACCTATTCCATTAATGTTAGAACATTTCTATGCATACACGTAAGGTGAAGAATTTCTAAGGATTATATTTCCTTAGATATCTAAAAATTGTCTGATAAATTTTATTTCTTTAATTAAATATTTATGTACTTTTATCAATAAAAGAAATGAAATTAGGGATGTTACTTTGAATATATGAAACGAAATTAGGGATGCTACAACGTGACAACCTCTGATTCTCCTCCCCGAGAGAGAACGTTGTCAGACTCCATAATGGGCTGTCTGCCCTCACTGATCGCCCCATGGGGCGTGGGAGTGTGAGAACTGGATGCCCCTGCCATGCCCGTGTAGAGTGATCTATCCTTCTTCATTGTAACTGTTCCTACCAAAATTAAATTAATAAGATTTGTCACCGCATAAAACAATTACAAAATAAACTTGGCATAATAAAAGTTATGAAAATAAATAAAATAGTACAATAATTGTAAGTAGTCCAAAATATATGTAAATAGGTGGCAACACCAAAACTAATACCTTAAGGATAAATTAACTTCTCATTCTGGAAACAATCTTTCTAAATTTTGCATGTGTAACGGATCGCTCTCGTATATAAGATTTTTATCTTCATCGCCCATCTCATATAACTCACGAGGTTTCAAATGCATCACTATACTCCAGTTCTTGTCCATCTTATCTTGTACATAGTACACTTGATGAGCCTCAGATGCCTGCATGTATGGCTCGTCATCATCATTTTCACTAGTGTGAATCAACTTATGTCACCCCGAATTCATCAATTGCAATTCCTTTCGTTGTAGTTGTGTTGGCCCACATACACTTAAATAATATGACTGTAAAATGGCCATGGTAGTTTAACTCAATAATGTCCAATAGTTTTCCATAATACGGGACGCCACTAAATTGCATGTTCCTGTCACTATTACTTCATAACTCTTTGTCTCGAAAGTACCGTAAACTCCACTATTTTGGGATGTCATCCCTTGGTCTCACTCTAAAGTTCGAAATTTGAATCCATTTACATTGTAAGTATTATATCGATGTGCTCTATCAAGTGGACCAAGTGCAAGAAATTTTAAATCAGCACATTGCGATCCATCATCATCAATTGCGATCTGGAAAATGAATAAAGGATGAGTTGTACTCATATTTGACATATGAATGAAATGTGACCACATTGAAATACTTACACAACACGAAAACCAAGAGACAAATTCCCTGTGGAATTTTTTATCTATCTCGGAAGATGTTGGCGTCCGACTTCTTAAACTATGATGTACATAGTCTCTAAATTCCCTGTTGAGTAAACATTGTCTAAACACTTAATGCTACACAAAACAAAATTTTTTATGCAAATGTAGCTAACTGTGGGTTAACTTACTGTAAGTAAGGATCAACTTCTTTGCAGTTTGTTAAGACATGCCGATAGGCCTGCAATTTTCCTTGGGGAGAAAGTGTAAAATATTCAAACCCACCAACTGGTCTTCCAATTGGTGGGAACAAACTCCTGTCAGATGTCCCAACATTGGGTTGATTATCCACACGAGGAGGACAATTGAAGACAGTGTCAACACCATCTATGTACCTAGAACAGAATAATAAAACTTCTCCTGTAACGTACGACTCTGCTATGAAGCCTTTTGGAATTGCTCTATTCTACATGAAAGATTTAAGTTTACCCAAGTATCTAGACAACATAGATTAAATGAATAAAATTGGATTAACAATAATACAAGAAATTTGAATTATGTGTTTTCAATGTTTTACCTTTCGGTGGGATACATCTAACGATATTAGACTGGTCCTCCTAACTTCGCTTCCATGATCAAATGTATAGTCAAGTGCACCATGATTGTAAAGAAAGACGGCGGGAATAACATTTCAAGATGGCACAACGTCATAATGATTCGATTTTGAAGTTGATCAAGTTCATTAACATTCAAAACTCTAGAACAAAGTTGTTGGAAGAATGAACACAACTCGATTAGAACTACAGATACCGGCTTGGGAAGTGTCTTTCTTAAGGCTAACGGTAACAGTTGTTCCATAAGGATGTGAAAGTTGTGACTTTTTAGTCCTTTGATCTTGCGCTGTTTTAGGTCAATACATCTGGAGATATGGTGCGTACTGTCATAGGTACACCTAAATTGATACCTTACCTTAAAACTAACCTGTAGTAGTAGGAGTAAGGGTCGATCCCACAGAGACTGGTATTACCTTCTGTGATTAGAAAAAGGGGGGAATTGATAATCGCAAATTAAGTGAAGTAAACAATAATGAAAATAATTAAGAGAGTAATTAATGAGAAAGGCATTGGTTTCAGTTGATATCCACTGTTAAGGGATTACATTGATCATTGACAACATAATCAATCTATAATTGAATATCTATCATTGGGTTTCTAACCCTATTCCTCCTTAAATCTAGTAAATTAATGACAATCGCACTAATTAAACCCTAATTAACAAACAATCCTTTAGCACATCGGTAAAGCATAGCTTACTAACCGCATGAAGAACTAGAGAGTCTGACAGAGCTAAACAAATATAAACACATCGGTTATATCTAATTTAGTTAATTATTCATCATAGGTTCAATGATTTATAATCCAAAATCCTTAAACCTATTTGCCTTATGAATCACAGAATTGAAGACTTTGTTCAAAACATAATTCAGCGGTAGATTAAGACACACAATATACTAGTAGGCCTCCCTAGCAATCATATGAATAATCACTGAGAAGAAGAGCAGATGAATAATCAATACTCAATTCAAATTGAAATAGTAAAATCAAATCCACATCTCACAATGCATGAATATCCCTTGAGGTTTCAATCTACCTCAACCAACTAAAAAGAACTAGCCACGCAGGGCCATAAGAAAATCTAAAGAAGAATTGAAGAACTTGGATGAAGAATTTGATAAAGAATTGAATGAATTCTCTGCTTGTTTTGCTCCTTTTTTATAGATGAATTCCTCCTAATCAAAGTAGGATTGTATTTAGGTCAAATTCCAGTCCATCAGGCTTCAATTGGAGTTGAAAAAACCCTAAAAATCATGAATTTCACTAGCTGTACGGCGGCGGTGCCGCGGCGCTCTCTTGCAAGTGCCGCAGCGCCTAGAAAACTCTAGAATTTGACAAAGTACCAAACACGAAAGTTGTAGCTCTATGTCTGTTCTTTCCATAGCCGCTGGAATCACCTTAATTGGATCTGAATTGAAGGAGATACGACACAATGAGTGACCAAAGGTCAGAATTCATCCTACTGCACTGTGATGCTGATTTGCAAGCTCTGTAACGCCATGAAATATCCCGAATTTCACCAAGTGTTCAACATAAAAGTTGTAGATGATTGTGTTATCTTTTCACAGCCACTTGAATCAATTTGATAGGAGTTTATAATAGGGAGATATACTCAAAACAGTGCTGAAAGGTCTGGAATCCCTACAATATAGCATTTTTCCATGAATTTCTTATATTTTTCTTCTCTTTTCTTCTTTCTTTGTTCCTACAACACAAAAAATAAAATTAAGCTAATTCCTAATTATATTTTACTTAAATCAAACAAAAATTAAGTTTAAAGGAATTAATATCATGCTTAATTAAGATCACATCAAATACCCCGACACTCAACCTTTTGCTTGTCCTCAAGCAAAATAATCCCTAAAGTAAAAAAAACAACAATCAATAATATAGTGAGTGTTAGGCTTACCAAACGTTTGCCTCATAACATAAAAATATACTCTAAAAAAATTTTGGAAGGTCATAATCATGCACAAGATTAACACAAATGCAATCTATTATTTTATCCTTCTGAATCCCAAGTGTGTGTGTGTTTTGGGCCATTAAATTTCCTTTTACCCGGATGAGTTTATACATCCCAAAATTTTGATTGTAGATTTCTAAATAGTTTAGGATTTCCATATGCTTATTCCTCATGCCACTCTCCACTAATGTAGGCCAAAACTACCTCTAAGATCAATAGGACTTTATTTAGCTTGTAATGTGGCCAGGGTATAAGGTAAGATAAAGGATACAAATTTAGGCTCAATCACCCAGCACTACATGATTAAATCTGATCTCTTAAGCTTTCCTAAATTTGGGGAGATTTTCCCCCCACACTCATTTTCTTGTTTCAATTGAGTTTAATCCATCCTTTTCATTGGTCCTTAAAACTTTGTTTTTTCCACCCACAAAAATTGCTTTTATCCTCTTTGTATTTTTCTTCTCTCTTCTTTGTGTAATTCTCTTTTTTTTTCTTTGCATAGTTCTTTTCTTTTCCTTGCTCCACCCTTCCACCCTTCTGTAAATAAAGCTCTACAAAACAAGTATTCAGCAAAATAATCATGGAGTGAGTGAATAGGATCAAAAATAAGGATATTCATACAAAATTTGACTTTCAGCTCATTTGTGGTTTTTAGATGAAATAGTTCATTAAGCTCAAAATAGAGGAACTAAGGATATTTCATTGTTTAGGTTAGGTTAGAAAGGCTCAATCTATCCAATAATGTCTAAATCATCTCCTAAATGATAGTATTAACCTAGGATTTTGCCTCAAGCATCATTCAAATAAGTTCTAGAATCCTGTTGAGATCATGAAATATTTTTGAATTATATAAACCTTCTCTAAGTAAAAGATAAAATTGAATGCCCAAAGTTATTGTGCAAAAATATTTCAGGATTCTAAAGTCAAAAGTAATAAATTGCAAAAGGGATAAAATTGCATATAACCATGAATTTTCTATATTTTTCAAGAGCTAAAAAAAAATTGAATAGTCATATCATTGGCTGTTGGTTGTGCCTAACATCCCAAAACATAAATTGAAACACTCACACAATCACTCAACTTGCTAAATGCAATAAAAATGCATTGATAGTGAAAATCAGAAAATTAATGCTCATAATAGGGTCACAATCATTCAAAAAAATATACTTCCACCCTCACACTCAAACTTTACATTGTCCTCAATCTAAAAGAAAGATAAGAATTAGGAAAAGATATAGAAAAACATATAGGTCAAGTGAACTTCCCTGAATTTGTTTGGGGTGGCATGAGCGTGTTGCATTATTAGACCTTGAATTTCTCCAATTTTCACCTTCTTTTTTTTTAAATGTTGGGTTGCCTCCCAATAAGCGCCTTTGTTTAATGTCATTGGCTCGACTCAAGGCTCCTTATGTCATTCAAGGAGGATCCTTGATGTCAACTTTGAATTGGCTTGCCTTTGAATGTGCAGAATTCTGAGGTTCAGCTGCATTATGAAGAGGGAAGTTAGCATTAGTCAAAGATTTAATTAAATGAGAACTCAACTTACTTGGAAATAACCGATGTCTTGAGTAGCTTTTGGCATCCAATTTAATTTCATCCTTTTGAGATTCTACCAAAGCATGCGGTAACTTTCCTCTATCTTTGAGTATGGCATATTTATTTGAGGTTATAACTGCAGGTGGTTCTCCACTGTATATGCCCTTTAAATGGCTAGGGAGGCTCTTTAAGACTAGGTCAGAATACTGCACAATAGAAGGTACAAGCATGTTATTAGAAATTGGTAACAATATAGAAAGATCCTTACCTGTTTGCTGCACTTCTGGTGCTTCCTCTCCTGCTGAAATATTCTCTTCAAATTTGGCGTTTAGGGTATATTCCATAACCTCTTTCTTAGTAAGCTTACTAGTGTCAACTTCGAAGTCATCTTTTTCATTCAGTGTAGAATTTTCTTCCTTTTGCATTAACGATGCTGGGGCTAGACTTTCAATTTCTGAATTTTGAGCCTCTAGCCTACTGACTGTTGTTGCTAATTGCCCAATTTGATTTGTTAATCTTTGAATGCTGGCCCTTACCTCTTGTTGAAATTGATGAGTATTTTGTGTAAGAGATTTAACAATATCTTCTAAAGCAGTACTTACCTAGAAAATTCTGAGATGTATTCTGTCTAGGATAATAGGCCTGTTGGGTATGGTGAAAATTTGCAAAATTTTGTTCTGCAAGACTATTTTGTGCATTTTTATACCTGAAGTTGAGATGATCCTTCCATCTAGGATTGTACATGTTTGAATAGGAATCATACCTCACTTGTTGTGGTTCATGGAAACCATTAACCATATTTACCTGCTCAAATGACTCATCATAGAAAGTTTGGTACCCAATAGACGGATGCTCCATGATAGAATGATTTCCATAGAAATTTTCTCTTTGCATATTTTCTACACGTTGACGAATAAGAGAGCTTAAATTTGCAAGTTGCTGTTCAAGGGAAGAACTACATATCTCACCAGCATGTCTTAATGGAGACCCTAGCCTAGTGCCAAATTGTTGAAAATTGGCTGCCATATTCAAAGTTATGAACAAAAAGAAAAAAAACTAAAATAAAATAAAACCACAAAAGGTAAATAGACACAGTCCCCGACAACAGCGCTAAAATTTGGTGCGCACTGTCGCAGGTACACCCAAATTGATACCTTACCTCAAAACTAACCTGTAGTAGTGGGAGTAAGGGTCGATCCCACAGAGACTGGAATTACCTTATGTGATTGAAAAAGGGGGGGGGATTGATAATCGCAATTTAAGTAAAGTAAAAAATAATGAAAATAAATAAGAGAGAGTGATTAATGATGAAGACGTTGGTTTCGGTTGATATCCACCGTCAAGGGATTACATTGATCATTGACAACATAATCAATATGTAATTGAATATCTATCATTGGGTTTCTAACCCTGTTCCTCCTTAAGTCTAGTAAATTAATGACAATTGTAATAACCGTAAAAATTTAACGAAAATTTCAATTTAAAGGAAATTTAGAATAAAAGAGAGAATTTTGAAAATAGAGATAAGAACCGTAGAAAATATGTATATTTATTACATGGATTAAAGAATTACAAAAGGAATATGAGAATTTACGTTTTGGGGCGTAATTTTTATTTTTCAATAATAGTATTCTGTTATAAGCAAATATATTTTTATTTGCTTAAAAATGATTATGTTTTGCTAAAAGTAAGAAGACTTTTAAGTAAAATAATTATTGTTTAGCTTAAAATAATTATATCGGCCTATAAAGAATTTTTGTTGTATTTTTAGAAATATTTTTCTTTTAATATGAATAAAGATATTCATTTTGACATTTATTTTATAACGATTTTTATCAAGAAAAATTATGATTTAAGAGTTTAACTAAAGATTTATGAGAATGGAAATTTTTAGAAAATTTTGGGATATTTTATGATGAAAAAAGAAATTTATATGAATTTATATAAAATAAAATCCTATTATTAATTATTTAATAATTATTATTATATTAAAAAAACACACACACATACACACAAATGATAAAACGGAAGTCGGAGGGAGAGTAATCGAATTTGAAAGAAGAATCGTGAAATATGCATAGTGAGTGAATAGTAACTTCAAATTTTTTCTCTCGATCTGGGGTACCGATTGGCTTCTGATTTTAAAACTGAAGGTATTACTAGATTCAGGACAAAGAATACTTCAGTTTTGACTAATCATTTTTTCAAATCAGCCGTTGAATCGTCATAGATCTGAAGTAGAAAACCTCGGTAAAAGGTAAGTTCTGAAAATCTTACTTAGAGACTTCTGATTAGAAATCTGACTCCGTAGATGGATTCAGAAACTAGATAAACATTAGGATATGAATTTGTTTCATTGATTTGGTAAAATTTTTATGATGGTGAATAGTATTTTTTTGACGATAAATAGTGACGGTAAATAGTATTTTCCGGTGTGAATAGTATTTTTTGGCGGTGAACAGTACCTTTAGCGTTGACCTGCATTGACCGAGCTCCTAGAGGCTAAATTTAGCAAATCCGGAGTCATTTTCAAGGTTTTCGGACGTTCCGGACTCGATTTTGGAGTTTGTTTTGCTGAAGTCGGATCAAAAACTAGGATTTTAAGGGTGTCCAACTTTGTACTTCAAAGTGGTGAGTAGATAATTCTTCCTATGGCTTGTTTTTACTCTTCTTGAACTTTACATTGATAAATGAGTATGATTACATGTTATCTATACTTTCATATGTTTCTGAAATGGTTTGAAATGTCTGAAATAATTGAAATATGATATTTAGTTCAAGAAAAGTATGACTTTTGAAATGAATTTTGAAACACATTGAACATGCGATTTTTAAATGTATTTCGCATTACATGGCAAAGAAAATATGTTATGCATGTGACATTGATTTTACAGTGTTATGTTTGCCTCGAATATGGGCATGATTATATGATTCCCCTGATTGGAAAATTTATGACAAAAGATTTTGTACTGAGACTGAAAGCTCTGTTTTGAATGATATGTAAAGTGATAAGTTGACCGAATATGATTGTATGGCGAGTTGTTTGATAATGATGCATTGCATTTAATGGATATGCACTTTTATACATGTTTATATATATATATATATATATATATATATATATATATATGTATTGATGAGTGATGACGGGTTATATGGCTTGAGACGGTATTGTGAAGGTGGTATTAGTGGTAATGTGAGGAGGCAGTAGGGTGATGAACTCACATTCCCTAATTACCTATTGTGATGATGACAGTGGTAATGTGAGGAGGCAGAAGGGTGATGAACTCACATTCCCTGTTGATATATTGAAGTTGTAGTCAGTGGTAATGTGAGGAGGCAGTAGGGTGATGAACTCACATTCCCTGATTACCTATTGTGATTGTGACTATGGTAATGTGAGGAGGCAGAAGAGTGATGAACTCACAATCCATGTTATTCTATTGAGTATATTGAAAGTTGTGGCATACTTGAACATTATATAAAAGAATAGATTTTTATTGCATATCAAATTTGATTTAAGATCAATTTGTATCATATGTGGGTACAGGTATTTGAATGTGATTTGAACTGAGAATGTTTTGAAAATGCGGATCCCATAAGGATGTACTTCTGAACGGTAGATTTTAATATGATAAATTTTAATATAAGAGTACATCCTTATGTTGATCTGAGAGGTCATAGGAGGTATTATTTGCTCACTGAGTTGTAAAACTCACTACACGTGGTTGATATTTTTTTTTCAGATAAAGACTCAGACTTTGGTCCTGCGGCTACTTGATCGACTGGGTGTCGTATTTCAGTGGTGAGTTTAAATTGTTTCTGGGCTCTCAGTATGTAAACTTGTAATATATTTGTACTCTAGAGTTGCTCTGAACGTCACGGGCAGGATCCTTGTTTCTGCTGTAAACCTGATATATACATAGACTTGGCATGTATAACTATCAGTATTGTTAATTTGAGAACGTGTGCTGTTATTCATATATGTTCTATTAAGAAACAATTTGCAATAGCATGATAATAAAGTTTATCGGATAATAGAGGTATTCGCGTTCTTAAAGTAGGGGCGTGACAACAATTGCACTAATTAAACCCTAATTAACAAACAATCCTTTAGCACATTGGTAAAGCATAGCTTACTAACCGCATGAAGAACTAGAGAGTCTGACAGAGCTAAACAAATATAAACACATCGGTTATATCTAATTTAGTTAATTATTCATCATAGGTTCAATGATTTATAATCCAAAATCCTTAAACCTATTTGCCTCATGAATCACAGAATTGAAGACTTTGTTCAAAACATAATTCAGCGGTAGATTAAGACACACAATATACTAGTAGGCCTCCCTAGCAATCATATGAATAATCATTGAGAAGAAGAGCAGATGAATAATCAATACTCAATTCAAATTGAAATAGTAAAATCAAATCCACATCTCACAATGCATGAATATCCCTTGAGGTTTCAATCTACCTCAACCAACTAAAAAGAACTAGCCACGCAGGGCCATAAGAAAATCTAAAGAAGAATTGAAGAACTTGGATGAAGAATTTGATAAAGAATTGAATGAATTCTCTGCTTGTTTTGCTCCCTTTTTATAGATTAACTCCTCCTAATCAAAGTAGTATTGTATTTAGGTCAAATCACAGTCCATCGGGCTTCAATTGGAGTAAAAAAACCCTAAAAATCGTGAATTTCACAAGCTGTACGGCGCTACGGACCTGCATGACGCAGCGCCATGCCGTGCCCAAAAAACTCTAGAATTTGACAAAGTTCTGAACATGAAAGTTGTAGCTTTATGTCTCGTCTTTCCATAACCGCTGGAATCACCTTAATTGGATCTGAATTGAAGGAGATATGACACAATGAGTGACCAAAGGTCAGAATTCGTCCTGCTGCACTGTGATGCTGAATTGTAAACTCAGTAACGCCATGAAATATCCCGAATTTGACCACGTGTGCAACATAAAAGTTGTAGAAGATTGTGTTATATTTTCACAGCCACTTGAATTACTTTGATTGGAGTTCATAAGAGGGAGATATACTCAAAATAGTGCTAAAAGGTTTGGAATCCCTGCAATGTAGCATTTTTCCATGAATTTCTTATCTTTTTCTTCTCTTTTCTTCTTTCTTTGTTCCTACAACACAAAACATAAAATTAAGCTAATTCCTAATTATATTTTACTTAAATCAAACAAAAATTAAGTTTAAAGGAATTAATATCATGCTTAATTAAGATCACATCAAATACCCCCACACTCAACCTTTTGCTTGTCCTCAAGCAAAATAATCCCTAAAGTAAAAAAAACAACAATCAATAATATAGTGAGTGTTAGGCTTACCAAACGTTTGCCTCATAACATAAAAATATACTCTAGAAAATTTTTGGAAGGTCATAATCATGCACAAGATTAACACAAATGCAATCTATTATTTTATCCTTCTGAATCCCAAGTGTGTGTGTGTTTTGGGCCATTAAATTTCCTTTTACCTGGATGAGTTTATACATCCCAAAATTTTGGTTGTAGATCTCTAAATAGTTTAGGATTTCCATATGCTTATTCTTCATACCACTCTCCACTAATGTAGGCCAAAACTACCTCTAGGATCAATAAGACTTTATTTACCTTATAATGTGGCCAGGCTATAAGGTAAGATAACGGATACAAATTTAGGCTCAATCATCCAGCACTACATGATTAAATCTGATCTCTTGAGCTTTCCTAAATTTGGGGAGATTTTTCCCCTACACTCATTTTCTTGTTTCAATTGAGTTTAATCCATCCTTTTCCTTGGTCCTCAAAACGTTTTTTTTCCACCCACAAAAATTGCTTTTATCCTCTTTGTATTTTTCTTCTCTCTTCTTTGTGTAATTCTCTTTTTTTTTTTCTTTGCATAATTCTTTTCTTTTCCCTGCTCCACTCTTCCACCCTTCTATAAATAAAGCTCTACAAAACAAGTATTCAGCAAAATAATCATTGAGTGAGTGAATAGGATCAAAAATAAGGATATTCATACAAAATTTGACTTTCAGCTCATTTGTGGTTTTTAGAAGAAAAAACTCATTAAGCTCAAAATAGAGGAATTAAAGATATTTCATTGTTTAGGTTAGGCTAGAAAGGCTCAATCTATCCAATAATGCCTAAATCATCTCCTAAATAATAGTATTAACCTAGGATTTCGCCTCAAGCAGCATTCAAATAAGTTCTAGAATCCTATTGAGATCATGAAATATTTTTGAATTATGTAAACCTTCTCTAAGTAAAAGATAAAATTGAATGCCCAAAGTTGAATAGTCATATCATTGGCTGTTGGTTGTGCCAAACATCCCAAAACATAAATTGAAACACTCACACAATCACTCAACTTGCTAAACGCAATAAAATAGCATTGATAGTGAAAATCAGAAAATTAATGCTCATAATAGGGTCACAATAATTCAGAAAAATATACTTCCACCCCCACACTCAAACTTTACATTGTCCTCAATGTAAAAGAAAGATAAGAATTAGGGAAAGATATAGAAAAACATATAGGTCAAGTGAACTTCCCTGAATTTGTTTGGGGTGGCATGAGCGTGTTGCATTATTAGACCTTGAATTTCTCCAATTTTCACCTTCTTTTTTTTTAAATGTTGGGTTGCCTCCCAATAAGCGCCTTTGTTTAATGTCATTGGCTCGACTCAAGGCTCCTTATGTCATTCAAGGAGGATCCTTGATGTCAACTTTGAATTGGCTTGCCTTTGAATGTGCAGAATTCTGAGGTTCAGCTGCATTATGAAGAGGGAAGTTAGCATTAGTCAAAGATTTAATTAAATGAGAACTCAACTTACTTGGAAATAACTGATGTCTTGAGTAGCTTTTGGCATCCAATTTAATTTCATCCTTTTGAGATTCTACCAAAGCATGCGGTAACTTTCCTCTATCTTTGAGTATGGCATATTTATTTGAGGTTATAATTGCGGGTGGTTCTCCACTGTATATGCCCTTTAAATGGCTAGGGAGGCTCTTTAAGCCTAGGTCAGAATACTGCACAATAGAAGGTACAAGCATCTTATTAGAAATTGGTAACAACATAGAAAGATCCTTACCTGTTTGCTGCACTTCTGGTGCTTCCTCTCCTGCTGAAATATTCTCTTCAAATTTGGCGTTTAGGGTATATTCCATAACCTCTTTCTTAGTAAGCTTACTAGTGTCAACTTCGAAGTCATCTTTTTCATTCAGTGCAAAATTTTCTTCCTTTTGCATTAACGATGCTGGGGCTAGACTTTCAATTTCTGAATTTTAAGCCTCTAGCCTACCGACTGTTGTTGCTAATTGCCCAATTTGATTTGTTAAGCTTTGAATGCTGGTCCTTACCTCTTGTTGAAATTGATGAGTATTTTGTGTAAGAGATTTAACAATATCTTCTAAAGGAGTACTTACCGGGAAATTCTGAGATGTATTCTGTCTAGGATAATAGGCCTGTTGGGTATTGTGAAAATTTGCAAAATTTTGTTCTGCAAGACTATTTTGTGCATTCTCATACCTGAAGTTGAGATGATCCTTCCATCCAAGATTGTACATGTTTGAATAAGAATCATACCTCACTTGTTGTGGTTCATGGAAACTATTAACCATATTTACCTGCTCAAATGACTCATCATAGAAAGTTTGGTACCCAATAGACGAATGCTCCATGATAGAATGATTTCAATAGAAATTTTCTCTTTGCTTATTGCCTAAATAATTAGCGATATCTTTTCTGTATAACATCTTTACTTTTTAATATGTCTATTCACTTGAGTGATTTTGCCATATAACTTATCCATAAGGATTTCTTTCACTCATAAGTTCTTCAATTGATATACTCTAGCCCGCATGGATATATCTATGGGTCGATATAAGAAAACACACACATAAAGGAACAGATTCACCTTCATATTGGATAACTATCTTTTCTTATTTTAAACTTCTATCAAGTCATTTTTTTTTCATATATCAATATCATCCCCTGAATATCATCGTCTTAATCTATCATCTATTTTTGTCCTCAAATTCTTTAATCAATATGTTAAATATACGTTGCACTAAATCCTTCAAACCTTTAATAACATTTATGTACCATTGATACATGCCTAATAATTCCAACTTACCTTATCACAGTAATTCTATACCAACTTATTAACACCATTAAACTCATTGTCAAAATTTTTAATTATTTCTTTTAACATCTCCAAAAGCACCTCATTCTAACTTGTGCCAATCCCATTTAATTCACCCAATCATTTCAAGAAGATTTTTTTTTAACAATTACTCATACATGAATTCTCAATTCCAACATAATTCACATCCTAGATACTAAACTCAATTTAGCATGATATAATCCTTTAACACAAATATCTTGATAACCTACATTATTTTCGGACATGGTTCTTAGAATATTCTCTATATTTCCAAATTAAGAGTTCAAAGACTAACTTAAATCCTACTTCCAATATTTTATTCCTCAAGAACTTCAACACCACTAATTCTCTTGATTACATTCGTCAAAACACCATAAGACCATCATCCGTCCATTCTTTTCAAACCTTTCATTACTTAACCTATTAACAACTTAGACACCATAATAACCAAGTTTCAAAGGAAGAAATTATCTTTAATTGTAATGAGGAAAAATAACCTTGTATTTAATGCCAACCGTTAATGAGTGAAACAGACAAAAAGCATAATAGAGAATGGTTCCAAAAGCGAAAGTCAAAAATTTTGACAAAGCATTGAAAAATATTAAAATCGGTGGCCGTAATTCTTGAAAATCTGCAAACAAAATCTATCTATGATTTCAACAAAAAATCGGTGGCCGCAAATTTTGAATATATGTGTCAGAATCTACTTTAAATCTATTGGTATTCGGTGGAAAGATATCACATGGAAAAAAAAACATTTCTGAGCTTATAAAAGTCTGTGAAAATCAAAAAATATGTAGTTAACTGGTAGGATGCAGTTGATTGCTTCAAAATAGATGTAATCAATCAACTGTAAATTAACCAGTCCAAATTAAAATTTCTCAAAATAGCTAGTCGACTTAATAATACTGATAGTCGACTGGAGAAAACATTGAGAATACAAAATAAATCATTTGATTGCATTTTTTTTTACTTTTTTTTTTCAATGACGGCTATCACCTACAACTTTTCTACAAGAATCAAAGCATCAATGCTTCATCAAAGACAACAAGATAAAGACAGATTTCTGGCGATATCTTATCTTATACTCTTTATGTGCTTAATATGGGTCACAGTCATACTACTGTACATATACATGCTTGCCGTCATTTTTGAAATTTTTTTTTACCTTTAATTTAGCTGATATCCACCAATCACTCACATAGTTGTTCTAATAATACCCGGCCTATTCGCATAGCTATTATAAATATGCCCTTCTCTGAGTTCTATAAATACTTACATTAGTATCTTTGACTATTCTCAAAGTTAAGGTGATAGAAATTATGGAGGGAACCGCATTCCGTCAGTTTCGAAATATCTGTGTCTTTTGTGGTTCCAGTCCTGGAAAAGATGAGGAGTATGTTAAAGCAGCACAAAATCTGAGTATGGTGCTGGCTAGGAGAAAAATTCATTTAGTGTATGGTGGAGGTAACTGTGGGTTAATGGGGTGTGTGGCTACAGCTGCACATGCAGGGGGATGCCAAGTTCTAGGTATTATTCCTACAGCTCTAGCTACATCTAGCAACATAGGGAAGACAATTGGGGAAGAATATAGGGTAGCTTCCATGCATGAACGCATGGCTAGAATGATGAGCAATGCTGACGCCTTCATTACCTTACCAGGTGGTTTTGGTACTTTAGAGGAGATTTTCCAAATAGTCTCTTGGGCACAACTGAATATGCATCACAAACCGGTAGGTTTGTTAAATGTTAATCACTTCTTTGATGGTCTGTTATCTTTTCTAGATCAAGCTGTGGAACAGAGGTTTATCCCACACTCAGCACGACAAATTCTCATCTCAGCTTCAAATGCTGAAGAGTTGATTGATGCTTTACAAGCCTATGTTCATGTACCTGATCTAACTATTACTCCAATAGAATGGACGACAGATAACCGCAGGAAGCGTAAATTAGATTTGGATCTTCATCTTTAAATGTAGTAAAACGTAGCTATTATTGTACTAATTTTACTTTCTTAGACTCTACTTGTATACCATATTTACCAACCATACTCCTTTAGAGTTGGTAAAACTATCTTTGAATGTTGCTTATGATCCTCTGAACTTTTGAAATATTCTAGTATATCATCCATATATATAATAACAAATTGTTCCAAGGATGACCTAATTACTATTCATTAAATTTATGAATGCAGCTAAAGGTTTGTCAATTTAAATGCATCACCAAGAACTCATAATGCCCATAATAAGTCCTACATCCTCTTCTCTTATCCTTAATTAATGTTACTCATATCCCAAATCCATTTGTGGAAAACTATTGAACACCTTATAACTGGTCAAACAGGTAATCTATACGAGCTAATGGGTTTCTATTCTACATTGTCACCTTATTCAACTGTTTATAATCTATGCATAGTTATAATGATCCATCTTTCTTTTTTACAGATAGAACTAGAGCACTCCAAATAATAGTATTAGGGCATTTAAATCCCTTGTCTAACAAGTCTTGTAACTAATTTTTTTTTTAAATTCAATCGATATCATTCTCTATAGGAATATAGATACTAGTTGGTTCTAAGGAGTAAATAAATTCTCAAATTCTCAAATTGCCGTGGTAAGGTTGTGTAAGATTTTCTCTGCATTGTTTACCGGATTCCGCCTTGGTGGTGCCATTTCCTACTGTGGGAAAAATAAATTGCTATTGAGGTGATCAGGCCCAATAGTTAGTTTAAAAAAAAAAAATTTAACAGAAGTCATAACACTACCTCGGCATATATATAGGAAACACTAGTAATTTCCTACCTATATGAAATCACTGATCCCCTACACAACACTACCACAACATACTCAAGATACTATAAGATCGATTCAGATAACCAACCACCCACTGGCCATCTAGGATCGACCTGCTCTGATACCAATTTTGTAACAACCTTTTTTTTTCCTTTATTATTATACAATATTGAGTTCACATACATGTCATTAATCAAAACATACGTATATCATATCAAACAGATAGATATTTACATCTTGTTTATTTTGGTTGACCAATTCCGGAGATACAGGTGCGGGTGGTTGCACCTTCACCGAGATCTGAGCCAACTCGACCACAAACATCTTATTTGATTCTGAAATCTTCCCAACATAAAGTAACTCGATCCAATGTGCACTAAAAGCCAGAGCCTTAGAAACAAAAGCTGCATAAATAATTTTCTGAACATGATATGAAAATATAGTGAGAATTAAATCCCAGTAAGTTCAACAATAAATTACCATCAGTAAAGCTCATCACGTCATGTTCAGCTGTATAAACTACAGAAAATATCTTTGGTCACATGAATGCATTATATCTATGCACATAAGAATCATACTGTAATGATATGTATGATATGATTAACTATTTTCAAAATATCATATGATGGCCATCAACTTATTCTCATTTCAAGCTACCCCAGTCAGGGTGAGTATCCTCTACTCTCCGGTACGGGCTTTTCTCGCTCCGTCTGACATGGCCCACTTTCTCTTTCTTTTCTCATTATCATGATCATAACCGTTGGTAGGGCATCCCCTACTGGTGCACCACACGGATTGCCATGTGACCGTGCTCATTTCTTTTCTTTTCACAATGTTAGCCAAAAATATGCTTTCAATAACAAGTATGTTCATCAAAATATAACTATTACCATAAATCATTGGTAATCATGCCATGAACATAACCATTTCAAATATCACTTTATAAAATATTTCCATGTCAAAATTTCACACTTAAGATGGTAAGAAGTTCATACAATGGCAATGACTATGGCTATACTAGTCATTTATTAAGATTCATCTTCTTTTTTAAATACTAATTTTATTTCTTTATTTTCTTGATGCAGGTTTTCATCCTATCTAACCTTCTCTTACTAATCAGAGCATAACTCCCTCAATTTAACTCTGATGTAGGTGATCTTGGTGTCCATTTCAAGATAAAACAATTATCTAAAACTATTATGTTGAACATTGTAGCGAAAAATTAAGAAACGAAGGTGATATTACTCCCTCAAAGTACAGGATAGTTCCTCTCGGATAGGTTTTGACCTTTACAGACTAATTAGACCATATCTCCCAAATTGGAACTCCAAATTGAGTTATTTCAGTTGGTAAAAATCTATGAGCCATATATCTATAATTGTTATGTTGGCGTGATATTTTAATTCCCTACATAATATTCCCAGAAATTCAAAAACTAAAGCATTAATAACATACTCTTCCCTGAATAAACATTTTCTGACCTCTGCTTACTAATCAGATCATATCTACCACATATGAACTCCAAATTGCATAATTCCAGTGGGTATATTTCCATGAGACATAGATATATAACTTTCATGTTAACCGTTTATTTTAATTCCATATATATAATTCCCAGAAATTAAAATACAAAAGCTGTCTTAACATAATCTTCCCTGATGAACCATTTTCTGACCTTGGCTTACTAATCGGACCATATCTACCACATGTGAACTCCAAATTGAATGAGTCCAGTGGCTAAACATCCATGACACACATATCTTTAATTCTTATGTTAACCATTTATTTTAATTCCCTACCAATAATTCCCAGAAATTAAATTACCGAAGCTATCCTAACATATTCTTCCCTGATGATTCATTTTCTGACCTTTGACTACTAATCAGACCATAGCTACCTCATATGGACTCCAAATGGAATGATTCCAGTGGGTGAAAATCCGTGACAAATATATCTTTAATTCTTATGTTAACCATTTATTTTAATTCCTTATAGATTGTTCCCAGAAATTAAAATACCGAAGCTTAAAATTCTGTCAACCATAGCCATACCCATGCAGAACTATCTACACCAACCTAAGTATTCAAACATACATCACATGCAAGATCAATATGCAACATGATATAGCAACATCCATGACCAATCATCAAAGTTCTAAGATCAAAATCTCATATAAATATTATGAGTTTCAAAGGTTTTCTTCAAAAAGAAATATTGTTAAACTTACCTGGAGCACTTAGTCCCCTAGACTTCTCCTTCCTCTTTCTTCCTTTCTTCCTCTCCTTTCCTCACTCTACCTTGCTTCTATTTTTTTCTCTCCCTCACTTGGACGAAATTATAATGTTGTAAGGGTGGGTTTTCTTATATAGACCACCAAATAATTCAACTTTCATGATCATGGGTCTACCTTATCACAATTAGGATACACTTTGTTGAATTTTTGGAAAACAAACAACTTATGTTCTTGTCTTCCTCTTCCTTAGTCAAGATATGCATAGAAAAAGGAGATTTGTATTTTGAAAATTATGATGATATGTTCTTAAGATATGGGGCAAGATCCCTTTGATTTAGGGATTCATTTCCTTTTTCTTTTGTCTTAATCAAGCATGATAGATTTGCCTTTTTAAGTGGAAAATTTCTAGCCCTTGAATTTTCCTTACTTAACTAAAATTATTTGTGTAGGATAATGATGTTTTGTCATAATGCTATGTATTATTACCCACTTGCTAAAGTTATGAATGTAGGATATAGATGTTTTTGTCCTAAAGCCTTGTATTATTATGCCACTTGCCAAAATGATGAATGTAAAATCACACCACTTGCCAAATTTTTGTCTTAATGCCATGTCACTTAATCTTGATTACACTAATATTTCATCACTTTAATTTTATTTTTATTTTTATTTTTATTTTTCCTCTTGGGTTTGGGCTCATTCTTGGCCATTTTCCTTACTTTGGTTAAAATTCTTCCTTTCATAATGGGCTTGGTCACATTTTCATGATTTTTGGGCTACCGGTCCAATTTCTATATCTTAGTTCAAGTCTATGTTTAATTTCATCCTTGGGCTATCCTATTGGCTTGCTAAAAATTCATGTGAAGTAGAAAAACTCTATATGAAGTGTCTATAGGTTAAAGCCCAATTACGGGTGGAGATACTAAACTCAGTAACTTTTGCTCTTAAATTAAGAAAAATTACCCTAATCCGATCTTCTTGAAATTTTAAGACATTTACTTACTTCACAAAAATTTATCTTTCTTTACCTAAGAATTTCACCTTTCTTTAACATGTTTATTTCTAATATTTCCTCTTAGGTTTTCTTTCTTTACCTATTCCATTAATATTAGAACATTTCTATGCATATATGTAAGGTGAAGAATTTCTAAGGAAAATATCTAAAAATTACGGGATGTTACAGTTATAGTATGGACATGCTAATCCAGTATGAGTATTCCAGCCTGATAAACATCCAAGGCTAGGAAAATCACTGATTGTCCACAAAAGAGCTGTATGCATATTGAACATTTTTTTGGTAAAGGCATCGTACGTCTTAATACCTTCAACCCATAACTCCTTCAACTCTTCAATTAATGGTTGTAAAAATACATCTATATCATTCCCTAGTGCTTTTCTCCCTAGAATTATCATTGACAACATGAATGAACTCTGTTTCATAGACATCCAAGAAGGAAGATTATACGGAATCAACACAATTGGCTATACTGTAACTTGTAGATAGGTTTTCCAAATGGATTGAAACCATCCGTTGCAAGGCCCAAACGAACATTCCTCAGATTGATGCAAATTAAGGATTCAGAAGATCAAATCTCTTCCATGCCTCAGAATCTTTTGGATGCCTCATAATGCCATCAGAATCTTTTGGATGCCTCATAATGCCATCAGAAATTTTGTCTTCAGAATGTCATCTCATAAATTCAGCAGTTTTAGAAGACATGAACAACCTCTACAATTTTGGCTTAATTGGAAAGTATCTAAGAAATTTATTAGGCACCTTTTTTGCTTCTCCCCCTTCTGTTTCGGTTTCCACTTTGGTGCGGAGCACTTACTACAAGTTTATCTACTTTCATGCTCACCCTAATATAACATACAATCATTTTGACATGCATGAATTTTTTTGTAGTTCAACCCCAACTTGTTAATGACTTTTTTAGCCTCGTAAAATGAAGGTAGAATCTTGGCATCTGGGAATACATCAACAAGCAACTCAAGTACCATTGACATTGCTTTTTCGCTTAGCCCGCACAAACACTTGATGTGATACAACTTCACCAAAAAAGACAATTTGGAATACTTTTCACACCCTTCATATTGACCATCTTTCAGTAACTCATAAAAATCTTTGACACTATCATCCATCCTTTCTGCTGACTTTGTAATTGGAAAATCCATAGAATCGATGTTCTCATTTTTAGGGTAAATCCCGAATGCATCACAGACTATGTTCTGCACAGGGTCATCTCGAACTATGGGTTATGGTACCTCAATTGGCATTATAGCATGTCCTACAGCAGGTTCTTCTGTAATCATTTCTCCATGCAAAATCCAAAAATTGTATCCCTCCAAAAATGGTTTGACGATCAAGTGTTGGCACATGACCTCGATGAGTTGCCATTTCTTGAATCTACACTTTGGGCATAGGCATATTATTCTACCTTAGACACCAGAGTTGGCATTTGTGAATTCTAAAAATCCGTCTAAACCATTCAGGTACTCTATTGATTGTTGAGGTTTATTGATCCAAGATTTATCCATATCTAAAATAATTATGAATTTAGATAACAATTAACCTAAATAACTCTTACTCTGAACTGAAAGAAAACATGACTATTTTACATGGGAAGGGATTTGCAATTGATTGTGCATAAAATACAACACATTTTGAAGATGTTTAAAATGCTTTACATGTAAAAAATATTTAACAAACTTGATGAAAATTGACATTTAATTAAGCACCGAATAAAATCTTCGTTATTGGTTCGCTATAAATAAAGAATCCTGATCCCAAAGAGTTTAAGAGAGATATTTAAGAGAGTAAAAAATAGAGAAATAAGATACCTATTTGATCTTGAGAAACTTATAATGCATGAAATTTATAGATTTCATTGACAAGACTTATCGCACCTTATGAAAGTGGGATAAATGATGACATTTGCTTGCATAATATGAAATAAAACACTTGAAATATCTCTACGAATCCAAGAACAAAAATTCTAACTTTTGAAACAGTGCCATTGATAAAGTTTTTGGTCATGTGCCAATTTTATTTCATTCTCCTAATGTTATTAATTTAAAGGATGAGTTTCATAATCGAATCTCTACGAATTTGAATCTTTTAGGAAGGACAGCCACTAGCAGCAAAGAATTGAATTATGATTTTATATCTGCCGCTACGATTTCAATTATAGTATTTACATGGTAAATTTTCTAACAAACTCATATAGGGAATTAAAATTTCAATTCCCTATCTGAAAAAGTAAAAGCAGTGGCCCATATAAGGGCTATATATTGAAGAATAATTCTACTCAATTACACCTAAGATATTGTTAGTTCCTTAATAGAGAATCTAGTGTAAGAACATAGAGCATTAAAACTTACTGCACTATTATTTTCTATTAAAATTATGTTATTATATATATTTGTTTTCATTTTTTTAAAACTACGTGTATTTTTAAATTAGTGTTTTAATTTTTTAAACCAATTCCTAATACTAATTTCGTCTATTTACTAACATTTATTATTTTACCTCATCACCTGAGCAAATATTTTAATATTTTAAAAACAACTGTAATAAAATTTGACTATTACTAATTTATGTATATTATTTAAACACGTTTATCAATATAATAACTATTTTCGATTTATTTGCATCAATTTTAATTATATTTTTAAACACTAAATAACTTATATTTAAAATTGAATTTACTATCATTTTATACTATATTATATATATATATATATATATATATTTTAAATAACTTATAATATTATATATATTTGTTAAATTTATATTAAAACATACGTATATTTTTAAAGTAGTGTTACAGTTTTTTTAAACTTTTTTTAATACTCACTCTGTCTATTTATTAAAATTTATTCTTTTACCTCATCAATTACACTTCAATTCATCTACTAAATTTATGTTATTATATATATTTGTTTTCATTTTTTAAAACCTACTTGTAATTTTTATTAACAAATTTTATTTTTAACTAGGTGTATTTAATAAATTTTTCATATTATTCCATCAACACTACCTCAAGATCTCTATTTTTTATTTTTATAAATCCTTTCTAATATTAAATACAAATATTTTACTTCAAAAATAATTAAGTCTAATAATTCAGCATTATTAAAAAGGAAATTAGCTCTTACATATTTTCAATGGACATAATATATTATAATATTAAACATCATAAACATTGCAAAAGTAACAAAAATTTTATAATTTATTCATACATGTACATCACAATGTAAACTATATTTTTAAAATAAATATGAAGTACATAAAATATCTAATATTATCGCTTTTTAACATACAATCATTTTAAATAAATTTATTTAAAATAAAAAATAATTAGATTACATACCTTCAAAATGATTCCAAATAAATAACGTACAAAAATCGAAGTGTTGTCACAAGATCTTCACAAAAAAAAAATATAAAAAAATATAACAAAATATTTTGAACATACAATATATATTAAAAAAAATCAAATATAATTAGAAAATTAAATGACATACCTTGAGAAAAATAAATACAAGTCGCAAAGTAGACCACAATAGCAGAACTTGTAAATCAGAATAAAAAATCTCAGCTTATGTATTTTATATGAAAAAAATGTAACTGAAAGTGTTCGTAATGAAAATGAAAAGGGGAGGCAAATATATAGACGGATGCGTGGTTTAATGATGGTTATTAATTGTCGTTAAGCGCACTTAACGACGGTTTTCATTGCAACCGTCGTTAAGTATAGGTTTAACAACAGTTCTATCAAAACCGTCGTTAAATCACACGAATCCCGAGTAACAGTTCGAATTTTGAACGTTGGAAGGTCCACGACGATTAGAAGTAAACCGTCGTTATTTAATGACAGTTTTTGGAAAACCGTCGTGGGGTTTCGTAATTTTTTTTTATTATCCTAAACCCGAGACATATTACCATGGTTTGATATGAACCGTTCGTATTTAACGATAGTTGTACTTAAACCATCGTTCAATCCTTAATTTTAACGACGGTTAAAAAATCGTGGGCTTTGCGACGGTTTTTTATGACCGTCGTTAAAAAATCGTTGCAGTACCTTGGTTTTGTTGTAGTGTGTGATTCTAAATGTATTTCTCATCATATGGTAAATAAAATATATTATGCACGTGGCATTGATATGTAAGCTATAAGATTTCCTTGGAAATGGGTATGTATATGTGATAACCCTAATTGGAAAGTTTCAGACAGAGGAATTATATTGAGACTAATAATTTTGTATTATACTGAAACCTCTATTTTGAACGATATGGCATATATGCAAATATGATTTATGTGAAGGAATCTTATTGGAAACACTGTTAGCAAACAACAGGTGATGTTAGCCCTGGTGTGCCTTGACACCTTAACTAGCAGTGGTGGTGTTAGCCTCGTGTAACAATCAACACATGGGATATGATATGTGAAGGAGAGCGGGATGCCTCATATCTAGGCAAGATGTCGACTATATGATATGTGATTCGTCCTCCCTTATTGTGTGCTTGGGAAATGCCCATATTAGAGTCCCTTCCCGTGTACTCTTGAATGGTGGTAGGGAAAACCTTAGCTGAGATGCAAAGTTTAGGCAAATCTTACACCACCAAAGTACGGGAGGGCTTAAACTCTGATATGGTTGTTCTGATATGGGATCATCCTAATGCTTTCATGAGAACTATTTTGATGCATAACAACATTTAATTAATGATCATTCTGTATTGTATATGGTTTTAGATATTTAAATGTGATCTGAACTGAGAGTAATTGAAATGTGGGTCTCATATGAATGTACTTCCGAACTATATTTTCTATGTGAAAAATTTTAAAATATGAGTACATCCATATGCTGACCTAAGAGGTCATAGGAGGTATTATCTGCTCACTAAGTTGTCAAACTCCCTACATAGTATTTCCATAATTTTCAAAAAATAATATAGAGTTTGGTCATTTCCCTTCAGATAGGTGATCAGCTAGGCAACATATTCTCTGGTGAGGCTATTTTGTTTCTAGGGCTCATAGATTTTGATTTATATTGTACTATGTAACAGCGTTTTTTATTATTATTTATTATACAATATAGAGTTCACATACACGTCATTAATCAAAATGTACGTACAACAAAAATCAAACACATAAATAACTATATCTTATTTATTCTAGTTGACCAATTCCAAAGATATTGGTGTGGGTGGTTGCACCTTGTCAGGATCTGAACCAACTCGACCACACAAATATTATTTGATTCTAGGATCTGCTCAACATAAAGTAACTCGATCCAACGTAAACTAAAAGCCAGAGCCATAGAAAAATCTGCATAACTAATTTTCTGAACATGACATGGAAATATAGTGAGAATTAAATCCCAGTAAGTACAATAATAAATCATCATCAATATAGCTCATCATGTCATGTTCAGCTGTAAAAACTACAGTAAATATCTTTGGTCACATGAATTCACTATATCTATGTACATGAGAATTGTACATTAATGACATGTATGACATGATTAATTATTTTCAAAATACCATATGATGACTATCAATTTATTCTCATATCAAGCTACCCCGATCAGGGTGGGTATTTTCTACTCTCTGGTACGGGCTTTTCTCACTCCGTCCGACATGGCACACTTTCTCTTTCTTTTCTCATTAACATATTCATAACCGTTGGTAGGGCGTCCCCTACTGGTGCACCACACGGATTGCCATGTGACTGTGCTCATTTCTTTACTTTTCACAATGATAGCCAAAAATATGCTTTCAATAACAAGTATGTTCATCAAAATATAACTATTACCAAAAATCATTGGTAATCATGCCATGAACATAAATATTTGAAATATCACTTTATAAAACATTTATAGGTCAAAATTTCACACTTAAGATGGTAAGAAGTTCATACAATGGCAATGGCTATGGCATATACTTGTCATTTATTATTTTCATTTATAAGATTCTTCTTTTTTTAAATATTAATTTTATTTCTTTATTTTCTTGATGCAGGTTTTCATCCTATCTAACCTTCTCTTACTAATTAGAGCATAACTCCCTCAATTTAACTCCGATGTCAGTGATCTTGTTGTCAATTTCAAGATAAAAAATTTATCTAAAACTACTATGTTGAACAGTTTAGTGAAATATTAATAAATCAAGGTGATATTACTCCCTCAATGTATAGGTTATTTCTTCTCGGATAGGTTCTGACCTCTGCCTACAAATCGGTCCATATCTCCCTCATAACAATTCCAAATTAAGTGATTTCAGTGGCTACAAATCCGTGACATATATATTTATAATTCATATGTTAACTATGTATTTTATTTCCCTACAGAATGTTCCAAGAAATTAAAATACATAAGCTATCCTAACATATTCTTCCCTGATTAACCATTTTCTTACAATTGCTTACTAATCAGATCATATCTACCTCATATGGACTCCAAATTACATAATTCCAGTGGATACAATTCCGTGACACATATATGTATAATTATTATGTTAACCATTTATTTGAATTCCCTATATAATGTTCCCAGAAATTAAAACACAGAAGCTATCCTAACATGTTCTTCCCTGATTAACCATTTTCTGAACACTGCTAATTAATCAGACCATATCTACCTCATATGGACTCCAAATTGAGTGATTCCAGTGGCTAAACATCCGTGACACATATATATATATATAATTCTTAGGTTAACCATTTATTTTAATTCCCTACATAAAGTTACCAGAAATTAAAACACAAAAGCTATCCTAAAATATTCTTCCCTGATTAACCAATTTCTGACCACTGCATACTAATTGGTCCATATCTACGTCATACGGACTCCAAATTGTGTGATTCTAGTGGCTAAACATCCATGAGACATAGATCTATATTTTTCATGTTAACCATTTCTTTAAATTCCTTACTTATTCTTCCTAGAAATTTAGAAACAGAAGCTAAAAATTTTGCCATCCATAGCCATTCCTATGCAAAACTATCTACACCAGCCTAAGTATTCAAACATCCATAATATGTAACATGATATAGCAACATCCATGACCAATCATTAAAGTTCTAAGATCAAAATCTCATATAAATATTATAAGTTTCAAAAGTTTTCTTCAAAAAGAAATATTGTTAAACTTACCTTGAGCACTTAGTCCTCTAGATTTCTCCTTCCCCTTTCTTCCTCTCCTTTCCTCACTCTACCTTGCTTCTATTTTTCCTCTCCCTCACTTGGAAAAAATTCCAATGTTATAAGGGTGGGTTTTGCTTATATAGACTATCAAATAATTTACCTTTCATAATGATGGGTTTACCTTATCACAATTAGGATGCACTTGGTTGAATTTTTGGAAAACAAACAACCTATGTTCTTGTCTTCCTCTTCCTTAGTCAAGATATGCATAGGAAAATGAGATTTGTATTTTTCAAATTATGATGATATGTTCTTAAGATAAGGGACAAGGTCCCTTTGATTTAGGGATACATTTCCTTTTCTTTTGTCTTTATCAAGTATGATAGGTTTTCCTTTTTAGGTGGCCAATTTCCAACCCTTGAATCTTCTTTGCTTAACTAAAATTATTTGTGTAGGATAAAGATGTTTTTTCATAATTCTATGTATTATTACCCACTTGCTAAAATTATGAGTGTAGGATATAGATGTTTTGTCCTAATGCCATGTATTATCATACCACTTGCTAAAATTATGAATGTAGGATATCGCACCACTTGCTAAATTTTTGTCTTAATGCCATGTCACCTAATCTTGATTACACCATTATTCCATCACTTTATTTTTATTTTTATTTTTCCTCTTGGGTTTGGGCTCATTCTTGCCCATTTTATTTACTTTGGTTAAAATTCTACCTTTCACAATGGGCTTGTCACATTTTTATGATTTTTGGGCTACCGGTTCAATTTCTATATCCTAGTCCAAGTCTATGTTTTATTTCTTCCTTGGGCTATCCTATTGGCTTGCTAAAAATTAATGTGAAGTAGAAAAACTCTATATGAAGTGTCCATAGGTAAAAGCCCAATTTATGGGTGGAGATATTAAACTTAGTAACTTTAACTCTTAAATTAGGAAAAATTACCATAATCCAATCTTCTTGAAATTTTAATACCTTTATTGACTTTACAAAAATGTATCTTTCTTACCTAAGAATTTCACCTTTCTTTAGTATATTTATTTTTAATATTTTCTCTTAAGTTTTCTCTCTTTACCTATTCCATTAATGTTAGAATATTTCTATGCATATACGTAAGGTAAAGAATTTATAAGGATTATATTTCCTTATATATCTAAAAATTGTCTAATAAATTTTATTTTCTGACGGGATGTTACATTCTTGTACTCTAGAGTATACTTTGAATGTCACAGACATGATCCTTGGTTCTATTGTTACTCTAATATTTATAAACTTAGTATGTATATTGTGTTTATATGAGAGAACCAATCTGTATCTGTTTCTTTAATGAACTGTTGGGATACGTTTGTGTGTTAATCATGCAAAGATGAATACAATATCGGTACGCAAGTGCATGTATCGTGACCAAGTAATAAAGTGATGAGTGAGTATCGTCCCACGAGGAGTGAACTGAAACTGTCTAGATACCTTTGCTGTATGAATGCTGTAGCAATGTCAAGTTGTTTCACAAAATTGGAATACACTTGGTTTATCTGATTTTTACTGTGACTAAAGTGAAGAGTATTAGGGAATAGAAAAGGAAATATGTAAGGGGATCTGGGGTGCTCGGGGTTGCCATGGACTTCAGCATTCAGAGATGCTGTAGACTTTGCTGCAGCAAGGTCCCTGGTGCTAAACTTAGTCCTGAATGGAGTCTTCCCAGACTGCCATTCATTACAACTCCAAGGTTCAGACACGCATTCCTGCCTTGGTCCTCACCTCTTAGTTGTGCATGCATTTCGTTATGGACTAATGGGGTACCCGTATATCCCTACATGAGGTAACCCCCCTACAATCAGCCTCTTTTTCCAGCCTCCATTACCCTCCCAGGTGAATGGTGGCCTTGGATTTCTTCCTTCAAACTTCCGTTATTAAGGAAAGAAAAGTTACTGGAACAACAGCTGAATGTAAACAAAACTGCAGCAAATGTACTCATGTTAAAAATGTGCCTCAGTCCATTACAACCCCTTGTGCAACCCCAGCTGGAAACTAGCCGAGCCTCATGGGTGCACTAGTTACAAAAGGTTTTGAAACTCTAGTATGCATTCTAAAAGATAAAAACTTGTTTGCAAAATGCGGTTCTTTCTTTTCCTTTGATAAACAACGAAACCTCCGCAGAAAACTAAGTTCCTTTCTACACTACTCCTCTCCTCCCTTATGCTGCACCTTCCGGTGTTATCAGCACTCTTCGTTGTGGAATGATTTTTCTACCTAATACTCGTTTCTTTCTTTCTCTCACGCCCCCCTTCATTCTCTATTTTTCGGTCTTTTATCAGCAGCCTCTGTGGTCCCAGAAAAGCTCCCTGGATGCTGCCATTCCTTCTGCTCTGCAGCAGGCGCCCTTGCAGCTTTTATACTCTCCACTTTCAGTAGTGGAGGCAGTCCTATACCAACGGCTTGTAGTGACCCTGCTGCTTTCTGCCTGCACTGCTGCTGTCTGCTGCTGCACCAAATCAAACGGAATCAGGGTATTTCGGGAGGAAGGGGCAGCTCACCCTCTATCACTTGTGGTTCTGCTATCATTGCCACAGATGCTCAGTGAAATGCTGCAGCAATGGGTAGCTGATGTCATATCTAGACGAGTCATCCTTTTTTATTTAATCAGAGGGCAAAAGTGCTTAAAACACCAGAAAATTCAGTAAATAATTATGGGAAATGCATGGAAACTATAGTGAAATGCAGTTAACACAATGCAGTTATCAAATCCCCCCAAACTTAAAGGATTGCTTGTCCCCAAGCATCCTACATTGCCCACTGCAAACTAAACACCTGGCAGTTTTAGGCTTTGGTTCTACTGAAAGCTCTCAACTCTCAGGATTGCCTTCATACAAAGGATACCACAACTCTTTCTCCCAATCACAGTAATACCTTCTTTGAATTTGTGTGTGTGTGGTATGGACAATTTGTCTAGGAGTTACTTGGGTCATAAACAGCCAGAGTTCTTAAGACTTTTATGCTAATATTTTGAGCTTCCTTTCCTAGGTCAAGCTAGCATTCATCATAATAAGGGTAGCAGATATGGGGGAAAAAAGGGGCAGCTTACTGACTTTTCTCCTTTTACTCTTGTTTTTGATATGGATCTTATTACAGCAGAGGTCATTACGGCCTTTTGACGCGAGTGCCAACATGTTCAATGCCGGCACCCGGTTACTCAACCTTATCACCTTTCAACTACTCCCCACTCATACTCTACATCCCTGTTTTACGCAAAGGCACACATGGGGCTCATGCATACCCCTGGTTACTAAGGGATTACAGAGCATTGGAGTGTCCACTCTTCATCCCCGTTTTACGCAAAGGCACACATGGGACTCATGCATGCCCCTGGTTACTAAGAAATTACAGAGCATTTGAGCGTCCATATTTTTCTTTATTTTCTACTCCCCTCCCCCAAACTTAAGCTGTTATGCCCCTATGATTCTGCCTCTTTTTTTTTTTTTTTTTTTTTTTTTTTTTTTACTGGAAGCTCTCAATACTAGCTCTAAGACTAAGGGCCTCTTTCTGGAAGTTCACCAAATTCTCTTATGGGCAAGCTGCCCATGATCCAGTGCTTATAAGAGGAAGGTGCTATGTGATGGGGTGAGACTGAAGGTTCCCTATTCTGATTTTTAACAGAATACCCAATCCTCCTCATGGAGTATCCCAAAACTTTCAGCAGGATAAGCATCTGTTCCCCCCTCTTTTCTCTTTTTTTTTTGTTAAACATTAAACAAACTTAGTGATTACTGGGAAAGATTCATTCAACACGGGTGGATGAAGACACAGGCAGACAGTACTATAAACAAACACCTAGCAGAACTAAACATGCATAATGCTTCAGCAATGAATCAAAATAAAATATGCTCCAGCAATGAATCAAAAGACACAAGTGATGCTACAGCAATGAATCCATACACAAAAGTGATATGCTCTAGCAACTTCATTCCCAACAGACAATTATATCACACCCCCCCCCCAAACTTAAGGTGAGCAGTGTCTTCACTGCTGATGCAATAGTCAAAAAATAAAATATGCTCACAAACAGAAACAGAAACGAAGAAATGCCAAATATTGCAGAGAAGGACAAAGGGTTGAGGGAACTTTCCTGAGGGTGCTGGCAGGTATGCTGCAGCACCCTAGGGTCATTGACCCCCAGAAGATTTCGAGGAGCTTCTGAGTCCACTCCTCCTCTGCGTTGATTGATGTGGTGCCTTTCCTTTGCGCAGTGCTGCTGCCCTTTTTGCAATGGGCTCATCATCATCAGAGGACACACGTTCCTCCGATGTCTGGTGGGGCTCAGGGCAGGGCTCCTTGCTGGAGGAGGATCCTTCAGAGGCCTTAAGGTGCTCTGCTTGAGTTTCTAGTACTGCAGCTGACTCCTCGAAGGTGGCGTGGAGCAGGGCAGTTGGGAACTCTGGGAATGGGAAAAATTGCTTGAAATTTTGTTCTAGAGTGGTGTGGAGGGCAAGGTCCCTTTTCTGCGCATATTGCCAGAATGTTTGCTGGTGCTGCAGCAACTGTGCTTGCTGTTTGAGGAGTGTGGATTGTTGCTGCAGCAGGTGCTGAATGACCTTGTCAGCTGGTGGAGCGGTAGAGGAGGACGCAGATGGTCCAGTAGTTGGTGGAGGATTACGAGAGGCAGTTGATGGATGCTGGGCGGCTTTCTCTAGAACAATGTGAGAAATGGTGGTAGGGGTGATGGGGGGAGTGTCCTTTAAGACCTCTTCGTCGATGGAGACTGGCACTCCATGATTGTTGCACAGGGTGGTGATGAGGGAAGGAAAGAGGAGTCTTCCCTTCTTTCAGCTGGCACAGGCTCGGATTTGATCACTTATAATGCGGCCAACGTTGAGTGGCCGGCCGAGTATGAGCGTATCCACCATTGCTACTCTTTCTCTGCTCACAGTCTGCCCGTGGGTGGAAGGCAGGAGACGGGTCTTGAGAAAATGGTACCAGACCTTTGCTGCCGGCACCAAGGAGATGCGATTTACAGTGGTGGAGCCTTGGGGAGATTTGTCCCAGGTGGTGCCAGGAAGGCACATCCTGGTGAGTATTGCTTCCCAATCTTCATCCCGCAGACTCTACAGATAGCCTTCGTAGTTGTCCTCCTCGTCGGGCAAGTTGTAGGCCTTGTTGATAGCAGCTTGGTCAAAATGGACCTTTGTTTCCCAAACTTTCACCCATTTGTCCGTTTCTGGGGCGAAGTTCGCATAGAACTCCCTAACCAATGGGATGAGGGCCGTTGGTGGATGGCTTGCAAAATTTTCCCAATTCCTCTGTTTTACCACCGTTCCAACGTACATCGGCACTCCCAAATCGCCAGTGGGAGTGAATGTGAACCCCTTCTCGGCACAGAAGTTCCTGTGCATGATTTCGTCGTCATGCCTCTTTCTGTTTTCTTCGGAAATGAATTTCCTCATCTTGCTGGCCTTCCTCGCCACAGTCTTGATTCTCGGCATGCTTGCTTCGAAGAGTTGAAGGTTAGGGTTTTCTGGGACGAAGGTGATGAGAGGGTTGCAGTGTTTGGAACTCGGGAGAGGTGAGGTGAGGGGAGGTTGAAGAGGTGGCAGTGTGGGTGCGTTAACTCTCGAAAGAAATGGGTTGGAAGTTGCAGAGGTTTAAAGACCGTAGGTGTCTTATGGCCTTCTGCCAGTTTCCCGCCCACCATTTTTTTTTTTTTGGAGGATGGCAGAGGGGAACCCTTGGCTTGAAGCTGACTGTGTTGCTGCAGCAATACTGGAGCAATGCTTCAGCAAGCTAGGAGCCCAAAAATTTCCTGCTGCAGCATAGAGTGCTTGCTACCAGTTCTGCTATAGCAACCAGGGACTTCCTTTAGTGCTTTGCTGCTGCAGCAAAACAAAGGCTAGTTCAGCAACTCCTTGCTTCCTAACCTGCATATTAACCACATAAGCTATTAGGTTCTTGATCTAAGCTTGTCTTAAAACTATTATCCTAAATAATAACAAATTTAAATATGGGTTGCCTCCCATGAGCGCTTGGTTTAGAGTCTTCAGCCTGACTTCCCTTCTGTTCAATCCTCTTGCAGCTGAATGGAAGTGTGCTGTCTCTCCACGTTACCCCCCAGATAATGCTTGACTCTTTGCCCATTAACCTTGAATGTCCTTCCTTCCTTCTCTTCTTCCAATTCAATTGTCCCAAATGGAAAGACCTGGCTTATACGAAAAGGTCTAGACCATCGTGATTTCAACTTTCCAGGAAACAAGGTTAGCCTGGAGTTGTACAGTAGTACTTTTTGTCCTACTTCGAAGTTTCTGGGCTGTATCTTCCTGTCATGCCATTGCTTGGCTTTCTCCTTGTATAGCTTGGCATTCTCATAGGCTTGCCCCCGAAATTCGTCCAACTCATTTAGCTGCAGCATCCTTCTCTCCCCTGCAGCATCCAGGCTCCAGTTCAGTTTCTTCACTGCCCAATATGCTCGATGTTCCAGCTCTACTGGGAGATGACAAGCCTTCCCGAATACCAACCTGTAAGGTGACATGCCCAGAGGTGTCTTATAGGCTGTTCTATATGCCCAAAGTGCATCATTCAACCTTAAGGACCAATCCTTCCTTGTTGGACTTACTGTTTTTTCTAAAATTCTCTTGATTTCTCTGTTAGAGACCTCAGCCTGCCCACTTGTTTGTGGATGATAGGGGGTTGCTACCTTGTGTCTTACTCCGTATTTGGCCAGTAGTGCCTTGAACTGCCTATTGCAGAAATGGGTTCCTCCATCGCTGATGATAGCTCTGGGGGTTCCAAACCTTGTAAAGATATTCCTCTTCAAGAATCTGGTCACAACCCTGGCTTCATTAGTCTGAGATGCACTGGCTTCCACCCACTTTGAGACATAATCTACAGCTACAAGGATGTATTGGTTGCCAAAGCTAGAGGGGAATGGTCCCATGAAATCTATACCCCAGACATCAAATAATTCCACCTCCAGGATGTTGTTCAGTGGTATTTCATGCCTGCGAGATATATTTCTTGTTCTCTGGCACCGGTCACATTTCCTTGCATACACGTGGGAGTCCTTGAATAATGAGGGCCAATAGAAACCCGCCTGCAACACTTTGTTTGCTGTCCTAATTCCTCCAAAATGACCTCCATAAGGAGAAGCGTGGCATTGCTGCAAGATTTGCTCCGTTTCTTCACTGGGTATACACCTCCTTATCATCTGGTCAGCACATTGTTTGTAAAGATAGGGCTCATCCCAGTAGTAGGAGTTGACTTCATGCAGGAATTTTTTCTTCTGCTGCCATGTCAGGTCTGGTGGGAGCATTCCACTCACGAGGTAATTCACATAGTCCGCATACCATGGCACATCCATTTGAGACATGAGATAGAGTTGCTCATCCGGGAATCTTTCATTGATAGCCTCTGCTCTAGAGCTGTGCTCCTCTAACCTGGAAAGATGGTCTACCACTTGGTTCTCAGTCCCCTTTCTATCTCTGATCTCTAGATCAAACTCTTGAAGCAAAATCACCCACCGAATGAGCCTCGGTTTGGAATCCTTCTTTCTGACCAAGTGTTTGATGGCAGAGTGGTCTGTGTGCACTATCACCTTTGTGCCTACCAGATATGCTCTAAATTTCTCAAAGGCAAACACTACAGCAAGCAACTCCTTCTCTGTCACAGTGTAGTTCAGCTGGGCACCTTGCAACATTTTGCTAGCATAGTAAATAGAGTGAAACAGCTTATTTTTGCGCTGTCCCAGGACAGCTCCTAATGCTGTTTCGCTAGCATCACACATTAGCTCAAATGGGGAGGTCCAGTCTGGTGCTACGATGATCGGGGCTGTGCTCAATATCTTCTTGAGATCGCAGAATGCTGTCATGCAGCCTTTATCAAAACAAAAGGTTCTATCCTTCTCCAGCAAACTGCATAGTGGTTTGGCCACCTTAGAAAAGTCCTTGATGAACCTTCTATAAAATCCTGCATGTCCCAAAAAACTCCGAATGCCCTTTACCGAGGTGGGAGGAGGCAATTTCTCAATAACTTCTACTTTGGCCTTGTCCACCTCTAGTCCTCTCTGCGATACCTTATGCCCCAGCACAATTCCCTCCTTTACCATAAACTGGCACTTTTCCCAGTTTAGCACCAAGTTTGTCTCCTCACACCTCTGCAATACTTTAGCAAGGTTTCCCAAGCATTGGTCGAAGGAGTCTCCAAAAACTGAGAAGTCATCCATAAAGATTTCCACAAACTGTTCAGCCATTTCTGTGAATATTGCCATCATGCATCGCTGGAATGTTGCTGGAGCATTGCACAGCCCGAATGGCATCCTTCGAAATGCAAAGGTACCATAAGGACATGTGAATGTGGTCTTATGCTGATCTTCTGGTGGTATGGCGATCTGGTTATACCCTGAGTACCCATCCAGGAAGCAATAATATTCCCTCCCAGCAAGTCGATCTAGCATTTAATCGATGAATGGCAGAGGGAAGTGATCCTTCCTAGTGCTTTTGTTCAGCTTCCGGTAGTCCATGCAAATCCTCCAATCGATTACCACCTTAGTGGGAATGAGCTCGTTGCTATCATTTTCCACCACAGTCATGCCTCCTTTCTTGGGCACACACTGGACTGGACTCACCCAAGAGCTATCTGATATAGGGTAAATGATTCCAGCATCCAGCCATTTGATGATCTCCTTCTTCACTACTTCCTTCATTATTGGGTTAAGCCTACGCTGAGGTTCAATGGACCTTTTTTCATTGGTTTCCAGAAGGATCTTATGCATGCAAAATGAGGGACTGATTCCCTTAATGTCAGCAAGTGTCCATCCAATTGCCTTCCTGAATTTCTTCAGTGTCAAGACCAATTTCTCCTCTTGCTCCTCTGTTAGAAATGCTGAGATAACGACCGGAAGAGTGTCTGTTTCTCCTAGATATGCATACTTAAGGTGAGCTGGCAGAGGCTTCATCTCCAGAGCTGGTGGTTCTTCCATTGGTGCTTTTAGCAGTCTTGAATCTATCGTGGTTTCGAACAATGGCTCCTTCTTGCTGAAGCCTTGTCTGAAATCATTCCAAGCCCATTCCATCTCATCTTCTCCTTCGGACTCTGAGTGATCTGTCCACTCTGCTGGTGATGGCTCCTTGCAGCATCTTTCCAGTTGTTCTGATGCCAATGTATCTATCATTGACACTACAGCACATTCCTCTTCTTCACTGGCAAACCTCATGGTCTGGAGCACATTGAATGTAACCTGCTCATCCTGTACTCTCATAGTTAATTCACCCTTCTGAACATCAATGAGTGTCCGGCCAGTTGCTAGGAATGGTCTGCCTAATATAATAGGTACTTCTGCGTCAGCTTCATAATCCAGAATTATGAAATCTACTGGGAAGATGAACTTGTCCACCTTAACTAAGACATCCTCTATTTTTCCCTCTGGGTGTGCAATGGATCTATCTGCCAATTGCAGTGTAACTGTGGTAGGCCGAGCTTCTCCAATTCCTAGCTTTTTAAAGATGGCCATTGGCATAAGGTTGATACTTGCTCCCAGATCACAAAGTGCCTTGCCGAAATACTGGTTTCCAATCGAACAAGGTATGGTGAAACTGCCTGGATCTTTAAGTTTGGGTGGCAACTTATTTTGCAGTACAGCACTGCATTCTCTTATGAGGGCAACGGTTTCAAACTCGCCAAACCTCCTTTTCTTTGTCAGAATGTCCTTCATGAACTTCACATAATTGGGCATCTGCTCCAGTGCTTCCACTAGCGGAATGTTGATGTGTAGCTGTTTCAGGCCATCCAAGAACCTTCTAAATTGATGGTCATTTTGCTGCTTCTGAAATCTTTGAGGGAAAGGGGGAGGTAGCTTGGATTGTTGCATATCCTGCTGCAGCAAAGTTGACGACTTTTGCTGCGGCATAGCTGTAGCATTCTCTCCAGAGATGTTTTCGTCCTTACTTATCTCCTCCTTTTGCTTTTTCTTGACGTTTTCGTTCTCCAGGGGTGCAGTGGAGTCTGTCTGGTCTTGCTCTCTTGCTTTTGGTGTTTCCACCATCTTTCCACTCCTCAGGGCTATGGCTTTACAGTGTTCTTTCCCCTCTCTCCTAGGGACTTCAGTATTGCTAGGAAGTGTCCCTGGGGGTCTGCTTTTCAGTTCATTGGCAAGCTGTCCCACTTGAGTCTCCAGATTCCTCAGTGAGGCTGCTTGACTCTGGATTAAAGTGTCATTCCTTGCCATATACTCCTTCAACAGGGATTCCAGTGAAGTGTGGGCTTCCTGAGGCTGTTGTCTCTGTTGCTGAAAGCCTGGTGGACCCTGTGGTCTTTGTGGGGCAGAGTTGCTCCCTTGTCCTGCACCATAATTGCTCTAGGAGAAATTGGGGTGTTGCCTCCATCCTGGGTTATATATGTTGGAGTAAGGGTTGTTATTGCGATTCATATTGCCCACAAAACACACTGATTCAGGGTTTGAGGGACAAGCTTCAAATAAATGAGATCCATTGCATAGTACGCAAGATGGTCCAGTTTCCTGGACTGCATTGGTTCCTTGAGGGCGGTGAGACTGTTGGCTTTTCAAAACGTTGACTAGCGAGGCTAGTTGGGCTGTGAGAAAAGTCACTTCACTTACTTCATGCATGCCTGCTGCTTTCTTTCCGTTTGAAACCCTGTCCATTGGCCATTGGTAGTTGTTACTGGCCATTCTTTCGAGCAACTCATATGCTTCATTGTATGTTTTGGACAAGAGTGCCCCATTGGCCGCTGCATCTACTATGGTCTGGGTTTGGGCATTGAGACCATTATAAAAGGTCTCCATCTGAATGCAGTAAGGGATTCCATGATGTGGGCATCTCCGTAATAGCTCTTTATACCTCTCCCACGTCTCATACAAAGATTCACCTTCTAATTGCTGGAAAGAGGTGATGTCGTTTCTCAATCTGGCATTTTTGGTAGGCGGGAAGTATTTCAGCAGAAATTTTTCTGCCAAATCACTCCAGTTAGTGATAGAGTCAGGTGGCAGAGAGTTTAACCAGGCTCTTGCTCAGTCTCTTAATGAATAAGGAAACAGCTTAAGCCTGAGCACTTCTTCTGTTACACCATTCATTTTAAAAGCATCCGTGACTTCCATGAATACTCTTAAATGAAGGTGGGGGTCCTCAGTAGGCATGCCACTGAATTGCCCAGCAGTTTGCAGCATCTGGAACATTACTGGTTTAAGTTCAAAATATAGAGCCTCAATCTCTGGTCTCACAATGCTTGGGTTTAATCCATTCAGATTTGGTTGAACGTAAGCATTCAAGACCCTATCTCTATTGTCCATGTTGTCTGTTCCATTTTGATTTGCCATCTCCGCCTGCTGCTGGTGTGTTAGCTGTCCTCTTCTTCTTCTCAGAAGTGTTCTTTCTATTTCTGGGTCAAGGGGCAGAAGTTCTCTGTCAGCCCTGCTCATACACCGTGTTACCTGCTCAATCAGGAAAATAGAATAAAAGCACAACAATCCTTCACACAGTAGGGTATCTAAAAACAATTTTCAAAGTTTGACACTCCCCGGCAACGGCGCCAAAAACTTGTTGGGATACGTTTGTGTGTTAATCATGCAAAGATGAATACAATATCGGTACGCAAGGGCACGTATCGTGACCAAGTAATAAAGTGATGAGTGAGTATCGTCCCACGAGGAGTGAACTGAAACTGTCTAGATACCTTTGCTGTATGAATGCTGTAGCAATGTCAAGTTGTTTCACAAAATTGGAATATGCTTGGTTTATCCGATTTTTACTGTGACTAAAGTGAAGAGTATTAGGGAATAGAAAAGGAAATATGTAAGGGGATCTGGGGTGCTCGGGGTTTCCATGGACTTCAACATTCAGAGATGCTGTAGACTTTGCTGCAGCAAGGTCCCTGGTGCTAAACTTAGTCCTGAATGGAGTCTTCCCAGACTGCCATTCCTTACAACTCCAAGGTTCAGACACGCATTCCTGCCTTGGTCCTCACCTCTTAGTTGTGCATGCATTTCGTTATGGACTAATGGGGTACCCGTATATCCCTACATGAGGTAACCCCCCTACAATCAGCCTCTTTTTCCAGCCTCCATTACCCTCCCAGGTGAATGGTGGCCTTGGATTTCTTCCTTCAAACTTCCGTTATTAAGGAAAGAAAAGTTACTGGAACAACAGCTGAATGTAAACAAAACTGCAGCAAATGTACTCATGTTAAAAATGTGCCTCAGTCCATTACAACCCCTTGTGCAACCCCAGCTGGAAACTAGCCGAGCCTCATGGGTGCACTAGTTACAAAAGGTTTTGAAACTCTAGTATGCATTCTAAAAGATAAAAACTTGTTTGCAAAATGCGGTTCTTTCTTTTCCTTTGATAAACAACGAAACCTCCGCAGAAAACTAAGTTCCTTTCTACACTACTCCTCTCCTCCCTTATGCTGCACCTTCCGGTGTTATCAGCACTCTTCGTTGTGGAATGATTTTTCTACCTAATACTCGTTTCTTCCTTTCTCTCACTCCCCCCTTCATTCTCTATTTTTCGGTCTTTTATCAGCAGCCTCTGTGGTCCCAGAAAAGCTCCCTGGATGCTGCCATTCCTTCTGCTCTGCAGCAGGCACCCTTGCAGCTTTTATACTCTCCACTTTCAGTAGTGGAGGCAGTCCTGTACCAACGGCTTGTAGTGACCCTGCTGCTTTCTGCCTGCACTGCTGCTGTCTGCTGCTGCACCAAATCAAACGGAATCAGGGTATTTCGGGAGGAAGGGGCAGCTCACCCTCTATCACTTGTGGTTCTGCTATCATTGCCACAGATGCTCAGTGAAATGCTACAGCAATGGGTAGCTGATGTCATATCTAGACGAGTCATCCTTTTTTATTTAATCAGAGGGCAAAAGTGCTTAAAACACCAGAAAATTCAGTAAATAATTATGGGAAATGCATGGAAACTATAGTGAAATGCAGTTAACACAATGCAGTTATCATGAACACTTGTATTATACCTATTATAGTAAATATATGTCTATAAAGTATGTGCTTCACGTGCCCTTAAAAGTAGGGGCGTGACATTCCACATGTCTCTAGCCCTTTTCTTACTACTCAATTTTATTCTAAGAGGTTAGAAATTAGGCTTTTACAGCTTCTAGTTTTTCTTCTAGAAAGGTGAATTATAATATTCCCCATCCCTTAACTTAGAATTTCATGCCATTATATAGAATTGAATTGGGGATGTTATAGCAACCATGGAAGGTAAACATCCAAAATGTAAGTTTCCATATCTTTCTAAATATGATCCAATACCTCTTTTCCCTGAAGCTCTAAAAGAAAATAGAAAAGTTGAAAGGAATTATGACCTATATGAGACCTTTAGAAATTGTAAGGTAAATCCTCCTTTTTTAGATACTACTAAAGAGGTGTCTTGTCATGCCAACTTCTTAAAGGAATTATGCAACCAAAAGAGGAAGCATAAATTGAAAGGAGGGGAGAGAGTAAAAGTAACGGAGCATGTTTATGCAATTATTCAAAGAAAACTTCCTACAAAGTGTAATGGCCTAGGTATGTTTTCTATACTCTACACTATAGGCAATACTAAATTTGAGAAGGATATGCTGGATCTATGAGCATTTATTAATGTCATGCCATACTTTATTTATACATCTTTAGCATTTGGACCTTTAAAAGAAACTAGTGTTATAACTTAATTGGATGACAAATCTAACATCTTTCCTGATGGTGTAGTTGAGGATGTTCTAGTGTAAGTTAATGATATAATTTTCCATGTTGATTTTTATATGCTTACTATAGAGAATGGTGATAAAACCACTTCAATTTTGCTAGTGAAACCATTCATAAAGACATTCAAAGCTATAATATATGTTCATAGTGGCACAATAACAATAGAATTTAAAGGTAAAATGAAAGATCTTACTAATAATCATCCTACCTATGTTATTAATATGATTGCCTCTATAGGACAAAATGTTGCTATTAAGGAGTCTTCTTATAAAAGACTAAAGAACTAACCTTTAATATTGACTTGCAGGATAATATTTCATCATTAAATAAGTCCCCAAAAGTGCAGTAAATAGCTAAGGATCCTCCTACTTTATTACTAATTTCTAATGAAACACTAGAATATCCTGCTTTATAGGATCCTGGATCATGCTTGAAATCTCTTCCTAGCCACCTTAAGTACTTGGAAATTAGAAAGATGCCACTAATCATAATTGCCAAAAATCTAGTTTCTAAAAAAGAGAAGGCATTAATAAATATTTTTCAAGAATAAGGAACTACCATTGCAAGAATAATTGCAAACATTAGAGGCATAGACCTAGCTGTAAAACTACATTAGGCTTTATTTATCAGAGGGATTAACATAAAGGTAAGACAAATCTTCCTTAGTTTGGGCCTCTTGTTATTACTAATGTGTTTGCTTATAATACAGTATAACTTCAAAGTTTGAATCATTCCCAGAAATTCCAAATTAAAGTGACATCAAGGACCCCCTTTGAATGAAACAGGGAGCTTTAAGTCGAGCCAATGAAGTGAAACAAAGATGTGTATTGGGAGGAAACCCAACATAATCTTTCTTAGAAATTTTTAAAAGAAAGTAATGAAAATTAGAAAAATTTAAGGTCTAGCAATACAGCACTCTCGTTCCACCATAAACAATAACAAGGAATTCAAGGAAATTCACTTAACTCATATCTCTTGATATCTCCCACCTTATTTTCATCCTTTTCTTTTACATTAAGGACAATGTAAAGTTTGAGAGTGGGTGTGGAAGTATATTTGACTGAAGGATTGTTGCCCCATTTGAGCAACAATTGTTTAATTTTTACTATCATTGCACTTTTATTGCATTTAGCAAGTTGAGTGATTGTGTGAGTATTTCAATTCATGTTTTGTTTTGTTAGACCCAGCTAATAGCCAATGATATGACTAGCCAAAAAATTTTAGCTCCTAAAAAATGTAGAAAACTCATAGTTATGTGTAATGCTAACTCTTTTTCAATTTGTTTTTGACTTTAGAATCCTGAAAACTTTTTACATAAAAAGCTTAGGCAATTAATCTATCTTTTACTTAAATAAGGTTTATGTAACTCAAAAATATTTTATGATCTCAATAGGATTCTAGAACTTATTTGAATTCCACTTGAAGTGAAATCATAGGCTACACTATTATCTATGAGACGATTTAGGCATGTTTTGATAGATTGAGCCTTTCAAGCACACTTTAATGTAATTATTTATCTCTAGTTCATATATTTGAGCTTAATTGAATTTTTATTCTATATCCACAAAAGAGCCAAAAGCCAATTTTTATAGTAGGTCTCCTTATTTTTAATCCTATTCACTCACTCTATGATTATTTTTCTAAAACTTTATTTTGTGGAGCTTCATTACTCAAAGGGTGGAAGGGTGGAGTAAAGGGAACGAAGAAAAATCCAAAGAAAATTAAAGAAAATTTTAAAAGAAAGAATGAAAGCTTATTGATGTGTTTATAATTAAGCATGATTTTAGTACCTTTAAACTTACTTTTTGTTTGGTTTAAGTAGAATATAAATAGGAATTAATTGAATTTTGTGTTGGAGGAGCAAAGGAAGAAGAAAGAAGAGAAAAAGATAAGAAATTCATGAAAAAATACTGAATTCCAACGATTCCAGACCTTGAATCACTAAGTAGACCACTTATACGATGGATGAAAAAGAAATAAAGAATTAAGATAAAAAGAATGAATAAGTTCAATTAAGCAAGAAATTGAGTGTGGTGGAAAAATTCCTCCAAGATTGGAAAAGACCAAGAGATCAGATATAATCATTTTGTGTCTAGGTGACTGAGCCTAAAATTATATCCTCTATCTTACCTTATACCCTAGCTGCATTACAAGCCAAACAAAGCCCTATTGATCCTTGAAGTAGTTTTATCTTACATTAATGGAGAGTGGCATGGAAAATAAGCCTATGGAAATCCTAAATTAATTAAAGAACCATGCCCTAAATTTTGAGATATATAAACTCATCCAGGTGAAGAAAATTAATTGACTAAAAGACACACACGCACTCAAGGTTCTAGAGAATAAATTATGGATTGCATTTAAGTTAATTTTTTGCATGGTTATGATCTTTTTGAAATTTATCTTGAACATATTTTCATGTTATAAGGTAAAAGTTTGGTAAGCCTAACACTCACGACACATATTGATTTTTGAGTTTAGCTCTAGAGATTATTTTTCTTGAGGCTAAGCAAAAGGTTGAATGTGGAGGTATTTGATGAATGCATATTTAAGCATGCTTTTAGTACATTTAAACATGCTTTTTATTTAATTTAGGTAAATTATAATTAGGAATTATCTTAGTTTTATGTTTTTTGTTGTAGGAGTAGAGGAAGAAGAAAAGAAGAGGAAAAGAGGAGAAAATTCATGAAAAATGCTGAATTGTAGTAAATCCTGACCTTCTGTCACTAGGTAGGACATAACTCTGTCATATTAAATTTGATTTAGGTGATTACAGTGACTATGGAAAGCTAAGAGATGGAGTTACAGTTTTCTTATTGACCACTTAGGAAAATTTTGTAAACATCAAAGTGCCGCAGTGCAGCGTAGCAAGGAATCTAGAGCACCACAGCATTGCATAACTTAAACACGGACCGTTGTTGCACTCGTTGCCATTGGAACAAAAGCACTCACTATTTTTCATTTTTTTTACTTTGATTGAAGCACAATGGGCTAAGAGCTAATCTAGAAGCAATCCAGGATCATGAAGGACTCTTTAATTTATAAATAATGGGGAAAGCAAGCATCAATGACATCTCATCCTAAAAAATTCTCTGTATTCTCTCTTCTTTTCTCATTTTCTCTTAGGTTTTCTTATTTCCCTAGGTGGCTAATTTTCTTTTATTGGTTAAAGAAGATTGAAACCTCAAACTTTTTATGTATTGTGATATTTGATTAAAGTTTGATTGTTTCAATTCTATTTGGGTATTATTTATTCATCTATTTTTCTTCTTTATAATTGATTCATATGATTATTATGAGGCCTACTAGTATATTGTTTGTTTCAATCAACCATTGAATTATACATCAACAAAGTTTTGATCTTTTAAATTTAAGAGGCAAATAAGAATAATAGTTATATGATTATTAATTATTATCGTACAATTAACAAGATTTAATGTAGTTGATGTGTCTGTGTTGTTTAGCTCAATCAATTTCTCTAGTTCTTTATGAGATTAATAAGTTAAATTTTATCGATTTTCTAAGGTTGTTTATTAAACAGGATTGGTTGAAGCATTCATTATCAGTTAACAAAATCTAAGGAGAATTAGGGATACCATCTCAATAGTAGATATTCAATATAGAATTGATTATATTATCCAAGATCAATGCAATCCTTGATCGTTGATCAACCGGGACCAACACTCTCATCATTGAGTCACTATCTTATTCAATTTATTGTGATAACTTCATTCTAACTTTGAGAGTTTATTTACATAATTCAGAACTCCCAATTTATTACGAGTCTCTATGGGATTGAGCCTTACTCCCACTACTATAGGTAGTCTTAAGGTAAGGTATTAATATTTAGTGTACCAGTGATAGTACCACCATAGATAGCTAAAATATTGGTTCGGTCTAGGAGTCTAATTATTAGATGCTAGAGTAGAAGCTGAGGTTATGAACCTAGAAACTAGGATGCTAAGATTAGTGACACTAGACATGCTAGTTAGGAAGATTAGGGTGAAACTCATGAAAGTGCCTCAGGGGAAAGAATGAAACCTTCACCAAAATCTCAGGTAGGGATTATGTCAATGATGTAAGTTGGTTTTTAGGGATTAAAATAACCAATGCAGAATTTAGTAGCAATCATTACGCAACAATGCAGAACAAAGGAAAAATGCCCAGAAATAGTACCGACAACTAAAGAAAAGGTGAGGTTGGTTGAATAGAAGAGTAGAGGTGCTGAAGTATCTGTTAGCCTGACTAAATTTCTAAAGTGGAAACCCCATGTATTTTCTAGGAAATCTAGTAGTGAGGAGCCAAAATGATGTGTTTATAATTAAGAATAATTTTAATACCTTTAAGCTTACCTTTTGTTTAATTTAAGTAGACTATAAATATGAATTAACTACGCTTTGTGTTTTGTGCTTTAGGAAGAATAAAGAAGAAAAGAAGAGGAAAATAGAGAGAAAATTATGGAAAATGCTTATTTTGACCTTTTGTCACTAATTGAGACATATCTCTCTCGTTTCAACTACGATTAAGTTGATTCTACTAGCTATGGAAAAAAAGAGACATAGAGTACAACTTTTGTGTTTGTCACTTTGGCAAATTCTGGAAATTTCTAGTCTCCGCAGTGCTACGGCACTGAGATTTTTAGCAACTAAGCACCTTGGTGCTAAACACAAGCACCATGGAGCCTGAGTATGTGAGTCACATATTGCCGCAGCACACTACGGTGCTGAGTTGGAGAAAACCCGAAGTGCCACGGCAGTAGCTCAGGTGTCCTATCCTTGCTTTTTTGCAGCGCCTTAGCGCCTGTTTTTACACCAGAATGCTGAAGTCGTGTTTTTTAAGTCTTTTTAGCTCCAATTGAAGCCCGATGGGCCAAGAATTGACGTAGAAACAATTCTACTTCAATTTAAAAGAGCCAATCTATAAAAAGGGGGACAAAACAAGTATCAAGATAATCAATTTCTCAATAACCTTCTTCAATTTTTCTCTAGATTTTCTTATGACCCTGCACGACTGATTTACTTTTAGTTGGTAGAGGAAGATTGAAACCTCAAGGAATCTTCATGCATTGTGAGATTTAGAGTTTATTTTATTAGTTCAATCTTAATTGAGTATTGATGATTCATCTGCTCCTCTCTTTTCAATGATTATTCATATAATTGCTAGGGAGGTCTATTAGTATATTATTTGTCTTAATCTACTGTTGAATTATGTTTTGAACAAAGTTTTCATTATCATGATTCATGAGGCAAATATGATTAAGGATTTTAGATTATTAATCATTAAACTTATGGTGAATAATCGAGTAAATTAGATATAGCTAATGTATTTATATTTGATTAGCTCTATCAGTTTCTCTAGTTCTTTATGCCATTAATAGGTTAGACTTTACCGATGTGCTAAAAGATTACTTGTTAATTAGGGTTAATTGAGACAATTGTTATCAATTATTAGAATTAAGGAGAAACAAGGTTAGAATCCCAATGATAGATATTCATATTAAGATTGATTATGTTATCAATGATCAATGCGGTTTCTTGACGGTGGATATGAACTGTAACCAATGCCTTTATTATTGATACTCTCTTTTTAGTTACTGTCATCATGTTTACTTTATTTTACTTTTGATTATCAAACCCCCTTACAAGAATCATAAAAGGTAATTCCAGCCTCTGTGGGATTGACCTTTACTCTTACGACTATAGGTAGTTGAGAGGTGAGGTATTACTTTTGTTGTACCCATGACAGTACACACCAAATTTTGGTTCCGTTGCTGGGGATAACATCTATTACCTTTTTGTGATTTTTATTTTGATTTATGCATGTGACTCTATCTGCTAACTGTCAAGATTTAGAGTTCAATCCAATTATTGGAAAATCTATATACAAGCATAAATGAGGACTTCAAGAGAACATTTATAAAGAAAAGGAGGAAGTAATCATGGGTAGGCATTTGACCTTGAAGGAGCTTGCAACTCCAGATCTACACCAACAACCTTTATGCATTACTTTTCCAAACCTTGATGAAAATATTAATTTTTAATTAAAATCTGGATTGATTCATCTCTTACCAAATTTTCATGGTCTTGTAAGAAAAGACCCACATAAGCACTTAAAGGAATTCTATATGGTGGTATGAAGCCCCCTGGTGTAACGACTTTTTTTTTGGTTTTATTTTTAGTTGATTACATATTAGACCATTATTTTATCAAAAGATACACATCTTGTATTTATATACATACAAAAGTTACATACATCAGAGATTAGTAATGTACATACATATATAACCCAAGGTACTACGCATACATCCCAAAAAGGCAAAGTACCGTGGGGTTACATCAAAATAATGGGGTTAGCCCATTTACATCATCAGAACTATATACATAATATTATCCTACTATCCCTTCCCTGGTCGTCACCTCTAGGGTACTGCTAGTGGATGGGGTAAGCCAGGAGCAAGAATCTCTACCATGTTAATAACCAAAAGGTTCACTATAATAGTGAACTATCCTAAGTAGGGGACACCCACAATCTGGAGCTCTAAAAGGATGGTCAGTACCACGAACGACATCTCTACTGATCTGAACATAACATCAATAACATAATGAGATATAAAAATCCCAGCAAGGTCAACATCCAATAAATATAAGCATAATAAAATACTTACATGTTATGTCTAGCTATATAAACTATAAAAAACATTTTCTCTTTCTAACAATAAAGGTACAATGAAATACATATAGGCTTTTTATTGGTTATGCATCAATATCACACATGATAAAAGAAACTTGTATTAATATGATACTTGTACAACCATTCATGGTTCATAAATCGCTCATAGTGGCTCATCATTTAGACATCTCTCTCAATTTCAAACCTCAATGTGGCGTGAGCCTTACCCCAACAGTTGCTCATTCACTATTGAGTGCCTTTGGTAGAAGTGGTACTTCCTATATTGACTACTATGGGCTATAGGGCGTCCCCTATATCTCAGTACCGTATCTAAGCCATGACCCTTTAGTCGCCTTACCTCCATAAGGTGCCGCATGCCGCCAAGTCACCTTAGTGGGTAAGGGTCATACTGGACTTGTCAGTCTCCTCAATACATCAAGAGAGATACCTATTATTAGGCCACCCTACTTTAGAGAGGATAATCCTGACCATTAGTTGCCTGAATACAGCAATGTAAGGCTTGTTGCTAGGCCACCCTACTTCAAAGTGGATCCTCCTAACCAAGCTTATGTCTTTTACATGTTTTTCTAGCCACTTAATTAAACAAAGAGCATACATATTAATAATCATCATGAGCATAAACCACATTCATTCTCATGCATGCCATAACAATTTCATCATGTGTTAAACATACAATGCTCTTGCATTATTTCCTAGTATTCACACATCATTTACTTGTTTATGGCTACAATACAAGTGATCTATAACATTCAATTAAAATATGCAGGCATCATTCCTTTATGCTTACATAATTATTTCAACGAGCATACATAATCAATTAGATATTACGTATTCCTTTTAACATACATGACTCATAAAACTCTCATTATCATTCCATAAACATTGATGATTAATTAGGATTTAAAAAAGAGACAGAAAATGATAAAAAAGGGTGAGATAGCATGAAGCACGACCTGGCCATGTCACCAAACATAGTCGTGCTTCCTGCCCGTGCTTACCTCTGTGCTTCCCTCACAACGTGGTCGTGTTATTCATAAACCCGCACCAAGCACGGCCGTGTTCTTTATTTTTTTCAACTCCAGCTCAGAGCACGGCTTGGCTGTACCACCAAGCACGGCCATGCTCTGGGCACGAAACTCTCAAAATCCTCTCTTTTTCTCCCAAAACATCCAAGGAAAGCAACCAACAATTATACCAACATTTTAAGCATGAAAAAACTAATTTTTCCACAACATATGACCACTAAAAACATGGATCTATCCTCAAAACTAACTACACAAAATTTCCCTAAATCACTACCTCATGCATATAAGTGAACAACAGCCATCAATGCCATAAATTCCTCATCTAAAGTTCTATCTACCATTCCAACATACTTTAATACACACATACAAGTCAGCCATCAAGTCATCCAACTAAAAATTCATAAAAAAAGAGGTTGATCTTACCTTTTCTTTCTCCCCAAAATATTCTATCACTAAGTTTAGCTTAGTTTCTCACTCTAGAAATCTCCAACAAAATGCAGATTTTCCCCCTAACCATTAGCTTCCGATGGAAGCTTATGAATATACATGGGTTAGAGGAGATCAATAATCCTAAAGCTTACCTCTTCTCCTTGGATTTTAGCTCTTTCTCTCTCTACCTTCCTTCCTCTCTCAGTTTATTCTTCTTCTCTTCTTTTTTCTTTCTCATCTTTTCTCCCTTTGGCCGTGGGTTCCTCTGCTTTCTCTTGGCTGGCTAGCAACTTACATTACAATGGAACTATGTAGTTAGCTAAGGCATTGTTTGGTTGAAGGGAAAACTTACCAAGTGTTTAATTCCTTCTTGAAACATATTCTAATGGATTTTTGTGGAACTTTCTTCATAGCTCCTCATCTCTATTTTTACTGCCCAAATATGGCCTTGTAGATAAAGAAATTACTATCTCCTTCTTAAACATCTCTTCCAAAAATGAGAAATCTCTTATTAAATATTCACAATTATTTCCTTATAATTATCCCATTTAATCCTTTTTAATTCTTTCTTAATATTCCATTTTGTAAATATAATTAATAAATTTTCGGGCGTTACACTTCTCCCCCCTTAAAAGGAATTTTGTCCTCAAAATTTAAGAATTTTACCTGTCCTCAAACAATTGTGAATAAGAGTGGCTCATATCTTCCTCTCTTTCCCATGTAGCTTCTCCTTCTTATAGCCCTTTCCATAACACCTTCACCAATGAAACAAATTTATTACGTAGCTATTTCATACTTCGATCCAGAATTAAAACAAGCTCCGGTTGATAAGTCAGGTTCTCCTTCATTGCTACTTCCTCTTCTTGAATCACATGTAACGGATTCGGCAAATATATCTGAAGTTAAAAGACACGAAACACATTGTGTAGATTGGATAGTCTTAGGGGTAAAGCTATTTGATATGCCGAGGGCCTAACTTTCTTAGGTATCTAATACGGTTCTGTATAACGTAGGTTCAATTTCTTAACTTTCATAGCTCGACCAATTCTAGTGGTGAGAAATCATCAAAAATATGTGTTCCCCCTCCTAAAAATACGAAGGCTTCTTCCTCGGGTCATAATAACTTTTTTAACGACTCTGAGCAGTCCACATTCTGTCTCGTATCATTCGTATCTGTTCTGCAGTATGCTGGACTAACTTAGTACCCAACAACTTCCTTTCACCTACTTCATACCAACACAGAGGTGATTTGCACATTCTACCATACAAAGCTTCATACGGTACCATCCCAATACTCGTATGGTAACTGTTATTGTAAGAAAACTCCACTAATGGTAGATACTTATCCCAATCTTTCCCTTGATCTAAGGTGCATGCTCGTAACATGTCTTCCATCATTTGTATTGTTCTTTCGGTTTGACCGTCTATTTGTGGATGATACACAGTACTAAATCATAATTTAGTACCAAAGGCCTCCTATAAAGCTTTCCAAAATCTAAAAGTAAATCTAGGATCTTAATCAGAAACGATGCTGCTTGGAATTTTATGCAATAGGATAACCTCATTTATATAAAGATGTGCTAGCTTATTCAGCGAGTAATTAACTCTTATAGGTAAATAGTGTGTAGATTTTGTCAATCTATCCACTATTACCCATATGGTGTCACAACCAGCCTGAGTCTTGGACAAACCAGCCACAAAGTCCATAACAAGAAGGCCTCTGAAGTTCAATCTTGACTTTCTGACAAGTTAAGCATTTTGCTACGTATTCTGCTATGTCTCTCTTTATTCCTGGCCACCAAAAAGATCGCTTTAAATCTTAATATATCTTTGTGGTTCCTAGATGGATAGCATATTTACTCTGGTCCTTCATCCAAAATTTTTGTCTTCAGATTTTTCCCTTGAGGAACACACATTCTTCCTCGATAGAGGATGATTCTTTCTTCTAACTTTGTGAAGTTCGGTGAATTTTGTTTATTTTGAAGAAAAGGATCTCGTGCTTGCGCTTCCTTAATTTGAATCTTCAAATCACATTCCACCTGTAGCTCACCAATAAGTAGACTTCTAGGAGTAGTTACTACCGACAACCTTAAATTTCTAAATTCTTCAATCAAATTCATCTCCTTTATGAGCATATGACTTAAATGCAGCGACTTTCGGCTTAACGCATCCGCCACCACGTTCGCTTTCCCTGGGTGGCATTTTAGTTCAAAATTGTAATCATCAATAATTTCCATCCATCTCATTTGTCTCATATTCAATTCCTTCTGATCGAAAAGATATTTTAAACTTTTGTGATCATTGTATACTTCAAACACTACGCCCTATAGATAATTTCGCCAAATCTTCAAGGCAAACACTATAGCAACCAATTCTAAATCATGAGTAGAATAGTTTTCTTTATGCGACCTTAGCTGTTTGGAGGCATAGGAAACTACTCTACCTTCTTGTATCAAAACACACCCTAGTCCCTTCTTAGAAGTGTCTGTATAAACTTCAAAGCGACTAAAGGGATCCAAGAGAATTATGATAGGAGGTGTAGTAAGCCGAGTCTTAAGGTCCAGAAAAATGTTCTTGCATTCTACCGTCCACTTAATCAAACTTCCTTTCTGAGTCTATCTGGTCAAGGTAATGCTATTTGCAAAAAACCTTACATGAAACTTCTGTAATACTTAGGTAGACCTAGAAAGCTTCTGATTTCGGTTACTATCTTTTGTTTTTCCTACTTGAGAATAGCTTCTGTTTTGCTAAGATATACTAACACACCATCCTTAGACACCACATGCCCCATAAATTTTACTTCTTGCATCCAGAACTCGTATTTCTCCAATTTAGCAAAGAGTTTCTTTTCCTTCAAAACTTGAAGCGCTAATCGAAGATGACGTTCTTGATCCTCCATATTCCTCGAGTATATTAGAATATCGTCGATGAAGACTACTATGAACTAATCCAAATAGGATCGAAAGATTCGATTCATGTAGTTGATGAAGACTACAGGTGCATTGGTAACTCTAAACGGCAGGACCAAGAACTCGTAATACCTGTATCGAGATCTAAAAGCTGTTTTAGGGATATCTTCTTCCTTTACTCGAATATGATGATAACCTTATCTCAGATCTATTTTAGAGAAAATGATTGCCCCTTTAAGCTGATCCAGCAAATCATCTATTTTCGACATTAGATACTTATTCTTGTTAGTCACCTTGTTAAGCTGCCTGTAGTCAATACATAACCGTAAACTTCCATCCTTCTTATTTACAAATAGTATTGGAGCTCCCCAAGATGAAACGCTGGGTCAGATAAAATTCTTTTCCAAAAGATCTTCAATTTTCTTCTTAAGCACTTTTGATTCTACAGGAGCCATTTGATATAATGTAGTAGAGATAAGAGTTTCCCCTGCTACCAATTCAATAGAAAATTCTACTTCCTGCTTAGGTAGTTGCTCAATAATTTCTGAAGGAAAGACTTTCGAAAAATCACAAACTACCGAGACCCTGACTAGCTCTTGATCAACCTCCCTATTGAGGGTACATAAAAGAGTACAGCCTGAATCATCATAAACTAATTCCCTCTGGAGTTCATTGATCTCTTCATCTTTGCTTTTATGTTCCACGTTAAGTTCTGAACGAAAAACTAGAGTGTTCACATATCAGTCCAAGAGAATCTGGTTATTGCTGAGCTAGTCCATCCCTATAATCACATTTATATCTTCTAATGGTAAACAAATAAGATCCACGACAAAGGATCTGCCATATACTTCGTCTGGATAGTCTTTACAGACTGAAGAGGTGTTCACTTTTCCTCCCGTAGGGGTTAACACTATCAACTCAAATGTCAATTCAGACACAGACTAAAATAGTCTCCCCACACAAGCAGATGATATAAAAGAATGACTAGCACTAGAATCGAAAAGCAAAACCAGAGGATAGCCATGAAGATAGCACATACCTAGAATTAAATATGGAGATTGTTTCGCTTCAGTCTCGCTCAAAGTAAAAACTCTTCCCTTAACTGGTTGAGTTTCCTCGATCTTCTTCCCATCCTCTAGGAGACACCGGCGAGCTATATGCCCTTTTTGCCCACATCAGAAACAAGTAACTGAGTTATGGAGATGGGGTCTATTCCCATGATGTCGATGACGCATCTTACATTAGTTTCCAACGGCGTTTTACAACAAAGATTTAGCTCCCATGGCCAAGGGTTTCTTACCTGCAGCTGTGTTTCTTCCCCTAACAAAATGATCCAGAGTTAAGAATTCTCTCTTTATTTTCCATGGTGCCCGTTTTTCCTTCTCTTCCTCTACTGCCTTCAAACTCATTTCCAGCAGTCGACACTTGTTAATCAAGGGAACAAATTCACAAATTTCCAAGGCTACAACTACATTACGAATTTTTGGATTCAAACCAACTTCAAACTTGACAGCCTTCTAAGATTCATCCGGATTGTATTTTAGATAAGACGAGAACTTGGCTAACTCCTCGAATCTTGCAATGTATTGGTCGATTGATCGGCCCCCTTGTTTGTGTTGGAGAATTCTATTTCTTTCTTGACCCTAACACTTCTAGGAAAATACTTATCCAATAAGATCTCTCGAAAGACAGACCAGGTAGCCTGTTGAACCTAGTGGGCTAACAATTCACTTGCTTCTCTCCACCAGAACTTTGCTTCTTCTTTTAGTGTATATACAACAAAATTTACTTTCAACTCATCTGAACACTCCAAAACCCCAAAAACTTTCTCTATCTCGATCAGCCATCTATCTGCCACCGTAGGATCACATCCTCTGACAAAAGACAGAGGTCGAGTTCTCATAAAATCTACCCATCCATTGCCTATGTTCCTTGGGTTCTCACCCATCTCACCATTAGTATTACTATTATTCTAAGTATGCCGCAGAAAATAGGGATTTAGTGGGGACTAAAGTCACCACTAAAAGTCCAAATTTCATCACTGAATACATTCAGTGACAACTTTTGGTCGTCACCCACTGGTTGCAAAAAAACCTGTTGTTGAAACTTGTAGTGATGACTTAATCAAGTTGCCATTGAAAAACCCCTTCAGTGGCGACTATATCACCACTAAATAGCCTATGTTTCGTTGCTAAAAAAAAATATTTGTCACTGAAAGAGTACTTTCAGTGACAAATATGCAAAGTCACCATTGAATCCCAATATTTAGTGACGACATTAGTCGTCACTGAATGTATATTTTCAGTGGCGACCTCCCATTGTCGTCATGGAAAGTGTGCTTTAGTGACGACCATAGTGGTCACTAAAGACAGGTTTCAATGACAACTATGAGACATCGTCACTGAAAATGTCTGTTTTAGAGAAGAAAAAAAATTCATCGTTGATCTGACCCTTTCAGTGGCAATTTCTTCGAAGTCGCCACTAAAAATATATTGAGTGACGACTTAAGTCGTCACTGAAAAGGGTATTTTTATAATTAGTGAGGACTTAAGTCATCACTGAATGTTTTTTTAAAGAATCAGTGAGGACTTATGTCATCACTGAAAATTGTTCAGTGTATTTAGTGACGACATTGGTTGCCACTAAATCTAATATATATATATATATATATATATATATTGAATATTTTCATTTTTCATTTAAATAAAATAGTGTTATATGAATAAAAGTCAAGAATAAGAATAATAAAATTCTATATATAATTTCAAACAATATACATAATTCTTGAGTGTGATATAACATGTTTGTTAATAGAAAATAATATACATAATAGAATATCAACAAATTTAAAATAATTAACTTGGTGGCTCTCTAGAAGATGTTAGTATTGCATTATTTGTAGAACTTGGTGCATCATTACCCATAAGGCCCAGTGGAATTTGTCTCTGTCCATATCACAGGAATAAATTAATATATAAGTTGACAAGTTTAATGTAAAAAAATAAATAAATACCGGTAACATGAAGAAAATCATGAAACTATTAAATATTACCAAATTCAACAAAATTAATATCACATATGACACTTAACAAGTATTTTAACCAAGCTCAACCGAGAAAGAAAAAACCATAACAACTATGTAAGATATATAAAACTAGCATTGCACTTAACTGAAGAAAAGCTCCTTAAGAGATGGAAAATTCTTTCAGGGACATATTGAATGCCTACTTGTAAGCCATGCATGGCCAACAGACATACATGTCAAAATATTACCATTACCTTCCCTTCTTTATTTTCTTCTCTTCTTTGAAAGGCAACATATTGTATGTAGACAATAAAAAATATTCTAATTGCTTATCGCTCCTACTCCTTATAAATTATTATACATGTCTAGGATTCTTATTTTATTTCTTGAAACTTCTTCACTAACTTGGATGAATAGGGTGTTCAAGTTAGTTCAATTGTTAGACCATATGTAACAAATATTGATAAATTTGAAAACAAATGAAATATGAACACCCAAAATAGAATGTCCTTAAATGCCAACATATTATTTTGTGTATGCTTATTCAAAATCCAATAGTAATTGAGAAAAGTAGAAAGTTGCAAATTATTCAAATTCCAAGAGAGATTGTGGCCATCAAAAAGGTTTTCTAAGACAAGCGCTATAAAAATAAGGAGTTGCAAATTATGCAAAATGCTGGTTCATCCAAATATGGTTGCCCTTAAGCATTGTTTCTTTTCAACAACTGACAAAGAGGAGCTATACTTGAATCTTGTACTTGAATATGTTCTTGAAATTGTTAACTGTATTGCAAAAAATTATAGCAGGATCAACCAGGAAATGCCTTTAATATATGTTAAGCTTTACACTTACTAGGTACATAGTTGCTAGCTTCTATAGGGAAAGATTAGAAAAGATACTCCCTCTTACCTTAAAGCTTTAGATGATTAGAAATAACCCAATATAGAAGGATGTTGTCACAAAATATATAATTTCCCAAAACTAACTATTTTATCTCTTCTTAGCCTTACTAATTGTTTTGTTTATCATGTTGGCATTTGAATAAGCATACACAAAAAAGTAACAGCAAGAATTAAATTAAATAGCCCAATAGATGTGAAGTAGATCATATGTACAAGTATAGCAATACATGTTCTTAACCATACGTTCCCCAAGTTTACCTTTCCTTCCCCTTTAACCAAGTCAATTGAAACTCAAGCATATGATTACAAAATAGTTTAAGAACATATGATAATATACATATAAAAGTGGAAAAGGTAATTGTAGAACACAACACCTAATTGGAGAGTAATATTCAATCAAAGTATAGCAATACAGGTTCTTAACCATAGGTTCTCCAAGTTTACCTTTCCTTCCCCTTTTACCAAGTCAATTGAAACTCAAGCACATGATTACAAAATAGTTTAAGAACAGATGATAATATACATATGAAAGTGGAAAAGGTAATTGTAGAACACATCACATAATTGGAGAGCAATATTCAGTCATAAAAACCAGCCATCAAGAGCAATATCCAATCATAAAAATTAGCCATGAAGAGCAATATCTAGTCATAAAAAACCAGCCATCAAGAGCAATATCCAGTCATAAAAAACTAGCCATCAACAGTAAGATTTTAAAACATTCAGACAAGCTTATAAGATTTTTGCTACGTACCAGCCATCATATATAGGTAGCTTTTGTAAATATTTATACATTTACTTCTTCACAAATCTCTCTAAGATTTTTTCTATGTACTAGCCATTATATATGTATAAAAGGCATGACTGACCATCATTCCTCAACCCCAAAGGAAAGAGAGGTAGAGACCAAAAAAGTAAAATTCAATTTCAATCATAGTGTATACAAATGACTAAATTATTAAATTCAAAAGTGTATATGGATATTAGTACCTGTTGGAGAGATGTGATTAGAGAGTCATTTGTGACTGTAGTCTTTCCTCAAACTGTGCTTGCATCTTTTCTTCTCGTAATCTAATTTCCTCGCATAGTTTTGTAGCAACCTTTTCATGTATTTTCTTCTCTTGCTCTTCAAGGTGTTGGGGAGTGATTTGGTTAGCAGCTCTCTTAGTGGGAGGTTTACCCCTATATCCTTTACTGCAAAATAACTAGACCGTTGACCAAAACTTCTGACAACATTTGCTCATTGCTAAAACTAGGAGTGTCTTCTTTAGATTGCTTGGCTATAATCTTTTTCAATAAGGCCTATGTTTAAAGCAACTAAATATTTAGAATAACAAGAAGAAATATAAATTACAATTAGTATAAATTAATAAAATTTAAATATACATGAACTCACTGAGACTTTGCAACTGACCATATAACTTTCCCTTCTTTATTCTTACGAGTATGTTGCAGCTCCCATATCTAGTCAATTGGAGCCTTTTTTCTAGTTTCAAGATTTCTCTGCAATCAAACATAATTGCCACCCAATGATGACTAAAACATTCATATAATGTTATATATAAAAATAAGTTATTCTAAAGCTTCACTGTTAATTCTTCAACTTCTACAAATGAACGAGAACCATACGTATGTTTTGTTGTTTGCTTGGCCCTGTTCTGTGCATTTCTTAAGCTTTTTCCCTACATTTCATTTCATATTTAGTTATGTTACACATTTCATATTAGATCGCTCTTTAAATATGGTATTACATAATACCTTAAAGTCATCTAAGCCAAAAAAATTGACCAAGTGCTTCTATGCATCATCCTTGACTGTGAGAGGTGGATGTGCTAGTCTCTCCTCATCTATATTGTACTTGGAGTACAAGACATGCAAGCGACTCCTCCAATTTTTGTAAAATCATTGTGTCGAGAAGTTGTGAATCACAATTTGGATTTTTTGTCCTTTTTTTGGATTTTAGTCTACAGTAATACATTTGTATGATCCCCTGACATTTCGACTTATACTGCAAGAAGCTGTGAATCACAAAAAACTAGGGTATTAGGCACATAATTGAACGCCGAGATCCCTTAATACTTAACTAATTATTACTAAAAAAAATAATTTACATACCTGTACTACTAATTGGATGCCGATTAGTAGGTGTGGTGAGCTGTGCCTCTGTCTCCCCATGGTGGGGCTCTATGCGTGGCAGTAGGGTTCCATCGTTACAACTATCCTGTGTGACACGTCTGCACCCACGACCACCTCGTCTACCTCTTCCTCTTCCTGCCATGATTAAATATAAACTTACTGCAAATAAACAAATCACGTTGTCAGTTAAACACCTCCTTAGGCTAAAAATGAAAACAATTAAATACCAAACAATGTGGAATTCAATACAAAAAAAATGTGCAAAGAATTCAATACAAAACAATGTAGAATTCAATACAAAACAAAATTTGCAAAGAATTCAATACAAAGATGTGAATTATATGTGTATATACAACAATGCACTAACACTAAGTCTTCAAATAGATTCGTCAGATAAAAAGTCTCCTTCATCACTTTCTGTGTCCATGGTCTGATCTTCTTCATCGTCATTGATGAAATCAAACTTTCCTAGCACTTCTTCCCTCACTCTGGGGACTAACACTTTAAGCTTGAAAATCCTCCCGTAATAATACTACTGCAATGTCATTCTGATCATCATTGTGAATGAATTCATTACATTCAATCTCATTCTATTGGTAAGCATCTTCAGTAGATAATTCTTCACCTACATCCTCTTCACAAGGCATGTTATAAAGGTCACGGGGATTTGTTTTCACAACAATAAGCCAATCTCGATCGACAATATCATTCAAATAGAATACTTTCTCTACTTGAGATGCCATGACAAATGGCTCATTCGTATTCAGTGAAGAACGAGAATTCACATGCGTATATCCATATATGTCGAATTTATATCCCCTTCCTAAATGAGCAACATCCTACCAATGACACTTAAAGAGATGTATTTTCCTATCCCCCACTTAAGAAAACTCATAAATATCCTCGAGGATGCCATAATATTCTTTCTCAGGATTTGAATCATCCCCCCTCACAAGGACTTTGCTATTTTGAGTTTTTCTTTGAGCTTCACGGTCTTTAGTATGAAATCTAAACCCATTGACCAAAATTGTTGTATATCTGTGTACTACTCTTTGAGGACCAATGGCTAAACTAAGTAGCTCATCGTCTTCTTGCCAATGTGAACCTGGCTTCGTAACTTATAAAAAATTAACATCATCGGAAGGTTATTACATGACATATAATATAATGCATTAGTTGACCTAATTAAAAGACACTTACTAGGTGATTAAACCATTGAGGAAACTCTTTAATGTGCCTTGAATCAACATTTGATGCATGTGTCTGAAGCTCCCTTTTATGCTCTCTACAAATTGTGTCATTTCATCTATTAGAGTTTGGTTTACCAATAATTTAATTGTCAACAAACTATAATATACATACTCTATGAACGACCAAACTTTTTCACTATTTTGTAGCACGTATAGACACGCTTGATCAAATTCCTTGTTAGATAGTAAAGTTGCTTTGGCGGCACCTCTTAATTGTCCACTTTGGCCAAATATTGATCTTCCAGAAGCTGTAATATGTTCATTATCATTCCTTGTAGATCTATTGAATTTTGTTGGGATATTGCTCAAATATCTTGAGCCAAATATCAAGCTTTCATAAATTAAATAGCCTTCAGCAATTGAGCCTTCAGGACGAGCTTTATTACGAACATATGATTTCAACATCCGTAGATACCTATAAATGCAAGTTAAAATTATTTGAGTTTAGTAGTCAACGCAGCTCAATAAATTAGTATAGGTTTGCTAGTGTTACCTCTCAATTGGATACATCCAACGATATTAGACAGGCTCTGCAATCTTTGCCTCTCTTGCTAAGTGGATAGGGAGGTAGACCATGACATCAAAGAATGTTGGAGGAAACACAGTTTCTAATTTGCATAAGGTAATGACAATCTATTTTTCAATTGAATCTAAGTCTTCCATGGTTAAGTATTTTGAGCACAAAATCTTGAAAAATTGTGCCAACTCTACTATAGGGTCACTCACCTCCTTAGGCAATAATCCACGAATCACAACTAGAAATACCTTTTGCAATAATATGTGATGATCGTGACACTTTAGTCCATATATCTTTTTCTCTGCCACATTGATACACCTTGAAATGTTTGAAGAGAATGCATCAGGAACTTTTAACTGGGCTAAAAAGTTGCAGACCTTCAACTTCTCTTGTGGTGATAACACATAAGATGCTGCTAGTAGTAAAATATTATTTCCTTGTTCAATAGGGTGTAAACCTGGCATAATTCATGTCCACCAAATCATAGCGGCTCTTCACTGTGTCCTTCATATTTCCAGCCATATCCATCACCGTTGACAAAATGTTGTCTGACACATTTCTCTCAATATGCATGACATCTAATACCTCATAATAATAATCTTTCCCAATAGAAAATTAAAACCAACGGATCAGGGATATAGTTTTCTTTAGTAGGTTCTAAGATGGAAATGATAGGAAAACAATACACTAATGAGAAAGATATTAACCACATTTAATATTGATAACACAAACAGATTGCTTACTCCTGTTTCTTCTTTAACCTTTCTTACTACTGCTACATAAATATCTTCTCCCTGTATTAGTCATTGAATTAGTGGATTCTATGAACAAAACATAGCTTCATACACTATAATGAGAAAGATACCTATGATACCTGATCAATAACTCCAGTTGGGAACTTCCATACTTCAAATCCTTAAAAAAGAACTTTTTTCCAAACCACTGGGGCCTAAGATGGTAAAACCAGAAACCAAAATTTAAACCAATGAACATTTAGGCAAATTGAATGTACGATTTAAGCATGAAAACATAGTATTCACCTTTTTCTCTCTCAAACATTCCTTTAAAGTAGCTTTTCGACCAAAGGATTCCCACAATAACAAGTACTAGGCAAAGAGCTCCAACTCCAATTTTTATATTGGCACTTCCCTTTTCTAGGCCATCAGAACAAAGTTTAGAGTATACAAAAGAAAATATTAGAGAACTGTTATTCCCATATAAATTCATGGTAGTAAATAAGAATGGTGTCAAAACATAATTATCAGAACTGCAACTTCAATTATCAAAAAATTTGGAACAAATGCAGTAGAGAGGAGAACCTCCTTTTAGGTCCTTATAATGATTAGGTAGCACTCATTAAGGCAAATCATGAGATAACCTTCCATCCTAGAAGTTAGTTCCTTGACTTGACATCAGAAATCCATTGATTAAATGGTCAAGGGTTTGATCCTTGCCAGACCCATTCTCAATTATATTTAGTTCCTACACAAGACTACGTTAGGCCTAAGCTTTATGCATGCTCCAAGCCTAAAGAGCTTTCACACGAAGAGGCATGCTAGAAAATAAAATTAAAACCATCATTGGGCTTGTTTCTAATAAAAGCCAACTAAAAAAAATATGAAGAAGACTTTATAAAATAATGAAGCAAAAGCCTTTATGAAAATAATCACTTTATTTTAACTTTATCAAGCTCAATATAAAACATATCTTAAAATATAAAAACAGTGCTGTACCCAAATGTGAGTAGGTGACTATAAAAAAGCTAGTTGAATGATGTACACATAGACATCCAACAAGCCAAAGTTATTGCCATTTTAGAAAAGAAAATGAATTAGGCTCTCTTTTTTTGTTTATGAGCAGTTAGGAAACTTTTGAGTGGGGTGAGAGGAGTCTTATTTCACAATAAGCAGAAGATCAATACTTTGAGGTTAGATCAGGTAGAGCATGTAACCTTGTTGCCAGCAATTGGAAGAAGTAATGCTAGCTAGAAAAATTCAGACATCAAAAGTAAATTATGTAGCTGATTCTTAGCTTCAAAACAACAGTTGCGTAAAGTTCCAAAGACCTGAAAGTAATCAAACATAGCACCAATTCTTGGCTGAGCCAAAATGCAGGTATAAGAATTAACTAGAAAAGCACTGCCCATCAATTAATGTTGCTGTTACGGAGAAACAAGGATCAACATATGGATTAGTTCCATATTATTCACTTAGTTTAAAGAATACCGGTTTTAAAGCCATGAGCTTCATTTACTTATGCCATGCTCGACATGTCCATGAATTTATATGAAAAAACCATAAATAAAGCAGCCTGGCTATGTAACTTTTATCTTTATTCGCCACTTTTTTCAAAATAGGTGCAAAAATTGATTAAATGGAATATAATATACTGCACAACACTACTATATGGCTAGAATTAACAAAAAACTATGACTAGGACTGAAAAATAGAAAACATTAGTTATTGGACATACTCCTTTCTTTCTCAATGAACTACTTAAGTCAAATTGTCTGATTATCTGCTTTAATAAACCTCGTTTTGGGTCAAGCAGAAGCTTCCTACCTGCCTGCTGTTCAAAAGAATTATCTGCTAAAAGTTAGGGAGGGGAAAATCATGGCCTTGGAGAGAAGTGGAATTTTCCAAATTTCCTCCAACTTTAAATCTATACAATTAGTCTAAATTTTGGTTTTTTTTTCTCATGTAATTACTTGCAAAAGTTTATCCAGTTCACAGTGCTTTCATACTTCTAGCTAAGGCTCAGAATTTAGAATCTGCTAGAACTAGACTCTAAAGTCTGAAAGAAAGCAAATAATCTATGACCACTTAACTTGAGAAAAAGATTATTGCTTGCTACCACTTCAATCAGATTAGATCTCCATTATATTTATTTCATTTTCTATAATATGATAGTTATATATAACTCAAAAACTTGTGCATTTTGCCAACATTATTTGGCAGTTTCAAATAGAAATATCACAACAATTAAATCCAAGTTGCTCAATAAATTCAATCACTTTTATAAAGTCATCATATCTTATGTCAAAGGCATTCAAAAATCTCCCTCTTAATTTGTTCTTCGTCCACCAATAGAAGCCAATTGCAGCAAGAAATTCAAACTGCTCAATAAATTCAAGTTGAATGAAAAATAAATTCAATCACTTTATTTATTTCCAATCTTCATCCACCAATTAAATCCAAGTTGCTCAATAAATTCAATCACTCAATTTATTTCCTCTATGACTTTAGATACATAATCATAAATTGCAGCAAATTGTATATCTCCCAAGCTAAACTATCACGTGTGGAATGAAAAATATTAATAATTCAAACTATGTGTACACTCTAAGACATCAAGATCAGGTTAATATATATAGATTAAACTAGGAAGAACAATCACAACTAGAATAAGGTAAAGAGGTAGAAAGAAGCATGGAGAAGAGCAAAATCCTAATAGTTGGGGGAACTGGGTACTTAGGAAAAGGGTTGGTGAAGACAAGTACTCATCAACTTAATAAAACAAACGAACACTAAATATCAAGTAGAAAACCAAATTAAACAATTGTAAGAAAACCTAAACAGACAAGACAAGAATTAGGAAAACCTATAAGAATAAGAACTTCAGAGGTAACGTTTACCTGACTCCAATCGAGCAAAAACCACTCTGCAAGATTGTCATGAAATAGTCAAATCAGTTATTCCATATATACAAGGATGTTCATTTTAGAATATAGGAAGTACAGAGGATTCAAATCGAATTATTGCAGATCCTATGTTAATCTATTTTAGAAAAATATTCCCATGTTGAATAACATTTTGGATTGAATCCAAGCTTATAAAGTTTACAATGTTAGCTTACAAAGCTTGTCATTCCCATCGTGAAATTGTAAATCAATCTTACAAAGTTAGCTAAGATGCAAAACCCCCTAATTGAATCCCTACAGAGCATCCATTCCAAACAAAAAGAAAAACCCCAAATTGAATGACAACATATAGAAAATCAAAAAAGCAAAACCTCAAGCACTTCACGGTGGACTCTCCAACGGTGAAAGGAAGTAAACCAAGGTTCTGCGATGGTGAAAATGAAACTTCTTTCTTCGTGGGGTTCTCTCACCAAGCTTGATGAGTATAGAGGGTCTAACAATAATTTCTTAGAGAGCTCTGACAGTGTGAGAGAGAGAAGGAAGTGATTTTACAAGTACGGGAGAACCCCACGCAAAAGTAGAGAAATAGAGAACCAAAGCACAAAAGTTTGATAGAGTAGCCGGAGGGAACTTACTGAGTTAGGAAGAAAATCTGATAAGCACGAGAAAAGGAACAATTATTTTTGACAGAGTGGCCAGAGGGAAAGTCTGAGAAGCACGAGAGAAGGAAGAAATTCTCAGGCTACTTTTGCAAGATGAATTAGGAAGTTTCCAATGAAAATGCTAGAAGCGCGGGAGAAGGAATAAAAGCCCTAGTTTTTTTTGCTGTAGCTTTCAATGAGGACCTTTTAGGTCGTCACTAAATAGGGGAAATCTAGCCTTTAGTGAAGACCATTCAAGGTCATCACTGAATTATGGTACTTTCAGTGACAACACGTAATAATCGCCACTGAAAGCAATTTTTAGTGATGACTTTTTAGGTTGCCACTGAAAAGTGGTCACTGAACACATATTTTGTTGTAGTAATTCATGGAAAAAACTTGATCTCGAATAGCAGTAGCTAGATCTTGCAGAGTAGCTTTCGCGTTTGGCATTAAGTTTCTCCTTGATGATACCATTTCCTACTGTATAAATCAAAAGAATTAGTCACTATTGAGGTGATCAAGCTCAACAATAATTAAAGAAATTTTTATAATACAGTAGTAATAACATCATCAAGCATACACATTAAGAAAAAAGCTAACAATTTTTCCTTAACAATTTCAATGTGCTACTCTACTCAATCCATCCACATCTTATTCAAGATACTCTTAGATCGATCCAGGTAACCATCCACCCCCATGGCCACTTAGGATCGACCTACTCTGATACCAACTTGTAACGATTGTTGTTTTAGGTGATTACACATTAGACCGTTATTTTACCAAAAGATATGCATCTTGTATTTATATACATACAACAGTTACATACATCAAAGATTAGTATCATACATACATATGTAACCCGAGTTACTATGCATACATCCCAAAAAGGAAACGTACCGTGGGGTTACATCAAAATAATGTGGTTAGCCCATTTACATCATCATAACTATATACATAATATTATCCTGTTATCCGTCCCCTAGCCGTCAACCCTAGGGTATTGTTGGAGGAGGAGGAGGGCCAGGAGCAGGAATCTCTACCATGTTAATAACTAGAAGGTTTACTAAAATAGTGAACTATCCCAAGTAGGGGACATCCATAGTTTGGAGCACTAAAAGGATGGTCAGCACCACGAACGACATTTGTACTGATCTAAACATAACATCAATAACATAATAAGATATAAAAATCCTAGCAAGGCCAACATCCAACAAATATAAGCATAATGAAATACTTATATGTTATGTCCAGCTGTATAAGCTATAGAAATTTTTTTCTCTTTCTTAGAATAAAGGTACAATAAAATACATACATGCTTTTTATAGGTTATGCATCAATATCACGCATGATAAAAGAAATGTGTATTAATAGGATACATGTACAACCGTTCAACGTACATACATTGCTCATAGAGGCTCATCATCTAGAAATCTCTCTCAATCTCAAACCTCAATATGGCGTGAGCCTTACCCCGATAGCTACTCACCCATTATTGAGTGCCTTTGGTCAGAGCAGTCCTTCCCACATTGATCACTCTAGGCTATAGGGTGTCCCCTATCCTGGTACTGTATCCAAGCCACGACCCTTCAGTTGCCTTACCTTTATAAGGTGCCACATGCCGTTAGGTGACCTTAGTCGGTAAGGGTCATCCTGGACTTGTTAGTCTCCTCAATACAGTAAGGAAGATACATGTTGCCAGGCCACCTTGCTTTAGAGAGGATGATCCTGATCGTCAATCACCTCAATACAACAAGGTGACGCCTGTTGCCAGGCTACCCTACTTCAGAGAGGGTCCTCCTGATCAAACTTATGTCTTTTACATGTTTTTCAACCACTTAATTCAACAAAGAGCATACATATTAATAATCATCATGAGCATAAACCACATTCATTTTCATGCATGCCATAACAATTTCATCATGTGTTAAACATACAATGCTCTTGCATTCTTTCCTATTAATCACACATCATTTACTTGCTTATGGCTGTGCATACAAGTGATCTATAACATTCAATTAAAATATGCAGGTATTATTCCTTCACACTTACATAGTTATTTCAATGACCATACATAATCAATTAGATATTACATATTCCTTTTAACATACATGACTCATAAAACTCTCATTATCATTCCATAAACTTTAATAATTAATTAGGATTTAAAAAGGAAACAGAAAATGCTAAAAATGGGTGAGACAGCATAAAGCACGGTCGTGCTTCATGCTCATGCTTACCCCGTGCCTCCCTCACAACGTGGCCATGTTACTCACAGACCCGCACTAAGCACGACCGTGTTTTGGCCGTGTTCTTCATTTTTTCAACTCCAGCCCAAACCACGACCGTGCTCTTAGCACGAAACTCACAAAATCATTTCTTTTTCTCCCAAACCATCCAAGGAAACCAACAACCAATTATACCAACATTTTAAGCATAAAAAACTAATTTTTCCACAACATATGACCAATAAAAACATAGATTTAACCTCAAAACTAACTACACAAAATTTCCTTAAATCACTACCTCATGCATATAAATGGACAACAGCCATAAATGCCATAAATGCCTCATCAAAAGTTCTATCTACCCTTCCATCATACTTTAATACACACATACAAGTCAGCCATTAAGTCATCCAACCAAAAATTCGTAAAGAGGATGTTGATCTTACCTTTTCTTTCTCCCAAAAATATTTTCTCATTAAGTTCAGCTTAGTTTCTCACTCTAAAAATCTCCACCAAATTGCAAATTCCCCCCCCAACCATTAGCTTTCCATGGAAACTTATGAATATACATGGGTTAGAGGAGATCAAGAGTCCCAAAGCTTACCTCTTCTTTTTGGATTTTAGCTCTCTCTCTCTACCTTCCTTCCTCTCTCTTCTTCTTCTCTTCCCTTTTCTTTCTCCTTTTTTCTCCCTTTGGCCGCGGGTTCCTCTGCTTTGTCTTGGCTGGCTAGCATCTTGCTTTAGCAAGTCAACAAGAAACCTTAGTTTAATATTTTAATGTTAGCTTCTCCAATAAGTCAATTTTCCCCTTAACCAAGACACTCTAATTCCCTAAGAATTTCAAAATTGCCATTCCATTACAATGAAACTATGTAGTTAACTATGGCATTGTTTGGTTGAAGGGAAAACTTACCAAGTGTTTAATTCCTTCTTGAGACATATTCCAATGGATTTTTGTGCAATTTTTTTCATAGCTCCTCATCTCTATTTTTACTGCCCAAATATGGCCCTGCAAATAAAGAAATTACTACCTCCTTTTTAAACATCTCTTCTAAAAATGAGAAATCTCTTATTAAATATTCAAAATTATTTCCTTATAATTACCCCATTTAATCCTTTTTAATCCTTTCTTAATATTCCATTTTGTGAATATAATTAACATATTTCCGAGCATTACAGTTGGAGTAACAGAAGAACAAATTAAACTCAGGGCTTCTCCATTCTCCTTTAGAGATTTAACCAAAGATTGGCTATATTATTTACTATAAGACATTATCACTACTTGGAATGAGATGAACAAGTTATTTCTAGAACGTTATTTTCCTACATCTAGAGCCACAAATATAAGAAAAGAAATATGCAGCATTAGGCAATTATATAGAGAGACACTTTATGAGTATCAGGAAAGGTTTAAAAATCTTTGTGCAAGCTGTCTACATCATCAAATTAGTGAACAAATACTGATCCAATATTTTTATGAAGGTATGTTGCAGGGAGACAGGAGCATGATAGATGCAGCTAGTGGATGAGCACTAGTAGACAAGATTCTTGAAGCAGCTAGAATCTTAATATTAAATATAGCTACCAACTCCCAACAATTTGGCATTAAGCATGATTCTCCAATTCAAATGGCCATGAGGTAAGTACTTATTTCCTTTAGCAATAGATATATGAACTTACCTCTTTTATATGCCAAATTGCTACAGGTACAACTCAGAAAGTTAAAGTTTATGGAATCTATTCAGTAACAGGGCACCCAACTGATATATGCCCTACATTCCAAGAAGAATCCACTGTGCAAGCTAATGCAGTAGGAGGTTTCCCTTAACAACCAAAGAGTTATGATCCTTACTCTAATACATATAATCCTAGATGGAAGGATCATCCCAACTTTAGGTATGGGAATGCACAAAATAGGCCTATAAAACAAAATATTACAAATTTTCAGAATAACCAATTGTAACATCGCCCAATTTTTATTAAATAGAAAAACTAATTTTGTTAATGAAGGGAAGGAAAGAGAATGAAATAGGGCATTGAAGAAACCCTAGAAAATTATAAGGTAACTAAATGGCAAAAAGGAAAACTAGAAAGGGAGAAATTGTAATTTCTAATTCTTTAGGGCTAAAATCGAACATCAGGAAATGAGATAAGGATATTTTTTAGGTATGACCCCAAAACCCTTTGACATCTTCTTAAGGAGGGAATTAAAGCATTTAGAGAATTTTGGGAAGCCAAACATGGCCTTGGTCAAGGAGATAGTCACACCTTAATGGAGTTGTAATCTTGTAATAGTTAGGGAAATGAGTGGCAAGGGAGAAAAGGGATAAGCTTCTTGAGGAAGCTTTATTTTTTAATGTTTTTAATTGACTTTGGGAGGACAAGTCGACACCCACAAAGAGGAGGAGAAGCCACGACAAAAAATAAGAATGAAAGGAAAAAAAAGAAGAAAGAGAGGAAAGAGAAAGGCTAAGATAAGGGATCTAAGCTAATTTCTATGCATCTATGCCATCAATCTTCTCTCATCGTCATGGTTAAGCTTCTCAAATATTCTTTTGACGATGAAATATATAGAAATTTGAGGAGAGAAGGAAGAGGTCAAGCAAGTAAGAGAGAAGAAATCTAAGAGAGAGAGAATATGTTGGTTTAACATTAATCTTTCATTGAAATTCTATGTCTTTTGGAAAATCTAAAGTGTTTCAAATCTCATATTTTGATGATGCATGATGCATGATGCATATTTGTGATTATCCATGTAGAGTGAAAGTTTGGATGCACATGTAATATATGTTTTGTACTAAAATTTAGCTGGAAAAAAGTGAAAATCAATGCTTTGAATAGTGGTTCTAGATGTCATGATTTATGCCAAATTTGAAAATATGTCTAACACAAAATTTGTATCCCTATTGTTTAGATTTCTAAACCTTCTAGAATCACTCCAATTGGATTTAAAATGAAACATTTATGCCCTACTGAGTGAAGCGAGGTCAAATAAAACGCGAAGAGTCACTATGCTATTTTTGAGAACCCTTTTCACCTATTTTTAATCCTAATTTGTCAAAGTGGTAAGTATAAAGGTTGTATCTTATTGTCTTAGCTTTCCATGGACACCAAAATCTCAATTGAAGTTACTGATTAGTGAGAGAAGGCTAGGTTGGATGGAAGCTTGAAGTAGGGGACATCCTAAAGCATGGCCATGTTTGGTGTGAGTGAGGGCTTTTTGAAGCCCAGAGCATGGCAGTGTTACAAGACACGTCCAGGCCATGTTGGGAGCTAGTCTAACTTATTGCCAACTGCTTTTTACCCTAATTGAACCTCATTAACTAAATGGTAATTATATAAATCAAATTGAAGAAGAAATCCTTATAATCTTTGAGATACAATACTAGTTTTCACCATTTCTTATAATAACAAGCATGACATATATTATGTATTAACACACTTTTGTTAAACGATGAAGATGATGATGTGATGCCTATACTATTGAATTAATGCATGATGATTAGGTGATATAATGTATGCGTTGTTACGTGATGGTAAGTGTATTAATACATATTAGTTAAATTATGTGTTGATGATACTATGCATGATATTAGTGATATACTTGGTTAATACAAACCCATTGTGGTGGTGATGATGATTAAATAGTATGATGTGTACATTATTATATGACGATAGAGGTATTAATACATATTTGTTATATGAAGTGACAAACTTGATTGAGGATATCAAGCATAATATTAATGGTGAGTTGTTTGATGCATACATGAGTATATGATGTTATTGTATGTTGAAATGTGGCTATAGACGATTAGTCATTGTATGTCAAAATGTGGTTACAGATGATTAGTCATGGTTTTTTGAAATGTGGCTATAAACGATTAGTCACTATATGTTGAAATGTAGCTACAGACGATTAATCATTGTATCTTGAAATATGGCTACAGATGATTAGTAACTGTTTGTCGAAATGTGTCTATAGATGCTTAGTCACTGTTTGTTAAAATGTGGCTACAGACGATTAGTCACTGTATATTAAAATATGGCTACAGACGATTAGTCATTATTTGTTGAAATGTAGCAATAGACGATTAGTCATTGTGTGTTGAAATGTGGCTACAGACGATTAGTCACTGTGTGTTGAATTATGGCTACAGACTATTAGTCACTGTGTATTGAACTTATGGTGGCTATAGACAATTAGTCATTGTGTGTTGAAATGTGGCTATAGACGATTAGTCACTATGTGTTGAATTATGGCAACAGATGATTAGTCACTGTGTATTTAACTTGTGGCTGTAGACGATCAATCACCATGCATAAAAGCACTACATATGATATTTGTGGAGCATGTGACTATACTATGTTAATTATGCAACTGCAAATATTATGACTTTATCACAAAATATCGACATTTTTTGTAATTTATATAGCTGGACATAACAATGTGATTTTTATTTATAATATGATGCTGTTAATGTTGAACCTTTTGAGACCCTATTCTCATTAATATTTGGTATAATTTTCATATAAAGGTAGTTGAGACATCGACGGACTTCCTATCATTGGTTGAGAGTTCCAAATTGTGGAAACATCTTAGTTGGGTTAGTTCACCATTATGCAGTTAATGTTATGGAGATCTCAATGCCAGCTATAACATCGCTAATTTTGTTTCTTTTATTAATAAAGGTACATAAATATTTAATTAAGGAAATAAAACTTATTAAATAAATTTTTGATATCCAAGAAAAATATACAAGCCTGAGAAATTCTTCACCTTATGTGTATGCATACAAAATGTTTCTAACATTAAGGAAATAGGTAAAGAGAGAAAACCTAATAGGAAAAATTAGAAATAACATCCTAAAGAGAGGCAAAATTCTTGGGTGAGGAAGATAAATTTTTAGAAGTAAGTAAAGGTCTTAAAATTTCAAGAAGATTAGATTAGGGTAATTTTTTCTAATTCAAGAGGTAGAGTTCCTAAGTTTGACATCTCCACCCAAACATTGGGCCTTCACCTATGGACACTTCATAGAGTTTGTTTTTCCACTTTACATGAGTTTCTAGCAAGTCAATTGGATAGCCTAAGCAAGGGATATAACATAGACTTGGACTAGGATATAGAAGTTAGACCGATAGCCCAAAAATCATGAAAATGTGATCAAGCTCTCCATGAAAGGTAGAATTTTAACCAAAGCAAAGGAAATGGGAAAGAATGAGCCCAAAACCCAGAGGGAAAAATAAGAACCATGTGATGAAATAGTAGTGTACTAATAATCAAGATTAGGTCACTGGCATTTGGACAAAACATCTATATCTTACACTTATAATTTCAGCAAGCCATGTGATGAAATAGTAGGTAATAATACAAGACACTAGGACAAAACATTTATATCCTACATTCATAATTTTGGTAGTAGGTAATAATACATGGCATTATGACAAAACATCCCTATCCTACAAAAATAGTTTTAGCCAAGCAAGGGAGACTCAAGAGCTGGAAATTTGCAACTTAGAAAGGCAAACCAATCATACTAGAGTGAGATAAAAGAAAAAGGAAATAAATTCCTAAATGAAAGGGACCTTGTCCCTTGTCTTAAGAACATTTTATAATGATTTTCAAATACAAATCTCCTTTTGCTATGCATATCTTAACTAAGGGAGAGGAAGAAAAAAACATGATTTGTCTTTCCCTAAAAGGCAACCAAGTGTATCCTAATTGTGATAAGGTAGACTCATTATTATGAGAGGTGAACCTTTTGATATTTTATTTAAGCAAAACCCAACCTTATAATATTATAATTTTGTCCAAGTAAGAGAAAGGAAAAATAGAATCAAGGTAGAGTGAGGAAAAGAGAGAAAGAGAGGAGAAGAAAGGAAGGAAGAAGAAAAAGTCTAGAGGACTAAGTACTCAAGGTAAGTTTACTTAATATCCACTTGAATCCATCTTTTCTCTTTATCCTTGGGGTTCAAAACTCACCCTCTCTCTCCTATATGAAGCTACTAAAAAAGCTAAGGGAAGGGAGGAATCTTGCCATTTCCTTCAAGAGGAAACAAGAAAAAAAATTCACTAAGTGAGCTAGGGAGATCTTTAGGTAAGTTTAACAATATCTCTTTTTGAAGAAAAGCTTTGAAATTTGTAACATTTATATGGGATTTAAATCTTAGAACTTTTCTGAAATTTACAATATTTGCTACTTTGATGATTGGCCATGGATGTTGCTATATCATGTTACATGTTGATCTTGCATATGATGGATGTTTTGAATACTTTGGTTGGTATGTAAAGTTCTGAATAGATATGGCTATGGGTGGCAATAATTTAAGGCTTTTATGCTGCTGTTATGTGTATTTCAATGTGGTGAAAAATTGATGGAATATGATTAGATTGATAAAATGAGTATGACTTTAAAAATTTAGAAGAAGACCATGAGAAATATCTTTTGGGAAACACCCTTAGTTATGCATTATTTTATTTTATTTTTCTTTTGAAGTGAATGATGGAATATGTTAAATTAAGTTAGAAATATAATTAAACGTTGAGATGAGTAATTCTTTGGTTAGGTGGAAATTTGGAAGAAAAATGGAAGAGGACTTAATAAAAGGATGAACTATAACATTAGGAAAGGCTAGGATAAGAAAACTGGATTTCGGAGTAACTAGTGAAGCTTCTATTTTTTGAATTTTGGTAAGAATAGTTTGGGAATTAAAAGAAATGGTTAACATAAAAAATATAGATATATGTATCACAGATTTTTTGGCACTAAAATCACTCAATTTAGATTCCATATGAGGAAGATATGGTTAGATTAGTTAGTAGTGGTCAAAAACTAGCTAACAAGGGAAGAATCTGTTAAGTATGCTTCTGGGTTTAAATTTTTGGACACAATATGTAAGGAATTAAAGGCAATTTTTAACATAATAAATATATATATATGTCTCAAGGATCTATAGGCTTTGAAATCACGTAATTTGGGGTACATATAAGGGAGATATCACTGTTTAATTAGTAGAGATTAGAATTAGTCTAGAATCCATGTTGGTAAATGAAAGCATTATTGTTTTTGATTTTCTGGGAATAATTTGTAAGGAAATATTTCGACATGGAAATATTTTATAAAGTGATATTCGAAAATGGTTATGATCATGACATGATTGAATTTTACCAATGATTTTTGGTAGTGATGATGCTTTGATGATAAAGTATGGCATGTGAGTATAATGAACATACTTGTTATTGAAATCATATTTTTGGTTATTAACGTGAAAAGAAAAAAAAAGAGACGAGTACGGTCACATGGCAGCCTGTGTGGTACACCAGTAGGGGATGCTCTACTCACGACTATAATTATGTTAATGAGAAAAGAAAGAGAAAGTGTGCCATATCGAACGGAGCGAGAAAATCCCGTACCGTAGAGTAGAAAGTACTCACCCTGACCGGGGTAGCTTGATATGAAAATAAGTTTCATGTCTTTATTGTACGATTTTCATGTGCATAGATAAAGTGCATTCATGTGACCTAAATATTTGTTGTAGCTTATATAGATGAACATGAAATGATGAGCTATATTGTTGATATTTATGATTTATTGTTGAACCTAGTAGGATTTAATTCTCGCTATATTTCCATATCATGTTCAGAAGACTAAATATGCACATATTCTCTATGATAGGCTATTAGCGTACGTTGGGTCGAGTTGGCTAAGATCTTGGTGATGGTGCAACCACCCGCACTCGTATCCTCGAAACTGGTCAGTATGGATGAATAAGATGTAGACATATATGTGTTATATTTTTGTATGAACGTTTTTAATTAATGATGTGTATGTGAACTCAGAATTGTATCAGTGTTAATGGTATACCATAAACCTTAATTATGCTTGGTTATTTTAATTAAATGTTATTATGAGTTAAATAGTTAGAAGTAAAGAGGTAATGACTTCATGGGATTTTAAAAATACATATATGTATATATGTAAAAAAATTAGAGTTGGTACACTAGCATCACCTCCTTCACCCTTTATACCTAGGGGTGATGTGTAGTATAGAGTCTAATGTTTAGTTAATATAATTATGTGACTCTTGTATAAACTATAACAACTAATGTGGCCCTCTTTGTATGACGATAATACAATATGTGCTATTTTTATACTTATGTATTATTTGATGTTAAAATGTGGTAATTGTATTAAAAAAATCGATCCTTACACCAATAGAACTATTATCCTAGACAAATTGCATCTCAGGATTCTTGAGTAAGTAGTTCTTTAAAAGAAATCTTTAAATCTCTTGCATATAAAGCCTAGAAAATCAAATGGACCAATTAGCCACCACAGTTAGACGGTTAGACGCTCAAAATTCAAGTAAGTTGCCATGTCAAACTGTGGTAAACCCAAGGGAAAATGTAAGTGCTATCATGCTACAAAGTGATAAAGAAGCTGAGATTCCAATACAAGAGGTACAAGTACCAACTAAGCAAGAAGAAGAAAAAAATAATGCAACCATGGAAGGTAACCATCCAAAAGGTAAATTTACACCATTATTTGAATATGAACCTACACCTCCCTTTCCTAAAGCTCTAAAAGAAAATAGGATGAATAAGAAAACTTTTGACTTATGTGAGCATTTCGAAAGTGTAAGTTAAATCTTCCTCTTTTAGATGCGATCAACCAGGAACCCCGTTAAGCCAATTTCTTGAGGGAATTGCACACCCAAAAGAGGAAGTAGAAGTTGAAAGAAGCTGAGAAAGTAAAAGTAGGGGAAAATGTTTCTGTAATTATTCAAAGAAAACTCCCTACAAAAGGCTAGCATCCAGGTATGTTTTCTATTCCCTGCACTATAGGCAATACCAAAATTGCGAAGGCCATGCTAGATTTAGGAGCATCTATTAATGTCATGGCATACTTTGTTTATGCATCTTTAACACTAGGGCCTTTAAAAGAAATTCGTGTTGTAATTCAATTGGTTGAAAAATCTAATACCCTTCCCGAGGGTGTGGTTGAGGATGTTCTAGTGCAAGTTTGTGACCTACTTTTCCCTATTGATTTTTATGTACTTAATATGAAGAGTAGTGATCAAACGACTCCAATTTTGTAGGGGAGACCATTCTTAAAAACATCGAAGGCTATAATAGATGTTCATAGTGGCACATTGACAATGGAATTTGAAGGAAAAATTATGAAATTTAGAAATTGCAGTGTCATGAAAGATGTTACTACGTAGGCTATTAGTATGATAGATTCTATAGCGCAAGATGTTGAGCCTTCAAAGAAAAAGGTTGAAGAACCAGCCTTGACTGTTCACTTGCAGGAGAATAATAAAGAATTAAAAGTCACTTTAAAAATGCAGCAGAAAAGTAAGGTTTGTAACAACTCTTTTTTTTAATATATATATTTGTAAAGTCCCATAAAGTCATTACTTCTTTACTTCTAATTACTTAACTCATAATAACATTCAATTAATTTAACTAAGAAAAATCAAGGCTTAAGGTCTACCATTAACACTAATACAATTCTGAGTTCACATACAAAAATCAAAACGTCCATACAAAAATCAAACACATAAATATCTACATCTTATTCATCCATGTTGACCAATTCTGGAGATATGTGTAACATCCACGATTTCTTTTTCTTATGTTACTAATTGAAATTTATTTCTTTCAGAGAGGAGAACGGATTTTGGATCTCATTGGAGGATTAAATTATTTTTACTTAAGTCAAATAAGATAGTAGGAATTGTTAAAATAGCATTTAATTTATGTAATTAATAGGGATGGTGATAACTGCATTTCTTTATAGTTTCTATGTGCTATCCGTGTATGTTTACTAAATTTTTCTAGTGTTTTAAGCACTCTTACCCCCTGATTTAATTACATGGGATGACTCTTCTAGATATAACATCAGCTACCTCATTGCTGCAGCATTTCAGTAAGCATATGAGGAAACAATAGCAGAACCCTGGGTGATAGTGGTTGAGCTGCTCCCTCTTTCCTGTAATACACTGATTCTATTTGATATGGTGCAGGTGGCAGAGCTACGCGGCAGGAGCAGCCACCATTGAGCAGAGGACAGCAGCAGGGACACTGCAGGCTGCTGGTACAAAACTGCCTCTACTACTAAAAGTGGAGAGGAAAAAGTTGCACAACAAGGGTGCCAGCTGCAGAGCAGAAGGAATGTCAGCAACCCAGGGCACTTTACTGGGACCACACGGGCTGCCTATAAAAGGCCATAAAGCAGCTATTGCAGGAGTCAGAGGGAAAAAATGAGAGAAAGCAGGGGAGAATTTGGAAGAGGAAACACCATAGCTGAGGATGTGTTGACACCAGGAGGTGCAGCATTAAGGGGATAGTTTTGCAGTTCCAGAAGGGGACTGTCCCCTGTTGTTATATTACTGTTTTATCAAAAAGAAAGACTGCACTTTGTAAATTTATTTAATCACTTAAGATGCATACTAGTGTTTTTGGGATTTTTGTAACCAGTGTACCCATGAGGCTTGGCTAGTTTCCAGCTAGGGTTGCACAAGGGTTGTAATGAATTAAAGCACATTTTTATTATTAATTCATTTCGCTGCAGTTGTTGTTCACCATTCAATTTTATTTCCTGTTAGTTTTTCTTTCCTTAATAACGGAAGTTTGGAGGAAGAAAACCAAGACCAACATTCACCTGGAAGGGTAATGGAGGCTGGAAAAAGTTGAATGTGAGGGGTTACCCCATGTAGGGATATACAGGTACCCCATTAGTCCCATAATGAAACTTCACGCACAATTTGGAGGTGAGGACTGAAGCAGGAATGCAAGTCTGAACCTTTGAATTGTAAGGAATGACAGTCTGGGAAGACTCCATTCAGGACTAAATTTGGCACTCAGAACAATTGCTGCAGCAAAGCCTATAACATAATGAGTGTTGTAGTCCATGGCAACCTTGAGCAACCCTAGTTCTCCCAATATAGTTTCTCCTTTTATTTCTGATTACTCTTTATTTTAGTTACAGTCAGTCAATCCACTTCTATTCCAATCTAGTGAAACATCTTAACGTTGCTATAGCATTCATACAGCAAAAAGTCTCTAAACAGTTTTAGTTCACTCCTGTGGGACGATACTCACTCATCACTTTATTACTTGGTCACGACACGTGCACTTGCGTTCTGACATTGTATTCATCTTTGTATGAATTACAACCCAACAAGTTTTTGGCGTCGTTGCCGGGGAGTGTCAACTTAAAATTGTTTTTATATACTCAACTGTGTGAAGTATTGTTTTGTTGTATATCTTTTTACTCTGGTGTCTTGTTGAGCAGGTAACACAGTGCATGAGCAGGGCTGACAAAGAACTTATGCCCCTTGATCCAGAGATAGAAAGAACACTTTTGAGAAGAAGAAAAGGACAATTAGCACCTAAGCAGTAGGCAGAGATGGCTAATCAGAATGGAGCAGACAACATGGATGATAGAGATAGAGTCCTAAATGCTTATGTTCAACTAAACCTGAATGGGTTGAACCCGAGCATTGTGAGACCAGAGATCGAGGCTTTACATTTTAAGCTCAAACCAGTAATGTTCCAGATGCTGCAAACTGCAGGGCAATTCAGTGGCATGCCCACTGAAGACCCTCACCTTCACTTAAGAGTGTTCATGGAAGTCACGGATGCTTTCAAAATGAATGGGGTAACAGAAGAAGTGCTCGGGCTGAAGTTGTTCCCTTATTCATTAAGAGACCGAGCAAGAGCATGGTTGAACTCTCTATCACCTGACTCTATCGCTAACTAGAGTGATTTGGCAGAAAAATTTCTGCTGAAATACTTTCCGCCCACCAAGAATGCCAGATTGAGAAATGACATCACCTCTTTCCAGGAATTAGAAGGTGAATCTTTGTATGAGACCTGAGAGAGGTATAAAGAGCTATTACGGAGATGGCCCCACCATGGAATTGCTTACTGCATTCAGATGGAGACCTTTTACAATGGCCTTAATGCCCAAACCTGTACCATAGTGGATGCAGCAGCTAATGGGGCACTCTTGTCTAAGACATATAATGAAGCACATGAACTGCTTGAAAGGATGGCCAGTAACAACTATCAATGGCCAATGGACAGAGTTTCAACTAGAAAGAAAGCAGCAGGCATGCACGAAGTGAGTGAAGTGACTTCTCTCACAGCCCAGCTAGCTTCACTAGTTAACGTCTTGAAGAGCCAACAAATTGCCCGCCCTCAAGCAGCTAATGTAGTCCAGGAAACTGGACCATCTTGTGTGCTATGCAATGGACCTCATCTATTTAAAGCTTGTCCCTCAAACCCAGAATCAGTGTGTTTCATGGGTAATATGAATTGCAATAACAATCCCTACTCCAACACATATGACCCAGGATGGAGGCAACACCCCAATTTCTCTTGGAGTAACTATAGTACAGGACAAGGGAGCAACTCTGCCCCGCAAAGACCACAGGGTCCACTAAGCTTCCAACAGCAAAGACAACAGCCTCAGGAAGCCCCCGCTTCACTGGAATCCCTGCTAAAGGAATATATGGCAAGGAATGATGCTCTAATCCAGAGTCAAGCAGCCTCATTTCAGAATCTGGAAACTCAAGTGGGGCAACTTGCCAATGAACTAAAAAGCAGACCCCCTGGGACACTTCCTAGTAATACTGAAGTCCCCAGAAGGGAAGGGAAAGAGCACTGCAAGGCTATAGCCCTGAGGAGTGGGAAGATGGTGGAAGCACCAAAAGCAAGAGGGCAAGACCAGACAGACTCCATTGTACCTCTAGAGAAGAAAAAAGACAAAAAGAAGCAAGAGGAGGAGGTAAGCGAGGAAGTAACCACCTCTGGAGGAAATGCTGCAGCTATGCCATAGCAGAATTCGGCAACTTTGCCACAACAAGGCATGCAGCAAGCTAAGTTACCTCCCTCCTTCCCTCAGAGATTTCAGAAGCAGCAGAATGACCAGCAATTTAGAAGGTTCTTAGATGTCCTAAAACAGCTACACATCAACATTCCTCTAGTGGAAGCACTGGAGCAGATGCCAAATTATGTGAAATTCATTAAGGACATCCTGACCAAGAAGAGGAGATTTGGTGAGTTTGAGACTGTTGCTCTCACAAGAGAATACAGTGCTGTGCTACAAAATAAGTTGCCACCCAAACTTAAGGATCCAGGTAATTTCACTGTACCTTGTTCAATCGGGAACTAGTATTTTGGCAAGGCACTTTGCGACTTGGGAGCAAGCATCAACCTCATGCCAATGGCCATCTTTAAAAAGCTAGGAATTGGAGAAGCAAGGCCTACCACAGTCACATTTCAATTGGCAGACAGATCCATTGCCTATCCAGAGGGAAAAATAGAGGATGTCCTGGTTAAGGTGGATAAGTTCATCTTCCCAGTAGACTTTATAATTCTAGACTATGAAGCTAATGCATAGGTACCAATTATACTGGGCAGACCATTCCTAGCAACTAGCCGGACACTAATTGATGTTCAAAAAGGTGAATTAACCATGAGAGTCCAGGATGAGCAGGTTACATTCAATGTGCTCTAGACCATGAAGTTTGCCAGTGAAGAAGAGGAATGTGCAGTGGTCTCTATGATAGACACATTAGCATCAGAACAATTGGAAAAATGCTGCAAGGAGCCACCAGCAGCAGCATGGACAGACCACTCAGATTTCGAAGGAGAAGATGAGAAGGAATGGGCTATAGGAAGCTGCAGCAATTGCACTCAGAACAAGTCTGAACCTTTGAATTGTAAGGAATGGCAGTCTGGGAAGACTCCATACAGGACTAAATTTGGCACTCAGAACAATTGTTGCAGCAAAGCCTAGAGCATAATGAGTGCTGTAGTCCATGGCAACCCTCAGCAACCCTAGTTCTCCCAATATAGTTTCTCCTTTTATTTCCTATTACTCTTTATTTTAGTTACAGTCAATCAATGCACTTCTATTCCAATCTAGTGAAACATCTTAATGTTACTACAGTATTCATACAACAAAAAGTCTCTAAACAGTTTTAGTTCACTCCTCGTGGGATGATACTCACTCATCACTTTATTACTTGGTCACGACACGTGCACTTGCGTTCTGACATTGTATTCATCTTTGTATGAATTATAACCCAACAGATGGCATTAGTGTAATTATGGATATGGCAAGCCATTTTGGAGATAAAGAGGTGGTAGGTAGGGGGTAAGTAGGGAAAAAATAAAATAAAAGAAAATAATAGGAAGATAAGAAGGAGAAGGGGAAGGAGTGACAGAGGGAAAGAGAAGAAAAAGAAAGGGAAAGAAGAGAAAACAGGAAGAAGAAGAGAAAAAAGAAGAAGAGAAAGAGGAAGAAGAAGGAGAAGGAAGAGTAAAGAGAACTCAAGGAATCAAGTACCGAGTTTAAAGGAATTTGAGGTAGGTTTAACATCTTCTAATAATTTTTTGTACAAAAATACATATACATTTTTAGATTTGTTTAGATGTGATTTTGGATAACATGTGGTCTGGATATTTATATGAAATTCTGTTTTGGATGTTTGGATATGCATATGGGTGCATAGGATTATATAAAAGAAAATCAAAGGAGAAGATAAATTAAGCTGAATTTCGGAATAATTGGGGAGGCTTCGATTTTTGGAATTTTGGGAAAATTTGGTAAGGATTTTAAAGACATGGTCAACATATGAATTGTAGATATATATCTCACGGATCTATAGGCTTTAGAATTACTTAATTTGGAGTTCATATGAGGGATATATGGCTGATTAATTTACCAGAGGTCAGAATTTAGGATAGTAAAAATAAGTGTTTTAATTTTAATTTTCTGGGAATAATCCATAGAGAATTTGAAGAAAATATAAACATAAACGTTGTAGATAATTGTCTTAGATTCCTAAAGGATTTGGAATCACCGCAATCAGAGTTCGTATGAGGGAGATATGATGGAGTAAGTGAAGAATTGTCACAGAACACGGCTAGGCCGTGTTCTAGGTTGCTTCAACACGGGTAGGCTGTGTTTGAGGCTGTTTTTAAGCATGTTTGAAGTATTTTTCAAGCATGACCGTGTCTTGAACATGGACAGGCCGTGTTGGGTGCTGGATTATCATACTTTTAACTGTTTTATGTCTAAAAATAATCTTGTTTGTTGTAATATTTTTAAGAAACATATATTCAAGAAAAATACGTTTAAAATGATGATTTTGGTACCAAAAATTACTCTTTATCTTTATTTAATATAAAATGAATTATATTGAATATTGGTATGTGATGAATGATTATTAATCATTTGGTATAAAAATGATGCATCATATTATGAAAGTAATTAAATGGCAAGCGTAAAGCTCATGACGAGTTGCTTGATAGTTATGTATTGTATTTGATGAATATGAATTTGTATATATACATTTATATGTATGGATGAATATTGACGGATTGTATGGCTTGAGACGGTACCGAGTAGGGGACGCCCTATTAGTCTGAGTAAGTCAAGGGAGGGCCGCTCCAACCGGGTGACAGTGGTAATGTGAGGGGGCAGGAGGGTGATGTACTCACATTCCCTGATCACTTATTGTGACTGTAGTCGATCGGTCACTATGCATATAGCAAATGAGTAAATTAAAAGCCGTGATATGGCTGAGCATGAAAAAAATGGATTTTTAGTGCATGTGTAGTATGATAATTATGCATAAACAAAAATTATGATTTTATCTCAAAATTTTGATACTTTTTTGTAGCTTATACAGCTGAACATAACTCCTGTTTTCTCATCATATTTTATTTATGTTAAATCTACTGGGAACCTTTGTTCTCACTATTATTGTGGTGTTATGTTTAGATAAAAAGAAATGAGATGCAACACAAAATGACATTACAGATGGAGATCTAGATGTCAGCACCACCCTTTGTATTTCAAGGGTGAAATGCTGTATAAAGACTTTTAATTATGTACTGAAATGTTGTATTGTATAAATATAATATGTGTGAGGTTTGTAATATATATGTAAACATGTATATTGTGTTTTGAAATGTTGTATTGATGTATGAGGTTTGTAATAAATATGCATATATTGTGTTTATACATATGGCGTATTTAACATGCGTATCGAAAAAAAAACCCTGAACGTTACAATATGGGTGCGGGGTGGTTGAACCTTCACTGAGATCTTAGCCAACTCGACCACAAGTACTTTATTAATTTCTAGGATCTGCCCAATATAGAGTAACTCAATGCAACGTACACTAAGGTTTGTAATAAATATGTATATATTGTGTTTATACTAGTTTTCTGAACATGATATGAAAATATAGTGCGAATTAAATCCCAATAGATTCAACGATAAATCATAATCATCATCAATAATACTCTTCACATTATGTTCATCTGTACAAGCTACAATAAATATCTTAGGTCACATGAATACATTTTATCTATGCACATGAAAATCGTGCAATAATGATATGTATCTCATGGATAACTATCTTCAGAATATCATATGATGGCCACCAACTTATTTTCATATCATGTTACCCTAGTTAAGGTGAGTATTTTTTACTCTCCAGTACGAGCTTTTCTCAATCCGTTCGACATGGCACACTTTCTCTTTCTTTTCTCATTAACATAATCATAGCCGTTAGTAGGGTGTCCCCTATTGGTGCACAACACGGACCGCCATGTGACCGTGCTCGTCTCTTTTCTTTTCTTTTTATTTTCAAGTTAATAGCCAAAAATACGATTTCAATAATTCATTATACTCACATGCCATAATTTATCTTCAAAGCATAATCATTACCCAAAATCAATGGTAAAATACAATCTTGCCATGAACATAATCATTTTCAAATATCACTTTATAAAATATTTACATGTCAAAATTACACACTTAAGATGATAAGGAGTTCATGCAATAGCAATAGCTATGGCATACACTAGTTATTTATTATTATCATTTATAAGATTATTCTTCTTCTTTTTAAATATTATTTTCCTCTCTCACTCAACATAGTATAACACCCTCATTTTAAATCCGATTGAGGTGATCTTAGTGTCTATTAAAAGATAAGACAATTTTCTAAAACCCTTATGTTGAAAAGTTTAGTCAAATTGTAACAACTCCATTTATGTAAATTTTTTTTTTTTTAAATACCATGAAGTTATTACCTCGTTACAACTTAACTCAATATAACATTTATTTAATTTATACAATACTGAGTTTCCATACAAACTATTATTTTACAAAATACACACCATTATTTTACAAACATTTATACAAAGATACTTATTAGTTCTAATCATCTATATCGACTACTTCCGGGGACACTGGTTCGGGTGGCACGTCCACCGGAATCTCAGTTACATCTACGACAGTTACATCAGAAATAACTGGAAGTTGCCCAAGGTAGGGCACCTCGATCCAACGTACAGAGATAATAAGTGTCATAGAGAATATCTGCATATTTATTCTTCTGAACATGATATGGAAATATAGTGAGAATTAAATCCCAGTAAGTTCAACAATAAATCATAATTTACCATCAATATAGTTCATCACGTCATGTTCAGCTGTATAAACTACAGAAAATATCTTTAGGTCACATGAATGCACTTTATCATGCACATGAAAATTATACAGTTATGACATGTATGGCATGAATAACTATTTTTTTGAATTTCATATGATGGCTATCCACTTATTCTTACTTCAAGCTACCCCGGTCAGGGTGAGTATTCTCTACTTTTCGGTACGGGCTTATCTCGCTCCGTCCGACATGGCACACTTTCTCTTTCTTTTCTTATTAACATGATCATAACCGTTAGTAGGGCGTCCCCTACTGGTGCACCACACGGATTGCCATGTGACCGTGCTCATTTCTTTTCTTTTCACAATGATAGCCAAAAATATGCTTTCAATAACAAGTATGTTCATCAAAATATAACTATTACCATAAATCATTGGTAATCATGCCATGAACATAACCATTTAAAATATCACTTTATAAAACATTTCCATGTCAAAATTCCATACTAATACCTTGGTAACTGGATAGTAATTGTAGTCTGTAAACAGCGCACCAGAAAAGTTCCCAGGAAAGAGAGGTGGGTCACTAATGGACACGCTTAAGTACCATGTCTTTCCTTGCCAGAGCTTTCCTTAGACATGCACTTTTCATAAATCACAATTTTGTTTTCCAGTAACTAGAATAATTCTTTTCTGATGTGAAAATACTGCAACCACGGAGCATACTAAGATTTTTCAAATAAAACCGGCACTTTCAAAACTTCTTGTAAATTTATATGAGTACTAGGGTAAATTTCATGTTAAAAATTACACACTTAAAATGGTAGTAAGTTCATGCAATGGCAATGGCTATGGCTGTACTAGTCATTTGTTAAGATTCATCTTCTTTTTAAAATACTAATTTTATTTCTTTATTTTCTTGATGCAGGTTTTCATCCTATCTAACCTTCTCTTACTAATCAGAGCAAAACTCCCTCAATTTAACTCTGATGTAGGTGATCTTAGTGTCAATTTCAAGATAAAACAATTATCTAAAACTATTATGTTGAACATTGTAGCGAAATATTAAGAAATCAAGGTGATATTACTCCCTAAATGTACAGATTATTTCTTCTCGTGTAAGTTCTGACCTTTACTGACTAATTAGACCATATCTCCCAAATTTGAACTCCAAATTGAGTTATTCCAGTTGGTAAAAATCCATGAGCCCTATATCTATAATTGTTATCTTGGCGTACGATTTTAACTCCCTACAGAATATTTTTCAGAAATTCAAAAACTAAAGCTTTAATAACATATTCTGAATAAACATTTTCTGACCTCTGCTTACTAATCAGCTTATATCTACCTCAAATGGACTTCAAATTGAATGATTCCAGTGCCTAAAAATCCATGACACATTTATCTTTAATTCTTATTTTAATAATTTATTTTAATTCCTTACAGATACTTCTCAGAAATTAAAATACCGAAGCTATCCTAACATATTTTTCCCTGATGACCCATTTTCTGACCTTTGTCTACTAATCGGCTCATATCTCCCTCATATGGACTCCACATTGAATGATTCCAGTGGCTACAAATCCATGACATACATATCTTTAATTCTTATGTTAACTATTTATTTTAATTCCCTACCAATAATTCCCAGAAATTAAATTACCGAAGCTATCCTAACATATTCTTCCCTGATGATTCATTTTCTGACCTTTGACTACTAATCAGACCATAGCTACCTCATATGGACTCCAAATGGAATGATTCCAGTGGCTAAAAATCCATGACACATTTATCTTTAATTCTTATGTTAACCATTTATTTTAATTCCCTACCAATAATTCCCAGAAATTAAATTACCGAAGCTATCCTAACATATTCTTCCCTGATGATTCATTTTCTGACCTTTGACTACTAATCAGACCATAGCTACCTCATATGGACTCCAAATGGAATGATTCCAGTGGCTAAAAATCCATGACACATTTATCTTTAATTCTTATGTTAACCATTTATTTTAATTCCTTATAGATTGTTCCCAGAAATTAAAATACCGAAGCTTAAAATTCTGCCACCCATAGCCATAACCATGCAGAACTATCTACACCAACCTAAGTATTCAAACATACATCACATGCAAGATCAATATGTAACATGATATAGCAACATCATGACCAATCATAAAAGTTCTAAGATCAAAATCTCATACAAATATTATAAGTTTCAAAAGTTTTCTTCAAAAAGAAATATTGTTAAACTTACTTGGAGCACTTAGTCTTCTAGACTTCTCCTTCCTCTTTCTTCCTTTCTTCCTCTCCTTTCCTCACTCTACCTTGCTTCTATTTTTTTCTCTCCCTCACTTGGACGAAATTCTAATGTTGTAAGGGTGGGTTTTCTTATATAGACCACCAAATAATTCACCTTTCATGATCATGGGTCTACCTTATCACAATTAGGATACACTTTGTTGAATTTTTGGAAAACAAACAACTTATGTTCTTGTCTTCCTCTTCCTTAGTCAAGATATGCATAGGAAAAGGAGATTTGTATTTTGAAAATTATGATAATATGTTCTTAAGATATGGGACAAGGTCCCTTTGATTTAGGGATTCATTTCCATTTTCTTTTGTCTTAAACAAGTATGATAGGTTTGCCTTTTTAGGTGGCAAATTTCTAGCCCTTGAATCTCATTATTTGGTTGATATTATTTGTGTGGGCTATGAATGTTTTGTCCTAATACCATGTATTATCATACCACTTGCTAAAATTATGAGTGTAGGATATAGATGTTTTTGTCCTAAAGCCTTGTATTATCATGCCACTTGCTTAAGTGATGAATGTAGAATCACACCACTTGCTAAATTTTTTGTCTTAATGCCATGTAACCTAATCTTTATTCTTATTATTATATCATCATCTAATTTATTTTATTTTAGTTTTCCTCTTGGATTTGGGCTTATTCCTACCCATTATGGGCTTGTCCTACCCATTTTCTTTGCTTTGGATAAAATTCTTCCTTTCTTGGTGGGCTTGGTCACATTTTCATAATTTTTGGGCTATTTGTGAAATTACTATATCCTAGTCCAAGTCTATGTTTAATTTCTTGTTTAGGTTATCCAATGGGCTTGCTAGAAACTTATGTGAAGTGGAAAAACTCTATATGAAGTGTGCATAGGTAAAAGCCCAATGTATGGGTAAAGATTTTAAACTTAGTAACTATAGTTCTTGAATTAGGAAAAATTACCCTAATTCAATGTTCTTTGAAATTTTTAAGACCTTTACTTGTTTCTAAAAATTTATCTTCCTTATCCAAGAATTTTGCATCTCTTTAGTATGTTATTTCTAATTTCTTTCCTATTAGATTTTCCTTCTTTATTTGTTCTCTTAATGTTAGAAACATTTTCTATGCATATACCTAAGGTGAAGAATTTCTAAGGATTATATTTCCTTAGATATCTAAAATATTGTCTAATAAATTTTATTTCCTTAATTAAATTTTTTATGTACCTTTATCAATAAAAGAAACGAAATTAAGGATGTTACACAAATCATAAGTAATCGTGGTGTTACTACTCTCTCGAATTCAATGTTATTTCTTCTCGGGTAGGTTCAGACCTCTACTTACAAATCTGACCATATCTCGCTCATACAAACTCCAATTGAGGTGATTTCAAAGGCTATAAAAATTTAAGACACTTAAAAAACTTTCATGTTTATGACTTCTTCATATTCCTAACGAATTATTCCCAAAAAATCGAAAACAAAAATGCTTACATTTACCAACCTAGATTCTATACTAATTCATACTTCTACTCATTAATCATCCATATTTCCTTCATATTGACTTCAAATTAAGTGATTTCAGAGCGTATAGATCCGTGATACATATATCTATATTTATTATGTTAAAAATTTCATTTAATTCTCTATAGATTTTGTCCAGAAATTAAAACACAGAAGCATACTTAACAAATTCTTCCCTGGTTAGCTAGTTTCTAACCATTGCTTACTAATATAACCACATCTTCCTAATATGGATTCCAAAAATAAAAACACAGAAGCTTACCTAATAGATTCTTTCCTAGTTAGCTAGTTTCAGACCACTGCTTACTAATCTAACCATATTTCCTCCATTTGAACTTCAAATTGGGTGATTCCAGTGGTTAAAAATCTATGAGACATATATCTACATTTTTCATGTTAACCATTTCTTTTAATTCTTAACCGATTCTTCCTAGAATATCAAACACAGAAGTTTCCCTGGTTAGCTAGTTTCTGACCTCTGCTTATCAGACAATATCTCACTCATCTAGATTCTAAATTAAGTAATTCTAGTGGCTAAAAATTTGTGAGACATAGATCTAAAATTTACATGTTAACTATTGCTTTTAATTCTTAACCAATTCTTCCTAGAATTTCCAAAACTGAATCCAGTTTCCTAACCAAATGTTTCCTTGGTTACTCCGAAATCCAGTTTCCTAACCAAATGTTTCCTAAGGTTTTAGTTCATCATTTTATTACGTCCTCTTTCATTTTCTTCCTAATTTACATCTAACCATAGTACATCAATTTTTCACCACATTCAAATATACAAAATAGCAGCATAAAAATCCTAGAAAGTTTTTTGCCAACCATAGCCATAGCTATGCAAAACTTTCCAAACCAACCAAAATATTCAAAGCATCCATCATATGCAAGATAACATGTAACATGATATAGCAACATCCATGACCAATCATCAAAGTAGAAAATATTGTAAATTTCATCAAAGTTCTTGGATCAAAATCTCATATTAATGTTACAAATTTCAAAGATTTTCTTTAAAAAGAGATAATTTTAAACCTACTTAAAGATCTCCCTAGCTCACTTAGTGAATTCTTTTTCTTGTTTTCTCTTGAAGGAAGTAGCAAGATTCCTCCCTTCCCTTAACTTTTCTAGAAGCTTAAATAAGAGAAGGAGGGTGAGTTTTGTGTAACATCCCGTAATTTTTAGATATTTTCCTTAGAAATTTTTCACCTTATGTATATGCATAGAAAATGTTTCTACCATTAAGAGAACAAATAAAGAGGGAAAACCTAATAGGAAAAACATAAATTAGAAATAACATACTAAAGAGATGCAAAATTCATGGATAAGGAAGATAAATTTTTAGAAACAAGTAAAGGTCTTAAAATTTCAAGAACATTGGATTAGGGTAATTTTTCCTAATTCAAGAACTACAGTTACTAAGTTTAAAGTCTTTACCTATACATTGGGCTTTTACCTATGGACACTTCATATAGAGTTTTTCCACTTCACATAAGTTTCTAGCAAGCCTATTGGATAACCTAAGCAAGAAATAAAACATAGACTTGGACTAGGATATAGTAATTGCACCAATAGCCCAAAAATTATGAAATGTGACCAAGCCCTCCAAGAAAGGTAGAATTTTATCCAAAGCAAAGAAAATAGGTAGGAATAAGCCCAAATCCAAGAAGAAAAATAAAATAAAATAAATTAGGTGATGATATAATAATTTAATAATAATAAAGATTAGGTTACATGGCATTAAGACAAAAATTTAGCAAGTGGTGTGATTCTACATTCATCATTTTGGCAAGTGGCATAATAATACAAGGCTTTAGGACAAAAATATCTATATCCTACACTCATAATTTTAGCAAGTGGTATGATAATACATGGTATTAGGACAAAACATTCCTATCCCACACAAATAATATCAACCAAATAATGGAGATTCAAGGGGTAGAAATTTGCCAACTAAAAAGGCAAACCTATCATACTTGTTTAAGACAAAAGAAAATGGAAATGAATCCCTAAATCAAAGGGACCTCGTCCCTTATCTTAAGAACATATCATCATAATTTTCAAAATACAAATCTCTTTTTCCTATGCATATCTTGACTAAGGAAGAGGAAGACAAGAACATAAGTTGTTTGTTTTCCAAAAATTCAACAAAGTGTATCCTAATTGTGATAAGGTAGACCCATGATCATGAAAGGTGAATTATTTGGTGGTCTATATAAGAAAACCCACCCTTACAACATTAGCATTTCGTCCAAGTGAGGGAGAGGGAAAATAGAAGCAAGGTAGAGTGAGGAAAGGAGAGGAAGAAAGGAAGAAAGAGGAAGGAGAAGTCTAAGGGACTAAGTGCTCCAGGTAAGTTTAACAAAATTTCTTTTTGAAGAAAACTTTTGAAACTTATAATATTTATATGAGATTTTGATCTTAGAACTTTTATGATTGGTCAAGATGTTGCTATATCATGTTACATATTGATCTTGCATGTGATGTATGTTTGAATACTTAGGTTGGTGTAGATAGTTCTGCATGGGTATGGCTATAGGTGGCAGAATTTTAAGCTTCGGAGTTTTAATTTCTGGGAACAATCTATAAGGAATTAAAATAAATGGTTAACATAAGAATTATAGCTATGTGTGTCATGGATTTTTAGCCACTGGAATCATTCAATGTTGAGTCCATATGTGGTAGATATAGCCCGATTAGTAAGCAAAGCTCAGAAAATGGTTCATCAGGGAAGAATATGTTAGGATAGCTTCTGTGTTTTAATTTCTGGAAATTATCGGTAGGGAATTAAAATAAATAGTTAACATAAGAATTAAAGATATATGTGTCACGGATTTTTAGCCACTGGAATCATTCAATGTGGAGTCCATATGAGGTACATATGGTCTGATTAGTAGTCAAAGGTCACAAAATGGTTCATCAGGGAAGAATATGTTAGGACAGCTTCTGTATTTTAATTTCTGGGAATTATCTGTATGGAATTAAAATAAATGGTTAAGATAAGAATTATAGCTATGTGTGTCATGGATTTTAAGCCACTGGAATCATTCAATTTGGAGTCCATATGAGGAAGATATGAGCAGATTAGTAGTCAAAGGTCAGAAAATGGTTCATCAGGGAAGATTATGTTAGGATAGCTTCTGTGTTTTAATTTCTGGGAATTATCTGTATGGAATTAAAATAAATGGTTAACATAAGAATTATAGCTATGTGTCTCATGGATCGTAATCCACTGGAATCATTCAATTTAGAGTCCATATGAGGAAGATATGAGCTTATTAGTAGTTAAAGGTCAGAAAATGGTTCATCAGGGAAGAATATGTTAGGACAACTTCTGTATTTTAATTTCTATGAATTATCTGTATGGTATTAAAATACATGGTTAACATAAGAATTATAGCTATGTGTGTCATGGATTTTAAGCCACTGGAATCATTCAATTTGGAGTCCATATGAGGAAGATATGAGCAGATTAGTAGTCAAAGGTCAGAAAATGGTTCATCAGGGGAGATTATGTTAGCATAGCTTCTGTATTTTAATTTCTGGGAATTATCTGTATGTAATTAAAATAAATGGTTAACATAAGAATTATATCTATGTTTTTCATGGATTTTAAGCCACTGGAATCATTCAATTTGGAGTCCATATGAGGACGATATGAGCTTATTAGTAGTTAAAGGTCAAAAAATGGTTCATTAGGGAAGAATATGTTAGGACAGCTTCTGTATTTTAATTTCTAGGAATTATCTGTATGGTATTAAAATAAATGGCTAACATAAGAATTATAGATATGTGTGCCACGGATTTTTAACCACTAGAATCACACAAGTTGGAGTCCATATGAGGTAGATATGTTCCGATTAGTAGGTAGAGGTCAGAACCTATCCGAGAAGAAATAACCTATACATTTAGGGAGTAATATCACCTTGATTTCTTAATATTTCGCTACAATGTTCAACATAATAGTTTTAGATAGTTTTTTTATCTTGAAATTGACACCAAGATCACCTACATCAGAGGTAAATTGAGGGAGTTATGCTTTGATTAGTAAGAGATAGTTAGATAGGATGAAAACCTGCATCAAGAAAATAAAGAAATAAAATTAGTATTTAAAAAAGAAGATGAATCTTAATAAATGACTAGTATAGCCATAGCTATTGCCATTGTATGAACTTCTTACCATCTTAAGTGTGAAATTCTGACATGGAAACGTTTTATAAAGTGATATTTGAAATGGTTATGTTCATGGCATGATTACCAATGATTTATGGTAATAATTATATTTTGATGAACATACTTGTTATTGAAAGCATATTTTTGGATATCATTGCGAAAAGAAAAGAAATGAGCACGGTCACATGGCAATCAGTGTGGTGCACCATTAGGGGACGCCCTACCAACAGTTATGATCTTATTAATGAGAAAAGAAAGAGAAAGTGGGCCATGTCGGACGGAGCGAGAAAAGCCTGTACCGGAGAGTAGAGGATACTCACCCTGACTGGGGTAGCTTGAAATGAGAATAAGTTGATGGCCATCATATGATATTTTGAAAATAGTTAATCCTGTCATACATATCATTACAGTATGATTCTTATGTGCATAGATATAATGCATTCATGTGACCAAAGATATTTTCTGTAGTTTATATAGCTGAACATGACGTGATGAGCTATATTGATGATGATTTATTGTTGAAATTACTGGGATTTAATTCTCACTATATTTCCATATCATGTTTAAAAAATTAGTTATGCAGCTTTTTCTATGGCTCTGGCTTTTAATGCACATTGGATCGAGTTACTTTATGTTGGGCAGATCTCAGAATCAAATAAGATGTTTGTGGTCGAGTTGGCTCAGATCCCGGTGACGGTGCTACCACCTGCACCTGTATCTCCGGAATTGGTCAACCAAAATAAACAAGATGTAAATATCTATGTGTTTGATATGTTGTATGTACGCTTTGATTAATGACGTGTATGTGAACTCAATATTGTATAATAATAATAATAAAAAAAGTTGTTACATTTTGAACCCCAAGGATGAAGAGAAAAGATGCATTCAAGTGGAGATTAAACTAACTTATCTTGAGTACTTAGTCCTCTAGACTTCTCCTTCCTCTTCCTTTCTCTCTTTTCCTCTTTTTCTTTCCTTTCCTTACTCTACCTTGCTTATGTTTTTCCTCTCCTTCACTTAGACAAAATTATAATGTTATAAGGTCGGGTTTTTGCTTAAATAAACTATCAAGTGGTTCACCTTTCATAATCGTGGGTCTACCTTATCACAATTAAGATGCACTTGGTTATTTTTTTAAGGGAAGACAACTTATGTTCTTGTCTTCCTCTCCCTTAGTCAAGATATGCATAGCAAAAGGAGATTTGTATTTTGAAAATCATGATAAAATGTTCTTAAAACAAAGGACAAGGTCACTTTGATTTAGGGATTCATTTCCTTTTTCTTTTGTCTCATTCAAGTATGATAGGTTTGCCTTTCTAGGTGGCAAATTTCTTGTCCTTGAGCCTCCCTTGCTTGGCTGAAATTCTTTGTGTAGGATAAGGATGTTTTGTCATAATGCCATGTGACCTAATCTTTATTATTATTACACTACTATTTCCTCACATGGTTCTTATTTTTCCCTCTTGGATTTAGGCTCATTCTTGTCCATTTCCTTTGCTTTGGCTAAAATTCTACCTTTCATGGAGGGCTTGGTCACATTTTCATGATTTTTGCGCTATCGGTTCAACTTTTATATCCTAGTCCAAGTCTATGTTTTATTTCTTGCTTCGTCTATCCAATTGGCTTGTTAGAAATTCATGTGAAGTGGAAAAACTCTATATGAAGTGCCCATAGGTGAAGGCCCAATGTATAGGTAGATATGCTAAAGGTAGTAATTCTATCTCTTGAATTAGAAAAAATTACCATAATCCAATCTTCTTGAAATTTTAAGACCTTCACTTACTTGCCAAAAATTTATCTTCCCTACACAAGAATTTTGCCTCTCTTTAGTATGTTATTTCTAATTCCTTACACAAGAATTGGAGAAGTGTGGATTTTGGTTGATAGAGGTGAAGTTTCTCGGACATGTCATCTCTTATAGAGGGGTAGCCGTAGACCCTAGCAAGATGAAAGTAGTGAGTCAATGAGAAAGACCAAAGATGGTTACAGAAGTTAGAAGTTTCTTGGGTTTGGTAGGATATTACAAGAGATTTATACAAAACTTCTCTCGTATAGCCTTGCCATTGACTAAATTGACCAAGAAGGGAAGTCCCTTCAAATGGATTGATCAATGTGAAGCTAGTTTCCAAGAACTTAAGACAAGATTGACCACTCCTCTTGTTTTAATTATTCTAGACCCCACAGGACATTTTGAAGTGTATAGTGACACTTCAAAGAAAGGGCTGGGGTGTGTGCTGATGCAAGATAAGAGAGTAATTGCTTACGCCTCTAGGCAACTAAGACCCCACGAAGGAAACTATCCAACCCATGATCTTGAATTGGCGGTGAAGGTATTTGACTTAAAGATTTGGCAACACTATTAATACATAGAGACATTTAAAGTATACTGTGATTATAAGAGTCTTAAGTACCTTTTTGACCAAAAGGAGTTAAATATAAGCCAACGAAGATGGGTAGAATTCCTTAATGACTACAAGTTTGAGCTAAAGTATCATCAGGGAAAGGCGAATGTTGTAGCTGATACCTTAAGTCAAAAATCTCTGCATATAGGTTGAATGATGGTGTATGAGATGTAAATGCTAGAAGAGTTTCAAATTTTGAAGCTGGACACTACTTTTACCTTAGAGAAGCTAATCATTAATGGGTTGAGTATAGAGTGTGATCTTAGAGTCTAGATTAAAGAGGCTCAAGTTCACGACCAATACTTATGGGATCATAATGATCAAGATGATTTTTGTCTCGGAAGATGGAGTAATTATGTATCAAGGAAGGGTCTGTATTCCTCAAGAACAAGAGTTGAGGACTAAGATCCTGTAGGAAGCGCATCAGAGTAAATACACAGTCTATCCTAGATCCACTAAAATATACCAGGATTTAAAGATGATGTATTGGTGGCCAAGGATGAAAAAGGACACTGTTGAGTTTGCGGCAAAATGTCTAATTTGTCAAAAGGTGAAGGTGGAACATCAAAAGCCAGCATGATTTCTACAACCTCTTGAGATCCCTAAATAGAAATGGGACAGTATTTTGATGGAATTTGTGGTGGACTTACCTAAGCCTTCAGTTGGACATGACTCTATTTGGGTATTAGTTGACATATTAATCAAATTTGTTCACTTTCTGCCCATAAAAATTAACTTTTCACAAGAAAAATTAGCCCAGTTGTATGTTTAGGAAATAGTTAGACTACATGGAATTCCCTTAAATATCATTTCTGATAGAGATCCAAGGTTCACGTCGAGGTTTTGGAAGGCGTTGTAGGAAGCTTTTGAAACTTAGTTGCAGTTTAGTACTACTTACCATTGTCAGACTGACGGGCAGACAGAACTGACCATTCAAACCCTAGAATATATGTTAAGGGCTTGTGGGATAGAGCAAGGTAAAGGATGGGATAAGTACATACCTTAAGTGGAGTTTGCTTATAATAATAGTTATCACTCTAGTATTAAGATGGCCTTTTATGAAGCTTTATACGATAGGAAGTGCCCATCTCCACTATGTTGGTTTGAGGTAGGAGAAAAGAACTGGCTGGGTCCTGATCTAGTTTAACAAACCACTGAACAAATCAGGATGATACGAGAGAAAATCCTTACAGCTCAGAGTCAGCAAAAGAGTTACTATGATAAGAGACATAGACCTCTGGAGTTTAAGGAATGAGACCATATATTTCTGAAACTTTCCCCGACTACTGGAGTTGGTAGGTCTCTCAAAACTAGAAAGCTAAGTTTACGATTTATGGGACCCTACCAAATTTTAAAGAAAGTGAGGATGTTAGCATGTCAAGTTACCCTCCTACCAAATTTATCCAACCTAAATAATGTTGTCCAAGTATCACAGCTCCGAAAGTATCTTCTAGATTCATCACATGTAATACGGGATGAACCAATACAACTAAAGAAGAACATGACATACCGTCTAGTACCGACATCCATATTAGACACCGATGTGAAGTAATTGAGGAACCATTCCCTTGGTTAAGGTGTTATGGGAAGGCTTAACTCCAGAAGAAGCAATTTGGGAGTTCAAAGAAGTCATGAGGAAGAAATATCCGCAATTGTTCTTAATAGGTAATATTTGAAATTTTGGGGACAAAATTTCTTTTAGGGGCAGAGAAATGTAACATCCCTAATTTCGTTTCATTTATTAATAAAGGTACATAACTATTTAACGTAACATCCATAATTTCGTTTCTATTAATAATACGGGTACATAAATATTTAATTAAGGAAATAAAATTTATTAGACAATTTTCAGATATCTAAGAAATATAATCCTTAAAAATTCTTCACCTTATGTGTATGCATAGAAAATGTTTCTAACATTAAGGGAATAGGTAAAGAGAGAAAACCTAATAGGAAAAATTAGAAATAACATACTAAAGAGAGGCAAAATTCTTGGGTAAGGAAGATAATTTTTGTGAAGTAAGTAAAGGTCTTAAAATTTCAAGAAGATTGGATTATGGTAATTCTTCCTAATTCAAGAGCTAGAGTTACAATGTTTAACATCTCCACCCATAAATTGGGCTTTCATCTATGGACACTTCATATAGAGTTTTTCCACTTCACATGAATTTCTAGCAAGCCAATAGGATAGCCTAAGCAAGAAATAAAACATAGACTTGGAGTAGGATATAGAAGTTGGACCGATAGCCCAAAAGTCATGAAAATGTGACCAAACCCTTCATGAAAGGTAGAATTTCAACCAAAGCAAAGGAAATGGGTAAGAATGAGCCCAAATCCAAGAAGGAAAAAAGTAAGAATCATGTGACAAAATAGTAGTGTAATAGTAATCAAGATTAGGTCACATGACATTAAGACAAAACATCTATATCCTACATTCATAATTTCAACAAGTAGGTTATAATACATGGCTTTAGGACAAAACATCTATATCCTATATTCATAATTTTGACAAGTGGGTAATAATACATAGCATTATGAAAAAACATCATTATCCTACATAAATAATTTCAGCCAAGCAAGGGAGACTCGAGGGCTGAAAATTTGTCACCTAAAATGGAAAACCTATCATACTTAAGTGAGACAAAAGAAAAAGGAAATGAATCCCTAAATCAAAGGGACTTTGTCCCTTGTCTTAAGAACATTTTATCATGATTTTCAAAATACAAATCTCCTTTTGTTATGCATATCTTGACTAATGGAGTGGAAGACAAGAACATGAGTTGTCTTTCCCAAAAAACACAACCAAGTGCATGCATCCTAATTATGATAAAGTAGATCCATGATCATGAAAGTTGAACCACTTGATAGTTTGTTTAAACAAAACCCACCCTTATAACATTATAATTTTGTCCAAGTGAGGAAGAGGAAAAAGAGAAGAAAGGTAGAGTGAGGAAAAGAGAGAAAGAAAGAAGAAAGAGAAGTCTAGAGAACTAAGTACTCAAGGTAAGTTAGCTTAATCTCCACTTGAATCCATCTTTTCTCTTCATCCTTGGGGTTTAAAAACTCACCCTCCTTCTCTTATTTAAGTTGCTAGAAAAGCTAAGGGAAGCGATAAATCTTGTTACTTCCTTCAAGGGGAAACAAGAAAAAAAAACCACTAAGTGAGCTTGGGAGATCTTTAGATAAGTTTAACAATTTTTTTTTAGAAAAGTTTTGAAATTAGAAACATTTATATGGGATTTTGATCTTTGAACTTTGATGAAATTTACTATATTTTTTACCTGGATGATTGGCCATGGATGTTGCTATATCATGTTACATGTTGATCTTGCATGTGATGTATGTTTGAATACTTAGGTTGGTGTGGAAAGTTTTGCATAGGTATGGCTATGGGTGGCAAAATTTTAAGATTTTTATGCTACTATTTTGTATATTTAAATGTTAAAAATTGATGGAATATGATTAGATTTAAATAAGGAAGAAAATGGAAGAGGACATAATAAAATGATGAACTAAAACCCTAGAAAAGGTTTCATTAGGAAACTGGATTTTGAAGCAACCAAGGAAACTTCTATTTTTCAAATTCTTTGAATTATCAGTTAGGAATTAAAAGAAATGGATAACATAAGAAATATAGATACATGTCTCGTGGAAATTTAGCCACTAGAATCACTCAATTACGAGTTCATATAAGGGAGATATGCTAAGATTAGTAAGTAAAGGTCAGAACCTAACCGAGAAGAAATAACGTTTAAATTGATGGAGTAATATCACCAAGATTCCTTAATATTTCTGGTGCGTACTGTCGCAGGTACACCCAAATTGATACCTTACCTTAAAACTAACCTATAGTAGTGAGAGTAAGGGTCGATCCCATAGAAACTGGAATTACCTTATGTGATTGAGAAAGTGGGGATTGATAGTTGCAATTAAAATAAAAATAATTAAGAGAGTAATTAATGAGAAAAGTGTTGATTTCGGTTGATATCCACCGTCAAGGGATTGCATTAATCATTGACAACATAATCAATCTGTAATTGAATATCTATCATTGGGTTTTTAACCCTGTTCCTCCTTAAGTCTAGTAAATTAATGACAATCGCATCAATTAAACCCTAATTAACAAGCAATCCTTTAGCACATCGGTAAAGCATAACTTATTATTATCCGCATGAAGAACTAGAGAAACTGATAGAGCTAAACAAATATAAATACATCGGTTATATCTAATTTAGTTAATTATTCATCATAGGTTCAATGATTTATAATCCAAAATCTTCAAACCTATTTGCCTCATGAATCAAAGAATTGAAGACTTTGTTCAAAACATAATTCAGCGGTAGATTAAGACAGACAATATACTAGTAGGCCTCCCTAGCAATCACATGAATAATCATTGAGAAGAAGAGCAGATGAATAATCAATACTCAATTCAAATTGAAATAATAAAATCAAATCCATATCTCACAATGCATGAAGATCCCTTGAGGTTTCAATCTACCTCAACCAACTAAACAGAACTAGCCACGCAAGGCCATAAGAAAATCTAAAGAAGAATTGAAGAATGTAACTAAGAACTTGGATGAATGATTGAATGAATTTTCTGCTTACTTTCCTCCCTTTTGATAGATTAACTCCTCCTAATCGAAGTAGGTTGAGCTTCAATTAGAGTTGAAAAACCCTTAAAATCGGGAATTCAGCGACCTGGTACGGCGGCGGGCACCACGACTTTCTCCAGACAATTCTATAATTTGACAAAGTGACAAACACGAATGTTGTATTCTATGTCTCTTCTTTCCACAGCCACTGGAATCACCTTAATCCAATCTAAATTAAAGGACATATTCTAAAATTAGTGACTAAAGGTTAGAATTCTTCCTACTACACTATGATTCTGATTTGCGAGCTCTATAACGCTATGAAATATCCCGAATTTGACCAAGTGTTCAACATAACAGTTGTAGATGATTGTGTTATCTTTTCATAGCCACTTGAATCACTTTGATTGGAGTTCATAATAGGGGAAACAATGCTGAAAGGTCTGGAATTGCTGCAATGTAGTATTTTTCTATGAATTTCTTATCTTTTTCTTCTCTTTTCTTCTTCCTTTGTTCCTACAATACAAAACACAAAACTGAGCTAATTCCTAATTATATTTTACTTAAATCAAACAAAAAATAAGTTTAAAGGTATTAATATCATGCTTAATTAAGATCACATCAATTTCGCAAACATGTTCAACATAATAGTTTTATAGAATTGGTTTATCTTTAAATAGACACCAAGATCACCTATATCAGAGTTAAAATGATAGAGTTATTCTCTCATTAGTGAGAGAAGGTCAGGCAAGACAAAAACCTGCATCAAGGAATAACACAACATAGAGCATGGACGTGTTCCAAGGCACAACCAGGCCATGTTCGGTGCTAGAAAGGGAATTTTAAAGCCTAAAGCTTAGCTGTTTTACAAGAAATGGCCGAGCCATGTTATAGGATACGTTTAGGACGTGTTAGAAGCTCGTAAAGCTTATTTTCAACATTTTTCTACCCTAAATGTATAAGTAGTAGGAAACTGACTAGAGGCCAAGCATAAAGAAAATGAAGATATAAAAATAATATTTAAAAAAGAAGAATAATCTTCTAAATGAAAATAATAAATGACTAGTGTATGTCATAGCCATTGCCATTGCATGAACTCCTTACCATCTTAAGTGTGTAATTTTGACATCAAAATATTTTATAAAGTGATATTTCAAATTATTATGTTCATGTCATGATTACTAATGATTTTTGGAAATGATTATATTTTAATGAAAAATTATGGCATGTGAGTATAATGAACATACTTGTTATTGAAATCATATTTTTGGCTATTAATGTGAAAAGAAAAGAAAAGAAATGAGTACGGTCACATGGTGGTCCGTGTAATACACCAGTAGGGGATGTCCTACCAATGGCTATGACTATGTTAATGAGAAAAGAAAGTGTGCCATGTCGGACGGAACGAGAAAAGCTTGTACCGGAGAGTAGAAAGTACTCACCCTGACCGGGGTAGCTTGATATGAAAATAAGTTGATAGCCATCATATGATATTCTGAAAATAGTTATTCATGCCATACATGTCATAACTTTACAATTTTTAAGTTCATGGATAAAGTGCATTCATGTGACCTAAAGATATTTGTTGTAGTTTATACAGATGAATATGATATGATGAGCTATATTGATGATAATTATGATTTATTATTGAACCTACTAGGATTTAACTTTCACTATATTTCTATATCATGTTCAGAACACTAAGTTATGCAAATATTCTCAATGACTGAATTTTAACGCACGTTGGGTCGAGTTGACTAAGATCCCGATGAAGGTGCAACCACCTGCACTTGTATCTTCGAAACTGGTCAATATGGATGAATAAAATGTAGACTTATATTTGTTTGATTTTTGTACATAATGTTTGGATTAATAATGTGTATGTGAACCCATAATTGTATAAGTGTTAATGGTATTTCATAAACCTTAATTATGTTTGGTTAATTTACTTGAATGTTATTACGAGTTAAATAGTTAGAAGTAAAGAGGTAAGGACTTCATGGAATTTTAGAAATATATATATATATATATATATATATATATATATATATATATATATATATATATATATATATATATGTAGATATATATATAAAAAATTGGAGTTGTTACACACACACACACACACACACACACAGATATATATATATATATATATTTAAAATTTCATGAAGACATTACCTCTTTACTTATAATTTCTTAACTCAAAATAACATTCAATTAATTTAACCAAGCATAATCAAAGTTTAAGATCTACAATTCAGAGTTTACATACACATCACTAATCAAAATGAACATACAAAAATCAAACACATAAATATCTACATCTTATTCATTCATGCTGACCAATTTCGGAGATATAGGTGTGGATGATTGCATTGTCACCGGGATCTTAGCCAACTCAATCAATAACATTGTATTAATTTTTGGGATCTGCCCAACGTAGAGTAACTCGATCCAATGTGCACTAAAAGCCAGAGCCATAGAAAAATCTACATAACTAGTTTTCTGAACATGATATGGAAATATAGTGAGAATTAAATCATAGTAGGTTCAACAATAAATCATAATTATCATCAATATAGCTCATCACATCTTGTTCTTCTATATAAACTACAAAAAATATCTTTAGGTCACATGAATGCACTTTATCTATGCACATGGAAATCGTACAGTTATGACATGTATGGTGGCATGAATAACTATTTTCAGAATATCATATGATGGCTAACAACTTAGTTTCATGTCAAGCTATCCCGGTCAGAGTGAGTACTTTCTACTCTCTGGTATAGGCTTTTCTTGCTCCGTCCGATATAGCACACTTTCTTTTCTCATTAACATAATCATAGTCATTGGTAGGGTGTCCCCTATTGGTGCACCACATGGACCACCATGTGATCGTGCTTATTTATTTTCTTTTCTTTTCACATTAATAGCCAAAAATATGATTTCAATAACAAGTATGTTTATTATACTCACGTGCCATGATTTTTCATCAAAATATAATAATTACCAAAAGTCATTGGTAATTATGCCATGTACATAATCGTTTCAAATATCACTTTATAAAATATTTTCATATCCAAATTACACACTTAAGATGGTAAGGAGTTCATGCAATGGCAATGACTATGGCATACACTAGTCATTTATTATTTTCATTTATAAGATTCTTCTTCTTTTTTAACTATTATTTTCCTCTCTCACTAAACAGAGCATAACACCCTCATTTTAAATCCAATTGAGGTGATCTTGGTGTCAATTGAAAGATAAAACAATCCTATAAAACCCTTATGTTGAACATTTTAGTGAAATCGTAAGTAATCATGGTGTTACTACTCCCTTAAATTCAATGTTATTTCTTCTCAGGTAGGTTTAGACCTCTACTTACAAATTGAACCATATCTCTCTCAAACAAACTCCAATTGAGGTGATTTCAAAGCCTATAAAACGTAAGACACTTATATACAACTTTTATGTTTATCACTTCTTTTGATTCCTTACTAATTACTCCCAATAAATTGAAAACAGAAACACATATATTTACCATCTTGGCTTCTAGATTGAATCAAACCTTTACTCATTAATCAGCCATATCTCTTTCATATGGACTCAAACTTAAGTGATTTCAAAGCCTATAGATCCATGATACATATATATTATGTCAACAATTTCCTTAAATTCCCTACAGTTTTTGCCTAGAAATTCAAACACAGAAGCATACTTAACAGATTCTTTCTTAGTTAGCTAATTTTGACCTCTACTTACATATTGGGCAATATCTCCTTCATCTGGACTCTAAATTAAGTGATTCCAGTGGATAAAACTCAGAGACGTAGACAGAAATGTTTCATGTTAACTATTGCTTTTAATTCCTAACCAATTCTTCCCAGAATTTCAAAAACTGAAACTTCCTTGGTTACTCTAAAATCCAGTTTCCTAACAAAACCTTTCATAAGGTTTTAGTTCGTCATTATATTACATCCTCTTTCATTTTCTTTACATCTAATCATATTCCATCAATTTTCACCACATTAAAATATACAAAATAGAAGCATAAAAATCATAAAATTTTACCACCCATAGCCATACTTATGTAGAACTTTCATGTTAATTATTGCACAATTTTCATGTGCATATGCATTCATATGACTTAAGATATTTGTTGTAACTTATACAGATGAACATGATGTGACGAGCATTATTGATGATGATTATAATTTATTGTTGAATGTATTGGGATTTAATTCTCACTATATTTTCATATCATGTTCAAAAAACTAGTTTTGCATATTTTTCTTTGGGTCTGGCTCTTAATGTACGTTGGATTGAGTTACTCAATGTTGGGTAGATGCCAAAAATTAATAAGGTGTTTATGATCGAGTTGGCTAAGATCTCGGTGAAGGTGCAACCTCCCGCACCCGTATCTCTAGAATTGGTAAACATGGATGAATAAGATGTAGATATTTATGTGTTTGATTTTTGTACGGATATTTTGATTAATGATGTGTATATGAACTCAGAATTGTATCAGTGTTAATGGTATACCTTAAACCTTAATTATGCTTGGTTAAATTAATTAAACGTTATTATGAGTTATGTAATTAGAAGTAAAGAAGTAATGACTCTATGGGACTTTACAAAGATATATTTTTTAAAAAGAGAGTTGTTACATAATAACTTCATAGGATTTAACTAATATATATATATATATATATACATATATATATGTATATATATATGTATATATGTATATATATACATATATAGACATATATATATACATATATACATATATATATATATATGTATGTATATATCTAAAAAAAATGGAGTTGTTACAGTTTGCACTGTTCACCCTATTTAGGATGTTATTGTTCTGGAGATGTTGAAGAATTTGATTGGTGACCGTGACTTGGTCTCAAATCATTGTAGTCAGGTTGTACAGGGTTTCCTCTGCATTGTTTGTCAGATTCCTCTTCGGTGGTGCCATATCCTACTGTGGCTAAAAATAGTGTTATGCTACTATTGAGGTGATAGAGCCCAATAGTCAGTTTAAAATTATTTAACAATAATCATAACACCACCTCAGCATATAGATAGGAAACACTAGTAATTTCTTACCTATATGAAATCATTGATTCCCTACACAACATGACTATAAACATACTTAAGACACTATAAGATTGATTCAGATAACCATCCACCCATTGGCCATTTAGGATCGATATGCTCTTATACCAATTATGTAGTAACTCCAATTTTTTTATATCGATACACTAGCTAGTGAAGTCATTATATCTTTACTTCTAATTGTTTATCTCATAGTGATTAATTAATTTAGTCAAGCATAATTAATATTTATAAGTCTACCATTAACATTGATGCTATTGCGAGTTCATATATATCCATTATTAGTATCTAGTTATTACCTGTAACATGTCAAAAGCAGGACGACACCCAGCACCATATCAAAAATACAATTAGCATCCAGGTGTGGTTAGTCAAAAGCACTCATAAAAATGGTCACACACATATGTCTACGTCCTAGTCATCCACATTGACTATATATGGGAACACTGGTGCGGGTGGTGGCACCTCAACTGGAACCTCAATCATGTCTACAACATTACATAACATATAATTGGCATTTGCCCAAGGTAGGGTAGTTCATTCCAACAAGAGTCATGGTGAAAATCTATATATCTAATTATCTGAACATAACATGGAGATATAGTGAGAATTAAATCCCAGTAAGTTCAACAAGGAATCATATTCATTAATAATATTAGTCATCATGTTATGTTTAGTTGTATAAGCTACAGAAAAAATATATTGGACCTCATGAATGTACTTTATCTATGCACATGAAAATCATGCAGTAATAGTATATATGACATGAGTAATTACTTTTGGAATATCATTGGCATGTATAGTCATTTCATATATTAAAGGCAAGATCAACTATTAAAAAGGTCATGGCATGTCAAAAAAAATCATAGTTTCATCATATTATGGCTATCAACTTATTCTCATATCGAGCTACCCTGGTTAGGGTGAGTATTCTTTACTATTCAGTACGGGCCTTTCTCATTCCATATGACATGGCACACTTTCTATTTTTTTTCTCATCATTCTTTTCTCATTATCCTCATAATCATAGCCGTGAGTAAGGTGTCCCCTACTGGTGCACTACACAAACCACCATGTGATCTTGTTCGCTTATTTTCTTTTCACATTAATAGCCAAAATATGATTTTAATAACAAGTATGCCCACATGTCACATTTGCTCATCAAAGCATAATCATTTCAAAAATTATTTTTACAAAACATAATCATGCCAAAATTACATATTTAGGATGGTAAAGATTTCATGCAATGGCAATGGCTAGGGCACACACTAATCCTTTATTATTTTTATTTATAAGATTATTCTTCTTTCTTAAACATTATTTAATCTCTTTATTTTCATTATTTTTGGCCTCTAGTCAATTTCCTCATACTTAAATTATTTTCAACATATGGTCTTGTTCATAAAATTCCATTTTATCACCTCTTTTAACTATGAGCTTTTATACATTATTTTTATAAAAATTTTCTAAGGTTTTTAATACCTCTCTTATTGGAAATTACCATTTCTTTAAGCTTTAAGGGCCAAAATGCATTTTTTTATTTTGGGTCCAGACCTCTCGTCACTGTTTAGCCAATATCTCCTACATTTGAACTCCAAATTAAGTGATTCTAGAACCTATGGAAATTTAAGACAATCCTCAAGATTTATTATGTTGAAAATTTTGGCAAAATCGTAAGAAATATTTGTGTTTCTACTCTCTCAAATTTCATATTATTTCTTCTCGGGTAGGTTCTGACCTCTTCTTACTAATAAGATTAGATCTCTCTCATATGGACTCCAAATTAAGCGATTATAGTGGAAAACCATTTACGAGACATATATCTACAATTTTTATATTAAACATTTCTTTTAATGCCTTACAGATTGGTCCCTGAAATTCGAAAATTGAAGCATTTCCTAGTTACTCCATAAACCAGTTTTCTTGCCTAGCCTTTCCTAAAGTTCTAGTTCATTCTTTTATTAAGTCCTCTTCCATTTTTCTTCCTAATTTCCATATAACCATAGGATTACTCATTTCAACATTTTAACTATATTTCTAACTTAATTTAACATATTCCATCATCCACTTTAAAAGAAAAACATAATCAAATCATACATTATCATGGTTATGTTCAATAAAAATTTCTCATGGACTTCTTCTAGGTGTTTAAGGCCATACTTACCTTATCATCCTAGCTATCTACCATCCAATTTTACCACATTCAAATATACAAAATAGCAACATAAAATCCCTAAAAATTTGCCACCCATAGCCATACCTATGTAGAAATTTCCTTTCCAACCTAAGCATTCAAACATCCATCTTATGTAAGATCAACATGTAATATGATATAGCAACAGCCATGGCCAATCATCAAATTAAAAAAATTATTACAAATATCATCAACGTCCTAGGATCAAATTCACAAATAATGTTACAAATCTCAAAGCTTTTCTTGAAAAAGAGATATTGTTAAACCTATCTACAAATCTCCCTAGCTCAATTAGTGAGTGCTTTTTCTTGTTTTCCCTTTGAAGGAATGGCGAGATTCTTCCTTCCCCTAGGCTTTTCTAGTAGATTGAGTAAGAGATGGAGGGTTAGTTTTAAACCCCAATGGTGAAGAGAAAAGATAGATTCAAGTAGAGGTTAAACTAACTTACCTTAAGCACTTAGTCCTCTAATTTGCTAGGGCATACACTAGTTATTTGTTATTTTTATTTATAAGATTCTTCTTCTTTCTTAAATATTATTTTCATCTTTTCATTTTATTTATGCTAGACTTATAGTTACTTTTCTCCTACTTATATTATTTTCAGCACATGTTTTCATAAATTTTATAAGGCATTCTTCTCCAATTTGGTTTATATTATTACCCTATAGTTAATGAGGTTCATTTAAGATAAACAAATGTTGAAAATAAGCTTCACCAGCCCCCAACATGGTCTGGCCATGTTCCAAGAGACAGTCATGCTTGAAAAATACTTCAAACATACTCAAAAATAGCCCTGAACATGGCCTACTTGTGCTGAAGCAACCCAGAACATGGTGTGGCCATGTTCTGTGATCTTTCCTCAATTATTCAACCAAATCTCCTTTATACAAACTCCAATTGAGGTAATTCCAAATCCTATAAAAGAAATAAGACACTTATCTACAACTTTTATGTTTATCATTTCTTTAGATTCCTTACAAATTATTCCCAAAAAATAAAAAATAAAAACGCTTATATTTACCACCCTGGATTCTAGACTGATTCTGACCTCTGCTATTTAATCAGCCATAACTCCCTCATATGGACTCCAAATTAAGTGATTTCAGAGCCTATAGATCTGTGAGACATATATATATTTATTATGTTAACAATTACATATAATTTCCTACAAATTATGCCCATAATTTCAAACACAAAAGCATACTTAATAGATTCTTCCCTAGTTAGCTAGTTTCTGATCACTCCTTATTAATCTGGCCATATCTCCCTCATATGGATTTTCAATTGAGTGATTTCAAGGCTGAAAAATCTGTGAGACATATATATACATTTTTTATGTTAACAAGTTATTTTAATTCACAACCAATTCCTCCTAGAATTCCAAAAAGGGAAGCTTCCCTAGTTACTCCATTTTCAAACTAAACCCTTCCTAAGGTCCTAGTTCATCATTTTATTAGGTTCTTTTCCATTTTGTTTCTAATTTACATCTAACCATAAGATTACTCAATTCAACATTTTTAATTAGATTCCTTACACTTAATTTAACAAATTTCATCATCCTCTTCTCAAGAAAACAGAAAATCAAATTATGTATTATTAAGGGTGTTCCCACATAAATTTCTCATGTTCTTCTTCTAGGTGTTTAAGGCCATATTCATTTTATCAATCTAACCATATCCCATCAATTGTTCATCACATTTAAATATACATAACAGCAGCACAAAACCCTAAAAATTTGCCACCCATAGTCATACCTATGCAGAACCTTCCACACCAACCTAAGTATTCAAACATACATTACATATAAGATCAACATATAACATGATATATCAACATCCATGGCCAATCATCAAAGTATCAAATATTGTAAATTTCATCAAAGTTCTAGGAACAAAATCCCATATAAATGTTTCTAATTTCAAAACTTTTCTTTAAAAAGAGATATTGTTAAACCTACCTAAAAATCTCCCTAACTCACTTAGTGAATTTTTTTTCTTGTTTCCACTTAAAGGAAGTGGCAAGATTCCTCCCTTCCCTTAGCTTTTCCAGCAGCTTGAATAAGAGAGGGAGAATATGTTTTGAACCCCAAGGATGAGGAGAAAAGATGGATTCAAGTGGAGACTAAGCTAACTTACCTTGAGTACTTAGTCCCCTAGACTTCTCCATTTTCTCCTTTCTTTCTCTCCTTTCTTCACTCTACCTTGCTTATGTTTTTCCTCTCCCTCACTTGGATGAAATTATAATATTATAAGGGTCATTTTTTCTTAACTAAATTATCAAGTGGTCCTCCTCTCTTAATTATGGGTCTACCTTATCACAATTAAGATTCACTTGGTTGCTTTTTAGAAGAAGACAACTCATGTTCTTGTCTTTCTCTCCCTTAGTCAAGATATGCATAGCAAAAGGAGATTTGTATTTGAAAATATGTAAAATGTTCTTCAAACGAGGGACAAGGTCCTTTTAGTTTAGGGATTCATTTCCTTTTTTCTTTTGTCTCACTCAAGTATGATAGGTTTGCCTTTCTAAGTGACAAATTTTCAACCCTTGAGTCTCCTTTGCTTGGCTAAAATTATTTGTGAAGGATGGGGATATTTTGTCCTAATGCCATGTATTATTACCTACTATATCATCACATGGCTTACTAAAATTATTAGTGTAAGATATAGATGTTTTGTCCTAATGCCATGTGACCTAATCTTGATTATTATTACACTACTATTTCATCAGATGGTTCTTATTTTTCCCTATTGGATTAGGGCTCATTCTTACCCATTTCCTTTGATTTGGCTAAAATTCTACATCTAATGGAGGGCTTGGTCATATTTTCATGAGTTTTGGGCTATCCGTCCAACTTCTATCTCCTAGACCAAGTCTATGTTATATCTCGTGCTTGGGCTATCCAATTGACTTACTAGAAACTCATGTAATGGTGAAAAACAAACTCTATGAAGTGTCCATAGGTGAGGGCCCAATGTATGGGTGGAGATGTTAAATTTAGGAACTCTAGCTCTTGAATTAGGAAAAATTACCCTAATCCAATCTTTTTGAAATTTTAAGACCTTTACTTACTTCCAAAATTTTATCTTCCTTACCCAAGAATTTTGCCTCTCTTTAGGATATTCTTTCTAATTTTTCCTATTAGATTTTCTCTCTTAACCTATTCCCTTAATGTTAGAAATATTTTCTATGCATACACATAAGGTCAAGAATTTCTAAGGCTTATTTTTTTTCTTAAATATTGAAAATTGTTTAATAAGTTTTATTTTCTTAATTAAATATTTATGTACCTTTATTAATTAAAGAAACGAAATTAGGGATGTTATAGGAGAAATCAAGGAAACTCTCAAGAAATCTTGCTACAACAACTAAGGAAGTGTTCTCATATGTAGGTTTAACATTAACCCTCATGAAATCTAACTTTTGATGGTTGATTTTGGGTGTTTTCTATATATGGAATACGTGTAAGTTCTTGATTTTTTTCTGGTTGAAGGAATCCTAGTATGATCTTAAGGTTAGTAATGCTAAATTTGGGTGTAAAGAAATCTTTTGGAAATAAATTACATTTTTGAGATGTTTTATCTATTTTAATGCATGTATCATCGTGGATATGTGTTGTATGTACTGCTTTGGTGGTTGTGGTGAAGTATAGAGGTGAGAAAACAAATGAAAAAGTGGGACAACACCGATCACGACCCTTCTCTATGACATGGCCAAGCCGTGGTCGAGGTCGAATGCTATTTTTGGTCCGTGTTTGTGAACATAAATGCCTAGCACAACCATGCTTGGTGACACAACCAAGCCATGCAAGGTTCTAGGGGTCCTTTTTTCCGTGGTTATGAACACGAGTGGGGTGTGTTCTGGATGGAAGTTGCAACACAGCCATGCTTGGTGACACAGCCAGGCCGTGTTGCACACTGGAAAAGAGTTTTCCTCAGCAAAAGAACGGTCTTGCTCTACAACACGGCTAGGTCGTGCTTGAGGCTGAAATGTCTTGTGTTGATTTTTGAAAGCCCAAATTAAGCTCAAGTAAAGGAAAGGAAATGGGAGGGGCCAAATTACCTATAAATAGCTCTTAATAATGTAATATGGTGTTAAATTCATCTTTTACTTATAAAAATGCATGTGAAATGTGTGCATGATGCATTGTTTGAGAGCTGTACATTTAAATGTGATGTTTGTGGAATATACGCAAGGTGCATTGATGAGATCCATGTAGATGTAATGTGTAAGGAATATATGCATGGTGTATTAATGAGATCCACATAGAGGGAATGTGTGTGATATACATATATGGTGCATTAACGAGATACATGTGAATGAGGTATGTGAAATACATGCATGATGTATGGATGATGTGTATGTGGGGTGAGACATGTGTATGATGTATGCATGTTGCATTAATGAAAAACATGAACGTGAGTTGCATAGGGAAATATATGTATAATGGATGGGTAAATTGCACTTTCATGAGTTGCACATGAAATAAATGGTTAAAGCATGAGTGACATATGTGATAGTGTAATCTATTTGTGATGCACCTGTCTTGAGATAAGATTATTAGGATGACCGTTACGGTGGCAAGGTGGCCCCGCGACATGCGGTATCTTGTGGTGGTAAGGTGATCTGACGGGGTCGTACAGCTGTGAGACGTTACTAGACAGGGGATGCCCTATTAGCCTTGAGTGAGCCAAGGGTATATGGCCACTCTGACCAAGTGATAGTGATGTATAAGTAACAGAATAGTGATTGATTCATGGATGGTGCATGCATTTCAATTAATTATATTATATGTACTGATTATGACATTGAAAAGTTTTTTCTATAGGCTATACAGCTAAACATGTCACTTGGTTTTATTTACTTTATTATTTGTTAATGTTAGACCTCTTGAGATTTTATTCTCATTAATTTTTGGTGATGTATTCAGATAATAGCTACTAAGATGCCTACCGTCCTTCTAGTGCTGGTGTTAGAGGTACGAATGGCAGACATACCCTTCCTGGGCTAGTTCACCATTGTAACAACTCCATTTATGTAATTTTTTTTTTTAAAATACCATGAAGTTATTACCTCGTTACAACTTAACTCAATATAACATTTATTTAATTTATACAATACTGAGTTTCCATACACACTATTATTTTACAAACTACACACCATTATTTTACAAACATTTGTACAAAGATACATATTAGTTCTAATCATCTATATCGACTATTTCCGGGGACACTGGTTCGGGTGGCACGTCCACCGGAATCTCAATTACATCTACGACAGTTATATCTGAAATAACTGGAAGTTGCCCAAGGTAGGGCACCTCGATCCAACGTACAGAGATAATAAGTGTCATAGAGAATATCTGCATATTTATTCTTCTGAACATGATATGGAAATATAGTGAGAATTAAATCCCAGTAAGTTCAACAATAAATCATAATTTACCATTATAGTTCATCATGTCATGTTCAGCTGTATAAACTACAGAAAATATCTTTAGGTCACATGAATGCACTTTATCATGCACATGAAAATTATACAGTGATGATATGTATGGCATGAATAACTATTTTTTTCGAATTTCATATGATGGCTATCAACTTATTCTTACTTCAAGATACCCCGGTCAGGGTAAGTATTCTCTACTTTTCGGTACGGGCTTATCTCGCTCCGTCCGACATGGCACACTTTCTCTTTCTTTTCTCATGAATATAATCATAACCGTTGGTAGGGCGTCCCCTACTGGTGCACCACATGGATTGCCATGTGACCGTGCTCATTTCTTTTCTTTTCATATTAATAGCCGAAAATATGATTCCAATAACGAGTATGTTCATTATATTCTCATGCCATAATGTATCAAAACATAATCATTCTCAAAATTCATTGGTAAACTGAAATTATGCCATGAATATAATCATTTTCTAATTTTCACTTTATAAAATATTTCCATGTCAAAATTTCACACTAATACCTCGATAACTGGATAGTAATTGTAGTCTGTAAACAGCGCACCAGGAAAGTTCCTAGAAAAGAGAGGTGGGTCACTAATGGACACGCTTAAGTACCAAGTCTTTCCTTGCCAGAGCTTTCCTTAGATATGCACTTTTCACAAATCACAATTTTTTTCCAGTAACTAGAATAATTCTTTTCATTTTCATTATGTCTAGGCATTTAGTCATTTTATTTCTACTTATATCATTTCCAACACATGTTCTTACAAATTTTATAGAGCATTTTTCCTCAAATTGATTTCTATTATTACCTTAAAAATTCATCTAGGGTAGAAAAATATTGAAAATAGGTTTTACTAACTTTTAACACAGCCTTTGCTTACAAATCAGAGCATAACTCTCTCATTTTAACTCCGATTAAGATGATATTAGTGTCTATGAAAAGCTAAGACAATTATCTAAAACTATTATGTTAATCATATCAATAAAATAGTATGATATTGTGGTTTTATTACTCCTTTAAATTTAGTATTATTTCTTCTCGTTTAGGTTCTGACCTTTACTAACTAATTAGACAATATCTCTCATATTTGAACTCCAAATTGAGTTATTCCAGTTGGTAAAATTCCATGAGCCATATATCTATAATTGTTATGTTGGCGCGCTATTTTAATTCCCTACAGAATATTCCCAAAAATTCAAAAACTAAAACATTAATAACATACTCTTCCCTGAATAAACATTTTCTGACCTCTGCTTACTAATCGGATCATATCTACCTCATATGAACTCCAAATTGCATAATTCCAGTGGGCATATTTCCATGAGACATAGATATATAAGGTTAATGTTAACCATTTATTTTAATTCCATACAAAGAATTCCCAGAAATTAAAATACAAAAGCTGTCCTAACATAATCTTCCCTGATGAACCATTTTCTGACCTTGGCTTACTAATCGGACCATATCTACCACATGTGGACTCCAAATTGAATGATTCCAGTGGCTAAAACTCCATGACATACATATCTTTAATTATGATGTTAATAATTTATTTTAATTCCCTACCAATAATTCCCAGAAATTAAATTACCGAAGCTATCCTAACATATTCTTCCCTGATGATTCATTTTCTGACCTTTGACTACTAATCAGACCATATCTACCTCATTTGGACTCCAAATGGAATGATTCCAGTGGCTAAAAATCCGGGACACATATATCTTTAATTCTTATGTTAACCATTTATTTTAATTCCTTATAGATCGTTCCCAGAAATTAAAATACCGAAGCTTAAAATTCTGCCACCCATAGCCATAACCATACAGAACTATCTACACCAACCTAAGTATTCAAACATACATCACATGCAAGATCAATATGTAACATGATATAGCAACATCATGACCAATCATAAAAGTTCTAAGATCAAAATCTCATATAAATATTATAAGTTTCAAAAGTTTTCTTCAAAAAGAAATATTGTTAAACTTACTTGGAGCACTTAGTCTTCTAGACTTCTCCTTCCTCTTTCTTCTTTTCTTCCTCTCCTTTCCTCACTCTACCTTGCTTCTATTTTTTTCTCTCCCTCACTTGGACGAAATTCTAATGTTGTAAGGGTGGGTTTTCTTATATAGACCACCAAATAATTCACCTTTCATGATCATGGGTCTACCTTATCACAATTAGGATACACTTTGTTGAATTTTTGGAAAACAAACAACTTATGTTCTTGTCTTCCTCTTCCTTAGTCAAGATATGCATAGGAAAAGGAGATTTGTATTTTGAAAATTATGATAATATGTTCTTAAGATATGGGACAAGGTCCCTTTGATTTAGGGATTCATTTCCATTTTCTTTTGTCTTAAACAAGTATGATAGGTTTGCCTTTTTAGCTGGCAAATTTCTAGCCCTTGAATCTCCATTATTTGGTTGATATTATTTGTGTGGGCTATGAATGTTTTGTCCTAATACCATGTATTATCATACCACTTGCTAAAATTATGAGTGTAGGATATAGATATTTTTGTCCTAAAGCCTTGTATTATCATGCCACTTGCTTAAATGATGAATGTAGAATCACACCACTTGCTAAATTTTTTTGTCTTAATGCCATGTAACCTAATCTTGATTCTTATTATTATATCATCATCTAATTTATTTTATTTTATTTTTCCTCTTGGATTTGGGCTTATTCCTACCCATTATGGGCTTGTCCTACCCATTTTCTTTGCTTTGGATAAAATTTTTCCTTTCTTGGTGGGCTTGGTCACATTTTCATAATTTTTGGGCTATTTGTGAAATTACTATATCCTAGTCCAAGTCTATGTTTAATTTCTTGTTTAGGTTATCCAATGGGCTTGCTAGAAACTTATGTGAAGTGGAAAAACTCTATATGAAGTGTCCATAGGTAAAAGCCCAATGTATGGGTAAAGATTTTAAACTTAGTAACTGATGTGATCTTAATTAAGCATGATTTTAATACCTTTATGATTACCTTTTGTTTGATTTAAGTAAAATATAATTAGGAATTAGCTTAGTTTTGTGTTTTGTGTTGTAGGAGCAAAGGAAGAAGAAAATGGAAGAAAAAGATAAGAAATTCATGGAAAAATGCTACATTGCAGCGATTCCAGACCTTTCAGCACTGTTTTGAGCATATCTCCCTCTTATGTACTCCAATCAAAGTGATTCAAGTGGCTGTGAAACAATAACACAATCCTCTACAACTGTTATGTTGAACACTTGGTCCAATTCGGGAGATTTCATAGCGTTACAGAGCTTGCAAATCAGAATCACAGTGCAGCAGGGTGAATTCTGACCTTTGGTCACTAATTTTATCATATCTCCTTCAATTTAGATCCGATTGAGGTGATTCCAGCGGCTATGGAAAGAAGAGACATAGAGATACAACTTTCGTGTTCGACACTTTCACAAATTCTGGAAATTTCTGGGCTCCGCGGCGCTTGCAAGTGAGCGCCGTGGCGCTGAACAACCCAGCCAAGTTTCGCAGCATGTGAGCGCCGCGGCGCTCTACATGGGCGCCGCGGCGCCCCGTCCCTCATTCTCCGCAGCGCCGCGGCGCTCCACTTGAGCACCGCAGCGCCCACCGCCGCACCAGGTCACTGAATTCGCGATTTTAAGGATTTTTTGACTCCAATTGAAGCCCGATAGGTCGAAATTTGACCTAGAAACACTCATACATCAATTAGGAGGAGTTAATCTATAAAAAGGGAGCAAAACAAGCAGAGAGAGGAGCCAATTTCTGAATCGAATCTTTCACCGAATTCTTCAATTCTTCTTCTGTTCATCTTATGGCCCTGTGTGGCTAATTCTCTTTAGTTGGTTGAGGTAGGTTGAAACCTCAAGGGATTTTTATACATTGTGAGATGTGGATCTGATGTTTTATTTCAATTTGATTTGAGTATTGATTGTTCATCTGTTCTTATTCTTAATGATTATTCATATGATTGCTAGGAGGCCTACTAGTATTTTGTGTGTTTTTAATCTACCGCTGAATTGTGTTTTGAACAAAGTTTTTCAATTCTGCGATTCGTGAGGCAAATAGGTTTGAGGGTTTTGGATTATAAATCATTGAACCTATGATGAATGATTAACTAAATTAAATATAGCCGATGTGTTTATATTTGTTTAGCTCTGTCAGTTTCTCTAGTTCTTCATGCGGTTAGCAAGTTATGTTTTACCGATGTGCTAAAATATGACTTGTTAATTAGGGTTTAATTAGTGCGATTACCATTAATTTGCTAGGCTTAAGGAGAAACAGGGGTTAAAACCCCAATGATAGATATTCATTTGTGGATTGATTATTTTATCGATGATCAATGTAATCCCTTGACGGTGGATACCAACCGAAACCAACGTTTTTATTATTAATCTCTTTCTCTTAGTTATTTTCATTATTGTTAATTTTACTTAATCTGCGATTATCAACCCCCCATTTTTCAATCACATAAGGTAATTCCAGTCTCTGTGGGATCGACCCTTACTCCCACTGCTATAGGTTAGTTTTGAGTAAGGTATTAATTTGGGTGCACCTGCGACAGTGCGCACCAGTAACTATAGTTCTTGAATTAGGAAAAATTACCCTAATTCAATGTTCTTTGAAATTTTAAGACCTTTACTTGTTTCTAAAAATTTATCTTCCTTATCCAAGAATTTTGCATCTCTTTAGTATGTTATTTCTAATTTCTTTCCTATTAGATTTTCCTTCTTTATTTGTTCTCTTAATGTTAGAAACATTTTCTATGCATATACCTAAGGTGAAGAATTTTTAAGGACTATATTTCCTTAGATATCTAAAATATTGTCTAATAAATTTTATTTCCTTAATTAATTTTTTTTATGTTCCTTTATCAATAAAAGAAACGAAATTAAGGATGTTACAACCATCCTGTAGAATGTGATGATAGCGAACGTGGTAGAGATTCCTACGCTGGCACCTCCCCTCCTCCGTCGCATGCACTATAGGGGTGAGGTGTTAGGCTAGGGCCTAGCTAGTAGGATGGACATTATGTAGTTTAACCCTAGTGTATCTTTTGAAAGAGTAATCCCTAATACTTCTTTATTTTGATGCCATGAGTAGCACCTAGTGTTACTCTTTTACATTCCTAACACTGATGTAACCTTTTTTAGAGTGATGATATAAAATATGTACTGTTTATCTGTGTGGCTTGGCAAAGTTTAAGGAATTTTATTTGCAGTATATTTTAATATAAAAACTGAGAGTACAAAAAAAAAAGGCTAGCCCTTACATAGTTGGTATCAGAGCAAGTCGGTCCTAAGCGACCATGGGGTTGGGTGGTCACCTATGTCAACTTATGAAGGACCAGAATAGGCTTGTCGAGTTTGTGTAGGGTCACATGAAATGATGACTAAGAAATTACTAGTGTTTCCTGTCATGCACCTAAATTAAAGGCACGTGAAACACATACTTTACAGTAACATAAAGGTTTTTTCGTGTATGCACAATATACAGACCAACTCTATAAATATCAAAGTAACAGTAGAAGTAGGGATCCTGCTTGTGGCATTCAGAGCATACTCTAGAGTACAAGTACAAATAAAACCAAAATCTGTGAGCCCTGGAAACAAGGTAGGCTCGCTTAAAGATTATGTCATTTAGCTAATCAACTATCTAAAGGGGAAGGACCAAACTCTGTATTCTTATCTGAAAAAAAATGTAGATATTATGTAGTGAGTTTGACAACTCAGTGAGTATATAAAATCTCCTACGACCCTTAGGTCAACATATGGATGTACTTATATTTCGAAATTTATCACGTAGAAAATTACAGTTTGGAAGTACATCTATATGAGACTCGTATCTCAAATATTCTCAAATCAAAAGATATTTAGATATCCAAAACCATATATTGTACTGTATGATCATTAAACAAATGTTATTATACATCAAAATATTTCACATTAAAATATTAGGAGGATCCTATGTCAGAACCACCATATTAGAGTTCAAGCCCTTCGGTACTTTGCTAGTGTAAGATTTGCCTAAACTCAGCATCCCAACTAAGGTTTTCCATACCACCATTCAAGAAGACACGTGAAGGGACTCTAATATGGGCATTTCCTAAGCATATAGCAAGGGAGGACAAATCATATATCATATATTTTGCATCTTGCCCAGATAGAAGGCATCTCGCTCTCCTTCACATATCATATCATGTGTGTTCGCTGTCACATAAGGCTAGCATCACCCTTGCTAGCTGAGGTGTAAAGGTGCACCAGGGCTAACATCACTTACTGGTAGTAAACAGTGTTTTCAATAGGATTACTCCACAGAAATCATTATTTACACATATGCCATATCGTTCAAAACATAGGTTTTATTATAAATTCAAATTTTTTAGTCTTAGTACAATTCCTTTGTTAGAAAATTCCTAATCAGGGTAATCCCATATACATGCCATTTTCCAAAGAAAACTTATAGCTTTACATATCAATACAACATGCACAATATATTTTCTTTACCATATAATGAGAAATACATTTAAAATCATATATTCAATAAGTTCAAAACTCTGTTTTCAAAACCATACTCTTCTTGAACTATATGTCAGATTGTAAGCAAATCAAATAATTTAATCTATTTTAGAGACATATAAAAGTATAAATAACTTGTAAACAAAATCAATTATACATTTAAATTTCAAGAAGAGCATAAGGTAAGTCATAGAAAGAATTATCTACTCACAAGGTAAGCGCTCCTAGTTGAAAACCCAAAATACACGTTTTCAATCCAAATTTGATCAAATAGACCTCAAAAACAAGTACGAATGGTCCAAAAACCTAAGAAATGGCTCAATAATCATGAAATTTAGCCTTTAGAAGCTTGGTTAACACTGCTCAACTGATGGGGTAATATTTACCGTCGAAATCACTATTTTTACCGGCCAGATTTACTGTTCACAACGCACAAAAAGTTGTTAGATGGCTGAAACATTTCATGTTCTAAGGTTTATCTATCTCCTAAATCCATCTACGGAGTAAGATTTTCAATTTGGGGTCTCTAAATAGGAGTTTCAGAGTTTACCTTTATTATGATTTTCTTCTCCCGATCTACTACGATTCTGCAGCTAATTTAAAAAATTATTCAGTCAATATCATAGTACTCTTTGTCCTGAATCCAATGGTGTAACATTTTTTTTTATTATTACACAATATAGAGTTCACATACAGGTCATTAATCAAAACATACATACAACATATCAAACACATAAATATCTACATCTTATTTATTCTGGTTGACCAATTTCCGGGGATACAGGAGCGGGTGGTTGAACCTTCACCGGGATATGAGCCAACTCAACCACAAACATTTTATTCGATTCTGGGATCTGCCCAACATAAAGTAACTCGATTCATCGTGCACTAAAACCCAGAGCCATAGAAAAATCTGCATAACTAATTTTTTGAACATGACATGGAAATATAATGAGAATTAAATCTCAGTAAGTTCCACAATAAATCATCATCAATATAGCTCATCATGTCATGTTCATCTGTATAAACTACAACAAATATCTTTTGTCACATTAATGCACTATATCTATGCACATGAGAATTGTACAATAATGACATGTATGATAAGATTAACTATTTTTAGAATATCATATTATGACTATCAATTTATTCTCATATCAAGTTACCCTGGTCAAGGTGAGTATTTTCTACTCTCCGGTACGGGCTTTTCTCGCTTCGTCTGACATGGCACACTTTCTCTTTCTTTTCTCATTAGCATAATCATAACCGTTGGTAGGGCATCCCCTACTGGTGCACCACACAGATTCCCATATGACCATGCTCATTTCTTTTCTTTTCACAATAATAGCCAAAAATATGCTTTCAATAACAAATATGTTCATTAAAATATAATTAATACCAAAAATGATTAGTAATCATGCCATGAACATAACCATTTCAAATATCACTTTATAAAATATTTCCATGTCAAAATTTCACACTTAAGATGGTAAGAAGTTCATACAAGGGCAATGGCTATGGCATATACTAGTCATTTATTATTTTCATTTATAAGATTCTTCTTCTTTTTTTAAATATTAATTTTATTTTTTTTATTTTCTTGATGCAGGTTTTCATCCTATCTGACCTTCTCTTACTAATCAGAGTATAACTCCCTCAATTTAACTCTGATGTAGATGATCTTAGTGCTAATTTAAAGATAAAACAATTATCTAAAACTATTATGTTGAACAGTTTAGCGAAAAAGTAAGAAATCAAGTTGATATTACTCCCTCAAAGTATATGTTATTTCTTCACGGGTAGGTTCTAACCTCTACCTACTAATCTGTCCATATCTCCCTTATAAGAATTCCAAATTAAGTTATTCTAGTGGCTAAAAATCCGTGACACATATAGCGATAATTTTTATGGTAATAATTTATTTTAATTCCTTATAGAATGTTCCCAAAAATTAAAATACAAAAGCTATCCTAAAATATGTTTCCTCGATTAACCAATTTCTGACTACTGCATATTAATCAGACCATATCTACCTCATATGGACTCTAAATTGAGTGATTCCAGTGGCTACAAATCTGTGACAGATATATCTATAATTCTTATGTTAACCATTTATTTTAATTTCCTATAGAATGTTCCTAGAAATTAAAACACAGAAGCTATCCTAACATATTCTTCCCTGATTAACCATTTTCTGACGAATACTTACTAATCAGACAATATCTACCTCATATGGACTCCAAATTGAGTGATTTAAGTGGATAACAATTCGTGAGACATATATTGACTTTCTTCATGTTAACCATTTGTTTTAATTCTCTACCGATTCTTCCCAGAAATTTAAAAACAAAAACTTAAAATTTTGCCACCCATAGCCATACCTATGCAGAACTATCTACACCAGCCTAAGTATTCAAACATACATAATATGTAACATGATATAGCAACATCCATGACCAATCATCAAAGTTCTAAGATCAAAACCTCATATAAATATTACAAGTTTCAAATCTTTTTTTCAAAAAGAAATATTATTAAACTTACTTTGAGCACTTAGTCCTCCAGATTTCTCGTTCCTCTTTCTTCCTTTCTTCCTCTCCTTTCCTCACTCTATCTTGCTTCTATTTTTCCTCTCCCTCACTTGGATGAAAATTCTAATGTTATAAGGGTGGGTTTTGCCTATATAGACTATCAAATAATTCACCTTTCATAATCATGGGTCTACCTTATCACAATTAGGATACACTTGGTTGAATATTTGAAAAATAAACAACTCATGTTCTTGTCTTCATCTTCCTTAGTCAAGATATGCATAGGAAAAGGAGATTTGTATTTTGAAAATTATGATAATATGTTCATAAGATAAGGGACAAGCTCCCTTTGATTTAGGGATTCATTTCCTTTTTCTTTTGTTTTAATCAATTATGATAGGTTTGCCTTTTTAGGTGGCAAATTTCCAACCCTTGAATCTTCCTTGCTTAGTTAAAATTATTTGTGTAGGATAAAGATGTTTTGTCATAATGCTATGTATTATTACCCACTTGTTAAAGTTATGAGTGTAGGATATAGATATTTTGTCCTAATGCCATGTATTATCATACCACTTGCTAAAATTATGAATGTAGCATATCACACCACTTGCTAAATTTTTGTCTTAATGCCATGTCACCTAATCTTGATTACACCATTATTTCATCACTTTATTTTATTTTTATTTTTTTGTCACTTGGGTTTGGGCTCATTCTTGCCCATTTTCTTTACTTTGGTTTAAATTCTACCTTTCATAATGGGTTTAGTCACATTTTCATGATTTTTGGGCTACCGGTCCAATTTCTATATCCTAGTCCAAGTCTATGTTTTATTTCTTCCTTGGGCTATCTTATTGGCTTGCTAAAAATTCATGTGAAGTAGAAAAAATATATATGAAATGTCCACAGCTGAAAGCCCAATTTATGGGTGGAGATACTAAACTTAGTAACTTTAACTGTTAAATTAGGAAAAATTACCCTAATAGAATCTTCTTGAAATTTTAATACCTTTACTTACTTCACAAAAATTTATCTTCCTTACCCAAGAATTTCACCTTTCTCTATTATATTTATTTCTAATTTTTCCTCTTAAGTTTTCTCTCTTTACCTATTCCGTTAATGTTAGAACATTTCTATGCATACACGTATGATGAAGAGTTTCTAAGGATTATATTTCCTTATATATCTAAAAATTGTCTAATAAATTTTATTTCCTTAATTAAATATTTATGTACCTTTATCAATAAAAGAAACAAAATTAGGGATGTTATAAATGGTACTCTTATTTTTGAGATTGGAGGCTCACGGTACTCTAGATCTAGAGAAAGAAAATGAGGAGAGAGAAAGTAAATAGGGGAAAAACGTTTCGCCCCTCCATTAGTGCTCTGCTCCTTCAAATTTTCTTTCTCACCTTTTTATTATTATTTAATAATTAAATATTTAAAATTTATTCTTTGATTATATACATATAAATATTTTTTTCATCCAAAAGCATGCCAAAAATTTCTCAAAATTTATATGCTTGCGGAACTTTAGTTGCAATCTTAAATCATGATTTTTAATAATAAAAAATTTAATAAAACAATTCATAATATAAAATAACTTCATGCATATTAAAAGAAAGAAATTTATAAAAATAAAATAAAAATTATTTAAAGCCAAATATAATTATTTTAAGTAAAGCAAAAATCATTTAAATTAAAAGCGTATTTACTTTTAGCAAAACATAATCATTTTAAAATAAAAATATATTTGTTTATAGAAAAACATTATTATTTAAAAATTACGAAATATTACATTTCCTATCTATATGTTTTGGTGGTGTGATTGCTACTATAAAGTTTTAATCCACTTTTAGGCTTGATCATCTCAATAGTGACTCATTATTTCCTTTACTGATGCAATAGACAATAGGACCACCAAGGCAAAATCTGACAAATAGTATGGAAACGACCCTACATAATCTAGCCATTGCTTTTCAAGACCAAGTGGCTACCACAAATCAAATTTTGCAACCCATGCAACATAACAACAATCATGCTTAAGTGCATGGCAAACCACGGGTAGTAGGGAATGAGAATGGGTGGGTAGAGTTCATGAAGATTCATCCTCCTTTGATTATGGGCGGATATGATCCTAATATAGCTGAGAGATGGCTAGTGGAACTAAAGAAGTTTTTTGATGTCCTAGACTACCTTAATGAGGAGAAGCTCACTTTTGCTATATATATGCTTAAGAAAGAAGTAGAATATTGGTGGAGGGGAGCCAAAGATCTGCTAGTCCACCAGGGGAGACCAATTACATGGCTGGTGTTCTGAGACACATTCTTGGGGAAGTCTTTTCCTAGCAGTGTGAGGGCTAAGAAGGAAGTTGAATTCCTTCATCTTAGGCAGTTTAATTGGACCATTGACCAATATATGGCTAGATTTGAGGAACTGTCTAAGTTCTCCACTTATCTGAAGTATAATCTAGATGAAGCATGGAAGGCAGTGAAATTTAAGATCTGACTAAATCCAAAAATCTGGAGTGCTATAGTTGCTCTGGAGATTCGAGAGTTCGCCTCTTTAGTCAATAAATATAGACTGCTAGAGAAAAGCCTGAAAGCAGTAGGGGAAGAGAGGGAACACCAAGCTTTATGGAAGAGGAAGAGGAAGTCTTCCACATATAGTAGGGATCTCAAGGCTAAGAACCATGTAGAAGGTAAATAGCCTGTGGCTATCGGACCCAAACCCTTCCCACAAAAACCAGCAATGAGCACATGTGGAAGATGTGCATGATCTCACGGGAATAAGCCATGCTACTCTGCTCAAGCCACTTGTTTCTATTGTGGTCAAAAGGGGCATATAGCGAGACGTTGCCCAATAGGCAATGGAAAAGAGCCTGAATGGACTCCACAGGCAGCAGAGAGGGTCTTTACCTTCACTAGAGCCCCTCAAAACCTCGACTTGATTTAAGGTATGTGTTATGTCAATAATTTTCCCCTGATTGTACTTTTTGATTTAGGTGCTAGCCATTCTTTTATAACATTGGGTTGTGTTGAGAAGTTACAACATCCTTTTTCTTATCTACCCTATGAGTTAATTGTGATAACTCCTATGGAGGAGAAGGTGACTACTTCCTCAATGTGTTCGAATTGTTCCATGGTGGTATGTGATGGATCATTTGTAGTATATCTAATTTGCTTACCCCTAGATGGTATAAATATTCTTTTGGTAATGGATTGGTTGAGCCAGAATCGAGTGCTTTTCAATTGTTGTGATAAGACTCAAGAATTCCTTCCTATTGTTTCAGAGGAACAAAAATGCAATATAGTCAGAACACATAAAGTTATTAAGGCACTGAAGAGTACGAATTTTGTAACAACTCTATTTGGGTAACAATTTTTTTTTTTAAAAAAAATATACCATGAAGTTATTACCTCGTTACAACTTAACTCAAAATAACATTTATTTAATTTATACGATACATAGTTTACATACATATCATTAATCAATAACATTCATACAAAATTCTAACAAATATATAATTACATATTATTCATGCCTGTTAACCAGTTCCGGAGATACGGGTACAGGTGGTTGCACCTTCATCGGGATCTTAGTCAACTCGACCATAGACACCATATATATTACTGGGATCAACTCAAAATAGAGTAACTCGATCCAACATATGCTAAAAGCCAGTTCCATAGAGAAAATCTGCATAATTATTCTTCTGAACATGACATGGAAATATAGTGAGAATTAAATCCTAGTAAGTTCACTAATAAATCATCATCAATATAGCTCTCCACGTCATGTTCAGCTGTATAAACTACAGTAAATATCTTTGCTCACATGAATGCACTATATCTATGCACATGAGAATCGTACAATAATGACATGTATGACAGGATTAACTATTTTCAGAATATCATATGATGTCTATCAATTTATTCTCTTATCATGCTACCCCGGTCAAGGGGAGTATTTTCTACTCTCCGGTACGGGCTTTTCTCGCTCCTTCCGACATGGCCCACTTTCTCTTTCTTTTCTCATAAACATGATCGTAACCGTTGGTAGGGCATCCCCTACTGGCGCACCACACAGATTGCCATGTGACCGTGCTTATTTCTTTTCTTTTCACAATAATAGCCAAAAATATGATTTCAATAACAAGTATGTTCATCAAAATATAATTATTACCAAAAATCATTGGTAATCATGCCATGAACATAACCAATTCAAATATAACTTTATAAAATATTTCCATGTCAAAATTTCACACTTAAGATGGTCAGAAGTTCATACAATGGCAATGGCTATGGCATATACTAGTCATTTATTATTTTCATCTATAAGCTTCTTCTTCTTTTTTAAATATTAATTTTATTTCTTCATTTTTTTTATGCAGGTTTTCATCCTATCTGACCTTCTCTTACTAATCAAAGCATAACTCCCTTAATTTAACTCCGATGTAGGTGATCTTGTGGTCAATTTAAATATAAAAAAATTATCTAAAACTATTAAGTTGAATAGTTTAGCGAAATATTAAGAAATCAAGGTGATATTACTCTCGTAAAATATAGGTTATTTCTTCTCGGGTAGGTTCAGACCTCTACCTACTAATCTTTCCATATCTCCTTCATAAGAGTTCCAAATTAAGTAATTCTAGTGGCTAAACATCTGTGACAGATATAGTAATAAGTTTTATGTGAATCATTTATTTTAATTCCCTACAAAATGTTCCCAAAAATTAAAACACAGAAGCTATCCTAAAATATTCTTCCCTCATTAACCAAATTTCTAATCACTGCATACTAATTGGAACATATCTGCCTCATACGGACCCCAAATTAAGGGATTCCAGTGGCTAAAAATCCGTGACACATAGATCTATATTTTTCATGTTAACCATTTGTTTTAATTCCTTATTGATTCTTCCTAGAATTTTAAAAAGAGAAGCTTAAATGTTTGCCACCCCATAGCCATACCTATGCAGAACTATCTACACCAGCCTAAGTATTCAAACATACATAATATGTAACATGATATAGCAACATCCATGACCAATCATCAAAGTTCTAAGATCAAAATCTCATATAAATATTACAAGTTTTAAATCTTTTCTTCAAAAAGAAATATTGTTAAACTTACCTTGAGCACTTAGTCCTCTAGACTTCTCGTTCCTCTTTCTTCCTTTCTTCCTCTCCTTTCCTCACTCTATCTTGCTTCTATTTTTCCTCTCCTTCACTTGGAAAAAATTTCTAATGTTATAAGGGTGGGTTTTACTTAAATAGACCACCAAATAATTCATCTTTCATAATTATGGCTCTACCTTATCACAATTAGGATACACTTGGTTGAATTTTTGGAAAACAAACAACTTATGTTCTTGTCTTCCTCTTCCTTAGTCAAGATATGCATAGCAGAAGGAGATTTGTACTTTAAAAATTATTATAATATGTTTCTAAGATAATGGACAAGGTCGCTTTGATTTAGGGATTCATTTTTTTTCTTTTTGTCTTAATCAAGATGATAGGTTTTCCTTTTTAGGTGGCAAATTTCTAGCCCTTGAATCTCCATTATTTGGTTGAAATTATTTGTGTGGGATAGGAATGTTTTGTCCTAATGCCATGTATTATCATATGACTTGTTAAAATTATGAGTGTAGGATATAGATGTTTTGTCCTAAAGCCTTGTACTATCCTACCACTTGCTAAAATTATGAATGTAGGATATCACACCACTTGCTAAATTTTTGTCTTAATGCCATGTCACCTAATCTTGATTGCACCATTATTTCATCACTTTATTTTATTTTTTCTTTTTATTTTTCCTCTTGGGTTTGGGCTCATTCTTGCCCATTTTCTTTACTTTGGTTAGAATTCTACCTTTCATAATGGGCTTAGTCACATTTTCATGATTTTTGGGCTACCGGTCCAATTTCTATATCCTAGTCCAAGTCTATGTTTTATTTCTTCCTTGGGCTATCCTATTGGCTTGCTAAAAATTCATGTGAAGTAGAAAAACTCTATATGAAGTGTCCATAGGTGAAAGCCCAATTTATGGGTGGAGATACTAAACTAAGTAACTTTAACTCTTAAATTAGGAAAAATTACCCTAATAGAATCTTCTTGAAATTTTAATACCTTTACTTACTTCACAAAAATTTATCTTCCTTACCCAAGAATTTTACCTTTCTTTAGTTTATTTATTTCTAATTTTTCCTCTTAGGTTTTCTCTTTTTACCTATTCCATTAATGTTAGAACATTTCTATGCATACACGTAAGGTGAAAAATTTCTAAGGATTATATTTCCTTAGATATCAAAAAATTGTCTAATAAATTTTATTTCTTTAATTAAATATTTATGTACTTTTGTCAATAAAAGAAACGAAATTAGGGATGTTACTTTGAATACATGAAACGAAATTAGAGATGTTACAGATTTTAGTTGCATTTTCTTGTATACTGTCAATTCAGAGATGAGCTAAGAGTTGCATGAAATTCCAATAGTTTGTGAATTTTTTGAGGTGTTATCCTCGAAAATTTTAGAACTGCCACCTAGAAGGGAGATAGAATTTTCCGTTGACTTGGCACCAAAAGCGAGACCTATTTCTATTACACCATTTAGAATGTCCCCAGTAGAATTAAAGGAGCTAAAGAAGCATATTGAAGAACTATTGGGGACAGATTTTATTCAGCCTAGTGTGTCGCCTTGGGGAGCAACTGTATTGTATGTGAGAAAGAAAGATGGTAGTATGAGATTTTGTATTAACTATAGACAACTCAATAAAGCGACTATTAAGAACAAATATTCGTTGCCCAATATATATGATTTGCTGGATTAGCTAAAAGGGGCCACAATTTTCTCAAAGATAAACTTGAGATTGGAGTACCACTAGATCAAGGTTAAAGAAGATATCCCGAAGACAACCTTTAAAATGAGATACGGGCATTACGAGTTTTTTGTAATGCTGTTTAGAGTTAAAAATGCACCTGTGGGATAACATTCTAGAATAATCTCATCAAAGTAAATACATTATTCATCCGAGATCTACTAAAATGTATCAAGACATGAAAAAGAGGTATTAGTGTCCAAGAATGAAGAGAGACATTGCAGAGTATGTTATTATATGCCTAATTTTCCAAAAGGTGAAGATAGAACATCACAAACCTGTAGGACTACTACAACCCTTAAAGATACTAGAGTGGAAGTGGGATAACATTTGTCACGCCCCTTATTTTAGGGCACGTGAAACATGTATACCACAAACATATATTTGCCATAAACATGATAATTCTAATCATTTATCATGGAAATAGATACATATAGATTCTCCCATACATATACCATACACAGATAAAATTCATAAACATCAGAGTCACAGTAGAAGCAGGGATCCTGCCTGTGGCGTTCAGAGCAACTCTAGAGTACACTTATATTACAATTTAAATACTGAGAGCTCAGAAACAATTTAGGCTCAGTATGACACCTAGTCGATCAAGATGCTGTAGGATCAAACTCTGGGTCTTTATCTGTAAAACATATAAACCACGTGTAGTGAGTTTTACAACTCAGTGAGCAGATAACACCTCCTATGACCTCTTAGGTCAACATAAGGATGTACTCTTTATTTTTAAAAATTCACATTGAAAATCACAATTCAGAATTTCATCCATATGGGATCCACATTTCAAAATCATCTCTGTTCAAATTCATATTCATAAGTAATGCTGTAAGTACGTTAATAAAATTATGGTATGCATCAATATAATTCATGTGAAAACATCTAGAGGATCCCATATCAGAACCACCATATCAGAGTTTGACCCCTTCCGTACTTTAGTGGTATTGGATTTGCCTAAACTCAGCATCCCACTGAGATTTGCCCTACTACCATTCAAGAGGACACGCGAAGGGACTCTATATGGGTATTTCCCAAGCACACAGCAAGGGAAGGCAAAACATAACTCATATAACTGGCATCTCACCCATATAGGAGGCATTCCGCTCTCTATCACATATCATCTCCCGTGTATTGGCCCTTACACTAGGCTAGCACTGCCCCCTACTAGCTGAGGCAATCAAGGTGCGCACCAGGGCTAACATCACTTATTGTTAGCAGACAGTGTTTCCAATAGGATTCCTCTACAGAAAATATCATATGCACATATGCCATATAATCCAGTATAAAATTCTCAATATAATACAGACTTTCAGTCTTTGTATATTCATTTGTCAAAACTTCTCATTCAGGAGAATCATGTATACATGCCTATACCCGAGCAAACATATCACTGTATGAATCAATATCATATGCATAACATATATCCTTTGTCATATAATGAGAAATACATTTAAAAAAATCACATGTTCAATGTGTTTCAAAATTCATTTTAAAAGTCACTCTTCTTGAACCTGATATCATATTTCAATCGTTTTAGATATTCTAAACCATTTCAGGAACATATAAAAGCATAAATAACTTGTAAACATGCTCATTTATCAATGTAAAGTTCAAGAAGAGTAAAAACAAGCCATAGGAAGAATTATCTACTCACAGGTAAGGGCTCCAAATTGGACAGCCCTAAAATGTACTTTTCAATCTCTATTTGATCAAATTGACTTCAAAAACGTATCCGGAGAATCCAAAAATCAAGAAAGCAACTTCGGGAACTTGGTCACTATTCATCGCCGGAAAACACTATTCACGACGAACAAAAAGGCTGTTAAATGGTCGAAAATATACATATCCTAAGGTTTATCTAGCTCCTGAATCCATCTACGATGTCCGAATTTCAATTAGAGGCCTCTAAGTAAAATTTTTAGAATTTACCTTTTTCTGGGATTTTCTACTTCAGATCTACGGTGATTCAATGGCTGCTTTGAAAAATTGATCAGTCAAAACCGTAGTATTCTTTGTCTTGAATCTAGTAGCATCTTCAGTTTTGAGATCGGAAGCCAATAGACACTCCATATCTAGAGATAAAGTTGAAGGTTACTATTCACTCACTATTTTTTCTCTCGGTTTTCAGAATTACAGACGGAGTCTTCCTTCTACATTCCCTTTCCCTTTAAATTTTTTTAATAATAATAATAATTATTTAATAATTGATTAATAGGATTTTCTTTTATATAAATTCATATACATTCCGTTTTTCATCCTAAAATATCCCAAAAATTTCTAAAAATTTACATCTCATAAACCTTTAATTAAAAATCTTAAATCATGATTTTTTTTCTTGATAAAAATCGTAATAAACAAATCTCAAAATAAATATCTTTTTACATATTAAAAGAAAGAATATTTCTAAAAATACAACAAAAATTCATTAGAAGTCAATATAATTATTTTAAGCAAAACAATACTTATTTTAAATAAAAGTCTACTTACTTTTAGCTAATCATAATCATTTTTAAACAAATAAAAATATATTTGCTTATAGCAAATACTATCATTTAAAAATAAAAATTACGCGCCAAAATGTAAATTCTCATATTTTCTTTTGTAATTCTTTAATCCATGTAATAAATAAACTTATTTTCACCGATTCTTATCTCTATTTTTAAAATTCTCTCTTTTATTCTAAATTTTCTTTAATTGGAATTTTTGTTAAATTTTACGGTTATTACAGCATTTCTATGGATGTTATTGTAGAGTTACCAAGGATTGAAACCATGCTTGATGTAATATAGGTAATAGTGGACAAATTGACAAAATCTGCACAATTTTTTCCTATTAGGGTGAGTTTTCCATTGGAAAGGCTAGCCCACCTATATGTAAAAGAAGTTGTGTGGCTACATGGAATCCCTAACAGCATTATATAAGATAAAGATCCCAGATTTACTTCCAGGTTTTTTAGGGGTTTACATTTTCGTATGGCCTACCACCCTCAAACTGATGGTCAAATTGAGAAGACCATATAGACCCTGGAGGATATGCTTAGAGCATGCACTTTGGAATAGGGAAAGAGATGGGACAAATATTTACTACTATCTAAATTTTCTTATAATAACAGTTATCACTCCAGCATTAGGATGGTGCCTTATGAAGCCTTGTTTGGTCGGAAATGCAAATCCCCTTTGTGTTGGTATGAAGTGGGGGAAAGAAATCTTTTGGGCTCAGATTTGGTTTGACACACCACTGAACAAATAAAAATGGTCCAAGAAAAGATGCGAATAGCCTAAAGCCGACAAAAGAGCTATTATGACAAGAGAAGAAAGCTGTTGCAGTTTCAGGAAGTAGACCATTTGTTTTTGAAAATCTCTCCTACCACTAGTGTTGGGCGAGCAATGAAGGTTGAAAAGCTAAGTTCACGATTCTTAGGTCCCTATCAAATTCTCAAGAGAGTGGGACCATCTGCTTATTAGATTACATATAACAACTTTTATTTATTTATTTATTATTATACATTATACACGTCATTAATCAAAATGTACGTATGACATTTCAAACACATAAATATCTACATCTTATTTATTCTGGTTGACCAATTTCAGAGATACAGGTGCGGGTGGTTGTACCTTCATTGGGATCTGAACCAACTCGCCCACAAACATTTTATTTAGGATCTGCCCATCATAGAGTAACTTGATCCAACGTGCACTAAAAGCTATAGCCATAGAAAAATCTGCATAACTAATTTTCTGAACATGACATGGAAATATAGTGAGATTTAAATCCCAGTAAGTTCAACAATAAATCATCATCAATATAGCTCTTCACGTCATGTTCATCTGTATAAACTACAACAAATATCTTTGGTCACATGAATGTACTTTATCTATATACATGAGAATCATATAGTAATGACATGTATGGCAAGGTTGACTAATTTCATAATATCATATGATGACTATCAATTTATTCTCATGTCAAGCTACCCCAGTCAGGGTGAGTATTTTCTACTCTTCGGTACAGGCTTTTCTCATTCCGTCCAACATGGCACACTTTATCTTTCTTTTCTCATAATCATAATCGTTGGTATGGCGTCCCCTACTGGTGCACCACACAGATCGCCATGTGACCATGCGTATTTCTTTTCTTTTTATAATAATAGCCAAAAATATGATTTTAATAACAAGTATGTTCATTATACTCACATACCATAATGTTTCATCAAAATATTTCCATGTCAAAATTACACACTTAGAATGGTAAGAAGTTCATGCATTGGTAATGGCTATAGCATCTTCTAGTCATTTATTATTTTCATTTATAAGATTCGTCTTCTTTTTTAAATATTAATTTTATTCCTTTATTTTCTTGATGCAGGTTTTCATCCTATCTGATATTCTCTTACTAATTAGAGCATAACTCCCTCAATTTAACTCCTATTTAGGTGATCCTAGTGTCAATTTAAATATATAACAATTATCTAAAACTAATATGTTGAGTAGTTTAGCGACACATTAAGAAATCATAGTGATATTACTCCCTCAAAGTACAGGTTATTTCTTCTCGAGTAAGTTCTGACCTCTACCTACTAATCTGTCCATATCTCCCTAATGAGAATTCCAAATTGCTTGATAACAGTGGCTAAAATTCCGTGACACATATAGCTATAATTTTTATGTTAATCATTAATTTTAATTCCCTATATAATGTTCCTAGAAATTAAAACACAGAAGCTAGCCTAACATATTCTTCCCTGATTATCCATTTTCTGACCTTTTCTAACTAATCAAACCATATCTACCTCCTATGGACTCTAAATTGAATGGTTCCAGTGGATAAAAATCCGTGAGACATAGATCTATATTTTTTATGTTAACCATTTGTTTTAATTCCCTACAAAATGTTTCCAGAAATTAAAACACAGAAGCTATCCTAACATATTCTTCGCTAATTAACCATTTTCTGACCTTTGCTTACTAATAAGACCATATCTACCTCATATGGACTCTAAATTGAATAATTCTAGTGGCTAAAAATCCGTGCGACATAGATCTACATTTGTTATGTTAGATATTTGTTTTAATTCCTTACTGATTCATTCCAGAATTTAAAAAACTAAAGCTTAAAACTTTGCCACCCATAGCCATACCTATGCAGAACTATCTACACCAGCCTAAGTATTCAAACTTACATAATATGTAACATGATATAGCAACATCCATGACCAATCATGAAAGTTCTAAAATCAAAACCGCATATAAATATTACAAGTTTCAAAACTTTTCTTCAAAAAGAAATATTGTTAAACTTACCTGGAGCACTTAGTCCTCTAGACTTCTTCTTCCTTTCTTCCTCTCATTTCCTCACTCTACCTTGCTTCTATTTTTCTCTCCCTCACTTGGACGAAATTCTAATGCTATAAGGGTGGGTTTTGCTTATATAGACTATCAAATAATTCAACTTTCATAATCATGGGTCTACCTTATTACAATTAGGATTCACTTGGTTGAATTTTTGGAAAACAAACAACTTATGTTCTTGTCTTCCTCTTCCTTAGTCTTGATATGCATAGGAAAAGGAGATTTGTATTTTGAAAATTATGATAATATGTTCTTAAGATATGGGACAAGGTCCCTTAGATTTAGGGATTCATTTCCTTTTTCTTTTGTCTTAATCAAGTATGATAGGTTTGCCTTTTTAGGTGGCAAATTTCTAACCCTTGAATCACCATTATTTGGTTGAAATTATTTGTGTGGGATAGGAATGTTTTGTCCTAATGCCATGTATTATCATACCACTTGCTAAAATTATGAGTGTAGGATATAGATGTTTTGTCCTAAAGCCTTGTATTATCATACCACTTGCTAAAATTATGAGTGTAGGATATAGATGTTTTCTCCTAAAGCCTTGTATTATCATACCATTTGCTAAATTTTTTTCTTAAAGACATGTAACCTAATCTTTATTATATTATCACATGATTTATTTATTTTATTTTTCCTCTTGGATTGGGGCTTATTCCTACCCATTTTCTTTGCTTTAGATAAAATTCTATCTTTCTTGGAGGGCTTGGACACATTTTCATAATTTTTCAGCTATCGGTCTAATTTCTATATCCTAGTCCAAGTCTATGTTTTATTTCTTGCTTAGGTTATCCAATGGGCTTGCTAAAAACTTATGTGAAGTGGAAAAGCTCTATATGAAGTGTCCATAGGTGAAAGCTCAATGTATGGGTGAATATGTTAAACTTAGTAACTCTAGTTCTTGAATTAAGAAAAATTGCCCTAATCCAATGTTTTCTTGAAATTTTAAAACAAACAATATAGGAGCTCCCCAAGGTGATACACTTGGTCTAACAAATTGCTTGTTTAACAGTTCCTCCAACTGTTTCTTGAGTTCCTGTAGTTCTTTCAAGGCCATTCTATATGATGCAATAGAGATAGGCCCTGTTCTAAGTAAGAGATCAATAGAGAACTCTATCTCTTTCTTAGGAGGTAAGCCTGGAATATCTGATGGAAATACTTCAGGAAACTTGTTGGCTATTGGGATTTCATCAAGCTTTGATTCGATTTCTAGGTTTGATAAATACAAGAGAATGTATCCAAGTACTCCATTCTTCAACTCTCTATTAACTTTATTGGCATTAAGCATCAATAACTGGACCTCCTCTTTTGGAGTAGGAGATAGAAATTCAACGGTCTTGTTACAACAATTCAGCAAGACTCGATTTCTAGACATCCAATCTAACCCTAGAATGACCTCAATACCTCTTAAAGGTAAACATACGAGGTCTACAGAAAAGGTTTTCTCCTGGATGGTGACTTGATAGTCCTTATATACAGAGGAAGTTAATACCCTTTCCCCTGTAGGGGTTACTACGGATAGCTCATAGGGAGTTTCAGAAATAGGAAACTGAAACTTCCTAATACATTCTTTCGATATAAATGAATGACTAGCACCAGAGTCAAATAACACCATAAGAGCAAATCCATAGATATAACATGTACCTTGAATCATTTCAGAAGATAAAGCTGCCTCTTGCCCGCTCAGGGTGAAAACCCTTCCTTTTACATAAGGCCTCTGTTCTGGCTGCTTCCCCACATTCTGTGGGCAGTTTTTTTGCAAAATGACCCTTCTGTCCGCAGTTGAAGCAGACATCTTGTCCCATATAGCATGGCCGATTACCATGCATGCATCCGCACTTAGCGCACTTGACTAGGGCGAGGTCTTGTTTGAAAGGTCTGGAACCCACAATCAATGGCCTCTTACCAGCTCTATATCCACTTCTTCTCATGTTCTTGCTAGGGTTGGGAAAATTTTTCTTCCTTTTCCATAGGTTTCGCCTTTGCTTTTCATCTTCCACTGCCTTTAAACTTTTCTCTAAGAGTCTGCATTTTTTTATCAGAGGCACAAACTCCCTAATCTCCATAGCTACAACAGCATTCTTTATGTCCGGGTTCAGTCCCGCTTCGAACTTAATAGCCTTCCATGCTTCATCAGGGTTAAATCGCAGATAAGAGGAGAACTTAGACAATTCCTCGAATCTCGCGATGTATTGGTCTATAGTCATGGTACCCTGCCAGCGTTGGAGAAATTCGATCTCTTTCTCTGCCCTCACAGTACTTGGAAAGTACTTTTCCAAAAAGGTGTCTTCAAACACCTTCCAAGTGATCTGCCTTCCCTGGTGAGATAAAAGTTCTCTAGCTCCACGCCACCAGTATTCTGCTTCATCTTTTAGCATATATGCAGCAAAGATTACTTGCTGCTCCTCAGTACAGCCCATCACTTCAAAGATTTTCTCTAACTCCCTTATCCATCTTTCAGCTACAATTGGGTCAAAGCTGCCTTGAAAACAAGGTGGCCTAGTCCTCAAGAACTCGGATATGCCGTTATCATTTCCAGCCATCCGATTGTTAACACCATTCACACCATTCGAGTTATTAGCATTCTAGAGGTATTGTAGAATTTGATTAGTGGTCGGGACTTGGTCTCAAATTGTCGTGGCCAGGATATACAGGGTTTCCTCCGCATTATTTGCTGGATTCCTCCTTGGTGGTGCCATTTCCTACTATGGCAAAAACAAAGTTATGTTGCTATTGAGGTGATCAAGCCCAATAGTTAGTTCAAAAATATTTAACAGCAGCCATAACACCACCTCGGCATGTAGGTAGGAAACACTAATAATTCCTTACCTATATAAATTCACTGATCCCTACACAGCACAACCACAAACATACTCAATACACTATAAGATCGATTCAGATAACCATCCAACCACTGGCCATTAAAAATCGACCTGCTCTGATACCAATTATGTAACAACTTTTTTTTAAAAATACTATGAAGTTATTACCTCGTTACAACTTAACTCAAAATAACATTTATTTAATTTATACAATATAGAGTTTACATACATGTCATTAATCAAAACATACGTACAACATATCAAACACATAAAAATCTATATCTTATTTATTCTGGTTCACCAATTCCAGAGATATAGGTGCGGGTGGTTGTACCTTCACCGGGATCTAAGCAAACTCGACCACAAACATTTTATTTGCTTCAGGGATATGGCCAACATAAAGTACTCGATCCAACGTGTACTAAAAGTCAGAGCCATAGAAAAATCTACATAACTAATTTTCTGAACATGATATGGAAATATAGTGAGAATTAAATACCAATAAGTTCAACAATAAATCATCATCAATATAGCTCATCACATCATGTTCAGCTATATAAACTATAGCAAATAACTTTGGTCACATGAATGCACTATATCTATGCACATGAGAATCGTACAATAATAACATGTATGACAGGGTTATCGATTTTCAGAATATCATATAATGACTATCAATTTATTCTCATATCAAGCTACCCCGGTCAGGGTAAGTATTTTCTACTCTCTGGTACGGGCTTTCCTTGCTCCGTCCGACATGGCCCACTTTCTCTTTCTTTTCCCATTAACTTGATCATAACCATTGGTAGGGCGTCCCCTACTGGTGCACCACACGGATTGCCATGTGACCTTGCTCATTTCTTTTCTTTTCACAATGATAGCCAAAAATATGCTTTATGTTCATCAAAATATAACTATTACCAAAAATCATTGGTAATCATACCATGAACATAACCATTTCAAATATCACTTTATAAAATATTTCCATGTCAAAATTTCACACTTAAAATGGTAAGAAGTTTATACAATGGCAATGGCTATGGCTATACTAGTCATTTATAAGATTCATCTTCTTTTTTAAATATTAAATTTATATCTTTATTTTCTTGATGCAGGTTTTCATCCTATCTAACCTTCTCTTACTAATCAGAGCATGACTCCCTCAATTTAACTTCGATGTAGGTGATCTTGGTGTCAATTTCAATATAAAACAATTATCTAAAACTATTATATTGACCATTGTAGCGAAATATTAAGAAATCAAGGTGATATTACTCCCTCAATGTACATGTTATTTCTTCTCTGATAGGTTCTGACCTCTACCTACTAATTTGTCCATATCACCCTCATAAGAATTCTAAATAAAGTGATTCCAGTGGCTAAAAATTCGTGACACATATATCTATAATTCATATGTTAACCATTTATTTTTATTCCTTATAAAAGGTTCCCAGAAATTAAAACACCGGAACTATCCAAACATATTCTTCCCTAATTAACCATTTTCTGACCTTTGTTTACTAATCGGAAGATATCTACCTCGTATGAACTCTAAATGGAATGATTCCAGTGGCCAAATCTCCGTGACACATATATCTATAATTCATATGTTAACCATTTATTTTTATTCCTTATAGAATGTTCCCAAAAATTAAAACACTGAAGCTATCCTAACATATTCGTCCCTAATTAACCATTTTCTGACATTTTTTTACTAATTGGACCATATCTACCTCATATTAGCTCTAAATTGAATGATTCCAGTGGCTAAAAATCCATGAGACATAAATCTACATTTGTTATGTTAACCATTTGTTTAGATTCCCTATAGAATGTTCCAAGAAATTAAAACACAAAATCTTAAAATTCTGCCACCCATAGCCAAACCCATGCAGAACTATCTACATTAACCTAAGTATTCAAACATACATAATATGTTACATGATATAGCAACATCCATGACCAATCATCAAAGTTCTAAGATCAAAATCTCATATAAATATTACAAGTTTCAAAACTTTTCTTCAAAAAGAAATATTGTTAAACTTACCTGGAGCACTTAGTCCCCTAGACTTCTCCTTTCTCTTTCTTCCTTTCTTCCTCTCCTTTCCTCACTCTACCTTGCTTCTATTTTTCCTCTCCCTCACTTAGACGAAATTATAATGTTGTAAGGGTGGGTTTTCTTATATAGACCACCAAATAATTCACCTTTCATGATCATGGGTCTACCTTATCACAATTAGGTTACACATGGTTGAATTTTTAGGAAACAAACAACTTATGTTCTTGTCTTCCTCTTCCTTAGTCAAGATATGCATAGGAAAAGGAGATTTGTATTTTGAAAATTATGATAATATGTTCTTAAGATATGGGACAAGGTCCCTTTGATTTAGGGATACATTTACTTTTCTTTTGTCTTAATCAATTATGATAGGTTTGCCTTTTTAAGTCGCAAATTTCTAGCCCTTCAATCTCCATTATTTGGTTGAAATTATTTGTGTGGGATAGAAATGTTTTGTCCTAATGCTATGTATTATCATACCACTTGCTAAAATTATGAGTGTAGGATGTAGATGTTTTGTCCTAAAGCCTTGTATTATCATACCACTTGCTAAATTTTTGTCTTAATGCCATGTCACCTAATCTTGATTACACCATTATTTCATCACTTTAATTTTATTTTTATTTTTATTTTTCCTCTTCGGTTTGGGCTCATTCTTGCCCATTTTCTTTACTTTGGTTAAAATTATACCTTTCAGAATGGGCTTGGTCACATTTTTTTGATTTTTGGGCTACCGGTCCAATTTCTAAATCCTAGTCCAAGTCTATGTTTTATTTCTTCATTGGGCTATCTTATTGGCTTGTTAAAAATTTATGTGAAGTAGAAAAAACTCTATATAAAGTGTCCATAGGTGAAAGCCCAATTTATGGGTGGAGATACTAAACTTAGTAACTTTTGCTCTTAAATTAGGAAAAATTACCCTAATTCGATCTTCTTGAAATTTTAAGACCTTCACTTACTTCACAAAAATGTATCTTCCTTACCTAAGAATTTCAACTTTAGCATGTTTATTTCTAATATTTCCTCTTAGGTTTTCTTTCTTAATAATAGAACAATTCTATACAAACACGTAAGGTGAAGAATTTCTAAAGATTATATTTCCTTAGATATCTAAAAATTGTCTAATAAATTTTATTTCCTTAATTAAATATTTATGTACCTTTATCAATAAAAGAAATGAAATTATGGATGTTACTTTGAATACTTTTGTACTTTTATTAATACATGAAACAAAATTAGGGATGTTACATGAAGCAGACATCTTGTCCCATGTAGCATGGCCGATTACCATGCATGCGTCCGCAATTAGCGCACTTGACTAGGGTGAGGTCTTGTTGGAAAGGTCTGGGACCCGCAGTCAATGGCCTCTTACCAACTCCATATCCACTTCTTCTCACGTTCTTGCTAGGGTTAGGAAAACTTTTCTTCCTTTTCCATATGTTTCGCCTTTGCTTTTCGTCCTCCACTGCCTTTAAACTTTTCTCCAAGAGTCTGCATTTATTGATCAGAGGCATAAACTCCCTAATCTCCATAGCTACAACAGCATTCTTTATATCTGGGTTCAGTCCCGCTTCGAACTTAACAGCCTTCCTTGCTTCTTCAGGGTTAAATCGCAGATAAGAGGAGAACTTAGACAATTCCTCGAACCTCGCGATGTATTGGTCTATAGTCATGCTACCCTATCGGGGTTGGAGAAATTCAATCTCTTTCTCCGGCCTCACAGTACTTGGAAAGTACTTTTCTAAAAGGTGTCTTTGAACACCTGCCAAGTGATCTGCCTTTCCTGGTGAGCTAAAAGTTCTCTAGCTCCACGCCACCAGTATTCTGCTTCATCTTTTAACATATATGCAACAAAGATTACTTGCTGCTCCTCAGTATAACCCATCACTTCAAAGATTTTCTCTAACTCCCTTATCCATCTTTCAGCTGCAATCGGGTTAAAGCCGCCTTGAAATCAAGATGGCCTAGTCCTCAGGAACTCGGATATGTCGTTATCATTTCCAGCCATCCGATTGTTAACACCATTCACACCATTCGAGTTATTAGCATTCTGGAGGTACTGTAGAATTTGATTAGTGGTCATGACTTAGTCTCGAATTGCCGTGGCCAGGTTGTGCAGGGTTTTCTCCGCATTATTTGTCGGATTCCTCCTTGGTGATGCCATTTCTTACTATGGCAAAAACAAAGTTATGCTGCTATTGAGGTGATCAAGCCCAATAGTTAGTTCAAAAATATTTAACAGCAGTCATAACACCACCTCGGCATGTAGGTAGGAAACACTAGTAATTTCTTACCTATATGAATTCATTGATCCCTACACAGCACAACCACAAACATACTCAAGACAATATAAGATCGATTCAGATAACCATCCTCCCACTGGCCATCTAGGATCGACCTGCTCTGATACCAATTATGTAACAACTCCATTTAAGTATCAATTTTTTTTTAAATACCATGAAGTTATTACCTCGTTACAACTTAACTCAAAATAACATTTATTTAATTTATACAATACAGAGTTTACATACATATTATTAATCAAAACATACATACAACATATCAAACATATAAAAATCTACATCTTATTTATTCTAGTTGACCAATTCCGGAGACATAGGTGCGGGTGGTTGCACCTTCACCGGGATCTAAGCCAACTCGACCACAAACATTTTATTTGCTTTTGAGATCTTCCCAACATAAAGTACTTGATCCAACGTGCACTAAAATCCAGAGCCATAGAAAAATCCGCATAACTAATTTTTTGAACATGATAGGGAAATATAGTGAGAATTAAATCCCAGTAAGTTCAACAATAAATCATCATCAATATAGCTCATCACGTCATGTTCAGCTGTATAAACTACAGCAAATATCTTTGGTCACATGAATGCCTTATATCTATGCACAAGAGAATCGTACAATAATGACATGTATGAATGGATTAACTATTTTCATAATATCATATGATGACTATCAATTTATTCTCATATCAAGCTACCCCGGTTAGGGTAAGTATTTTCTACTATCTGGTACGGGCTTTTCTCGCACCGTCTGACATGGCCTACTTTCTCTTTCTTTTCACATTAACATGATCATAACCGTTGGTAGGGTGTCCCGTACTAGTGCACCACACGGATTGCCATGTGACCGTGCTTATTTTTTTTCTTTTCACAATGATAACCAAAAATATGTTTTCAATAACAAGTATGTTCATCAAAATATAACTATTACCAAAAATCATTGGTAATCATGTCATGAATATAACCATTTGAAATATCACTTTATAAAATATTTCCATGTCAAAATTTCACACTTAAGATGGTAAGAAGTTCATACAATGGCAATTGCTATGGCTATACTAGTCATTTATTATTTTCATTTATAAGATTCATCTTCTTTTTTAAATATTAATTTTATTTCTTTATTTTCTTGATGCAGGTTTTCATCCTATCTAACCTTCTCTTACTAATCAGAGCATAACTCCCTCCATTTAACTCTGATGTAGGTGATCTTGGTGTCAATTTCAAGATAAAACAATTATCTAAAACTATTATGTTGAACAGTGTAGCGAAATATTAAGAAATCAAGGTGATATTACTCCGTCAATGTATAGGTTATTTCTTCTCGGATAGGTTCTAACCTCTGCCTACTAATCGGTCTATATCTCCCTTACAAAAATTCCAAATTAAGTGATTCAAGTGGCTACAAATCCGTGACACATAAAGCTATAATTTGTATGTTTACCATTCATTTTAATTCCCTACAAAAGGTTCCCAGAAATTAAAATACAGAAGCTATGCTAACATATTCCTCCCTGATTAACCTTTTTCCGACCTTTGCTTACAAATCAGACCATATATACCTCATATGAATTCTAAATTGAATGATTCCAGTGGCCAAAAATCTGTTTGACATAGATATACATTTGTTATGTTAACTAATTGTTTAGATTCCCTATATAATGTTCCCAGAAATTAAAACACAGAAGCTATCCTAATATATTTTTCCCTTATTAACTAGTTTCTGACTTTTTCTTATTAATTAGACCATATCTATCTCATATAGACTCCAAATTGAGTGATTTCAGTGGATACAAATCCGTGAGACATAGATATACATTTTTCATGTTAAGCATTTCTTTCAATTCTTTACTGATTCGTCTCAGAATTTTAAAAACAGTAGCTTAAAATTTTGCCACGTATAGCCATACCCATGCAGAACTATCTACACCAACCTAAGTATTCAAACAAACATGATATGTAACATGATATAGCAACATCCATGACCAATCATTAAAGTTCTAAGATCAAAATCCCATATAAATATTACAAGTTTCAAAACTTTTCTTCAAAAAGAAATATTGTTAAACTTAGCTGCAGCACTTAGTCCTTTAGACTTTTCCTTCCTCTTTCTTCCTTTCCTCCTCTCCTCCTCTCCTTTCCTCACTCTACCTTGCTTCTATTTTTTTTATTCTCTCCCTCACTTGGACGAAATTCCCATGCTATAAGGTTGGGTTTTACTTATATAGACTATCAAATAATTCACCTTTCATGATCATGGGTCTACCTTATCACAATTAGGTTACACTTGGTTTAATTTTTGGAAAACAAACAACTTATGTTCTTGTCTTCCTCTTCCTTAGTCAAGATATGCATAGGAAAAGGAGATTTGTATTTTGAAAATTATGATAATATGTTCTTAAGATATGGGACAAGGTCCCTTAGATTTAGGGATTCATTTCCTTTTTCTTTTGTCTTAATCAAGTATGATAGGTTTGCCTTTTTAGGTGGCAAATTTCTAACCCTTGAATCACCATTATTTGGTTGAAATTATTTGTGTGGGATAGGAATGTTTTGTCCTAATGCCATGTATTATCATACCACTTGCTAAAATTATGAGTGTAGGATATAGATTTTTTGTCCTAAAGCCTTGTATTATCATAACACTTGCTAAAATTATGAATGTAGGATATCACACCACTTGCTAAATTTTTGTCTTAATGCCATGTCACCTAATCTTGATTACAATATTATTTCATCACTTTTATTTTTTTTATTTTTTTTCCTCTTGGGTTTGAGCTCATTCTTGCCCATTTTCTTTACTTTGGTTAAAATTCTACCTTTCATAATGGGCTTGGTCACATTTTCATGATTTTTGGGCTACCGGTCCAATTTCTATATAGTAGTCCAAGTCTATGTTTTATTTCTTCATTGGGATATCCTATTGGCTTGCTAAAAATTTATGTGAAGTTGAAAAACTCTATATGAAGTGTCCATAGGTGAAAGCCCAATTTATGGTTGGAGATACTAAATTTAGTAATTTTTGCTCTTAAATTAAGAAAAATTACCCTAATTTGATCTTCTTGAAATTTTAAGACATTTACTTACTTCACAAAAATTTATCTTCCTTGCCTAATAATTTCACCTTTCTTTAGCATGTTTATTTCTAATATTTTCTCTTAGTTTTTCTTTCTTTACCTATTCCATTAATATTAGAACATTTCTATACATACACGTAAGCTGAAGAATTTCTAAGGATTATATTTCCTTAGATATCTAAAAATTGTTTAATAAATTTTATTTCCTTAATTAAATATTTATGTACCTTTATCAATAAAAGAAATGAAATTATGGATGTTACTTTGAATACTTTTGTACTATCATTAATACATGAAACAAAATTAGGGATGTTACATGTAGCACGGTATGATCATTAAGCAAATGTTGTTATGCTCAGCTATATAAGATATAGTAAAATTTTAAAATTTAAAGATAAAATCATCACTTTTAATGCACCTGCCTCACTCGGCGATCTGTTCAATGCAATAAAGCATAACTCATTTGCTATACGCATAGTAACTGATCGACTACAGTCATAATAAGTGATTAAGGAATGTGAGTACATCACCCTCCTGTCCACCCACATTACCACTATTGTAACATCCCGTAAGAAAATAATATTTATTAGACAATTTTTTGATATCTAAGAAAATATAATTCTTATAAATTCTTTACCTTACGTATATGCATAGAAATATTCTAACATTAATGGAATAGGTAAAGAGAGAAAACTTAAGAGGAAATATTAAAAATAAATATACTAAAGAAAGGTGAAATTCTTGGGTAAGAAAGATAATTTTTTTTGAAATTAGTAAAGGTATTAAAATTTCAAGAAGATTGGATTAGGGTAATTTTTCCTAATTTAAGAGTTAAAGTTATTAAGTTTAGTATCTCCACCCATAAATTGGGCTTTACCTATGGACACTTTATATAGAGTTTTTCTACTTCACATGAATTTTTAGCAAGCCAATAGGATAGCCCAAGGAAGAAATAAAACATAGACTTGGACTAGGATATAGAAATTGGACTGGTAGCCCAAAAATCATGAAAATGTGACAAGCCCATTATGAAAGGTAGCATTTAACCAAAGTAAAGAAAATGGGCAAGAATGAGCCCAAACCCAAGAGGAAAAATAAAAATAAAAAAATAAAAAAAGTGATGGAATAATGGCGTAATCAAGATTAAGTGACATGGCATTAAGACAAAAATTTAGCAAGTGGTGTGATCTCCTACATTCATAATTTTAGCAAGTGGTATGATAATACATGGAATTAGGACAAAACATCTATATCCTACACTCATAATTTTAGCAAGTGGGTAATAATACATAGCATTATGACAAAACATCTTTATCATACACAAATAATTTTAGCTAAGCAAGGAAGATTCAAGGGTTGGAAATTTGCCACCTAAAAAGGCAAACCTATCATACTTGATTAAGACAAAAGAAAAAGGAAATGAATCCCTAAATCAAAGGGACCTTATGCCTTATCTTAAGAACATATCATCATAATTTTCAAAATACAAATCTCCTTTTTCTATGCATATCTTGACTAAGGAGGAGGAAGACAAGAACATAAGTTGTTTGTTTTCCAAAAATTCAACCAAGTGCATCCTAATTGGGATAAGGTAGACCCATGATTATGAAAGGTAAATTATTTGATAGTCTATATAAGCAAAACACACCCTTATAACATTATAATTTCGTCCAAGTGAGGGAGAGGAAAAATAGAAGCAAGGTAGAGTGAGGAAAGGAGAGGAAGAAAGGAAGAAAAAAGGAAGGAGAAATCTAGAGGACTAAGTGCTCAAGGTAAGTTTAACAATATTTCTTTTTGAAGAAAACTTTTGAAACTTATAATATTTATATGAGATTTTGATCTTAGAACTTTGACAATTGGTCATGGATGTTACTATATCATGTTACATATTATGTATGTTTTGAATACTTAGGCTGGTGTAGATAGTTCTGCATAGGTATGGCTATGGGTGGAAAAACATTTGAGCTTTTGTTTTTAAAATTCGAAGAAGAATCAATAAGGAATTTAAAGAAATGGTTAACATGAAAAATGTAGATCTATGTCTCGCAGATATTTAGCCACTGGAATCACTCAATTTGGAGTTCGTATGAGGTAGATATGGTCTGACTAGTATGCAGTGGTCAGAAATGGGTTAATCAGGGAAGAATATTTTAGGATAGCTTCTGTGTTTTAATTTATGCTAACTTTTTGTAGTGACTTAAAATAAATGGTTAACATAAGAATTATAGATATATGTGTCACAGAGTTTTAACCACTAGAATCACTCAATTTGGAGTCCATAAGAGGTAGATATGGTCTCATTAGTAAGCAGTATTCAGAAAATGGTTAATCAGGGAAGAACATGTTAGGATAGCTTGTGTGTTTTAATTTATGGAAACATTCTGTAGAGAATTCAAATAAATGGTTAACATAAGATTTATAGATATATGTGTCACGGAATTTTAGCCACTGGAATTACGTAATTTGGAGTCCATATGCGGTAGATATGGTCTGATTAGGAAGAAGTGGTCAGGAAATGGTTCATTAGGGAAGAATATGTTAGGATAGCTTGTGTTTTAATTTCTGAAAACATTCTGTAGGGAATTAAAATACATAGTTAACATACGAATTATAGACATATGTGTCACAGATTTTTAACCACTGGAATCACTTAATTTGAAAATTTTATGAGGGAGATATGGACTGATTAGTAGGCAGAGGTCCGAACCAATCCAAGACGAAATAACCTGTACATTTAGGGAGTAATATCACTTTGATTTCTTAATATTTCGCTAAATGGTTAAACATAATAGTTTTAGATAATTATTTTATCTTGAAATTGACATCAAGATCACCTACATTAGAGTTAAATTGAGGGAGTTATGCTTTGATTAGTAAGAGAAGGTTAGATAGGATGAAAACCTGCATAAAGAAAATAAAGAAATAAAATTAATATTTAAAAAGGAAGAAGAATCGTATAAGTGAAAATAATAAATGACTAGTATTAGCCATAGCCATTGCCATTGTATGAACTTCTTACCATCTTAAGTGTGAAATTTTGACATGGAAATATTTTATAAAGTGATATTTGAAATGGTTATGTTCATGGCATGATTACCAACGATTTTTAGTAATAGTTATATTTTGAAGAACATATTTGTTATTGAAAGCATATTTTTGGCTATCATTGTGGAAAGAAAAGAAATGATTACGGTCACATGGCAATCCGTGTGGTGCACCAGTAGGGGACGCCCTACCAACGGTTATGATTATGTTAATGAGAAAAGAAAGAGAAAGTGTGCCATGTCGGACGGAGCGAGAAAAGCCCGTACTAGAGAGTAGAAAATATTCACTCTGACCGAGGTAGCGTGATATGAGAATAAATTGATAGTCATCATATGATATTCTGAAAATAATTAATCTTGGCATACATGTCATTACTGTACAATTCTCATGTGCATAGATATAGTGCATTCATGTGACTAAAGATATTTACTATAGTTTATACAACTGAACATGACGTGATGAGCTATCTTGATGATGATTTATTGTTGAACTTACTGGGATTAATTCTCACTATATTTTCATGGCATGTTCAGAAAATTAGTTATGCAGATTTTTCTATGGCTCTGGCTTTTAGTGTACGTTGGATTGAGTTACTTTATGTTGGGTAGATCTCAGAATCAAATAATATATTTGTGGTCGAGTTGGTTCATATCTGGGTGAAGGTGCAACCACCCGCACCTATATCTCCAGAATTTGTCAACCAGAATAAATAAGATGTAGTTATTTATGTGTTTGATTTTGTTGTATGTACATTTTGATTAATGACGTGTATAAGAACTCTATATTGTATAATAAATAATAATAAAAAAGCGGTTGTTACAACTGTCACCCGATTGGAGCGGCGCTCCCCAGGCTCACTCAGGCTAAGGTGTCCCCTATTCGGTACCGTCACAAGCCATACAACCTATAACATCCCAAGTCTTTAATAATGTTAGATAAATCTAAGAAAAAGTAAAAGATATATATGACCAAGAATTAAATTACTTAGTTATGGAACAATAAGGTAGTTAAAAAAAAGAATAGGTGACATATAATTAATCATGAATCATACAAATAAAATTTGTAGGATCATAATGGATGGGGGAAGGATAAAAATACATTTTTAGGACATCACTAATTTAAGATTCGCAGTAAATTATGAAAAGAAAGGCACCTTCCTTATTTTGTTTCTACAAACCATGACAAGAATGGAATCTTCCTTATTTTGTTTCTACAAACCATGACAAGAAAGGAACCTTCCTTATTTTGTTTTTACAAACCATGACAAGAAAGGAACCTTCCTTCTTTTGTTTCTACAAACCAGGACAACAAAGGAACTTTCCTTATTTTGTTTTTACAAACCATGACAAGAAAGGAACCTTCCTTATTTTGTTGATAAGAAAGGAACCTTCCTTATTTTGTTTCTACAAGCCATGACAAGAAAGGAACCTTCCTTATTTTGTTTCTACAACCCATGACAAGAAAGGTGAATTATTTGATAGTTTATTTAAGCAAAACCCACCCTTAGAACATTAAAATTTCATCCAAGTGAGGGAGTGGAGAAATAGAAGCAAGATAGAGTGAGGAAAGGAAAGGAAGAAAGGAAGAAAGAGGAAGGAGAAGTCTAGAGGACTAAGTGTTTAAGGTAAGTTTAACAATATTTCTTTTTGAAGAAAAGTTCTGAAAATTGTAACATTTATATGATATTTTGATCTTAGAACTTTTATGATTGGTCATGGATGTTGCTATATCATGTTACATATTATGTATGTTTGAATACTTAGGCTGGTGTAGATAGTTCTGCATAGGTATGGCTATGGGTGGTTGAATTTTAATCTTTTGCTTTTAAAATTCAGGAAAGAATAGGTAAGGAATTAAAGCAAATGGTTAACATAAAAAATGTTGATCTATGTCTCACGAAATTTTAGCCACTGGAATCATTCAATTTGGAGTCCATATGAGGTAGATATGATCCGATTAGTAAGCAAAGGTCAGAAAATGGTAAATCAGGGAAGAATATGTTAGGATAGCTTTTGTATTTTAATTTCTCGTAACATTCTGTAGGGAATTAAAATAAATGGTTAACATAAACATTGTAGCTATATGTGTTACGCATTTGTAGCCACTGGAATCATTCAAGTTAGAGTCTATATGAGGTAGATATGGTCCGATTAGTAAGCAAAGGTCAGAAAATAGTTAATCAGGGAAGAATATGTTAAGATAGCTTCTGTGTTTTAATTTTTGAGAACATTCTGTAGGGAATTAAAATAAATGGTTAGGATAAAAATTATAGTTATATGTGTCATAGAATTTTAGCCACTGGACTCACTCAATTTGGAATTCCTATGAGGGAGATATGGACAGATTAGTAGGTAGAGGTTAGAACTTACTCGAGAAGAAATAACCTGTACTTTGAAAGAGTAATATCACCATGATTGCACAATATTTAGTTAAACTGTTCAACATAATAGTTTTAGATAATTGTTCTATCTTTAAATTGACACCAAGATAAACTAAATCAGAGTTAATTGGAGGGAGTTATACTCTGATTAGTAAGAGAAGGTCAGATAGGATGAAAATCTGCATCAAGAAAATAAAGAAATAAAATTAATATTTAAAAAAAGAAGAAGAAGAAACTTATAAATGAAAATAATAAATGACTAGTATATGCCATAGCCATTGCCATTGTATGAACTTCTTACCATTTTAAGTGTGAAAGTTTGACATGGAAATATTTTATAAAATGATATTTGAAATATTTATGTTCATGGCATGATTACCAATGATTTTTGGTAATAATTATATTTTGATGAACATACTTGTTATTGAAAGCATATTTTTGGCTATTATTATGAAAAGAAAAGAAATGAGCATGGTCACATGGCAATCCGTGTGGTGCACCAGTAGAGGACGCCTTACCAATGGTTATGATTATGTTAATGAGAAAAGAAAGAAAAAGTGTGCCATGTCGGACAGAGCGAGAAAAGCCCGTACCGCAGAGTAGAAAATACTCACCTTGACTCAGGTAGCTTGATATGAGAATAAATTGATAGTCATCATATAATATTCTAAAATAGTTAATCCTGTCATACATGTCATTACTGTACGATTTTCATGCGTATAGATATAGTGCATTCATGTGACCAAAGATATTTGCTGTAGTTTATATAGCTGAACATGACGTGATGAGCTATATTGATGATGATTTATTGTTGAACTTACTGTGATTTAATTCTCACTATATTTCCATGTCATGTTCAGAAAATTAGTTATGCAGATTTTTCTATGGCTCTGGCTTTTAGTGCATGTTGGATTGAGTTACTTTATGTTGGGTAGATCCCAGAATCAAATAATATGTTTGTGGTTGAGTTGGCTTAGAGCCCGGTGACGGTGCAACCACCCGCACCTATATCTCCGGAATTGGTCAACCAGAATAAATAAGATGTAGTTATTTATGTATTTGATATGTATACGTACGGTTTAATTAATGACATGTATGTGAACTCAATATTGTACAAAAAAAAAAGGTTGTTACACAACCCGTCGATATTCATCCATACATATAAATACATTTAAAATTGTCAAGCAACTCGCGATCAACTTTACGCTTGCCATTCAATCTCATTTATAATATGACATGCATCATTTTCACAAGTATATAGCTTTACAAATCAATGCATCGTGCATATAATATTCACTTTATCAAATAATGATAAATACATTTAGAACCACATATTCAATGAGTTCCAAAATCCATTTCTAAAACCATACTTTTCTTGAACTATGTTCCAGTTCGTAAGTAAAATAGATATTTTAACACATTTTAGAAACTTATAATAGTATAAATAATTTATGAACAGAAACAATTATAGATTTATAGTTCAAGAAGAGCATGGGGTAAGTCATAGAAAGAATTATCTACTCACAGGGTAAGGGCTCCAGATTGGATAACCCTAAAATGCACTTTTCCAATCCACATTTGACTAAACAGACTTCTGAAACATGTCCGGATGATCCGAAAATCAAGAAAATGACTTCGGGAATTTGGTCACTATTTATGGACGAAAAACACTATTCATCACTGGAAAATACTATTCACCAAGAGTAAAAAGTTGTCAAATAGATGAAAAATTTCATATCCTAAGGTTTATCTAACTCTTGAATCAATTTACGGTGTTAGATTTCTAATTTAAGGTCTCTATGTAAGAGTTTTATAGTTTACCTTTTTCTGAGATTTTTTACTTCTGATTTACAGCAATTCTATGGACGATTTGAGAAATTGTTCGGTCAAAATCGTAGTATTCTCCGTCTTGAATCCATTAGTACCATTAATTTTGATATCAGAGGCTTGTAGACACTTTAGATCTAGAGAAAAAATATGAAGATACTATTTATACTATTCACTATTCATTTTCCTTTGCAACTCGGTTTTCTACATTCGTCTTCCCCTGTTCTCCTTTTTTTTTTAATTTTATTATAATAATAATAATTATTATTTAGTAATTAAATATTTAAATTTATTTTTATTTTATTTCATATAAATACCGTTTTTCATCCTAAAACATCCTAAATTTTTTAAAAAATTTACATTCTGATAAACCTTTAGTTAAACTCTTAAATCATGACTTTTCTCTATAAAAATATTAATAAAACAAATCACAAAATAAATATCTTTATACATAATAAAAGAAAGAATATTTCTAAAAATACAACAAAACTTTATTAAAGGCCAATATAATTATTTCAAGCAAAAAAATAATTACTTTAATTAAAAATATACTTGCTTTTAGCAAAACATAATCATTTCTAATCAAATAAAAATATATTTTTTTATAGCAAAATATTATTATTTTAAAATAAAAATTATAGGATGTTATAGAAATAGCCAACCAGAGAGGAGCAGACAATATGGAAGACCGAGATAGAGTCCTAAATGCTTATGTTTAACCAAATCTATATAGGTTGAACCCAAGCATAGTAAGACCAGAAATTGAAGCTCTTCACTTTGAGCTCAAGCCTATAATGTTTCAGATGCTACAAATTGCAGGGAAATTCAGTGGAATGCCTACAGAGGACTCTCACCATCACTTGAGTGTGTTTATCGAAGTCACAGATGCATTCAAAATGAATGGGGTGACAGATGAGGTTCTAAAGCTGAAACTATAACAACTCTATTTAAGTAACAATTTTTTTTAAATACCATGAAGTTATTATCTCATTATAACTTAACTCAAAATAACATTTATTTAATTTATACAATACAGAGTTTACATACATACCATTAATCAATAACATTCGTGCAAAAGTCTAACACATATATAATTACAACTTATTCATCCTTGTTGACCAGTTTTAGAGATATGGGTGCGGGTTGTTGCACCTTCACCGGGATCTTAGTCAACTCGACCATAGACACCATATATATTACTGGGATCAGCTCAACATAGAGTAACTCGATCAAACATACGCCAAAAGCCAGTGCCATAGAGAAAATCTGCATAATTATTTTTCTGAACATGACATGGAAATATAGTGAGAATTAAATCCCAGTAAGTTCAACAATAAATCATTATCAATGTAGCTCTGCACGTTATGTTCAGCTGTATAAACTATATCAAATAACTTTGGTCACATGAATGCACTATATCTATGCATATGAGAATCGTACAATAATGACATGTATGACAGGATTAACTATTTTCAGAATATCATATGATGACTATCAATTTATTCTCATATCAAGCTACCTCGGTCAGGGTGAGTATTTTCTACTCTCCGGTACGGACTTTTCTCGCTCTGTCCGACATGGCCCACTTTCTCTTTCTTTTCTCATTAACATGATCATAATCGTTGGTAGGGCGTCCCCTACTCGTGCACCACACGGATTGCCATGTGACCGTGCTCATTTCTTTTCTTTTCATAATGATAGCCAAAAATATGCTTTCAATAACAAGTATGTTCATCAAAATATAACTATTACCATAAATCATTGGTAATCATGCCATGAACATAACCATTTCAAATATCACTTTATAAAATCTTTCCATGTTAGAATTTCACACTTAAGATGGTAAGAAGTTCATACAATGGCAATGGCTATGGCATATACTAGTTATTTGTAAGATTCGTCTTCTTTTTTAAATATTAATTTTATTTCTTTATTTTCTTGATGTAGGTTTTCATCATATCTAACCTTCTCTTACTAATCAGAGCATAACTCCCTCAATGTAACTCTGACATAGGTGATCTTGGTGTCAATTTAAAGATAAAACAACTATCTAAAACTATTATGTTGAACAGTTTAGCAAAATATTAAGAAATCAAGGTGATATTAGTCCCTCAAAGTCCAGTTTATTTCTTCTCGGGCAGGTTCTGACCTTTACCTACTAATATGTCCATCTCTCCCTCATAAGAATTTCAAATCTTTTCTTCAAAAAGAAATATTGTTAAACTTATCTTGAGCACTTAGTCCTCTAGACTTCTCCTTCCTCTTTCTTCCTTTCTTCCTCTCCTTTCCTCACTTTATCTTACTTCTATTTTTCTCTCCCTTACTTGGACGAAAATTCTAATATTATAAGGGTGGGTTTTGCTTAAATAGACCACCAAATAATTCATCTTTCAAGATCATGGGTCTACCCTACCACAATTAGGATACACTTGGTTGAATTTTTGGAAAACAAACAACTTATGTTCTTGTCTTCCTCTTCCTTAGTCAAGATATGCATAGCAAAAGGAGATTTGTATTTTTAAAATTATGATAATATGTTTCTAAGATAAGAGACAAGGTCCCTTTGATTTAGGGATTCTTTTTTTTCTTTTTTTTTCTTTTGTCTTAATCAAGTATGATAGGTTTGCATTTTTAGGTGGCAAATTTCTACCCCTTGAATCTCCATTATTTGGTTGAAATTATTTGTGTGGGATTGGAATGTTTTGTCCTAATGCCATGTATTATCATACCACTTGCTAAAATTATGAGTGTAGAAAATAGATGTTTTGTCCTAAACCCTTGTATTATCATACCACTTGCTAAAATTATGAATGTAGGATATCACACCACTTGCTAAATTTTTGTCTTAATACCATGTCACCTAATCTTGATTACACCATTATTTCATCACTTTATTTTTTTTTCTCTTGGGTTTGAGCTCATTCTTATTCATTTTCTTTACTTTGGTTAGAATTCTACCTTTCATAATGGGCTTAGTCACATTTTCATGATTTTTGAGCTACCGGTCCAATTTCTATATCCTAGTCCAAGTCTATGTTTTATTTCTTCCTTGGGCTATCCTATTGGCTTGCTAAAAATTCATGTGAAGTAGAAAAACTCTATATGAAGTGTCCATAGGTGAAAGCCCAATTTATGGGTAGAGATACTAAACTTAGTAACTTTACCTCATAAATTAGGAAAAATTACCCTAATAAAATCTTCTTGAAATTTTAATACCTTTACTTACTTCACAAAAAAATTATCTTCCTTACCCAAGAATTTTACCTTTCTTTAGTATATTTATTTCTAATTTTTTCTCTTAGGTTTTCTCTCTTTACCTATTCCATTAATGTTAGAACATTTCTATGCATACAAGTAAGGTGAAAAATTTCTAAGTATTATATTTCCTTAGATATCTAAAAATTGTCTAATAAATTTTATTTCCTTAATTAAATATTTATGTACTTTTATCAATAAAGAAACGAACTTAGGGATGTTACTTTGAATACATGAAATGAAATTAGGGATGTTACACAAAGTATTCCCCTATTCCTTAAGAGATTGAGCTAGAGCGTGTTTGAACTCTCTGCCACATAATTCTATTGCCAACTGGAACGATTTGGCAAATAATTTTTTGTTAAAATACTTCCCACCTACCAAAAATGCAAGGTTAAGAAATGACATCACATCCTTCCAGCAACTAGACGAGGAATCACTATATAACACCTGGGAGAGGTACAAAGAACTACTACGGAGATGTCATCATCATAGAATACCATAATGTAACATCTCATGATTTTTATTTTTAAATAATAATGTTTTGCTATAAACAAATATATTTTTATTTGTTTAAAAATGATTATGTTTAGCTAAAAGCAAGTTTACTTTTAATTAAAGTAATTATTCTTTTACTTAAAATAATTATATTGGCCTTTAATAAAATTTGGTTGTAATTTTAGAAATACTTTTTCTTTTATTATGTATAAAGATATTTATTTTGTGATTTCTTTTATTAAGATTTTTATCAAGAAAAATCATGATTTAAGAGTTTACCTAAAGGTTTATGAGAATGTAAATTTTTAGAAATTTTTGGGATGTTTTAGGATGAAAAATGGTATTTATATGAATATATGTAAAATAAAATTTCCTTATTTAATTATTAAATAATAAAAATAATTATTATTATAAAGAATAAAGAAAAGGGGGTGGGGAGACAAAAATTGAAACGTGAAAATGAAAGAGAGAGAATAGTGTGAATAGTAACATTTATTTTCTTCTCTAAATTTGGAGTGTCTACAGGCCTCTGATCTCAAAACTAAAGATACCACTGAATTCAAGACAGAGAATACTATGATTTTGACCGAACAATTTCTCAAATCAGCTGTAGAATCGCCGTAGATCAGAAGTAGAAAATTTTAGAAAAAGGTAAACTCAGGAACTCTTACTTAAAGATCTCAAATTGGAAATCTGACACCATAGATGGATTCAGGAGATAGATAAACCTTAGGATATGAAATGTTTCACCTATATGACAACTTTTTGTTCTTAGTGAATAGTATTTTTCGGCGGTGAATAGTGTTTTCCAACCATGAATAGTGATCAAGTTCCTAAAGTCATTTCCTTGCTTGTTGGACCCTCCGAACACATTTTTGAAATCTGTTTAGTCAAATGTGGATTGAAAAAGCGCATTTTGGGTTGTCCAACCTAAAGCCCTGACTTGTGAGTGGATAATTTTTTCTATGATTTGCCCTATACTCTTCTTAATCTTTCAGTATGTATTTGATTATTTTTATAAAATATTTACACTTTTACATGTTTCTAAAATACATTAAATTATCTGAATTGCTTACAATTTGGAATATAGTTCGAGAAGAGTATAGTTTTGAAAATGGATTTCTGAACTCATGGTATATCTGATTTCACATGTATTTCTCATTAAATGATAAGTGAATATTTATGCACATGGCATTGATTTGTAAAACTATAAAGTTACTGATTATGACTGAATGGTAAGCGTAAAGCTCATGGCGAGTTGCTTGATAATTTTACATTGCATTTAATGAATATGCATTTATATATATATGTATTTATATGTATGGATGAATATCGACGTGTTGTATGCCTTGTGACGGTATTGAATATGGGACGCCCATTAGCCTGAGTGAGCCGAGGGAGGGCCGCTCCAATGGGGTGATAGTGGTAATGTAAGGAGGTAGATGGGTTATGGATTTACATTCCCTTCTCACTATTGTGACTGTAGTTGATCGGTCACTATGCGTATAGCAAAAGAGTGTGTGGGTTGACCAGATCACCGAATGAGGTAGGTCATTTTAAATTGGGTTGACCAGATCACCGAATGAGGCAGGTCATTTTAAAAGTTTATAACTTTATCTCAAAAGCTTATTATTTTACTATAGTTTATACAACTGAACATAACAACAATTGTTTAATGATCATACCGTGCTGAATATGGTTTGGATATCTGAATATCCTTTTATTTAAAAATATTTAAAATACGGGTCCTATATGGATGTACTTGTTAATTGTATTATCTGCTCACTAAGTTGTCAAACTCACTACACGATATTTACACATTTTTCATATAAGAATACAGAGTCTGTTCCTACAGATAGGTGATCAGTTAGGTGACATATTCTCTAGGTGAGTCTACGTTCTTTCAAGGCTCACAGTTTTGAATTATACTGTGTTTGTATTCTAGAGTGTACTCTGAACACTACAGGCAGGATCCCTACTTCTGTTATTACTTTGACATTTATAACTTGGTTTGTATAATATATATACATGAGAGAACCTATATGTATCTATTTTTATGACAAAGAATAGTGTTATGCATGTTAAGAAAAATATCTGATTGCGAAAAAAAATGTATGTTTCATGTGCTCATAAATTGGGGCCGTTACAAGTTGGTATCAGAGCATTAGGTTTCCCTGTGGCTATCGGAGCAAAGGATTCTTTAGTAGGACCTTTAGTATGGATATGAGTTGGACATATTTATACTTCTGGTGCTGTTGAGGGATTCTATAGGGTTTCAATTTCCTTTTTATTCCAAGTTATTAATTTTTCTAGTATAAAGTTGATTGAATACTGTGACATCTTAAGAGGTATCTATGGGCCAATTACTGCCTGAAAGTGAAAGTGATAGGTGTCTCCGAGAATTTAAAGAATTGGGACAAATTTCAAATATGATCATTTCTGACTATAATATCCGTTTTACCTGAATGTCTAGATATGGTAGACTTTGATGTGATATTAAAAATGGATTGGTTAGCAACATGTCAAACCATTTTAGAATGTCATCCAAAGATGATTAAATTCAATATTCCTAGAGAATCTTATTTCTTGTTACAAGGAGACCGTAGTGAGGTACTCAAAAATCTAATCTCTACTTTAACAGCCCATAAGTGATTACAAAAAGGTGCCAAGGATATTTGGCAGTGGTGGGAGATGTTTATATAAAGTATGCTAGTGTAAATCAAATTCCAATGGTTAGAGAACTTTCTGATGTAATTCCTGAGGAATTGTCAGGATTACCTCAAAGCGTAAAATAGAATTTAGTATTGATTTACTCCCTAAAACCCAACCAGTGTCTATACCCCCATATAGAACTGTAACGACTAAACTTAAGGAATTAAAGAATTAGTTGTAAGACTTGTTGATTGGCAAGTCATTCATATCTGGTGGCGAAGGAATTTAGTTCATTCCCATAAGTCTTTAATATTATGTTGGGATGATGGTAGAGCTGAACTGCTGCCAAGTTCCTCTGTAGTCAATGGCTGAACCCCTAGCTCCTCATTTTCTACTTCCTCATGCCCTTCATATTTTTGTGTGTCTGTGTAGGATATAGGTCTTATTGGTTGGATGAGAGATTTAGTGGAATCCCAACTGGCTCCAAAATTCCTACATAGACTATTGATTAAACTAGGACCAAAGAGGGTGCTGCCCTGAGAACGGATACAGCTTAGCATTTGTCTATGGATAATTTTACCCACATCAATTGAAAGTCCCTTCGGTATGGTATATATCGGTATGGCATATATCAAGATGGCCTTATCTCACCTAACTTGACTCATGTTAAGCTAGGCATGAATCTTGTTGCCACAAAATAGTACCAAGCTTTAGCCACTTTATTCATATTGGCCCTAGCAAAATACATCGATTGGTTATTGTTAACCAATTTCCACGACGACCCTCAATGGCAAAGAGTACAAATAATATCCTAAAAATCAATGTATGATTGAAGAAGTGTAGAGTATTCATTATCTCCAATGTTAAGCAAAGACTAGAACTCATCGATGGCATGAGGAGTGAACTTCACCATCTTGCCCCTGACCCGTGCTTTATGATGCTCATGCATAATAGCATTGGAGTAAAACTCCTATACCACAGGGATAACCCCTGGTTTTGGGTTCTTGCAAAAAAATTTCCAATGCCTTTGGAGGATATTGTCTCTATAAGGAAGCTTATGGTGACAATAATCCTTTATCTTAAACGATTGGTTTATGCACCACCACCTTGATATGGTGCCGATATACCTCTTTATTTACAAACGTTGTGCTATCAAATGCTAAAGGGTCATCTGGTTTATTCTTCCTTTTTGAGAGGGTCAACTTTGAAGTTTTAGGAGCCATTTGACTTAGAAAGCTCATTGGGGCTTTTTATCAAACACTTGGTGTGCACTCTTGAAATATGGGAAAAATGGGTCATGGATTCCCAAATTGAAGTCCTAATTCAATGTACTAAAGTTGCAAATGAGTGTTGAGATCACCAACAACAGGAAGTATTAAAAAAATGGCACCTAATGAGGCCTTGATTTGTTGCTAAAACATGAAGGATTAAATGTTCCTTGAAACCCCCGAGAACTTCCAATGGTTCCTAATTAATTAATGAAAGAGGTGCTTAATTGTACAAAAAAGATGCAAAATCACTTAATTCAAGTAAAGAAACGAAATTGGAGCTTAATAGGAGTGATAGGATGCAAGGAATGGTGATTATGGGTAGGTAGTAGTAAAAGGAGGGTGATAGGGTAAAAAGGCCGCAGGCCTCTTATAGAGAGCGTCACAGCACTCTCTGCTACAACGCAAACTGCCACAACACTCGCCCAGCCTGGGTAATGGGCGCCGTAGCACTATGCGTAGTAGGTCTCCAAATTTTTTTATGAATAGAAGAAAGAAAATTATGAAAAAGAATAAGAAGAAGAGATGTTATGTTACCTCCCAACCAGCGACTTTGTCTTACGTCATTGGCTCAACTCAACTCCCTATCTCGTTTATGGAGGATCCTTTATGTTCACTTTAAATTTTTAAGACTGATTCAAGCTTCGAAGTTCAACTACATGACAAGAAGCCACATTAGTAATGAAAAGAGGTCCTAACCAAGGGAGAGATTTCTTACCTTTGTAAGATCTAACCACTTTGATATCTAGAACTTAATGCAACTCTACAGTAGGGTTTATGCTTTTAAGGTTTGCAATTTTTTTTTGTAATGGCATTTCCTTTTTCCTGAAGAATGTGCATTAATGCCTCCTCTTTTTTAGCACCTAGATTCTTGGCAACTATGATAGGTGGTGCATCTCCAACTTTCAAGTATTTCAGGTGATTGGGAAGAGGTGAAAATTTTGATCTAGGGTCCTACAAAACAGAAGTTGCAAGAGTAATATCAGAAATTAGTAATTCCATATAAGCAACCTTACCTATTGTTGGCTCTTCTGAAAAATCATTGAGTGCAGTCAATTCCTCCTTTGTTTCTACATCTAGGTCTATCTCACCATCATTTTTCTCTATAGATTTGCTCACAATCACCTCCATTTATCATTGCCATATCATTTAAACATATCTAGTGCTAAAGAATCAATGAAATCAATAGAATAAATAGGAGTATCATCACTTAGATGTTTTATGGCCTTATACATTTTAAATTTTATTACTTCACCATTAAATTCCATAGTGAGTGTGCCATTGTGAACATCTATCTCAGTTTTAAAGGTTTTCAAAAATAGCCTTCCTAATAATATTGGAGAAGTAAATTCCCTATTTTCTATGTCAAGTACATAAAAATCTATAGGAAAAACTAAATCATCTACTTGTACCAAAACATCCTCAATTACTTCCTTAGGATAAGCATTGGACCTATCTGCTAGTTGAATTACCAAATTCGTAGAGTTCAATGGTCTCAATTTCAAATATGTATATACAGAATATGGCATGACATTTATGGAAGCTCCTAAATCTAACATAGCCTTTTCAACATAAGTATCCCTAATTTTGCATGGAATAGTAAACATACTTGGATCCTTACATTTAGTAGAGAATTTTATTTGTATTATAGTAGATACATTCTGACTCATCTGAACCTTCCAAATCCCTTCAATTTTTTCCTTCTTTTTTGAGTTCACAGTTCTTTTAAGAATTTTTCATATCTTGGTACCTGTTTAATAGCATCTAGAAGAAGAATATTAACTTCACACTTTCTAAAGGTTTCATACAAGTCAAAAGTTTTCTCATGTAGCCTATTTTCTTTAAGAGCTTCTAGAAAATGAGGTATTACTTCATAATGTAAAGTAGATGGAGACTTACCTATAGATTCTTTATTCTCCTTAATTAATTTTTCATGTTCCTTAGGAGAAGAAGGTGGTGGTGGATCTTCAATTTCCTTACCATTCCATAAAATAATTACATTGACACTTTCTTTGGGATTTACCATAGTTTGAGAGGGTAACTTACCTAAATCTTGAGCATCTAATCGATTAACTGTGGTGCTAATTGGCCCAATTGAGTTGTCAAGTTCTAAATGTAAGCTTTTTTCTCTTGCTGAAATTGCTGAAAGTTATGTGCAAGAGATTTAACAATATCTTCCAAGGGATTACTTACTTGGGGATCCTGAGATGCATTATGTCTAGGATAATAAGCCTGTTGATTTTGCTAAAAAATTTGTCTTACATGTCTATTTTGTGCATTCCCATATCTAAATTTGGGATGATTCTTCCATCCAGGATTATATGTATTAGCATAAGGATCATACCTCTTTTGTTGGCTAAGGAAACCTCCAAAACATTAGCTTGTTCTATGGATTCCTCTTGAAGTGTTGAACACATATCAATTGGGTGGCCAGTTACTGAACATATTCCACATACTTTGACTTTGTTGCAGTGTACATGTAGCCATTTGCCACATAGGAGAAGTAACTTCAAATATTTGTTGCTGAAGAAAAGACTCTGGTTACTAGAGGATCATGCCCAATGCTAAATTGTTGAGAGTTGGTAGCCATATATTTGATATTAAGACTCTGGCTACTTTAGGAGTCTTGTCTGCTAGTGCTCCTCCACTAGCAGCATCTATCATGCTTTTGTCTCCCTGCAAGACCATGAAAATTAGGTAAGAGATGAGTGAGTTTTTAACCATTAATTAGATACTTTCATCTTAACTTTTCTTCTTATTTAAGCACTTATTTTTTGTACTTGTCTTTAGTTCAGTGCATCTTTTTTAGATAGAGAGAAGAATAGAAAATTGACTCAATCGGAGGAATCAAAACTAAATTATGGTTCTTTGGGAATGGTGTCTATAAATCAAGTAGATAAAATAAATTCATTGAGGATGACTGAGTAAGGAGCATTATCTTTTTAACTCCTGAGACACATCCTCATGGATATATGCATCAATTTAATCATGATTTATGACCATATTTTCAAAAGAACCTAAACATAAAGATTCAAGAAACATCTAATATTGAAAATCTATTTGCTGTTTGCTTTTCAGCCCGACTTTACTATAGTGTTTTGATCATAACTCATACATTAAATATTCAATATGTATAAAATTTGGTAGGTGAATTCCTGACAAAATTTACTACAAATTTCATGTTCACGTGATTAGCAAATTCAAACACTAAAACGGTAAATATTAGGCTAGAAAAAAAAAATTGTTGCAGTCCAGCCCAACCTTGCTATAGTATTTGGGCTGTATCTCATAAAATATGTAGTCAATAAGCACAAAATTTGCTACAACTTTGCTTTTCACATGGGCAGTAAATTTGGTGGTTATCAAAAAGGAATATCATGATTACTTTCATTGCACATAATGCAATACAACATGTCAACTTTAGTTCAACTTGTTTTGTCACATACCCCCTAGTTGTATACATAAATAGAGAGATCTTGTGAGCTAGAGGAGAGGCTGGAGGAAGGCTTGAAAGAACTAAATTTGGAGAGCATATTTTTGGGTTCTTAGTATTGTAATGTTCTTATTTCTTTAGATACTTTGTTATCCTTTCATAATATCATTATGCTTGTTCATATTCAATTTTACTTTCTTACTTTTAATATGGAGAACAAAGTTCCTTATGCTAAGGTAAAGGGTGAAACTCTTAGTATGTGAATAATAATTTATTTAACTCTTAATTTTAATGTTTATATTTGATGTCGTATTTATCTTCTTATTTCTTTTTATATATATATTATTTCTTAATGGCAGGCTTTGCCACCTATCACTTGTTATTTTCTTTCTTTGGGGATGCCTTTGCCACCTATCTCTTTTGTTATTTTCTTTCTTAGAGGATGGCTTTACCGCTTCTCTCTTTTGTTATTTTCTTTTTTAGGGGATGGCTCTTCCACCTCTCTCTTTTGTTATTATTATAGTTGTAACATCCCTAATTTCGTTTCTTTTATTAATAAAGGTAGTTAAATATTTAATTAAAAAAATAAAATTTATTAAACAATTTTTAGATATATAAGAAAATATAAGCCTTAGAAATTCTTTACCTTATGTGTATGCATAGAAAATGTTTCTAACATTAAGGGAATAGGTAAAGACAGAAAACATAATAGGAAAAAAATTAGAAATAACGTCCTAAAGAGGGCTGAAATTCTTGGGTAAGAAAAATAAATTTTTAGAAGTAAATAAAGGTCTTCAAATTTCAAGAAGATTGGATTAGAGTAATTTTTCCTAATTCATGAGCTAGAGTTCCTAAGTTTAACATCTCTATCCATACATTTAGGCTTTCAACTATGGATAATTCATATAGAGTTTTTCTACTTTACATGAGTTTCTAGTAAGCCAAATGGATAGCCCAAGCAAGAGATATAACATAGACTTGGACTAGGATATTTGGACTAATAGCCCAAAAATCATGAAAGTGTTGCCAAGCCCTCCATGAGAGGTAGGAATTTCAGCCAAAGCAAAGGAAATGGGCAAGAATAAGCCTAAATCCAAGAAGGAAAAATAAGAATCAAGTGATGAAATAGTAGTGTAATAATAATCAAGATTAGGTCATATGGCATTAGGATAAAACATCTATATACCACACTCATAATTTCAGGAACCCATCTGATGATATAATAGGTAATAATACATAGCATTATGACAAAACATCCCTATTCTATACAAATAATTTTAGCTAAGTAAGGGAGACTCAAGGGCTAGAAATTTACCACATAGAAAGGAAAACCTATCATACTTAAGTGAGACAAAAGAAAAAGGAAATGAATCCATAAATCAAAGAGACCTTGCCCCTTGTCTTGAGAACATTTTATCATAATTTTCTAATAACAAATCCTCTTTTGGCTATGCATATCTTGACTAAAGGAGAGGAAGACAAGAACATGATTTGTCCTCCCCTAAAAAGCAACCAAGTGCATCCTAGTTGTGATAAGGCAGACCCGTGATTATGAGAGGTGAACCACTTGATAATTTATTTAAGCAAAAACTACTCTAATAACATTAGAATTTCATCCAAGTAAGGGAGAGGAAAAATAGAAGCAAGGTAAAGAGAGAAAATGAGAGAAAGAGATGAGAAGAAAGGAAAGAAGAAGAACGAGAAGTCTAGAAGACTAAGTACTCAAGGTAAGTTAACTTAATCTCCACTTGAATCCATCTTTTCTCTTTATCCTTGGGGTTCAAAACTCACTCTCCTTCTCTTATTTAAGCTTTTGGAAAAGTTAAAGGAAGGGAGGAATCTTGCCACTTCCTTCAATAGGAAATAAGAAAAAGAATTCACTAAGTGAGCTAGGGAGCTATTTCTGTAGGTTTAACAATATCTTTTTCTAAAGAAAAGTTTTGAAATTTATAGCATTTATATGGGATTTTAATCCTAGAAATTTGATGAAATTTACAATATTTGCTACTTTGATGATTGGCCATGGATGTTGCTATATCATGTTACATGTTGATCTTGCATGTGATGTATGTTTGAATACTTAGGTTGGTATGGAATGTTTTGCATAGGTATGGCTATGGATGGCAAAATTTTAGGCTTTTGTGCTATTGTTATGTATACTTAAATGTCGGGAAAAATTGATGGGATATGTTAAATTAAGTGTAAGGAATCTAATTAAAATGTTGAAATGAGTAATCCTATGGTTAGATGGAAATTAGGAAGAAAATGGACGAGGATTTAATAAAAGGATGAACTAGAATCTTAAGAAGGGTTTTTGTTAGAAAATTGGATTTCAAAATAACCAGGGTTTTGGTTCCATTAAAGTGGCCTGGTTATGCTGACATTCTCCCTGCTCTGCGGTCAGCATCCATGCTTGCAGCTTTCTCCGCTTCCAGTAGTGGAGGCTGTTTCTGTACCACCCATCAGCCTGCAGTGTCAGCTGGTTGCTAGTTTCTCCTGCTAGGTGGTGGCTGCACCTACTGCGTAGCTCTGCTCCCCTACCACCTACACCATATTAAACAGAATCAGTTCCCCATAATATGCATCGTATTAAAAAGGGGCCAACTCACTCTATATCACTCAGTTTGCTTCCATGAGTGCCGCATATGCATACTAAATTGTCACAGCAAACAGGGTGGATGATCTTGTATCCAAGGGAGTCAACACATTCATTAAAATTTGAGAATAAGAGTGCTTAATAAATCAAAACAGCACAGTAAACACACTCGGAAAGCACATTGAAACTGCAATAAATTGAAGTTATCAAATCCCCTCAAACTTAAAGGGTTGCTTATCCCCAAGCAATTTACTCTATTCACCATACCTCTTCTAATTAATTCCAGCCCTTCTCCCCTGTATAATTCCATATGGTCCTACTGTTAGCTCTCAACTCTCAGGATCATTTCCATATAAAGAACACCACGAGCCTTCTTCCCAATCACAACCAAAACCTTCCTTGAAGTTGTGTGTGTGATATGGAAAATTTTTCCAAGAGCCACTTGGGTTAAGATTAGCCAAAGTTCCTAAGATTTTCATCCTAATATATTGAGCCTCCTTACTTGGGACAAGTTGGCATACTTCATAGGCACTGCCAGGGCAACAAATAGGGGGTAGCTCACTGATTTTCTTTCTCTCTTTTTTGAACTATATATTTTTCTAGCAGAGGTCATTAGTGCCTTTTGATGCGAGTGCCAACATGTAAGGTGCAGGCACTCGGTTACTCAGCCTTATCACTTTTAAGTAGAATACCACTCATACTCTATGTCCCTGTTTTATGCAAGGGTACACATAGGGCTCATGCATACCCCTGGTTACTAAGGAACTACAAAGGCATTGGAGTGTCAGTATTTCTCTCTTTTCCTCCACTTTCCCCCAAACTTAAGCCTTTCTAACAATAATCTTATGCCTCTTTTATAATTCAGGAGGAGACTCTCAATATTAGCTCTAAAAACTTCAGTCAAATTTTTAAAAAAAATCACCAAATTTCTCTTGACACACTGCCCATGGCCCTGTGTTCATTAGAAAAAAAGGTTCTGTGTGTGATTAGGTAAGTGCGCAGAGCTCCTATTCTGGTGAAATTCCTAATCCTCCTCATGGAGTGTCCCAGAGCTACAACAGGTTATGAAGTGTACAGACTCATATATATATATATATATATATATATATATATATATATATATATATATATATATATATATATATATATATATATATATATTATATCTAAAACAGATAGTAAGACAGATAGTAACAAGTAATAGTACAGTCTCATTCAACACAATCAAGCAGAGTACAAATAAGCTAAAGCACAAATAAACAGAAGCACAAATTAGACAAGTCTAACATATGCCACAACAAACACTACATCAATCACTAAAATAATACTTAATTCAATTTCCCAGCAGATGCCACAACAAACCTTCAGGCAATCTATGTCACTCCCCCCAAACTTAATGTTGAGCAGTGTTCCCATTGCGGATTCTATTGCCAAAGCCATAAGAGGCACAAATCGAAAACATGAGTAGAGTAAAAGAAATTCCAAAACAGCAAAAAGGGAATAGGAGATAAGGGAACTTCTTGAGGGTGCTTGTAGGGATGCTGCAGCACCCTAGTGACATTGACCCCTGAAATACTTTGAGGAGCTTCGGAGTCCACTCCTTCGTTGTGTTGATCTTTGCAGGCTCTGGAGTTTGCCCTTCCCCTTCTTGATGGTAGCTACCCTCTTTGCTAGAGGCTCATCATCCCCCAAAGACTCCATGGCCTCATGAGTCTGTGGTGGGCAATGCTGCTGCTCATGGCTATAGGAAGAGTCTTGAGACTCTTGGCCTTTCCTTAGAATGAGGTTCCGAGCTCCTTTGCTCTTCCCCAGTCGTGTAGTGCAGTATTTCTGAGGGCAAATCTGGGAAAATGGTAGAATTGTCAGAAATTTTGCTCTAGGGTTCTCTAGAGGGCAATGTCCTTCTGCTGTTGGTACTGCCAAAAGGTATGCTGGTGCTCGAGGAGTAGAGATTGCTACTTCAAGATCGTGTTTTGCTGTTGAAGTAAGAGTTGTAAATCTTGTCTGCTGGGTGAAGGGCCGAAATGGATGCAGCCTATTCTGCTGAGGGTGGTGGTGCTTGTGGGGCAGCTGGTGGGGCTGCAGCAGATTTCTCTTGGACAATCTGGGCAATGGTGATGCTGTTAATGGGGCTGCCCCCCTTGAGTGCCTCCTCATTGATTGAGACTGGTACTCGACTATTCTGGCACAACAGAGTGATGAGGGAAGGGAAGAGTAAGCTTCCCTTTCCCTGATTTGCACACACTATGATTTGTTCACTGATGACTCTGACCGCATTAATAGGCCTTCCTGAAATGATAGCATCGACCATTGCTACCCTGTCCTTACTCACTGTTTGCCCGTGTGTCAAGGACAAAATGAGAGTTTTAAGAAAGTGGTACCACACCTTCGCTGTAAGTACCAAGGAGACTCGATTGATAGTGGTGGCACCTTGTGGAGATCTGTCCCAGCTTGTGCCTGGGATGCACACCCGGGTGAGCATTGCGTCCTAGTCATGGTCCTTCAGAGCCTCTAGATATTCTTCAAACTCGTCTTCCTCATCCGGCAAATTATAGGCCTTGTTAATGGAGGCTTGGTCGAACCGAACCCGAGTCTCTCTAACTCTTACCCACTTCTCGTTGTCTTATGGAAAGTTAGCCTAGAACTCCCTTACCAGAGGGACAAGGGCAGTTCTCGGGTGACTGGCAAAAGTTTCCCATCCCTTCTACTTGACCACGACTGTAACAAACATGGGTAGTCCCAAATCCTCCATCGTTGTGAAGGTGAAACCCTTCTCTGCGCAAAAATTTCGCAACAGGATTTCTTCATCGTGTCTCTGCTTGTTCTTCTTGGAGGTGAATTTTTGCACTTTGCTCGCCTTCCTTGCCATAGTTTTAATCCTCGGCATTGTTGGTTGTAGGGGGCTGGGAAATATAGGTCTTTTGGTGCGAAGAGGGCTCCGATAAATGCAGGGGTTGAGAGTACGAGGGGGTTTTTGGAATGTGAAAGGGTAGAGGGAGTTGTAGAGGTTGTCGTGTGCAAGGGTGAAATGAGGGAGTTAGGGACATGGGTTTGTGACTTATGGGTTCTCTAAATTTTCCCACCCCCTTTTTGCTTTTGATAACTCTCTTTTTGTCTCAAGCCCTTGGTGCCTCTTCGTGCTCTTTTTTTTTAAAGGGAGACTCCTTTCTTTAGGGCTGAATGAATTTGCTACAGCAACTCATATGGCAAAAACTGGCTTGCCTATGATTTTTTTGCTGCAGCAAAGGTGGCTTGCACATAATCTTGCTATAGCAAAGCAAGGACTAACTTTCACACAGTTTTGCTGCAGCAAAGCAAGAATTGGCCTGCAGACTGTTGTGTTTCCAACCTATGAAATAAACACAAATGCTATTAAGTTCACGATTTAAGCTATCAAAAAAACTGTCAAATTAAACAACAATGAATTTAAATATGGGTTGCCTCCCATGAGCGCTTGTTTTAGAGTCAACAGCCTGACTTCTTCCCTATTCATCCTTCTTGCAGATGGATTGAGGTGTGCTGTCTATCCACATCACCTCTCAGGTAGTGCTTGATTCTTTTTCTGTTAACCCTGAATGTCCTCCCTTCCTTTTTTTTCTTCCAGTTCAACAATTCCAAAAGGGAAAACTTTGCTAATTTGGAAGGGACCAGACCAACGAGATTTCAATTTCCCAGGAAAAAGGTCAGCTTGGAGTTGTACAACAATACTCTCTGTCCTACTTTGAAGTTCCTCGATTATATCTTCTTGTCATGCCATTGCTTTGCTTTCTCCTTGTATAGTTTGGCATTCTCATAAACCTGACCATGGAATTCATCTAGATCATTTAGCTGTAGCATCCTTTTCTCACCAGCAGCTTCCAAATTCAAGTTTAGCTCCTTCACTGTCCAATATGCCCGATGCTCTAGCTCCACTGGTAGATGACAAGCCTTACCAAACACTAACTTGTATGGTGACATGCCCCACGGTGTTTTATAGGCTGTTCTATAAGCCCACAATGCATCATCCAATCTTGAGGACCAATCCGTCCTAGTGGGGTCCACCGTTTTCTCCAGGATTTTCTTCATTTCTTTGTTGGAGATTTCAGCTTGCCCACTAGTTTGTGGATGACAAGGTGTTGCCACCTTGTGCCTTACTCCATATTTAGTTAATAGTGCTCTGAACTTCCTATTGCAAAAATGGGTACCTCCATCGCTGATGATGGCTCTAGGGGTTCCAAACCTTGTAAATATGTTTTTCTTCAGAAATCTGGTTACCACCCTTGCCTCATTCATTTGAGATGCACTTACTTCCACCCATTTCGAGACATAGTCAACATAGTCAACGGCTACTAGGATGTATTGGTTCCCAAAACTCAAAGGGAATGGGCCCATGAAATCTATTCCCCACACATCAAATAATTCCACCTCTAGGATGTTGTTTAATGGCATTTCATGTCTTCTAGATATGTTTCCTATCCTTTGGCACCAGTCACATTTCTTCACAAAGGAGTGGGAGTCCTTGAATAGAGAAGGCCAGTAGAACCCGGCCTATAGTACCTTGTTCGCAATCCTCACTCCTCCAAAGCGGCCTCTATAGGGGGAAGCATGGCATTGCTGTAAGATTTACTCCATCTCTTCGTTGGGGATGCATCTCCTTATCATCTGATCAGCACACTGCTTGAAAAGGTACGGTTCATCCCAGTAGTCTGAGTTCACATCATGCAAAAATTTCTTCTTTTGTTGTGACGTCAAATCTGATGGAAGCATACCACTCACAAGGTAATTTACATAGTCAACATACCATGGCACACCATCTTAGGATAGGAGGTAGAGTTGTTCATCTAGGAATCTCTTGTTAATTTCATCTGCTCCTGAGATGACCCCTTCTAGTCTGGAGAGATGGTTTGCCACTTGATTTTCAGTCCCCTTTCTATCCCTGATCTCCAGGTCGAATTCCTGAAGCAAAAGCACCCATCGAATGAGCTTCGGCTTGGAATCCTTTTTCTTAACTAAGTGTTTGATGGAAGAATGGTATATATGTACTATCACTTTTGCTCCTACCAGATATGATCTGAATTTTTCAAAGGTAAAAACTACTGCAAGCAACTCCTTCTCTGTCATTGTGTAGTTTAGCTGGGCCCTTTGCAACGTTTTTGCTTGCATAATATATAGAATGAAAAAGATTATTCCTATGCTGCCCGAGGACAGCTCCTAGTGCTGCTTCACTAGCATCACAAATTAACTCAAATGGAGAGGTTCAGTCTGGTGCCACTATAACTGGAGTTGTACTTAATTTCGTCTTGAGATCACAGAATGCTGTCATACAGCTTTCATCAAAACAAAAAATTATGTCCTTCTCTAGCAAACTGCATAGAGGTTTAGCAACCTTGGAGAAGTCTTTGATGAACCTCCTATAAAATCCTACATGGCCAAGGAAGCTTCGGATGCCCTTGATAGAGGTGGGAGGAGGCAGCTTCTCTATGATTTCCACTTTGGCCTTTTCAACTTGTCAACCGCTAGTCCCTCTTGAAAGACTTTATGTCCCAGTACAATCCCCTCTTTTACCATGAACTGACACTTTTCCCAATTCAGCACCAAGTTTGTTTCCTCACATCTTTGTAGGACTTTAGCAAGGTTTCCTAAACATAGGTCGAAGGAGTCCCCAAAAACTGAGAAGTCATCCATGAAAATTTCCACAAACTACTCAGTCATTTATGTGAAAATTACCATCATGCATCGCTAAAACATTGCTGGAGCATTACAAAGCCCGAATGGCATTCTTCGAAATGCAAAGGTGCCATAGGGACATGTGAATATGGTCTTATGCTAATCTTCAGGTGCTATAGCAATCTGGTTGTAACCTGAGTACCCGTCTATGAAACAATAGTATTTCCTTCCTGCAAGTCTATCTAGCATTTGGTCGATGAATGGCAGGGGGAAATGATCTTTCCTGGTGCTTTTGTTCAGTCTCTGATAGTCCATGCAAATCCTCCAACCGGTCATAACCTTGGTGGGGATGAGCTCATTGTTTTTGTTTTCCACCACCGTCATGCCCCTTTTCTTAGGAACACATTGGATGGGGCTAACCCAAGAGCTGTCTAATATGGGGTAAATAATTCCAGCATCTAGGCACTTGATGATTTCCTTCTTTACCACCTCCTTCATTAATGGGTTGAGCCTCTGTTGGGGTTCTATGGACCCTTTTTCATTGCTTTCCAAAAGGATCTTATGCATGTAGAATGAGGGGCTGATTCCCTTAATATCAACAAGGGCCAACCAATAGCCTTTTTGAATTTATTTAACGTCAAGACCAGTTTCTCCTCTTGCTCTCCTGTCAAGAGTGCTGATATGATCACAGGAAGAGTGGTTGTCTCTCCTAGATATGCATACTTGAGGTGTGCTGGTAGTGGCTTCAGCTCCAAGGTTAGTGGTTCCTCCACTGATGTCTTCAGTAACCTTCATTCTGGTGAGGACACGTCTAATGGCTCCTTTAGTGGCCCCTGCTTCCCACTCCCATGCCTGACATTAATCCAGGCCCATTCTTTCTCATTTTCCCCTTCTGAATCTGAGTTATCCGTCTATACGACTGGTGATGGACCCTTATAGCATTTTTCTAACTGCTCTGATGCCAATGCGTCTATCATAGACACAACTGAACATTCCTCTACTTCACTGGGAAACTTCATAGACTGGAGTACATTGAATGTAACCTGCTCATCCTGGACTCTTATGGTTAGTTCCTCTTTTTGAACATCAATTAATGTCCAGCCAATTGCTAGGAATGGTCTACCCAAAATAATTGGCACCTCTGCATCGGCTTCATAGTCCAGTATTATAAAGTCTACTGGGAAGATGAATTTGTCCACCTTAACTAGGACATCCTCAATTTTTCCTTCTGGATGTGCAATGGATATGTCAGCTAGTTGCAGTGAGATTATGGTAGGCCTTGCTTATCTAATCCCTAGCTTCTTGAATATGGCCATTGGCATGAGGTTGATGCTTGCTCCCAAGTCACAAAGTGCCTTGCCAAACTACTGGTTCCCGATAGAACAAGGTATGGTGAAACTGCCTGGATCCTTGAGTTTGGGTGGCAGCTTGTTCTGCAGCACATCACTGCATTCCCGTGTGAGAGCAACAGTCTCAAACTCCCGAAATCTTCTCTTCTTGGTCAGGATGTCCTTCATGAACTTTACATAATTTGGCATTTGCTCTAGTGCTTCCACCAAGGGGATGTTGATGTGCAGCTGTTTCAGGACATCCAGGAATCTTTTAAACTGTTAGTCATTCTGCTATTTTTGGAATCTATAAGGAAATGATGGAGGTAACTTAGTTTGCTGCACGTTTTGCTGTGGCATAACTGAAACAAGTTCTTGTGGTAGAGTTGTAGAGTTTTGCTGTGGCAAAGCTGCAGCAGTTTCTCTAGAGATGTTTGCTTCCTTACTTGCCTCCTCCTCTTGCTTCTACTTGTCTTTCTTCTTCTCCGGGGGTACAGTGGGGCCTTTCTAGTCCTGTCTTTTTACCTTGGGTGCTTCCACCTCCTTCCTACTTCTCAGGGCTATAGCCTTGCAGTGCTATTTCCCTTCTCTCCTAGGGACTTTGGTATTGCTTGGAAGTCTCCCTAGAGGTCTGCTTTTTAGTTCATTGGCGAGCTGTCCCACTTGGGTTTCCAGATTCCGTAATGAGGCCGCTTGACTCTAGATCAGAGCATCATTTCTTGCCATATATTCCTTCAGCAGGGATTCTAGTGAAGTGGGGGTTTCATTGGGCTGTTGTCTTTGCTACTGGAAGCCAAGGAGGGCCTGTGGTCTTTGTGGGGCAGAGTTGCTCCCCTGTCCAGTTCCGTAGTTACTCCAAAAAAAATTGGGGTGTTGCCTTTATCTTGGGTTATACGTGTTAGAGTAGGGATTGTTATTGCGATTCATATTTCCCACATAGCACACTAACTCTGGATTTGAGGGACAAGTTTCAAATAGATGGGTTCCGTTGCACAGTACACAAGATGCTCCGTTCTCCTGGGCTGCATTGGCTGCTTGAGGGCGGATCATTTGCTAGGTTTTCAAGACATTAACTAGTGAAGCTAGTTGGGCTGTGAGAGAAGTAACTTCACTCACTTCATGCATGCCTGCTATTTTCTTTCCCGTTGAGACTTTGTCCATCGGCCATTGATAGTTGTTGCTGGCCATCCTTTGGAGTAGCTCATGTGCTTCATTATATGTTTTGGACAAGAGTGCCCTATTAGCTACTGCATCCACTATGGTGCGTGTTTGAGTATTAAGACCATTGTAAAAAGTCTCCATCTGAATGCAGTAAGGGATTCCATGATGGGGGCATCTCCGTAACAGCTCTTTATACCTTTTTCCAGGTTTCATACAGTGATTCTCCTTCTAGTTGCTAGAAAGACGTGATATCATTCCTCAATCTAGCATTCTTGGTAGGTGGGAAGTATTTCAGCAGAAATTTCTCTGCCAAATCGCTTCAGTTAGCAATAGAATAGGGTGGCAGAGAGTTTAACCACGCTCTAGCTCGATCTCTTAATGAGTAAAGGAACAGTTTCAGCCTGAGAAATTCTTTTATTACCCTATTCATTTTGAAAGCATCCGTGACTTCCATAAATACTCTCAGGTGAAGGTGAGGATCCTCTGTAGGCATTCCACTAAACTGGCTAACAATCTGCAGCATCTAGAACATTACTGGCTTGAGCTTGAAATGAAGAGCTTCGATTTTTGGTCTCACAATGCTCGGGTTCAACCCATTCAGGTTTGGTTAGACATAAGCGTTTAAGACCCTATCTCTATCGTCTATGTTGTCTGCTCCATTCTGGTTGGCCATTTTTTCCTGCTGCTGAGGTCCAAAATGTCCTCAACTTCTTATTAGAAGCGTTCTTTCTATCTCTGGATCTAGAGGCAGAAGCTCCCTGTCAGCCTTGCTCATGCACTGCGTTTACCTGTCCATAAAGACACTAGATTGACTAAAAGATAAAATCCGTCACACAGTCAAATAACTAAAGATAATTTTCAAGTTGACACTCCCTGGCAATTGCGCCAAAAACTTGTTGGTTAATGCACAGAGTGTATGCAATGTCAGAACGCAAGTGCACATGTCGTGACCAAGTAATAAAGTGATGAGTGAGTATCATCCCACGAGGAGTGAACTAAAATTGCAATAGAGTATTTTGACGTGTGAAATGCTGTAGTAACATTGGTTGGTTCACAAGATTTATGCTGACGGGTGGAACAACTGAATACGACTATAATTACGATGAGGGATACTAGGGTGTAAAAGAAAGTGATATTAGGTGGACTAAGGTTGCTTCAGGGTTGCCATGAACTTCTGCACTCATTTTGCTCTAGGAATTGTTGCAGCAATTTCCTCAGTGCCTAGTTATTTCTTGAATGGGTTCTTTCCAGACTTCCATTCCCTGCAAATCTGGGGTTCAGACACACATCCTTGCATCAACCCTAACCCCCGAATTGTGCATGAAGCTCCAACTATTGGGCTAATGGGGTAACCATATATCCCTATATCGGTCAGCCCTACACATACAACTCTTTTTCTAGCCTTCATTACCCTTCCAGGTGAATATTGGCCTTAATCTTCCTTTATTAAACTTCTGTTATCACGGGAAATTAAAACATACGCACAGTTGAATGTTACAGTAATGCTGCAGCAAGCCATTGATAACTAAAAATGTGCAAGAGTTCATTACAACCCTTCTACAACCCTAGCTGAAAACTAGCCCAGCCTCATAGCTAAACTGGTTACAAACATCAGAAAAATATTAGTATGCATCCTAAGTAATACAACTAAAATAGACAGACAAATGCAGTATCCTGCTAAACAAATAAAAATCACAACAGGGATCAAGGGGGAAATTTTGGGACAGCAAACTCTTTCTTTCTCCAATGCTTCACCATGCAATGTCAGCGCACCCTAGGCACTGGGACGTTTTCTCACAACCCACTCCCGTTAGGGATTTCTCGGTTCTCTTTTTATGTATTTTTATTTTGTTCCCCGTAGCATCCTCTCCTCTTTTGCGCTCTACTTTCTGCCCTTTATAGCCAGGCCTTGTAGTCCCATTAAAGTGTCCTGGTTATGCTGACATTCTCCCTGCTCTACGGCCAGCTTCCCTGCTTGCAGCTTTCTCCACTTCCAGTAGTAGAGGCCGTTTCTATACCACCCATCAGCCTACAATGTCAGCTGGTTGCTACTTTCTCCTGCTAGGTGGTGGCTGCACCTGTTACGCAGCTCTACTCCCCTGCCACCTGCACCATATTAAACAGAATCAGTTCCCCAAAATATGCATCGTATTAAAAAGGGGCTTGCTCACTCAATATCACTCAGTTTGCTACCATGAGTGCCGCATATGCATACTAAATTGTCACAGTAAATAGGGTGGATGATCTTGTATCCAAGGGAGTCAACACATTCATTAAAATCCGAGAATAATAGTGCTTAATAAATCAAAATAGCACAGTAAACACACTCGAAAAGCACATTGAAACTGCAATAAATTGAAGTTATAAGTTAAAAGCAAATATTATCATGAAAAATGTTTATATATGTCTCACTGATTTATAGCCACTGGAATCACCCAATTTGGAGTTCAAATTAGGGAGATATGGTCAAATTAATAAGCAATGGTCAGAAACTAGTTAACCAGAAAAGAATATGTTAGGTAAGCTTCTGTATTCGAATTTTTAGAAAAAAATTTGTAGGGAATTAAAAGGAATGGTTAGTATAAAAAATATAGATATATGTCTCAAAAATTTTTAGCCAATAGAATCACTCAATTTAGAGTCCATAGGAGGGAGATATGGTTAGAATCGTAAGTAGAGGTCAGAACCTACCCAGGAAGAAATAACATTGAATTTGAGGGAGTAATAACACCAAAATTCTTTACGATTTCACTAAGATGTTCAACGTAAGAGTTTTAGAGGATTTTCTTAGCTTTAAAAAGACACCAAGATCACCTCAATCAGAGTTAAAATGAGGGAGTTATGCTCTGATTAGTGAGAGATGAAAATAATATTTAAGAAGAAAGAAGAATCTTATAAATGAAAATAATGAATTACTAGTGTATGCCCTTGCCATTGCCATTGCATGAACTCCTTACCATCTTAATTGTGTAATTTTCACATGGAAATATTTTTTAAAGTGATATTTGAAAATGATTATGTTCATGGCATGATTGCATTTTACCAATGATTTTTTGGGTAAGGATTATACTTTGATGATAAATTATGCCATTTGAGTATAGTGAACATACTTATTAAAATCATATTTTTGGCTATTAATGTCGAAAGAAAAGAGCACCGTCACATGAAAATTCGTGTGATGCACTAGTAGGGGACGCTCTACTCACGGCTATGATTATGTTATTGAGAAAAGAAAGAGAAAGTGTGTCATGTCAGACAGAGCGAGAAAAGCCCGTACCAAAGAGTAGAAAGTACTTACCCTGACCGAGGTAGCTTGATATGAAAATAAGTTGATAGCTATCATATGATATTCTAAAAATAGTTATGCATGCCATACATGTCATTACTGCACGATTTTCATGTGCATAGATAAAGTGCATTCATGTGACCTAAGATATTTGCTATAGCTTATACAGATGAACATGACGTGACAAGCGATATTGATGATGATTATGATTTATTGTTGAACCTACTGGAATTTAATTCTCACTATATTTCTATATCATGTTCAAAAAATTAGTTATGCAAATTTTCTCTATGGCTTTGGATTTAGCTCACGTTGGATTGAGTTACTCTATTTTGGGTAGATCTCAGAAATTAATAAGGTGTTTATGGTCAAGTTAGCTAAGATCTTGGTGAAGGTGCAACCACCGGCACCCATGTCTCTGGAATTGGTCAACATGAATGAATAGGATGTAGATATTTATTTGATTTTTGCACGGACATTTTGATTAATGATTTGTATGTGAACTCAGAACTGTATCAGTGTTAATGGTAGGCCTTAAACTTTGATTATGTTTGGTTAAATTAATTGAATGTTATTATGAGTTAAGTAATTAAAAGTAAAGAAGTAATTACTTCATGGGACTTTACAAATATATATATTTTAAAAAAATGGAGTTGTTACAATTAAGGCCATTAAATGAAGGAAATAAGGGGATGAAATGTGTATAAAAACGTGCAAGTTTGAGTGAGGGTGAGAGGAGATCGTGAAAAGGAAGGAAAAGGACTAGGTTGGAATTGTTAAAAGGCGCAAGGATGAAAGTGGAATTTCAAGGTTTAATCATAACACCCCTAAAAATATCTTATGAGCATTAATTAAGGAGGTGGAATGAACACATGGAAGAGCTAGAAAAATGCCAAGAGTCATGTAGGTATTGGTAGGTCAAAGTTTTAAAAGATAAGATTGGTATGTTTGCAATTATCCTAGAATTCAAGGGTTATTTCATAAATAAGAAATATTCTACTAAAATTATCTCCAAAGTCATGACAAAGACAATTGAACAAGTTAATGAGAGGGTAAAATATCTACAAAAAAGTTAAAGATAAGGAAGCAAGAAAAGATAGGGGATGAGGATGGAATTAAAAGAAATGTAGTATAATTATAATGGGAATTCAGCCACTTAATCATGGCACCTTAAAAATATCTTAGGGACACTTGATCATGTAAAATCCCTATTTTTTTCTTATTAGAAAGACATGAAAAATATTAATTTAAAGGATGAAGGAAAAGAAGAAAATTTGATCAAGAAATTTCTAGAGAAATATTTAATAAAATATGTACATTAGAAATTCCTAATTTAATGAGTAAGCATAGAAATTTTGTACAAAATTAGGGAAAAGGAAGGAAGATAACTAACAGGCACAATTTAGAGATATTTCCTTATGGGGGTGAAATTTTGGGCTCAAGAAAAACAAAATTAAGAAATGGTGTGTAAACCATTTAATTTTAAGAAAAAGAATAAAATGAATTATCTTAATTCTAGAACCAATTTTTCTATGCAAGACACCTTACCCTATATTTCATCATTTGATCTCTATATAGACTAGCCACCTTATGGACACCTCATCAAATTTTGTCACTTCACATTAATGAAGAAAATCCACCCCACATTGATGAATAGTAAGCCACATGGATGAATAGTGCACCTCTTGGAGAAAAATCTCTAGGTTTAGGATATGGTCAAGATATGATCACATGGCATTGAGGAAAAATATCCCACCCCATTTGTGTGTGTTTTGGCCAAGCATGAAGAGGAAGGGGGAGCCAAAACAAAGACATGGAATGGGTGTCACACATGATGGAATAGTGAGCCATAATGATATCCCATTGAGTGAACAACAAGAAAAGTAATTGACCAATTGATTTTTAAGAATTTCTATCTCCCATTTGAGAACATTATTCGGCCAAATAAAAAGCAAGAAAAAATCAAAGCTTTGATGTATCTCACATGAAGAAATGATGAGCTTTAGTGACATATCCCATTGAGTGAACCACAAGTAAAGAAAATCGATTGCATGAGATTTGACCATATGTCTCAAAAATATTTTACCATGTAATCTTAAGCATTTTTACCCATCTTAGGAGAACTTCTTAGCCAAGACAAGGAGGAGAAAAGACAAAAGCTTGAATTGATAAAGAAGGAGAAAAGGAAGAAAGAGAGGGAAAAAGAAAGTGTAGGAAAAGTGGGAGTGTAATTAAGAAGAAGGGAGCATTGTACGCCTTTCAAAGGGAGGAAGAAGAGAAGAAACTAATTAGCAAAGTTTAGGAGGTTTTCATAGGTAGGTTTAACAATATATCTTTTTGAAGAAAATCGTTGAAATTTGTAAATTTATATGAGGTTTTTAACCCTAACACTTTGAAGAAATTTGTAATATTTGGTACTCTTGATAATGGACATGGATGCCTATTTCTTGTCTCATGTGAATCTTACTTGTGATGCTTGCAAATATGATTGATTTGCTTTTGAATTTCTTACATGGAATGGCTATGGGTGGCGTGACTTTTGGACTAGGATTTCTATGAAATCTAAAAATATGTTAAAAATAAAATTTTATCCCTATGTCTTAGGTTTCGAAAATCTTTGGAGTTAACTCAATCATACTTTATATGAGAGGGTTATACCCTAACTAGTGATGAAAGGTCAAATCGACCTCGTGGTGTTGCGATGTTGATTTATAGGAACTAAGACACTTGATTAGTGATGAAAGGTTCAGACTCATTATGAAGAAATATCTTTATGTCTTAAAATAGTTAACAAATTAAATATTGGTCACCAAAAATGATTATTAATGAGAAGAACATATATGAAAAAATGGTATAATAATTGAATAATTTGGTAGAAATTTCATATGAGTAAATAAAGGTTTAATTGACTTAAGAAAAATTGAAGAAGGAAAGAATAGAATAGTGGTTAGTGATTTAGTTAATGTCCATATAAGGAATAAGCAAAGAAATTGGTTAAAATAGAGGAGAAAAGTAAATATTTATTTTTGGAAGAAGATAAATGAGTTAACTAGTTATGAATATGTGATTGGGGAGCAAATAAAATGTTGAAATTATATCATGGAGTATGATGTTTATAAGTGGTAAATTTGGTTGGATGAAATTTTGAGGTAGTTATGTTGATGTTTAAATTGAAATTAATAAATGGAAAATAAGTGTAAAATTAAGTATTTGAGAGCATATGTTGGAGAAGATAAGTAAACGGAAATTAGTTTTAGATGAAACTAACTAGTGACTGAAAAATGAAAGAGAGTCAAGAAATAAATTGGTAATAATGATACTAAATATTATTTAGGAAGTATAATTTAGAAGAAATTTACAAGATGAAATATTTGCCTAGGTTGGCCGAAATGATTATTCTAGGAAAATATAATCATAAGTGTTGAATTTCAATTTAAGAGTAATCTATACCCAAGCCATGACCATTACATAAATTCTTTACCATCCTAAGCACATTACTTGGCATGATTCTGTGAATGCTATATGAAATCATGATAGCTTGAAGTGTAGTTTGTGGCATGTGGGCATATTATGTTAATGACACTTGTCTTGGCTATTAATAGGAAAAGAAAAGAAAAGAAAGGGTCACATGGCTTTTTGTTTTCGGTATACCAGGTAGGGGACGCCCTATTCACGGCTATGATAAGAATATAAAGATATTTGTACCATGTCTAAACGGAGCAAGAAAATCACTTTTAGAAGTAAGTATAGCGAGAAAAGCATGCTCACCTTGATTGTAAAAGAAAAAGATTTGATGAGATAAGTTAATAGCCAAAATATGAAAAAATTGTGATTTTTACATGCCGGTGATATTTTGAAATAGTTATTCATGCCTATGATATTATGAAATAGTTATTCATACCATAATTGTCATGACTACATGATGTTCTTATGCATAGATACAGTACATTGTTATGGCCAAAGAAATTCAATAGCTTATACAGATGAACATGACATGATGAATTATATATGTGATGAGTATGATATATTATTGATCCTACTGGGAATATCAATTCTCACTATGTTTCCATGTTATGTTAAGATAAATAGAGACACTATTTATCTTTTCTCTAGGAACATAGTATTTTGTGTTTGTTGGATAAAGATACCATACCTTTGGTAAATTCTGATGATAAATGATGTGTCCATGGTTAAGCTGGTTGAGATTCTGGTGAAGCTACCACCACCTACACCTAAATCCCCAGGCGAGCCTAGGATGGATTATTAGGGTGTAGGCATGTGTATGCGTTATCTTTTTCTATATAGGTATTATTTTGACTAACCATACCCTGATGCTAATTGCTTTTTGAACATAGGGTTCGGGTGTCCTCCTTCTTTTTGTACTACAGGTAACACTTAGAACACTGTGATGTGTATACAAACTCCTAGCATAATTAATGCTAATTAATGATAGATTTCACCTTTTGATCTCAATTATTACTATTTTGAATTAAGAAATTAATTGCTATAACTTAATTGAAGAAAGTAAGTTAGTAGTAAGTCATTGAAGGTAATGACTTCATGAATATTTTGATTAGTATAAAAAATGCAGTCATTACATATTAAGGTAATAAAAGAGGATAATTATGCTTAATAATTCTGTAAAATTCAACAAAAAATCAGAAAGGAAAGAGAAAGGGCATAAGAAAAAAGGAAGAAAAATGAAAAAGAAAGTGAAGAAAAAGTTGGAACCAAGGTGAGATATCTTCTTCTACCTATTTATCTTTTTGATGTGTTTATAATTAAACATGATTTTAATACCTTTAAAATTAATTTTTTTATTTAAGTAAAATATGATTAGAAATTAGCTTAATTTTGTGTTTTATGTTGTAAGAACAAAGAAAGAAGAAACGAGGAGAAAAAAATAAGAAATTCATGTGAAAATGCTGAATTGTAGTGATTCTTGGAACTAATTAGACCATATCTCTCACATATGAACTCCAATAAAAGTGAATCAAGAGATTGTAGAGCATTACAGAGCATGAAATTCAAAATCATAGTGTAGTAGGATGAATCTTGACCTTTGGTCACTAATTTGGGTATATCTCCCTCATATTAGCTCCGATTAAGGTGAATCTAGTGGTTTTGGAAACGTAAGACATAGGGCTACAACTTTCATATTTACCACTTTTCCAAAGACAAAAGAAATCATAGCACCGTGGCGCCCAAAGTTTAAGGTTGTGAAGTTGGTGCGCCCAATAATAATGCCATGGCACCCAAGTGAGCGTCGTGGCACTACGTATTTTTGGCAACGGTGTGCCGTGGCGCTCCTGTTCCGCTGCAGAACAAAAGTACAATTTTTAGGTTATTTTGACTCCAATTGAAGCCCAAAAACCCAGAAACCAACCTAGAAGCAATCGTACTTCATTTAAGACTCCCCCAACCTATAAATAAGAGGGAAAGCAAGCATGAAAAAGGCATCCAATCATCCAACAATCAAATTCTCAATAATTTTCTTCTCTTCTTCTCTAGATTTTATCATGTCCTTACGCGACTAATTTACTCTTATTGGTAGAGGAAGGTTGAAACCTCAAGGATATTTTATGTATTATGAGATGTTGATTTGAGTTTATTATGTCAATTTTAATTGAGTATGGATTATCCATCCATTCTTATTTCCATGATTGTTTCAATTGATATCTAGGTTACACACTAGTGATTTCATTGATTCAATCTATTGCCGAATCCTATTTTGAATAAAGTTTTCATTATTATGATTCAAGAGGCAAATAGGATTAATAATTTTGGATTATAAATTATTAAACCTATGGTGAATGACTAACTAAATTAAATATAGCTTATGTGTCTATATTTGTTAGCTCTATCAGTTTCTCTAATTCTTTATGCGATTAATAAGTTATACTTTACCAATTTGCTAAAGGATTACTTGTTAATTTGGGTTAATTGAGGTGATCGTCATCAATTACTAAATTGAAGGAGGAACGGGGATTGAATCCTAATGATAGATACTCAATTAAAGGTTGATTATGTTGTCAATGATCAATACGATTCCTTGATGTGGATATCAACCGAAACCAACGTTTTACTATTAATCACTCTTTTTCATTTTGTTTTCAATCATTCTCTCTTTATTCTTTTACTTTCATTATTCAACCCCCCTTTATTTGATTCACAAAAGGTAATACCAGTCTTTGTGGGATCGACCCTTACTCCTACTACTACAGGTTAGTTAGTAGGTAAGGTATTCTATTTGGTATACCCGCGACAGTACCCACCAAATTTTGGCGCCGTTGCCGAGGACTATGTTTATTTGCCTATTGCGAATTTTTTTCTTTTCTTTTTGTTCTTAATTGTGAATATTGCAACCAATTTTCAACAATTTAGCACTAAGCTAAGCTCTCCATTTAGAAATATTGGTGAGGTATGTGGTTCTTTCCTTGCACAGAAAATTACAAATTTAACTTCTCTTGTTTGTCAACATGTAGAAAATATGCAAAGAGAAAAGTGCTATGGAAATTATTCAAGCATGGGAGCATCCTTCTAATGGGTATCCAACTTTCCATGAAGAATCATTTAAGCAAGTTAATATGGTTAGTAGTTTCCCTGGACCACCATAAGGGAGGTATGATTCCTATTCAAACATGTATAATCTTGGATTGAAGGATTAATCATACCTTCACTATGAAACTCCATAAGCATATCAGGTTCAAAACTACCCCTATTACCAACAACATGAGAAGTTGTACCTCTGGAACCAACAATTAGTCCAAGATCCTAATTTGGGTATGTCATTAGAGGATTTGGTTAAAATTAAAACTGATATTTTGCTAATTCAACAAGAGAGGCAAAAATTTAAACAAGAGGTAAGGGCCAGCATTCAAATCTTAACAAATCAAATGGGTCAACTAGCAACAACAGTCAGTCAACTAGAGGCTTAGAATTCAAAAATTGAAAGCCTAGCCCTATCATCATTAATGCAAGAAAAGGAAAAATGTTCACTTAATGAAAAAAAAATCACTTAGAAGTTGACACTAGTAAGCATACTATGAAAGAGGCTATGGAATATACCCTGAATGGAAAATTCAAAGAGAAAATTACAATAGTAAAGGGAACACCAAAAGTGCAGCAAACAGGTAAGGATCTTTCTATTTTGTTACCAATTTCTAAAATGATACCAGTGCCTTCTATTTTATAGTATCTTGACCTAGGATTAAAGAGCTTCCCTAGCCACTAAAAGGAAATATACAGTGGAGAACCACCCCTAGTGATAACATCAAATAAATATGCCTAACAAAAAGATTGAGGAAAGCTACCCCTTACTTTGGTAAAAACTAAAAAAGATGAAATTAAATTGGATGCCAGAAGCTACTCAAGACATCGATTATTCCTAGGTGAGTTGAGTTCTCATTTAATTAAACCTTTGATTAATGCTAACTTCCCCCCTCATGATGTAACTGAACCTTAAAATTCTACAATTCCAAAGGCCTACCAATTCAAACTGGACATCAAGGATCCCCTATGAATGATATAATGAGCTTTGAGTTGAGCCAACGACATTAAACAAAGGCATTTATTGGGAGACAACCCAACATAATCATTGCAAAAAAACGTTTCTAAAAAAAGAGAAGGTGAAATAAAAAATATTCAAGGTCTAATAATGCAGCACTCTCATCCCGCCCTAAACATGAAAATTAGGGAAGTTCACTTAACTCCTATCTCTTGTATCTCCTCCCTTATTTTCATATTTATTTTACATTGAGGACATTGTAAAGTTTGAGTGTGAGGTGGAAGTTTATTTTTTTGAATCATTATGACCCTATTTTGTGCATCAATTTTTTTTATTTTCACTATGAATGCATATTTATTGCATTTAGCAAGTCGAGTGATTGTGTGAGTGCTTCAATTTATGCTTTGTGTTGTTAGGCATAGCCAATATCCAATACAATAGCCAATGATATGACAATCCGAAAATTTTCAGCTCTTGAAAAATGTAGAAAATTCATGGTTGTGTAAAATTTTAACCATTTTGTAATTTATTTTTTGACTTTAGAATCCTGAAATATTTTTGCACAATAACTTTAGGCATTTAATTTGTCTTTTGCTTATAGATGGTTTATATAACCCAAAATTATTTTATGATTCAATAAAATTTTAGAACTTATTTAAATGCTACTTGAGGCGAAATCTTAGGCTAATACTATTAATTAGGAGATGATTTAGGCATTATTTATAGATTAAGCCTTTCAAGCCTAACTCAAGCAATGAAATATCCTTAGTCCCTCTATTTTGAGCTTAATGAAATTTATTTTTATATCAACAAATGAGCCAAAAGCCAAATTTTTTTATGACTATCCTTATTTTTTACCCTATTCACTCACTCTAAGATTATTTTTTTGAATATTTGTTTTGTAGAATTTTATTGACAAAAGGTTGGAAGAGTGGATCAAGGAAAAAAAAAGAAAAATCCAAATAGGATAAAAGCATATGTTGTGGGTGAAAGAAAAGAAATAGAGAACTAAGGAAAATAATGAACTAAATTTAGTTGAAGCAAGAAAATGAGTACGAGGGAAAATTCCCCAAGTTTGAAAAAGCTCAAGATATCATAATTAATTATGTATTGTTGGGTGATTGAAATTAAAATTATACCCTCTTTACCCGAAAAATTATTGCTCAATGGAGAAATGATTTCCATGAAACATTATGAACTTTTATTTACCATCTTACATTTCATAATTGTTTTCTTTATTTGATAATGTAGAGGAATCTAAATCCAAAACACTACAAGCTAGTAGCAGTGAGTGCTATCCCTGGTGCACCTTGTGTAACATCCCTCATTTCATTTCTTTTATTAATAAAGGTACATAAATATTTAATTATGGAAATAAAACTTATTAAACAATTTTTAGATATCTAAGAAAATATAAGCTTCAGAAATTTTTCACCATATTTGTATGCATAGATAATGTTTCTAACAATAAGGGAATAGGTAAAAAGAGAAAACCTAATAGGCAAAATTAGAAATAACATCCTAAAGAGAGGAGAAATTGTTGGGTAAGGAAGATAAATTTTTGGAAGTAAGTAAAGGTCTTACAATTTTAAGAAGATTGGATCAGGGAAATATTTCCTAATTCAAGAGTTAGAATTCCTAAGTTTAACATCTCTACCCGTACATTGGGCCTTCACCTATGGACATTTCATAGAGTGTTTCCACTTCATATGAGTTTCTAACAAACCAATTAGATAGCCCAAGCAAGAGATATAACATAGACTTGGACTAGGATATAGAAGTTGGACCGATAGACCAAAAATCATGAAAATATGACCAAACCCTCCATGAGAGGTAGAATTTCAGCCAAAGCAAAGGAAATAGGCAAGAATGAGCCCAAATCCAAGAGGGAAAAAAATAAGAACCATGTGATGAAATAGTAGTGTAATAATAATCAAGATTATGTCACATGGCATTAGAACAAAACATCTATATCCTACACTCATAATTTCAGCAAGCCATGTCATTATATAGTAGGTAATAATACAAGGCATTAGGACAAAGCATCCCTATCTTACACAAATAATTTCAGCCAAGCAAGGGAGATTCAAGGGTTAAAAATTTACCACTTAGAAATACAAATCTATCAAACTTGAGTGAGACAAAAGAAAAAAGAAATGAATCCCTAAATTAAGGGGACCTTGCCCTTTTCTTGAGAACATTTTATCATTATTTTCAAATAACAAATCATCCTTTTGCTATGCATATCTTGACTAAGTGAGAGGAAGACAAGAACATGACTTGTCTTCCCCCAAAAAGTAGCCAAATGCATCCTAATTGTGATAAGGTAGACCCATGATTATGAGAGGTGAACCACTTGATAATTTATTTAAGTAAAAACCAATAATTTCATCCAAGTGAGGGAGAGGAAAAACAAAAGTAAGGTAGAGTAAGGAAAGGAGAGAAAGAGAGGAAAAGAGAGGAAGGAAGAAGAAGGAGAAGTCTAGAGGACTAAGTACTTGAGGTAAGTTAGCTTAATCTTCACTTGAATCCATCTTTTCTCTTCATCCTTGGGGTTCAAAACTCACCCTCCCACTCTTATTCAAACTGCTAGAAAAGTTAAGGGAAGGGAGTAATCTTGTCATTTCCTTCAAGAGGAAACAAGAAAAAGAATTCACTAAGTGAGTTAGGGAAATCTTAAGGTTAGTTTAACAAGATCTCTTTTTGAAGAAAAGCTTTGAAATTTGTAACATTTATATGGGATTTTGATCTTAGAACTTTGATGAAATTTACAATATTTTTTACTTTGATGATTGGCCATGGATGTTACTATATCATGTTATATGTTGATCTTACATATAATGGATGTTTTGAATATTTCGGTTGGTGTGGAAAGTTCTGTATATGTATGGCTATGGGTGGCAAAATTTTAGAGCTTTTATGATGCTGTTTTGTATAGTTGAATGAGGTGAAAAATTGATGGAAAATAATTAGATTGATAAAAGAAGATCCTTACGATCTCAATCTCCCTCAACCAACAAAAAGAAATTAGCTGCGTAGAGCCATTAGAGAATCTAGACAATAAGATAATTGTTTGGTGCCCTTTGATGCTTGCTTTCCCACTATTTATAGATTGAATACTCCTAAATGAAGTATGCTTTTTTCTAGGTCACTTCCCAGTCCATCGAGCCTCAATTGGAGGCAAAATAACCTAAATTTTATGAATCACATATTCTGGTTTAGCGGCGGGTGTTGTGGTGCTTCGGCTATGCTGGGACGGGGCACCGCAACACCCGAGGTTAGCGCTACGAAGATGTTGTGACGTGATGCCTTGGTGTCTAGAATTTTCAAAAATTTACCGAATTTCTTAGCACAAAATTTGTATCTCTTTGTTTCCTCTTTCCATAGCCACTAGAATCATGTTAATCAGAGTTCATATGAGAGATATATGCCTCAATTAGTGATGAAGGGTTGGAAATCAACATTTTTCCATGATTTTTCTCTTCTTTTCTTCTTTGTTATTCCTAAAACACAAAAAACAAAACTCAATTATTTCTTAATCATATTTTACTTAAATCAAATAAAAAGTAAGTTTAAAGGTATTAAAATCATGCTTAATTACGAACACAACCCCACACTCAACCTCTTGCTTATCCTCAAGCAAAATAATCAAATCAATATATGTAGTGAATGTTAGGCTTACCAAGCTTTTGCCTCATAATATGAAAATATAGTCAAGAAAATTTTTGAGAGGTCATAAGCATGAATAAAATTAACTCTAATACAATCCATTATTTTGTTCTCATGAAGCCCAAGTGTGTGTGTATTTTTGTGTCAATAAATTTTATTTTCTTGGATGAATTTACCCATCCTAAAATTTTGGGTGCAGATCTCTATTTAATTTAGGATTTCCATAGGCTTATTTTTCAAGCCACTCTCCACTAATGTAGGCTAAAACTACTTTTTAGGATCAAAAGGACTTTATTTAGCTTGTAGTATGGCCAGGGTATAAGATATGATAGATGATATAATTTAGGTTCAATCACCCAGCACTAAATGAATATATCTGATCTCTTGAGCTTTCTCAAGTTTGGGGGGGTTTTCCCCGACACTCATTTTCTTGCTTCGATTAAGTTAAATTAGTTCTTTTCCTTGGTTCTATATTTTTTTCTTCACCCACTTCATAGCCTTTTTCCTTTTCTTTCCTTTTGATGTTTCTTCTCTTCCTTTTGCATTTTTCTTTTCTTTCTTTTGCTCCACCCTTCCACCATTTTGTCAATAAAAAGCTCTACAAAATAAATATTCAGAAAAATAATCCTAGAGTGTGTGAATAGGGTCAAAAATAAGGATATGTATCACACAATTTGGCTTTTAGATCATTTATGAATATAGATTAAAAAGTCAATTAAGCTCAAATAGAGGAATTAATGATATCTAACTGCTTAGATTAGGCAAGAAAGGTTCAATCTATAAAATAATGCCTAAATCATCTCCTAATTAATAGTTTTAGCCTAAGATTTTGCCTCAAGTAGCATTCAAATAAGTTCTAGAATCCTATTGAGATAATAAAATATTTTTTGAGTTATATAAATCTTATCTTAGTAAAAGACAAATTAAATGTTCAAAGTTATTGAACAAAAACGTTTTAGGATTCTAAAGTAAAAAATAAATTGCAAAAGAGTTAAAATTGCACATAATTGTGAATTTTCTACATTTTTCAAGAGCTAAAAATTTTTAGATAATCATATCATTGGCTAATTGTTTTTTCTAACAACACAAAACACAAAATGAAACACTCACACAATCACTCAACTTGCTAAATGCAATAAAAGTGCTTTGATAGAGAAAATCAGAAAATTGATGCTCAAAATAGGGTCACAATTATTCAAGAAAATATACTTCCACCCTCACACTCAAACTTTACATTGTCTTCAATGTAAAAGTAAGATAAGAAAAAGGATATGTGAGAAGATATGAGTTAAGCAAACTTCCCTAAATTTGTTTGGAGTAGAATAAGAGTGTTACATTGCTGAACCCTGAATTTTTCTAATTTTCACCCCTTTTTCTTTTTAATGACTAAGTTGGGTTGCCTTCTAATATGCACATTTGTTTAATGTCGTTGGCTTGACTTAAAGCTCCCTATGTCATTCACAGAGGATCCTTGATGTCCACTTTAATTTGAAATTTCTGGGACTAATTCAAGCCTTAAAGTTCTATTGCATTATAAGCAAACACATTAGTAATAATAAGTAGTCCAAACTAGGAAGAAATTTTCTTACCTTTATGGGGTTTAGTCCCTATGACCAATAAAGCTTGATGCAATTCCACAGCTAGATATAAGCCTTTAAGGTTTTCAATAGTTCTTGTAATGGCAGTTCCTTGCTCCTAAATTTTTTTGATATTAATGCATCCTCCTTTTGAGCACCTAGATTATTATCAACTATGATAGGTGGTGCATCTCCAATTTCCAAGTATTTCATGTGATTGGAAAGAGATGTCAGCCATGATCCAGGATACTGTAAAATATAATATGCACACGTTTCAATAGAATTTGGTAATAAAGCAGGGGTATGTCCTTACTTGTTTGCTATACTTTTGGAGTTACTTTTAATTCTCCATTATTCTCCTCTAGGTCAACACTCAAGGTTAATTCCTCAACCTTATTCTCTGAAGTCTCAACATCCTATACTATAAAGTATATCATATTAATAGCATAGGCGATAAGATGTTTCATGGCATTGAAATTACTGAACTTTATAATTTTTCCTTCAAATTCCATTGTTAGTGTACCACTATAAACATCTATTATGGCTTTGGATGTCTTCAAAAATGGTCTACTCAGGAAGGATATTAGATTTATCAGCCAATTAAATTATAACACCAATTTCTTTTAAAGGTTTTAGTGTTAAAGATGCATAAACAAAGTATGGCATGACATTAATAGATGCTCCTAGATCTAGCATAGTCTTCTCAAATTTGGTATTGCCTATAGTGCAGGGGATAGAAAAAATACCTAGTAATTACATTTTGTAGGGATTTGTTTTTGAATAATTGCAAAAACATGCTCCTCTACTTTTATTTTCTCACCTCATTTCAACTTCTGTTTCCTCTTTTGGGTGCATAATTCCCTTAAAAGTTTGACATAACGGGGCACCTAGTTGATCGTATCTAAAAAAGGAAGATTCATACATTTTGTAGTAAATTGTTTTTGAATAATTACAAAAATATGCTCCCCTAGTTTTACTTACCACCTTATTTCAACTTCTGCTTCCTCTTTTTGGTGCATAATTCCCTTAAAAGTTTGGCATAACGGGGCACCTGGTTGATCGCATCTACAAGAGGAAGATTCACCTCATACTTTCTAAATGTCTCATATAAGTCAAAAGTTTTCTCATTCATCCTATTTTATTTAAGAGATTCAGGAAATGAAGGCATAGCTCATATTCAAATAGAGGTGGAAACTTACCTTCTAGATGCTTACCTTCCATGGTTGCTTTATTTTTTTCTTCTTCTTACTCTATTGGTACATGTACCTCTTGCATTAGAATCTCAAGCTATTTATCACTTTATAACATAATGACACTTACATTTTCCCTTAGATTCACCATAGTTTAAGAGGGCAACTTACTTGAATTTTGAGCATCTAACCAGATAATTGTGGTTGCTAATTAGCCAATTTGATTTGCTAAGTTCTGGATACTGGCTCATGTCTCTTGCTGAAATTGCTTTGATTCTTGTGTAAAATATTTAATGAGTTCTTCTAAAGAACTACCTACCTAGGAATCTTGAGATGTAGTCTGTGTAGGATAATAAGCTTGTGGATTATACTGAAATTTTATAAAAATTTATCCTGTAGGCCTATTTTGTGCATTCTCATACCTGAAGTTGGGATGATCCTTCCATCTAGCACTGTATGTATTAGTGTAAGGATCATACCTCTTTGGTTGTCCATGAAAACCACCTACTACATTAGCTTGTTCTGTGGATTCTTCTTAAAGTGTAGGGCACATTTCAGTTGGGTGCCCCGTTGCTAAACAAATTTCACAAACTTTAACTAGCTGAGGTGTACCAGTAACAATTTGGTGTACAAGAGAGGTAAGTTTAGACATTTGTTGCTGAAGGGCAGAAGTACTTACCTGATAGGCATGTCTAACTGAGGGATCATGCCTAATGCCAAATTGTTGGGAGTTAGTAGCCATATTTGATATCAGGATTCTTGTTGCATCAGGAGTCTTATCTACTAGTGCTCCTTCACTTGTTGCATTTATCATGCTCCTGTCACTCTGAAAAAGAACTTCATAAAAATATTGGATTAGTAACTGCTCACAAATTTGATGATGTGGCCAGCTTACACAAAGCTTTTTAAACCTCTCCCAATAGTCATGAAGAGTCTCTCAATGTAATTGCCTAATGCCATATATTCCTTTCTTTATATTTGCGTCTCTAGATGCAGGGAAATATCTCTCTAAAAATAACTTGTTCTTCTCATTCCAAGTAGTGATAGTTCTAAATGGTAAATAATATAGCCAATCTTTGGCTGAATCTCTTAAAGAAAAAGGAAAAGGCCTGAGTATGATTTATTCTTCAGCTACTCCAGGGGACTTCATGCTGGTACATACTATATAGAATTCTTTCAAGTGCTTTTGTGGGTCTTCACCTACAAGACCATAAAAAATGGGTAAGAGATGAATCAGTCTAAATTTTAATTCAAAATTAATATTTTCACCAATGTTAGGAAAAGTAATGCATAAAGGTTGTTGGTGCATATTTGGAGCTGTAAGCTCCTTCAAGGTGGGGTGCCTAGCCATCATTACTTCCTCATTCTCTTAATCAATCTCCTTTTAGATTTCTCTTTTGTACCTATATACAGATTTTATAATATTTGGATTGTACTCCAAATTCAATGAACTACCAGAATGAGTCACAGACATAAATCAAAGTAAAAATCACAAGAGATAATGGACGTAGTCCCCAGCAACAGGTGTAAGGGTCAATTCCACAAAGAATAGTAAATTAATAAAGTAAATGAGAATGATGGAAAATAAAAAAATAAAATAGGGTGATTAATTATGAAAGCATTGGTTTCAGTTGATATCCACCATCAAGGAAATGCATTGATAATTGACAACATAATGAATCTTAAATTGAGTATCTATCATTAGGATTCTATCCATGTTCCTCCTTATGTTTAGTAATTGATGATGATCACCTCAGTCAACCCAAATTAACAAGTAATCTCTAGCACATATGTAAAGTATAACTTATTAACTATATGAAGAATTAGTGAAACTGATCGAGCTAACACAACATAGAATCATCGATTATATTTAATTTAGTCAATCATTCACCATGGAATTAATAATTCATAATCATACAATTATTAACCCTATTTGCCTTTTAAATCATGATAATGAAAACTTTATTCAAACTATGATTCATGTAACAACCTTTTTTTTCTTTATTATTATACAATATTGAGTTCACATACACGTCATTAATCAAAACGTACATGTAACATATCAAACACATAAATATTTACATCTTGTTTATTTTGGTTGACCAATTCCAGAGATACAGGTGCGGGTGGTTGCAACTTCACCGGGATCTGAGCCAACGCGACCACAAACATCTTATTTGATTTTGAGATCTGCCTAACATAAAGTAACTTGATCCAATGTGCACTAAAAGCCAGAGCCATAGAAAAAAGCTGCATAACTAATTTTCTGAATATTATATGGAAATATAGTGAGAATTAAATCCCAGTAAGTTCAACAATAAATCATCATCAATATAGCTCATCACGTCATGTTCAGCTGTATAAACTACAGAAAATATCTTTGGTCACATGAATGCATTATATATATGCACATAAGAATCATTCAGTAATGATATGTATGACAGGATTAACTATTTTCAGAATATCATATGATGGCTATCAAGTTATTCTCATTTCAAGCTACCCCGGTCAAGATGAGTATCCTCTACTCTCCGGTACAGGCTTTTCTCGCTCCGTCCGATATGGCACACTTTCTCTTTCTTTTCTCACAATCATAATCATAACCGTTGGTAGGGCGTCCTCTACTGGTGCACCACACGGATTACCATGTGACCGTGCTCATTTCTTTTATTTTCACAATGATAGCCAAAAATATTCTTTCAATAACAAGTATGTTCAACAAAATATAACTATTATCATTGGTAATCATGCCAAAAACATAACCATTTCAAATATCACTTTTTTAAATATTTCCATGTCAACATTTCACACTTAAGATGGTAAGAAATTCATACAATGGCAATGGCTATGGCATATACTAGTCATTTATTATTTTCATTTATAAGATTCGTCTTCTTTTTAAAATATTAATTTTATTTCTTTATTTTCTTGATGCAGGTTTTCATCATATCTGACCTTCTCTTACTAATCAGAGCATAACTCCCTCAATTTAACTCTGATGTAGGTGATCTTGGTGTCAATTTCAAGATAAAACAATTATCTAAAACTATTATGTTGAACATTGTAGCACAATATTAATAAATCAAGTTGATATTACTCCCTCAATGTACAGGTTATTTCTTCTCGGGTAGGTTCTGACCTCTACCAACTACTTTGTCCATATCTCCTTCATAAGAATTCCAAATTAAGTGATTCCAGTGGCTAAAAATCCGTGACAAACATAGCTATAATTCTTATGTTAACCATTTATTTTAATTCCATACAGATAATTCTTAGAAATTAAAATACAGAAGCTATCCTAACATATTCTTCCCTGATGAACCATTTTCTGACCTTTGACTACTAATCGGAGTATATCTACCTCATATGGACTCCAAATTGAATGATTCTAGTGGCTTAAAATCCATGACACATATATCTTTAATTCGTATGTTAACCATTTATTTTAATTCCCTACAGATAATTCTCAAAAATTAAAACACAGAAACTATCCTAACATATTCTTCCCTGATGAACTATTTTCAGAGCTTTGACTAGTAATTGGCTAATATCTTCCTCATATGGACTCCAAATTGAGTAATTCCAATGGCTAAAAATCCGTGACACATATATCTTTAATTCTTATGTTAACCATTTATATTAATTCCCTACAGATAATTCCCATAAATTAAAACAGAGAAGCTTAAAATTTTACCACCCATAGCCATACCTATGTGGAACTTTCTATACCAGCCTAAGTATTCAAACATACATCACATGCAAGATCAATATGTAACATGATATAGCAACATCCATGACCAATCATCAAAGTTCTAAGATCAAAATCTCATATAAATATTATAAGTTTCAAAAATTTTCTTCAAAAAGAAATATTGTTAAACTTACTTGGAGCACTTAGTCTTCTAGACTTCTCCTTCCTCTTTCTTCCTTTCTTCCTCTCCTTTCCTCACGCTACCTTGCTTCTATTTTTCCTCTCCCTCACTTGGACGAAAATTCTAATTTTGTAAGGGTGGGTTTTGCTTAAATAGACCCTCAAATAATTTACCTTTCATGATCATGGGTCTACCTTATCACAATTAGATTACACTTGGTTGAATTTTTGGAAAACAAACAACTTATGTTCTTGTCTTTCTCTTCCTTAGTCAAGATATGCATAGGAAAAGGAGATTTGTATTTTGAAAATTATGATAATATGTTCTTAAGATATGGGACAAGATCCCTTTGATTTAGGGATTCATTTCCCTTTTCTTTTGTCTTAATCAAGTATGATAGATTTGCCTTTTTAAGTGGCAAATTTCTAGCCCTTGAATCTCCATTATTTGGTTGAAATTATTTGTGTGGGATAAAGATGTTTTGTCATAATTCTATGTATTATTACCCACTTGCTAAAATTATGAATGTAGGATATTGATGTTTTATCCTAAGTTATTGTATTATAATACCACTTGCTAAATTTTTGTCTTAATGCCAAATCACCTAATCTTGATTACACCATTATTCCATCAATTTATTTTTATTTTATTTTCATTTTTCCTCTTGGGTTTGGGCTCGTTCTTGCCCATTTTCTTTACTTTGGTTAAAATTCTACCTTTCATAATGGGCTTGGTCACATTTTCATGATTTTTGGGCTATCGGTCCAATTTCTATATCCTAGTCCAAGTCTATGTTTTATTTCTTTATTGGCCTATCCTATTGGCTTGTTAAAAATTTATGTGAAGAATAAAAACTCTATAAGAAGTGTCCATAGGTGAAAGCCCAATTTATGGGTGGAGATACTAAACTTAGTAACGTTTACTCTTAAATTAGGAAAAAATTACCCTAATCCAATCTTCTTGAAATTTTAAGACCTTTATTCACAAAAATTTATCTTCCTTACCTAAGAATTTCACCTTTCTTTAGCATGTTTATTTCTAACATTTCCTCTTAGGTTTTCTTTCTTTACCTATTCCATTAATATTAGAACATTTCTATGCATATATGTAAGGTGAAGAATTTATAAGGAAAATATCTAAAAATTACGGGATGTTACATTCTTCCCCCCTTAAGAAATTCGGTCCCCGAATTTCAGTCCATCCTACCACATGTAGGGAATGAAATTAAGGCCCTTATTCAGAGTTACCAACTTATTACCTAAATAATTAGGGATATATTTTCTGTATAACATCTTTACTTTTTAATATGTCTATTCACTTGAGTGATTTTTCCATATAACTTAACCATAAGGATTTCTTTCACTCATAAGTTCTTCAATTTATATCCTCTAGCTCGCATGGATATATCTATGGGTCGATATTAGAAAAAACACATATAAAGGAACATATTCACCTTCATATTGGGTAACTATCTTTTCTTATTCCAAACTTCTATCAAGTCATTTTTTTGGTTTTCATATATCAACATCATCCCCTGAATATTATCATCTTAATCTATCATCTATTTTTATCCTCAAATCCTTTAATCAATATGTTAAACATATGTAGCAATAAATCCTTCAAATCTTTAATAATGTGTACCAATGACACATGTCTAATAATTCTAACTTACCTCATCACAGTAATTCTATACAAGCTTATTAACACCATTAAACTCATTGTCAAAAATTTCAATTATTTCTTCTATTATATCCAAAAACACCTCATTCTAGCTTATGTCAATCCCATTTAATTCACCCAATCATTTCAAGAAGATTTTTCCTAACAATTACTCATACATGAATTCTCAATTCCAACATAATTCATATCCTAGATACTAGACTCAATTTAGCATGATATAATCCTTTAACACAAATATCTTGATCACTTACATTATTTTCGGACATGATTCTCAGAATATTCTTTATATTTCCAAATTAAGAGTTCAAAGACTAACTTAAATCCTACTTCCTATATTTTATTCCTCAAGAACTTCAACACCACTAATTCTCTTGATTACATTCGTCAAAACACCATAAGACCATCATCAGTCCATTCTTTTCAAACTTTTCATTACTTTAACCTACTAACAACTTAGTCACCATAATAATTGAGTTTCAAAAAGAAAATAAATTAACTTTTCTTTTAATGTAAGAAAAGAATCTTGCATTTAATGCCAAATATTAATGTAGGACAACGCAGTAGAACAGACGAAAAGTATAATAAAGAACGATGCTAAAATAGAAAGTCAAAAGTTTGGACAAAACATTAGAGAGAGTTAAAATCGGTGGCCGTAATTCTTGAGAATTTGAAAACAAAAATTTAACTGTTATATTGGAAAAAATCGGTAGCCGCAAGGTTTGAATATATGTGCCAAAATCTACTCTAAATCTGTTGGTATTTGCTGCTGGCACCAAGGAGATTCGATTTACAGTGGTGGAGCCCTGGGGAGATTTATCCCAGGTGGTGCCAGGAAGGCACACTCGGGTGAACATTGCTTACCAGTCTTCATCCTGCAGACTCTGCAGATAGTCCTCATAATTGTCCTCCTCGTCGGGCAAATTGTAGGCCCTGTTGATTGTAGCTTGGTCGAAACGTACCTTCGTTTCCCGAACTCTCACCAATTTGTCAGTTTCTGGTGAGAAGTTCGCATAGAACTCTCGAACTAGTGGGATGAGGGACGGTTGCAGATGGCTTGCAAAATTTTCCCAAGTCCTCTGCTTTACCACCGTGCCAATGTACATTGGCATTCCCAAATCGCCAGTGGAGGTGAAGGTGAATCCTTTCTCGGTGCAGAAGTTTCTGGGCACGATTTCGTCGTCATGACTCTTCCGGTTTTCTTCAGTGGTGAATTTTTTCAACTTGCTCGCCTTCTTGGCCACTGTCTTGATTCTCGACATTTTTGGTTTGAGGGGTTGAAGGTTGGGGTTTTCTGGGACGAAGAAGGTGAGAGGGTTGCAGGGCTTGAGACTCGGGAGAGGTGAGATGAGGAGGGAAGTTGCAGAGGTGAAAACGTGGGTGCGTTAACGCTGGGAAAAGGGGGTTGGAAGTTGCAGAGGTTTAAATACTGTAGGTGTCTTATGGCCTTCTGCCAGTTTTCTCGCCCACCATTTTTTTTTCAAACTTTCGAAGCATAGCAGAGGGGAACCCTTGGCTTAGAGCTGGCTGTTTTGCTGCAGTAATACTGGAGCAATGCTTTAGCAAAACTGGGTGCCAAAGATTTCTGCTGCAGCAAAGAGTGCTTGTTAACAATTCTGCTATAGCAAATCAGGGACTATCTTTGGTGTTATGTTGCTGCAGCAAAACAAAAACTGGTTCTGCAACTTCTTGCTTCCTAACCTGCGTAACAACCATAAAAGCTATCAGATTCATGATCTAAACTAACTTAAAACTATTAACTTGAATAATAACAAATTTGAACATGGGTTGCCTCCCAGGAGCACTTGTTTTAGAGTCTTCAGCCTGACTTCCCTTCTGTTCAATCCTCTTGCAGCTGAATAGAAGTGTGCTGTCTATCCACATCACCCCCCAGATAATGCTTGACTCTTTGCCCATTAACCCTGAATGTCCTCCTTTCCTTCTCTTCTTCGAATTCAATAGTCCCAAATGGGAAGACCTTGCTTATGCGAAAGGGTCCAAACCATCGTGATTTCAACTTCCCAGGAAACAAGGTTAGCCTGGAGTTATACAGTAGCACTCTCTGTCCCACTTCAAAGTTTCTGGGTTGTATCTTCTTTTCATGCCATTGCTTTGCTTTCTCCTTGTATAGTTTGGCATTTTCATAGGCCTGCCCCCGAAATTTGTCCAGCTCATTTAGCTGCAGCATCCTCTTCTCACCCACAACATCTAGGTTCCAGTTTAGCTTCTTCACTGCCCAATATGCTCGATGTTCCAACTCTACTGGGAGATGACAAGCCTTCCCGAATACCAACCTGTATGGTGACATGCCCAGAGGTGTCTTATAAGATATTCTATATGCCCAAAGGGCATCATCCAACCTTGAGGACCAATCCTTCCTCGTGGGGCCTACTGTTTTCTCCAAGATTCTCTTGATCTCTCTGTTGGAGACTTCAGCCTGCCCACTCATTTGTGGGTGATAAGAGGTTGCTACCTTGTGTCTGACTCCATATTTGGCAAGTAGTGACTTGAACTGCCTATTGCAGAAATGGGTCCCTCCATCACTGATGATGGCTCTGGGTGTTCCAAACCTTGTAAAGATATTCCTCTTCAGGAATCTGGTCACGACTTTGGCGTTATTGGTTTAGGATGCACTGGCTTCCACCCACTTTGAGACATAGTCTACAGCTACAAGGATGTATTGGTTGCCAAAACTTGAGGGAAATGGTCCCATAAAATCTATGCCCCAGACATCAAATAATTCCACCTCTAAGATGTTGCTCAGTGGCATTTCATGCCTGCGAGATATATTCCCTGTTCTCTGGCACCGGTCACATTGCCTTGCATGAGAGTGGGAGTTCTTGAATAAGGAGGGCCAATAGAAACCTGCCTGCAGCACTTTGTTTGCGGTCCTAACTCCTCCAAAATGACCTCCATAAGGGGAAGTATGGCATTGCTACAAGATTTGCTCCGTTTCTTCATTGGGTATACACCTCCTTATCATCTGGTCAGCACATTGCTTGTAAAGATATGGTTCATCCCAGTAGTATGAGTTGACTTCATGCAGAAATTTTTCGTCTGCTGCCACGTCAGGTCCGATGGGAGCATTCCACTCACGAGGTAATTTACATAGTCAGCATACCATGGCATATCATCTTGGGCAGGAGATAGAGTTGCTCATCTGGGAATCTTTCATTAATGTCCTCTGCTCCAGAGCTGTGCTCTTCCAACCTGGAGAGATGGTCTGCCACTTGGTTTTCAGTCCCCTTCCTGTCTCTGATCTCTAGATCAAACTCTTGAAGCAAAAGCACCCACTGAATGAGTCTTGGTTTGGAATCTTTCTTTCTGACCAAGTGTTTGATGGCAGAGTGGTCTGTGTGCACTATCACCTTCGCTCCTACCAAATATGCTCTGAATTTCTCAAAGGCAAACACTACAGCAAGCAGTTCCTTCTCTGTCACGGTGTAGTTCAGCTGGGCACCTTGCAGCATTTTGCTAGCATAGTAAATAGAGTGAAACAGCTTGTTTCTGTGCTGCCCGAGGACGACTCCCAATGCTGTTTCACTAACATCACACATCAGCTCAAATGGGGAGGTCCAGTCTGGTGCCACAATCACCGGAGCTGTACTTAATTTTTGCTTGAGATCACAGAATGCTGTCATGCAGCTCTCATCAAAACAAAAGGTTATGTCCTTTTCTAGCAAGCTGCATAATGGTTTGGCAACCTTAGAGAAGTCCTTAATGAACCTTCTATAAAATCCTGCATGTCCTAAGAAGCTTCGAATGCCCTTGACCGAGGTGGGAGGAGGTAGTTTCTCAATAACTTCTACCTTGGCCTTATCCACCTCAAGTCCTTTCGGGGATACCTTATGCCCCAGCACAATTCCTTCCTTTACCATAAACTGGCACTTCTCCCAGTTTAGAACCAAGTTTGTTTCCTCACACCTTTGCAAGACTTTGGCAAGGTTTCCTAAGCATAGGTCAAAGGAGTCCCCAAAGACTGAGAAATCATCCATGAAGATTTCCACAAACTACTCAGCCATTTCTGTGAATATTGCCATCATGCATCGCTGGAACATTACTGGTGCATTACACAGCCCAAATGGCATCCTTCGAAATGCAAAGGTACCATAAGGACAAGTGAATGGGGTCTTGTGCTGATCCTCTGGTGCTATAGCAATCTGGTTATACCCTGAGTATCCATCCAGGAAGCAATAGTATTCCCTTCCAGCAAGTTTATCTAACATTTGATCAATAAATGGCAGAGGGAAGTGATCCTTCCTAGTGCTTTTATTCAGCTTCCTATAGTCCATGCAAATTCTCCAACCGGTTACAACCTTAGTGGGGATGAGCTCATTGCTCTCAGTTTTCACCACAGTCATGCCTCATTTCTTGGGAACGCACTGGACCGGACTCACCCAAGAGCTATCTGATATGGGGTAAATGATTCCAGCATCCAGCCATTTGATGATCTCCTTCTTCACCACCTCTTTCATTATTGGGTTAAGCCTTCGTTGGGGCTCTATAGACCCTTTTTCGTTGCTTTCCAAGAGGATCTTATGCATGCAGAATGAGGGGCTGATTCCCTTAATGTCAGCAAGTGTCCAGCCAATGGCCTTTCTGAATTTCTTTAGTGTCAGAACCAATTTCTCCTATTGCTCCTCTGTCAGAAGTGCTGAGATAACCATAGGAAGAGTGGTTGTTTCTCCTAAATATGCATACTTAAGGTGTGCTGGCAGGGGCTTCATCTCCAAAGTTGGTGGTTCTTCTACTGATGCTTTCGGCATCTTGGAATCTGGCGTGGTCTCATATAACAGCTCTTTTATCGACTCCTGTTTCCTAAACCCTTGTCTGACATCAATCCAGGCCCATTCCTTTTCATCTTCTTCGGAATCTGAGTGGTCTGTCCATGCTGCTAGTGGTGGCTCCTTGCAGCATTTTTCTAGTTGTTCTGATGCTAATGTGTCTATCATAGACACCACTGCACATTCTTCTTCTTCATTGGCAAACTTCATGGTCTGGAGCACATTGAATGTAACCTGCTCATCCTGGACTCTCATGGTTAACTCACCTTTCTGAACATCAATGAGTGTCTGGCCAGTTGCTAAGAACGGTCTGCCTAATATAATGGGTACTTCTACATCAGCTTCATAATCCAGAATTATGAAGTCTACTGGGAAGATGAACTTATCCACCTTAACCAGGACATCTTCTATTTTTCCTTCTAGGTGAGCAATGGATCTGTCTGCCAATTGCAGTGTGACTGTGGTAGGCCTAGCTTCTCCAATTCCTAGCTTTTTAAAGATAGCCATTGGCATAAGGTTAATGCTTACTCCTAAATCACACAGTGCTTTGCCAAAATATTGGTTCCCGATTGAACAAGGTATGGTGAAGCTGCCCAGATCCTTAAGTTTGGGTGGCAACTTATTTTGCAACACAGCACTACATTCTCTTGTGAGGGCAACGGTCTCAAATTCACCAAATCTCCTCTTCTTGGTCAGGATGTCCTTCATGAACTTCACATAATTGGGCATCTGCTCTAGTGCTTCCACCAGAGGAATGTTGATGTGGAGCTATTTCAGGACATCTAGGAACCTTCTAAATTGCTGGTCATTCTGCTGCTTCTGAAATCTTTGAGGGAAAGGGGGTAGCTTGGTTTGCTGCATGCTTTGCTGTGGCAAGGTTGCCGACTTTTGCTGTGGCGTAGCTGCAGCATTTCCTCTAGAGATGGCTTCCTCCTTGCTTATCTCCTCCTCTTGCTTCTTCTTATCACTTTTGTTCTCCAGGGGTACAGTGGAGTCTGTCTGGTCTTGCCCTCTTGTTTTTGGTGTTTCCACCATCTTCCCACTCCTCAGGGCTATAGCCTTGCAATGCTCTTTCCCCTCTCTCCTAGGGACTTCAGTATTACTAGGAAGTGTTCCTGGGGGTCTGCTTTTTAGCTCATTGGCAAGCTGTCCCACTTGAGTTTCCAGATTCCTCAATGAGGCTGCTTGACTCTGGATTAAAGCATCATTTCTTGCCATATATTCCTTCAGTAGGGATTCCAGTGAAGTGTGGGCTTCCTGAGGCTGTTGTCTTTGCTGCTGGATGCCTGGTGGACCCTATGGTCTTTGTGGGGCAGAGTTGTTCCCTTGTCCTGCACCATAGTTACTCTAGGAGAAGTTGGGGTGTTGCCTCCATCTTGGGTTATATGTCTTGGAGTAAGGGTTGTTACTGTGATTCATATTACCCACGAAACACACTGACTATGGGTTTGAGGGACAAGCTTCAAATAAATGAGGTCCATAGCAAAGTACACAGGATGGTACAGTTTCCTGAACTGCATTGGCTGCTTGAGGGCGGGTAACTTGCTGGCTCTTCATAACATTAACTAGTGAGGCTAGCTGAGCTGTGAGAGAAGTCACTTCAATCACTTCGTGCATGCCTGCTGCTTTCTTTCCAGTTGAAACTCTGTCCATTGGCCATTGATAGTTGTTACTGGCCACTCTCTCAAGCAACTCATATGCTTCATTATATGTTTTGGACAAGAATGCCCCATTAGCTGCTGCATCTACTATGGTCCGAGTTTGGGCGTTAAGGCCATTATAAAAGGTCTCCATCTGAATGCAATAAGGAATTCCATGGTGTGGCATCTCCGTAATAGCTCTTTATACCTCTCCCAGGTCTCATACAAAGATTCACCTTCTAATTGCTAGAAGGAGGTGATGTTATTTCTTAACCTGGCATTCTTGGTGGGCGGAAAGTATTTCAGCAGAAATTTTTCTGCCAAATCACTCCAGTTAGCGATAGAGTCAGGTGGCAGAGAGTTCAACCAGGCTCTTGCTCGGTCTCTTAATGAATAAGGGAACAGCTTTAGCCTGAGCACTTCCTCCGTTACCCCATTCATTTTGAAAGCATCCGTGACTTCCATGAACACTCTTAAATGCTTAAATGAAGGTGAGGGTCCTCAGTGGGCATGCCACTAAATTGCCCAGCAGTTTGCAACATCTAAAACATTACTGGTTTAAGCTCAAAATGTAGAGCCTCAATCTCTGGTCTCACAATGCTCGGGTTCAACCCATTCAGATTCGGTTGAACATAAGCATTTAAGACCCTATCTCTGTCATCCATGTTGTCTGCTCTATTTTGATTAGCCATCTCTGCCTGCTGCTGGTGTGTTTGTTGTCTTCTTCTTCTTCTCAAAAGCGTTCTTTCTATCTCTGGATCAAGGGGCAGAAGCTCTCTGTCAACCTTGCTCCTGCACTGTGTTACCTGCTCAACAAGACACCAGAGTAGAAGCAAAATGATCCTTCACACAATGGAGCATCTAAAAGCAATTTTTAAAGTTTACACTCCCCAGCAACGGCGCCAAAAACTTGTTGGTAATGTTTGTGTGTAGTTCATACAAAGATGAATACAATGTCAGAACGCAAGTGCACATATCGTGACCAACTAATAAAGTGATGAGTGAGTATCGTCCCACGAGGAGTGAACTAAAATTGCTTAGATACTTTTACTGTATGAATGCTGTAGCAACGTCAAGTTGTCCATAAATTTGGAATAGACATGGGTTGACTGATCTTTACTGTAACTAAACTGAAAAGTATTAGGGAATAGAAAGGAAAATAATTGGGGAGAACTAGAGTGCTCAGGGTTGCTATGGACTTCAGCACTCAGATATGCCGTAGACTTTGCTGCAGCAAAAGTCCCTGGTGCCAAAGCAGTTCTGAATGGAGTCTTCGCAAACTACCATTCCTCACAACTCCAAGGTGCGAACACGCATTCCTACACAAGTCCTTACCTCTGAGTTGTGCAAGCAATACATTATGGGACTAATGAGGTACCCGTGTATCCCTACATGAGGTACCCCTTTACACTCAGCTTTTTTGTCCGGCCTCCATTACCCTTCCAGGTGAATGTTGGCCTCGGTTTCCTCCCTCTAAACTTCCGTGATTAAGGAAAGAAAAACTACAGGATATACAACTGAATGGTAACATAACTGCAGCAAAATGTATTGATAATAAAAATGTGCTTCGGTCCATTACAACCCTTGTGCAACCCCAGCTGGAAACTAGCCAAGCCTCATGGGTGCACTGGTTACAGAAACTCCAGAAACACTGGTATACATTTTTTAAGAGATAAAAACTAAATTACAAAATGTAGTTCTTTTCTTTTTTTTGATAAAGCAGTAAAAAAACAACAACAGGAGACAAAGCTCCCTTCTATACTAGCACACTATCCCTTGCGTGCTGCACCTTCTGGTGTTAGCAACACTCTAGGCTATGGTGTTATTTTCCTCCTAGTTTTTTCCTCTTTCTCCCCGGCTGGCTTTTTTTCCATTGGCTACTTTTCGGCCTTTTATAGGCAGCCCTTGTGGTCCGAGTAAAGCGCCCTGGATTGCTGCCATTCCTTCTACTCTGTAGCAGGCGCCCTTTGTTGCACTGCTTTTTCCTTTCCACCTTCAGTAGTGGAAACGGTCCTGTACCAGCAACCTGCTATGTCCCTGCTGCTGTCTCCTATTCACTGGTGGCTACTCCTGCTGCGCAGCTCTGCCACCTGCACCAAATCAAGCAGAATCATCATATTGTAGGGGGGAGAGAAAACAGCTTTCCCCACTATCAACCGGGGTTTTGATATGATTGCTATACATGCTCACTGAAATGCTGCAGCAATGCGGTAGCTACGCTATGTCCAGAAAAATCATCCCATTCAATTAAATCAGAGGGTAAAAAGTGCTTAAAACACCAGAAAGATTCAGTAAACAATCATGGGCAACGCATAGAAACTATAGTGAAATGCAGTTATCAACCTCCATGAATAAAATTTCTAAGGTTCAAAACATACTTCCATTCCTAATAAAAAAAATTATGCTATTTTAAAAAAAATACAAGTTATTACACCAAGTGTTTAGAGTTCATTGAAATGTTTACTTATGTGATTAAGTATAATTAATATGAAAAGAAGAAAGATGATTTTATTAAGTAGATCTATGAGAAGTCTCATCAAAACATTGAGAGGAAAACTAGACAATATGCCAAACAACCTAATAAAGGACACAAAAAAATTGTATTTGAGCTTGGTGATTGGGTTTGGTTGCATATGAGGAAGGAAAGGTTTCTAGATCAAAGGCTTTCTAAACTACTTCCAAGAGGAGATGGTATACTTCAAGTTATTGAAATGATACAACACCTACAAACTAAGTCTTCTTGGCGAGTATAATGTTAATGAAAGTTTTAGTGTTTCTGATTTGTCTCATTTTGATGTAAGTGTTGATTTAAGGACAAATCATTTTCAAGAGAGAAAGAATAATGAGAATAAAGGAGCACTAAAGGATACATTGCAAGTTTTAGTTAGGCCAATTATAAAGGCAAAGGATAAAATGGTCAAAGAAACACTTCATGGGTTGACCTAAGAAATCTAATCTAATTCTTAAAGGGTGGAGCCAAGGTAGGCCCAGAAGATTAAGGGTAAATCAACATCATTAAAGCTAATTCGAATATGGACCAATACTAAGATACGTGTTTGACTAAAGTCAAGAGCGTGAAATTATAGTAGTTTCCTACTTCAAGTTTCCTTTTTAGATTACAAAATTTGTCCATGTTTGATTAGGAAGTTTTTGTATTTTTAGTTTCCTTGTCTAATTAGAAAAGTTTCATATTTTTAGTTTCCTTATTTGACATGGAAACTTAGTTTCCTTGTTTGACTAGGATAATTGAGTTTCTTATTTTTAGTTTCCTTTTTTAGGAAATTGTCTTATAAATAGGCACGTATACTTTCGAACAAATAAGATTTTGATGAATGAATTATATTTTCAAGAGAGTTTTTTCTCTTTGGTTCTTTAAAGAACTATTTTGAACTTATCAATATTTTCTTGTGATATTCAAGTAAGACTTATCACTCAAAACCTCTTTCCTTTCTTGAGTGTGGTATTTGTAATATTTTCTTATACCTTTGGTTCTTATCTTTTTATATAGATAATGGGTCAAGGTCCTTGGTTGATTTTCTTGTTATAAATCTGAATTAGAATATGATATATTTTCCAAAAATTGCTTTCTCTTTGACTCTTCACAGAACTATTATGAACTTATCAAGATTTTCTTGTTATATTTAAGAAAGACTTATGACTCACAATCTTTTTTCCTTTCTTGAGAGTAGAGTTTGCAATCTTTTGTTATAACTTTAATTCTTATCTCTTTATATAGATAATGGGTCAAGGTTCTTTATTGATTTTTTTGTTGTAAATTTGAATTAAATAATCCTTCAATTAAATCCCTTATTGATTCTAGGTCTCACTATTCTTGATAAGGTTCATATTAGGGATTCACATCATGGGGCTCTTTATTGCATTACAAACTCAAGTGGTGTAGTTTGATTTTGGGCTTTGATTGTTGCTCTAAGAGAAATTAGGGTGATTCCTCTAACCTAGTTTATATGTATTGGAAGGGATTATTTTGGTAGTCGAAGTTTTCTACAAAGTTGGTTGATTCAAAATTCAACTGGCACTGCTATTCATATGGCCCTCTTCATAGTAGTTAGAGGACATAACTAGGGCTCTATAGGTAAAGGATTTAATTACCTTTTGGTCTTTTTGTAATACTAGTTAATTGGGCTAAGATGATAGTTTACAACTACTTAAGCACACATATAAAAAATAATATAGCAATTGAACTGAGGATTGTACCTATAAGGACACTTAACTATAGTGTTTAAGCATAACTACAAACCCAATTACTTTATCTAGATATTCTATCTTATATGGTTGAGATAATGAAAATAAAAATAAAATACTAGACACACAGCCAATATAGACTATGTCAATTAGAGAAAGCCTAGGTAAATTAACTTCACCTAATATTTCACTATATTGTTACTCCTTAATTAACTCTTTAATTTAATACCTTTCCTATTAACCAAGGCACTAAGTTATTTACTAGTTTCTTTCAAAACTAATAAACTTAATTCAATTCCAAGAAATTCCCAACATGTCTGAAGCAAACAACAAGGGAATGAATTTAGAAACTAATATTAAATCCCTAACTTATTACATATGGCATATAGAGATATATATATTCCATACGAAACTTAACTAATTCACATGTTCAGTTAATATAACTAATCATATGCTATTCAATCCAAATTTGAACTAATTAAACCCTTTTCACAAGGAGAGTATTCATTCTAATAACAATTGGTGGCCTATCAATTGAAACATTAAATTATAGAATTGAAGAAATAGGAAAATTGATATTAAAATTGCAAAGTAATTTAGGGTTCCAACCTAGCTATATACTAGGATCCTTTAATATACCTAGATAAACTAATTTGCTCCATAAAATAATTTAAAAATATCCCAAGGTTGAAGAAAGAAAACATATAAACCAAAATACAAGAGTAAGAAGAAATAATAGAATGGATTCTATCAAATTCTCATTCTTATATCCTCTCTTGAGCAAAAACTTAATTTTTAAATTGAGTGCAATTTATCTCTCTTAATAGCTCTCTTTATAATGACTTCAATTTTATATATATTGGTCTTGTCTCCACTTAAATTCATTACTACTACTCTGCTCCTATATTAGTTTATCTTCCTTATTATATTTATAGCTCAGATTAATATAAGTAAACATTTAACATAGGAGTAGTTCAATTCAGATTAAAAGATGTGAATATCATTTATTAACATTAGATATGTACATAAGATTATATACATCATAGTGACCTAATTATTACTTGTACTACAAAGAGCATGAGGGTGCCAACTATTGTACCAAACATATCATCATGTTTTTTTAGTTAAAGTCACTTATACACATAAACATATACAATGTATATACAAAGAGAAACATTTCTAAAGCCTAGACAACTTCATTAGTATCTTACGAGGATATTAGTGTGGGTGGTGGCACCTCCACTGAAAGCTCTGTCAAATTGATGAAGATTACATCCTATACAATAGGTATGTAACCCAAAAGGGTAACTAAACCTAGCGCACACTAAAGACTACGGTCATAGAGAAAATCTCTATATTGTCTCAATGATCTGAACATAACATGAAAAAATTTATGGTGAATTACATTCCCAGTAGGTTCAAAAACAATTCATAAATACAACTATATTATATCATGTTTAGCTGTATAACTATATAATTTATTAGACCATAATTATGTACTATATATTTACATACATGGAATCATGTAGTTATGACAATTATGGCATAAATAGCTATATCATTATACAACCGACACATCATATCATAATATAATAATTCATCATGTCATGTTTGTTCACATGGATTTGCAAGTAATAACATTTTAAGGTAAATGTGAGCATGCTTACCTCACTGTGTAACATCCCTAATTTAGTTTCTTTTATTAATAGAGGTACATAAATATTTAATTAAGGAAATAAAATTTATTAAACAATTTTTAGATATTTAAGAAAATATTAGCCTAAGAAATTCTTCACCTTATGTGTATGCATAGAAAATGTTTCTAACATTAAAGGAATAGGTAAAGAGAAAAAACCTAATAGGAAAAATTAGAAATAACATCCTAAAGAAAGGCGAAATTCTTTGGTAAGGAAGATAAATTTTTGGAAATAAGTAAAGCTATTAAAATTTCAAGAAAATAGGATTAGGGTAATTTTTCCTAATTCAAGAGCTAGAGTTCCTAAGTTTAACATCTCCACCCATACATTGGACCTTCACCTATGGACACTTCATTTCCACCTCACATGAGTTTCTAGTAAGCCAATTGGATAACCCAAGCATGAGATATAACATATACTTGGACTAGGATATATAAGTTGGACCGATGGCCAAAAAATAATGAAAATATGACCAACCCTTCCATGAGATGTAAAATTTTAGCCAAAGAAAAGGAAATGGGAAAGATTGAGCAAAAATCCAAGAAAAAAAATAAGAACCATGTGATGAGATAGTAGTGTAATAATATTCAAGATTAGGTCACATGGCATTAGGAAAAAACATATATATCTTACACTAATAATTTTAGCAACCCATGTGACGGTATAGTAGGTAATAATACATGGCATTTGGAAAAAAACATCTATATCTTATACAAATAATTTCAGAAAGCCATGTGATGATATAATAGGTAATAATACATGGCATTAGGACAAAAGATCCCTACCCTACATATATAATTTCAGCCAAGTAAGGAAGAATCAAGGGTTAGAAATTTTTCACCTAGAAAGGACAACCTATCATACTTGAGTGTGACAAAAGAAAAAAGAAATGAATCCCTAAATCAAATGGGTCTTGTCCCTTGTCTTAAGAATATTTTATCATGATTTTCAAATATAAATCTCCTTTTCCTATGCATATCTTGACTAAGGGAGGGGAAGACAAGAACATGAGTTGTTTTATCCCAAAAAGTAACCAACTGCTTCCTAATTGTGATAAGGTAGACCCATGATTATGAAAGGAGGACTACTTGATGATTTATTTAAGGAAAAACTACCCTTATAACATTATAATTTCGTCCAAAGTGAGGGAGAGGAAAAACAAAAGCAAGGTAGAGTGAGGAAAGGAGAGAAAGAAAGGAGAAGAGAGGAAGGAAAACGAAGGAGAAGTCTAGAGTATTAAGTATTCAAGGTAAGTTAGCTTATTCTCCACTTGAATCCATCATTTCTCTTCATCCTTAAGGTTCAAAGCTCACCCTCCCTCTCTTATTCAAGCTACAGGAAAAGCTAAGGGAAGGGAGGAATCTTGCCACTTCCTTCAAGAGGAAACATGAAAAAAAATCACTAAGTGAGCTTGGGAGATCTTTAAGTATGTTTAACAATATCTCTTTTTGAAGAAAAGCTTTGAAATTTGTAACAATTATATGGGATTTTGATCTTAGAACTTTGATAAAATTTACAATATTTGTTACTTTGATGATTGGCCATAGATGTTGCTATATCATGTTACATGTTGATCTTGCATGTGATGCATGTTTTGAATACTTCAGTTCATATAGAAAGTTCTACATAGGTATGGCTATGGGTGGCAAAAATTTAGGGCTTTTATTTTGCTGTTATTTATATTTGAAAGTGGTAAAAAAATTGATGGAATATGATTAGATTGATAAAATGAGTATGGCCTTAAACACTTAAAAGAAGACCATTAGAAATTTTTGTTGGGAGATAACCTTAATAATACATGATTTGCATTCTGTTTTCTTGAGAAGTAGATGATGGAATATGTTAAATTAAGTGTAAGAAATCTAATTAAAATGTTGAAATTAGTAATCTTATGGTTAGATGTAAATTAGGAAGAAAATGGAAAGCGCGTAATAAAAAAATGAACAAAAACCTTAGGAAGGATTTGGTTAGAAAACTGGATTTTAGAGTAACCAGGGAAGCTTCTGCTTTTGAGATTTTGAGAAGAATCTGTTAGGAATTAAAAGAAATGGTTAACATAAAAAATGTATATATATGTCACAAATATTAGTAACCACTGGAATCATCGAATTTGGAGTTCAAATAAAGGAGATATGGTATGATTAGTTACCAGTGGTCAGAAAATAGTTAACTAGGGAAGAATCTGTTAGGTAAGCTTTTGTGTTTAAAGTTTTGGTAACAATATGTGTGAAATTAAAAGAAATAGTTAACATGAAAAATATAGATATATGTCTCACAAAATTGTAGCCACTAGAATCATTTCATTTGGAATCTATATGAAGGATATATAGTCAGATTAGTAAGCAGAGATCAAAAAATGTTTAACTAGGGAAGAATCTGTTAGGTAAGCTTCTATGTTTGAATTTATGGGAAATATTTATAGGCAATTAAAAGAAATGGTTAACATTAAAAATATAGATATATGACTCATAAATTTTTACCTACTAGAATAACTCATTTTAGAGTCCATGGCAGGGAGATATGGTCAAATTTGTAGGTAAAGGTCAGAACCTACCCAGGAAGAAATAATATTGAATTTAAGGGAGTTATAACACCAAGATTCCTTATGATTTTCACTAAAATGTTCAACATAAGAGTTTTAAAGGATTGTCTTATATTTAAATGAACAGCAAGATCATCTTAATCAAAGGGAGTTATTCTCAGATTAGTGAGAGATGAAAATAATATTTAAGAAAGAAGAAGAATCTATAAATGAAAATAATAAATTACAAGTGTATGCCCTAGCCATTTACATTGCATAAACTCCTTACCATCTTAAGTGTGTAATTATGACATGAAAATATTTTATAAAGTGATATTTAAAAATGATTATGTTCATGGCATGATTGCATTTTACCAATGATTTTTGGTAATGATTATTATTTAATGATAAATTATGGCATGTGAGTATAATGAATATACTTGTTATTGAAATCATATTTTTGAGCATAGATAAAGTGCATTCATTTGACCTAAGATATTTGTTGTAACTTATACATATGAACATGACGTGACGAACAATATTGATGATGATTATGATTTATTGTTAAACCTACTGGTATTTAATTCTTACTATATTTTCATATCATGTTTAAAAAACTAGTTATGCAGTTTTTCTCTATGACTCTGGCTTTAGTGAATGTTGGATCGAGTTACTCTATTTTAGATAGATCCCAGAAATTAATAAGGTGTTTGTAGTTGAGTTAGTTAAGATCTTGGTGAAGTTGCAACCACCTGCACCCGTATCTCTAGAATTGGTCAACATGGATGAATAAGATGTAGATATTTATGTGTTTAATTTTTGTATGGACGTTTTGATTAATCATGTGTATGTGAACTTTGAATTGTATCAGTGTTAATGGTAGAACTTAAACCTTGACTATGCTTGATTAAATTAATTGAATGTTATTATGAGTTAAGTAATTAGAAGTAAAGAAGTAAGGACTTCATGGGACTTTTCAAATATATATATCTAAAAAAATGGAGTTGTTACACACCATCCATGGTTGCATCAGTTTTTTCTTCCTTTTCCTCTGATGGTGCATGTACCTCTTGTGCTAGAATCTTAACCTCTTTATCACTTTCTAGCATAATGGCACTTACATTTTCCCTTAGATTTACCACAATTTGAGAAGAAAACTTAATTGGATTCTAAGCCTCTAGCCAGCTTAATGCAGCTACTAGTTTACTCACTTAATTCTAAGTTTTGAATACTAGTTCTTGTTTCTTGTTGAAATTGAATGGTGAAGTTAGCAAGAATTTAACCATTTCCTCTAAAGATATACCTGAATTAGAGTCCTAAGATGTAGGCTGTCTAGGAGGATAAGGCTATTTATTTTTGCATTACCATAATGGAAATTGAGGTGATCTCTCTATCTACGATTATAGGTATTAGAATAGAGATTATACTTTCTTGGTTGTCCATGGAAACCATCTACCACATTAGCTTGTTCTGTGGGTTCTTCCTAAATTGTTGGGCACATGTTAGTTGGGTGCCCTGTTACTAATCAAATTCCATAGACCTTAATTAGTTGGGGTGTAATTGTAACAAATTTGTGGATAAGAAAGGTAAGTTCAGACATTTGTTATTCAAAGGAAGAAGTATTTACTTCATGGGCATGACGAATTAGGGGGGGTCATGCCTAATGTCAAATTGTTGGGAGTTAGCATCTATATTTTATATTAAGGTTTTGGCTCCTTCAGGAGTCTTGTCTATTGGTGCTTCTCCAGTAGCCACATCTATCATACTCTTGTTACTCTGCAAAAAACCCTAGTAAAAATATTGAATTAGTAACTGCTCACTAATTTGATGATGTGGGTAGCTTGCATAAAGCTTTTTAAATCTCTCTCAATACTCATAAAGTGTCTCTCCATGTAATTTCCTAATGCTGCATATTTCTTTTCTTATATTTGCTGCTCTAATTGTGGGAAAATATCTTTCTAAAAATAATTTTTCCATCTCATTCCATGTATTGATAGTTCCAGAAGGTAAATAATATATACAATATTTGCCTAAATCTCTAAAAGAAAAAGGAAAAGCCTTAATTTTAATTTATTTTTTAGCTACTCTATAGGACTTCATGCTGGTACACACCACATGGAATTCCATCAAGTGCTTGTGTGGGTCTTCACCCGCAAGACCATGAAAAATGGGTAAAAGATGAATCAATCTAGATTTTAATTCAAAATTAACATTCTCATCAAGATTGGAAAAGTAATGCATAAGGTCTGTTGGTGTAAATATGGAGTTGCAAGCTTTTTTAGAGTGAGGTTCCTAACTATGACTTCTTCCTCATTCTACTAACCAATATACGCTTGGATTTCTCTTCTATGCTTGTATACAAATTTTCCAATGTCTGGATTATACTACAAATCTTGAAAGTTAGTAGAATGAGTAATAGGCATAAATAAAAGTAAACGTCATAAAAGATAATTGGACATAGTCCCCAACAACAACACAAAAATTTGGTGGGTATTGTCATGAGTATACCAAATGTAATAAATATCTTACCTCAATAGTACTTGTAGTAGTGGGTGTAAGGGTCGATCCCCTAGAGACTGGTATTATATTTTGTGAAATAGAATGAAGGGGGTTTGAGTGCTATAAGTAAATTAACAAAGTAAAAAGAGCATGATCACAAAAAAATAAAAATAAAAGAGTGATTAATGATGAAAGAGTTGTTTTGGTTGATATCCATAATCAAGGAATCGCATTGATGATTGACAATATAATTAATTCTATATTGAGTATCTACCATTGGGATGTTATCCTTGTTCCTCCTTAGGTTTAGTTAACTAATGACGATCGCCTCAACTATCCTTAATTAATAAGTAACCTTAGCTAATCGATAAAATTCAACTTATTAACTACATGAAAAATTAAAGAAACTGATATGGGAAAACAACATAGACATATCGATTGTATTTAATCTAGTTAATCATTCAACATAGGTTAATAATTCATAATCATACAATTATTAATCCTATTTGCCTCTTAAATCACAGTGATGAAAATTTTGTTTGATATATAATTTAGTAGTATATTGAAACAAATAATATACTAGTAGCCCTTTTAGTAATCATAGAGAAGAAGAGCATATGAATAATCAATACTAAATTAAAACTGAATGATTAAATACTAGTCCAAATCTCATAATGCATCAAAAATCCTTGATGTTTCAATTTTCCTTAACCAATAAGAAGAAAACTAGCCACTTTGGGCCATATGAAATCTAAAAGAAGAGAAGAAGAGAGAATGCTTGAGAATTTTTTATGATTGGATGTTAGGATCCTTTTTTGCTACTTTTTCCCCCTCATATTTATATATTGGAGAGCCCTAAATGATGTAAGATTGCTTCTAAGTCAGTTTTTAGCCTATTGTGTAACATCTACGATTTTTCCTTATGTTACTAATTGGAATTTATTTTTTTCAGAGAGGAGAAAGCATTTTAGATCTCAAGGGAGGATTAAATTATTTTACAATTTTACTCAAGTCAAACAAGATCTTAGGATGGTTAAAATGAAATTTATGTAATTTAATTGAAATGGCATTTATGTAAATTCTTTGAGATGGTAGTTTTGTAAATCTCTAGGATAACAGTTTTGTAAATACTCTAGGATGGAATTTTTGTAAATAATGGAAGATGGAAAAGTTGTAAATATTGGGTGGTAGGTAGAAATTTTTTTAATAATTATGAGGGAGGTAGGTAAGGAAAATTATTGATAATTATGAGGGAAAGAAAGGAGTGTCGATAAGGAGTGTTGGTAAGGAAGAGAAAGAAAAGAAAAAAAAAGAGAGGAAAGAGGAGGAAAAAGAAAGAGGAGGAAAAAGAAGAGGAAGAAGAAGAAGAGAAAGAGGAAGAAGAAGGAGAAGGAAGAGGAAAGGGAAATCAATGATTTTTGCATGGTAGGAATCAAGCATTAAGTTTAACGATTTGTTAGAGGTAAGTTTAACATCTACTCATGAATTTTGTACAAAATTATATATATATATACTTATAGATTTGTTTAGATGTGATTTTGGATAACATGTGGTTTGAATATTTATATGGAATTCTGTTTTGGTTGTATGGACATGCATACGGGTGCATGGGATTACATAAAAGAAAAACAAAGGAGAAGTTAGACCAAGCTAAATTTCAGAATAATTTGGGAAGCCTCTGTTTTTGGAATTTTTGGAAAATGTGGCAATAATTTTAAAGAAATGGTCAACATATAAATTGTAGATATATGTCTCACGGATATATAGACTCTAAAATTACTTAATTTGGAGTCCATATAAGAGACATATGGCTACTTAATTGAGCAGAAGTCAGAATCCATAATAGTAAAAATAATCATTTTAATTTTTAATTTTCTGAAAATAATCTGTAAGGAATCAAAAGAAATGATAAACACAAACTTTGTAGATAATTATCTTACATTTTTATAGGTTTTGACATCACCTCAATGGGAGTCCATATAAGGGAGATATGTCTGATTAATTAAGCAGTGGTCAGAATCAGTCTAAAATCCAAATTGGTAAAATAAGTATTTTTTTTTAATTTTCTTGGAATAATCCATAGGGAATATGAAGACATGATAAACATGATAGTTGGAGATAATTGTCTTATCTTTTTATAGGATTTGAAAGCACCTCAATCAGAGTTAGTATGAGGGAGATATGTTTGAATAAGTGAAAACAAATCATAAAACATAGCCAGGCTGTATTCTGGGTTGCTTCAACATGGGTAGGCCGTGTTCGGGGCTGTTTTTGAGCATGTTTGAAGTATTTTTCAAGCATGTCCATATTGGGTGCAATATTATCATATTTTTCACTATTTTCTGCCTAAAAATAATCTTGTTTGTTGAAATATTTTTAGGAAACATATATCTAAGAAAAATACTTTTAAAATGATGATTTTGGTATCACAAATTACTCTTTTTCTTTATTTGATTTAAAATGAATCATATTGGATATTGGTATGTGATCAATGATTATTAATCCTTTGGTATAAAAATGATGCATTATGGTGCGCATTGTCACAGGTACACTCAAATTAATACCTTACCTCAAAACTAACCTGTAGTAGTGGGAGTAAGGGTCGATCCCATAGAGACTGGAATTACCTTCTGTGATTAGAAAAAGGGGGGATTGATAATCGCAAATTAAGTAAAGTAAACAATAATGAAAATAATTAAGAGAGTAATTAATGAGAAAGGCATTGGTTTCGGTTGATATCCACCGTCAAGGGATTACATTGATCATTGACAACATAATCAATCTATAATTGAATATCTATCATTGGGTTTCTAACCCTGTTCCTCCTTAAGTCTAGTAAATTCATGACAATCGCACTAATTAAACCCTAATTAACAAGCAATCCTTTAGCACATCGGTAAAGCATAGCTTACTAACCGCATGAAGAACTAGAGAAACTGACAGAGCTAAACAAATATAAACACATCGATTATATCTAATTTAGTTAATTATTCATCATAGGTTGAATGATTTATAATCAAAAATTCTCAAACCTATTTGCCTCATGAATCGCAAAATTGAAGACTTTGTTCAAAACAAAATTCAACGGTAGATTAAGACAGACAATATACTAGTAGGCCTCCCTAGCAATCATATGAATAATCATTGAGAAGAAGAGTAGATGAGTAATCAATACTCAATTCAAATTGAAATAATAAAATCAAGTCTACATCTCACAATGCATGAATATCCCTTGAGGTTTCAATCTACCTCAACCAACTAAAAAGAACTAGCCACGCAGGGCCATAAGAAAATCTAAAGAAGAACTGAAGAACTTGGATGAAGAATTGGATGAATTCTCTGCTTGTTTTGCTCCATTTTTATAGATTAACCCCTCCTAATCGAAGTAGGATTGTATTTAGGTCAAATCCCAGTCCATCGGGCTTCAATTGGAGTGAAAAGACCTAAAATCGCAAAAATCATCATTCTGGTGCGATGGCGGGCGCCGCGGCGTTCACTTGCTGCGAAACTTGCTGGGTTGTTCAGCCCTGCGGCCCATAGAAAACGCCAGAATTTACGAAAGTTCTAAACATAAAAGTTGTAGCTATATGTCTCTTATTTCCATAGCCACTGGAATCACTTTAATCCAATCTGAATTGAAGGAGATATTCTAAAATTAGTGACTAAAGGTCAGAATTCATCTTGCTGCATTGTGATGCTGATTTGCAAGCTCTGTAACGCCATGAAATATCCAGAATTTGACCAAGTGTTCAACATAAAAGTTGTAGATGATTGTGTTATCTTTTCACAGCCACTTGAATCACTTTTGATTGGAGTTCATAAGAGGGAGATATGCTCAAAACAGTGCTGAAAGGTCTGGAATCGCTGCAATGTAGCATTTTTCCATGAATTTCTTATCTTTTTCTTCTCTTTTCTTCTTCCTTTGTTCTTACAACACAAAACACAAAACTAAGCTAATTCCTAATTATATTTTACTTAAATCAAACAAAAAGTAAGTTTAAAGATATTAATATCATGCTTAATTAAGATCACATCAAATACCCCCACACTTAACCTTTTGCTTGTCCTCAAGCGAAATAAACCCTAAAGACCAAAACACAACAATCAATAATGTAGTGAGTGTTAGGCTTACCAAACATTTGCCTCATAACATAAAAATATACTCTAGAAAAATTTTGGAAGGTCATAATCATGCACAAGATTAACACAAATGTAATCTATTATTTTATCCTTCTGAATCCCAAGTGTGTGTGTGTTTTGGGCCAATAAATTTCCTTTTACCCGGATGAGTTTATACATCCCAAAATTTTGGTTGTAGATCTCTAAATAGTTTAGGATTTCCATATGCTTATTCTTCATGCCACTCTCCACTAATGTAGGCCAAAACTACCTCTAGGATCAAAAGGACTTTATTTAGCTTATAATGTGGCCAAGGTATAAGGTGGGATAAAGGATACACATTTAAGCTCAATCACCCAGCACCACACGATTAAATATAATCTCTTGAGCTTTTATAAATTTAGAGAGATTTTCCCCCCCACACTAATTTTCTTGTTTCAATTGAATTTGATTCATCCTTTTCCTCGATTCTCAAAAAGTTTTTTTTTCTTTCCACTCGCAACATATGTTTTTATTCTCTTTGGAATTTTCTTTTCTTCCTTTTGCATAATTCTTTTTTTTTTTTTGCATAATTATTTTCTTTTCCTTACTTCCACCCTTCCATCCTTTTGTCAATTTAAACTCTACAAAACAAGCATTCATCAAAATAATCATGGAGTGAGTGAATAGGGTAAAGAAAAAATAAGGATATTCATACAAATTTTTGCTTTAGGCTCATTTGTGGTTTTTAGAAGGAAAAGTTCATTAAGCTCAAAATAGAGGAACTAGGGATATTTCATTGTTTTGGTTAGGCTTGAAAGGCTCAATCTATCAAATAATGCCTAAATCATCTCCTAAATAATAGTATTAACCTAGGATTTCGCCTCAAGTAACATTCAAATAAGTTCTAGAATCTTGTTGAGATCATGAAATCTCTTTGAATTATATAAACCTTCTCTAAGTAAAAGATAAATCGAATGCCCAAATTTATTGTGTAAAATATTTCAGGATTCTAAAGTCAAAAAGTAATAAATTGCAAAAAGGATAAAATTGCATACAACCATGAAGTTTCTACATTTTTGAAGAGCTAAAAAAAATTGGATAGTCATATCATTGGCTGTTGGTTGTGCCTAACATCCCAAAACATAAATTGAAACACTCACACAATCACTCAACTTGCTAAACGCAATAAAAATGCATTAATAGTGAAAATTAGAAAATTGATGCTCATAATAGGGTCACAATGATTCAGACAAATAAACTTCCACCCCCACACTCAAACTTTACATTGTCCTCAATGTAAAAGAAAGATAAGAATTAGGGAAAGATATAGAAAAACATATAAGTTAAGTGAACTTCCCTGAATTTGTTTGGAGTGGAATGCGCATGTTGCATTACTGAACCATGAATATTTCTGATTCCCACTTTTCTTTTTCTTTTTCTTTTTATGTTGGGTTGCCTCCCAATAAGCGCCTTTGTTTAATGTCGTTGGCTCGACCCAGCTCCCTATCTTTGTTCATGAAGGCTCTTTGATGTTCACTTTAAATTTCTGGGACTGATTCAATCCTTGAAATTCAATTGCATAACCAGAAGCCACATTAGTAATAATAAGTGGTCCTAACCAAGGGAGAGATTTCTTACCTTTAAGGGGTCTAACCCCTTTGATTTCTAGAACTTGATGCAACTCTACAATCGGGTCTATGCCTTTAAGGTTTGCAATTGTTTTTATAATGGCATTTCTTTTTTTCTGAAGAATATGCATCAATTCCTCTTCTTTTTTAACACCCAAATTCTTGTCAACTAAAATAGGTGATGCATCTCCTACTTCCAAGTATTTCAAGTGATTGGAAAGAGGTGACAAATTTGACCTAGGATCTTGCAAAATAGAAGGTGCATTTACATTAGAATTTGGTGCTGAGGTAAATGGATCCTTACCTGTTTGCTGCACTTTTGGAGCTTCTACATTATTCTCCTGTAAGTGAACACTCAAGGCTGATTTCTCAACCTTTGTCTCTAAAGGCTCAACATCCTGTGCTATAGAATTTACCATATTAATAGCATAGGCAGTGAGATCTTTCATGGCACGGCAATTACTGAATTTCATAATTTTTCCTTCAAATTCCATTGTCAGTGTGCCACTATGAACATCTATTATGGCCTTGGATGTTTTTAAGAATGGTCTCCCTAACAAAATTGGAGTTGTTTGATCACCACTCTCCATGTTAAGTACATAAAAATCAGCAGGAAAAATCAGATCACCAACTTGTACTAAAACATCCTCAACTACACCCTCAGGGAGGGTGTTAGATTTGTCAGCCAATTGTACGATTTTTTAGCCAATTGTATTATAAAACTAGTTTCTTTCAGAGGTCCTAATGCTAAAGATGCATAGATAGAGTATGGCATGATATTAATAGATAATCCTATATCTAGCATGGCCTTATCAAATGTATTGTTGCCTATAGAGCAGGGAATAGAAAACATACCTTGGTCCTTGCATTTTGTAGGGAGTTTTCTCTGAATAATTGCAGAAACATGCTCACCTACTTTTACTTTCTCAGCTCCTTTCAACTTCTGCTTCCTCTGTTGGGTGTGTAATTCCCTTAAGAAATTGGCATGGTGAGGTTCCTGACTGATTGCATCCAAAAGAGGAAGATTTACCTCGCACTTTCTAAAGGTATCATATAGTTCAGAAGTTCTCTCATTCATCCTATTTTCCTTCAAAGCTTTAGGAAAGGGAGGTTTAGATTTATATTCAGAGAAAGGTTCAGACTTACCTTTTGGATGCTTACCTACCATGGTTGCATCATTCTTGTCTTCCTCTTGCTCAGTTGGTGCATGTAACTCTTGCATTGGGGTCTCAACTTCTTTATCACCTTGTAGCATGATTGCACTCACATTTTCCCTTGGGTTTACCACAGTTTGTGAAGGTAATTTACCTGAGTTTTGAGCATCCAATTGACTCACTATGGTTGCTAACTGACCTACTTGAGTTGTTAGGTTCTGAATGCTAGCTCTTGTCTCTTGCTGAAATTGATGAGAGTTATGTACAAGATTTTTCACAATGTCTTCCAATGGATTACTTACCTAGTGATCCTGGGATGCATTCTGTCTAGGATAATAGGCCTGTTGGTTTTGTTGAAAATTTTGTCCTGCAGGTGATAATTGCATTGTGTTAACTGCATTTCACTATAGTTTCCATGCATTTCCCATAATTATTTACTGAATTTTCTGGTGTTTTAAGCACTTTTGCCCTCTGATTAAATAAAAAAGGATGACTCGTCTAGATATGACATCAGCTACCCATTGCTGCAGCATTTCACTGAGCATCTGTGGCAATGATAGCAGAACCACAAGTGATAGAGGGTGAGCTGCCCCTTCCTCCCGAAATACCCTGATTCCGTTTGATTTGGTGCAGCAGCAGACAGCAGCAGTGCAGGCAGAAAGCAGCAGGGTCACTACAAGCCGTTGGTACAGGACTGCCTCCACTACTGAAAGTGGAGAGTATAAAAGCTGCAAGGGCGCCTGCTGTAGAGCAGAAGGAATGGCAGCATCCAGGGAGCTTTTCTGGGACCACAGAGGCTGCTGATAAAAGACCAAAAAATAGAGAATGAAGGGGGGCGTGAGAGAAAGGAAGAAACGAGTATTAGGTAGAAAAATCATTCCACAACGGAGAGTGCTGATAACACCGGAAGGTGCAGCATAAGGGAGGAGAGGAGTAGTGTAGAAAGGAACTTAGTTTTCTGCGGAGGTTTCGTTGTTTATCAAAGGAAAAGAAAGAACCGCATTTTGCAAACAAGTTTTTATCTTTTAGAATGCATACTAGAGTTTCAAAACCTTTTGTAACTAGTGCACCCATGAGGCTCGGCTAGTTTCCAGCTGGGGTTGCACAAGGGGTTGTAATGGACTGAGGCACATTTTTAACATGAGTACATTTGCTGCAGTTTTGTTTACATTCAGCTGTTGTTCCAGTAACTTTTCTTTCCTTAATAACGGAAGTTTGAAGGAAGAAATCCAAGGCCACCATTCACCTGGGAGGGTAATAGAGGCTGGAAAAAGAGGCTGATTGTAGGGGGGTTACCTCATGTAGGGATATACGGGTACCCCATTAGTCCATAACGAAATGCATGCACAACTAAGAGGTGAGGACCAAGGCAGGAATGCGTGTCTGAACCTTGGAGTTGTAAGGAATGGCAGTTTGGGAAGACTCCATTCAGGACTAAGTTTAGCACCAGGGACCTTGCTGCAGCAAAGTCTACAGCATCTCTGAATGCTGAAGTCCATGGCAACCCCGAGCACCCCAGATCCCCTTACATATTTCCTTTTCTATTCCCTAATACTCTTCACTTTAGTCACAGTAAAAATCGGATAAACCAAGTGTATTCCAATTTTGTGAAACAACTTGACATTGCTACAGCATTCATACAGCAAAGGTATCTAGACAGTTTCAGTTCACTCCTCGTGGGACGATACTCACTCATCACTTTATTACTTGGTCACGATACGTGCACTTGCGTACCGATATTGTATTCATCTTTGCATGATTAACACACAAACGTATCCTAACAAGTTTTTGGCGCCGTTGCCGGGGAGTGTGAAACTTTAAAAATTGTTTTTAGATACCCTACTGTGTGAAGGATTGTTGTGCTTTTATTCTATTGTCCTGATTGAGCAGGTAACACGGTGTATGAGCAGGGCTAACAGAGAACTTCTGCCCCTTGACCCAGAAATAGAAAGAACACTTCTGAGAAGAAGAAGAGGATAGCTAACACACCAGCAGCAGGCGGAGATGGCAAATCAAAATGGAACAGACAACATGGACGATAGAGATAGGGTCTTGAATGCTTACGTTCAACCAAATCTGAATGGATTGAACCCAAGCATTGTGAGACCAGAGATTGAGGCTCTACATTTTGAACTTAAACCAGTAATGTTCCAGATGCTGCAAACTGCTGGGCAATTCAGTGGCATGCCTACTGAGGACCCCCACCTTCATTTAAGAGTATTCATGGAAGTCACGGATGCTTTTAAAATGAATGGTGTAACAGAAGAAGTGCTCAAGCTTAAGCTGTTTCCTTATTCATTAAGAGACCGAGCAAGAGCCTGGTTAAACTCTCTGCCACCTGACTCTATCACTAACTGGAGTGATTTGGCAGAAAAATTTCTGCTGAAATACTTCCCGCCTACCAAAAATGCTAGATTGAGAAACGACATCACCTCTTTCTAGCAATTAGAAAGTGAATCTTTGTATGAGACGTGGGAGAGGTATAAAGAGCTATTACGGAGATGCCCACATCATGGAATCCCTTACTGCTTCAGATGGAGACCTTTTATAATGGTCTCAATGCCCAAACCCGGACCATAGTAGATGCAGCGGCCAATGGGGCACTCTTGTCCAAAACATACAATGAAGCATATGAGTTGCTCGAAAGAATGGCCAGTAACAACTACCAATGGCCAATGGACAGGGTTTCAAACGGAAAGAAAGCAGCAGGCATGCATGAAGTAAGTGAAGTGACTTCTCTCACAGCCCAGCTAGCCTCGCTAGTCAACGTTTTGAAAAGCCAGTAGTCTCACCGCCCTCAAGGAACCAATGCAGTCCAGGAAACTGGACCATCTTGCGTACTATGCAATGGATCTCATTTATTTGAAGATTGTCCCTCAAACCCTGAATCAGTGTGTTTTGTGGGCAATATGAATCGCAATAATAACCCTTACTCCAACACATATAACCCAGGATGGAGGCAACACCCCAATTTCTCCTGGAGCAATTATGGTGCAGGACAAGGGAGCAACTCTGCCCCACAAAGACCACAGGGTCCACCAGGCTTTCAGCAACAGAGACAACAGCCTCAGGAAGCCCACACTTCACTGGAATCCCTGTTGAAGGAGTATATGGCAAGGAATGACGCTTTAATCTAGAGTCAAGCAGCCTCACTGAGGAATCTGGAGACTCAAGTGGGACAGCTTGCCAATGAACTAAAAAGCAGACCCCCAGGGACACTTCCTAGCAATACTGAAGTCCCTAGGAGAGAGGGGAAAGAACACTGTAAAGCCATAGCCCTGAGGAGTGGAAAGATGGTGGAAACACCAAAAGCAAGAGAGCAAGACCAGACAGACTCCACTGCACCCCTGGAAAACGAAAACGCCAAGAAAAAGCAAAAGGAGGAGATAAGCAAGGACGAAAACATCTCTGGAGAGAATGCTGCAGCTATGCCGCAGCAAAAGTCGTCAACTTTGCTGCAGCAGGATATGCAGCAATCCTAGCTACCTCCCCCTTTCCCTCAAAGATTTCAGAAGCAGCGGAATGACCAGCAATTTAGAAGGTTCTTGGATGTCCTGAAACAGCTACACATCAACATTCCGCTAGTGGAAGCACTAGAGCAGATGCCCAATTATGTGAAGTTCATGAAGGACATTCTGACAAAGAAAAGGAGGTTTTGCGAGTTTGAAACCGTTGCCCTCACAAGAGAATGCAGTGCTGTACTGCAAAATAAGTTGCCACCCAAACTTAAAGATCCAGACAGTTTCACCATACCTTGTTCGATTGGAAACCAGTATTTCGGCAAGGCACTTTGTGATCTGGGAGCAAGTATCAACCTTATGCCAATGGCCATCTTTAAAAAGCTAGGAATTGGAGAAGCTCGGCCTACCACAGTTACACTGCAATTGGCAGATAGATCCATTGCACACCCAGAGGGAAAAATAGAGGATGTCTTAGTTAAGGTGGACAAGTTCATCTTCCCAGTAGATTTTATAATTCTGGATTATGAAGCTAACGCAGAAGTACCTATTATATTAGGCAGATCATTCCTAGCAACTGGCCGGACACTCATTGATGTTCAGAAGGGTGAATTAACTATGAGAGTACAGGATGAGCAGGTTACATTCAATGTGCTCCAGACCATGGGGTTTGCCAGTGAAGAAGAGGAATGTGCTGTAGTGTCAATGATAGATACATTGGCATCAGAACAACTGGAAAGATGCTGCAAGGAGCCATCACCAGCAGAGTGGACAGATCACTTAGAGTCCGAAGGAGAAGATGAGAAGGAATGGGCTTGGAATGATTTCAGACAAGGCTTCAGCAAGAAGGAGCCATTGTTCGAAACCACGACAGATTCAAGACTGTTAAAAGCACCAATGGAAGAACCACCAGCTCTGGAGATGAAGCCTCTGCCAGCTCACCTTAAGTATGCATATCTAGGAGAAACAGACACTCTTCCAGTCGTTATCTCAGCATTTCTAACAAAGGAGCAAGAGGAGAAATTGATCCTGACACTGAAGAAATTCAGGAAGGCAATTGGATGGACACTTGCTGACATTAAGGGAATCAGTCCCTCATTTTGCATGCATAAGATCCTTCTGGAAACCAATGAAAAAGGGTCCATTGAACCTCAGCGTAGGCTTAACCCAATAATGAAGGAAGTAGTGAAGAAGGAGATCATCAAATGGCTGGATGCTGGAATCATTTACCCTATATCAGATAGCTCTTGGGTGAGTCCAGTCCAGTGTGTGCCCAAGAAAGGAGGCATGACTGTGGTGGAAAATGATAGCAACGAGCTCATTCCCACTAAGGTGGTAACCGGTTGGAGGATTTGCATGGACTACCGGAAGCTGAACAAAAGCACTAGGAAGGATCACTTCCCTCTGCCATTCATCGATCAAATGCTAGATCGACTTGCTGGGAGGGAATATTATTGCTTCCTGGATGGGTACTCAAGGTATAACCAGATCGCCATAGCACCAGAAGATCAGCATAAGACCACATTCACATGTCCTTATGGTACCTTTGCATTTCGAAGGATGCCATTCGGGCTGTGCAATGCTCCAGCAACGTTCCAGCGATGCATGATGGCAATATTCACAGAAATGGCTGAACAGTTTGTGGAAATCTTTATGGATGACTTCTCAGTTTTTGGAGACTCCTTCGACCAATGCTTGGGAAACCTTGCTAAAGTATTGCAGAGGTGTGAGGAGACAAACTTGGTGCTAAACTGGGAAAAGTGCCAGTTTATGGTAAAGGAGGGAATTGTGCTGGGGCATAAGGTATCGCAGAGAGGACTAGAGGTGGACAAGGCCAAAGTAGAAGTTATTGAGAAATTGCCTCCTCCCACCTCGGTAAAGGGCATTCGGAGTTTTTTGGGACATGCAGGATTTTATAGAAGGTTCATCAAGGACTTTTCTAAGGTGGCCAAACCACTATGCAGTTTGCTAGAGAAGGATAGAACCTTTTGTTTTGATAAAGGCTACATGACAGCATTCTGCGATCTCAAGCAGAAATTGAGCACAGCCCCGATCATCGTAGCACCAGACTGGACCTCCCCATTTGAGCTAATGTGTGATGCTAGCGAAACAGCATTAGGAGCTGTCCTAGGACAGCGCAAAATAAGTTGTTTCACTCTATTTACTATGCTAGCAAAATGCTGCAAGGTGCCCAGCTGAACTACACTATGACAGAGAAGGAGTTGCTTGCTGTAGTGTTTGCCTTTGAGAAATTCAGAGCATATCTGGTAGGAGCAAAGGTGATAGTGCACACAGACCACTCTGCCATCAAACACTTGGTCAGAAAGAAGGATTCCAAACCGAGGCTCATTCGGTGGGTGCTTTTACTTCAAGAGTTTGATCTAGAGATCAGAGATAGAAAGGGGACTGAGAACCAAGTGGCAGACCATCTTTCCAGGTTAGAGGAGCACAGCTCTGGAGCAGAGGCTATCAATGAAAGATTCCCGGATGAGCAACTCTATCTCATGTCTCAAATGGATGTGCCATGGTATGCGGACTATGTGAATTACCTCGTGAGTGGAATGCTCCCACCAGACCTGACATGGCAGCAGAAGAAAAAATTCTTGCATGAAGTCAACTCCTACTACTGGGATGAGCCCTATCTTTACAAACAATGTGCTGACCAGATGATAAGGAGGTGTATACCCAGTGAAGAAACGGAGCAAATCTTGCAGCAATGCCACGCTTCTCCTTATGGAGGTCATTTTGGAGGAATTAGGACAGCAAACAAAGTATTGCAGGCGGGTTTCTATTGGTCCTCATTATTCAAGGACTCCTACGTGTATGCAAGGAAATGTGACTGGTGCCAGAGAACAGGAAATATATCTCGCAGGCATGAAATGCCACTGAACAACATCCTGGAGGTGGAATTATTTGATGTCTGGGGCATAGATTTCATGGGACCATTCCCCTCAAGCTTTGGCAACCAATACATCCTTGTAGTTGTAGATTATGTCTCAAAGTGGGTGGAAGCCAGTGCATCTCAGACTAATGAAGCCAGGGTTGTGACCAGATTCTTGAAGAGGAATATCTTTACAAGGTTTGGAACCCCCAGAGCTATCATCAGCGATGGAGGAACCCATTTCTGCAATAGGCAGTTCAAGGCACTACTGGCCAAATACGGAGTAAGACACAAGGTAGCAACCCCCTATCATCCACAAACAAGTGGGCAGGCTGAGGTCTCTAACAGAGAAATCAAGAGAATTTTGGAAAAAACAGTAAGTCCAACAAGGAAGGATTGGTCCTCAAGGTTGGATGATGCACTTTGGGCATATAGAACAGCCTATAAGACACCTCTGGGCATGTCACCTTACAGGTTGGTATTCGGGAAGGCTTGTCATCTCCCAGTAGAGCTGGAACATCGAGCATATTGGGCAGTGAAGAAACTGAACTGGAGCCTGGATGCTGCAGGGGAGAGAAGGATGCTGTAGCTAAATGAGTTGGACGAATTTTGGGGGTAGGCCTATGAGAATGCCAAGCTATACAAGGAGAAAGCCAAGCAATGGCATGACAGGAAGATACAGCCCAGAAACTTTGAAGTAGGACAAAAAGTACTACTGTACAACTCCAGGCTAACCTTGTTTCCTGGAAAGTTGAAATCACGATGGTCTGGACCTTTTCGTATAAGCCAGGTCTTTCCATTTGGGACAATTGAATTGGAAGAAGAGAAGGAAGGAAGGACATTCAAGGTTAATGGGCAAAGAGTCAAGCATTATCTGGGGGGTGACGTGGAGAGACAGCACACTTCCATTCAGCTGCAAGAGGATTGAACAGAAGGGAAGTCAGGCTGAAGACTTTAAACCAAGCGCTCATGGGAGGCAACCCATATTTAAATTTGTTATTATTTAGGATAATAGTTTTAAGACAAGCTTAGATCAAGAACCTAATAGCTTATGTGGTTAATATGCAGGTTAGGAAGCAAGGAGTTGCTGAACCAGCCTTTGTTTTGCTGCAGCAGCAAAGCACTAAAGGCAGTCCCTGGTTGCTATAGCAGAACTGGTAGCAAGCACTCTATGCTGCAGCAGGAAATTTTTGGGCTCCTAGCTTGCTGAAGCATTGCTCCAGTATTGCTGCAGTAACACAGTCAGCTTCAAGCCAAGAGTTCCCCTCTGCCATCCTCCAAAAAAAAAAATGGTGGGCGGGAAACTGGCAGAAGGCCATAAGACACCTACGGTCTTTAAACCTCTGCAACTTCCAACCCATTTCTTTCGAGAGTTAACGCACCCACACTGCCACCTCTTCAACCTCCCCTCACCTCACCTCTCCCGAGTTCCAAACACTGCAACCCTCTCATCACCTTCGTCCCAGAAAACCCTAACCTTCAACTCTTCGAAGCAAGCATGCCGAGAATCAAGACTGTGGCGAGGAAGGCCAGCAAGATGAGGAAATTCATTTCCGAAGAAAACAGAAAGAGGCATGACGACGAAATCATGCACAGGAACTTCTGTGCCGAGAAGGGGTTCACATTCACTCCCACTGGCGATTTGGGAGTGCCGATGTACGTTGGAACGGTGGTAAAACAGAGGAATTGGGAAAATTTTGCAAGCCATCCACCAACAGCCCTCATCCCATTGGTTAGGGAGTTCTATGCGAACTTCGCCCCAGAAACGGACAAATGGGTGAAAGTTCGGGAAACAAAGGTCCATTTTGACCAAGCTGCTATCAACAAGGCCTATAACTTGCCCGACGAGGAGAACAACTACGAAGGCTATCTGCAGAGTCTGCGGGATGAAGATTGGGAAGCAATACTCACCAGGATGTGCCTTCCTGGCACCACCTGGGACAAATCTCCCCAGGGCTCCACCACTGTAAATCGCATCTCCTTGGTGCCGGCAGCAAAGGTCTGGTACCATTTTCTCAAGACCCGTCTCCTTCCTTCCACCCACTGGCAGACTGTGAGCAGAGAAAGAGTAGCAATGGTGGATGCGCTCATACTCGGCCGGCCACTCAACGTTGGCCGCATTATAAGTGATCAAATCCGAGCCTTTGCCAGCCGAAAGAACGGAAGCCTCCTCTTTCCTTCCCTCATCACCACCCTGTGCAACAATCATGGAGTGCCAGTCTCCATCGACGAAGAGGTCTTAAAGGACACTCCCCCCATCACCCCTACCACCATTTCTCACATTGTTCTCGAGAAAGCCGCCCAGCATCCATCAATTGCCTCTCGTAATCCCCCACCAACTACTGGACCATCTGCGTCCTCTTCTACCGCTCCACCAGCTGACAAGGTCATTCAGCACTTGCTGCAGCAACAATCCACACTCCTCAAACAGCAAGCACAGTTGCTGCAGCACCAGCAAATATTCTGGCAATATGCGCAGAAAAGGGACCTTGCCCTCCACACCACTCTGGAACAAAATTTCAAGCAATTTTTCCCATTCCCAGAGTTCCCAACTTCCCTGCTCCACGCCACCTTCGAGGAGTCAGCTGCAGTACCAGAAACTCAAGCAGAGCACCCTAAGGCCTCTGAAGGATCCTCCTCCAGCAAGGAGCCCTGTCCTGAGCCCCACCAGACATCGGAGGAACGTGTGTCCTCTGATGATGATGAGCCCATTGCAAAAAGGGCAGCAGTACTGCGCAAAGGAAAGGCACCACATCAATCAACGCAGAGGAGGAGTGGACTCAGAAGCTCCTCGAAATCTTCTGGGGGTCAATGACCCTAGGGTGCTGCAGCATACCTGCCAGCACCCTCAGGAAAGTTCCCTCAACCCTTTGTCCTTCTCTGCAGTATTTGGCATTTCTTCGTTTCTGTTTCTGTTTGTGAGCATATTTTATTTTCTGACTATTGCATCAGCAGTGAGGACACTGCTCACCTTAAGTTTGGGGGGGGGGTGTGATATAATTGTCTGTTGGGAATGAAGTTGCTAGAGCATATCACTTTTGTGTATGGATTCATTGCTGTAGCATCACTTGTGTCTTTTGATTCATTGCTGGAGCATATTTTATTTTGATTCATTGCTGAAGCATTCTGCATGTTTAGTTCTGCTAGGTGTTTGTTTATAGTACTGTCTGCCTGTGTCTTCATCCACCCGTGTTGAATGAATCTTTCCCAGTAATCACTAAGTTTGTTTAATGTTTAACAAAAAAAAAAAGAGAAAAGAGGGGGGAACAGGTGCTTATCCTGCTGAAATTTTTGGGATACTCCATGAGGAGGATTGGGTATTCTGTTAAAAATCAGAATAGGGAACCTTCAGTCTCACCCCATCACACAGCATCTTCCTCTTATAAGCACTGGATCATGGGCAGCTTGCCCATAAGAGAATTTGGTGAACTTACAGAAAGAGGCCCTTAGTCTTAGAGCTAGTATTGAGAGCTTCCAGTAAAAAAAAAAAAAAGAGGCAGAATCATAGGGGCATAACAGCTTAAGTTTAGGGGAGGGGAGTAGAAAATAAAGAAAAATATGGACGCTCAAATGCTCTGTAATTCCTTAGTAACCAGGGGCATGCATGAGTCCCATGTGTGCCTTTGCGTAAAACGGGGATGAAGAGTGGACACTCTAATGCTCTGTAATCCCTTAGTAACCAGGGGTATGCATGAGCCCCATGTGTGCCTTTGCGTAAAACAGGGATGTAGAGTATGAGTGGGGAGTAGTTGAAAGGTGATAAGGTTGAGTAACCGGGTGCCGGCATTGAACATGTTGGCACTCGCGTCAAAAGGCCGTAATGACCTCTGCTGTAATAAGATCCATATAAAAAACAACAGTAAAAGGAGAAAAGTCAGTAAGCTGCCCATTTTTTCCCCCATATCTGCTGCCCTTATTATGATGAATGCTAGCTTGACCTAGGAAAGGAAGCTCAAAATATTAGCATAAAAGTCTTAAGAACTCTGGCTGTTTGTGACCCAAGTAACTCCTAGACAAATTGTCCATACCACACACACACAAATTCAAAGAAGGTATTACTGTGATTGGGAGAAAGAGTTGTGGTATCCTTTGTATGAAGGCAATCCTGAGAGTTGAGAGCTTTCAGCAGAACCAAAGCCTAAAACTGCCAGGTGTTTAGTTTGCAGTGGGCAATGTAGGATGCTTGGGGACAAGCAATCCTTTAAGTTTGGGGGGATTTGATAACTGCATTTTGTTAACTGCATTTCACTATAGTTTCCATGCATTTCCCATAATTATTTACTGAATTTTCTGGTGTTTTAAGCACTTTTGCCCTCTGATTAAATAAAAAAGGATGACTCGTCTAGATATGACATCAGCTACCCATTGCTGCAGCATTTCACTGAGCATCTGTGGCAATGATAGCAGAACCACAAGTGATAGAGGGTGAGCTGCCCCTTCCTCCCGAAATACCCTAATTCCGTTTGATTTGGTGCAGCAGCAGACAACAGCAGTGCAGGCAGAAAGCAGCAGGGTCACTACAAGCCGTTGGTACAGGACTGCCTCCACTACTGAAAGTGGAGAGTATAAAAGCTGCAAGGGCGCCTGCTGCAGAGCAGAAGGAATAGCAGCATCCAGGGAGCTTTTTTGGGACCACAGAGGTTGCTGATAAAAGACCGAAAAATAGAGAATGAAGGGGGGCGTGAGAGAAAGGAAGAAACGAGTATTAGGTAGAAAAATCATTCCACAACGGAGAGTGCTGATAACACCGGAAGGTGCAGCATAAGGGAGGAGAGGAGTAGTGTAGAAAGGAACTTAGTTTTTTGCGGAGGTTTCGTTGTTTATCAAAGGAAAAGAAAGAACCGCATTTTGCAAACAAGTTTTTATCTTTTAGAATGCATACTAGAGTTTCAAAACCTTTTGTAACTAGTGCACCCATGAGGCTCGGCTAGTTTCCAGCTAGGGTTGCACAAGGGGTTGTAATGGACTGAGGCACATTTTTAACATGAGTACATTTGCTGCAGTTTTGTTTACATTCAGCTGTTGTTCCAGTAACTTTTCTTTCCTTAATAACGGAAGTTTGAAGGAAGAAATCCAAGGCCACCATTCACCTGGGAGGGTAATAGAGGCTGGAAAAAGAGGCTGATTGTAGGGGGGTTACCTCATGTAGGGATATACGGGTACCCCATTAGTCCATAACGAAATGCATGCACAACTAAGAGGTGAGGACCAAGGCAGGAATGCGTGTCTGAACCTTGGAGTTGGAAGGAATGGCAGTCTAGGAAGACTCCATTCAGGACTAAGTTTAGCACCAGGGACCTTGCTGCAGCAAAGTCTACAGCATCTCTGAATGCTGAAGTCCATGGCAACCCCGAGCACCCCAGATCCCCTTACATATTTCCTTTTCTATTCCCTAATACTCTTCACTTTAGTCACAGTAAAAATCGGATAAACCAAGCGTATTCCAATTTTGTGAAACAACTTGACATTGCTACAGCATTCATACAGCAAAGGTATCTAGACAGTTTCAGTTCACTCCTCGTGGGACGATACTCACTCATCACTTTATTACTTGGTCACGATACGTGCACTTGCGTACCGATATTGTATTCATCTTTGCATGATTAACACACAAACGTATCCCAACAAGTTTTTGGAGGCCTATTTTATGCATTCCCATACCTGAAATTTGGATGATCCTTCCATCCAGAATTGTATGTATTAGAATAAGGATCATACCTATTTGGTTGGCTAGGAAAACCTCCTGCAGCGTTAGCTTGTTCTATGGATTCCTCTTGAAGTGTAGGGCACATATCAGTAGGGTACCCTGTCGCTGAACATATTCCACAGACTTTAACTTGCTGAAGTGTACCTGTAGCCATTTGGCGCACAAGAGAAGTAAGTTCAAATATTTGATTATGTAGAGAAGTGGTACTTACGTCATGGGCATGCCTAATAGGAGGATCATGCCTAATGCCAAACTGTTGTGAATTGGCAGCCATATTTGATATCAGGATTCTGGCTGCTTCAGGAGTTTTATCTAATAGTGCTCCTCTACTAGCTGCATCTATCATGCTCCTATCTCCCTGCAAAAGACCTTCATAAAAATATTGGATTAGTAGCTGCTCACCAATCTGATGATGTGGGCAGCTTCCACAAAGTTTCTTAAACCTCTCCCAATATTCATAAAGCATTTCACCATGCAATTGTCTAATGTCGCATATTTCTTTCCTAATAGTAGCGGCTCTAGATGCAGGAAAATAACGTTCTAAAAACATTCTCTTCATCTCATTCTAGGTAGTGATAGTACCAGAGGGAAAATAATACAACCAATCTTTGGCTGAATCTTTTAAGGAAAAAGGAAAAGCCCTGAGTTTTATTTGTTCCTCAGTTACTCTAGGGGGCTTCATACTGGTACATACCACATGGAACTCCTTCAGATGTTTATGCGGGTCTTCACCTGTAAGACCATGAAAACTTGGTAAGAGATGAATTAATCCAGATTTCAACTCAAAATTAACATTGTCATCAAGATTAGGAAAAGTAATGCATAAGGGTTGCTTATGCAAATCAGGAGCTACAAGCTCCTTCAGAGTGGGGTGTCTGGCCATGATCACTTCCTCCTTTTCCTAATCAACGTCTTCTTGAATTTCTCTTTTGTGCCTGTATACAGATTTTCCAATATCTGGATTGAACTGTAAATCTTGAGAATTACAAGAACGAGTTACAGACATAAATCAAAAAATCAGAAAAAGTAATGACACAGTCCCCGGCAACGGCGCCAAAATTTGGTGCGCACTGTCGTAGGTACACTCAAATTAATACCTTACCTCAAAACTAACTTGTAGTAGTGGGAGTAAGGGTCGATCCCACAGAGACTGGAATTACCTTCTGTGATTAGAAAAAGGGGGGATTGATAATCGCAAATTAAGTAAAGTAAACAATAATGAAAATAATTAAGAGAGTAATTAATGAGAAAGGCGGTGGTTTCGGTTGATATCCACCGTCAAGGGATTATATTGATCATTGACAACATAATCAATCTGTAATTGAATATCTATCATTGGGTTTCTAACCCTGTTCCTCCTTAAGTCTAGTAAATTAATGACAATCGCACTAATTAAACCCTAATTAACAAGCAATCCTTTAGCACATCGGTAAAGCATAGCTTACAAACTGCACGAAGAACTACAGAAACTGACAGAGCTAAACAAATATAAACACATCGGTTATATCTAATTTAGTTAATTATTCATCATAGGTTCAATGATTTATAATCAAAAATCCTCAAACCTATTTGCCTCATGAATTGCAAAATTGAAGACTTTGTTCAAAACACAATTTAGCGGTAGATTAAGACAGACAATATACTAGTAGGCCTCCCTAGCAATCATATGAATAATCATTGAGAAGAAGAGTAGATGAATAATCAATACTCAATTCAAATTGAAATAATAAAATCAAGTCTACATCTCACAATGCATGAATATCCCTTGAGGTTTTAATCTACCTCAACCAACTAAAAAGAACTAGCCACGCAGGGCCATAAGAAAATCTAAAGAAGAACTGAAGAACTTGGATGAAGAATTGGATGAATTCTCTGCTTGTTTTGCTCCCTTTTTATAGATTAACCCCTCCTAATCGAAGTAGGATTGTATTTAGGTCAAATCCCAGTCCATCGGGCTTCAATTGGAGTGAAAAAGACCTAAAATCGCAAAAATAATCATTCTAGTACGACGGCGGGCGCCGCGGCGTCACTTGCTGCGAAGTTTACTGGGTTGTTTAGCACCGCGGCACCAAGAAAACTCCAGAATTTGCGAAAGTGCCAAACACAAAAGTTGTATCTATATGTCTCTTCTTTCCTTGGCCGCTAGAATCACCTTAATCTAATCAAAATTGAAGGAGATATGCTAAACTTATTGACTAAAGGTCAAAATTCATCTTGCTGCATTGTGATGCTGATTTGCAAGCTCTATAACGCCATGAAATATCCCGCATTTGACCAAGTGTTCAACATAAAAGTTGTAGATGATTGTGTTATCTTTTCACAGCCACTTGAATCACTTTTGATTGGAGTTCATAAGAGGGAGATATGCTCAAAATAGTGCTGACAGGTCTGGAATCGCTGCACTGTAGCATTTTTCCATGAATTTCTTATCTTTTTCTTCTCTTTTCTTCTTCCTTTGTTCCTACAACACAAAACACAAAACTAAGTTACTTCCTAATTATATTTTACTTAAATCAAACAAAAAGTAAGTTTAAAGATATTAATATCATGCTTAATTAAGATTGTAACAACTCCATTTAAGTATCAAATTTTTTTTTTAAAAAAAATACCATGAAGTTATTACCTTGTTACAACTTAACTTAATATAACATTTATTTAATTTATACAATACAGAGTTCACATACATGTCATTAATCAAAACATACGTACAACATATCAAACACATAAAAATCTACATCTTATTTATTCTGGTTGACCAATTCCGGAGATATAGGTGCGGGTGGTTGCACCTTCACCGGGATCTAAGCCAACTCAACCACAAACATTTTATTTGCTTCTGGGATCTGCCCAACATAAAGTACTCGATCCAACATGCACTAAAAGCCAGAGCTATAGAAAAATCTGCAAAACTAATTTTCTGAACATGATATGGAAATATAGTGATAATTAAATCCCAGTAAGTTCAACAATAAATCATCATCAATATAGCTCATCACATCATGTTCAACTGTATAAACTACAGAAAATATCTTTGGTCACATGAATGCATTATATCTATGCACATAAGAATCATACAGTAATAATATGTATGACAAGAGTAACTATTTTTAGAATATCATATGATGGCCAACAACTTATTCTCATTTCAAGCTACCCCGGTCAGGGTGAGTATCCTCTACTCTCCGATACGGGCTTTTCTCGCTCCGTCCGACATGGCACACTTTCTCTTTCTTTTCTCATAATCATAATCATAACCGTTGGTAGGGCGTCCCCTACTGGTGCACCACACGGATTGCCATGTGACCGTGCTCATTTCTTTTCTTTTCACAATGATAGCCAAAAATATGCTTTCAATAACAAGTATGTTCATCAAAATATAACTATTACCATAAATCATTAGTAATCATGCCATGAACAAAACCATTTCAAATATCACTTTATAAAATATTTCCATGTCAGAATTTCACACTTAAGATGGTAAGAAGTTCATACAATTGCAATGGCTATGGCATATACTAGTCATTTATTATTTTCATTTATAAGATTCGTCTTCTTTTTAAAATATTAATTTTATTTTTTTATTTTCTTGATGCAGGTTTTCATCATATCTAACCTTCTCTTTATGTTTGGCCTTTAGTAATTTTCTTCTTATTTATATCATTTCCAACACATGTTCTTACAAATTTATAGAGCATTGTTCTCCAATTTGATTTCTACTATTACCCTAGAGTTAAAGAGGTTCATCTAGGGTAGAAAAATGTTGAAAATAGGCTTAACCAGCTTTCAACACAGTCTGTCCATGTTCCAGGACACGGCCATACTTTAAAAATACTTCAAATGTACTCAAAAATAGCCACGAACACGGCTAACCCGTGGTGGAAGCACCCAGAACAGGGTCTGGCCGTGCTCTGTGACCTTTGCTCACTAATCAGAGCATAACTCTCTCATTTTAACTCCGATTGAGGTGATCTTGGTGTCTATGGAAATCTAAGACAATTATCTAAAACTCTTATTTTAATCATATCAGCAATATAGTAATAAATCGTGGTGTTATTACTCCCTTAAAATCAATATTATTTTTTCTCGGGTAGGTTCTAACCTTTACTTACTAATCTGACTATATCTCCCACATAAGAATTCCAAATTAAGTGATTCCAGTGGCTAAACATCCGTGACACAAAAATCGATAATTCATATGTTAACCATTTATTTTAATTCCTTATAAAATTTTCCCATAATTTAAAACACCAAAGCTATCCTAACATATTCTTCCCTGATTAACCATTTTCTGACCTTTGTTTACTAATCGGAACATATCTTCCTCATATGAACTCTAAATTGAATAATTCCAGTGGTTAGAAATCCATGACACACATATCTATAATTCATATGTTAACCATTTATTTTAATTCCTTATAGATTGTTCCCAGAAATTAAAACACCGAAGCTTAAAATTCTGCCACCCATAGCCATACCCATGCATAACTATCTACACCAACCTAAGTATTCAAACATACATCACATGCAAGATAAATATGTAACATGATATAGCAACATCATGACCAATCATAAAAGTTCTAAGATCAAAATCTCATATAAATATTATAAGTTTCAAAAGTTTTCTTCAAAAAGAAATATTGTTAAACTTACCTGGAGAACTTAGTCCCCTAGACTTCTCCTTCCTCTTTCTTCCTTTCTTCCTCTCCTTTCCTCACTCTACCTTGCTTCTATTTTTCCTCTCCCTCACTTGGACGAAATTATAATGTTGTAAGGGTGGGTTTTCTTATATAGACCACCAAATAATTCACCTTTCATGATCATGGGTCTACCTTATCACATTTAGGATACACTTTGTTGAATTTTTGGAAAACAAACAACTTATGTTCTTGTCTTCTTCTTCCTTAGTCAAGATATGCATAGGAAAAGGAGATTTGTATTTTGAAAATTATGATGATATGTTCTTAAGATAAGGGACAAGGTCCCTTTGATTTAGGGATTCTTTTCCATTTTCTTTTGTCTTAAACAAGTATGATAGGTTTGCCTTTTTAGGTGGCAAATTTCTAGCCCTTGAATCTCCATTATTTGGTTGATATTATTTGTGTGGGATAGGAATGTTTTGTCCTAATGCCATGTATTATCATACCACTTGCTAGAATTATGAGTGTAGGATATAGATTTTTTTGTCCTAAGGCCTTGTATTATCATGCCACTTGCCAAAATGATGAATGTAGAATCACACCACTTGCTAAATATTTGTCTTAATGCCATGTAACCTAATCTTTATTATTACATTATTATATCATCACCTAATTTATTTTATTTTATTTTTCCTCTTGGATTTGGGTTTATTCCTACCCATTATGGGCTTATTCCTACCCATTTTCTTTGCTTTGGATAAAATTCTACCTTTCTTGGAGGGCTTGGTCACATTTTCATATTTTTTGGGCTATTGGTCCAATTACTATATCCTAGTCTAAGTCTATGTTTTATTTCTTGCTTAAGTTATCCAATGGCTTGCTAGAAACTTATGTGAAGTGGAAAAACTCTATATGAAGTGTTCATAGGTAAAAGCCCAATGTATGGGTAAAGATTTTAAACTTAGTAACTCTAGTTCTTGAATTAGGAAAAATTATCCTAATTCAATGTTCTTGAAATTTTAAGGCCTTTACTTGTTTCTAAAAATTTATCTTCCTTATCCAAGAATTTTGCATCTCTTTAGTATGTTATTTCTAATTTCTTTCCTATTAGGTTTTCCCTCTTTATTTGTTCTCTTAATGTTAGAAACATTTTCTATGTATATACATAAGGTGAAGAATTTCTAAGGATTATATTTCCTTAGATATCTAAAATATTGTCTAATAAATTTTATTTCCTTAATTAAATTTTTATGTACTTTTATTAATAAAAGAAACGAAATTAGAGATGTTACATTTCTCTCCCCCTAAAAGAAATTTTGTCCTCAAAATTTTAGAAATTACCTTATAAGAACAATTGCAGATATTTCTTCCTCATGACTTCTTCCAGCTCCCAAGTTGCTTCTTCCAGAGTCAAACCTTCCCATAACACCTTAACTAGGGGAATGATTTTATTTCTCAGTTGCTTCACGTCAGTGTCCAATATGGTTGCAGGTACTAGCTGGTATGTCATGTTCTCCTTTATTTGAATTGGTTCATCCTGTATTACATGTGATGAATCTAGAAGATACTTCCGCAGCTGTGATACGTGGAATACATTATGCAGGTTAGACAAATTAGGTGGGAGAGCAACTTGATATGCTGCTGTCCCTACTTTCTTCAGAATTTGGTAGGGTTCCAAAAATCGCAGACTTAGCTTTCTTGTTTTGAGAGACCTACCAACTCTAGTAGTCGGGGAAAGTTTCAGAAATACATGGTCTCCTTCCTCAAACTCTAGAGGTCTATGTCTCTTATCGTAGTAACTCTTTTGTTGACTCTGAGCTGTAAGTATTTTGTTTCGTATCATCCTGATTTGTTCAGTGGTTTGTTGAACTAGATCAGGACCCAACAAGTTCTTTTCTCCTACCTCGAACTAACATAGTGGAGATCGGCACTTTCTACCGTATAAAGCTTCATAGGGGGCCATCTTAATACTAGAGTGATAGCAATTATTATAAGCAAACTCTACTAAAGGTAGGTACATATCCCATCCTTTATCTTGCTCTATCACACAGGCCCTCAACATATCTTCTAGGGTTTGAATGGTTCGTTTTGTCTGCCCGTCAGTCTGAGGATGGTAGGCAGTACTGAACTACAACTGAGTACCAAAAGCTTCCCGCAACGCCTTCCAAAACCTTAACATGAACCTTAGATCTCTATCAGAAACAATATTTAAGGGAATCCCATGGAGTCTAACTATTTCCTGGATGTATAATTGGGCTAATTTATCCAGTGAAAAGTTAATTTTTATGGGCAAAAAGTGAGCAGATTTGGTTAATCTGTCAACTATTACCCAGATAGAGTCATGTCCCACTGAAGTCTTAGGTAAACCTACAACAAAGTCCATCGAGATATTATCCCATTTCCATTTAGGGATCTCAAGAGGTTGTAGAAATTCCGCTGGCTTTTGATGCTCCACCTACACCTTTTGACAAATGAGACATTTCGCCACAAACTCGGCAATGTCCTTTTTCATCCCTGGCCACCAATACATCCTTTTTAAATCCTGGTACATTTTAGTGCATCCAGGATGGACTGTGTATTTACTCTCATGCGCTTCCTGCAGGATCTTAGTCCTCAACTCTCGTTCTTGAGGGACACAAATCCTTCCCTGATACATGATTGCTCCATCTTCCATGACAGAAAAATTACCTTGGTCTTATGATCCTGTAAGTATTGGTTGTGAGCTTGAGCCTCTTTGATCAAGGCTCTAAGGTCACACCCTATACTTAAACTATTAATGGTTAGCTTCTTTGAGGAAAAAGTAGTGTCCAGCTTCAAATTCTGAAAATCCTCTAGCATTTACATCTCATACAACATCATCTGGCCCATGTGTAGAGATTTTTGACTTAAGGCATCAGCTACAACATTCGCCTTTCCAGGATGATACTTTATCTCAAACTTGTAGTCATTGAGAAATTCCACCCATCTTCATTGCCTTATATTTAACTCTTTTTTATCAAAGAGATATTTAAGACTCTTGTGATCGCAATATACTTCAAAGGTTGCTCCGTATAAGTAATGTCGCCAAATCTTTAAAGCAAACACCACCGCCGCCAATTCAAGATCATGGGTTGGATAGTTTCCTTCGTGGGGTCTTAGTTGTCTAGAGGCGTAAGAAACTACTCTCTTGTCTTGCATTAGCACACACCCTAGCCCTTTCTTTGAAGCATCACTATACACTTCAAAATATCCTATGGGGTCTGGAATAATAAAAACTGAAGGAGTGGTCAGTCTTGTCTTAAGCTCCTGAAAACTAGCTTCACATTGATCAGTCCATTTGAAAGGACTTCCCTTCCTGGTCATTTTAGTCAATGGCAAGGCTATACGAGAGAAGTTTTGTATAAACCTCCTGTAGTATCCTGCCAAACCCAGGAAACTTCTTACTTCCGTAACCGTCTTTGGTCTCTCCCACTGAATCACTACTTTCGTCTTGCTAGGATCTATGGCTACCCCACTATTAGAGATGACATGTCCGAGAAACTTCACCTCTGACAGCCAAAATTCACACTTCTCAAATTTGGCATATAACTTTTTCTCTTTCAGCACTTGCAGCACGATTCGAAGATGTTGTTCATGTTCTTTCTCACTTTTAGAGTATATCAAGATGTCATCAATGAACACTACAACAAATTGATCTAGGTAGGGTTGAAAAATGCAATTCATGTAATCCATGAAAATTGTAGGTGCATTCGTCAACCCGAAGGGCATTACGAGAAACTCATAGTGCCCATACCTAGTCCTGAAGGCAGTTTTTGGTACATCCTCCTCCTTAATCCTAATCTGATGATATCCTGACCTCAAGTCAATTTTAGAAAAGATGGAGGCACCCTTCAATTGATCCAATAAATTATCTATCCTAGGGATAGGGTACTTGTTTTTGATAGTCACCTTATTCAGCTGTCTGTAATCTATGCATAGTCTCAAGCTCCTATCTTTATTCTTAACAAATAATACAAGTGCTCCCCAAGGTGATACACTCGGTCTAATGAATTGCTTGTCTAATAGTTCCTCCAACTGCTTCTTTAGTTCTTGTAGTTCCTTCGAGGCCATTCGATATGGTGCAATAGAGATAGGCCCTGTCCCAGGTAGGAGATCAATAGAGAACTCTATCTCTCTCTTGGGAGGTAAGCCTGAAATATCTGATGGAAATACTTCAGGAAAATCGTTGGCTATTAGGATTTCATCAAGCTTCGATTTGACTTCTAGGTTTGATAAATACAAGAAAATGTATCCAAGTACTCCATTCTTCAACTCCCTATTAACTTGATTGGCATTTAGCATCAATAACTGGACCTCCTCTTTCGGAGTAGGAGGTAGAAATTCAATAGTCTTGTTACAATAATTCCACAAGACTCTATTTCTATAAATCCAATCTAACCCTAGAATGACCTCAATACCTCTTAAAGGTAAACAGACGAGGTCTACAGAAAAAATTCTCTTCTGGATGGTGACTTTACAGTCCTTACATACAGAGGAAGTTAATACCCGTTCCCCTGTAGGGGTTACTACAGATAGCTCATAGGGAGTTTCAGAAATAGGGAACTGAAACTTCCTAATACATTCTTCCGATATAAATGAATGACTAGCACCAGAGTCAATTAACACCATAAGAGCAAATCCATAGATATAGCATGTACCTTGAATCATTTCAGAAGATTGGGCTGCCTCTTGGCCGCTCAGGGTGAAAACCCTTCCTTTCACCTGAGGCCTCTGTTCTAGCTGCTTCCTCACATTCTGTGGGCAGTTTTTCGTAAAATGTCCCTTCTGTCTGCAATTGAAGCAGACATCTTGTCCCATGTAGCATGGCTGGTTACCATGCATGTGTCTGCACTTAGCGCACTTGACTGAGGCGAGGTCTTGTTGAAAAGGCCTAGGACCCGCAATCAATGGCCTCTTACCAGCTCCATATCCACTTCTTCTCACGTTCTTTCCAGGGTTGGGAAATTTTTTCTTCCTTTTCCATAGGTTTCGCCTTTGCTTTTCGTCCTCCACTGCCTTTAAACTCTTTTCTAGGAGTCTGCATTTATTTATCAGAGGTACAAACTCCCTGATCTCTATAGCTATAACAGCATTCTTTATCTCTGGGTTTAGTCATGCTTCAAACTTAACCGCCTTCCATGCTTCATCTGGATTATATCGCAGATAAGAGGAGAACTTAGACATCTCCTCGAACCTTGCGATATACTGGTCCACGGTCATGCTGCCTTGCCTGAGTTGGAGAAATTCGATCTCTTTCTCTGCCCGTATAGTACTTGGAAAGTACTTTTCAAAAAAAATGTCCTTGAACACTTGCCAGGTGATTTGTCTTCCCTGATGAGCTAAAAGTTCTCTAGCTCCATGCCACCAGTATTCTGCTTCATCCTTTAACATATATGCAGCAAAAATAATTTACTGCTCTTCAGTACAGCCCATCACTTCAAAGATTTTCTCTAATTCCCTAATCCACCTTTCGGCTATCGTTGGGTCATAGCCACCTTGGAAACAAGGTGGTTTAGTCCTCAGGAACTCAGATATGCCATTATCTTTTCCAGCCATTCGGTTGTTAGCACCATTCTCACCATTTGGGTTATTAGCATTCTGGAGATATTGTAAAATTTGGTTGGTGGTCATGACTTGGTCTCGAATTGCCGTGGCAAGGTTGTGCAGGGTTTCCTCTGCATTGGTTGCTGGATTCCTCCTTGGTGGTGCCATTTCCTACTATGGAAAAAACAAAGTTATGCTGCTATTGAGGTGATCAAGCCCAATAGTTAGTTCAAAAATATTTAATAGCAGTCATAACACCACCTCGACATATAGATAGGAAACACTAGTAATTTCTTACCTATATGAATCACCGATCCCCTACACAACATAACCACAACATACTTAAGACACTATAAGATTGATTCAGATAACCATCCACCCACTGGCCATCTAGGATCGACCTTCTCTGATACCAATTATGTAACAACTCCATTTAAGTATCAAATTTTTTTTTTAAATACCATGAAGTTATTACCTTGTTACAACAACTCAATATAACATTTATTTAATTTAAACAATACAAAGTTCACATACATGTCATTAATCAAAACATACTTACAACATATCAAACACATAAAAATCTACATCTTATTTATTCTGGTTGACCAATTTCAGAGATACAGGTGCGGGTGGTTGCACCTTCACCGGGATCTAAGCCAACTCGACCACAAACATTTTATTTGCTTCTGGGATCTGCCCAACATAAAGTACTTGATCCAATGTGCACTAAAAGCCAGAGCTATAGAAAAATCTGCAAAACTAATTTTCTGAACATGATATGGAAATATAGTGATAATTAAATCCTAGTAAGTTCAACAATAAATCATCATCAATATAGCTCATCACATCATGTTCAACTGTATAAACTACAGAAAATATCTTTGGTCACATGAATGCATTATATCTATGCACATAAGAATCATACAGTAATAATATGTATGACAGGAGTAACTATTTTTAGAATATCATATGATGGCCAACAACTTATTCTCATTTCAAGCTACCCCGGTCAGGGTGAGTATCCTCTACTCTCCGGTATGGGTTTTTCTCGCTCCGTCCGACATGGCACACTTTCTCTTTCTTTTCTCATAATCATAATCATAACCGTTGGTAGGGCGTCCCTTACTGGTGCGCCACACGGATTGCCATGTGACCGTGCTCATTTCTTTTCTTTTCACAATGATAGCCAAAAATATGCTTTCAATAACAAGTATGTTCATCAAAATATAACTATTACCATAAATCATTGGTAATCATGCCATGAACATAACCATTTCAAATATCACTTTATAAAATATTTCCATGTCAGAATTTCACACTTAAGATGGTAAGAAGTTCATGCAATGGCAATGGCTATGGCATATACTAGTCATTTATTATTTTCATTTATAAGATTCTCTTCATTTTAAAATATTAATTTTATTTCTTTATTTTCTTGATGCAAGTTTTCATCATATCTAACCTTCTCTTTATGCTTGGCCTTTAGTAATTTTCTTCTTATTTATATCATTTCCAACACATGTTCTTACAAATTTATAGAGCATTGTTCTCCAATTTGATTTCTACTATTACCCTAAGGTTAAAGAGGTTTATCTAGGGTAGAAAAATGTTGAAAATAGGCTTAACCAACTTCCAGCACGGTCTGGCAATGTTCCAGGACACGGCCATGCATTAAAAATACTTCAAATGTACTCAAAAACAGCGCCGAACACGGCTAGCCTGTGCTTGAAGCACCCAGAACACGGCCAGGCCATGCTCTGTGACCTTTGCTCACTAATCAGAGCATAACTCCCTCATTTTAACTCTGATTAAGGTTCTCTTGGTGTCTATGGACAGCTAAGACAATTATCTAAAACTCTTATGTTAATTATATCAGCAAAATAGTAATAAATCGTGGTGTTATTACTCCCTTAAAGTCAATATTATTTCTTCTCGGGTAGGTTCTAACATTTACTTACTAATCTGACTATATCTCCCACATAAGAATTCCGAAGCTTAAAATTCTACCACCCATAGCCATACGCATGCATAACTATCTACACCAACCTAAGTATTCAAACATACATCACATGCAAGATCAATATGTAACATGATATAGCAACATCATAACCAATCATAAAAGTTCTGAGATCAAAATCTCATATAAATATTATAAGTTTAAAAAGTTTTCTTCAAAAAGAAATATTGTTAAACTTACCTGGAGCACTTAGTCCCCTAGACTTCACCTTCCTCTTTCTTCCTTTCTTCCTATCCTTTCCTCACTCTACCTTGCTTCTATTTTTTCTGTCCCTCACTTGGACGAAATTATAATGTTGTAAGGGTGGGTTTTCTTATATAGACCATCAAATAATTCACCTTTCATGATCATGGGTCTACCTTATCACAATTAGGATACACTTTGTTGAATTTTTGGAAAACAAACAACTTATGTTTTTGTATTCCTCTTCCTTAGTCAAGATATGCATAGGAAAATGAGATTTATATTTTGGAAATTATGATGATATGTTCTTAAGATAAGGGACAAGGTCCCTTTGATTTAGGGATTCTTTTCCATTTTCTTTTGTCTTAAACAAGTATGATAGGTTTGCCTTTTTAGGTGGCAAATTTCTAGCCCTTGAATCTCCATTATTTGGTTGATATTATTTGTGTGGGATAGGAATGTTTTGTCCTAATGCCATGTATTATCATACCACTTGCTAGAATTCTGAGTGTAGGATATAGATATTTTTGTCCTAAAGCCTTGTATTATCATGCCACTTGCCAAAATGATGAATGTAGAATCACACCACTTGCTAAATTTTTGCCTTAATGCCATGTAACCTAATCTCTATTATTACATTATTATATCATCACCTAATTTATTTTATTTTATTTTTTCTCTTGGATTTGGGCTTGTTCCTACCCATTTTCTTTGCTTTGGATAAAATTATACCTTTCTTGGAGGGCTTGGTCACATTTTCATAATTTTTGGGCTATTGGTCCAATTACTATATCCTAGTCCAAGTCTGTGTTTTATTTCTTGCTTAGGTTATCCAATGGCTTGCTAGAAACTTATGTGAAGTGGAAAAATTCTATATGAAGTGTCCATAGGTAAAAGCCCAATGTATGTGTAAAGATTTTAAACTTAGTAACTCTAGTTCTTGAATTAGGAAAAATTACCCTAATTCAATGTTCTTGAAATTTTAAGACCTTTACTTGTTTCTAAAAATTTATCTTCCTTATCCAAGAATTTTGCATCTCTTTAGTATGTTATTTCTAATTTCTTTCCTATTAGGTTTTCCCTCTTTATTTGTTCTCTTAATGTTAGACACATTTTCTATGCATATACATAAGGTAAAGAATTTCTAAGGATTATATTTCCTTAGATATCTAAAATATTGTCTAATAAATTTTATTTCCTTAATTAAATTTTTATGTACTTTTATCAATAAAAGAAACAAAATTAGGGATGTTACAAAGATCACTTCAAATATATTATGAAAGTGATTAAATGGCAAGTGTAAAGCTCATGGTGAGTTGCTTTATAATTATATATTGCATTTAATGAATATGCATATATATAATATACATTTATATGTATGGATGAATATCGACGGGTTGTATGGCTTGAGATGGTACCGAGTAGGGGACGCCCTATTAGCCTGAGTAAGCCAAGGAAGGGCCACTCCAACTGGGTGACAGAGGTAATGTGATGAGGTAGATGGGTGATAAACTCACATTTCCTTATCACTTATTATGACTGTAGTCGATCGGTCACTATGTGTATAGCAAATGAGTATATTTTCAGTGCATATATAGTATGTTAATTATGCTTCAACTGAAGTGATGATTTTGTCTCCAAATCTTAATATTTTCTTTAGCTTATACAGCTGAACATAACTCATATTTTCTCATTATATTTTATTTATGTTAAGTCAACTAGGAATCTCTATTCTCACTATTATTGTGGTGTTATGTTCAGATAAAAAGAAATGAGATGCAACAAATAATGACATTACTGATGGAGGTATTGATGTCAGCACCACCTTCTCACCCTTTGTGTTTCAAGGTTGGAGTGCTGTATAGGGACTCTTATTTGTGTACTAAAATAGTGTGTTGTATAATTATTACATGTGTGAGGTTTGTAATATATTTATATACATATATATTGTGTTTAAACATTTGGTTTATTTAACATGCGAAATGTGAAATGAATTAAAAAAAACTGGACATTACAAAGTTGGTATTAGAGCAGGTCGATCTTAGGCGACCTTGGGGTGGCTGGTCACCTAGATTGACTTAGAGGAGTCTTCAATAGTTATGTGGAAACGTTGTGTAAAGTAGTGAATAAATTCAGTTGGAAAGTACTAGTATTTCCTATTTATAATCTTGTGTAGTGTGATAACTACTACAAAATTTTGAACTACTGTTGAGTTTGATTACCTCAATAGTGACTATTATTTTGCTTTACTAATACAGTGAGTTATGGCACCACTAAGAAGGAATCTGTCAGGCAGCACATATGCTACCTTAAATAACATAGCCACAGCTATTCAAGCTCAGGCAGCTGCTATGAATCAGATCTTGCAGCACCTTCATAATATTAATAATAATGACAAGGCTAGGGGAAATGAAGGAAACTGAAATGGAAACAGAACTGGGAATGGTAATGGATGGTCTAAATTTATAGGAACGCGGCCTCTGTTTTTTGTGGGTGTATATGACCCTATAGTTGCTGAGAGATGGTTGACGAAACTTGAGAAAATTTTTGAAGTTCTAAATTGTTCTGATGAGCAGAAGGTCAATTTTGGGACATATATGCTAAAGGAAGAAGCTAAATACTGGTGGAGAGGAGCCAAAGAGTTACTAGTACATCAAGACAAGGAAATTACATGGCAATTGTTCCGAGAGACTTTTTTGAAAAAATATTTTCCCAGCAATGTAAGAGCTGAGAAAGAGATTGAGTTTCTTCAGCTTAAACAAGGAAATGGGTCCATTGAGGACTATATTACTAAGTTTGAAGAACTGTCTAAATTCTCAAGTACTCTGAAGAATAATCCATATGAAGCTTGGAAAGAAGTAAAGTTTGAATCAGTACTAAACCCAGAGCTTAGGAATGCTGTGGTGGCATTAGAGATTTAGGAATATGCCCGGTTGGTAAATAAATGTCAGATGCTGGCAATAAGTCTAAAAGTAGTAGAGGATGAAAAGGAGAGGTAGACTTAGTGGAAGCGAAAGCGAGAGTTTCCAGTTATGGATAGAAATACCAGAGGGAAGAACATCATGAGAGGTAACCAACCAGCACTTATGGAACCTAGACCTTTTCTGAAAAAGCTGACAATGGGTCAGTGTGGGAAATGTGAAAAATTCCATGAGGATAAACCATGTTATTTTGGTCCAGCTACTTACTTCAGATGTGGCCAGAAGGGGCACGTGGCACAGCATTGTCCACTAGGCAATGAGAAAGGTACTACACGAACTTAACAAACGATAGGAAGAGTTTTCACTTTGAGTGGTGCTGAAGCAAAGACAACTCCTAATTTGATGCAAGGTACGTGCTGTATCAACAATCTGTCTCTAATTTTATTGTTTGATTCTGGTGCAAGCCATTCTTTCATATAAATAAAATGTGTAGATAAGTTACAACACTCTATTGCAGAGTTACCATATGAGTTAGCTATGGTAACACCTACAGGAGGAAAAATAATTACCTCCCCAGTGTGTTTGAATTGTCCCATTGTATTGAATAATAGATCCTTTATAGTGGATCTAATTTGTCTACCTCTAGACGGTATAGATGTCATCTTGGGTATAGGTTGGTTAAGTTAGAACTGAGTCCTACTGGATTGTTACAATAAGACTTTTGAGTTTCTCTCAGACCCACCAGAGGACCAAAAGTATAGCATTATTAGTGCTCACCGAATCTATAAGGAGATAAAGGATGCAGATTTGGGATGTGTTTTCCTGTATACCATCAACCCGAGTATGAAACAGAACTGCTTGAGATTCCAGTAGTCCGTGAATTTCCAGAGGTTTTTCCCTATGAGATTTCTAAACCTCCACTGAAGAGAGAATTGGAATTTTTCATTGAACTAGCACCAGAGGCGAGGCATATTTCTATCACTCCCTATAGAATGTCTCCTGTGGAACTGTAAGCAAGAACTTAAGAAGTAGATCAAAGAGCTGTTAAAAAAGAACTTTATTAGACCTAACCTGTATTGTTTGTAAAGAAGAAAGATGGCAATTTGAGATTGTGTATTAATTACAGCCAATTGAATAAGGCAACTATTAAGAATAAGTATCCATTGCCCAGAATAGACGATTTATTATATCAATTAAAGGGAGCTACTATTTTCTCTAAGATAGACTTAAGGTCAAGATATCATCAAATTGGAGTTAAAGAAGAAGATATTCTAAAAATAGCTTTTAGAACTTCGTATGGATACTATGAATTTTTAGTCATGCCTTTTGGGGTCACAAATGCACCTGCAGTCTTTATGGACTATATGAATCACATTTTTAGACCCTACTTAGATCAATTCGTAGTAGTGTTCATAGATGATATTTTAATCTACTCTAAGAGTGAGAAAGGACACAACCAGCATCTCCGATTAGTACTTCAGGTCTTGAAGGAAAAGAAACTTTTTGCTAAGTTAGAAAAATGTGAATTTTTGCTTGAAGATGTGAAGTTCTTGAGTCACATAATTTATAAATATGATGTGTCAGTGGATCCCAGTAAAACTGAAGTAGTGCTGAAATAGGATAGGCCAAAAACTGTGACTGAAATTAGAAGTTTTCTGGGTTTAACATAATATTACATAATGTTTATACAGGGATTTTCTCAAATAGCTTTTCCTTTGACTTGATTGACCAAAAAAGGAAGTCCCTTTAATTGGACTGAAGAATGCGAGAATAGTTTCCAAGAGCTTAAAGTCAAATTGACTTCTCCACCTTTTCTAATTGTTCCTAACCCTTCTGGATGCTTTGTAGTCTATACAGATGCTTCTAAAAGAGGTTTAGGTTATGTTTTGATGCAAGAAAGTAGAGTAGTTGCTTATACGTCTCGACAATTGAGACCGCATGAGGAGAACTATCCTACTCATGATTTAGAGTTGGCTACGATAGTTTTTGCCCTGAAAATATGGAGACACTACTTGTATGGAGCTGTATTTGAAATATATAGTGACCACAAGAGTTTAAAGTATCTCTTTGACAAAAAAGAATTGAATATGAGGCAAAGAAGGTGGATGGAATTCATTAATGATTACAAATTTGAATTAAAGTATCACCCATGGAAGCAAAATGTAGTAGTTGATGCGTTGAGCTAGAAGTCATTGCATTTAAGTCAAATACTGATAATAGAAATGGAGTTAATTGATGAATTTAGACATTTGAAATTATCAGTTATGACTCTCTGTGGAAGTCTGAACATTAGTGAATTAAGAATTGAAAGTGACTTGAAGACTTAGATTAAGGAAGCACAGACACATGATCAATTTTTACAAGATCGAAGAGATTAGCCTGACTTTACAATGTCAGAGGATAGAATTATTATGTACCGAGGTAGAACATGCATACCACAAGGAGAGAATTTGAAGGCTAAGATTCTAGAAGAAGTTCATCAAAGTAAGTATACAATCCATCTAGGATCTAGAAAAATATATCAAGATTTGAAAAGATTATATTGGTAGCCAAGAATGAAGAGAGACATTGCTAAATACGTGTCTAAGTGTCTGGTTTGTCAAAAGGTGAAGATAGAATATCAAAAACCTTCTAGGATGTTACAACCTTTAGAAATCCCTAAGTGGAAGTGGGATAGTATATTTATAGATTTTATTGTTGGATTACCTAAAACTTAAATAGGCCATGATGCGATACGGGTAATAGTAGATAGACTGATGAAATCTGCGCTCTTTGTACCCATTAAGAAAAACTACTCGTTGAATAAGTTAGCCCAATTGCATATGAAGGAAATTGTACGGTTACATGGAATTCCTAATAGTATCATTTCGAATCGAGATCCTTGATTTACTTCCAGATTTTGGAGAGTGCTACAAGAAGCTTTTGACACTCATTTGTGTTTTAGTAATGCATATCATCCTCAAATAAACGATCAAATAGAGAGAATTATACAGACTTTAGAGGATATGCTAAGAGCATGCATGTTAGAGCAAGGAAAAGGATGGGATGGATATCTATCACTAGCAGAGTTTGCGTATAATAACAGTTATCATTCCAGTATTAGAATAGCACCTTATGAAGTTTTGTATGGTAGGAGATGTAAATCGCCTTTATGTTGGGATGAAGTAGGGGAGAAAAGGTTATTAGGGCCTGAGTTAGTGCAACATACTTCTGAGCAAATATAGATAATTTGGGATAAAATGCGAACAACTCAAAGTCGACAAAAGAGCTATTTCGATAGGAGGAGACTGATACAATTTCAAGAAAGGGAGCATCTGTTCTTGAAAATTTCTCCTACTACCGGAATTAGCTGAGCAATGAAAATTAAGAAATTGAGTTCGAGATATTTAGGACGTTATCAAATTCTAAAAAGAATAGGGTCATCGGCGTATTAGATTGCACTTCCTCTACATTTGTCGAATCTGCATGATATGTTCCATGTTTCTCAACTTCGAAAGTATCTACCAGATCCGTCACACATAATTCAAGAAGAAAGAATAGCTGTAGACTAGAATCCAACCTACCAATTGAGGTTGATAGTAATTCTCGATAAAGACATGAAACAGTTGAAAAATAAAACTATTCCATTGGTGAAGGTAGGTTGAGAGAGTTTAACAATGGAAGAAACCACATGGGAAAGGGAAGATGACATAAGACAGAAATATCCATAACTGTTTGAAAATAGGTATACCTTGCATTTTGAGGACAAAATTCTTTTTAGGGGGGAGAACTGTAACATCCCTGATTTTTTCTTATGTTACTAATTGGAATTTATTTCTTTCAGAGAGGAGAAAGCATTTAGGATCTCAAGGTTGGATTAAATTATTTTACAATTTTACTCAAGTCAAACAAGATCTTAGGATGGTTAAAATGACATTTATGTAATTTAATTGAAAAGGCATTTATGTAAATTTCTTAAGATGCCATTTATGTAAATTCTTTAAGATGACAGTTTTGTAAATACTCTAGGATGGCAATTTTGTAAATACTCTAGGATGGCATTTTTGTAAATAATGGAAGATGGCAAAGTTGTAAATATTGGGTGGTAGGTAGGAAATTTTTTAATAATTATGAGGGAGGTAGGTAAGAAAAATTATTGATAATTATGATGGAGTGAAGGGAGTGTCAGTAAAGAGTATTGGTAAGGAATAGAAAGAAAAGAAAAAAAAAGAAAGGAAAGAGGAGGAAAAAGAAAGAGGAAGAAGAAGGAGAAGGAAGAGGAAAGGGAAATCAAGGATTTATCCGTGGTAGGAATCAAGCATCAAGTTTAAGGATTTGTTTGAGGTAAGTTTAACATCTACTCATGAATTTTGTACAAAATTATATATATACTTTTAAATTTGTTTAGATGTGATTTTGGATAACATGTGGTATGGATATTTATATGGAATTCTGTTTTGGTTGTATAGACATGCATATGGGTGCATGGGATTACATAAAAGAAAAACAAAGGAGAAGTTAAACTAAGCTGAATTTTAGAATAATTTGGGAAGCCTTTATTTTTAGAATTATGGGAAAATACGGCAATGATTTTAAAAAATGGTCAACATATAAATTGTAGATATATGTATCACGGATCTATAGGCTCTAAAATTACTTAATTTGGAGTCCATATAAGAGAGATATGGCCAATTAATTGAGCCGAGGTCAGAATCCATGATAGTAAAAATAATCATTTTTATTTTAAATTTTATGAAAATAATTCGTAAGGAATCAAAAGAAATGATAAACATAACAATTGTAGATAATTATATTATAATTTTATAGGTTTTGAAATTAACTCAATTAGAGTCCATATGGGGGAGATATGTTTAATTGATTGAGCAGAGGTCAGAATCAGTCTAGAATCCAGATTGGTAAAATAAGTATTTTGTTTTTAATTTTTTGGGAATAATCTGTAAGGAATCTAAAGACACCATAAACATGAAAGTTGTAGATAATTGTCTTAGTTGGTTAAAGGATTTTAAATCAACTTAATCAGATTTTTTATGATGGAGATATGGTTAAATAATTGAAGAAGGGTCACAGAACATGGCCAGGTCGTGTTCTGGGTTGCTTTACCATGGGTAGGCAGTGTTGCGGGGCTATTTTTGAGCAAGTTTGAAGTATTTTTCAAGTATGGTGGTGTTTTGAACATGCCCAGGCCGTGTTTTGTGCTGGATTATCATATTTGTCACTATTTTCTGCCTAAAAATAATCTTGTTTGTTGAAATAGTTTTAGGAAACATATATCCAAGAAAAATACTTTTAAAATGATGATTTTGGTATCACAAATTACTCTTTTTTATTTGATTTAAAATGAATCATATTGGATATTGGTATGTGATGAATGATTATTAATCATTTGGTATAAAAATGATGCATCATATTATGAAAGTGATTAAATGGCAAGCGTAAAACTCATGGTAAGTTGCTTGATAATTATATATTGCATTTAATGAATATGAATTTTTATATATACACACACACACACACACACACACACACATTTATATGTATAGATGAATATCGATGGGTTATATGGCTTGAGATAATACGGAGTAGGGGATGCCCTATTAACCTTAGTGAGCCAACGGAAGGCCACTCCAACCGGGTGACAGAGGTAATGTGATGAGGCAGATGGGTGATAAACTCACATTTCTTGATCACTTATTGTGACTGTAGTCAATCGGTCACTATGCATATAGTAAATGAGTAGATTTTCAATGTATATATAGTATGTTAATTATGCATCAACTGAAGTGATGATTTTATCTTCAAATCTTAATATTTTCTGTAGTTTATACAGCTGAACATAACTCCTATTTTCTCATTATATTTTATTGATGTTAAGTCTACTAGGAACCTCTGTTCTCACTATTATTGTGGTGTTATGTTTAGATAAAAAGAAATTAGATGCAATAAAAAATGATGTTATTGATAGAGGTATCGATGTTAGCACCACCTCCTCACCCTTTGTGTTTTAAGGGTGGAGTGCTGTGTAGGGACTTTTATTTGTGTACTAAAATATTGTGATATAATGTGTTTAAACATATGGCGTATTTAACATGCGAAATGTGAAAATAATTTTAAAAATAAAATAAAAGTAAATCGGATCTTACAAAGTTGTTATAATAATAATAATAATAAAAACTAGACGTTACATGTTGGGCTTTAATTGGAGTAAAGCCGCTAGAATCATCTCAATCGGAGTTAATATCTAAGAGATATGCTTTTATTAGTGACAAAAGGTCAGGATTCAACTAGATGTATTGTGCTTTTGAATCTTGGGCACCATAGCACTTTGAGTCATCCAAAATTTTCCAAAGTGGTAAACTAGAAAGTTGTATATTATTGTCTTAGAGTTCCATAGGCTCTTGAAGAACCTTAATTGGTGTTCATATAAGGGAGTTATGATTTGATTGGTTCTAAAAGGTTTGGACTTACTACAATTAAATGTTTTCTTCATGAATTTCTTCTCTTTTTCTCCTATTTTCTTCCGGCTTAAATCCTATTACACAAAATACAAAAATAAACTAATTCTTAATCATATTTTACTTAAACACAGATAACATCATAGGAAAACAGCAAGCCAAAACATATGCATCATATATATTTACATACACGTCAGAATTACATCGAAGATTAGCTGGTATATACATGTGTAACCCTAGGTACTAAGCATTATACTCAAAAGACAAAGTACCATATGGTTACACTCAAAAAAAGGTTAGATCCATAACTACATATTTCTTAGTTTATTGTACATCTTCCCCTATTGCCATCACTCCTAGGGTACAACTGGTGTAGGAGGTGGCCTAGGTGCTAGTATCTCTACTATGTTGACCACTAATAGACTGGTAATGACAATGAACGACCCCAAGTAAGGGACCTCCATTGTCTGAAGCTTTAGAAGAAGAGTCAGGATCATGAAAGACATCTTACTTACCTGAATCTGAACATAACACCAAAAGAAAAATATAATTAGAATAAATTTTAAATAGGATCAACACCAAGAAAATAAACACATATCGAGAAAACTTAAGCTTTATGTCTAGCTGTATAAACTACAGAAAATATTTTCTCTTTGTATATGATAAGATAACAAGAATGTATAGCATGCTTACATGTTCAATAGATGGGTTATGCTTCAATATCTTGTATTCATAATAACAAGATAAGCATTAATAGTATGCATGCATCTTTATTTCCATAGTGGCTAGTTATCTTAATTTTCAATCTTTTCCAACCACAGGGTGGTATGAGCCCTCTCCCTCCCGCTACTCACCACCACTAAGTCTTGGTCATAGTGGCCATTCACACATTGGCCACTCTAGGCTAATAGGGTATCCCCCATCTCGGTACCATATCACAGTCAACGACCCCTCAGTTGCCTTACCTCCCAAAGTGCCACATGTCATTAGGTCACCTTAGTTGGGTAAAGGTTATCCCGAATATTCGTCGGTCCCCTAAACACAACAAGATTCTGCATGTCATCGGTTCACCTTACTTAGAATAGGGTCCTCTTAACATCTTATATATCTTTTTAAAATATTTTACAGCCACATTTCATCAATAAGTATATACCAATAATATCATGTGCCGGCCAACTATTTCTCTCATGCATGCATCATACATCTCAACATGTAGGGTAGCATGAAGCAATCATGTATTAACACTTTCTTTATAATGTATATCATTTAATCCTTCACTTTAATGCAAATCATGACTCAATCAAGAGAATTATAGCAACAATTAAAGCAAACAATGTTATGTTACCCCAATTTATAGATTATAAAACTCTAATTTAAGTCTTATATTCATTAGCTCATAGTTAGAATTCAAAAGGAATAAAAAATAAGCAAATTTGAGCTAGGACATCACGCAAAATGGCCTAGTTGTGTCACGAAGCATGGTCATGTTGTGCTTGTGCCATGCTATAGCTTTTTCCTAATCCCGCCCAGAACACGGCCTCGCTATGCCACGAAGCATGGTCATGCTATGGGCATGAAAATTCACATTTTCTCTTCTATACTTTCAAACAACCACCAATCCAAGAAGGTAGATGTTGACCTTACCTCCTTTCACACCTTTGCTTCTTTCTCTTTCTAACTTGGGCTTAATTCTCTCTCTTCTTCCCAACACAAAATTGCATATTTTTCCACCATCAGAGCTCCATGAAATTTCATGAGCAACAAACAAGATTAGAGTAGATTAGAGGATCACAATTCTTCCATTTTCCCCTTCTCTTTCTACTTTATCTCTCTTCTTCTTCTCTCTCTTTCTTCTCTTCTCCTTCTCTCTTTGTTGTGAGCTCTTTCTTCCTTCTCCTATATTGGTTGACTTCCCCTCAAAGTCAAGGGGAAAAGCTTATTTTAATCCAAGTTTCTAAAAGGTTGCTTCTCTTAACTCAAGCCCTCCCTTTCTCTAATTATTACAAAAATGCCATGCCATTACAATGTAACCATGCCATTGGCTAAGGCCTTGTTTGGTTGAGTGGAATTTAGCCAAGTGTTTAATCTTCTCTTAAGTCCAAGGCCGAGGAGCTTTTGTGTCACACTTGCCATGGTTCCTCATTCCATCTTTTGCTACCCCGTCCCAGCCCTAAAATTGAAGAAATTACCATTTTTCCCTTTAAAACTTTCTCTAAAAATGAGAATTCTCTTTTCTATTACTTATAATTATACTTGTGAAAATGATCCTTTTAATTTCTTCTAACCCTTCCTAACATATTATTTCATAAAAGGAGATAGAAATTCTAGGGTGTTACAGTAACCATAGCAAGAAAATCACTCTTCACTTCAACATAATGATAACCTCAAGATAAAGCCAGCTTGACACCTTTAAGGAGACCCTAAAACACATCTATGAAGGCATTATACTACCCTAGATTTTTGCTAAAACCCATAATCCATTCTCATGTATCATTCTGAAGAACTCTACCATAGCTTGCTTATTCAGGATTACCTTTATAGGTGCTGTCACAATTAAGCTTAATTTAAACCTCCTTTGGCCACTTCAAAACAATGCCAGTCTTCCTGTGAGTATTCAAAATCGTACTTGAATGGGTCTTTAGCTAGCCAACATTAAAATTTTCTAACTCTTCCATGATTGCCCGAATTGAATCATCAGGCCTTTGAAAATCTTTGAGGAAGATAATTATGTTCCTCCACTACCATAAGGACCAAGCAGCAACAACCCAAACAACACCCTAAGGCTGGGAACCATCACCACCTAGTTTTCCTATTAAGTTGTTAACCTCCCAATCTTTTAAATTCCAAGAAAAGAACTTAACCCAAATAGAAGGAAAAAAAATTTGTCACCACACCTTTTTAGTATAAGAGCAATCATGGAGGGCATGATATTAAATCTTGGGCAACAATGGCAATAAGCATTGGCTCCAAACCACTTTACCTCTTTCACATTAGTAAGAAAATGACCATGCAAAATGTGCCACACAAAGTACCTCACTCACTCCACAAAAGAAAGCTTCCAACCAGTTTTCATTTATTATTCAAGCTACTACAAGGTTTGTTGCACAACAATATATAAGCACTCTTAATAGTAAAGTTCCAAGAAGACTCACCATCCCAAAGAAAAATGTCATAACCAACAATAGGTGAGGAGCAAAGGATGATAAATACCCTCAAATAAATCTAGTTAGGAAGAAAAATAGCTAAATGCTCCTTACCCCAATCTTTATCCACGATAAAGTCAGCAACTATAGTTACCTTTAAAGCTTCACAATCAAAGAGTGAGACCCAGGTTGTTAAATGATAACACTTTGGGATCCACTTGTCATGCAAGAAACTAGTGGTAGTACTATTCTTGATTTCAATTATAGTATTATTTTTAATGAAGTTTCCCAATGAACAAATATATTTCCATAGTGTAGAATCATTCTATTTAATAGTAAACATCCCATCATTTATGCCACCATATTTCATTTGCAGAACCTAAACCTACAATTTATTCCCTTCAATATGAAAACACCACCCAACTTAGCGAGGAAAACATCCTTCAACGCCGAGAAATGCTTAAAGTCTAGACCCCCCGCATATTTTGGAGAGCAAAGAGTATTCTAGCCCACAAGATTGGCTTTCTTCCTATCCTCAACATGCCTCCTCACAAAATCATATTGCATCTTTTCAAAGTCCTTGCAAACTGTAAAATGAAGTTTAATGGCTTTCGTAGTGTAAAAAGAAGGGCTCTTAGCATAGACTTTGCTATAGTCACCCTTTTAGCCATAGACAAGCATTTTGATTTCCAACCTTTTCTATAATGTAATTTTAGTGACTTTTAGATTTTTATTTATGAGAAAGGAGAATTCCCAGATATGTCTAAGCTTAGTAATGGGTTAACACCTTATTAGTGCCTCACCTACATTTTTGGAGAAATAAATACATGATTTGGACTTTTTTTTGCCCAAATAAATCACAAAATAGCTCAAGGAAATTTAACATAGAATATACCTAATTAATAGAAGCTTCACCAAAGAGTAGTAGATAATTAGCAAACATCAAATGGAAGCATGGGTCGTTCCTTCTAGCTTTAAGAAGAATATAATCCTTATTCTCCACTCTTTCATAAGTAAGATAGAAAAGTTTTTCTATGAACAGTTCAAAAATATAATAAGAAATGAGGTCACCTTGTTTGATTCCCTCTGAGGGTCTAAAAGCATCAATTTGCCCACTATTCCAAAGGACACTAAGAGAAGAGGTTGAAACACATATCATTATACAATCCACAAGTTTAGAGGGAAAATCATACTCCTTATGGATATTATGAATAAAGCTCTAGTGGAGGCTGTCATAAGCTTTCTTTAAGTCAACTATTACTAAGAAGAAACCTCATCTTCCTTATATATGAACCATAATGTGCATAAGTTCATAGGCTATCCAAATATTATTCTAAATAGATCTCCTTATGACAAAAATAAATTGAAAAGGATACACCAAACGATTCAATAAAGGCTTAATCTAGTTAGTTAGAACTTTAGTGACACACTTATATAAAACATTACAAAGTAAAATAGGCTGGAACTATAATGACCCAGATTTCTTAGCACGTGACCCATAGAGGAACGAGGGTTAACTCACTTGTAAGCCTAAACCTATGGAACGAAGCATAAACATTCAAAGCTTATATATATATATATATATATATATATATATATATATATATATATATATATATATATATATATATATATATATATATATATCTATATATATATATATACATATACATATATGTATGTATATATATATATATATATATATATATATATATATATATATATGTATGTATATATATATATATATATACATACATATATATATATATATATATATATAGATATATGTATGTATATATATATATATATGTATGTATATATATACATACATATATATATATATATATGTATGTATATATATAAATGTGTGTGTATGTATATAAATATATATATGTATGTATATATATACATACATATATATATATATATATATATATATATATATGTATGTATATATATACATACATATATATATATATATATATATATATATATATATATATATATATATATATATATATGTATGTATATATATAAATGTGTGTGTATGTATATAAATATATATATGTATGTATATATATACATACATATATATATATATATATATATATATATATATATATGTATGTATATATATAAATGTGTGTGTATATATATAAATATGTATATATGTATGTATAAATACATACATATATACATACACACTGATAACTGCAATTTATTGTAGTTCCTATGTGCTTTCTGAGTACTTTTGTTGAGTTGTTCTAGTATTTTAAGCACTCTTATTCCCTGAATAAATTGAATGGGATGACTCTTTTAGATAAAACATCAGCTACCCCGTTGCTGCAGCATTTTAGTAAGCATATGTGGCAATTACAGTAGAAACCTGAGTGATATTGGATGAGCTACTCCCTTTTTCTGCAATACACTGATTCTATTTGATATAGTGCAGGTAATAGCAGAGCAGGGCTACGCAGCAGGTATAGCCTCCACCCAACAGTAGAGAAAGCAGCAAAAACTGACACTGCAGGCTGCTGGCTGCTGGCACAGAACTGTCCCACTACTGAAAGTGGAGAGGACAAAGCTGCACGCAGAGGTGGTTTTGCAACAAAGCAGGGGGAATGACGGCAAAAGCAAGGCAGCTGACTGGGACCATAGGCTGAACAATAAAGAGAGGCAAAGAGGGGGAGACAAGGACACATGAAGAGAGGGGGAGAAAGAAGGGAGCAGTTGTACACTGCTAAGGAGCATCAGTGCAGGAGATAGAGTGCAACCCCGGGATTCTATTGTTTTTCTTTGTTTTTTTCCTTTTTCTTCTTTTTTTTTACCGAGACTACACTGGCATTTTTCTTTTATCAGTAGAAATGTATACCAGCGATTCGGGGATTTTTGTAACCAGTGTAACCATGAGGCTTGGCTAGTTTCCGGCTAGGGTTGCACAAGGGTTGTAATGAACTTAAGCACATTTTTAGTATAAAACATTCGTTGCAGCACTATTTTTACATTCAACTGTGTTTTTATTTTAAACTCCACTGATAACGGAAGTTAGTAGAGGTAGACTAAGGCCAATATTCGCCCGGGAGGGGAATGGAGGCTAAAAAAATAGTTTGAATAGATAGGGACAACCAATATAGGAATATATGGTCTCCCATCCCCCCAGCAATGGAGCTTCATGCACAACTCAGGGGTGAAGATTGCTGTAGGAATGCAGGTCAGAACCTTAGTGTTGCAAGGAATGAAAGTCTGGAAAGACTCCATTCAAGACTAAACTAGGCACCTAGGACAGTTGCTGTAGCAATTCCTGGAGCAATATGAGTGCAATAGTTCATGGTAACCCTGAGCAACCCTACTCCCTATTCCATTTTCTTTACACTCTAGTACCCCTCGTCCTAGTTATAGCTGTGTTTAAGTTGAACCACCTTTATTTTATTTTATAAACCATCCTATCTTTGCTACAACATTTCACACAGCAAAGTCTCCTTAACAGTTTTAGTTCACTCCTCGTGGGACGATACTCACTCATCACTTTATTACTTGGTCATGACACATGCACTTGCATTCTGACACTGTATTCATCTTTGCATGAAATACCTAACAAGTTTTTGGCGCCGTTGCCGGGGAGTGTCAACTTGAAAACTTTTTTTAGATATTCGACTGTGTGAAGTGTTGTTTTATTACTTTTCTTTTTACTCCGGTGTCTTGCTGAGCAGGTAACACATTGCATGAGCCGAGCTAACAGAGAATTTCTGCCTTTAGATCCAGAGATAGAAAGAATGTTTTTGAGAAGAAGAAGAGGACAGTTAGCACCTTAGCAGCAGGCAGAGATGGCTAATCAGAATGAAGCAGACAACATGGATGATAGAGATAGGGTCTTAAATGCTTATGTTCAACCAAACCTGAATGGGTTGAACCCGAGCATTATGAGACCAGAGATCGAGGCTTTACATTTTGAGCTCAAACTAGTAATGTTCCAGATGCTGCCAACTGCTGGGCAATTCAGTGGAATGCCTACTGAGGACCCTCACCTTCACTTAAGAGTGTTCATGGAAGTCACAGATGCTTTCAAAATGAATGGGGTAACAGAAGAAGTGCTCAGGCTAAAGCTGTTCCCCTACTCATTAAGAGACTAAGCAAGAGCGTGGTTGAACTCTTTGCCAACTGACTCTATCGCTAATTGGAGTGACTTGGCAGAAAAATTTCTACTGAAATACTTCCCGCCCACCAAGAATGCCAGATTGAGAAATGACATCACCTCTTTCCAGCAATTAGAAGGTGAATCTTTGTATGAGACCTGGGAGAGGTATAAAGAGTTATTATGGAGATGCCCCCATCATGGAATTCCTTACTGCATTCAAATGGAGATCTTTTACAATGGCCTTAATGCTCAAACACGCACTATAGTGGAGCAGCAGCTAATGGGGCACTCTTGTTCAAAACGTATAATGAGGCATATGAGCTGCTCGAAAGAATGGCTAGCAACAACTATCAGTGGCCTATGGATAGAGTTTCCACTGGCAGAAAAATGGCAGGCATACAGGAAGTGAGTGAAGTTACTTCTCTCACAGCCCAGCTAGTTTCGCTGGTTAATGTCTTGAAAAACCAGCAACCGAGCCGCCCTCAAATAGCCAATGCAGTCTAAGAGACTGGACCATCTTGTGTACTGTGCAATGGACCACATCTTTTTGAAATGTGCCCCTCAAACCCAGAATCAGTATGCTTCGTGGGAAATATGAATTGCAATAACAATCCCTACTCCAATACATATAACCCAGGATGGAGGCAACACCCCAACTTCTCCTAGAGTAACTATGGTACGGGACAAGGGAGCAACTCTGCCCCACATAGACCACAGCCTCCCCCAGGCTTCATGCAGCAAAGACAACAGCCTCAGGAAGCCCCCACTTCGCTGGAATCCCTGATGAAGGAGTATATGGCAAGGAATGATGCTCTAATCCAGAGTCAAGCAGCCTCATTACGGAATCTGGAAACTCAAGTGGGACAGCTTGCCAACGAACTAAAAAGCAGACCTCTAGGAACACTTCCAAGTAATATTGAAGTCCCTAGGAGAGAAGGGAAGGAACACTGTAAGGCTATAGCCCTGAGAAGTGGAAAGATGGTGGAGCCACCAAAGGCAAAAGGACAGGACCAGACAGACTAATTGATGTTCAGAAGGGTGAATTAACCATGAGAGTCCAGGATGAGTAGGTTACATTCAATGTGCTCCAGACCATGAAGTTTGCTAGTGAAGAAGAGGAATGTGCAGTGGTGTCTATGATAGACACATTAGCATCAGAAGAGTTAGAAAAATGCTACAAGGACCCACCACCAGTAGCATGGACAGACAACTTAGATTTCGAAGGGGAAGATGAGAAAGAATGGGCCTGGATTGATGTCAAGCATGGCATTACGAAGCAAGAGCTGCTGAAAGCATCAGTGGAGGAGCCACCAGCCTTGGAGATGAAGCCTCTACCAGCACACCTCAAGTATATGTACTTAGGAGAAACAACCACTCTTCCTGTGGTTATCTTAGCACTTTTGATGGAGGAACAAGAGGAGAAATTGGTCCTTACACTGAAGAAATTCAGAAGGGCCATTGGGTGGACACTTACTGACATTAAGGGAATTAGCCCCTCATTCTGCATGCATAAGATCCTCTTGGAAAGTAATGAAAGAGGGTCCATAGAACCCCAGCGAAGGCTCAACCCAATAATGAAGGAGGTGGTTAAAAAGGAAATTATCAAGTGGCTAGCTGCTGGAATTATTTACCCAATATCAGATAGCTCTTGGGTGAGTCCGGTCCAGTGTGTTCCTAAGAAGGGGGGTATGACTGTGGTGGAAAGCGAAAACAATGAGCTTATCCCCACCAAGGTTGTAACTGGCTGGAGGATTTGCATGGATTATCGGAAGCTGAACAAAAGCACTAGAAAGGATCACTTCCCTCTGTCGTTCATTGATCAAATGTTAGATAGACTTGCTGGAAGGGAATACTATTATTTCCTGGATGGGTACTCAGGGTACAACCAGATTGCTATAGCACCAGAAGATTAGCATAAGACCACATTCACATGTCCTTATGGTACCTTTGCATTTCGAAGGATGCCATTTGGGATTTGTAATGCTCCAGCAACATTCCAACGATGCATGATGGCAATATTCACAGAAATGGCTGAGCAGTTTATGGAAATCTTCATGGATCACTTCTCAGTCTTTGGAGACTCCTTTCACCTATGCTTGGGAAACCTTGCTAAGGTCTTGCAAAGGTGTGAGGAAACAAACTTGGTGCTGAACTGGGAGAAGTGTCAGTTTATGGTAAAAGAAAGGATTGTGCTGGGGCATAAGGTTTTTCAGAGAGGACTTGAGGTTGACAAGGTCAAGGTGGAAATCATAGAAAAGCTCCTTCCTCCCACCTCAGTCAAGGGAATTCGAAGCTTCCTGGGACATGCAGGATTTTATAAGAGGTTCATTAAGAACTTCTCTAAGGTTTCCAAACCTTTATGTAGTTTGCTAGATAAGGAAAGAAATTTCTATTTTGATGAAGGTTGTATGACAGCATTTTGTGACCTCAAGAGAAAATTAAGCACAGCCCCAGTGATTGTGGCACCAGACTGGACCTCCCCATTTAAGCTGATGTGTGATGCTAGTTAAACAGCATTGGGGGCTGTCCTCGGGCAGCGTAGAAACAAGTTGTTTCATTCTATATACTATGCTAGCAAAATGCTGCAAGGTGCCCAGCTGAACTAAACGGTGATAGAGAAGGAATTACTTGCTGTGTGTTTTCCTTTTAGAAATTCAGAGCATATCTGGTAGGAGCAAAGGTGATAGTGCACACAGACCACTCTGCCATCAAACACTTAGTTAGGAAAAAGGATTCCAAGCCTAAGCTCATCCGGTGAGTGCTTTTGCTTAAAGAATTCGATCTAGAGATCAGAGACAGGAAAGGAACTAAAAATCAAGTGGCAGACCATCTCTTCAGGTTGGAAGGGCACAGCCCTAGAGCAGATGACATTAATGAAAGATTCCCAGATGAGCAACTCTATCTCCTATCCCAAGATGATGTTCCATGGTATGCTGATTATGTAAATTACCTTGCGAGTGGAATGCTCCCACCAGACTTGACGTGGCAGCAGAAGAAATTTTTTTTGCATGAGGTGAACTCATACTACTGGGATGAACCATACCTTTACAAGTAATGTGCTGATCAGATGATAAGGAGGTGCATACCCAGCGAAGAGATGGAGCAAATCTTGCAGCAATGCTATGCTTCCCCTTATGGAGGTCATTTTGAAGGAGTCATAACTGCAAACAAGGTGCTGCAGGCAGGGTTCTATTGGTCCTCTCTATTCAAGGACTCCCACTCCTTCGCAAAGCAATGCGACCGGTGTCAGAGGACAGGGAATATATCTCGCAGGCATGAAATGCCACTGAACAACATCCTAGAGGTGGAATTATTTGATGTGTGGGGAATAGATTTCATGAGCTAATTCCCTTCGAGTTTTGGGAATGAATACATCCTTCTAGCCGTAGACTATGTCTCAAAGTGGGTGGAAGCAAGTGCATCTCAAACTAATGGGGCAAGAGTGGTGACCAGATTCCTGAAAAGAAACATCTTTACAAGGTTTGGAACCCCTAGGGCCATCATCAGCGATGGAGGGACCCATTTCTGCAATCAGCAGTTCAAGGCACTACTTGCCAAATATGGAGTTAGGCACAAGGTGGCAACCCCTTATCACCCACAAAATGAGTGGGCAGGCTGAAGTCTCCAACAGAGAGATCAAGAGATTCTTGGAAAAAACAGTAGGCCTCACAAGGAAGGATTGGTCCTCCAGGTTGGATGATGCACCATGGGCCTATAGAACAGCCTATAAGACACCTCTGGGCATGTCTCCATACAGGTTGGTATTCGGGAAGGCTTGTCATCTACCAGTAGAGTTAGAACATCGAGCATATTGGGCAGTGAAGAAGCTAAACTTGAACCTGGAAGCTGTGGGAGAGAAGAGGATGCTGTAGCTAAATGAGCTGGATGAATTTTGTGGTCAGGCCTATGAGAATGCCAAACTATACAAGGAGAAAGCCAAGCAATGGCATGACAAGAAGATACAACCCAGGAACGTCAAAGTGGGACAGAGAGTACTACTATACAACTCCAGGATGACCTTGTTTCCCGGGAAGTTGAAATCCCGTTGGTCTGGTCCCTTTCGCATAAGAAAGGTCTTCCCTTTTGAGACTATGGAATTGAAAGAAGAAAAGGAAGGGAGGACATTCAAGGTCAATTGACAAAAGGTCAAGCACTATCTAGGAGGTGATGTGGATAGACAGCATACCTCCGTTCAGCTGCAAGAGGAATAAACAAGAGGGAAGTCAGGCTGAAGACTCTAAAACAAGCGCTCATGGGAGGCAACCCATGTTTAAATTTGTTGTGTTTAAGTTAACAGTTTTAAGATAGTTTAAATCATGAGTCTAATAGCATTTGTTTTTGTTACGCAGGATGGGAAGCATAGAAGTTTGCAGAACCAGTTTCTGTTTTACTGCAGCAAAACTACATGAAAGATAGTCCCTGCTTTGCTACAGCAGGATTAAGAACAAGCACCCTCTGCTACAACAAAATCCTAGGCAAGCTAGTTTTTACTACAGCATTGCTGCAGCAAACACAGTCAGACCTAAATCAAGGGGTTCCCCTCTGCTATGCTTCTTACAAAAAAAATTATTTATTTTCAAAAAATTGTTGTTAGAAGTAAAATGGGGGCAGGAAAAAGGCAGAAGCCCATAAGTCACGAAAACACGTCGTCCACCCTCATTAAACCTCTGCAACTTCCCCACCCCTTCACCCTCGAGCACCTCTCCCGAGTTCCCAAAATCCCTAAAACCACCTCACCTCCTTCGTACCAGAAACCCCCACTTCTAAATGCTCGTACCTATCATATCGAGAATCAAGACGGTGGCCAGGAAGGTAAGCAAGGTGAAGAAATTCAACTCTGAGGAAAACAGGTAGAAGCACGATGAAGAGATTGTGCCCAGAAACTTCTGCGTTGAGAAAGGTTTCACCTTCGCCTCCTCTGGAGATTTGGGGATGCCAATGTACGTTGGCATAGTGGTCAAGCAGAGGGGTTGGGAAAATTTTGTCAGTCACCCACAAACGGCCCTCATCCCTCGGGTTCGGGAATTCTACGCAAACCTCTCACCCGAAAATGAGAAGTGGGTGACAGTCTGGGAGACGAGGGTCCATTTTGACCAAGCCTCCATAAACAAGGCTTACAATCTGCCAGACGAAGATGACCAGTATGAGGAATATCTCCAGGGTCTGTAGGATGGAGACTGGGACGCTATGCTCACCCGGGTGTGCCTTCCCAGCACCACCTGGGATAAATCCCCTCAGGGCTCCACCATTATTAATCGGGTCTCTCTGGTACCTGCAGCAAAGGTGTGGTACCACTTCCTCAAGACCTGCCTGCTACCTTCTACCCATGGGCAGACAGTGAGCCGAGACAGAGTGGCAATGGTGGACGCACTCATATTCGGCAGACCACTCAACATTGGCCGAATCATCAGTGGCCAAATCCAAATATGCGCCAACCGGAAAAAGGGAAGCCTGCTTTTCCCTTCCCTCATCACATTACTGTGCAAGAATCGTGGAGTCCCAGTCTCCATTGATGAAGAAGCACTGAAGGATGCTAGCCCCATCACTACCACCACCATTGCCCGTATCGTCTTGGAGAAAGCGGCCCCACACCCACCAGCTGCTTCCCAAAATCCTCCACATACTGCCGGACCCTCTGCTTCATCCACTGCCCCTCAGTCACCTGACAAGACTTTGCAGTTCATCCTTAATCAACATGCTACAATTCTGAGGCAACAAGCTGTGCTTCTGCAACTTCAGCAAACCTTCTGGCGTTATGAGCAGAAAAGGGATTTTGCCCTTCACAACACCCTCGAGCAGAACTTTAAACAATTTTTCCCATTTCTAGAGTTTCCTACTGACTTGCTCCATACCACCTTTAAGGAATCAGCCCCAGCACCTAAGCCACAGACAGAGGAGCAAAAGGATTCTGAAGGATCCTCTTCCAGCAAGGAGCCCCACTTGGAACCCCACTAGACACCAGTGGGAACTGAGTCCTCTGATGATGATGAGCCCATTGCAAAACGGGCAGCAATGATGAGTAAAGGAAAGGCCCCACAACAATCAGTACAGTGCAGAAGTGGACTTAGAAGCTCCTCAAGGTCTTCTGGGGGTCAATGCCCCTAGGGTGTTGCAGCATACCTGCTAGCACCCTCAAGAAGTTCCCTCAACTCTTATCCCTTCTCTGCTGTATTTGGAATTCTTTTGCCTCTACTTTTTTTTTAGGTGTCTTTTGTGTTTTTAGCCATTGCATCAGCAGTGAGGACACTGCTCAATTTTAAGTTGGGGGGGGTTATATTATATAATGTTTGTTGTGACATTTCTGTGGCTTAGTGTTGCTTTGATATTGCTGTAGAGTTTGCTAAAGCATGGACTTGCTTATTTGTGTGTTGCTTATCTATGTGGCTATTATCCATATTGCTGTTTACTTATGTTTCTACTTGCCTGTGTTAGATGAGTTTGCATTAGTACTTACTTATTTTGATGTATACAGTTATATTTGTATGATAAAAAGCTTCCAAATAAAAAAAGAGAAAAAATAGAGAGGGAAATGAGTCTGCATATGGCATAGCCTGCTAAAAGTTCTTGGATACTCTATAAGGAGGATTGGGTAGTTCGCTAGAAACCAGAATAGGAGACCTACAACCTTACCCAATCACACACAAAACCCTCTTCTAATAAGCACAGGATCATGGACAGTTTCCCAAAGAAAAATTTGGTGATCTTTCAAAAATTGGACCTAAGTCTTAGAGCTAGTATTGAGAGTTTTCTGTAGAATTATAAAAGAGGCAGACGCATAGGGTCAGAAAGGTTTAAGTTTAGAGGGGAAGGTATAAATATATATTTAAAAATAAAAGAAAAAAAAAATTTTGGACACTCCAATGCCTCTATAGTTCCTTAGTAACCAGGGGTATGCATGAGCTCCATGTGTACCCTTGCGTAAAATAGGGACATAGAGTATGAGTGGGAAGTTGTTTAAGGGTGATAAGGCTGAGTAACCGAGTGCCTGCATTGAACATGTTGGCATTCGCGTCAAAAGGCATTAATGACCTCTGCTAGAATAAGATCTATGCCAAAAAATAAAGAAAGGAAATCAGTGAGCTGCCACCCTCCCCAAAGAAGCTCGATATATTAGTATGAAAGTCTTAGGAACTCTGACTGTTTTTGACCCAGGTAGCTCTTAGGAAAACTGTCCATGTCACACACACAACTCCAAAGATGGATTTTGTTGATATTGGGAGTAAGGTTTGTGGTGTCCTTTATATGAAAACAATCCTGAGAGTTGAGAGCTATCAGCAAAACTATGGATTCATGCATGAGAAAGGTCTGGAATTTCTTGTTGGTAGGAATGAGGTGAACAGAGCAGGTTGCTTGGGGACAAGCAATCCCTTAAGTTTGGGGAGATTTGATAACTGCAATTTATTGTAGTTCCTATGTGCTTTCTGAGTACTTTTGCTGAGTTGTTCTAGTATTTTAAGCACTCTTATTCCCTGAATAAATTGAATGGGATGACTCTTTTAGATAAAACATCAGTTACCCCATTGTTGCAGCATTTTAGTAAGCATATGTGGCAATTACAACAGAAACCTGAGTGATATTGGGTGAGCTACTCCCTTTTTTCTGCAATACACTGATTCTGTTTGATATGGTGTAGGTAACAGCAGAGCAGGGCTACGCAGCAGGTGCAGCCTCCACCCAGTAGTAGAGAAAGCAGTAAAAACTGACACTGCAGGCTGTTGGCACAGAACTGTCCCACTACTGAAAGTGGAGAGGACAAAGCTGCACGCAGAGGTGGTTTTGCAGTAGAGCAGGGGGAATGACGGCAAAAGCAAGGCAGCTGACTGGGACCACAGGCTGAACGATAAAGAGAGGCAAAGAGGGGTAGACAAGGACACACAAAGAGAGGGGGAGAAAGAAGGGAGCAGCTGCACACTGCCAAGGAGCATCAGTGCAGGAGATAGAGTGCAACCCCAGGATTCTACTGTTTTTCTTTGTTTTGTTTTCCATTTCTTATGTTTTTTACCAAGATTGCACTGGCATTTTTCTTTTATCAGTAGAAATGTATACCAGTGATTTTGGGATTTTTGTAACCAGTGTAACCATGAGGCTCAGCTAGTTTCTGGCTAGGGTTGCACAAGGGTTGTAATGAACTTAAGCACATTTTTAGTATAACACATTCGCTGCAGCACTGTTTTTACATTCAACTGTGTTTTTATTTTAAACTCCTCTGATAACGGAAGTTAGTAGAGGTAGACTGAGGCCAATATTCACCTGGGAGGGGAATAGAGGCTGGAAAAAAAGTTTGAACAGATAGGGACAGCCAATATAGGAATATATGGTCTCCCATCCCCCCAGCAGTGGAGCTTCATGAACAACTCAGGGGTGAAGACTGCTGCAGGAATGCAGGTCTGAACCTCAAAGTTGCAAGGAATGGAAGTCTAAAAAGACTCCATTCAAGACTGAACTAGGCACCTAGGACAGTTGCTGTAGCAATTCCTGGAGCAATATGAGTGCAATAGTTCATGGCAACCCAGAGCAACCCTAGACCTCCCTATTCCATTTTCTTTACACTCTAGTACTCCTCGTCCTAGTTATAGCTGTGTTTAAGTTGAACCACCTTTATTTTATTTTATATACCATCCTATCTTTGCTACAGCATTTCACACAGCAAAGTCTCCTTAACAGTTTTAGTTCACTCCTCGTGGGACGATACTCACTCATCACTTTATTACTTGGTCACGACACGTGCACTTGCGTTCTGATACTGTATTCATCTTTGCATGAAATACCCAACACACACACACACACACAGAGTTATATATATATATATATATATATATATATATATATATATATATATAAACATTAAAAACTCAAAATCTTTTCCAAAAAATCTTCTTTCATAGCTTCAAACATAATAGCAACATAATATGAAAATTTTTGCCTTTTCTAAACAAACATTATCTAATATCAAAAAATCAAATATCTAAAACTTATATGCTACCAAAACTCACATTTTCACATATGTATGAAAGCATCATTCACATTTAATTATAAAGGCATTTATCATAAAACAAATGTAATGGATACGCATGGAAACGGGATCCTACTTTTGGTAATGGAGTAACTTAAGATTACAAATACATTACATATAATAGACAAAATAAGCCCAATAGAAAAATTTGGCCTCACCAAGATCATCCTATTGTTTCAACTCCTAATTTTGTTTCTAACCTCAACTAAAACTCATAAAAGAAAATGGGGAGTGACTTTTATGACTTAGTGAGTGGATAACATATACTATAAGGGAACTAGACAAATGACACACGATTTTTTCTTTAAAAACAAACCATAATTAAAAAAAAGCTTGAAAAATCAAACTACACGAACCTTTAGAAAAAAACCCAACAAATTTTAGAAGCTCACACTTTAACCGAAATCTTATATGAATTCATTTAAGAAAAAGGACTTAATTCCTTACAAAATCCACAAACTAGTAGCTCAAAATCTATGATCGGAAACATACTTATATATATATATATATATATGTATGTATGTATGTATGTATGTATGTAAGTATTAAAACATTAAAACCACAAAATCTTTTCCAAAAAATCTTCTTTCATAGCTTCAAACATAAAAGCAACATAATATGAAAAATTTGGCCTTTTCTAAACAAAAATTATCTAATATCAGAAAATCAAATATCTAAAACTTATATGCTACCAAAACTCACGTTTTCACATATATATGAAAACATCATTCACATTTAATTTCAAAACCATTTATCATAAAACAAATGTAACGGATACGCATGGAAGCGGGATCCTACTTGTAGTAATGGAGTAACTAAAGATTACAAATACATTATAGATAATAGTCAAAATAAGCCCACTAGAAAAAATTGGCTTGACCAAGATCATCCTATTGTCGCAACTCCTATTTTTGCTTCTAACCTCAGCTGAAAATCATAAAAGAAAAGGGGGAGTGAGTTTTATGACTTAGTGAGTGGATAACATATACTATAAGGGAACTGGACAAATGACACACATGATTTTTTCTTGAAAACAAACCATAATTCAAAAAAATATTGACAAATCAAAGTACACAAACCTTTAGAAAAAAAACCAATAAATTTTAGAAGCTCACACTTAAACCGAAATCATATAAGAATTCTTTTAAGAAAAAGTACTCAACTCCTTACAAAATCCACAAACTAGTAGCACAAAATCTATGACAGGAAAAATACTTAATCAACCTAAATCTAATCAAATATTATGAAGCATTCCAATACCAACTTACTTGATTAAGATCCATATTATTAAAAAATTTATTTTCAATAAATACAATTATTATGTTAACTTTAAAAACGTCTTATCCTATAATGATTTGATAATGGTTTTTGTTGGAAATCTTCTCATTAGTTTTAGTTACAAAGCTTTCTTAATGTTAATCTTAATATTAGAATTTGTTGAATATCTTATGTTTAGCTATATATAAAAAAAAATTTTAAAAAGAAAAGCTTAGTTAACTATTATAATTATTAATAATTGAAAACTTAATTAGTCAATACTTTTAGATATTATGTATTGCAGAGAATGATTTTATTAGTTTAACAAGTTTTATTATTAGAAAAGAAGATAAAATAAAAATAAGTAAAATAAAAATTTTGTTTAAAAGAAATTTAGCAAAAACCTGTAAGATTTTTTAAAGTTTTAATCCAAGTAAGAAGAGCTATGAAAAGGAAATCATTAAGGGTCTACAATAAACATTTAGACTTTTCAATAACAAATATCAAAAGTTAGATGGAAGCATACATTTATATATTTATTTAAATAAAACCATATCTTATAAATAAATACTCCAAGGTTGGAGTGTGAAAATATGACATTCTAAATTGAAAGTAAAACATCCCATTTGATGAGTTAAAAAATTTAAATTGTGAATGTTAAGACAATTAAGTTTATTAATAACATGATTAAATTCTTCACTAATCGATTTCCCTAGTTTAATATATATATATATATATATATATATATATATATATATATATCTGTGTGTGTGTGTGTGTGTGTGTATTTATAAATAAATTTTTTGTACTAGTTAACTTAATGATTTTCGAAAAGTCATTTAACCTAAGTTTTATCTTTATCAAACTATTTAATTACCTATGGCCCCGGATGACAGCAACTTATTACAAACAAAACAAATTCTTTAATAGATTTCATTTTTCAAAACAACATATGTATGAATAATTCAAATATGAGAATTTAACTTGTCATGACATGTAAATGTATATTGAATTGACCTCAAATATCCTTCTTTATCAAATTAAATTCTAGACTTATCATATGACAAACCCACAAATCAAAAACTTCAAATAGTGTTGAACACAATACAACCAAAAATAAAAATTCCAATTACTCAAGTATTAATGCAAAAGAATAAATTCCTAAAAGTTGTAGAAAACGTTTTAAAATAATTTACCATAGTGAAACTGTTTGAAAAAAAAAAGAATACATAGAATAAATAGAATATTTAAAATAAAGGCAATAAGCAAGTTCAAAAATAAATAAATAAATAAAGTAATGGAAGAAAATAAGGAAATTGAATTTAGAACCATATCCAAAGTATCCCAAGAAAAAGTAAGGGAGGGCAATCAATGTTCCATCTGACATTATAGATAATAGGAGGCAAAATGCAACTCCTTTCGAAACAAAGACAAGGTGCACCAAGGCTAGCTTCTATTGTTGCTAGCAAACATTGTTTCTGATAAGATTCTCCTAAAAAAACTATTTATGAAAAGTAGTTTATGTGTAAAAGAAAATGTTGAAAAATAAAATTATGTAAAAGCCATTCCTTCCATTAAAAGCACTTATTTCAAATCCAAACTATAACTTACTAAACATTTTATTTCTTAAACAAATTATGTTTCAAATAAACTTTTCACTTTCAAATATAGGATTTCTAGAAAACTCATATGCGTATCAAATAAGTAGATACGGTAAAAAAAAAGTAAATAAGTGAATAAATAATTAAACAATTAAAATAGCAATCTAAAATAAATAAACAAACAAAAAATAACAATATATAGTGATTAAGGTAAATAAAAATAAATAAGCAAATAGGTAAATAGGACAACAACAAGAATAATATGCAATAAATAAAGTAAATAAGTAAACTTTTAAAATTGTATATTTAGGAGGATTCTAATCCAGAACCATATCTAAAGTATCCTAAGCATAAAGAAGGGAGGGTAATAACCATTCCATCAGACATTATAGATAATAAGAGGCAAAATGCAAGTCCTTTCGAATCTAGAACCATATCCAAAGTATCACAAGCACAAAGTAAGGGATGATAATTAGACACTACAAATAATAGGAGGTAGAATGCAACTCTTTTGAATTTAGAACCATATCCAAAGTATCCCAAGAAATAGTAAGGGAGGGCAATCAATGTTCCATTTAACATTATAGATAATAGGAGGAAAAATGCAACTCCTTTCGAAACAAAGACAAGGTGCACCAAGGCTAGCTTCTATTGTTGCTAGCAAACATTGTTTCTGATAAGATTCTCCTCAAAAAAACTGTTTATGAAAAGTAGTTTATGTGTAAAAGAAAATGTTGAAAAAGAAAATTATGTAAAAGCCATTCCTTCCATTAAAAGCACTTATTTCAAATCCAAACTATAACTTACGAAACATTTTATTTCTTAAACAAATTATGTTTCAAATAAACTTTTCACTTTCAAATATAGGATTTCTAGAAAAGTCATATGCGTATCAAATACTTAGCCAAACTGAATGATTCAAAATCATGGCAAAATATAAATACTTCCCATTTGAAAAACCAGTATCTCAAATATAATATAATTTTGAAAAGGAGTGTTAATAATCATATTTTCAAAACATATTGCAAATTCCATATAGCCTGACAATCCAAACCAATCAAATCACAACTCTATAAACCTCAAAGAAGACATTATGATGGATGTTTGTGCTGTATCCTAGAAGCTCTATTATAAAAACACCACAAAAATGACATGAATAAAAAAATATAAGCTAGAGATCAAACCTTATACAATTTCTAACCATTAAAACCATATTAAGATGCATAGAACATAATTTATAAATTTAAAATGATATTTAAAAACAATCTATAGTAAATCTCATCTACTCACTAGGCTATAGGTTCAAGATTGGATAACTCGTTCGTTAACTTTTGGAGCAAAATCTACCTAAATGAACACTAACATCACATTCAAAAGCTTTAGGAGGCCAAAAAAACTGTCAAAGAGTTAGTTTACTATTCCTATAACGGCCCAGATTCTTGAGCACATAACTGGCGCGAGAGTGAGGGCAAACTTACCTTGTAAGCCCAAACTTATGGAACACATCGTCAAAATTAGAGTTCATGTTATTCAAAACATTAAAATTTTCAAAACTCTCCAGAAAACTTTTCTTTTAAAAACATCAAACATAAATCAACATATTCTGAAAACATGGTTATTTTTTTTCCTTTAATGGAATGCAATATCTGAAACATAAATGCTAATTGTAACAACTCCATTTTTTTTAAATATATACATAGATATATATATATATATATATATATATATATATATATATATATATATATATTTGTAAAATCCCATGAAGTCATTACCTCTTTACTTTTAACTATTTAACTCATAATAACATTCAATTAAATTAACCAAGCATAATTAAGGTTTATGGTATACCATTAACATTTATAAAATTCTGAGTTCACATATAGATCATTAATTAAAAACGTCCGCACAAAAGACAAACACACATATGTCTATATCTTATTCATCCATGTTGACTAGTTCCGAGGATATGGTTGTGAGTGGTTACACTTTCACCGAGATCCTAGCCAACTCGACCCCACATACGCTAAAAGCCGGTCATAGAGAAAATATGCATATTTAGTCTTCTGAATATGATATGAAAATATAGTGAGAATTAAATCGCAGTATGTTCAACAATAAATCATATTTATCATCAATATAGCTCATCATGTCATATTCATCTGTATAAGCTATAGTAAATGTCTTAGGTCACATGAAAATTGTATAGTAATGACATGTGTGGTATGAATAACTATTTTCAAAATATCATATGATGGCTATCAACTTATTTTCATATCAAGCAACTCTGGTCAAGATGAGTACTTTCTACTCTCTAGTATAGGCTTTTCGCGCTCCGTCTAACATGGTACACTTTCTCTTTCTTTTATCATAATCATAGCCGTGAGTAGGGCAACCCATACTAGTGCACCACATTGACCGTCATGTGACCGTACTCGTCTCTTTTCTTTTCTTTTCTTTTCACATTAATAGCCAAAATTATGATTTCAATAAAAAATATGTTCATTATACTCACATGCCATAATTTATCATCAAAGTATAATCATTACCAAAAATATTGATAAAATGCAATCATGCCATGAACATAATCATTTTCAAATATCACTTTATAAAATATTTCCATGTAAAAATCACACAATTAAGATGGTAAAGAGTTCATGCAATGGCAATTGCTAGGGCATAGACTAGTCATTTATTATTTTCATTTATAAGATTCTTCTTCTTTCCTAAATATTATTTTCATCTCTCACTAATCAAACCATAATTCCCTTTTATTTTAACTCTGATTGAGGTGATCCCGTTGTCCATTTAAAGTGAAGACAATCCATTAAAACTCTTATGTTGAACATTTTAGCGAAATTGAAAGAAATCTTGGTGTTATTACTCCCTCAAATTCAATGTTATTTCTTCCCAGGTAGGTTCTAACCTGAACTTACTAATCTGACCATATCTCCCTTCTATGGACTCTAAATTGACTTATTCCAGTGGATAAAAATTTGTGAGACATATATCTATATTTTTCATGTTAACTATTTCTTTTAATTCCCTAAAAATATTTCCAATAAATTCAAACATAGAAGCTTACCTAACATATTCTTCCCTGGTTAACCATTTTCTGACCAACTCTTACCAATCGGACCATATCTCTTTCATTTGAACTCTAACATGGGTGATTCCAATGGTTAAAAATCTATGAGACATATATCTACATTTTTTATATTTATCATTTCTTTTAATTCCTAACCAATTCTTCCTAGAATTTCAAAAAAAAAGCTACCTTGGTTACTCTAAAATCCATTTTTCTAACCAAATCCTTCCTAAGGTTTAAGTTCATTCTTTTATTAAATTATCTTATATTTTCTTCCTAATTTACATCTAACCATAAGATTACTCATTTCAAAATTTTAATTAGATTCCTTACACTTAATTTAATGTATTCCATCATCCTCTTCTCAAGAAAACAGAAAATCAAATCATGTATTATTAACGATGTTCCCAACAAAAATTTCTCATGGTCTTCTTCTAAGTGTTTAAGGCCATACTCAATTTATCAATCTAATCATATTCCTTCAGTTTTTCAACACATTCTAATATACATAACAATAGTATAAAAGCCCTAAAGTTTTACTACTTATAGTCAAACAACATTATAAGAGCAAATCCATAGATGTAGCATGTACCTTAAATCATTTTGAAGGATAGAGTTGCCTTTTGGCTATTCAAGGTGAAAACCCTTTCTTTCAATCGAGGCCTCTATTCTAGCTGCTTCCCCATATTTTGTGGGATAGTTCTTCATAAAATAACCCTTTTTTCTGCATTTAAAGAAAACATATGGTCCCATATAGCATGGCCGGTTACCATGCAAACATCCATAATTAGTGTACTTGACTGTGGCGAGGTCTTGTTGGAAAGGTTGGGGATCCACAGCCAATGGCCTCTTCCCAGCTCTATATCATCTTCCCCTCACGTTTTTGCTAGGGTTAGGGAAACTTTTATTCCTCTTCCACAGGTTTTGCCTCAGCTTCTCATCCTCCACGACCCTTAAATTCTTCTCTAAAAGTCTAGATTTATTTATCAAGGGAAGAAACACCCTTACTTCTAACTATTTAACTCATAATGACATTCAATTAAATTAACCAAGCATAATTAAGGTTTAGGATATATCATTAACACTGACATAATTATGAGTTCACATACACATCATTGATTAAAAATATCTGTACAAAAGTCAAACATTCATATGTGTACATCTTATTCATCCATGTTGACCAATTCTGGGGATACGGGTGTGGGTGGTTACACCTTCATCGAGATCTTAGTAAACTCGACCCAATGTATGCTAAAAGTTGGTTAAAGAGAAAATCTCCATGTTTAGTCTTTTGAACATGATATGGAAATATAGTGAGAATTAAATCCCAGTACATTCAATAATAAATCATATTTATCATCAATATAGCTCATCATGTCATATTCATTTATATAAGTTACAACAAATGTCTTAGGTTACATGAATGCCCTTTAACTATGCCTATGAAAATCGTACAGTAATGACATGTATGACATGAATAACTATTTTCAAAATATCATATGATGGATATCAAATTATTTTCATATCAAGATACCCTGGTCAGGGTGAGTACTTTCTACTCTCTAGTACGGGTTTTTCTCACTTCGTCTGACATGGCACACTTTCTCTTTCTTTTCTCATTATCATAATCATAGCCGTGAGTAAGTCACCCCCTACTGGTGCACTACATGGACCGCCATGTGACCATGGTCGTCTCTTTTCTTTTCCTTTCTTTTCACATTAATAGCAAAAAATATAATTTCAATAACAAGTACGATCATTATACTCACATGCCATAATTTATCATCAAAGTATAATCATTACTAAAAATCATTGGTAAAATGCAATCATGCCATGAACATAATCATTTTCAAATACCACTTTATAAAATATTTCCATGTTAAAATTACACACTTAAGATGGTAAGGAGTTCATGCAATAGTAATAGCTAGGGCATACACTAGTCATTTATTATTTTCATTTATAAGATTCTTCTTCTTTCTTAAATATTATTTTCATCTCTCACTAATTAGAGCACAACTATCTCATTTAAATTCTGATTAAGGTGATCTTGTTGTCTATTTAAAGCTAAGACAATACACTAAAACTCTTATGTTGAACAATTTAGTGAAATCATAAGAAATCTTGGTGTTATTACTCCTTCCAATTCAATATTATTTCTTCCTGAGTAGGTTCTAACCTCTACTTACTAATCTGACCATATCTCCCTCATATTAACTCTAAATAGAGTGATTTCAGTGGCTAAATTTTTTTTAGACATATATCTATATTTTTCATGTTAACTATTTCTTTTATTTACCTATAAATTGTTCCTAAAAATTCAAACACAGAAGCTTACCTAACAGATTCTTCCCTGGTTAACCATTTTCTGATCACTGCTTACTAATCGGACCATATATCTTTCATTAGAACGCCAAATTGGGTGATTCTAGTGGCTAAAAATCTGTGAGACATATATCTACAGTTTTTATGTTAACCATATTTTTTAATTCCTATCTAATTATTCCTATAATTTCAAAAATAGAAGCTTCCCTAGTTAATCCGAAATCTAGTTTTCTAACCAAATCCTTCCTAAGGTTTTAGTTTATTCTTTTATTACGTCCTCTTCTATCTTCTCAAGAAAATAGAAAATCAAATCATGTATTATTAAGGGTGTTCCCAACAGAAATTTTTCATGGTCTTCTTCTAAGTGTTTAAGGCCATACTCATTTTATCAATCTAATCATATTCCATTAATTTTTCAACACATTTTAATATACTTAACAGTAGCATAAAAGCCCTAAATTTTGTCACTCATAGCCATATCTATGCAAAACTTTCCATACTAACCGAAGTATTCACAACATCCATCATATGCAAGGTCAATTTGTAACATGATATAGCAACATCCATGGCCAATAATCAAAGTAGCAAATATTGTAAATTTTTATTAAAGTTCTAAGATCAAAATCATAAATGTTACAAATTTCAAAGTTTTCTTCAAAAAGAGATATTGTTAAACCTACCTAAAGATATCCCTAGCTCACTTAGTGAATTCTTTTTCTTGTTTCCTCTTGAAGGAAATGGCAAGATTCCTCCCTTCCCTTAGCTTTTCCAACAGCTTGAATAAGAGAAGGAGGTTGAGTTTTGAACCCCTAGGATAAAGTGAAAAAATGGATTCAAGTAGTCAAGCTAATTTATATTGAGCAGTTAGTCCTCTAGACTTCTCCTTCTTCTTCATTCATTTCTTCTCCTTTCTTTTTCTCTATTCCTCACTCTACCTTGCTTCTATTTTTCACTCTCCCTCACTTGGACAAAATTCTAATGTTATAAGGTTGGTTTTTGCTTAAATAAATTATCAAGTGGTCCTCCTCTCTTAATTATGGGTTTACCTTATCACAATTAGGATGCACTTGGTTGCTTTTTGGGGGAAGACAAATCATGTTCTTGTCCTCCTCTCCCTTATTTAAGATATGCAAAACAAAAGAAGATTTGTATTTGAAAATCATTATAAAATGTTCTTCAGACAAGGGACATGGTCACCTTAATTTAGGGATTCATTTCTTTTTTCTTTTGACCCATTCATGTATGCTTGATTTGTATTTCTAGGTAGCAAATTGTCAGCCCTTAATTCTCTGTTGCATGCTGAAATTATTTATGTAGGATAGGGATGTTTTGTCCTAATGCCATGAATTATTACTAACTATATCATCACATGGCTTGTTGAAATTATGAGCGTAGAATGTAGATGTTTTGAACTAATGTCATATATTATTACCTACTATTTCATCACATAGCTTGCTAAAATTATTAGTGCAAAATATAGATGTGTTTGTGCTAATGCCATGTGACTTAATCTTGATTATTATTACACTACTATTTCATCACATAGTTCTTAATTTTCCCTCTTGGATTTGGGCTCATTCTTGCCCATTTCCTTTGCTTTAGCTGAAATTCTACCTCTCATGGAAGGCAATTCTTTTTTACCTATCGGTCAAACTTCTATATCTTAGTCAAAGTCTATGTTATATCTCTTGCTTGGGCTATCCAATTGGCTTGTTAGAAACTCATGTGAAGTGGAAAAACTCTATGAAGTATTCATAGGTGAAGGCCCAATATATAGGTGGAGATGTTAAACTTTGGAACTCTAACTCTTGAATTAGGAAACATTACCTTAATCCAATCTTCTTGAAATTTTAAAACCTTTACTTACATCCAAAAATTTACCTTCCTTACCTAAGAATTTCGCCTCTCTTTAAGATGTTATTTCTAATTTTTTTCTTATTTTCTTTTCTCTCTTTACCTATTCCCCTAATGTTAGAAACATTTTCTATGCATACACATAAGGTGAAGAATTTCTAAGGTTTATATTTTCTTAGATATCTAAATTTTTTTTAATAAGTTTTATTTTCTTAATTAAATATTTATGTACCTTTATTAATAAAAGAAATGAAATTAGGGATGCTACACTAGCAAAAGTTGCATTCAGCTTAACTGAAAACAATATTTTCATTTGATTACAAAAATGTTTACCAGAAAACAAACATAGCTATTATGCATAGGAAGTAGGGATCTTGCTTGTGGTAATGTAGAGCCAAATCTAGAGTATAAATACATTAAAGGTAAACAAGAAACCAATCCCATGAGCACAAATTGGACTCACCAAGATATCCTACTATTACAGTGCACGACCTCGGTTCTATCTTTATCTAAAAACATATAAAAAGAAGGAGTGCCTCTTGTGACTCAACGAGCAGATAGCATAGACTATAGAGGAATATGATAAGCGAATGTAAAAGTTTCTTACAAAAACATACACTTAAAATCAAAGTCTGATATTCATAACAACATAAAAGTTCTATAGAAGATGACTAGTGTAACGAATCTTTTTTTTTATTATATGAAGTCATCACCTTTCTTACTTCTAATCTCTTATCTCATAATACTGAATCACATTAAACAAGCATGATTAACAATAAGGAGTATAGTTTACTATTAATCTTAATTCTATTGTAAGTTCATATACACATTTCATAGTATCCCGATGTTACTTGAAGCATACCCAAAAGTAGGAGAACACCCAAACACTGTGCCAAAAGAATACAATTAGCATCCGAGTGAGGTTAGTCAAAAGCACCCGTATAAAAGTCAAACATATACATAACTATCCATACTCATCCACATGGACCACTTATGGGGACACTGGTGCGGGTGGCGGTACCTCTACCTAGATCTCGGTCACATCAATAACAGATACATCATTTATTATTGAAAATTGCCCCAAATAGGTTAACTCGATCCAACATACACTAAAAATAAGGATCATAGAGAAGATCTTCATAATTACTTTTCTAAACATAACATGGAAACATAGAAAGTACAAAAGTACAAAAGTATTCAAAGTAACATCCATAATTTCATTTCTTTTATCGATAAAGGTACATAAATATTTAATTAAGGAAATAAAATTTATTAGAAAATTTTTAGATATCTAAGGAAATATAATCTTTAGAAATTCTTCACCTTACGTGCATGTATAGAAATGTTCTAATCTTAATGGAATAGGTAAAGAAAGAAAACTTAAGAGGAAATATTAGAAATAAACATGCTCAAGAAAGGTGAAATTCTTAAGTAAGGAAGATAAATTTTTGTGAAGTAAGTAAAGGTCTTAAAATTTCAAGAAGATTGGATTCGGGTAATTTTTCCTAATTTAAGAGTAAAAGTTACTAAGTTTAGTATCTCCACCCATAAATTGGGTTTTCACCTATGGACACTTCATATAGAGTTTTTCTACTTCACATAAATTTTTAGCAAGCCAATAGGATAGCCCAATGAAGAAATAAAACATAGACTTGGATTAGGATATAGAAATTGGATCGGTAGCCCAAAAATCATGAAAATGTGACCAAGCCCATTATGAAAGGTAGAATTTTAACCAAAGTAAAGAAAATGGGCAAGAATGAGCCCAAACCCAAGAGGAAAAATAAAAATAAAAGTAAAGTGATGAAATAATGGTGTAATCAAGATTAGGTGACATGGCATTAGGACAAAAATTTAGCAAGTGGTGTGATATCCTACATTCATAATTTTAGCAAGTGGTATGATAATACAAGGCTTTAGGACAAAACATCTATATCCTACACTCATAATTTTAGCAAGTGGTATGATAATACATGGTATTAGGACAAAACATTCCTATCCCACACAAATAATTTCAACCAAATAATGGAGATTCAAGGACTAGAAATTTGCCACCTAAAAATGCAAACCTATCATACTTGATTAGGACAAAAGAAAAAGGAAATGAATCCCTAAATCAAAGGGACCTTGTCCCTTATCTTAGAAACATATTATCATAATTTTCAAAATACAAATCTCCTTTTGCTATGCATATCTTGACTAAGGAAGAGGAAGACAAGAACATAAGTTGTTTGTTTTTCAAAAATTCAACCAAGTGTATTCTAATTGTGATAAGGTAGACCCATGATCATGAAAGGTGAATTATTTGATGGTCTATTTAAGCAAAACCCACCCTTACAACATTAGAATTTTTATCCAAGTGAGGGAGAGGAAAAATAGAAGTAAGGTAGAGCGAGGAAAGGAGAGGAAGAAAGGAAGAAAGAGGAAGGAGAAGTCTAGAGGACTAACTGCTCCAGGTAAATTTAACAATATTTCTTTTTGAAGAAAATTTTTGAAACTTGTAATATTTATATGGGATTTTGATCTTAAAACTTTCATGATTGGTCATGGATATTGCTATATCATGTTACATATTATGTATATTTGAATACTTAGGCTGGTGTAGATAGTTTTGCATAGGTATGGCTATGGGTGGCAAAATTTTAAGTTTCTGTTTTTAAAATTCTGGGATGAATCAGTAAGGAATTTAAAGACATGGTTAACATAAAAAATGTAGATCTATGTCTCACGGAATTTTAGCCACTGGAATCACTCAATTTGAAGTCCATATGAGGTAGCTATGGACTGATTAATAAGACATCTTCAGAAAATGGTTAATCAGGGAAGAACATGTTAGGATAGCTTCTGTGTTTTAATTTCTGGGAACATTCTGTAGGGAGTTCAAAGAAATAGTTAACAAAAGAAGTATAAATATATGTGTCACGGAATTTTAGGCACTGTAATTACGCAATTTGAAGTCCATATGAGGTAGATATGGTCTGATTAGTAAGCAGTTGTCAGAAAATGGTTAATCAGGGAAGAATATGTTAGGATAGCTTTTGTGTTTTAATTTCTGGGAATATTCTGTAGGGAATTAAAATAAATAGTTAACATATGAATTATAGATATATATGTCACGGATTTGTAGCCACTGGAATCACTTATTGTGGAATTTTTATGTGGGAGATATGGATCGATTAGTAGGAAGAGGTCAGAACCTATCCGAGAAGAAATAACTTATACATTGAGGGAGTAATATCACCTTAATTTATTAACATTTAGCTAAACTGTTTAGCATAATAGTTTTAGATAATGGTTTTATCTTGAAATTGACACCACGATCACCAACATCGGAGTTAAATTGAGGGAGTTATGCTCTGATTAGTAAGAGAAGGTTAGATGGGATGAAAACCTACATCAAGAAAATAAAGAAATAAAATTAATATTTAAAAAAGAAGAAGAATCTTATAAATGAAAATAATAAATGACTAGTATATGCCATAGCCATTGCCATTGTATGAACTTCTTACCATCTTAAGTGTGAAATATTGACATGAAAATATTTTATAAAGTGATATTTGAAATGGTTATGTTCATGGCATGATTACCAATGATTTTTGGTAATAGTTATATTTTGATGAACATACTTGTTATTGAAAGCATATTTTTGGCGATCATTGTGAAAAGAAAAGAAATGAGCATGGTCACATGGCAATCTGTGTGGTGCACCAGTAGGGGACACCCTACCAACGGTTATGATCATGTTAATGAGAAAAAAAAGAGAAAGTGGGTCATGTCGGACGGAGTGAGAAAACCCGTACCGGAGAGTAGAAAATACACACCCTGACCGGGGTAGCTTGATATGAGAATAAATTGATAGTCATTATATGATATTCTAAAAATAGTTAATCCCGTCATACATGTCATTATTGTACAATTCTCATGTGCATAGATATAGTGCATTCATGTGACCAAAGATATTTGCTGCAGTTTATACAGCTGAACATGACGTGATGAGCTATATTGATGATGATTTATTGTTGAAATTACTGGGATTTAATTCTCACTATATTTTCATATCATATTCAGAAAATTAGTTATGCAGATTTTTCGATGGCTCTGTCTTTTAGTGCATGTTGGATCGAGTACTTTATGTTGGGCAGATCCCAGAAGCAAATAAAATGTTTGTGGTCGTGTTGGCTTAGATCCCGGTGAAGGTGCAACCACCCGCACCTGTGTCTCCGAAATTGGTCAACCAGAATAAATAAGATGTAGACTTTTATGTGTTTGATATGTTGTATGTATGTTTTGATTAATGACATGTATGTAAACTCTATATTGTATTATTATAATAATAAAAAGTTGTTACAAGTGTGATCCTTGTGTGTAATTTGGGATTCAATTTATAGCTGTATAATAGTCAAATTTCATTAAGTTGGTTGTTAAATGATTATTAACGGTTATAAATTTAATTTCCCTAAAAATACCAGATGTATTAAACATTGGAAGAAAAGAAAAACTATGCTTGACATCTATTTTAATCCTTTATATCTGTTTTTCCTATATTTTTTCTGATATAGGCTTACAATTGTATATCATACACTTTGTAAGGTAGTCTTTAAGCCATCTACATTGTTTCTTCTGAAAGGTTTGAGTCAAGGGGAGGTAACCATTATAGATTTGTGTATGGAAACCCAGTGTTTTTCCAACGTAGTTAAGTTTTGTTGCTATAAAGAGCTTAACAAGTGCTTGATTAAACTTATGGTATAGTGGAAGTATCAAGTTACATTTTAGGTACTGGATGTAGGCTCAATGGTTTAGCTGAACCAACATAAATATTGTTATGCCTTCCCAACTCCCTTGCTTTTAGCTTTTTCTTTTTCTTAGCTTCATCTTATCTTATAGCTTGGCTACAATTTATGCTTTTCATCTTCATCTCTTGGCTCAATTGCTTATGTTCAAGTTTTCTACTTTATTTGCCTTTCATCTAAAGTGATTTCTAATTTTATCTTTTGCTTAAGAAAACTTATTTTCTAGTTTAAGGTTTTTATTTATTGGTTTTTCATAAAAGTTTTAAAGTTTACATAAGTTTTTCAAACCCATTCTCTTTTCCATACTTCACTGCAAACTTTTTTGAGCACCCAATTCACTCCCTTCTTGGGTGTGAACCATTTTTAACAAGTGGTATTAGAGTTTTGGCTCTTGAATAGGACTTAACCATACCAAGAGTTACATAGCTGGAATGGGTGATAGTGTTTTTCCTATAGGTTATTCCATTAATAAGCTTCTGGGTTTTAATGGTCAAAATTGTACCTATTGGAATCTAATAAATATTATTTTCATAGAAGCTATTGTTATTGATTTATAGGAAGTCATTGAAAATGGTCTCTTCATTCCAAATATTATTGAATAAGGCTAAACAAGACTTAAGTCTAAAAGTGCTTGGATTGAATCTGATCAGAGGATTGCTCAACTTAATGCCAAGGCTAAAAACATCCTCACAAGTGCTTTAAGTCAAAATGAATATTTTAGATTCTCAAAATATAGCTCCACTAAAGAGATGTGGGATGCTATAGAAATAGATCATGAAGGAATAAAGGAAGTTAGGGAGTTGATAAAGGGGAAAATTGTGTGTTTAATTGCTATATTTCACCCTTTAATTCTTAGTTAACTTGTGATTATCTGTTTATTTCCATTTGGTTTCGTTTTAGTTGCTCTAGATATTGCTCCCTTGTATTTTCTGTTTGCAAGTGAGCAAAATAGCCCAATAATCAAGGGAGAGAATATTTAAAGAGCCCTTTGGATTATGAGAGAGCCAAGGAAGAAACACAGAAGAAACAAACTTCAAAAGGACAAGAATGGACACCATAAGCATCCAACATGGCCAATCTGTGTTTAGGACACCTAGAACACGACCAGACGATGTTCTATGTAAAAGAAGATACGACTTCCTACTTGACTTTTAAGTGTTTTAAGCAACCAAGGAGTATAAATAATGGAGACTTAACATCCAAAGGCATTCAAACTTATTCTGGGCAAAGAAAACACTCTATGGTTTAGATTTTGAGTTTTGTTTAGGTTTAAATTAGATTTTACATTGATTGTAAGGATTATATCTCAAAATTTACCTACAGTACTTTGCATATGGTTTTATCTCTTCATCTTTGTCTCTACTTTTACTTTTACTCGTTTCTCTTTTAATTGTATTGAACATTATGATTCATTTAATGAAATTGTCTTTGAGTTTTATTTCAATTATGTGTGAGTTGTTCCTGTTCTAGGACTTGGGGAAACCCTTTTATGGTATAATGATGATGAATTGAATTGAATTGTTGAAACCCTAATCATGGTAATTTGGGGATAATTGGATTAAATATTATGCACATGTATGCATTGATGAATGTCTAACTAATATTTGTCACGTCTTAGGTAGATAACTGATGGACCGAAAGGTGAAATTTATTGCCTGAACTTGATAGTTAATTAGGGATGTTCTAATCATGATAGTAGGTTTAAACCCCCTAGGAATTGAATCATTTGGTTAGCATAGAACTTAATGGGATTAAGTTAAATTATGAACCATAAAAGTAGGTAATTGGATTAACTTAGGTACATTTATTAACACTTGAAAGAGGTTATTAACTTAAATGAGGTTAAACCATCCCCGATTACTCAGATAACTACAATTAGAGGTCTATCTTGATTGTTGAATATCATAAGTACAGTGAACCCTAATCTTAGGATTTTCATAACTAAATTCCATTATACATATAGTTAGATTGATTGCATTCTCTTTTCACTATTTCTTTCGAATTACATTGATTTAAATAGTGTGTTTTGTTAAACAATAGTAATTAATACATTAGTCTCTGTGGGATACGATCCGTACTCACCGAACTAGCTATAGCAATGTCGTGAGCTTGCGATTATTAGATAAACATCATGAACAAGTTTTTAGCGCCATTGCTGATGATTAATTGTATTAATCTTTGTTTGTTTCATGAAATAGCTAGACTAAATCCTTTTTATTTTTATTTTTTCTGCATATTCTACTTGTTGATTTTGTTAGTTGTTTTCTTTTGTAGGTGTGTTGTTATTTTATGCAAAGAGATCGTGGCTATTTTGCTGAATTTGACCTTGAAATTGAATGCACATTATGCAAAAGAAGAAAAAGGAAACAATATCGGCAACCACCTACTGTGAAGGACTGTGACTGATGTGTTGACAATTAAGCATGAATTTAATACCTTTAAACTTAATTTTTGTTTTATTTAAGTAAAATATAATTAGGAGAAAAAAAATAAGAAATTCTTGGAAAATGCTCAATTGTAGTAATTCCGGACCTTTCGGTACTAATTAGACTATATCTCCCACATATGAACTCCGATGAAAGTAATTGAAGTGGATAGGAAAAAGTAGGACAATAATCAACAAATTTTATGTTGATAACGTTGTCCAATTCAAGATATTTTAGAGCGTTACAAAGCTTGAAACTCTGAATCGTAGTGTAGCAAGATGAATCCTGACCTCTAGTCACTAATTTGAGTATATCAACCATATATTAGCTTTAATTAAGTTGATTTTGGAGGTTATGGAAATCTAAGAGATGGATATATAGTTTTCATGTTTATCACTTTTTTAAATTATGGAAAAATCATAATGCCATGGTGCTTGTAATTGAGCATTGCAGCATTATGTAGCTGGACGGTGGATGATGTTTGTACTGCCACAACATTCCCCATCTGCAGTAGAAAAAAAGTGCAATTTTAAGCCCTTTTTGACCCCAATTGAAGCCCAAAAGTCTAGGAATCGACTTAGAAGCAATCCTACTTCATTTAGAAATCTTCCAACCTATAAACAAGAGGGAAAACAAGTATGGAAAGATCATCCAATCATCAAATCATTCAAGGATCCAAGGATCAAATCACTAATTTCTCAAGTTTTTTCTTCTTTTCTTCTCTAGGTTTTATTATGGCCCTGTGTGTCTAGTCTCCTTTTTGTTGGTTGAGGAAGATTGAAACCTTAAGGATGTTTTATGCATTATGAGATGTGGATTTAAGTTCATTATATCAATGTTAATTAAGTATTGATTATTCATCCATTCTTATTCTCATGATTATTTCAATGATATATAGGGTGCACACTAGTGATTCCATTGTTTCAATCTATTGCTGAATCATATTTTGAAAAAGTTTCATTATTATGATTCAAGAGAGAAATAGGTTAATAATTTTGGATTATAAATTATTAAACCTATAGTGAATGATTAACTAAATTAAATATAGCCTATGTATCTATGTTTGTTTAGCTTTACCAGTTTCTCTAATTCCTCATGCGGTTAATAAGTTATACATTACCGATGTGCTAAAGGATTACTTGTTAGTTAGGGTTAATTGAGGCGATTGTCATCAATTACTAAACTTAAGGAGCAACAGGGATATAATCCCAATGATAGATATTCAATCAAAGATTGAATATGTTATTAATGATCAATTTAACTCCTTGATGGGGGATATCAACTAAAACCAACACTTTTATCTTTAATCACTCTTTTTTTGCAATTATTCTCTTTTATTTTATTATTTTACTTTCATTATTAAACCCTTCTTTATTTGATTCACAAAAGGTAATATCAGTCTCAGTGGGATCGACCTTTACTCATACTACTACGGTTAGTTTGGAGATAAGGTATTATATTTGGTGTACTCGCGATAGTATCCACCAAATTTTGGCACCGTTTCTGGGGACTATGTCTATTTACCTATTGTGAATTTTTTTCTTTTCTTTTTATTCATAATTGTGAATATGGCAGTCAATTTTCAATAATTTGGCACTAGGCTAGGCTCCCCATTAAGACATGCTGGTAAGGTATGTGGTTATTCCTTTGAATAGCAAATTGAAAATTTAACTTTTCTTATTTGTCAACATGTAGAAATATGCAAAGAGAGAAGTGCTATGGAAATCATTCGGCCATACGACATCCTTCTAATAGGTACCCAACTTTCCATAAAGAATCATTTGAGCAGGTAAATATGGTTAGTAGTTTCCCTAGACCACCATAAGGAGGGTATGATTCCTATTCAAATATGTATAATCCTGGATAGAAGGATTAATCATACCATAAAAATAAAACTCCACAAACATATTAGATTCAAAACTACCCCTATTACCAGCAACATCAGTAGTTGTACCTCTCAAACCAACAAACAACCCAAGATCCTAATTCAGGTATGTTACTAGAGGATTTGGTTAAAATTAAGACTGATATTTTGCTAATACAACAGGAGAAGCAACAATTTCAAAAAGAAGTAAAGACCAACATTCAAAGCTTAACAAATCAATTAGGCCAACTAGCAACAACAGTCAGTCGGCCAGAGGCTCAGAATTCAGAAATTGAAAGGCTAACCCTCAGCATCGTTAATGTAAGAAGAGAAAAATTATGCACCTAATTAAAAAGATGACTTGGAACTTGACACTAGTAAGCCTACTAAGAAAGATGTTGTGGAATCTACCTTGAATACTAAATTCCAAGAGAAAATTACAATAGTAGAGGGAGCACCAAAAGTGTAACAAACAAGTAAGGATCTTTCTATTCTGTAACTAAATTCTAATAAGATACCTATACCTTCTATTTTGCAGTTTCTTGGCCTAGGCTTAAAGAGCTTCCCTAGTCACTTAAAGGGCATATATAGTAGAGAACCAACCCAAATGATAACCTCAAATAAATATTCCCCACTCGAAGATAGAGGAAAGCTGCCCCCACTTTGGCAAAAACCTCAAAAATATGAAATTAAATTGGATGTCAAAAGCTACTTAAAACATTAGTTATTCCTAGGTAAGTTGAGTTCTCATTTAATTAAACCTTTGATTAATGCTGACTTCCCCCCCCCCACCCCCATGATTCAGCTGAACCTCAAAATTCTGCAAATCCAAAGGCAAGCCAATTCAAAGTAGAAATCAAGGATGCTTCATGAATGACATAGAGAGCTTTGAGTCGGGCCAATAACATTAAACAAAGGCGCTTATTAGGAGGCAACCCAACTTAGTCATAGCCAAAAAAAGGGAGAGGTGGAAATCAAAAAATTTCAGGGTCCAGTAATGCAACGCTCTCATCCCACCCCAAACAAATTCAAGGAAGTTCTCTTAACTTAAACTCTTCATGTTTTCCTCTTTATTTTCATCTTTATTTTACATTGAGGACAATGTAAAGTTTGAGTGTGGGGTGGAAGTGTAACAACTCCACTTTTTTTTTTTACATAAATACATATATTAAAATCCCATGAAGTCATTACCTTTATTTAACTCATAATAACATTCAATTAATTTAACCAAGCATAGTTAAGGTTTACACATCATTAATTAACAACATCTATACATAAATCACACAAATATATGTCTACATCTTATTCATCCTTGTTGACCAATTTTGAGAATATGGGTGCGGGTGGTTATACCTTTAGCAAAATCTTAGCCAACTTAACCACGAACACCTTATAAATTTCTGGGATCTGTCCAATATAGAGTAACTCGATCCAATGTACACTAAGAGCCAAAGTCAAAGAAAATCTATAAAACTAGTTTTCTGAACATGATATGGAAATATGGTGAGAATTAAATCCCAGTAGGTTCAACAATAAATCGCAATCATCATCAATATAGATCATCATGTCATGTTCATCTATATAAGTTATAGCAATTACCTTAGGTCACATGAATGTGTTTTATCTATGCACATGAAAATCATACAGTAATGACATGAATAACTATTTTCAGAATATCATATGATGACTAAATTTATTCTCATATCAAGTTATCCCAGTCAGGGTGAGTATTTTCTACTCTCTGGTACGGGCTTTTCTCGCTCCGTCCGACATGGCACACTTTTTCTTTTCTCATTATCATAATCATAACCATTGGTAGGGCGTCCCCTACTGGTGCACCACACGGATTGCCATGTGACCATGCTTATTTCTTTTCTTTTCACATTAATAGCCAAAAATATGATTTCAATAACTAGTATGTTCATTATACTCACATGCCATAATGTTTCATCAAAATATTTCTATGTCAAAATTACACACTTAAGATGGTAAGGAGTTCATGTAATGGAAATGGCTAAGGCATATACTAGTCATTTATAAGATTCTTCTTTTTTAAATATTCTTTTTATCTCTTCATTTTCTTTATGCATGGCCTATAGTCACTTTTCTCCTACTTATATCATTTTCAACACATGTTCTCACAAATTTAATACAGCATTCTTCTTCAATTTGGTTTCTACTAATATCCAATAATTAATTTGGTTCATTTAGAGTAGACAAAATGTTGAAAATAAGTTTTACCAACTTACAAACCAGCCTAAACATATCTTATAACACGACTTAGCCATTTACTATAAAATAACCATCCTTTAGGCTTCAAAATGTCATTTCTAGCACAGAACACGGCCATGCTTTATGTTGAGTTATTCCTTGATGTAGGTTTTCATCCTGTCTGACCTTCTTTCACTAATTGGCACATAACTCCCTCATTTTAACTCTGAGTTAGGTGATCTTGGTGTCAATTTAAAGAAAAAACAATTATCTAAAACAATTATCTTGGTGTCAATTTAAAGAAAAAACTATTGAGTGATTGTGTGAGTATTTCAATTTATGTTTTATGTTGTTAGGCTTAACCTATAACCAATGATATGACAATCCAAAATTTTTCAGCTCTTGAAAAATGTAGAAAATTCATGGTTGTGTGCAATTTTAGCCTTTTGTAATTTATTTTTGGCTTTAGAATCTTGAAACATTTTTACACAATAACTTTGGACATTTACTTTGTCTTTTAATTAGAAAATGTTTATATAACTCAAAAATATTTTATGATCTCAATACGATTCTAGAACTTATTTGAATGCTACTTGAGGTGAAAACCGAGGCTAATACTATTAATTAGGAGATGATTTAGGCTTTATTTGATAGATTAAGCCTTCAAGCCTAACCCAAGCAATGAATCCTTAGTTCCTCTATTTTGACCTTAATGAACTATTTTTTTTATCTATCCATAAATCAGCCAAAAGCCAAATTTTTTATACATATCCTTATTTTTCACTCTATTCACCCGATCCATGATTATTTTTTTGAATATTTGTTTTGTAAACTTTATTGACAAAAGGGTGGAAGGGTGGAGTAAGGAAAGAAAAGAAAAATCCAAAGGAAAAAAATTCAAAAGAAAGGATGAAAACATTTGCAGTGGTTGAAAGAAAAGAAATAGAGAACCAAAGAAAAGAACGAATTAAATTTAATTAAATCAAGAAAAAGCTCAAGAGATCAGATTTAATCATATGGTGCTAAGTGATTGAACCTAAATTTGTATCCTTTATTATACCTTATATGTAATGACTGGATTTTTTTTTCATATAAACCAGATAATAAAACAAATAAATAGCAAGTCAAAAATATATGCATCTTACATTAGCCCATTAACTAAACATATATTAGTTTAATGTACAACTGCTCCTACGGCCATCACCCCAGAGGTACAGCTGGTGGAAGAGGTGGCCCAAGTGCAGGTACTTCCACCATATTAATTACAAGTAGACTAGCGAGGACAGTGAATTGTCTCAGATAAGGGACCTCCACTGTCTTCAGCACTAACAGAAGCGTCATGATGACAAACAACATGCTACTGATCTGAATCTAAACATAACACAACAAGAAACATAATGAGATAATATATCCCAATAAGATCAACATCCAGCAAACTACCACATACCAAGAAAACTTACATGTTATCTTTAGCTGTATAAGCTACAGAAAACGTTTTCTCTTGCATATAGAAAGACAACAAGAATTTATAACATAATTACATAATTAGCATATAGGTTATGCATCAATATCATATGTTCATCAATAACAGAATATGTATTAACCATATGCATACACATTAATTTATATAGTGTCTCATCATTTATAATTTCACATATTTTCTAACCACAGGTTAGTGTGAGCCCTTTCCCCTCCCAGCTACTCACCCACCACTGGGTTCCTTGGTCAGAACGGTCTTATTGACCACTCTAGGCTATAGGGTGTCCCCTAACCCGGTACCATAACAAAGCCATGACCCCTTAGTCGCCTTACCTCCACAAGGTGCCACATGTCGCCGAGTCACCTTGGTTAGGTAAGGGTCATCTCGAATATTCGTCACTCCCCTCAATACAATAGGATGACAGCTGTTGCCAGGCTACCCTACTTCAGAGAAGGTCCTCCAGAAATTTCACATATCTCTTTAATGTATTTTACAACTATTGTTCATCGACAATAGTACAAATATCAATACCATCATATGTATGACGAATCATTTCTCTTATGCATGCATCATCAATACTAATATACATATCAATACCATCATGTACATGATCAACCATTTCTACACATAGAAAAGGATAAAACAATTATGTATTATTGCTTTTCACATGATATGCATATGTTATTTACCCCTTTTTCTTTCATGAACTTATAATTAAATCATGAGAATTATAATACGTTCAAAGCAAACCATGTTATTTTACCTCAATTTGTAGCTCGTGGAACTCTTATCTAAGTCCTATTATCATTTATTCAAAGTTAGAAATAAAAAGGGGTAAAAAACAGGCAAAAACGAGCTAAAAAAACATACAACACGACCATGTCATGTCCCATCCCTTACACCCATGTTTCCCATTTCCCGCCCAGAGCATAATTGTGCTCTAGGTGCAAAAAAATCAAACTTTCTTTTTTCTCATTTACAATCAGCCACAACTAGGAAAACAACCAAAAACATAGATCATAGGCATATTATTCAGGTTAAAAAACAATATTTACCCTAAAATATCATGAGTTATAAACCCTAAAAACCATCCATAAAAGCATCTAAACAACACTCTCTCACCCATATTTATGGAAGGCAACCACCATGCATTTATGCCTCCATTAAAGCATATATACACATACACATTGCCATGTCATATCCCATCCTTTGCACCTGTGTTTCCCATTTCCCGCCCAGAGCACGGCCATGCTCTTGGTGCAAAAAAACCAAACTTTCTTTTTTTTCCCATTTCGAATCAGCCACAACTAGGAAAACAACCAAAAACATAGATCATAGGCATATTATTCAGGTTAAAAAATAGCATTTACCCTCAAATATCATGAGTTATAAACCTTAAAAACCATCCACAAAAGCATCTAAACAACACTCTCTAATCCATATTTATGGAAGGCAACTACCATGCATTTATACCTCCATTAAAGAATATATACACATACACATTGCCATTTAGTCAAGAAATAAAAAGAGTAGGTGTTAATCTTACACTATTGCACCAATTAGCTCTTTCTCACTTTAACTTTGGCTAGATTTCCTCATTCTTCTTCAAACCACTAAGCTGTAGATTTTCCCCCACCATTAAATCTCCATGAAAACTTATGGACAAACACAAGGTTAAGGAAGATTGAAGGGTCCAAAACCTACCTTTTTCCCATTCTCTTTTAACATTCTCTCTCTTCTCCTTCTCTTTCTCTCTTATTTCTTTTTCTTTTTCTTATTTCTTTCTTCCCCTCTTCATCCTGAAGCTTTTCATCCTCCCTTTCTTGGCATAATTTTCTTCCCTTAAGTCAACAAAAAGCATCAAAATATTAAAGCTTCTCCAATAAGCTTCCCTCCATCTAACCAAGGCCCCTACTTTCTTCAAATATTACATTTGTGCCATGCCATTACATTGTGACCATATCATTAGCTAAGGGATTGTTTAGGTGAGTTAAATTATATCAAGTGTTTAATCTCCTCTTGAGGATATGCCAATGAGCTTTTGTGCCTCATATTCTATGGTTCCTCACTCCACATCTTGTTGCCCGTCCCTGAAAGCGAGGAAATTACAATTTTGTCCTTTAGAATTTTTCTCCAAAAATGAGAATTCTCGTCTCTGATATTCATAATTATACTTATAAAAGTGATCTATTGAATTCCTTTCGGCCTTCCTAATGCATCATTTCAATAAAAAGAATAGAAATTTTGGGGTGTTACGCTTCTTACCCCTTAAAAAGAATTTTGTCCTCAAAATTCATAATTCACCTATCTTCGAAGAGTTATGGATAAGAGTGTCTCATATCTTCCTCCCTTTCCATGTGGCCTATTCTTCAATCAAACATTTCCAAATTATCTTTACCAACAAAACAACTTTACTCCGTAGTTGTTTTATGCTTCCGTCCAAAATCGCAAGCAGTTCCTATAACAACTCCATTTTTTTACATATATATATATATATATATATATATATATATATATATATTAATCCCATGAAGTCATTACCTCTTTACTTCTAACTATTTAACTCATAATAACATTCAATTAAATTAACCAATCATAATTAAGGTTTATGGTATACTAGTAATACTGATACAATTCTAGGTTCACATACACATCATTAATTAACAACATCCGTAAACAATTCAAACACATATATGTCTACATCTTATTCATCCATACTGACCATTTCTAAGGATATAAGTGCAGGTGCTTGCACCTTCACCGGAATCTTAACTAATTCGACCCAATGTACGTTAAATGTAACAACTCCATTTAAGTATAATTTTTTTTTTAAATACCATGAAGTTATTACCTCGTTACAACTTAACTCAATATAACATTTATTTAATTTATACAATACATAGTTCACATAAATGTCATTAATCAAAACATACGTACAACATATTAAACACATAAAAATCTACATCTTATTTATTCGGGTTGACCAATTCCGGAGATACAGGTGTGGGTGGTTGCACCTTCATCGAGATCTAAGCCAACTCGACCACAAACATTTTATTTGCTTCTAGGATCTGCCCAACATAAAGTACTCGATCCAACGTGCACTAAAAGCCAGAGCTATAAAAAAAGCTGCATAACTACTTTTCTGAACATGATATGGAAATATAGTGAGAATTAAATCCCAGTAAGTTCAACAATAAATCATCATCAATATAGCTCATCACGTCATGTTCAGCTGTATAAACTACAGAAAATATCTTTAGTCACATGAATGCATTATATCTATACACATAAGAATCATACATTAATGATATGTATGACAGGATTAACTATTTTTAGAATATCATATGATGGCCATCAACTTACTCTCATTTCAAGCTACCCCGGTCAGGGTGAGTATCCTCTACTCTCCCATACGGGCTTTTCTTGCGCCGTCCGACATGGCACACTTTCTCTTTCTTTTCTCATAATCATAATCATAACCGTTGGTAGGGCGTCCTCTACTGGTCTACCACACAAATTGCCATGTGACCATGCTCATTTCTTTTCTTTTCACAATGATAGCCAAAAATATGCTTTCAATAACAAGTATGTTAATCAAAAATATAACTATTACCATAAATCATTGGTAATCATGCCATGAACATAGCCATTTCAAATATCACTTTATAAAATATTTCCATGTCAGAATTTTACACTTAAGATGGTAAGAAGTTCATACAATGGCAATGGCTATGGCATATACTAGTCATTTATAAGATTCGTCTTCTTTTTTAAATATTAATTTTATTTCTTTATTTTCTTGATTCAGGTTTTCATCATATCTAACATTCTCTTACTAATCAGAGCATAACTCCATCAATTGAACACCGATGTAGGTGATCTTGGTGTCAATTTCAAGATAAAACAATTATCAAAAACTAATATGTTGAACAATGTAGCGAAATATTAAGAAATCAAGGCGATATTACTCCCTTAATGTACAAGTTATTTCTTCTCGGATAGGTTCTTACCTCTACCTACTAATCAGACCATATCTACTTCATATGGACTCCAACTTGAGTGATTCCAGTGGCTAAAAATCCGTGACACACATATATATAATTCTTATGTTAACCATTTATTTTAATTTTATACAAATAATTCCCAGAAATTAAAATACAGAAGCTATCCTAACATATTCTTCCCTGATGAACCATTTTCTGACCTTTGACTACTAATTAGCTCATATCTTCCTCTTATGGACCCCAAATTGAATGATTCCAGTGGCTAAAAATCCGTGACACACATATTTATAATTCTTATGTTAACCATTTATTTTAATTACATACAAATAATTCCCAGAAATTAAAAAATAGAAGCTATCCTAACATATTCTTCCCTGATGAACCATTTTCTGACATTATCTTACTAATCGGACCTTATCTACCTCATATGGACTCCAACTTGAATGCTTCTAGTGGCCACAAATCCGTGACACATATATCTTTAATTCTTATGTTAACCATTTATTTTAATTCCCTACAGATAATTTCCAGAAATTAAAATATAGAAGGTATCCTAACATATTCTTCCCTGATGAACCATTTTCTGACCTTTGCTTACTAATCGGACCTTATCTACCTCATATGGACTCCAAATTGAATGATTCCAGTGGCTAAAACTTTGTGTCACATATATCTTTAATTCTTATGTTAACCATTTATTTTAATTCCCTACAGATAATTCCCATAAATTAAAACACAGAAGCTATCCTAACATATTCTTCCCTGATTAACCATATTATTTTGTCTTAAACAAGTATGATAGGTGTAACAACTCCATTTATGTAATTTTTTTTTTAAAATACCATGAAGTTATTACCTCGTTACAACTTAACTCAATATAACATTTATTTAATTTATACAATACTGAGTTTCCATATACACTATTATTTTACAAACTACACACCATTATTTTACAAACATTTGTACAAAGATACATATTAGTTCTAATCATCTATATCGACTATTTCCGGGGACACTAGTTCGGGTGGCACGTCCACCGGAATCTCAGTTACATCTATGACAGTTATATCTGAAATAACTGGAAGTTGCCCAAGGTAGGGCACCTCGATCCAACGTACAGAGATAATAAGTGTCATAGAGAATATCTGCATATTTATTCTTCTAAACATGATATGGAAATATAATGAGAATTAAATCCCAGTAAGTTCAACAATAAATCATAATTTACCATTATAGTTCATCATGTCATGTTCAGCTGTATAAACTACAGAAAATATCTTTAGGTCACATGAATGCACTTTATCATGCACATGAAAATTATATAGTTATGACATGTATGGCATGAATAACTATTTTTTTTCGAATTTCATATGATGGCTATCAACTTATTCTTACTTCAAGATACCCCGGTCAAGGTAAGTATTCTCTACTTTTCGGTACGGGCTTATCTCGCTCCGTCCGACATGGCACACTTTCTCTTTCTTTTCTCATGAATATAATCATAACCGTTGGTAGGGCGTCCCCTACTGGTGCACCACACGGATTGCCATGTGACCGTGCTCATTTCTTTTCTTTTCACAATGATAGCCAAAAATATGCTTTCAATAACAAGTATGTTCATCAAAATATAACTATTACCATAAATCATTGGTAATCATGCCATGAACATAACCATTTCAAATATCACTTTATAAAACATTTCCATGTCAAAATTCCATACTAATACCTTGGTAACTGGATAGTAATTGTAGTCTGTAAACAGCGCACCAGAAAAGTTCCCAAGAAAGAGAGGTGGGTCACTAATGGACACGCTTAAGTACCATGTCTTTCCTTGCCAGAGCTTTCCTTAGACATGCACTTTTCACAAATCACAATTTTGTTTTCCAGTAACTAGAATAATTCTTTTCTGATGTGAAAATACTGCAACCACGGAGCATACTAAGATTTTTCAAATAAAACCGGCACTTTCAAAACTTCTTGTAAATTTTATATGAGTACTAGGGTAAATTCCATGTTAAAAATTACACACTTAAAATGGTAGTAAGTTCATGCAATGGCAATGGCTATGGCTATACTAGTCATTTATTAAGATTCATCTTCTTTTTAAAATACTAATTTTATTTCTTTATTTTCTTGATGCAGGTTTTCATCCTATCTAACCATCTCTTACTAATCAGAGCATAACTCCCGCAATTTAACTCTGATGTAGGTGATCTTAGTGTCAATTTCAAGATAAAACAATTATCTAAAACTATTATGTTGAAAATTGTAGCGAAATATTAATAAATCAAGGTGATATTACTCCCTCAATGTACAGATTATTTCTTCTCGTGTAGGTTATGACCTTTACTGACTAATTAGACCATATCTCCCAAATTTGAACTCCAAATTGAGTTATTCCAGTTGGTAAAAATCCAGGAGCCCTATATCTATAATTTTTATCTTGGCGTATGATTTTAAATCCCTACAGAATATTTCGCAGAAATTCAAAAACTAAAGCTTTAATAACATACTCTGAATAAACAATTTCTAACCTCTGCTTACTAATCGGCTTATATCTACCTCATATGAACTCCAAATTGCATAATTCCAGTGGGCATATTTCCATGAGACATATATATATAAGGTTCATGTTAACCATTTATTTTAATTCCATACAGATAATTCCCAGAAATTAAAATACAAAAGCTGTCCTAACGTAATCTTCCCTGATGAACCATTTTCTGACCTTGGCTTACTAATCGGACCATATCTACCACATGTAGACTCCAAATTGAATGATTCCAGTGGCTAAAAATCCATGACACACATATGTTTAATTGTTATGTTAACCATTTATTTTAATTCCCTACCAATAATTCCCAGAAATTAAATTACCGAAACTATCTTAACATATTCTTCCCTGATGATTCATTTTCTGACCTTTGACTACTAATCAGACCATAGCTACCTCATATGGACTCCAAATGGAATGATTCCAGTGGCTAAAAATCCGTGATACATATATCTTTAATTCTTATGTTAACCATTTATTTTAATTCCCTACCAATAATTCCCAGAAATTAAATTACCGAAACTATCTTAACAAATTCTTCCCTGATGATTCATTTTCTGACCTTTGACTACTAATCAGACCATAGCTACCTCATATGGACTCCAAATGGAATGATTCCAGTGTCTAAAAATCCGTGACACACATATCTTTAATTCTTATGTTAACCATTTATTTTAATTCCTTATAGATTGTTCCCAGAAATTAAAATACCGAAGCTTAAAATTCTGTCAACCATAGCCATACCCATGCAGAACTATCTACACCAACCTAAGTATTCAAACATACATCACATGCAAGATCAATATGTAACATGATATAGCAACATCCATGACCTAATCATCAAAGTTCTAAGGTCAAAATCTCATATAAATATTATGAGTTTCAAAGGTTTTCTTCAAAAAGAAATATTGTTAAACTTACTTGGAGCACTTAGTCTTCTAGACTTCTCCTTCCTCTTTCTTCCTTTCTTCCTCTCCTTTCCTCACTCTACCTTGGTTCTATTTTTTTCTCTCCCTCACTTGGACGAAATTCTAATGTTTTAAGGGTGGGTTTTCTTATATAGACCACCAAATAATTCACCTTTCATGATCATGGGTCTACCTTATCACAATTAGGATACACTTTGTTGAATTTTTGGAAAACAAACAACTTATGTTCTTGTCTTCCTCTTCCTTAGTCAAGATATGCATAGGAAAAGGAGATTTGTATTTTGAAAATTATGATAATATGTTCTTAAGATATGGGACAAGGTCCCTTTGATTTAGGGATTCATTTCCATTTTCTTTTGTCTTAAACAAGTATGATAGGTTTGCCTTTTTAGGTGGCAAATTTCTAGCCCTTGAATCTCCATTATTTGTTTGATATTATTTGTGTGGGCTATGAATGTTTTGTCCTAATACCATGTATTATCATACCACTTGCTAAAATTATGAGTGTAGGATATAGATTTTTTTGTCCTAAAGCCTTGTATTATCATGCCACTTGCTTAAATGATGAATGTAGAATCACACCACTTGCTAAATTTTTTTTCTTAATGCCATGTAACCTAATCTTTATTCTTATTATTATATCATCATCTAATTTATTTTATTTTATTTTTCCTCTTGGATTTGGGCTTATTCCTACCCATTATGGGCTTGTCCTACCCATTTTCTTTGCTTTGGATAAAATTCTTCCTTTCTTGGTGGGCTTGGTCACATTTTCATAATTTTTGGGCTATTTGTGAAATTACTATATCCTAGTCCAAGTCTATGTTTAATTTCTTGTTTAGGTTATCCAATGGGCTTGCTAGAAACTTATGTGAAGTGGAAAAACTCTATATGAAGTGTCCATAGGTAAAAGCCCAATGTATGGGTAAAGATTTTAAACTTAGTAACTATAGTTCTTGAATTAGGAAAAATTACCCTAATTCAATGTTCTTTGAAATTTTAATACCTTTACTTGTTTCTAAAAATTTATCTTCCTTATCCAAGAATTTTGCATCTCTTTAGTATGTTATTTCTAATTTCTTTCCTATTAGATTTTCCTTCTTTATTTGTTCTCTTAATGTTAGAAACATTTTCTATGCATATACCTAAGGTGAAGAATTTCTAAGGACTATATTTCCTTAGATATCTAAAATATTGTCTAATAAATTTTATTTCCTTAATAAAATTTTTTTTTTTATGTTCCTTTATCAATAAAAGAAACGAAATTAAGGATGTTACATTTCTCTCCCCCTAAAAGAAATTTTGTCCTCAAAATTTCAGAAATTACATTATAAGAACAATTGCGGAAATTTCTTCCTCATGACGTCTTCCAGCTCCCATTTTGCTTCTTCCGGAGTCAAACCTTCCCATAACACCTTAACTAGGGGAATGGTTTTATTTCTCAGTTGCTTCACGTCAGTGTCCAATATGGATGCAGGTACTAGCTGGTATGTCATGTTCTCCTTTATTTGGATTGGTTCATCCAGTATTATATGTGATGAATCTGAAAGATACTTCCGCAGCTGTGATACATGGAAAACATTATGCAGGTTGGACAAATTAGGTGGGAGAGCAATTTGATATGCTGATGTCCCAACTTTCTTTAGAATTTGGTAGGGTCGTAAAAATCGCAGACTTAGCTTTCTTGTTTTGAGAGACCTACCAACTCCAGTAGTCGGGGAAAGTTTTAGAAATACATGGTCTCCTTCCTCAAACTCTAAAGGTCTATGTCTCTTATCGTAGTAACTCTTTTGCCGACTCTGAGCTGTAAGTATTTTGTTTCGTATCATCCTGATTTGTTCAGTGGTTTGTTGAACTAGATCAGGACCCAACAAGTTCTTTTCTCCTACCTCAAACCAACATAGTGGAGATCGGCACTTTCTACCGTATAAAGCTTCATAGGGGGCCATCTTAATGCTAGAGTGATAGCTATTATTATAAGCAAACTCTACTAAAGGTAGGTACTTATCCCATCCTTTACCTTGCTTTATCACACAGGCCCTCAACATATCTTCTAGGGTTTGAATGGTTCGTTCTGTCTGCCCGTCAGTTTGAGGATGGTAGGCAGTACTGAACCGTAACTGAGTACCAAAAGTTTCTTGCAACGCCTTCCAAAACCTCGACGTGAACCTCGGATCTCTATCAGAAACAATATTTAAGGGAATCCCATGGAGTCTAACTATTTCTTGAACGTACAATTGGGCCAATTTATCTAGTGAAAAGTTAATTTTTATGGGCAAAAAGTGAGCAGATTTGGTTAATCTGTCAACTATTACCCAGATAGAGTCATGTCCCACTGAGGTCTTAGGTAAACCTACAACAAAGTCCATCGAAATACTATCCCATTTCCATTTAGGGATCTCAAGAGGTTGTAGAAATCCCGCTGGCTTTTGATGTTCCACCTTCACCTTTTGACAAATGAGACATTTCGCCACAAACTCAGCAATGTCATTTTTCATCCCTGGCCACCAATACATCCTTTTTAAATCCTGGTACATTTTAGTGCATCCAGGATGGATTGTGTATTTACTTTGATGCGCTTCCTGCAGTATCTTAGTCCTCAACTCTTGTTCTTGAGGGACACAAATCCTTCCCTGATACATGATTGCTCCATCTTCCATTACAGAAAAATTACCTTGGTCTTTATGATCTTGTAAGTATTGATCGTGAGCTTGAGCTTCTTTGATCTGGGCTCTAAGGTCAGACCCTATACTTAAACCATTAATGACTAGATTCTTTAGAGTAAGAGTAGTGGCTAGCTTCAAATTTCGAAACTCCTTTAGCATCTGCATCTCATACACCATCATCTGACCCATATGTAGAGATTTTTGACTCAAGGCACCTGCTACAACATTCGCCTTTCCGAGATGATACTTTATCTCAAACTTGTAGTCATTGAGGAATTCTACCCATCTTCGTTGCCTCATATTTAACTCTTTCTGATCAAAGAGGTATTTAAGACTCTTATGATCACAATATACTTCAAAGGTTGCCCCGTACAAATAGTGTCGCCAAATCTTTAAGGCAAACACTACTGCTGCTAATTCAAGAACATGGGTTGGATAGTTTCCTTCGTGAGGTCTCAGTTGCCTAGAGGCGTAAGCAACTACTCTCTTATCTTGCATCAGCACACATCCTAGCCCTTTCTTTGAAGCGTCACTATACACTTCAAAATATCCTGTGGGGTCTGGAATAATTAAAACAGGAGGAGTGGTCAGTCTTGTCTTCAGCTCCTGAAAACTAGCATCACATTGATCAGTCCATTTGAAAGGACTTCCCTTCCTGGTCAATTTAGTCAATGGCAAGGCTATACGAGAGAAGTTTTGTATAAATCTCCTGTAGTATCCTCCCAAACCAAGGAAACTTCTGATTTCCGTAACCGTCTTTGGTGTCTCCCACTTAATCACTGCTTCCGTCTTGCTAGGATCTACGGCTACCCCTCTATTAGAGATGACATGTCCGAGAAACTTCACCTCTGACAGCCAAAATTCACACTTCTCCAATTTAGCATATAACTTTTTCTCTTTCAGCACTTGCAGCACGATTCGGAGATGTTGTTCATGTTCTTTCTCACTCTTAGAATGTATCAAGATGTCATCAATGAACACTACAACAAATTGATCTAGGTAGGGTCGAAAAATGTGATTCATGTAATCCATGAAAATTGCAGGTGCATTAGTCAACCCGAAGGGCATTACGAGAAACTCATAGTGCCCATACCTAGTCCTGAAGGCAGTTTTTGGTACGTCCTCCTCCTTAATCCTAATCTGATGATATCCTGACCGCAAGTCAATTTTAAAAAAGATGGAGGCACCCTTTAATTGATCCAATAAGTCATCTATCCTAGGGAGAGGGTACTTATTTTTGATAGTCACCGTATTTAGCTGTCTGTAATCTATGCATAGTCTCAAACTCCCGTCTTTCTTCTTAACAAACAATACAGGAGCTCCCCAAGGTGATACACTCGGTCTAATGAATTTCTTGTCTAATAGTTCCTCTAACTGCTTCTTTAGTTCTTGTAGTTCCTTCGAGGCCATTCGATATGGTGCAATAGAGATAGGCCCTGTCCCAGGTAGGAGATCAATAGAAAACTCTATCTCTCTCTTGGGAGGTAAGCCTGGAATATCTGATGGAAACACCTCAGGAAACTCGTTGGCTATTGGAATTTCATCAAGCTTCGATTCGACTTCTAGGTTTGATAAATACAAGAGAATGTATCCAAGTACTCCATTCTTCAACTCCCTATTAACTTGATTGGCATGTAACATCAATAACTGGACCTCCTCTTTCGGAGTAGAAGGTAGAAATTCAACGGTCTTGTTACAACAATTCAACAAGACTCGATTTCTAGACATCCAGTCTAACCCTAGAATGACCTCAATACCTCTTAAAGGTAAACTGACGAGGTCTACAGAAAAAGTTTTCTCTTGGATGGTGACTTGACAGTCCTTACATACAGAGGAAGTTAATACCCGTTCCCCTGTAGGGGTTACTACAGATAGCTCATAGGGAGTTTCAGAAATAGGGAACTGAAACTTCCTAATACATTCTTCTGATATAAATGAATGACTAGCACCAGAGTTAAATAACACCATAAGAGCAAATCCATAAATATAGCATGTACCTTGAATCATTTCAGAAGATTGAGCTGCCTCTTGGCCGCTCAGGGTGAAAACCCTTCCTTTCACCTGAGGCCTCTGTTCTGGCTGCTTTCCTACATTCTGTGGGCAGTTTTTCGCAAAATGTCCCTTCTGTCCGCAATTGAAGCAGACATCTTGTCCCATGTAGCATGGCTGGTTACCATGCATGCGTCCGCATTTAGCGCACTTGACTGAGGCGAGGTCTTGTTGAAAAGGCCTAGGACCCGCAATCAATGGCCTCTTACCAGCTCCATATCCACTTCTTCTCACGTTCTTTCTAGGGTTGGGAAAATTTTTCTTCCTTTTCCATAGGTTTCGCCTTTGCTTCTCGTCCTCCACTGCCCTTAAACTCTTTTCCAAGAGTCTGCATTTATTTATCAGAGGTACAAACTCCCTGATCTCCATAGCTATAACAGCATTCTTTAACTCCGGGTTTAGTCCCGCTTCAAACTTAACCGCCTTCCATGCTTCATCTGGGTTATATCGCAGATAAGAGGAGAACTTAGACAGCTCCTTGAACCTTGCGATATACTAGTCAACGGTCATGCTTCCTTGCCTGAGTTGGAGAAATTCGATCTCTTTCTCTGCCCGTACAGTACTTGGAAAGCACTTTTCCAAAAAAATGTCCTTGAACACTTGCCAGGTGATCTGTCTTCCCTGATGAGCTAAAAGTTCTCTAGCTCCACGCCACTAGTATTCTGCTTCATCCTTTAACATATATGCAGCAAAAATGATTTGCTGCTCTTCAGTACAGCCCATCACTTCAAAGATTTTCTCTAATTCCCTAATCCACCTTTCGGCTATCGTTGGGTCATAACCACCTTGGAAACAAGGTGGTCTAGTCCTCAGGAACTCGGATATGCCATTATCTTTTCCAGCCGTCCGGTTGTTAGGACCAATCTCAACATTTGTGTTATTAGCATTCTGGAGATGTTGTAAAATTTGGTTGGTGGTCATAACTTGGTCTCGAATTGCCGTGGCTAGGTTGTGCAGGGTTTCCTCTGCATTGGTTGCTGGATTCCTTCTTGGTGGTGCCATTTCCTACTATGGTACAAAACAAAGTTATGCTGCTATTGAGGTGATCAAGCCCAATAGTTAGTTCAAAAATATTTAATAGCAGTCATAACACCACCTCGGCATATAGATAGGAAACACTAGTAATTTCTTACCAATATGAATCACAGATCCCCTACACAGCACAACCACAACATACTCAAGACACTATAAGATCGATTCAGATAACCATCCAACCACTGGCCATCTAGGATCGACCTGCTCTGATACCAATTATGTAATAGCTCCATTTATGTAATTTTTTTTTTTAAAATACCATGAAGTTATTACCTCGTTACAACTTAACTCAATATAACATTTATTTAATTTATACAATACTGAGTTTCCATACACACTATTATTTTACAAACTACACACCATTATTTTACAAACATTTGTACAAAGATACATATTAGTTCTAATCATCTATATCGACTATTTCCGGGGACACTGGTTCGGGTGGCACGTCCACCGGAATCTCAGTTACATCTACGACAGTTATATCTGAAATAACTGAAAGTTGCCCAAGGTAGGGCACCTCGATCCAACGTACAGAGATAATAAGTGTCATAGAGAATATCTGCATATTTATTCTTCTAAACATGATATGGAAATATAGTGAGAATTAAATCCCAGTAAGTTCAACAATAAATCATAATTTACCATTATAGTTCATCATGTCATGTTCAGCTGTATAAACTACAGAAAATATCTTTAGGTCACATGAATGCACTTTATCATGCACATGAAAATTATATAGTTATGACATGTATGGCATGAATAACTATTTTTTTTTCGAATTTCATATGATGGCTATCAACTTATTCTTACTTCAAGATACCCCGGTCAGGGTAAGTATTCTCTACTTTTCGGTACGGGCTTATCTCGCTCCGTCCGACATGGCACACTTTCTCTTTCTTTTCTCATGAATATAATCATAACCGTTGGTAGGGCGTCCCCTACTGGTGCACCACACGGATTGCCATGTGACCGTGCTCATTTCTTTTCTTTTCACAATAATAGCCAAAAATATGCTTTCAATAACAAGTATGTTCATCAAAATATAACTATTACCATAAATCATTGGTAATCATGCCATGAACATAACCATTTCAAATATCACTTTATAAAACATTTCCATGTCAAAATTCCATACTAATACCTTGGTAACTGGATAGTAATTGTAGTCTGTAAACAGCGCACCAGAAAAGTTCCCAGGAAAGAGAGGTGGGTCACTAATGGACACGCTTAAGTACCATGTCTTTCCTTGCTAGAGGTTTCCTTAGACATGCACTTTTCACAAATCACAATTTTGTTTTCCAGTAACTAGAATAATTCTTTTCTGATGTGAAAATACTGCAACCACGGAGCATACTAAGATTTTTCAAATAAAACCGGCACTTTCAAAACTTCTTGTAAATTTTATATGAGTACTAGGGTAAATTCCATGTTAAAAATTACACACTTAAAATGGTAGTAAGTTCATGCAATGGCAATGGCTATGGCTATACTAGTCATTTATTAAGATTCATCTTCTTTTTAAAATACTAATTTTATTTCTTTATTTTCTTGATGCAGGTTTTCATCCTATCTAACCTTCTCTTACTAATCAGAGCATAACTCCCTCAATTTAACTCTGATGTAGGTGATATTAGTGTCAATTTCAAGATAAAACAATTATCTAAAACTATTATGTTGAACATTGTAGCGAAATATTAATAAATCAAGGTGATATTACTCCCTCAATGTACATATTAATTCTTCTCGTGTAGGTTCTGACCTTTACTGACTAATTAGACCATATCTCCCAAATTTGAACTCCAAATTGAGTTATTCCAGTTGGTAAAAATCCATGAGCCCTATATCTATAATTTTTATCTTGGCGTATGATTTTAACTCCCTACAGAATATTTCCCAGAAATTCAAAAACTAAAGCTTTAATAACATACTCTGAATAAACATTTTCTGACCTCTGCTTACTAAGCGGCTTATATCTACCTCATATGAACTCCAAATTGCAAAATTCCAGTGGGCATATTTCCATGAGACATAGATATATAAGGTTCATGTTAACCATTTATTTTAATTCCATACAGATAATTCCCAGAAATTAAAATACAAAAGCTGTCCTAACGTAATCTTCCCTGATGAACCATTTTCTGACCTTGGCTTACTAATCGGACCATATCTACCACATGTAGACTCCAAATTGAATGATTCCAGTGGCTAAAAATCCATGACACACATATGTTTAATTGTTATGTTAACCATTTATTTTAATTCCCTACCAATAATTCCCAGAAATTAAATTACCGAAACTATCTTAACATATTCTTCCCTGATGATTCATTTTCTGACCTTTGACTACTAATCAGACCATAGCTACCTCATATGGACTCCAAATGGAATGATTCGAGTGGATAAAAATCCGTGATACATATATCTTTAATTCTTATGTTAACCATTTATTTTAATTCCCTACCAATAATTCCCAGAAATTGAATTACCGAAACTATCTTAACATATTCTTCCCTGATGATTCATTTTCTGACCTTTGACTACTAATCAGACCATAGCTACCTCATATGGACTCCAAATGGAATGATTCCAGTGTCTAAATATCCGTGACACACATAAATTTAATTCTTTTGTTAACCATTTACTTTAATTCCTTATAGATTGTTCCCAGAAATTAAAATACCGAAGCTTAAAATTCTGTCAACCATAGCCATACCCATGCAGAACTATCTACACCAACCTAAGTATTCAAACATACATCACATGCAAGATCAATATGTAACATGATATAGCAACATCCATGACCTAATCATCAAAGTTCTAAGATCAAAATCTCATATAAATATTATGAGTTTCAAAGGTTTTCTTCAAAAAGAAATATTGTTAAACTTACTTGGAGCACTTAGTCTTCTAGACTTCTCCTTCCTCTTTCTTCCTTTCTTCCTCTCCTTTCCTCACTCTACCTTGGTTCTATTTTTTTCTCTCCCTCACTTGGACGAAATTCTAATGTTGTAAGGGTGGGTTTTCTTATATAGACCACCAAATAATTCACCTTTCATGATCATGGGTCTACCTTATCACAATTAGGATACACTTTGTTGAATTTTTGAAAAACAAACAACTTATGTTCTTGTCTTCCTCTTCCTTAGTCAAGATATGCATAGGAAAAGGAGATTTGTATTTTGAAAATTATGATAATATGTTCTTAAGATATGGGACAAGGTCCCTTTGATTTAGGGATTCATTTCCATTTTCTTTTGTCTTAAACAAGTATGATAGGTTTGCCTTTTTAGGTGGCAAATTTCTAGCCCTTGAATCTCCATTATTTGGTTGATATTATTTGTGTGGGCTATGAATGTTTTGTCCTAATACCATGTATTATCATACCACTTGCTAAAATTATGAGTGTAGGATATAGATGTTTTTGTCCTAAAGCCTTGTATTATCATGCCACTTACTTAAATGATGAATGTAGAATCACACCACTTGCTAAATTTTTTTTCTTAATGCCATGTAACCTAATCTTTATTCTTATTATTATATCATCATCTAATTTATTTTATTTTATTTTTCCTCTTGGATTTGGGCTTATTCCTACCCATTATGGGCTTGTCCTACCCATTTTCTTTGCTTTGGATAAAATTCTTCCTTTCTTGGTGGGCTTGGTCACATTTTCATAATTTTTGGGCTATTTGTGAAATTACTATATCCTAGTCCAAGTCTATGTTTAATTTCTTGTTTAGGTTATCCAATGGGCTTGCTAGAAACTTATGTGAAGTGGAAAAACTCTATATGAAGTGTCCATAGGTAAAAGCCCAATGTATGGGTAAAGATGTTAAACTTAGTAACTCTAGTTCTTGAATTAGGAAAAATTACCCTAATCCAATGTTCTTGAAATTTTAAGAGCTTTACTTGTTTCTAAAAATTTATCTTCTTTATCCAAGAATTTTGTATCTCTTTAGTATGTTATTTCAAATTTGTTTTTTCCTATTAGGTTTTCCCTCTTTCTTTAGAATTTGGTAGGGTCGTAAAAATCGCAGACTTAGCTTTCTTGTTTTGAGAGACCTACCAACTCCAGTAGTCGGGGAAAGTTTTAGAAATACATGGTCTCCTTCCTCAAACTCTAAAGGTCTATGTCTCTTATCGTAGTAACTCTTTTGCCGACTCTGAGCTGTAAGTATTTTGTTTCGTATCATCCTGATTTGTTCAGTGGTTTGTTGAACTAGATCAGGACCCAACAAGTTCTTTTCTCCTACCTCAAACCAACATAGTGGAGATCGGCACTTCCTACCATATAAAGCTTCGTAGGGGTCCATCTTAATACTGGAGTGATAACTATTATTATAAGCAAACTCTACTAAAGGTAGGTACTTATCCCATCCTTTACCTTGCTCTATCATACAGGCCCTTAACATGTCTTCTAGAGTTTGAATGGTCTGTTCTGTCTGCCCGTCAGTCTGAGGATGGTAGGCAGTACTGAACCGCAACTGAGTACCAAAAGCTTCCTGCAACACTTTCCAAAACCTCGATGTGAACCTCGGATCTCTATCAGAAACAATAGTTAAGGGAATCCCATGTAGTCTAACTATTTCCTGGACATACAGTTGGGCCAATTTATCCAGTGAAAAGTTAATTTTTATTGGCAGAAAGTGAGCAGATTTGGTTAATCTATCAACTATTACCCAAATAGAGTCATGTCCCACTGAAGTCTTACGTAAACCCACAATAAAGTCCATCGAGATACTGTCCCATTTCCATTTAGGGAGGTCAAGAGGTTGTAGAAATCCCGCTGGCTTTTGATGCTCCACCTTCAACTTTTGACAAATTAGACATTTCGCCACGAACACCACAATATCCTTTTTCATCACTGGCCACCAATACATCATCTTTAAGTCTTGGTACATTTTAGTACATCCAGGATGGACAGTATATTTACTCTGATGTGCTTCCTGTAGGATTTTAGTCCTCAACTCTCGTTCTTGAGGGACACAAATCCTTCCTTGATACATGATTGCTCCATCTTCCATGACAGAAAAATTTCCTTGATCTTTATGATCCTAAGTATTGGTTGTGAACTTGAGCCTCTTTGATATGGGCTCTAAGGTCACACCCTATACTTAAACCATTAATGGTTAGCTTCTTTGAGGAAAAAGTAGTGTCCAGCTTCAAATTCCGAAACTCCTCTAGCATTTGCATCTCATACAACATCATCTGGCCCATGTGTAGAGATTTTTGACTTAAGGCATCAGCTACAACATTCACCTTTCCTGGATGATACTTTATCTCAAACTTGTAGTCATTGAGAAATTCCACCCATCTTCGTTGCCTCATATTTAACTCCTTTTGATCAAAGAGATATTTAAGACTCTTGTGATCGCAATATACTTCAAAGGTTGCTCTGTATAAGTAATGTCGCCAAATCTTTAAAGCAAACACCACTGCCGCCAATTCAAGATCATGGGTTGGATAGTTTCCTTCGTGGGGTCTTAGTTGTCTAGAGGCGTAAGCAACTACTCTCTTGTCTTGCATTAGCACACACCCTAGTCCTTTCTTTGAAGCATCACTATACACTTCAAAATGTCCTGTGAGGTCTGGAATAATTAAAACTGGAGGAGTGGTCAGTCTTGTCTTAAGCTCCTGAAAACTAGCTTCACATTGATTAGTCCATTTGAAAGGACTTCCCTTCCTGGTCAATTTAGTCAATGGCAAGGCTATACGAGAGAAGTTTTGTATAAACTTCCTGTAGTATCCTGCCAAACCCAGGAAACTTCTGACTTCCGTAACCGTCTTTGGTCTCTCCCACTGAATCAGTGCTTCCGTCTTGCTAGGATTTATAGCTACCCCACTATTAGAGATGACATGTCCGAGAAACTTCATCTCTGATAGCCAAAATTCACACTTCTCCAATTTGGCATATAACTTTTTCTCTTTCAGCACTTGCAGCACGATTTGGAGATGTTGTTCATATTCTTGCTCACTCTTAGAGTATATCAAGATGTCATCAATGAACACTACAACAAATTGATCTAGGTAGGGTCGAAAAATGCGATTCATGTAATCCATGAAAATTGTAGGTGCATTCGTCAACCCGAAGGGCATTACGAGAAACTCATAGTGCCTATACCTAGTCCTGAAGGCAGTTTTTGGTACGTCCTCCTCCATGATACTAATCTGATGATATCCTGACCTCAAGTCAATTTTAGAAAATATGGAGGCTCCCTTCAATTGATCCAATAAGTCATCTATCCTAGGGAGAGGGTACTTGTTTTTGATAGTCACCTTATTCAGCTGTCTGTAATCTATGCATAGTTTCAAGCTCCCGTCTTTCTTCTTAACAAACAATCTAGGAGCTCCCCAAGGTGATACACTCAGTCTAATGAATTGCTTGTCTAATAGTTCCTCCAACTGCTTTTTGAGTTCCTGTAGTTCCTTCGAGGCCATTCGATATGGTGCAATAAAGATAGGCCCTGTCCCAGGTAGGAGATCAATAGAGAACTCTATCTCTCTCTTGGAAGGTAAGCCTAGAATATCTGATGGAAATACTTTAGGAAACTCGTTGGCTATTGGAATTTCATCTAGCTTCGATTCGACTTCTAGATTTAATAAAAACAAGAGAATGTATCCAAGTACTCCATTCTTCAACTCCCTATTAACTTGATTGGCATTTAGCATCAATAACTAGATCTCCTCTTTTAGAGTAGGAGGTAGAAATTCAACGGTCTTGTTACAACAATTCAGTAAGACTCGATTTCTAGACATCCAGTTTAACCCTAGAATGACCTCAATACCTCTTAAAGGTAAACAAACGAGGTCTACAGAAAAAGTTTTCTCCTAGATGGTGACTTGACAGTCCTTACATACAGAGGAAGTTAATACCCGTTCCCCTGTAGGGGTTACTACGAATAGCTCATAGGGAGTTTTAGAAATAGGAAATTGAAACTTCCTAATACATTCTCCCTATATAAATGAATGACTAGCACCAGAGTCAAATAACACCATAAGAGCAAATCCATAGATATAGCATGTACCTTGAATCATTTCAGAAGATTGAGTTGCCTGTTGGCTGCTCAGGGTGAAAACCCTTCCTTTCACCTGAGGCCTCTGATTTGGCTGCTTCCCCACATTCTATGGGCAGTTTCTCATAAAATGTCCCTTCTATCCGCAATTGAAGTAGACATCTTGTCCCATGTAGCATGGCCAGTTACCATGCATGCGTATACACTTAGCGCACTTGACTGGGGCAAGGTCTTGTTGAAAAGGTCTAAGACCCGCAATCAATGGCATTTTACCAGCTCCATATCCACTTCTTCCCACGTTCTTTCCAGGGTTGGGAAAATTTTTCTTCCTCTTCCGTAGGTTTCGCCTTTGCTTCTCGTCCTCCACTGCCTTTAAATTCTTTTCCAAGAGTCTGCATTTATTTATCAAAGGTACAAACTCCCTGATCTCTATAGCTATAACAACATTCTTTATCTCCGGGTTTAGTCCCACTTCGAACTTAACCGCCTTCCATGCTTCATTTGGGTTATATCGCAGATAAGAGGAGAACTTAGACAGCTCCTCGAACCTTGCAATATATTGGTCCACGGTCATCCTGCCTTACCTGAGTTGGAGAAATTCAATCTCTTTCTCTACCCGTACAGTACATGGAAAGTACTTTTCAAAAAAAAATGTCCTTGAACACTTGTCAGGTGATCTGTCTTCCCTGATGAGCTAAAAGTTCTCTAGCTCCACGCCACCAGTATTCTACTTCATTCTTTAACATATATGCAGCAAAAATAACTTGCTGCTCTTCAGTACAGCCCATCACTTCAAAGATTTTCTCTAATTCCCTTATCCACCTTTCGACTACCATTGGGTCATAGCCACCTTGGAAACAAGGTGGTCTAGTCCTCAGGAACTCGGATATGCCATTATCTTTTCCAGCCATCCGGTTGTTAGCACCATTCTCACCATTTGGGTTATTAGCATTTTGGATATATTGTAAAATTTGGTTGGTGTACATGACTTGGTCTCGAATTGCCGTGGCAAGGTTGTGCAAGGTTTCCTCTGCATTGGTTGTTGGATTCCTCCTTGGTGGTGCCATTTCCTACTGTGGCAAAACAAAGTTATGCTGCTATTGAGGTGATCAAGCCCAATAGTTAGTTCAAAAATATTTAATAGCAGTCATAACACCACCTTGGCATATAGATAGGAAACACTAGTAATTTTTTACCAATATGAATCACTGATCCCCTACACAGCACAACCACAACATACTCAAGACACTATAAGATCGATTTAGATAACCATCCACCCACTGGCCATCTAGGATCGACCTGCTCTGATACCAATTATGTAACAACTCCATTTAAGTATAAATTTTTTTTCTTTTATATTTGTAAAATACCATGAAGTTATTACCTCGTTACAACTTAACTCAATATAACATTTATTAAATTTATACAATATAGAGTTCACATACATGTCATTAATCAAAACATACGTACAACAAATTAAACACATAAAAATCTACATCTTATTTATTCTGGTTGACCAATTCCGGAGATACAGGTGCGGATGGTTACACCTTCACCGGGATCTTAGCCAACTCGACCACAAACATTTTATTTGCTTCTAGGATCTACCCAACATAAAGTACTCGATCCAACGTGCACTAAAAGCCAGAGCTATAGAAAAATCTGCATAACTAACTTTCTGAACATGATATAGAAATATAGTGAGAATTAAATCCCAATAAATTCAACAATAAATCATGATCAATATAGCTCATCACGTCATGTTCAGCTGTATAAACTACAGAAAATATCTTTGGTCACATGAATGCAATATATCTATGCACATAAGAATCATACAGTAATGATATGTATGATAGGATTAACTATTTTTAGAATAACATATAATGGCCATCAACTTATTCTCATTTCAAGCTACCCCGGTCAGGGTGAGTATCCTCTACTCTCTGGTACGAGCTTTTCTCGCTCTGTCCAACATGGCACACTTTCTCTTTATTTTCTCATAATCAAAATTATAATTGTTGCTAGGGCGTCCCTTACTGGTTACGGATTGCCATGTGATCGTGCTCATTTCTTTTCTTTTCACAATGATAGCCAAAAATATGCTTTCAATAACAAGTATGTTCATAAAAAATATAACTATTACCATAAATCATTGGTAATCATGCCATGAACATAGCCATTTCAAATATCACTTTATAAAATATTTCCATGTCAGAATTTTACACTTAAGATGGTAAGAAGTTCATATAATGGCAATGGCTATGGCATATACTAGTCATTTATAAGATTCGTCTTCTTTTTTAAATATTAATTTTATTTCTTTATTTTCTTGATCCAGGTTTTCATTATATCTAACCTTCTCTTACTAATCAGAGCCTAACTCCCTCAATTGAACTCCGATGTAGGTGATCTTGCTGTCAATTTCAAGATAAAACAATTATCTAAACCTATTATGTTGAACAATGTAGCGAAATATTAAGAAATCAAGGCGATATTACTCCCTTAATGTACAAGTTATTTCTTCTCGGATAGGTTCTTACCTCTACCTACTAATCGGACCATATCTACCTCATATGGACTCCAACTTGAGTGATTCCAGTGGTTAAAAATCCGTGACACACATATATATAATTCTTATATTTAACATTTATTTTAATTCCATATAGATAATTCCCAGAAATTAACATACAGAAGCTATCCTAACATATTCTTCCCTGATGAACCATTTTCTAACCTTTGACTACTAATCAGCTCATATCATCCTCCTATGGACTCCAAATTGAATGATTCCAGTGGCTAAAAATCCGTGGCACATATATATTTAATTCTTATGTTAACCATTTATTTTAATTCCCTACAGATAATTCCCAAAAATTAAAACACAGAAGTTATCCTAACATATTCTTCCCTGATGAACCATATTCTTTTGTCTTAAACAAGTATAATAGGTTTGCCTTTTTAGGTGGAAAATTTCTAGCCCTTGAATCTCCATTATTTGGTTGATATTATTTGTGTGGGATAGGAATGTTTTGTCCTAATGCCATGTATTATCATACCACTTGCTAAAATTATGAGTGTAGGATATAGATGTTTTTGTCCTAAAGCCTTGTATTATCATGCCATTTGCCAAAATTATGAATGTAGAATCACACCACTTGCAAAAATTTTGTCTTAATGCCATGTAACCTAATCTTTATTATTATTACATTATTATATCATCACCTGTTTTATTTTATTTTATTTTTCTTCTTGGATTTGGGCTTATTCCTACCCATTATGGGCTTATTCCTACCCATTTTCTTTGCTTTGGATAAAATTCTACCTTTCTTGGAGGCCTTGGTCACATTTTCATAATTTTTGGGCTATTGGTCCAATTACTATATCCTAGTCCAAGTCTATATTTTATTTATTGCTTAGGTTATCCAATGGGCTTACTAGAAACTTATGTGAAGTGGAAAAACTCTATATGAAGTGTCCATAGGTAAAAGCCCAATGTATGGGTAAAGATGTTAAACTTAGTAACTTTAGTTCTTGAATTAGGAAAAATTACCCTAATCCAATGTTCTTGAAATTTTAAGACCTTTACTTGTTTCTAAAAATTTATCTTCCTTATCCAAGAATTTTGTATCTCTTTAGTATGTTATTTCTAATTTTTTTTTCCTATTAGGTTTTCCCTCTTTATTTTTTCTCTTAATGTTAGAAACATTTTCTATGCATATACATAAGGTGAAGAATTTCTAAGGATTATATTTCCTTAGATATCTAAAATATTGTCTAATAAATTTTATTTCCTTAATTAAATATTTATGTACTTTTATCAATAAAAGAAACGAAATTAGAGATGTTACATTAAAAGCTGGTCACAGAGAATATATGTATATCTAGTCCTCTCGACATGATATGGACATATAGTGAGAATTCAGTCTCAGTAGGTTTAACAATAAATCATAATTATCATCAATATAGATCATCATGTCATGTTCATATGTATAAGTTACAATAGTTATTTTAGGTCACATAAATGCATTTTATCTATGCACATGAAAATTGAACATTAATGACATGTATGACATGAATAAATATTTACAGAATATCATACGATAGCTATCAACTTATTTTCATATCAAGGTACCCCGGTCAGGGTGAGTACTTTCTACTCTCCAGAAGGGGTTTTTCTCGCTCTGTCCGACATGGCACACTTTCTCTTACTTTTCTCATTAGCATAATCATAGCCGTGTGTAGGGCATCCCTTACATGTGCACCACATGGACCGTTATGTGACCATGCTCGTCTCTTTTCTTTTCTTTCCTTTTCACGTTAAAAGCCAAAAATATGATTTTAATAACAAGTATGTTCATTATACTCACATTCCATAATTTATCATCAAAGCATAATCATTACCAAAAATCAATGGTAAAATATAATCTTGCCATAAACATAATCATTTTAAAATATCACTTTATAAAATATTTCCATGTAAAAATTACACACTTAAGATGGCAAGGAGTTCATGCAATGGCAATAGCTATGGCATACACTAGTCATTTATTATTTTCATTTATAAGATTCTTCTTCTTTTTTAAATATTATTTCCTCTCTCACTAAACAGAGTATAACACCCTCATTTTAAATTATATTAAGGTGACCTTGGTGTCAATTGAAAGATAAGACAATCCTTTAAAACTCTTATGTTGAACATTTCAATGAAATCCTAAGTAATCGTGGTGTTAATACTCCCTCAAATTCAATATTATTTCTTTTCAGGTAGGTTCAGACCTCTACTTACTAATCTGATCATATCTCCTTCATATGAACTCCAATTAAGGTGATTCCAAAGCCAATAAAAATTTAAGGCACTTATATACAACTATCATGTTTATCATGTCTCTATATTCCTTACGAATTATTCCCAAAAGGTCGAAACCTAAAATGCTTACATTTACCAACCTGGAATCTAGACTTATTCTGACCTCTACTCATTAATTAGACATATCTCCCTCATATAGACTCCAAATTATGTGATTTTAGAGCCTATAGATCCGTGATACATATATCGATATTTTTTATGTTAAAAATTTCCTTCAATTCCTTATAGCGTGTGCTTAAAAATTCACACACAAAAGCATACCTAACAAATTCTTCCTTAGTTAGCTAGTTTCTGACCACTGCTTACTAATCTGACCATATCTTCCTAATATGTATTCCAAATTGAATGACTCCCGTGTTAAAAATTATTGAGACATATATATATATATATATATATATATATATATATATATATATTTCGTGTTAACTATTTATTTTATTTCCCTATATATTTTTCCCAGAATTTCAAACACAGAAGCTTACCTGACAGATTCTTCCCTGGTTAACCTAAGCATTTCTTTTCATTCCTAACCAATTCTTCCTAGAATTTCAAAAATAGAAGCTTCGCTGGTTACTCCGAAATTCAATTTCCTAACCAAACCTTTCCTAAAGTTTTAGTTCATAATTTTATTACATCCTCTTACATTTTCTTTCTAATTTACATCAAACCATATTCCATCAGTTTTTCACCACATTCAAATATAGAAAATAACAGCATAAAAGTCCTAAAAATTTGCCACTCATAGCCATACCTATGCAAAAATTTACACACCAACCGAAATGTTCAAAAAATCAATCATATGTAAGATAACATGTAACATGATACAACCACATCCATGACCAATCATCAAAGTAGAAAATATTGTAAATTTTATCAAAGTTCTAAGATTAAAATCCTATATAAATGTTACAAATTTCAAAGATTTTCTTCAAAAAGAGATATTGTTAAACCTACTAAAAGATCTCCCTAGCTCACTTAGTGAATTCTTTTTCTTGTTTCCTCTTGAAGGAAGTAGCAAAAGACCTCCCTTCCCTTAGCTTATCTAACAGCTTGAATAAGAGATGGAGGGTGAGTTTTGAACCCTAAGGATGAAGAGAAAAGATGGATTCAAGTAGAGATTAAGCTAACTTACCTTGAGTACTTAGTCCTCCAGACTTTTCCTTCTTCTTCCTTCCTCTCTTCTCCTATCTTTCTCTTCTTTTCTTACTCTACCTTGCTTATATTTTTCCTTTCCCTCACTCGGACGATATTATAATGTTATAAGAGTTAGTTTTGCTTAAATAAACTATCAAGTGGTTCACCTTTCATAATCATGGGTCTACTTTATCATAATTATGATGTACTTGGTTGTTATTTGGGGAAAGACAACCCATGTTCTTGTCTTCCTCTCCCTTAGTCAAGATATACATAGCAAAAGGAGATTTGTATTTTGAAAATTATGATCAAATGTTCTTAAGACAAGGGACAAGGTCCCTTTGATTTATGGATTCATTTCCTTTTTCTTTTGTCTTAATGAAGTATGATACGTTTGCCTTTCTAGGTGGCAAATTTCCAGCCCTTGAGTCTCCCTTACTTGGCTAAAATTATTTGTGTAAGATAAGGATGTTTTGTCATAATGTCATGTATTACTACCTACTTGTTGAAATTATGAATGTAGGATATAGATGTTTTGTCCTAATGCCATGTGACATAATTTAGATTATTATTACACTACTATTTCTTCACATGATTCTTATTTTTCCCTCTTGGATTTGGACTCATTCTTATCCATTTTCTTTGCTTTGGCTGAAATTATATCTTTCATAGAGGGCTTGGTCACATTTTCATGGTTTGTGGGCTATCGGTCCAATTTCTATATCCTAGTCCAAGTCTATGTTTTATTTCTTGCTTGGGCTATCCTATTTGCTTCCTAGAAACTCATGTGAAGTGGAAAAACTCTGTATGAAGTGTCTATAGGTGAAAGCCCAATGTATGGGTGGAGATGTTAAACTTAGGAACTCTAGCTCTTGAAATAGGAAAAAATACCATATTCCATTCTTCTTGAAATTTTAAGACCTTTACTTACTTCCTAAAAATTTATCTTCTTTACCCAAGAATTTCGCCTGTCTTTAGTATATTATTTCAAATATTTTCCTATTAGGTTTTTCTTTCTTTACTTATTCCCTTAATGTTAGAAACATTTTCTATGCATACACATAAGGTGAAGAATTTCGGAGGATTATATTTCCTTATATTTCTAAAAATTGTCTAATAATTTTTATTTCCTTAACTAAATATTTATGTACTTTTATTAAAAAAGGAATTGAAATTAGGGATGTTACAGTTCTGGTCGATAAGTCAGGTTTTCGTTCACCGTTACTTTTTCCTCCTAAAATGCATGCGACGGGTCTAGAAGATATTTTTGAAGTTGAGAGACATAAAACACATCATGGGCTTAGTTTCTTAACTCTCATGGCTCGTCCAATCCCCATAGTAGGAGAAATTCTCAAAAACACATGTTCCCCCTTCTTAAAAATAGAACAGCTTCCTCCTCCGATCATAATAACTTCTTTATTTAGTCTGGGTAGCTCGCATCCTCTCTTGACTCATCTGAATCTATTATGTAATGTGCTTTACGAGATCAAGACCCAACAATTTCCTCTATCCCAATTTATACCAACACAGAGGTGATTTATACCTCCTACCGTACAGAGCTTTATATGGTGTCATCCCAATACTCGAATGATAACTGTTATTATATGTAAATTCCACTAAAGGTAGATATTTATCCCATTCTTTTCCTTGCTCTAGAGTATATGCTCGTAACATATCTTCCAAACTTTGTATAGTCCATTTAGTTTGACTGTCTGTTTATGGATGATATGCTGTGCTAAAATGCAATTGAGTGCTAAAAGCTTCCTATAACGCTTTCCAAAACCTAGAGGTGAATCTAGGATCCTAATATGAAACAATGCTACTTGGAACTCCATATAGTCGAATGATCTCCTTCATGTACAACTGCACCAGTTTATCCAGTGAGTAATTGATTTTTATGGGTAAAAAGTGTGTAGATTTCGTCAATCTATCCATTATTACCCAGATTACATCATGGCCTAGCTGCGTTCTTAACAATTTGACAAAAAAATCCATAATAAAGCTATCCCATTTCAACCCAAGGATCTCCAAAGATTGTAGCATTCCAGAGGGTCTTTGATGGTCGATCTCTAACAAGTCAAACACTTCATTACAAACTCAACTATGTCCTTCTTTATTCCTAGCCACCAAAAGGATCTCTTTAAGTCTCGGTACATCTTAATAGCTCTCGAGTGTATAGTATATTTACTTTGATAGCCTTCTTCCAAAATCTTTTACCTTATATTTTCGTTCGGTTGCACACACATTCTTCCCTGATACAGAATGATCCCATCTTCTAACCTCCTAAAGTTAGGTGAATCGTTTCAATTATGAAGAAATGGATCTTGCATTTGTGCTTCTTTAATCTGTGCCTTCAAATCACATTCCACTAACAGCTCTCAAATAAACAAACTCTTAGGACTGGTTACAACCGACAAATTTAAATTTTTGAATTCTTCAATCAAACCCATCTCCCTTATTAGCATATAACTCAAATGTAGAGATTTCCTACTTAACGCATATACTACTACATTTGCTTTTTCTAGATGATACTTTAGTTTAAACTTATAGTCATTGATAAATTTTATCCACCTTCTCTATCTCATGTTCAACTTTTTCTGATCAAAAATAAATTTCAGATTCTTATTATCGCTATATACTTCAACACCGCACCTTATAAATAATGTCGCCAAATCTTTAAGGCAAATACTATAGCAGCTAATTCCAGGTCATGAGTGGGGCAGTTTTCTTCATGTGGCCTTAATTACCTAGATGTATAGGCAACTACTTTACCTTCTTGCATCAGAACACATCCTAGTCCATTTTTAGAAGCATCTGTATACACTTCGAAGTATCCTAAAGGATTCGGAATAGTCAAAACCGGGGGTGTAGTAAGCCAAGTCTTAAGCTCCAGGAAACTATTCTCACATTCTGAAGTCCATTTAACCAAACTCCCTTTTTAGATTAATTTGGTTAAGGGAAAATCTATCTTTGAAAAATTATGTATGAATCTCCAATAGTATCCGGCCAGACCTAAAAAGCTTTAAATTTTGGTCAATGTTTTTGGCCTCTCCCACTTGAGAATTGCTTCCGTTTTGCTAGGATCTACCGACACACCATCTCTTGAAACAACATGACCCAAGAATCTTACTTCCTGCATCATAAACTCACATTTCTCAAATTTTGCAAAATGATTCTTCTCCTTCAAAGTCTGAAGTACTGTTTGAAGATGTTGTTTGTGCTCTCTTGCATTCTTTGAGTATATAAGAATTCATTGATGAAAATTACTACAAATTGATCCAAGTAGGGTGGAAAGATATGATTTATGAAATCCATAAAAACTACAAGCGCGTTGGTTTGGTGCGTACTGTTGTAGGTACACCGAAATTGATACCTTACCTCAGAACTAACCTGTAGTAGTGGGAGTAAAGGTTGATCCCACAGAGACTAGAATTACCTTATGTGATTGAGAAAGGGGGGATTGATAATTGTAAATAAAACCAAGTAAACAATAATGAAAGTAAATAAGAGAGAGTGATTAATGATAAAGACGTTGGTTTCGGTTGATATCCACTGTCAAGGGATTGCATTGATCATTGACAACATAATCAATCTGTAATTGAATATCTATTATTGGGTTTCTAACCCTGTTCCTCCTTAAGTCTAGTAAATTAATGACAATCACACCAATTAAACCCTAATTAACAAGCAATCCTTTAGCACATCGGTGAAGCATAACTTATTAACCGCATAAAGAACTAGAGAAACTGACAGAGCTAAAACAATATAAACACATAGGCTATATCTAATTTAGTTAACTATCCATCATAGATTCAATGATTTATAATCCAAAATCCTCAAACCTATTTGCCTTATGAATCACAGAATTGAAGACTTTATTCAAAACATAATTCAGTGGTAGATTAAGATAGAAAATATACTAGTAACCCTCCCTCGCAATCATATGAATAATCATTGAGAAGAAGAGAAGATGAATAATCAATACTCAATTCAAATTGAAATAATAAAATCAAATCCACATCTCACAATGCATGAAGATCCCTTGAGGTTTCAATCTACTTCAACCAACTAAAAGGAACTAGCCACGCAGGGCCATAAGAAAATCTAAAGAAGAATTGAAGAATGTAACTAAGAACTTGGATGGATGAATGAATGAATTCTCTGCTTGCTTTCCTCCCTTTTTATAGATTAACTCCTCCTAATCGAAGTAGGAGTGTATCTAGGTCAAATTTTGGCCTATCGGGATTTAATTGGAGTCAAAAAGACCTAAAATTTACGAAAGTTGTAGCTCTATGTCTATTCCTTTTATAGCCACTGGAATAACCTTAATCCAATTTAAATTGAAGGATATATGCGAAAATTAGTGACCAAAGGTCAGAATTCATCCTGCTGCATTGTGATTCTGATTTACAAACTTTGTAACGCTATGAAATCTCCTGAATTTGACTAAGTGATCAACATAAAAGTTATAGAGAATTGTGTTATCTTTGTACAGCCACTTGAATCACTTTGATTGGAGTTCATAAGTGGGAGATATGCTTAAAACAGTGCTAAAAGGTCTAGAATCACTACAATATAGCATTTTTCTATGAATTTCTTATCTTTTTCTTCTCTTTTCTTCTTCCTTTGTTCCTACAACACAAAACACAAAACTAAGCTAATTCCTAATTATATTTTACTTAAATCAAACAAAAAGTAAGTTTAAAGGTATTAATATCATGCTTAATTAAGATCAAATCATGGTTACTCCAAACGGCATGACCAAGAACTCTTAATGTCCATATCTAGACCAAAATGTTGTCTTTGGAAAATCCTCTTCCTAAACTCGGATCAAATAATACCCCAACGTTAGACTTATCTTGGAGAAAATAGTAGCCCCCTTTAGTTGATCTAACAAATCATCTTTTCTCAGTAACGGATACTTATTCTTAATGGTCACTTTGTTGAGCTACCTATAATCAATACATAATCGTAAACTTCCATCTTTCTTCTTTACAAACAATTCTGGGGCTCCCTAAGGTGAAACACTGGGCTGGATAAAATTCTTTCCCAATAAATCCTCAATCTATTTCTCAAGTTCTTTCAACTCCACAGGAGACATCCAATAAGGTGTAATAGAAATAGGAGTCACTCCTGGTACTAAATAAATATAGAACTCTACCTCTCGCTTAAGCAGTGGTTCAAAGATCTCAGAGGGAAAAACTTTCAAAAAATCCTGAACCATTAGAAGTTTTGTAGTTCTTGTTCAACTTCGAGGTTAAGAGTACATAGAAGAGAATAGTCCAAATCCGCATTAGTTGACTCCTTCTAGAATTCATTAGCCTGATTGATTCTACTCTTTGATTCCTCAAAAGAGTTGAAAGGAAACACAAGAGTCTTAGTGTAATAATCTAATAAGATTTAGTTTCGGTTGAGCCAATCCATTTTCAAGATAACATTTATGTCTTCTAAAGGCAAGCATATCAGATCTACCACAAAAGATCTACCATACATTTCCACTAGACAATTCTTATAAACTATCGAGATACTTTTTCTCGTAAGGGTTATTACTATCAACTCAAGAGTCAAATCAAAAATAGGACAATACTATTTCTCCACACAATTAGAAGCTATAAAAGAATGGCTAGCACTTAAATCAAAGAGCATAATAAAGGGACAACCATAGAGGTAACACATACCTTCAATCAGATCTAAAGCTTGTTCAGCTTTATTCCCACTCAAGGTGAAAGCCCTACCCTTAGCTGGCAAAGCTTGATCCATTTTCTTCCCATTTTCCAGTGGCTATTGATGATCCACGTGCCCTTTTTGACTGCATCAAAATCGTCTTTAATTCTCTTCCTGTACTGCTCTTAGACTTTTCTCTAGCAGACGACACTTGTTAATCAGAGGAATAAATTCATGAATTTCCAAGGCTACACTACATTGCGAATTTTTGAATTTAGCCCCACTACAAACTTAATTATTTTTTAGGATTCATCTGGGTTGTACTTGAGATAAGAGGAGAACTTCAATAATTCTTCAAACTTTGCAATATATTGTTCAATACACCATCTACCCAACTTGAGTTGAAGGAATTCAATTTCTTTCTCAGCTCTTTGACATGCTATAAATTAAGCATGTCTTAAGCATGATTTAAGTTAATTTTTATTTAATTTAAGTAGGAAATAAATAGGAATTAATTGAGTTTTTAGTTTTATGTTTTAGGAATAATAAAGAAGAAAAGAAGAGGAAAATAGAGAGAAAATATGGAAAAATGCTGATTTTTGATCCTCTGTCACTAATTGAAGTATATATGTCCTATTTGAACTCCAATTGAGGTGATTCCAATGGCTATGGAGAGAAGAGACATAGAGTTACAACTTTTGTATTCGGCACTTTGACAAAATCCAAAAGTTTTTGGGTGCCATGGCATTGAGTTTCCCAGAAACACAGCACCACGGCGCCCAAGCCTGAAGAAGACCAAACACCATGGCTCCCTACCCAACGTGCCGCGGTGCCCAAGTAGTATGCTGTGGCACTCGGCGCTACACTAGAATGTTGAAGTTATAATTTTTAGGTCTATTTGGCTCCAATTAAACACCATGATCCGGGTTTTGGCCTAGAAATAGTTCTACTTCAATGAGGAGAAGCCAATCTATAAAAGGGGGAAGAAAGGAAGCATCAGCCATCACTCAAGCTCTTAATTACCTTATTCATTTCTTCTTTAGATTTTCTTATGGCCCCACGCGGTTGATTTATTTTTAGTTGGTAGAGGAAGATTGAAACCTCAAGGGGTCGTTATGCATTGTGAAATTTGGATTTAATTTTACTTGTTCAGCCACAGGGCACCTAAACCTAGCTTTGAGGTACTTGGTCATGCACTCTGGATCCCATGCTATTGCTTACAGAATTGAGTAGGAAATAAATAGGGTTTAATTGAGTTTTGTGTTTTATGTTTTAGGAATAATAAAGAAGAAAAGAAGAGGAAAATAGAGAGAAAATATGGAAAATTGCTGATTTTTGACCTTGTGTCACTAATTAAGGCATATCTCTCTCATTTGAACTCCAATTAATGTGATTTGAGTGGCTATAGAAAGAATATACATAGAGCTACAACTTTTGTGTTTGGCACTTTGGCAAAATTTAGAAGTTTCTTAGCACTGCGATGCTGAGCTTCCCAAAAAGTGGGAGCCACGTCACCCAAGCCTGAGCAAGATCAAGTGTCATGATTCCCTGGTGACAATTTTTGAAGCGTCGGGGCACCCCGATAGTTACTTTTTGTAGGGCCGCCATGCTCACCGCCACACCAAATTGCTGAATTTGCGATTTTTAGGTCTTTTGACTCCAATTAAAGCCCGAGGTGCCAGATTTTGATCTAGAAACAATTCTACTTTAAAGGAGGAGAAGCCAATCTATAAAAAGGGAAGAAAGGAAGCATCAATGGTCATTCAAGCTCTTAATTACCTTCTTTAATTCTTGTTTAGATTTTCTTATGGCCCTGCATGGCTGATTTATTTTTAGTTGGTAGAGGAAAATTGATACCTCTAGGGACCGTTATGCTAGGGACCGTTATGCATTGTGAGATTTGGAATATATTTTATTAGTTCAATCTTAACCAGGTATTGATCATTCATCTACTCTTCTCTTTTCTTAATGATTATTCAAATAATTTCCAAGAAGACCTGCTAGTATATTGTTTGTTTTAATCTACTGCTGAATTAGGTGTTGAACAAAGTTTTCATTACTATATTTATGAAGTAAATAGGAATAAGCATTTTGGATTATAAATCATTAACCCTATGATGAATGATCAACTAAATTAAATATAACCAATGTGTTTATATTCATTTAGCTATATCAGTTTATCTTGTTCTTCATGCGATTAATAGGTTAGACTTTATCGATGTGCTAAAGGATATCTTATTAATTAGGGTTTAATTGGTACAATTGTTATCAATTTACTAGGCTTAAGGAGGAACAGGGATAGAATCGCAATGGTAGATGTTCAATTTAAGATTGATGATATTGTCAATGATCAATGCAATCCCTTGATGGTAGATATTAACTGAAACCAACGCCTCTCTCATTAATTACTCTCTTAATTTTTTTCATTATTTTTTACTTTACTATTTTCAATTATCAATCCCCATTTTCTCAATCACATAAAGTAATTACAGTCTTTGTGGGGTCGACCCTTACTCCCACGACTATAACTTAGTTGAGAGGTAAGATATCAATTTGGCTATATTTGGCACAGTACGCACAAAATTTTGTCACCGTTGCCGGGGACTGCGTCTAGTACCTTTTGTGATTTTTATTTTAATTTATGCTTGTGACTCGTTCTTCTAATTCTCAAGATTTATAGTTTAATCCAAATATTCAAAAAATCTATATACAGGCATAGAAGAGAACTTCAAGAAGACATTGATAAAAACAAGAAGGAGGAAGTAAACATGGCTAGGCACCCCACTCTGAAGGAGCTTGTAGCTCCAGATTTGCATTAGCAACTCTTATGCATTACTTTTCCTAATCTTGATGATAATATTAATTTTGAGTTAAAATATGGATTAATTCATCTTTTACCTAATTTTCATGGTCTTGCAGGTGAAGACCCGCATAAATATTTGAAGAAATTCCATGTGGTATGTACCGGCATAAAGCCCCATAGAGTAACTGAGGAACAAATAAAATTCAGGGCTTTTCCTTTTTCATTAAGAGACTCAGCCAAAGACTTGCTATATTATTTACCCTTTGGCAGTATCACCACATGTAATGAGATGAAGAAAATATTTATAGAACAATATTTTCCCACATCTAGAGCCACTAGTATCAAGAAAGAAATATGCGATATTAGACAATTACATGGAAAGACACTTTATGAATTTTGGGAGCGATTTGAAAAGCATTGTGCAAGCTGCCCACATCATCAGATTAGTGAGCAAATACTAATCCAATATTTCTATAAAGGTCTATTGCAAGGAGACAAGAGCAGGATATATGTAGCTAGTGGATAAGTACTAGTAGACAAGACTCTTAAAGCAGCCAGAGTCCTAAAATGAAATATGGCTCCCAACTCCCAACAATTTGGCATTAGGCATGATCCTCCAAGACATGCCTATGAGGTAAGTACTACTTCTCTTCAGCAACAGATATATGAACTTACCTCTCTTGTGCGCCAAATGGCTACAAGTACACCACAGCAAGTTAAAGCCTGTGAAATATGTTTAGCCACAGGGCACTCAATTGACATGTGTCCTATACTTCAAGAGGAATCCACAGAACAAGCTAATGCAGTAAAAGGTTTTCCTGGCCAACCAAAGAGGTATGATCCTTATGCTAGTACATATAATCCTAGATGGAAGGGTCATCCCAATTTAAGATATAGGAATTTACAAACATAGACCAGTAGGACAAAATTTTTAGCAAAATCAACAGGCCTATTATCCTAGACAGAATGTATCCCAGGATCACCAGGTAAGTAATCCATTGGAAGATATTGTGAAAACTCTTGTAAATAACTCTCAGCAATTTCAGCAAGAGACAAGAGCTATCATTTAGAACCTAACAACTCAAATAGGTCAGTTAGCAACCACAATGAGTCGATTGGATGCTTAAAACTCAGGTAAGGTACCTTTTCAAACTGTGGTGACTCCTAGAGAAAATGCTAGTGTAATTATTTAAAGGAATGGTAAGGAAATTGAAAGTCCACCAGCACCCTCTTCTCCTAAGGAACATGAAAAATCAATTAAGGAAAATGAAGCACCTACAGGTAAGTCTCCATCTAATTTAAATTATGAAGTACTACCTCCTTTTCCAAAAGCTCTTAAAGAAAATAGGCTACATGAAAAAACTTCTTATTTATATGAAACCTTTAGAAAATATGAAGTTAATATTCCTCTTCTATATGTTATTAAGCAGGTAATAAGATATACAAAATTCTTGAAAGAACTATGTACTCAAAAAGGAAGGAAACAATTGAAGGGATTTGAAAAGGTTTAAATGAGTCAGAATGTATCTACAATGATACAAACAAAACTCCCCACTAAATGCAAGGATCTAAGTATGTTTACTATTCCATGAAAAATTAGGGATACTGGTGTTGAAAAAACTATGTTGGATTTAGGACCCTCCATAAATGTCATACCATATTCTATATATACTTCCTTAAAATTAGGACCATTAAACTCTACTAATGTGGTAAATCAATTAGCAGACAGGTCTACTACATATCTTAAGGGAGTAATTGAGGATGTCTTGGTACAAGTAGATGATTTGGTTTTCCCTATAGATTTTTATGTACTTGACATTGGAAACGGGGATTTTACCTCCCCAATATTATTAAGGATATCATTTTTGAAAACCTCAAAAACTAGGATAGATGTTCACAATGGTACACTCACTATGGAATTTGATGGTGAAGTAATAAAATTTAATATGTATGAAGCCATGAAACACCCAAGTGATTATACTCTTTTTTATTCTATAGATGCCTCTGATTCCTTAGCACATGATGTGTTTGAATTAGATGGAAAGGATAAACTGGAAGTGACTATGAGCAAATCTATAGAAGAAGATGATGGTGAGATAGAATTGATGAAGAAACAAAAGAGGAACTGGCTACATTAAATGGTTTTTCATAAGGACCACCAACAGGTAATGTTTCTTATATAGAATTTCCAATTTCTAATACTACTCTTCTACCTTTTGTTGTGTAGTCTCCTACTTTGGAATTGAAGCCACTTCCTGATCACCTCAAATATGTATTTTTGGAGGAAGGAGAAACACTTCCTATTATTATCTCCAATAAGTTTGAAGGTGATCAAGAGGAGAAATTAATCCAAGTTCTTAAAGAGCACAAAACTACAATAGAATGGACCATAGCTAATCTTAAGGGGATAAGCCCTTCCACATGTATGTACATAATATTAATGGAGGTAGGAGTTAAACCATCTAGACAACCCCAAAGAAGGCTAAATCCACCTATGATGGATGTAGTAAAGAAGGAAAATCTTAAACTATTGGAGGTTAGGGTAATATACCTTATTTCAAACAGTCATTGGGTGAGCCCAATGCAAGTGGTTCCCAAGAAAATAGGACTAACTGTGATAAAAAATCAGAAGGAGGAATTGGTACCCACCTGGATTCAAAATGGGTGGAGGGTTTGTATAGATTATAGAAAATTAATTTTTGTAACCCAAAAAGACAATTTTTCTTTACCTTTTATTGATCAAATGCTTGAAAGGTTATCTGGTAAACCTTACTATTGTTTTCTTGATGGTTATTTAGGTTATTTTCAAATTGCAATTGCTCTTGAAGACTAGGAAAAGACAACCTTCACTTGTCTATTTGGGACATCCACATATAGATGCATGTCATTTGGGATTTGTAATGCCCTTACCACTTTTCAAAGGTGTATGGTTAGCATATTCTTAGATTACCTTGAAAATTTTATTGAGGTATTTATGGATGATTTTTCAATTTATGGGGATTCATTTGATGATTGTTTGCATAACCTTTCATTAATTTTAAAAAAATGTCAAGAAACTAACCTTGTTTTAAATTTTGAAAAACTTCATTTTATGGTTGAACAAGGTATAGTTTTAGGCCATGTTGTCTCCAAAAGGGGAATAGAGGTAGACAAAGCAAACATTAATATTATATAAACTCTACCTTATCCTACTTATGTGCGGGAAGTTCGTTCTTTTCTTAGACATGCAGGTTTTTATAGAAGATTCATAAAGGACTTTTCCAAGAAAATAGCACCCATGTGCAAATTGCTTCAAAAAAAATGTCTCTTTTGAATTTGATAAAGAATGCAGGGAAGCTTTTTACAAATTGAAAGAATCCTTGATTTCAGCTCCAATCATCGAAGCACCAGACTGGAACCTCCCTTATGAAATTATGTGTGATGCTAGTGATCATGTAGTTGGAGCAATACTTGGCCAAAGAGTTGGAAACGCATCCCATGTGATATATTATGCCTCCAGAATACTGAATAATGCCCAGAAAAATTATACCACCACTGAAAAAGAGCTCTTAGATGTAGTCATTGCATTAGAAAAATTTAGATCATATTTAATATGCACTAAAATTATTATTTTTACTAATCATGTAGCTTTGAGGTACTTGGTGATGAAAAGGGAGGCTAAACCCATGATAATCATATGGTTGTTATTGCTTACAGAATTTGATTTAGAAATCAAAGACAAGAAAAGGTCTGAAAATAATGTAGCAAATCACCTAAGCGGCCCTCACACATGTAAAGGAGAAAATGAAAATTAAAGAATCATTCCAAGATGAAAATTTATTTCAATTTCAGTTCATATGCCACGGTATGCAGATATTGTAAATTATTTGGCTACTAATCAGTTACCTCTTCTTTTGACCAGGGCAGCCAGAAACAGGATCAAGAGTGATGCCAAATATTACATATGGGATGATCCCTACCTATGGAAGCAATGCTTAGATCAAATTATAAGAAGGTGTATTCCTAACTCTGAAGTTCTATCAATTCTAACATTTTGCCACTCTTATGCATGTGGAGGACACTTTGGGGCAAAAAGGACAGCAAAGAAAGTATTGGCATGTGGTTTTTACTAGCCTACTCTATTCAAATATTCATATCCTTTTTGTAAGTCATGTACTAACTATCAGAAAATAGGTAATATATCCAAAAAAGATGATATGCCTCAAACACCAGTATTATTTTGTGAAATTTGTAATGTTTGAGGCATTGATTTCAGGGGACCTTTTCCTTTATCATCTGGATATAATTATATGTTGCTGGCTGTGGATTATGTCTCAAAGTGGGTGAAAGCTAAACCCACTAAGACTGATGTTTCTAAAGTGGTTGTAGATCTTATTAAATCCCATATTTTCTCAAGATTTGGAATTCCGAGAGCTTTGATAAGTGATAGGGGAACACATTTTTTCAATAGGACTATTAAAGCCCTATTAAAGAAATATAATGTCACTCATAAATTGTCAACTGCATACCACCCCAAAACCAATGGGCAAGCTAAGGTATCCAACAAAGAAATAAAAACTATCATTAGTAAGACAATAAATCCCAACCGCAAGGATTGGAGTCTCAGATTAGATAATGCTCTCTTGGCATACAGAACAGCCTATAAGACCCCAATTGGTATGTCGTCATACAGGTTGGTATTTGGAAAAACTTGTCATCTTCTAGTTGAATTGGAACATAAAGCATTTTGGGTTATAAAGAAATTTAACTTGAATCTGGAAGAAAATGGAGAATACAGAAAATTACAGCTTCAGGAACTAGAAGAAATAAAAAATAAGGCCTATGAGAACGTAAATATCTGTAAGGCCAAAACTAAACTCCTACACGATAGTATGATTTCATGCAAGGAGTTCACTAAAGGATAGAAAGTACTCTTATATAATTCCAAGCTTAGATTGTTCCCAGGTAAGTTTCGTTCTAGATGAGAGGGTCCATTTATTGGTACTAATATTTTTTCTCATGGTGCAGTGGAAATAAAAAGCATGGATAATTAGAATAGCTTCAAAGTCAATAGGCATAGGCTTAAACCATATTATGAAGGATTTTAACAAAAGGAACCACAATGGACAGCTATTGAAGATCCTCCTTAATATTATGAGCTTATGTGTAACATCCCTAATTTTGTTTCATGTATTAATAAAAGTACAAAGGTATTCAAAGTAATATTCCTAATTTCATTTCTTTTATGGATAAACATACATAAATATTTAGTTAAGGAAATAAAATTTATAAGACAATTTTTAGATATCTAAGGAAATATAATCCTTAGAAATTCTTCACCTTATGTGTATGCATAAAAATGTTCTAACAATAATGGAATAGGTAAAGAGAGAAAACCTAAGAGAAAATATTAGAAATAAACATGCTAAAGAAAGTTGAAATTCTAGGGTAAGGAAGATAAATTTTTGTGAAGTAAGTAAAGGTCTTAAAATTTCAAGAAGATTGGATTAGGGTAATTTTTCCTAATTTAAGAGTTAAAGGGTCTGTTTGTTTTTCAGTTTTAAAAACTGTTTTCTGTTCTCAGTTGTTTTCAGAACAGAAAAACTCATTTGGAAACTATTTTCTATTGTTGTTTCGAAAACAAGTTTTGGAAACAAGTTATTTTTAAAACAGAAAAACAGAAACAATGAAAAGTTGTTTTTGTTTCCAATTTTTGTTTTCAGAAGAAAAAAAAGCAAAAAATAACATGTTTTCAAAACAGTTTATCAAACGAATTTTTTTTACTTTTGTTCTATAGAACAACTTTTAAACATAGTTTTCAAACACAATTGTTAAAAACGAAAAAACAAAAACATAACCAAACAAGTCCAAAGTTACTAAGTTTAGTATCTCCACCCATAAATTGGGCTTTCACCTATGGACAATTCATATAGAGTTTTTTCCACTTCACATTTTTTTTTAGCAAGCCCATTGGATAACCTAAGCAAAAAATAAAACATAGACTTGGACTAGGATATAGAAATTGGACCAGTAGCCCAAAAATAATGAAAATGTGACCAAGCCCATTATAAAATGTAGAATTTTAACCAAAGTAGAGAAAATGGACAAGAGTGAACCCAAACCCAAGATGAAAAATAAAAATAAAGTGATAAGATAATGGTGTAATCAAGATTAGGTGACATGGCATTAAGACAAAAATTTAGCAAGTGGTGTGATATCCTACATTCATAATTTTACCAAGTGGTATGATAATACAAGGCTATAGGACAAAATATCTATATCCTACACTCATAATTGCAAAAAGTGGTATGATAATACATAGCATTAGGACAAAACATTTCTATCCCACACAAATAATTTCAACCAAATAATGGAGATTCAAGGGTTAGAAATTTGCCACCTAAAAAGGCAAACATATCATAATTGATTAAGACAAAAGAAAAAGGAAATGAATCCCTAAATCAAAGGGCCCTTGTCCCTTATCTTAGAAACATATTATTATAATTTTCAAAATACAAATCTTCTTTTGCTATTCATATCTTGACTAAGGAAGAGAAAGACAAGAACATAAGTTGGTTGTTTTTAAAAAATTCAACCAAGTGTATCCTAATTGTGATAAGGTAGACCCATGATCAAGAAAGATGAATTATTTGGTGGTCTATTTAAGCAAAACCCACCCTTAAAACATTGAATTTTCGTCCAAGTGAGGGAGAGGAAAAATAGAAGCAAGGTAAAGTGAGGAAAGGAGAGAAAGAAAGAAAGAAAGTGGAAGGAGAAGTCTAGAGGACTAAGTGCTCCAGGTAAGTTTAACAATATTTCTTTTTTAAGAAAAGTTTTGAAACTTGCAATATTGATATGGGATTTTGATTTTAGAACTTTAATGATTGGTCATGGATGTTGCTATATCATGTTACATATTAAGTATGTTGAATACTTAGGTCGGTGTAAATAGTTTTGCATGGATATGGCTATGGTTGGCAGAATTTTAAGCTTCTGTTTTAAAAATTCTAAGAAGAATCAGTAAGGAATTTAAAGAAATGGATAACATGGGAAATGTAGATTTATCTTTCACGGATTCTTACCCACTAAAATCACTCAATATGGAGTCCATATGTGGTAGACATGGTCTGATTAGTAAGCAGTGGTCGAAAAATGGTTAATCAATGAAGAATATGTTAGGATAGCTTTTGTGTTTTAATTTCTTGAAATTTTCTGTAGGGAATTAAAATAAATAGTTAACATAAGAATTTTAAATATATGTGTCACGGATTTTTAGCCACTGGAAGCACTTAATTTGGAGTCCATATGTGGTAGATATGGTCTGATTAGTAAGCAGTGGTTAGAAAATGGTTAATCAGAGAAGAATATGTTAGGATAGCTTTTGTGTTTTAATTTTTGGGAATTTGTTATAGGGAATTAAAATAAATGGATAAAATAAGAATTATAGATATATGTGGCACAAATTTTTAGCCACTGGAATCACTCAATTTGGAGTCCATATGTGGTAGATATGGTCTGATGAGTAAGCAGTGGTCAGAAAATGGTTAATCAGGGAAGAATATGTTAGGATAGCTTCTGTGTTTTAATTTCTGGAAATTTTCTGTAGGGAATTAAAATAAATGGTTAACATAAAAATTATAGATATATGTGTCACGGATTTTTATCCACTGGAATCACTCCATTTGGAGTCCATATGTCGTAGATATGGTCTGATTAATATGCAATGGTCAGAAATTGGTTAATCAAGAAAGAATATTTTCGGATAGCTTCTGTGTTTTAATTTCTGAGAATATTCTGTATGGAATTAAAATAAATGATTAACATAAACATTATTTCCATATGTGTCATGGATTTGTAGCCACTGGAATATCTTAATTTGGAATTCGTATGAGGGAGATATGGACAGATTAATAGGTAAAGGTCAAAACCTATCCGAGAAGAAGTAACCTGTACTTTGAGGGTGTAATATCACATTGATTTCTTAATATTTCGCTAAATTGTTAAACCTAATAGTTTTAGATAATTGTTTAATCTTGAAATTGACACCAAGATCACCTACATCGGATTTAAATTGAGGGAGTTACGCTCTGATTAGTAAGAGAAGGTTAGATAGGATGAAAACCTGCATCAAGAAAATAAAGAAATAAAATTAATATTTAAAAAGAAGAAGAATCTTATAAAGGAAAATAATAAATGACTAGTATATGCCATAGCCATTGCCATTGTATGAACTTCTTACCATCTTAAGTGTGAAATTTTCACATGGAAATATTTTATAAAGTTATATTTGAAATGGTTATGTTCATGGCATGATTACCAATGATTTTTGGTAATAGTTATATTTTGATTAACATACTTGTTATTGAAAGCATATTTTTGGCTATCATTGTGAAAAGAAAAGAAATGAGCACGGTCACATGGCAATCCGTGTGGTGCACCAGTAGGGGACCCCCTACCAACAGTTATGATCATGTTAATGAGAAAAGAAAGAGAAAGTGGGCCATGTCGGACGGAGCGAGAAAAGCCTATACTAGAGAGTAGAAAATACTCACCCTGACCGGGGTAGCTTGATATGAGAATAAATTGATAGTCATCATATGATATTCTGAACATAGTAAATCATGTCATACATGTCATTATTGTACGATTTTCATGTGCATAGATATAGTGCATTCATGTGACCAAAGATATTTACTGTAGTTTATACAGCTGAACATGACGTGATGAGCTATATTGATGATGATTTATTGTTGAACTTACTGGGATTTAATTCTCACTATATTTCCATATTATGTTCAGAAAATTAGTTATGTAGATTTTTCTATGGCTCTGGCTTTTAGTGCACGTTGGATCGAGTACTTTATGTTGGGTAGATACTAGAAGCAAATAAAATGTTTATGGTCGAGTTGGCTTAGATCCTGGTGAAGGTGCAACCACCCGCACCTATATCTCCGGAATTGGTCAACCAAAATAAATAAGATGTAAATTTTTATGTGTTCGATATATTGTACGTATGTTTTGATTAATGACATGTATGTAAACTCTATATTGTATAATAATAATAATAAATAAAGTTGTTACATAATTGGTATCAGAGCAGGTTGATCCTAGATAGCCAGTGGGTGTATGGTTATCTGAATCGATCTTATAGTGTCTTGAGTATGTTGTGGTTGTGCTGTGTAAGGGACACGTGAATTCATATAGGTAAGAAATTTCTAGTGTTTCCTATCTAGATGCCGAGGTGGTGTTATGATTGCTGTTAAATATTTTTGAGACTAACTATTGGGCTTGATCACCTCAATAGCAGCATAACTTTGTTTTTTGTAACAGTAGGAAATGGCACCATCAAGGAGGAATCCGGCAAATAATGCGAAGGAAACCCTACACAACTTGGCCACGGCAATTCGAGACCAAGTCATGACTACTAACCAAATTCTATAATACCTCTAAAATGCTAATAAATTGAAGGGTGTGAATGGTGCTAACAACCAGATGGCTGGAAATGATAACGGCATATCTGAGTTCCTGAGGACTAGGCCACCTTGTTTTCAAGGCGGCTTTGACCTGATTGTAGCTGAAAGATGGATAATGGAGTTAGAGAAAATCTTTGACGTGATGGGTTGTACTAAGGAGCAGCAAGTAATCTTCACTGCATATATGCTAAAAGATGAAGCAGAATATTGGTGGCGTGGAGCTAGAGAACTTTTAGCTCACCAGGGAAGGCAAATCACTTGGCAAGTGTTCAAAGACACCTTTTTGGAAAAGTACTTTCCAAGTATTGTGCAGGCGGAGAAAGAGATTGAATTTCTCCAACTCAGGCAGGGTAGCATGACTATAAACCAATACATCATAAGGGATAGACTGGATGTCTAGAAATCGAGTCTTGCTGAATTGTTGTGATAAGACCGTTGAATTTCTACCTCCTACTCCGAAAGAGGAGGTGCAGATATTGATGCTTAATGCCAATCAAGTAAATAAGGAGTTGAAGAATGGAGTACTTGGATACATTCTCTTGTATTTATCAAACCTAGAAGTCGAATCGAAGCTTGATGAAATCCCAATAGCCAATGAGTTTCCTGAAGTATTTCCATCAGATATTCTAGGCTAACCTCCCAAGAGAGAAATAGAGTTCTCTATTGATCTCCTACCTGGGACAGGGCCTATCTCTATTGCACCATATAGAATGGCCTCAAAGGAATTACAAGAACTTAAGAAACAGTTGGAGGAACTGTTAGATAAGCAATTCATTAGACCAAGTGTATCACCTTAGGGAGCGCCTATATTGTTTGTTAAGAAGAAAGATGGAAGCCTTAGTCTATGCATAGACTATAGACAGCTAAATAAGGTAACTATCAAAAATAAGTAACCTCTTCTTAGGATAAATGACTTATTGGATCAACTGAAGGGAGCCTCTATCTTTTCAAAGATTGACTTGACGTCTGGATATCATCAGATTAGGATCAAGGAGGAGGATGTACCAAAAATTGCCTTTAGGACAAGGTATGGGCATTATGAGTTTCTCGTAATGCCTTTTGGGTTAACAAATGCACCTACAATTTTTATGGATTACATGAATCGCATTTTTCGACCCTACCTAGATCAATTTGTGGTAGTGTTCATTGATGACATCTTGATATATTCTAAGAGTGAGAAAGAACATGAACAACATCTCTGAATCGTGCTGCAAGTGCTGAAAGAGAAAAAGTTGTATGCCAAATTGGAGAAGTGTGAATTTTGGTTGTCAGAGGTGAAGTTTTTTGGACATGTCATCTCTAATAGAGGGGTAACCGTAGATCCTAGCAAGACGGAAGCAGTGATTAGTGGGAGAGACCAAAGATGGTTACGGAAGTCAGAAGTTTCCTGGGTTTGGCTAGATACTACAAGAGGTTTATACAAAACTTCTCTCGTATAGCTTTTCCATTGACTAAATTGACCAGGAAGGGAAGTCCTTTCAAATGGACTGATCAATGTGAAGCTAGTTTTCAGGAGCTTAAGACAAGACTAACCACTCCTCTTGTTTTAATTATACCAGACCCTACAGGACATTTTGAAGTGTATAGTGATGCTTCAAAGAAAGGGCTAGGATGTGTGCTGATGCAAGATAAGAGAGTAGTTGCTTACGCCTCTAGGCAACTGAGACCCCACGAAGGAAACTATCCAACCCATGATCTTGAATTGGCGGTAGTGGTGTTTGCCTTAAAGATTTGGCGACACTATTTGTACGGGGCAACCTTTGAAGTATATTGTGATCATAAGAGTCTTAAATACCTCTTTGATCATAAGGAGTTAAATATGAGGCAACGAAGATGGGTAGAATTCCTCAATGACTACAATTTTGAAATAAAATATCATCCAGGAAAGGCGAATGTTGTAGCAGATGCCTTGAGTCGAAAATCTCTGCACATGGGTCAGATGATGGTGTATAAGATGCAGATGCTAGAGGAGTTCCGAAATTTGAAGCTAGCCACTATTGTTACTCCAAAGAAGCTAGTCAATAATGGTTTAAGTATAGGGTGTGACCTTAGAGCCCAGATCAAAGAGGCTCAAGCTACGACCAATACTTACAGGATCATAAAGACCAAGGTAATTTTTCTGTCATGGAAGATGGAACAATCATGTATCAGGGAAGGATTTGTGTCCCTCGAGAACGAGAGTTGAGGACTAAGATCCTGCAGGAAGTGCATCAGAGTAAATACATAGTCCATCCTGGATTCACTAAAATGTACCAGGATTTAAAGAGGATGTATTGGTGGCCAGGGATGAAAAAGGACATTACCGAGTTTGTGAAGAAATGTCTCATTTGTCAGAAGGTGAAGGCAGAGCATCAAAAGCCAGCAGGATTTTTACAACCTCTTGAGATCCATAAATAAAAATGGGACAGTATTTCGATTGACTTTGTCATGGGTTTACCTAAGACTTCTATTGGACATGACTCTATCTGGGTAATAGTTGACAAGTTAACCAAATCTACTTACTTTCTGCCCATAAAGATTAACTATTCGCTGGACAAATTGGCCCAGTTGTATGTTCAGGAAATAGTTAGACTACATGCGATTCTCTTAAATATCGTTTCAGATAGAGATCCGAGGTTCACGTCGAGATTTTGGAAGGCGTTGCAGGAAGCTTTTGGTACTCAGTTGCGGTTCAGTATTGCCTACCATCCTCAAACTGACAGATAGAACGGACCATTCAAACCCTAGAAGATATGTTAAGGGCCTGTGTTATAGAGCAAAGTAAAGGATGGGATAAGTACCTACCTTTAGTAGAGTTTGCTAATAATAATAGCTATCACTTTAGTATTAAGATGGCCCCATATGAAGCTTTATACGGTAGAAAGTGCTTATCTCCACTATGTTGGTTTGAGGTAGGAAAAAAGAAATTGTTGGGTCCTGATCTAGTTCAACAAACCACTGAACAAATCAGGATTATACGAGACAAAATGGTCACAGCTTAGAGTCAGCAAAAGAGTTACTATGATAAGAGACATAGACCTCTGGAGTTTGAGGAAGGAGACCATGTATTTCTAAAAATTTTCCTGACCACTAGAGTTGGTAGGTCTCTTAAGATCAAAACGCTAAATCCGTGATTTTTGGGACCCTACCAAATTCTGAAGAAAATAGGGACGTCAGCATATCAAGTTGCTCTTCCACCTAATTTATCCAACTTGCATAATTTTTTCCATGAATCACAGCTCCGAAAGTATCTTCCAGACTCCTCACATGTGATACAAGATGAACCAATCCAAATAAAGGAGAACATGACATACCAGCTAGTACCAGCATCTGACGTGAAGCAATTGTGGAACAAAACTATTCCCCTAGTTAAGGTGTTATAGGAAGGTTTGACACCAGAAGAATCAACTTGGGAGCTAGAAGAAGTCATGAGGAAGAAATATATGAAATTGTTGTTATTAGGTAATTTTTGAAATTTTGAGGACAAAATTTCTTTTAGGGGGAGGGAAATGTAACATCCCTAATTTCGTTTCATGTATTAATAAAAGTACAAAAATATTCCAAGTAACATTCCTAATTTCGTTTCTTTTATGGATAAACATACATAAATATTTAGTTAAGGAAATAAAATTTATAATATAATTTTTAGATATCTAAGGAAATATAATCCTTAGAAATTCTTCACCTTATGTGTATGCATAGAAATGTTCTAACAATAATGGAATAGGTAAAGAAAGAAAACCTAAGAGGAAATATTAGAAATAAACATGCTAAAGAAAGTGGAAATTCTTGGGTAAGGAAGATAATTTTTTGTGAAGTAAGTAAAGGTCTTAAAATTTCAAGAAGATTGGATTAGGGTAATTTTTCCTAATTTAAGAGTTAAAGTTACTAAGTTTAGTATCACCACCCATAAATTGGGCTTTCACCTATGGACAATTCATATAGAGTTTTTCCCACTTCACATATTTTTTTTAGCAAGCCCATTGGATAACCTAAGCAAGAAATAAAACATAGACTTGGACTAGGATATAGAAATTGGACCGGTAGCCCAAAAATCATGAAAATGTGACCAAGCCCATTATGAAATGTAGAATTTTAACCAAAGTAAAGAAAATGGACAAGAGTAAGCCCAAACCCAAGATGTAAAATAAAAATAAAGTGATAAGATAATGGTGTAATGAAGATTAGGTGACATGGCATTCAGACAAAAATTTAGCAAGTGGTGTGATATATTACATTCATAATTTTAGCAAATGGTATGATAATACAATGCTTTAGGACAAAACATATATATCCTACACTCATCATTGTAGCAAGTGGTATGATAATACATAGCATTAGGACAAAATATTTCTATCCCACACAAATAATTTCAACCAACGAATGGAGATTCAAGGGCTAGAAATTTGCCACCTAAAAAGGCAAACCTATCATAATTGATTTAGAAAAAAGAAAAAGGAAATGAATCCTTAAATCAAAGGGACCATGTCCCTTATCTTAGAAACATATTATTATAATTTTCAAAATACAAATCTCCTTTTGCTATGCATATCTTGACTAAGGAAGAGGAAGACAAGAACATAAGTTGTTTGTTTTCCAAAAATTCAACCAAGTGTATCCTAATTGTGATAAGGTAAACCCATGATCATGAAAGATGAATTATTTGGTGGTCTATTTAAGCAAAACCCACCCTTACAACATTACAATTTTCATCCAAGTGAGGGAGAGGAAAAATAGAAGCAAGGTAGAGTGAGGAAAGGAGAGGAAGAAAGAGGAATGAGAAGTCTAGAGAACTAAGTGCTCTAGGTAAGTTTAACAATATTTCTTTTTGAAGAAAAGTTTTGAAACTTGTAACATTGGTATGGGATTTTGATTTTAGAAATTTAATGATTGGTCATGGGCGTTGCTATATCATGTTACATATTAATTATGTTGAATACTTAGGTAGGTGTAGATAGTACTGTATGGATATGGCTATGGTTGGCAGAATTTTAAGATTGGGTTTTTAATATTCTGAGAAGAATCGGTAAGGAATATAAAGAAATGGATAACATGATAAATGTAGATTTATATATCATGGAATGTTAGCCACTGAAATCACTCCATTTGGAGTCCATATGTGGTAGATATAGTCTAATTAGTAAGTAGTGGTCAGAAAATGGTTAATCAGGGAAGAATATGTTAGGAGAGCTTCTGTGTTTTAATTTCTGGGAATTTTTTGTAGGGAATTAAAATAAATGGTTAGCATAAGAATTATAGATATATGTGTCACAGATTTTTTGCCACTAGAATCACTCAATGTGGAGTCCATATGTGGTAGATATGGTCTGATTAGTAAGCAGTGCTCAGAAAATGGTTAATCAGGCAAGAATATGTTAGGATAGCTTCTGTGTTTTAATTTCTAGGAATTTTTTGTAGGGAATTAAAATAAATGGTTAACATAAGAATTATAGATATATGTCTCACGGATTTTGATCCACTGGAATCACTCCATTTGGAGTCCATATGTTGTAGATATGGTCTAATTAGTATGCAATGGTCAGAAATTGGTTAATGAGGAAAGAATATTTTCGGATAGCTTCTGTGTTTTAATTTCTGGCAACTTTCTGTAAGGAATTAAAATAAATGATTAACATAAAAATTAGTGCCATATGTGTCACGGATTTTTAGCCACTGGAATAAGTTAAATTGGAATTCATATAAGGGAGATATGGATAGATTAGTAGGTAAAGGTCAGAACCTATCCGAGAATAAATAACCTATACTTTGAGGGTGTAATATCACCTTGATTTCTTAATATTTTGATAAACTATTCAACATAATAGTTTTAGATAATTTTTTATCTTGAAATGGACACCAAGATCACCAACATCGGAGTTAAATTGAGGGAGTTATGCTCTGATTAGTAAGAGAAGGTTAGATAGGATGAAAACCTGCATCAAGAAAATAAAGAAATAAAATTAATATTTAAAAAGAAGAAGAATCTTATAAATGAAACTAATAAATGACTAGTATATGCTATAACAATTGTCATTGTATGAACTTCATATCATCTTAGTTGTGAAATTTTGACATGGAAATATTTTATAAAGTGATATTTGAAATGGTTATGTTCATGGCATGATTACCAATGATTTTTGGTAATAGTTATATTTTGATGAACATACTTGTTATTGAAAGCATATTTTTGGCTATCATTGTGAAAAGAAAAGAAATAAGCACGGTCACATGGCAATCCGTGTGGTGCACCAATAAGGGACGCCCTACCAACGGTTATGATCATGTTAATGAGAAAAGAAAGAGAAAGTGGGCCATGTCGGACGAAGCGAGAAAAGCTCGTACCGGAGAGTAGGAAATACTCACTCTGATCGGGGGTAGCTTGATATGAGAATAAATTGATAGTCATCATATGATATTCTGAAAATAGTAAATCCTGTCAAACATGTCATTATTGTACGATTTTCATGTGCATAGATATAGTGCATTCATGTGACCAAAGATATTTACTGTAATTTATACAGCTGAACATGACGTGATGAGCTATATTGATGATGATTTATTGTTAAACTTACTAGGATTTAATTCTCACTATATTTCTATATCATGTTCAGAAAATTAGTTATGTAGATTTTTCTATGGCTCTGGATTTTAGTGCACGTTGGATCGAGTACTTTATGTTGGGCACATATCAGAAGAAAATAAAATGTTTGTGGTCGAGTTGGCTTAGATCCCAGTAAAGGTGCAACCACCCGCACCTGTATCTTCGGAATTGGTCAACCAAAATAAATAAGCTGTAGATTTTTATGCGCTTGATATGTTGTACGTATGTTTTGATTAATGACATGTATGTAAACTCTATATTGTATAATAATACTAAAAAAAAATTTGTTACGTTATGTCTAGCCAACGACGTTAAACGAAGGCGCTGGTTGGGAGGCAACCCAACAATTCTTCTTCTTCTTCTTTTTCTTAACTTGTTTTCTTTTTTTTTTATAAAAAAAAAAAAATTTGACCTGCAGACACAGAGCGCTGCAGTGCCCATCACCCAGATCGGGCGAGCGCTGTGGCACTCAAGCCCCATAAAGGGTGAGTGTCCTGGCGCTCTCTATAAGAGGCCCACGACCTCTTCATCTCCTACATCCAGTTTTGCACTCTCCTTCACCCACAAACACAATTTCTTGCATATAATCAACCATAATAACCGCCCATTATATTTTCTTACTTGAATTAAGTAATTTTTCATTTTTTTTGCAGGATTAAGTAACTCTTTTAGCAATTGGTTTGGATTTATTGGAAGTTTTCTAGCGTTCTAAGGCCATTTTGATCTTGCATTTTTTAGCCACAAATCAAGCTTAATTGGGTACGGTTTTCTTCATATTTCCTGCTGTAGATTGATCTTCATACTCCATTGTCACTTGATTGCACTTAATTGGGACTTCAAGTTAGGAATCTACCACCCATTCTTCCTTTATTTTAAGAGCGCACACCAGGTGTTTGGTAAAATACCCCAATGAACTTCTAAGTCCAATCGCTCCTAAAACTTCAAAATTGGGCCTCTCAAAGAGGAAGAATAGAGCCAATGACCCTTAACCATTCGACAGCACATCATTCGTGACTGAAGAGGTTTATCAACTCCACATCAAAGTGGTAGTGCACAAACCCATCATTCTAGATGAAGATTTATATTCACTGCTGGGTTACCTTATAGAGACAATATCCTCCATAGGCATTGGGAGATTTTTTGTAGGAATCCAGAACCAGGGGTCATTCCCATGGTATAGGAGTTTAACTCCAATGCCACAGTGTACCTTGCCAGGGCTGACATGAACAAAGTGGCTAAAGCCTGGCACTATTTCGTGTCAGCAAGACTCATGCCTAGCTTGAATATGAGTCAAGTCAGGAAGGACAAGGCCATTTTGCTTTATGCTATACTGAAGCGCCTTTCTATTGATGTAGGGAAAATTATCCACAGACAAATACTAGGTTGCATTAATTCTTGAGGCGGCTTCCTCTTTGCTCCTAGTCTAATCACTGGTGTATGTAGGAATACCAGAGTAAGCTAGGATTCCACTGAGGCTCTCATCCAACCAATGAGACCTATATCTTATGCAGACATACAAAAATATAAAGGGCATGAGGAAGTAGAAGAGGAGGAGTTAGGGTTCAGCAACTTACTGTAAGGGAACCTGGTAGCAGTTCAGCTCCACTACCATCCCAGCACACTATTGAAGACTTATGGGAGCAAACTAAGTGCTGGAGCCACCAGATGAATGATCTGGCACTCTAACAGTACTCCTTAGCACAACATAACAATGTTTGTTTCAGTCAGCTAGCCCACGCCCTGAACCTTCCAATAGCATTCCCAGCACCTCTTGAACCACCCTTTATGTCTGCACCTGAGCAGGATGAGATAGATGGTGACAACTAATCAGGGAAGTTCTACTAAACCCCTCCTTATTTTATTACTTGTCTCTTCTATTTTTTTTCTTTTCTATTTTACGTTGGGGACAATGTAAATTCTTAAGTGTGGGGGGTCACTTCATAATTTAGCTGGATAACTGTATAATAAATCATACACTTATGCACTATTTACTCTACTTCTATGATCTATGCACTTTTAGTTTCAATTATTGAATGGGGCAAGCATGTGAACTTATTTCAATCTTTGATTTCCGTTAGACAAACCAATAGCCAATGATATAAATGTTTAAATTGCAAATAGCTCTTGAGAAACGTATGAAAATTATGATTATGTGTAATTTTAATTTTCTTGCAATTTATTATTATTATTATCCATTTTTTACAATCTTGAAACTATTTCACACAACAACTTTGGGTATTTAATTTATCTTTTACTTAGAAATTTTATATAACTCAAAATATTTTATGATCTAACCAATTTTTTAGAACTTATTTAAATGCTACTTAAGGCAAAATCTTAGGTTGATACTATTAATTAGGAGATGATTTAGGCATTATTTGATGAGTTTCAGCCTTTCAAGTCAAACCCAAGCAATAAAATATCCTTAGAGCCTGTATTTTGAGCTTAATTAATTTTTTTCTTTTTTTCTTTTTTTCCATACCCACTGTAGAGCCAAGACCAAATCTTATGATTAAATCCTTTATTTTTTTCCTTATTCACTCACTCCATCATTAATTTTGAAATGCTTGTTTTGTATAGCTAATAAAAGGGTGGAGCAAAGACAAAAGAAAGAAAAAGTATAAAAATACGGATGAAAGTCTAAGCAATGAAAGAAAAATATAGAATCAAGGAAAAAAATGAATTCAGTAAAGTAAAGGAATAAGTGTGGGGTGAAAATTCCCTAAGCTTGAGAAATCTCAAGAGAAGTATAATTAATCATGTGGTGTTGAGTGATCAAGCCTAAATTTATATCTTATGTCTCACTGATGTGATCTTAATTAAGCATGATATTAATACCTTTAAACTTACTTTTTGTTTGATTTAAATAAAATATAATTAGGAATTAGCTTAGTTTTGTGTTTTGTGTTGTAGGAACAAAGGAAGAAGAAAAGAGAAGAAAATGATAAGAAATTCATGGAAAAATGTTATATTGCAGCGATTCCAGACCTTTTAGAATTGTTTTGAGCATATCTCCCTCTTAATAACTCCAATCAAAGTGATTCAAGTGGCTGTGAAACGATAACACAATCATCTACAACTTTTATGTTGAACACTTGGTTACATTCTAGAGATTTCATAGCTTTATAGAGCTCGTAAATCAGAATCACAGTGCAGCAGGATGAATTCTGACCTTTGGTCACTAATTTTAGTATAACTCCTTCAATTTAGATTGGATTAAGGTGATTACAGTGGCTTTGGAAAGAAGAGACACAGAGTTACAACTTTCATGTTTTGCACTTTGGCAAATTTTGGAGTTTTCTGGGCGCCGCGGCGCTGCGTCATTGCAGGTTCGAAGGGCCGCGAGCGCGCCGTGGCATTTGTTGCCCAGAAGTACCGGGCGACGCGGCGCCCGAGCGCCAGAATCCAGAGTGCTCCAGAGCTATCCTAGGCACCGCGGCACCCCATCAGAAGCTTTCTGTCGCATCGCGGTGCCCATGTAGTGCACCACGGCGCTTGCCGCCATACCAGATTGCTGAATTCGCGATTTTTAGGTCTTCTTGACTCCAATTGAAGCCCGATGGGTCGATATTTGACCTAGAAACACTCCTACTTCGATTAGGAAGAGTTAATCTATAAAAAGAGAGGAAAGCAAGTAGAGAATTCATCCAATCCTTCATCCAAGTTCTTAGTTATATTCTTCAATTCTTCTTTAGATTTTCTTATGGCCCTGCATGGCTAGTTATTTTTAGTTAGTTAAGGTAGATTGAAACCTCAAGGGATTTTCATACATTGTGAGATTTGGATTTGATTTTATTGTTTCAATTTGAATTGAGTATTTATTATTCATCTGTTCTTCTTCTTAATGATTATTCATATGATTGCTAGGAGGCCTACTACTATATTGTTTGTCTTAATCTACTGCTAAATTGTGTTTTGAACAAAGTCTTCAATTCTGCGATTCATGAAGCAAATAGGTTTGATGATTTTGGATTATAAATCATTGAACCTATGATAAATGATTAACTAAATTAGATATAGCCGATGTGTTTATATTTGGTTAGCTCTATCAGTTTCTCTGGTCCTTCATGCGGTTAACAAGTTATGTTTTATCAATGTGTTAAAGGATTTCTTGTTAATTAGGGTTTAATTGGTGCGATTGTCATTAATTTACTAGACTTAAGGAGAAATAGGGTTAGAACCCCAATGATAGATATTCAATTACAGATTGATTATGTTGTCAATGATCAATGTAATCCCTTGACGGTGGATATCAACCGAAACCAACGTCTTTATTATTAATTACTTTCTCTTAATTACTTTCATTATTGTCTACTTGATTTTATTTACAATTATCAATTCCCCCATTTTTCAATCACATAAGGTAATACCAATCTCTGTGGGATCGACCTTTACTCCAACTACTACAGGTTAGTTTCGAGATAAGGTATCAATTTGGGTGTACCTGCGACAGTGCACACCACTCACCTTATAACCTAACCACATTACAAGCTAGTTAAAGCCCTTTTGATCCTAAAAAGTAGTTTTCGGCTACATTAGTGGAGAGTAGCATGAAAAATAAGCATATAAAAATCCTAAAAAGAGGTCCATACCCAAATTCTTGAGATATATAAACTCATTTGAATGAAAGATGGTTAAACCACTCAAAACCACACACACACTCAGGGCTCTAGAAAATAAATCATGAATTGCATTTGAGCTAAATATTGCACATAATTATTAAATTTTCTGAAATTTCTTTAAGAGCATACAATTTTCACTATGAGACAACTTATTGATAAGTATCTCACTCATCTTGTATATTAAATATCATTCACATGAATAAATTTGTTTGAGGACAAGCAAATGAATAAGTGTGGGGGTATTTGACATGCTATAAATTAAGCATGTCTTTAGCATGTTTAAGTTGCTTTTTATTTAAATTGAGTAGAAAATAAATAGGATTTAATTGAGTTTTGTGTTTCATGTTTTAGGAAAAATAAAAAAGAAAAATAGAGAGAAAATATGGAAAAATGTTGATTTTCGACCTTCCGTCACTAATTGAGGCATATCTCTCTTATTTGAACTCCGATTAATGTGATTCTAGTAGCTATGGAAAGAAGGGACATATTTGTGTTCGGCACTTTGGCAAAATTCAAAAGTTTCCAGGTGCCACAGTGTTGAGATGGCCAAAAAAGGAGTACTGCAACACTGGTCCCAGTGCATTACAACGCCCCATTGCCAATTTTTCGAAGTGCTACGGCACTAGCACGAGAGCCGTGGCGCCCAAATTGTTACTTTCTGTAGTGCCCGTGTAGCGTACCACGGCACTCACCGCCACACTAGATTGCTGAATTCACGATTTTTAGGTCTTTTTTACTCCAATTAAAGCCCGATGGGCTGGATTTTTACCTAGAAACAATTCTACATCTATGAGGAGAAGCCAATCTATAAAAAGGGAAGAAAGGAAGCATCTAAGATTATTCAAGCTCTTAATTACCTTCTTTAATTCTTGATTAAATTTTCTTATGGCCTTGAATGGATGATTTAATTTTAGTTGGTAGAGGAAGATTGAAACCTTAAGGAGTCGTTCTGCATTATGAGAATTGGAATAGATTTTATTAGTTCAATCTTAACGGGTATTGATCATTCATCTACTCTTCTCTTTTCTTAATGATTATTCATATAAATGCTAGGAAGGCCTACTAGTATATTGTTAATTTTAATCTACTGCTGAATTAGGTTTTGAGCAAATTTTTCATTACTGTATTCATGAAACAAATAGGATTAAGGATTTTCGATTATAAATCATTAACCCTATGATGAATGATCAACTAAATTAAATATAACCGATGTGTTTATATTTATTTAGCTCTATCAGTTTCTCTTGTTATTCATACAATTAATAGGTTAGACTTTACCGATGTGCTAAAGGATATCTTATTAATTCAGGTTTAATTGGTGCGATTGTTATCAATTTACTAGGCTTAAGGAGGAATAAGGTTAGAATCCCAATGGTAGATATTTGGTTTAAGATTGATGATATTGTCAATTATCAATGCAATCCCTTAATGGTGGATATCAACCGAAACCAACGCCTCTCTCGTTAATTACTCTCAATTATTTTCATTATTGTTTACTTTACTATTTTCAATTATCAATCCCCTTTTTCTCAATTATATAAGGTAATTCCAGTCTCTTTGGGATCAAACCTTACTCCTACGACTACAGGTTAGTTGAGAGGTAACAGATCAATTTGGATGTACTTGCAACAGTACGCACCACCTACCTATGGAAGCAATGCTCAGATCAAACTATAAGAAGGTGTATTCCTAACTCTGAAGTTCTATCAATACTGACCTTCTGTCATTATTATGCATGTGGAGGACATTTTGGGACAAAAAGCACAGCAAAGAAAGTATTAGACTACGATTCTTACTGGCCTACTCTATTCAAAGATTCATATCCTTTCTATCAGTCATGTACAAACTGTCAAAAAAAACAGGTAATATATCCAAGAAAAATGAGATGCCTCAAACACTAGTATTGTTTTGTGAAATTTTTTATGTTTGGGGCATTGATTTCATGAGACCTTTTCTTTTATCATCTGGATATAATTATATTTTGCTGGTTGTGGATTATGTCTCAAATTAGGTGGAAGCTAAACCCATTAGGACTGAGGATTCTAAAGTGGTTACTGATTTCATTAAATCCCATATTTTCTCAAGATTTGGAGGGGAACACATTTTTGCAATAGGACTATTGAAGCAATTTTAAAAAATATATAATGTCACTCCTAAATTGTCAACTGCATACCACCTTCAGACCAATGGGCAAGCTGAGGTATCCAACAAAGAAATAAAAAATATCATTAGTAAGACAATAAATCCCAACCATAGGGATTAGAGTTTCAGATTAGATAATGCTCTTTGGGTATACAGAACAACTTCAAGAATTAGAGGAAATCAGAAATGAGGCCGACGAAAATGAAAATTTCTATAAGGCCAAAACTAAACTTCTACACGATAGTATGATTTCATGCAAGGAGTTTACTAAAGGACAGAAAGTCCTCATCTATAATTTCAAGCTCTGATTATTTTCGGGTAAGTTTCGTTCTAGATGGGAATGATTATTTATTCTTACTAATATTTTTTCTCATGGTATAGTTGAAATAAAAAGCATGGATAATCAGAATAGTTTCAAAGTCAATAGGCATAGGCTTAAACCATATTATGAAGGATTTCAGCAAGAGGAACCACAATGGACAACTCTTCAAGATCTTCCTTGGTTTATAAGTTTATGTTGCACCAACGACATTAAAAAAACACGCTAGTTGGGAGGAAACCCAACAACAATTCTTCTTCTTCTTCTTCATTTTAATAATTTAATTTCTTTTATTTGTTAACTAAAAAAATTAAGACCAGCAAACGCACAACGCCGCAGTGCTCAAGTTAAGCGTCACGTTGCCCATCGCCCAGAACGGTCGAGTGCCACGGTGCTCCCACACAATACCACAACATTCAAAACCTAGAAAGGGCGAGGACTGTGACACTCATAACCCAGATGGACGAGCACTACGGTGCTCCACATTGTAATGGAGAGTGCCATGGCGCTCTCTATAAGAGGCACGCGTCCTCTTCACTCTTACCACCTCATTCTCACTCTCATTCACCCCCAATCACCATTCCCTACATCCAATCAACCCTAATAGGCTCTAATTATGTTTCTTTACTTGAATTAAGTGATTTTTCATCTTCTTTTGTAGGATTAATCACCTCTTTCATTAATCGATTGGGAATCCTTAGAAGTTTTCAAGGGTTTCAAGGAAAATTTGATCCTTCATCTTCTAGCCATGAATCAATCTCCATTGGGTGTAGTTTTGTTCATATTCCCTGTTGTAGTTGATCTCAACACTCATTTGTTACTTATTTGCATTGAATTGGAACTTCAATTTGGGAATCCATCACCTATTTTTCCTATATTTTAAGAGTGCACACCAAGTGTTAGATAAAACGCCCTAGTGAGTTTTTTTAAGTCCAATGGCTCCTAAAATTTCAAAATTAGGCCTCTCAAAGAGGAAGAATAGAGCAGATGACCCTTCAGTCTTTGATAGCACGACATTCATTAATGAAGAGGTATATCAGCGCCACATCAAAGTGGTGGTGCATAAACCCATCGTTCCAGGGGTCATTTGTAACAACTCCATTTTTTTTAAAATACATATATTTGTAATGTCCCATGAAGTCATTAACTCTTTACCTCTAATTACTTAATTCATAATAACATTCAATTAATTTAACCAAGCATAATCAAGGTTTAAGGTTTACCATTAACATTGATATAATTCTGAGTTCACATACACATCATTAATCAAAACATTCAAACAAAAATCAAATACATAAATATCTACATCTTATTTATCCATGTTGACTAATTCCGGAGGTGTAGCTGGTTGCACCTTCACTGGGATCTTTGCCAACTCGACCACAAACACCATATTAATTTTTGGGATCTGCCCGACATAGACTAAGTCGATCCAACGTGGACTAAAAGCAAGAGCCATAGAAAAATCTACATAACTAGTTTTCTGAACATGATATGGAAATGTAGTGAAAATTAAATTTCAGTAGGTTCAACAATAAATCATAATCATCATCAATATAGCTCATCATGTCATGTTCATTTGTATAGGCTATAGCAAATACCTTAGGTCACATGAATGCACTTTATCTCTGCATATAAAAATCGTACAGTAATGACATGTATGGCATGAATAACTATTTTCAGAATATCATATGATGGCTATCAACATATTTTCATATAAAGCTACTCCGATCAAGGTGAGTACTTTCTACTCTCCGGTACAGGCTTTTCTTGCTCCGTCTGACATGGCACACTTTCTCTTTCTTTTCTCATTAACATAATTATAGCCGTGAGTAGGGCGTCCTCTACTAGTGCACCATACGGACCACCATGTGACCATGCAATCATGTCATGATCATAACCATTTTTGAATATCACTTTATAAAATATTTTCATCTCAAAATTACACACTTAATATGGTAAGGAGTTCATGCAATGGCAATGGCTAGGGCGTACACTAGTTATTTATTATTTCCATTCATAAGATTCTTCTTCTTTTTAAAATATTATTTTCATCTTTTCGTTTTCTTTATGCTTGGCCTCTAGTTACTTTCCTTCTACTTATATCATTTTCAACACAAGTTCTAACAAATTTTATAGGGCATTTTTCTCCAATTTGGTTTCTATTATAACCCTATAGTTAAAAAGGTTCATTTTGGGTAGAAAAATGTTAAAAATAAGCTTTACCAGCTCCCAACACGGCTTGGACATGTTCCAAGACATGGCCATGCTTGAAAAATACTTCAAACGTACTCAAAAATAGCCCTGAACATGGCCTACCTATGCGGAAGCAACTCAAAACACGGCCTGGCTGTGTTCAATGACCTTTCCTCACTTATTAAATCATATCTCCCTCGTACGAACTCAAATTGAGGTAATTCCAAAGCCTATAAAAAGATAAGACATTTATCTATAACTTTCAATTTTATCATTTGTACAGATTGCTTACAAATTATTTCCAAAAAATTGAAAATCATAACGCTTATATTTACCACCATGAATTCTAGACAGATTTTGACATCTACTCATTAATCAGTCATATCCCCCTTATATGGACTCTAAAATAAGTGATTTCAGTGCCTATAGATCCGTGAGACATATATATATATATATATATATATATATATATATATTGTTAAAATTTTCTTTAATTCCCAACAAATTTTGCCCAAAAACTTAAACACAGAAGCATACTTAAAAAACTTTTCCCTGGTTAGGTAGTTTCTGACCACTACTTACTAATCTGACCATATCTTCCTAATATGGATTCCAAATTGAATGATTCTAGTGGATAAAATATCTTGAGACATATATATATATATATATATATATATATATATATATATATATATATTTTTCTTGTTAACTATTTATTTTAGTTTCGCATATATTTTTCCCATAAATTCAAACACAGAAACTTACCTAATAGATTCTTCCCTGGTTAACCATTTTTTGACCACTGCTTACTAATCAGACCATATCTCCCTCATTTGAACTTCAAATTGGGTGATTCCCCTAGCTAAAATTCTGAGACATATATCTACATTTTTCATGTTAACCATTTCTTTTAATTCCTAACTAATTCTTCCCATAATTTCAAAAATAAAAGCTTCCCTGGTTACTCTGAAATCCATTTTCCTTAGCCTAGCCTTTCTTAAAGTTCTAATTTATCCTTTTATTAATTCATCTTTTATTTTTCTTCCAAATTTCCAACTAACCATAGAATTACTCATCTCAACATTTAATTATACTTCTTACTTAATTTTAAATATAAACAACAATAGTGTAAAAACCCTAAATTTTGGCCACCCATAGCCATATCTATGCGGAACTTTCCATACCAACCAAACTATTCAAAAAATCCATCACATGCAAGATCAACATGTAACATGATATAGCAACATCCATAACAAACTATCAAAGTAGTAAATATTGTAAATTTCATCAAAGTTCTAAGATCAAAATCCCATATAAATGTTTCAAATTTCAAAGCTTTTCTTCAAAAATAGATATTGTTAAACCTACCTTAAGATCTCCATAGCTCACTTAGTGATTTCTTTTTTCTTGTTTTCAATTGAAGAAACTAGCAAGATTCCTCCTTTCCCTTAGCTTTTCCAGTAGCTTAAATAAGAGAATGAGGGTGAGTTTTGAACCCCAAGGAAAAAGAGAAAAGATGGATTCAAGTGGAGATTAAGCTAACTTACCTTGAGTACTTAGTCATCTAGACTTCTCCTTCTTCTTTCTTCCTCTCTTCTCCTCTCTTTCTCTCCTTTCCTCACTCTACCTTGCTTATATTTTTCTTCTTCCTTACTTGGACGAAATTATATTATTATAAAGGTGGTTTTTGCTTAAATAAACTATCAAGTTGTTCACCTCTCATAATTATGGGTCTACCTTATCACAATTAGGATGCACTTGGTTATTTTTTTGGGGGAAGACAACTCATGTTCTTGTCTTTCTCTCCCTTAGTCAAGATATGTATAGAAAAATGAGATTTGTATTTTGAAAATCATGATAAAATGTTCTTAAGACAAGGGACAAGGTCCCCTTGATTTAGGGATTCATTACTTTTTTTCTTTTGTCTCACTCAAGTATAATAAGTTTACCTTTCTAGGTGGCAAATTTCTAGCCCTTGAGTCTCCCTTGCTTTGCTAAAATTATTTGCGTAGGATAATGATATTTTTTTCAAAATGTCGTGTATTATAGATGTTTTGTCCTAATGTCAGGTATTATTACCTACTTACTAAAATTATGAATGTAGGATATAGATGTTTTGTCCTAATGCCATGTGACATAATCTTGATTATTATTTCACTACTATTTCCTCACAAAGTTCTTATTTTTCCCTCTTGGATTTGGGCTCATTCTTACCCATTTCCTTTGCTTTGGCTGAAATTCTACCTTTCATGGAGGCATTGGTCACATTTTCATGATTTTTGGGCTATCAGTCCAACTTCTATATCTTAGTCCAAGTCTATATTTTATCTCTTGCTTAAGCTATCCAATTGGCTTACTAGAAACTCATCTGAAGTGGAAAAACTCTATATGAAGTTTCCATAGGTGAAAGCCCAATGTATGGGTGGAAATGTTAAACTTAGGAACTATAGCTCTTGAATTAGGAAAAAGAACCATAATCCAATCTTCTTGAAATTTTTAGACCTTTACTTACTTCCCAAAATTTTATCTTTCTTACCCAAGAATTTTGCCTCTCTTTAGTATGTTATTTCTAATTTTTTTCTAGTAGGTTTTCTCTGTTTACTTATTTCAATAATGTTGGAAAAAATTTCTATGTATACACATAAGTTGAAGAACTTTTAAGGATTATATTTCCTTAATTAAATATTTATGTACCTTTATTAATAAAAAAAATAAAATTAGGGATGTTACACCATTCCCATGGTATAGGAGTTTTACTCCAATGCTATAGTCCATAAACGTCATAAAGCACGGGTTAGAGGTAAGATGGTGAAATTCACGCTGCATGCCATCAATGAGTTCTACTCCCTGCTTGACATTGAGGATGATGAATACTCTATGCTTCTTCTGTCATACATTGATTTTGTAGACAGTATTTGCACTCTTTGCTATAAGGGAGCTTCCTAGAAATTAGATAATAATGGCCAACTAGTGTATTTTGTTAGGGCTGATATGTATAAAGTGGCTAAAGCCAGGAACTATTTCGTGATAGCAAGAATCATGCCCAACTTGAACATGAGTTGAGTCAAGAGGGATAGGGCCATTCTACTTTATGCTATATTGAAGGTTTTTTCGATTGACGTAGGGAAAATTATCCACAAACAGATGCTAGGCTATAGTAGTTCTCGAGGCAGCTCCTTCTTTGCTCCCAGTTTAATCACTAGTTTATGTAGGAATGCTGGAGTCAGTTGAGATTCTGTAACAACTCCATTTATGTAAATGTAACAAAAAAAATTTTATTTGTAAAATTCCATGAAGTTATTACTACTTTAATTCTAACCATTTAACTCGTAATAATAATCACTTTAACCAAGCATAATTGTTATTAACAGTGATACAATACTGAGTTTCCATACACACTATTATTTTACAAACTACACACCATTATTTTATAAATATTTGTACAAAGATACATATTAGCTCTAATCATCTATGTCGACTACTTCCGGGGACACTAGTGCGGGTGGCACATCCACCAGAATCTCAGTCACATCTACGACAGATACATCTGAAATAACTGGAAGTTGCCCAAGGTAGGGCACCTCGATCCAAAGTACAGAAATGATAAGTGTCATAGAGAAAATCTGCAATTTATTCTTCTGAACATGATATGGAAATATAGTGAGAATTAAATCCCAGTAAGTTCAACAATAAATCATAATTTACCATCAATATAGTTCATCATGTCATGTTCAGCTGTATAAACTACAGAAAATATCTTTGGTCACATGAATGCATTATATCTATGCACATAAGAATCATACAATAATGATACGTATGACAGGATTAATTATTTTTAGAATATCATATAATGGCCATTAACTTATTCTCATTTCAAGCTACCCCGGTCAGGGTGAGTATCTTCTACTCTCCGGTACAGACTTTTCTCGCTCCTTCCGACATGGCCTACTTTCTCTTTCTTTTCTCATTAACATGATCATAACCATTGGGAGGGCGTCCCCTACTGGTGCACCACACGGATTGCCATGTGACCGTGCTCATTTCTTCTTTTTTTTACAATGATAGCCAAAAATATGCTTTCAATAACAAGTAGGTTCATCAAAATATAACTATTAGCATAAATCATTGGTAATCATGCCATGAACATAACCATTTCAAATATCACTTTATAAAATATTTTCATGTTAGAATTTTATACTGAAGATGGTAAGAAGTTCATACAATGGCAATGGCTATGGCATATACTAGTAATTTATTATTTTCATTTATAAGATTCGTCTTCTTTTTTAAATATTAATTTTATTTCTTTATTTTATTTATGCAAATTTTCATCATATCTAACCTTCTCTTTATGCTTGGCCTTTAGTAATTTTCTTCTTATTTATATCATTTCCAACACATGTTCTTACAAATTTATAGAGCATTGTTCTCCAATTTGATTTCTACTATTACCCTATAGTTAAAGAGGTTCATCTAGGGTAGAAAAATGTTGAAAATAGGCTTAACCAACTTCCAACATGGTCTGGCCATGTTCTAGGACACGGCCATGCTTTAAAAATACTTCAAATGTACTCAAAAATATCCCCGAACACGGCTAGCCCGTGCTTGAAGCACCCAGAACACGGCCTGGCTGTGCTCTGTGACCTTTGCTCACTAATCAGAGAATAACTCCCTCATTTTAACTCCGATTGAGGTGATCTTGGTGTCGATGGAAAGCTAAGACAATTATCTAAAACTATTATGTTAATCATATCAGGAAAATAGTAATATATATTGGTTTTATTACTCCCTTAATTTCAATATTATTTCTTCTCGGGTAGGTTCTAACCTTTACTTACTAATCTGACTATATCTCCCACATAAGAATTCTAAATTAAGTGATTCCAGTGGCTAAACATCCCTGACACATAAATATATAATTCATATGTTAACCATTTATTTTAATTCCTTGTAGAATGTTCTCAGAAATTAAAACACCGAAGCTATCCTAACATATTCTTCCCTGATTAACCATTTTCTGACCTTTGTTTACTAATTGGAACATATCTAACTCATATGAACTCTACATTGAATGATTCCAGTGGCTAAACATCCGTGACACATATATCTATAATTCATATGTTAACCATTTATTTTAATTCCTTATAGATTGTTCCCAGAAATTAAAACACCGAAGCTTAAAATTCTGCCACCCATAGCCATACCCATGCAAAACTTTATATATCAGTCTAAGTATTCAAACATACATCACATGCAAGATCAATATGTAACATGATATAGCAACATCATGACCAATCATCAAAGTTCTAAGATCAAAATCTCATATAAATATTATAAGTTTCAAATGTTTTCTTCAAAAGGAAATATTGTTAAACTTACCTAAGATTCTCCCTAGCTTACTTAGTGAATTGTTTTTCTTGTTTCCTCTTGAAAGAAGTAGCAAGATTCCTCCCTTCCCTTAACTTTTCTAGCAGCTTAGGTAAGAGAAGGAGGGTGAATTTTTGAACCTCAAGGATGAAGAAGAAAAATGGATTCAAGTGGAGATTAAGGTAACTTACCTTGAGTACTTAGCCTTCTAAACTTCTCCTTCTTCTTCCTTCCTTTCTTCTCCTCTCTTTCTCTCATTTCCTCACTCTACCTTGCTTCTATTTCTCTCTCTTCCTCACTTGGACGAAATTAAAATGTTGTAGGGGTGGGTTTTGCTTATATAGACCACCAAATAATACACCTTTCATGATCATGGGTCTACCTTATCACAATTAGGATTCACTTTGTTGAATTTTTGGAAAACAAAAACTTATGTTCTTGTCTTCCTTTTCCTTCGTCAAGATATGCATAGGAAAAGGAGATTTGTATTTTGAAAATTATGATGATATGTTCTTAAGATAAGGGACAAGGTCCCTTTGATTTAGGGATTCATTTCCATTTTCTTTTGTCTTAAACAAGTATGATAGGTTTGCCTTTTTAGGTGGCAAATTTCTAGCCCTTGAATCTCCATTATTTGGTTGATATTATTTGTGTGGGATAGGAATGTTTTGTCCTAATGCCATGTATTATCATACCACTTGCTAAAATTATGAGTGTATGATATAGATGTTTTTGTCCTAAAGCCTTGTATTATCATGCCACTTGCCAAAATAATGAATGTAAAATCACACCACTTGCTAAATTTTTGTCTTAATGCCATGTAACCTATTCTTTATTATTATTACATTATTATATCATCACCTAATTTATTTTATTTTATTTTTCCTCTTGGATTTGGGCTTATTCCTACCCATTTTCTTTGCTTTGGATAAAATTCTACCTTTCTTGGATGGCTTGGTCACATTTTCATAATTTTTGGGCTAATAGTCCAATTACTATATCCTAGTCCAAGTCTTTGTTTTATTTCTTGCTAAGGTTATCCAATAGGCTTACTAGAAACTTATGTGAAGTGGAAAAACTCTATATGAAGTGTCCATAGGTAAAAGCCCAATGTATGGGTAAAGATTTTAAACTTAGTAACTTTATTTCTTGAATTAGGAAAAATTACCCTAATCCAATGTTCTTGAAAATTTAAGACCTTTACTTGTTTCTAAAAATTTATCTTCCTTATCCAAGAATTTTGCATCTCTTTAGTATGTTCTTTCTAATTTTTTCCTATTATGTTTTCCCTCTTTATTTGTTCTCTTAATGTTAGAAATATTTTCTATGCATATACATAAGGTGAAGAATTTCTAAGGATTCTATTTCCTTAGATATCTAAAATATTGTCTAATAAACTTTATTTCCTTAATTATCAATAAAAGAAACGAAATTAGGGATGTTACAGATTCCACTGAGCCTTTCATCCAATTAATGAGACCTATATCCTATGTAAACATACAAAAATACAAAGGGCATGAGGAAGCAGAAGAGAAAGAGTTACGGGTTCAACCATTGACTACAGAAGAACCTGGCAACAGTTCAAATCCACCTCTATCCCAACATACTATTGAAGACTTTTGGAAGCATACTGAGTGCCTTAGCCACCAGATGAATGACCTGGCACTCTACCAGTACTCTATACCATAGAATAACAATGCTCGTTTTATCCAGTTTGCCCACGCCCTGAACCTTCCAGTAGCATTCCTAGTGCCTCTTGAACTGCCCTTTAGGCCTGCACCCGAGCAAGATAAGATGGATGGTGATAAATAATCAAAGTTCTTAAGTGTGAGGGTCAGTTTATGATTCAGCTAGATGACTGTATAATAAATCATATATTTGTGCACCATTTAATTTGCTATAGTAAACTTCTATGATCAATGCACTTTTAATTCTAGCTATTGAATGGGGTGAGCATGTGAACTTATCTCAATTTATGAGTTTGTGTTAGTTGAATCAATAGTCAATGATATAATTGTTGAAATTGCTAATAGCTCTTGAGAGATGTAGAAAATTCATGATCATGTGTAATTTTTTACCTATATTTTAGAATCCTGAAACTATTTTGTACAGTAACTTTGGGTATTTAATTTGTCATAGAGAAAGTTTATATAACTCAAATATTTTATGATCTCATCAATTTTCTACAACTTGTTTAAATGCTACTTAAGGAGAAATCCTAGGTTGATACTATTAATTAGGAGATGATTTAGGCAATATTTGATGAGGTTAAGCCTTTCAAGCCAAACCTGTAACATCCCGTAATTTTTTTAGATATTTTCCTTAGAAATTCTTTACCTTACATATATGCATAGAAATGTTCTAATATTAATGGAATAGGTAAAGAAAGAAAACCTAAGAGGAAATATTAGAAATAAATATATTAAAGAAAGGTGAAATTCTTAGGTAAAGAAAGATAAATTTTTGTTAAGTAAGTAAAGGTCTTAAAATTTCAAGAAGATCGGATTATGGTAATTTTTCTTAATTTAAGAGCAAAAGTTACTAAATTTAGTATCTCCACCCGTAATTGGGCTTTAACCTATAGACACTTCATATAGAGTTTTTCTACTTCACATGAATTTTTAGCAAGCCAATAGGATAGCCCAAAGAAGAAATAAAACATAGACTTGGACTAGGATATAGAAATTGGACCGGTAGCCCAAAAATCATAAAAATGTGACCAAGCCCATTATGAAAGGTAGAATTTTAACCAAAGTAAGGAAAATGAGCAAGAATGAGCCCAAACCCAAGAGGAAAAATAAAAATAAAAATAAAATTAAAGTGATGAACTATTGGTGTAATCAAGATTAAGTGACATGGCATTAAGACAAAAATTTAGCAAGTGGTGTGATTCTACATTCATCATTTTGGCAAGTGGCATAATAATACAAGGCTTTAGGACAAAAACATCTATATCCTACATTCATAACTTTAGCAAGTGGGTAATAATACATAGCATTATGACAAAACATCATTATCCTACACAAATAATTTTTGTTAAGTAAGGAAAATTCAAGGGCTAGAAATTTGCCACTTAAAAAGGAAAATCTATCATACTTGATTAAGACAAAAGAAAAAGGAAATGAATCCCTAAATCAAAGGGATCTTGCCCCATATCTTAAGAACATATCATCATAATTTTCAAAATACAAATCTCCTTTTTCTATGCATATCTTGACTAAGGAAGAGGAAGACAAGAACATAAGTTGTTTGTTTTCCAAAAATTCAACAAAGTGTATCCTAATTGTGATAAGGTAGACCCATGATCATGAAAGGTGAATTATTTGGTGGTCTATATAAGAAAACCCACCCTTACAACATTAGAATTTCGTCCAAGTGAGGAAGAGCAAAAATAGAAGCAAGGTAGTGTGAGGAAAGGAGAGTAAGAAAGGAAGAAAGAGGAAGGAGAAGTCTAGGGGACTAAGTGCTCCAGGTAAGTTTAACAATATTTCTTTTTGAAGAAAACTTTTGAAACTTATAATATTTTTATGAGATTTTGATCTTAGAACTTTTATGATTGGTCATGATGTTGCTATATCATGTTACATATTGATCTTGCATGTGATGTATGTTTGAATACTTAGGTTGGTGTAGATAGTTCTGCATGGTTATGGCTATGGGTGGCAGAATTTTAAGCTTCGGTATTTTAATTTCTGGGAACAATCTATAAGGAATTAAAATAAATGGTTAACATAAGAATTAAAGATATATGTGTCCCGGATTTTAAGCCACTGGAATCATTCCATTTGGAGTCCATATGAGGTAGCTATGGTCTGATTAGTAGTCAAGGGTCAGAAAATGAATCATCAGGGAAGAATATGTTAGGATAGCTTCGGTAATTTAATTTCTGGGAATTATTGGTAGGGAATTAAAATAAATGGTTAACATAAGAATTAAAGATATGTATGTCATGGATTTTTAGCCACTGGAATCATTCAATTTGGAGTCCATATGAGGTAGCTATGGTCTGATTAGTAGTCAAAGGTCAAAAAATGAATCATCAGGGAAGAATATGTTAGGATAGCTTCGGTAATTTAATTTCTGGGAATTATTGGTAGGGAATTAAAATAAATGGTTAACATAAGAATTAAAGATATGTGTGTCGTTGATTTTTAGCCACTGGAATCATTCAATTTGGAGTCCACATGTGGTAGATATGGTCCGATTAGTAAGCCAAGGTCAGAAAATGGTTCATCAGGGAAGATTATGTTAGGACAGCTGTTGTATTTTAATTTCTGGGAATTATCTGTATGGAATTAAAATAAATGGTTAACATGAAAGTTATATATCTATGTCTCATGGAAATATACCCACTGGAATTATGCAATTTGGAGTTCATATGAGGTAGATATGATCCGATTAGTAAGCAGAGGTCAGAAAATGTTTATTCAGGGAAGAGTATGTTATTAATGCTTTAGTTTTTGAATTTCTGGGAATATTCTGTAGGAAATTAAAATAGCGCGCCAACATAACAATTATAGATATATGGCTCATGGATTTTTACCAACTGGAATAACGCAATATGGAGTTCCAATTTGGGATATATGGTCTAATTAGTCAGTAAAGGTCTGAACCTATCCGAGAGGAACTATCCTGTACTTTGAGGGAGTAATATCACCTTCGTTTCTTAATTTTTCACTACAATGTTCAACATAATAGTTTTAGATAATTGTTTTATCTTGAAATGGACACCAAGATCACCTACATCAGAGTTAAATTGAGAGAGTTATGCTATGATTAGTAAGAGAAGGTTAGATAGGATGAAAACCTGCATCAAGAAAATAAAGAAATAAAATTAGTATTTAAAAAAGAAGATGAATCTTAATAAATGACTAGTATAGCCATAGCCATTGCCATTGTATGAACTTCTTACCATCTTAAGTATGAAATTTTGACATGGAAATATTTTATAAAGTGATATTTGAAATGGTTATGTTCATGGCATGATTACCAATGATTTATGGTAATAGTTATATTTTGATGAACATACTTGTTATTGAAAGCATATTTGTGGCTATCATTGTGAAAAGAAAAGAAATAAGCACGGTCACATGGCAATCCGTGTGGTGCACCAGTAGGGGACGCCCTACCAACGGTTATGATCATGATAATGAGAAAAGAAAGAGAAAGTGGGCCATGTCGGACGGAGCGAGAAAAGCCCGTACCGGAGAGTAGAGGATACTCACCCTGACCGGGGTAGCTTGAAATAAGAATATGTTGATGGCCATCATATGATATTTTGAAAATAGTTAATCATATCATACATATCATTACAGTATGATTCTTATGTGCATAGATATAATGCATTCATGTGACCAAAGATATTTTCTGTAGTTTATACAGCTGAACATGACGTGATGAGATTTACTGATGATAATTTATTGTTGAACTTACTGGGATTTAATTCTCACTATATTTCCATATCATGTTCAGAAAATTATTTATGCAGCTTTTGTATCTAAGGCTCTGGCTTTTAGTGCACATTGGATCGAGTTACTTTATGTTGGGCAGATTTCAGAATCAAATAAGATGTTTGTGGTCGAGTTGGCTCAGATTCCGGTGAAGGTGCAACCACCCGCACCTGTATCTCCGGAATTGGTCAACCAAAATAAACAAGATGTAAATATCTATGTGTTTGATATGTTATACGTCTGTTTTGATTAATGACATGTATGTGAACTCAATATTGTATAATAATAAAGGAAAAAAAAAGAGGTTGTTACAAAACCCAAGTAATAAAATATACCTAGCACCTCTATTTTGAGCTTAATTAACATTTTTTTCACACCTACTACAAAGCCAAGACCAAATTTTATGATTAATACCTTTATTTGTTTTCCTGAGTCACTTACTCCAAGATTAATTTTTAAATGCTTGTTTTGTAGAGCTACATTAATAAAAGGGTGGAAGGGTGGAGCAAGGACAAAAGAAAGAAAAAATCAAAGGAAAAAAAAAGTCCAAAATACTGATGAAATTCTAGGCAATGAAAAAAAAAGAAAAAAAGTGAATTTAATAAAGCAAGGGAATAAATGTCGACGAAAATTCTCCAAACTTGAGAAAGTTTAAGAGAAGTATACTTAATCATGTGGTGCTGGGTGATGAAGCCTAAATTTATATCTTCGGTATCACCCCAAAACCTAGCCACATTACAAGCTTATTAAAGCCCTTTTGATCCAAAAAAGTAGTTTTAACCCACATTAGTGGAGAGTAGCATGAAAAATAAGCATATGGAAAACCTAAAAAGAGATCCATACCCAAATTCTTGAGATATAAAAATTCATTTGGGTGAAAGAAGGTTGAACCGCTCAAAGACACATACACACTCAAGTCTCTAGAAAATAAATCATGAATTGCATTTGTGTTAAATATTGCATATAATTATTAAATTTTCTCAAATTTCTTTAAGAGAATACAATTTTCACTATGAGGCAACATATTGGTAAGTATTTCAATCATCTCATATATTGAATATTTTTCACATGAATTAATTTGCTTGAGGAGAAGCAAATGCCATTATAAAAACAATTACAAACTAGACATAGACCCAACTGTAGAATTGCATCAAGTTCTAGAGACCAAAGGGGTTAGACCCTACAAAGGTAAGAAATCTCTCCCTTGGTTAGAACCCCTTTTCATTACAAATGTGGCTTCTTGTCATGAAATAGAACTTCAAGGCTTGAATCAGTCCAAGAAATTTTATATTAAAGTAGACAGCAAGGATCCTCGCCTTGAGTCGAGCCAGCGACATTAAACAAAGGTTCTTATTGGGAGGCAACCCAACATAGTCCTTGCAAAAAAGAATGAGGCGGAAATCAAAAAAATTAAGGGTACATTAATGCAACATTCTTATCCCACCCCAAACGAATTCAGGGAAGTTCATTTAACTTAAATATCTTCATATCTCCCTCTTCATTATCATCTTTATTTTACATTGAGGACAATGTAAAGTTTAAGTGTGGGGGTAAAAGTATATTTGCCTGAATAATTGTGACCTTATTTGGAGCATCAAATTTTTAATTTTTACTATCAATGCACATCTATTGCATTTAGCAAGTTGAGTGATTGTGTGAGTGTTTCAATTTATGTTTTGTGTTGTTAAGCATAACATGTAACATCCCTAATTTCGTTTCTTTTATTAATAAAGGTACATAAATATTTAATTAAGGAAACAAAATTTATTAAAAAAATTTTAGATATCTAAGAAAATATAAGCCTTAGAAATTCTTCACCTTATGTGTATGCATAGAAAATGTTTCTAACATTAAGGGAATAGGTAAAGACAGAAAACCTAATATGAAAAATTAGAAATAACATCCTAAAGAGTGGCAAAATTCTTGGGTAAAGAAGATAAATTTTTGGAAGTAAGTAAAGGTTTTAAAATTTCAAGAAGATTGGATTAGAGTAATTTTTCTTAATTCAAGTGCTAGAGTTCCTAAGTTTAACATCTCCACCCATACATTTGGAATTTCACCTATGGACACTTCATATAGAGTTTTTCCCTATCACATGAGTTTTTAGTAAACCAAATGGATAGCCCAAGTAAGAGATATAACATCGACTTGGACTAGGATATAGAGGTTGGACCAATAACCCAAAAATTATGAAAGTGTGGCCAAGCCCTCCATAAGGGTAGGAATTTCAGCTAAAGCAAAAGAAATGGGCAAGAATGAGCCCAAATAGTAGTGTAATAATAATCAAGATTAGGTCACATGGCATTAAGACAAAACATCTGTATCCTACACTCAAAGTTTCAGTAAGCCATGTGATGATATAGTTGGTAATAATACATGGCATTATGACAAAACATCCTTATCCTACACAAATAATTTCAGCCAAGCAAGGGAGACTCAAGGTTGGAAAATTTGCCACTTAGAAAGGAAAACCTATCATACTTGAATGACACAAAAGTAAAAGGAAATGAATCCCTAAATCAAAAGGACCTTGTCCCTTGTCATAAGAACATTTTATCAAGATTTTTAAATACAAATCTCCTTTTGCTATGCATATCTTAACTAAGGGAGAGGAAGACAAGAACATGAGCTGTCTTCCTCTAAAAAGCAACCAAGTGTTAGGTAAATTTTGATCTGTTAGGTAAGCTTCTGTGTTTGAATTTCTAGGAAAAATATGTAGGGAATTAAAAGTAATGATTAACATGAAAAATATAGATATATGTCTTACAAATATTTAGGCATTGGAATCACTAAATTTGGAGTCTATAAGAGGGAGAAATGGTCAGATTAGTATGTAGAGGTCAGAACCTACTCGGGAAGAAATAACATGGAAATTTAGGGAGTAATAAAGCCAATATTCCTTATGATTTCACTACAATGTTCAACATAGGCGTTTTAGAGGAGTGTATTATCTTTAAATAGACACCAAGATCACCATAATTGATCTTAATTAATTTTCTATTCTATTTCCACAAATGAGCCAAAGGAAAAATTTTGTGATTAATATCTTTTGTTTTTTTTCCTATTCACTCACTCTATGATTATCCTCAATTTTAATCCATTTCAGAAACATATAAAAGTGTAAATAACTTATAAACATAATTAATTACACATTTAAAGATCAAGAAAAGTATAGGGCAAGTCATAGAAAGAATTATCCACTCACAAGGTAAGGCTCCAGATTGGATAGCCCTAAAATACAATTTTCCAATCCACATTTGATTAAATAAACCTCAAAAATGAGTTTGGAGGGTCCAAAAACCTATGAAATGACTCCAAAATCGCACAATTTGACCTTTGGGAGCTTGGTCAACACTGGTCAACTATTCAGTACTATTCACGATCAGAAAATATTATTTAGTGCTGAAAATCACTATTCATAATGCACAAAAATTTGTCAGATGGCCGAAAAATCTCATATCCTAAGGTTCATCTAGCTCTTGAATCCATCTACGCTATCATATTTTCAATTTGAGGTCTCTAAATTGAATTTTCAAAACTTACATTTTTCTAAAATTTTCTACTTTCGATCTGCGGCAATTTTGCGACTAATTTTAAAAAAAAATCGGTCAAAATCGTAGTATTCTCCATCCTGAATCTAGTGATACCCTTAATTTTGAGATCAGAAGCCAATAGACACACCAGATCTAGAGTGAAAAATATATGTTAGTATTCATACTATTCATGGTTACGAATCAGGATTTTCTGAACCTTCTGTCTCCCCCTTCCCTCTTCTTTTTTATTATTATTTAATAATTAAAATTTATTATTTTTATTTTTATTATATACATATAAATACTATTTTTCATCCCAAAATATCTCCAAAATTTCTAAAAATTTACATTCTTATAAAACTTTAGTTGAACACTTAAATCATGATTTTTCTTTATTTAAATTCTAATAAAACAAATCATAAAATATCTTTATACATAATAAATGAAAGAATATTTTTTTAAAAAAAAAATTTATTAGAGCCCAATATAATAATTTTAAGCAAAAAAAATACTTATTTTAATTAAAAATATATTTGTTTTTTTGCAAAACATAATCATTTAAAATAAAAATATATTTTTTATTGTAAAAAATTATTATTTAACAATTACGAGATATTACAAACATGACGTGACAAGCAATATTAATAATGATTATGATTTATCGTTGAACCTTTTCAGATTTAATTCTCACTATATTTCCATATCATGTTCAGAAAACTATTTATGCAAATTTTTCTATGGCTCTGGCTTTTAGTACGCATTGGATCGAGTAACTCTATGTTAGGTAGATCACAAAAATTAATAAGGTGTTCATGGTCGAGTTGGCTAAGATTCCGGTGAAGGTGCAACCACCCGTATCCGTATATCTGAAATTGGTCAACATGGATGAATAAGATGTAGATATTTATGTATTTGATTTTTGTACGGACATTTTGATTAATGATATGTATGTGAACTCAAAATTGTATCAGTGTTAATGGTAGACCTTAAACCTTGATTATACTTGGTTAAATTAATTGAATTGTATTATGAGTTAAGTAATTAGAAGTAAAGAAGTAATGACTTCATAGGACTTTCCAAATATATATTTAAAAAAAATGGTGTTGTTATATAACCAATAGCTAATGATATGACTATCCAAAATTTTTAACTCCTAAAAATGGTAGAAAATTCATGGTGTGTAAAATATTAACTCTTTTGCAATTTATTTTTACTTTAGACTCCTGAAACATTTGTGGTCAATAAATTTGGGCATTTAATTTGTCTTTTACTTAGAGAAGGTTTATATACCTCAAAAAGATTTTATGATCTCAATAGGATTCTACAACTTATTTGAATAATACTTGAGGCGAAATCTTATACTAATACTATTAATTAGGAGATGATTTAGGAATTATTTGATAGATTGAGCCTTTCAAACCTAACTCAAGCAATGAGATATCTTTAGTTCCTCAATTTTGATCTTAATTAACTTTCTATTATATTTCCACAAATGAGCCAAAAGAAAATTTTTGTGATTAATATCTTTCTTTTTTTCCTGTTCACTCACTCCATGATTATCCTTTTGAATATTTGTTTTGTAAAGCTTTATTGAAGGGTGGAAGGGTGGAGCAAAAGAAAGAAAAGAAATATCCAAAGAAGATAAAGGCATATGCTGTGGGTGAAAGAAAAGAAATAGAAAACCAAGGAAAAGAATGAATTAAATTCAAGTGCAGCAAGAAAATAAGTGTGGGGAAAAATCCGCCCAAACTTGAAAAAACATCTTAAGAGATCAAATTTAATCATGTAGTGCTGGGTGATTAAGCCTAAATTTGTATCCTTTATCACAACTTATACCCTGGCCACATTACAAGCTAAACAAAGCCCTATTGATCCTAAAAAGTAGTATTGGGCTACATTAGTGGGGAGTGGCATAAAAAATGAGCCTATGAAATCCTAAACTAATTATATATCCACACCCAAAATTTTGGGATATATAAATTCATCTAGGTAAAAGGAAATTTATTGACCCAAAAACACGCACACACTCGAGATTTAGGAGAATAAAATAATGGGTTGCATTTGTGTTAATCTTGTGCATGGTTATGACCTTTCAAATTTTTTTTCTTGAGCATATTTTCGTGTTATGAGGAAAAATCTTAGTAAGCCGAACACTTACTACATATATTGAATTTTTTTTTGTCTTTAGACATTATTTTGCTTGAGGACAACCAAAAGGTTAAGTGTGAGGGTATTTGATGTGTTTATAATTAAGTATGATTCTAATACCTTTAAGCTCACTTTTTGTTTGATTTAAGTAGAATATAAATAGGAATTAATTGAGTTTTGTGTTTTAGGAAGAATAAAGAGGAAAAGAAGAGGAAAATAGAGAGAAAATATGAAAAAATGGTAATTTTTTACCCTTAGTAACTAATTAAGGTCTATCAATCTCATTTGGACACTGATGGAGGTGATTCTAATGGCAATGGAAAGAAGAGACGCATAGCTACAACTTTCATGTTCAGCACTTTGCAAAAATTTGGAAGTTTTTGGGCACTGCAGTGCTACCTAACGTGTCGTGACGCTAAGTTTCCCAACATCAGAGTGACGCAGCGGTCGAGCATCAGAAGGACCGAGTACTGCAGTGCCCAAGTAGTGCACCGCGGAGCTCCTCATCACATCAAAATGTTAAAAACGTGATTTTTAGGTCTTTTTAATTGAAGCTCGATAGGCCGGGTTTTGACCTAGAAATAGTTCTACTTCAATAAAGAGAAGCCAAGCTATAACAAGGGGGAGAAAGCAAGCCTCAAATCATCAATCAAGCTCTTAATTACCTTCTTCAATTCTTCTCTAGATTTTCTTATGGCCTTGCGCGGCTAATTTACTTTTAATTGGTAGAGGAAGATTCAAACCTCAAGGGATCTTCACACATTGTGAGATTTAGATTTGATTTTATTAGCCCAATCTTAATTGAGTATTAATTTTTCATCTGCCCTTTTCTTTTCAATGATTATTCATATGTTTACTAGGAAGGCCTACTAATATATTATCTGTCTTAATCTATTGCTAAATTATGTTTTGAACAAATTTTTCATTACTATGATTCATGAGGCAAATAGACTTAAGGATTTTAGATTATAAATCATTAAACCTATGATGAATAATTAACTAAGTTAGATATAGCCGATGTGTCTATATTTGTTTAGCTCTATTAGTTTCTCTAATACTTCATGTGATTAATAGATTAGACTTTACCAGTGTGCTAAAGGATATCTTATTAATTTGGGTTTAATTAAGGCGATTGTCATCAATTAATAGACTCAAGGAAGAATAAGGTTAGAATCATAATGATAGGTATTCAAATTAAGATTGATTATGTTGTCAATAATCAATGCAATCCCTTGATAGTGGATGTCATAGCCCTTAAAAAAAGTGAAAACCCTAAATAAATGAAAAAAATCGTAAGTTAAAGAAAATTTGGAATGTAAGTGAAGGTTATAAAAAATGGAGATAAGAATCATTGGAAATGTGTTTATTTATTATATTGTTTGAGGAATTATGAATGTGATATGAGGAATTAAGTTTTGGAGCCAAAATGTAATTTCTTAAATATTAAGGGGTCAAAATGTAAATAACAAAAATTGCAAGGACACCCCTCAACAATTGAAATTTTGCTAATAGGTCCCTCAGATGATTTTAAGAGAAAGCAGATGCAAAACTAACGTGAAAACTTCTGCACTCTCTCTCCCTATTTTCTCTCACAAAAAACCTAAAACTTTTCTTTATATATCTAGCACTTCTGAACCTTGGATTTCGACACCACCACCACTAACGGATTCAGAACAACGAGGACTACAATTCTATCCAATTGGCTTCTAGAAATTTGGTTGAAAATTTGTCAGAAAATGGAGGAGAAACCCTAAGAAGGTACGTTTTAAAACTCCTACTTAGAGTCTTCAAATTGAAAATTTGACACCATAGATGGATTCAGGAGGTGGAAAAATCTTAAGATAAGAAATTTTACAGTCATCTAACAACTTTTTATGCGTCGTAAACAGTAAATTCAACTGTCATAAATAGTGATTGCGACGATGAATAATAATGCTGACTGTGAATAGTCACCCACAATTGACCTGTAATATATCGTAATTTTTATTTTTAAATAATAATGTTTCGCTATAAATAAAAATATTTTTATTGTAAATGATTATGTTTTGCTAAAAGTAAATACGCTTTTAATTTAAATAAATTTTATTTTGCTTAAAATAATTATATTTGGCTTAAAATAATTTTTTTTTTGTTTATATAAATTTCTTTCTTTTAATATGCATGAAGATATTTTATATTGTGATTTGTTTAATTAAAATTTTATCAAGAAAAATTACGATTTTAGAGTTCAACTAAAGTTTTACAATAATATAAATTTTTTAAAATTTTTGGTATATTTTAGGATAAAAAATAGTATTTATATGTATATAATCAAAAAAAGAAAATAAATTTTAAATATTTAATTATTAAATAACAATAATTAAAAAAAGAGAGGAGGGGAGATGCTGAAGAAGGATTAGAAAACTTTGTATATGAATAGTAATAAATAGTACTTTCTCTCTCCTCCATTTTTCTCTTTATATTTGGAGTGCTTACTTTCTTCTGATATCAAAACAAAGGGTACCATTAGATTTAAAATGGAGAATGCTACGATTTTGGCAGAACAATTTTCCAAATCAACCGCAGAATCGACGCAGATCGGAAGTAAAAAATCTTTAAAAAAAGTAAGATCTTAAACTATTATTTAGAGACTTCAAATTAGAAATCTAACATTGTAGATGGATTCAAGAGATAGATAAACTATAGGATATGAAGTTTCAAAGTCATCTAACAATTTTTGGTGTCATAAACAGTAACTCCGACTAACGTAAATAGTATTTTCTGATTGTGAATAGTAAACACCAGTTGACTAGTGTTGATCGATCTCCCAGAGACCAAATTTTGCGATTCCGGAGTCATTTCCTAGATTTTTGGACCCCCTGAACTCGTTTTTTAGATCCATTTGATCAGATTTGACTTGAATAAATACATTTGAGGTTGTCCAACCTGGAACCCTGACTTGTGAGTAGATAATTCTTTCGATGACTTATCCTATGCTCTTCTTGAACTTAAAATGTATAATTGGTTATGTTTATAAATTATTTATGCTATCATAAGTTTCTGAAATGTGTTAAATATCTGTTTTGCTTACGAACTGGCACATAGTTCAAAAAGAGTATGGTTTTGCAAATAAATTTTGAAATTCATTGAATATATGGTTCTAAATGTATTTATAATTATTTGGTAAAGTGAATATTATGTGCATGAGGCAATGATTTGTAAAACTATAAAGTTACAGATTATGATTGAACGGCAAGCGTAAAGCTCATGGCGAGTTGCTTGATAATTATACATTGCATTTGATGAATATGCATTTATATATATATGTATTTATATATATGGATGAATATCGACGGGTTGTATGTCTTGTGACGATACCAAGTAGGGGACGCCCTATTAGCTTGAGTGAGCCAAGGAAGGGCCACTCTAACCGGGTGACAGTGGTAATGTGAAGAGGCAGATGGGTGATGAACTCACATTCCTTGATCACTTATTGTGATTGTAGTCGATCGGTCATAATGCATATAGAAAATGAGTGAATTGAGTGTATTGAGAGCTGTAACATGTTTAAGCATTATATAAAAAAACGGATTTTCAGTGCATATATATTATGTTAATTATGTATCAACAAAAGTAATGACTTTATCTCAAAAGCTTAATATTTTACTGTAAATTATACAGATGAACATATCATCCTTTACTGTGTGCTTGGGATTATTTGATAATTCTAAAATGGGATCCTCCTAATATTTTCATGTGAAATATTTTAATGCATAACAACATTTATTTAATGATCATACCGTGCTAAATATGGTTTTGGATATCTAAATATCCTTTGTTTTGAGAATATTTGAAATACGGGTCCAATATAAATGTAATACTAAAATATATTTTCTATATGAAAAATTTTTAAAATATGAGTACATCCATATTTGGACCTAAGAGGTCATAGGAGATATTATCTGCTCACTGAGTTTTCAAACTCACTACACGATATTTTCATATTTTTCAGATAAGAATACAGAGTCTAATCCTGCAGATAGGTGATCAATTAAGTGAAATATTCTCTGGGTAAGTCTACGTTGTTTCTAACGCTCTCAGTTTTTGAATTATATTGTGTTTGTATTCTAGAGTGTGTTCTGAACGCCATAAGTAGGATCCTTGCTTCTGTTGTTACTTTGACACTTATAACTTGGTGTGTATAATGTGTATACATGAGAGAACCTATATGTATCTATTTCCATGACAAAGAATAGTGTCATGCATGTTATGGTAAATATCTGATTGCGAAAAAAAAAATTTTTTACCTGCCCATAAATTGGGAGCCTTACATGACCAGCGTTGACCAAGCTCCTAAAGGCTAAATTTTGCGATTTCGGAGTCATTTCCTAGGTTTTCAGACCCTTTGGACTCATTTTTTATGTCCATTTGATTAGATTTAACTTGGAAAAATATGTTTTGGGGCTATCCAACTGGGAATACAAGTTTTGTGAGTAGATAATTCTTTCTATGACTTACCCTATGCTCTTCTTGACCTTTAAATGTATAGTTGGTTCTGTTTATAAGTTATTTATACTTTTCTATGTCTCTGAAATGGATTAAATTACTTGATTTCCTTACTATCTAGCATATAGTTCAAGAAGAGGATGGTTTTGAAAATGAATTTTTGAACTCATTGAAAATGTGATTCTAAATGTATTTCTCAACATATGGTATAAAAAAATATTTTGCACGTGACATTGATATGTAAAGTTATAAGATTTCCTTGAAAAAGGGCATGTATATGTGATAACCCTGATTGGGAAGTTTCTGACAAAGGAATTATACTGAGACTGAAAATTCTGTATTATACTAAAACCTCTATTTTGAACGATATGACATATGTGCATATATGATTTCAATTGAGGAATCCTATTAGAAATACTGTTTGCTAATAGTAGGTGATGTTAGTCCTGGTGCACCTTGATACCTCAACTAGCAAGGGTGGTGCTAGCCTCGTGTGATTGCCAACACACGGGATATGATATGTGAAGGAAAACGGCATGCCTCCTATCTGGGTGAGATGTCGGCTATATGATATGTAATTTTCCCTCCTTGCTGTGTGCTTAGGAAGTTACCCATATTATAGTCCTTTCACATGTCTTATTGAATGGTGGTAGGGCAAACCTTAATTAAGATGGTGAGTTTAGGCAAATCCTACACCACCAAAATACAAAAAGGCTTGAATTCTAATATAGTGGTTATGATATGGGATCCTCCTAATGTTTTCATATGAAATATTTTGATGCATAACAATATTTGATTAATAATCATACAGTATTGCATATGGTTTCGAATATCTAAATGTAGTTTGAACTAAGAATATTTGAAATACAGGTCCCATATAGATGTACCACTGAACTATAATTTTCTATGTGATAAATTTTAACATATGTGTACATCCATATGTTAACCTAAGAAGTCATAGGAGGTATTATCTGCTCACTGCATTGTCAAACTTACTACACGATATTTACTTTTTTTTAGATAAGGATACAGAGTTTGGTCCTGCAACTACGTGATCAACTAGGTGTCATACTCTCTGGGTGAGCCTACGTTGCTTCTGAGGCTCACAGTGTTTAAATTATTTTGTACTTGTATTCTAGACTATGCTCTGAACGCCATAGGCAGGATCCCTACTTCTATTGTAATATTGATATGTGTAGACTTGGCATGTATATTTGGCTATACTGAAAACTTGTGAACATATATTTTACCCCTGTTGTGTGATATACTTAAAGCATGTATGCAATAAAATAAGGGTAAAGTTATCTGCTATTCGTGACAAACGCGTTCCATTAAATTGGGGACGTGATAGTTGATATCAACCGAAACCAACGCTTTTATTATTAATAACTCTCCTTTTTATTACTTGCTTTCTCTTTTTACTTTGTTTACTTTCACTTGTCAAACCACCTTTCAAGAATCACACAAAATAAGTCTAGTCTCTGTGGGATCGACCCTTACTCCTATGACTACAGGTTAGTTGAGAGGTAATGTATCAATTTGGGTGTACCTGTGCTAGAACGCACCACTAGTCTATCTCCTAAATAATAATCTTGAATATATACATATATCCCACCTTGGTTGTGCTAAAACATAAAAAGCATAGAGATTTTCATACCCAAAGCACAATTGTTTCACATGACACAGCTAGGCTGTGCTTCAAACTATTTTAAGGCATTGGAGCATTTGAGATACAGGACAAGGCCAGGTCGTGGTTAAGGCTGTTTGGCCTTTTCTGGATCTTCTGAAGCCCATTCTTTGAGTGGTTCCTCCTCATCCTAGTTCATAAAATTCTTCAAATATTCTTTTTTACCTTAGTTCTTGGGCCCTATTGCTCACCTACAAAAAGAGAACATAGTAAGCACGATCCTTCAATTGAATATCTTAATTTTGAGTCTCACCTTTTTTGTGAGATTCATATAAAGGGTTCATATCAGACATGGAAGCAAGCACCAATAAAGCCAGCTAGCAATACCACCAAAAGTAAGACACCTAACATAATCATTGGCTTTTTAAGCCATCTTTCATAGTTAGTATTTGGTTATTTATTGAGCTAGACACTAACAATTTATATAGGAACAAAGGAAAGAAAGGTTAAGATATTGAGGATCCCAATCAAATTGTTACTAAGTCAAACTTGTTAGGAAAGGTATACACCTAAGATAGGGGTAAATTAGGTGTTTTCCAAAATTAAAACATGAAGTGGAAGAAGGATATAAAAATTTGAAAAACTTTTACATAAAAGAAGACATAAAGAAAACCAAAATGTTCAAAATTCCAAAGTAATGTTATATTCGAAAAACCAAAACCAAGCTGAATATTTTAAGAGAAAAGATGAAGGCAAGAATAAAATAATGTCATTCAAAAATAAAAGGGGATAGGAATTAAAAGACACAAGAGATTTATCTTAGTTTAGCTCAACCACCGAGCTTACATCTAGTCCCCAAGTCTCAACTTGAAATCTCCACTATATCCTCAAGTTTACAAATGGGTACTTGTGAGCTACTACAAAAACACAACTCAACAAAGTTAGCAATAGGGTTCTCTCCTCCTTAGAAAGATTCTTCCAATCCCTAAACTTCAATGGATCCTCCCTTGAATCAACAACTCACAAAGAAGAAGGATGAAGATGTGAAAACTCTCAAAGCGTGAATGAATACAATGACAACACATTTGTATCAAAAATTTACAAACACAAAGCTTAAAGATTTTTTCTAATTACTGACGGTGCAATGGATCCTAGTATCTCTAGGGGGTTGAATTAAAATAGCCATTAGAGACAATTAGGAGCTAGGATTAAATGAAAAAAAATCTCTTCAGAAAGTCTTTAATTATTTCCCCCATCTAGGTAAAAGTCATAGGTTGTCATTTAAAATAATATGATTTCATGCATGAAGAACTGAACAAGTTTCTGTTGAAAACTATAGGCACCTTTTATCATGTAAAATGGCTTTTATTCATTGTTTTAGAATTGAACAAGCATTTTTTACCTTAAACAGTCACTTGTTAGCATTTGTAACCATTGAAATTTACAATCTAGAAGCTAACAGACGCCTATTACTATCAATAGGTAACTGTTGGTTACTATTTTGTAAAACTGCATTGATTCTAGCAAACAAGGGCCTATTACACTTAATAGACTTCTATTACTCTTTCAAAAGTTCATGTTTGAGCAATTTTACAAGCTACCAACCAACAAAATATAATAAAACAATCTCTAAGTTTTCAAAATCACTTTTAAGAGCTTAAGGGTTTCTCAAATAACAATACTACAATGTGAAATAAACAGCTCCAATCACTCAAAATCTATACACACCTATTTCCATACTTCTGTGATTTGCATTCTTTTTCAAAGTTTCATTCTTCTTTGTTGGGTTTGTGCTTAGAGAGGTTTTCAAAATGGTTCTATTGACCCTATTGATGTGCTATCATGATTTTGATGATAATAAAATAGTAAAGAGTTTCTTAGGAAATAAATCAAGCTTATCAAGGAATCTAAGTCTAGGATGTAACATCCCTAATTTTTAATAAATAGAAAATAATTTTTAATAGAGAAAGGAATTCTTATTTTTAGCGAAAAGTCTTAAAGGGTGAAATAATAGTTTCTTCACCATTAGGACTAGAGTTGGACAACAAGAGTTGGAATGAGGTATCATGGGAAGTGTGACACGAAAGCTCATTGGCATACGCCTTAAGAGGAGATTAAACACTTGGCTAAATTACACTCAACCAAACAAGCCCTTAGCCAATGACATGGTTACATTGTAATGGAATGGCAAAAGTGTAATTCTTAAAGAAAGGGGGCATGTGTTGAGGAGAGGCAACCTTCTAGAAGCTTGGAATTAAAATATGCTTTTCCCTTGACTTGGAGAGAAAGTCGACCAAGGGGGAAAATATCCAAGAGAGCAGCATCCAAGGGAGAAGAGAAAGATAGAGGAACCAAGAGAAGAACGAGAAAGAAGAGAAGAAAAAGCGAGAGAAAAGAGAAAGGCAGCAAGGAGAAGTTTTAAGGAAATTGTAGGGAAATGAAGAAACAGAAGGAATTCCAAGGAAGGTTTTGAGAAAGCAAGCATGATTTTAATACCTTTAAGCTTACTCTTTGTTTAATTTAAGTAGAATATAAATAGGAATTGATTGAGTTTTTTGTTTTGCATTGTAGGAGTAAAGAAAGAAGAAAAGAGAAGAAAAAGAGAAGAAATTCATGGAAAAATGCTGAATTGCAGCAATTCCAGACCTTACAGCGCTAATTAGACAATATCTCCCACATATGAACTCTAACCAAAGTGATTCAAGTGGCTATAAAAATCTAAGACAATTATCAACAATTTTATGTTGAGTACTTTGTCCAATTCGGGAGATTTCAGGGTGTTACAAAGCTTGAAATTTAAAATTGCAGTGCAGCAAACAAATCCTAAGCTTTGGTAGTTGGGTATATCTACCACATTTTAGCTCCGATTAAGTTGATTCCAGTGACTATGGAAAGATAATAGACAGGGATACAACTTTTATGTTATCACTTTTCCAAATTCTGAAGAAACCATAGCATGGTGGCACCCGAAAGTTAGTGCCGTGACGGTGGCGTGCCCAGCAGGTTTTAGATTTTTAGCAACGGGGTACCGTGGCGCCCGATGCCCAGAATTTTAAGTGCCGCAATGCCCGTAGCCACTATAGAAAGTAAAAAAATGTGATTTTTATATTATTTTGACTCCAAATAAAGCCCAAAAGCCCATGAAAAACCCTAAAATAATCCTAATTCATTTAGGACTCTCCTAACCTATAAATAAGAGGGAAATCAAGCATCAAAGGAGGCATTTAATCCATCCAAGGATTCAATGATCAATTTCTCAAGTTTCTTTTTCTTTTTCTTCCCTAGGTTTTCTTATGGCCCTGTGTGGCTAATTTATTTTAGTTAGTAAAGGAAGATTGAAACTTCAAGGGATCTTTATGCATTGTGAGATTTAGAATTGATTTTAGTAGTTCAATCTTAATCGGGTATTGATTATTAATCTACTCTTCTTTTTTCAATGATTATTCATATGATCGCTAGGAGGCCTACTAGTATATTATCTGTCTTAATCTACTGCTAAATTATGTTTTGAACAAAGTTTTCACTACTGTATTCATGAGGCAAATAGGTTTAAAAATTTTTGAACCTATGATGAATAACTAATTAAATTAGATATAGTTGATGTGTTTATATTTGTCCAGCTCTATCAGTTTCTCTAGTTCTTCATGCAATTAATAGGTTAGACTTTACTAATGTGCTAAAGGATATATTATTAATTAAAGTTTAATTAAGGCGATTGTCATCAATTACTAGACTTAAGAAGGAACAGATAGATATTTAAATTAAGATTAATTATGTTGTCAATGATCAATGCAATCCCTTGACCGTGGATATCAATCGAAGCCAACATCTTTATTATTAATAATTCTCTCAATTACTTTAATCCTTGTTTACTTTGTTTTATTTACAATTATCAATCTCTCTTTTTTGCAATAACATAAGGTAATTCTAGTCTCTATGGGATCAATCCTTACTCCAATTACTACTGGTTAGTTTGGAGGTAAGGTATTAATTTATATGTACCTGCGACAGTACGCACCAAATTTTGGTGTTGTTGTTAGGGATTGTGTCTATTTACCTTTTGTGAATTCTTTTTTTTCTCTTCTTTTTGCTCATAACTAGGAATATGGCAGCCAATTTTCAAAAATTTGGCGCTAGGTTAGGCTCTCAATTAAGACATGCTAGTGAGATATGTAGTTCTTTCTTTGAACAACAACTTGCAAATTTAACTTCTCTTTGTTCGTCAACGTGTAGAAAATATGCAAAGAAAAAAATGCTATGGAAATCATTCAGCCATAGGACATCCTTCTAATGAGTACCTAACTTTCTATGAAGAATCATTTGAGGTAAATATGGTTAGTGGTTTCTCTAGTCCACCACAAGGGAGGTATGATTCCTATTCAAACATGTATAATCCTGGATGGAAGGATCATCCCAACTTTAGGTGTGGGAATGCACAAAATAGGCCTGTAGAACAAAATTTTACAAATTTTTAGCATAACCAATAGGCCTATTATTCTAGACAGACTGCATCTCAAGATTCCCAAGTAAGTAGTTTTTTAGAAGAAATAGTTAAATCTCTTGCACATAATACTCAGCAATTTCAACAAGAGGAAAGGACCAATATTCAAAGTTTAACAAATCAAATAGGCCAACTAGCAATATTAGTCAGTTGGCTAGAGGCTTAGAATTTAGAAATTGAAAGTCTAGCCATAGCATCATTAATGCAAAAAGAGGAAAATTCTGCACTTAATGAAAAAGATGACTTGGAAGTTGACACTAGTAAGCGTACTAATAAAGAGGCTATGGAATGTACCTTGAATGCCAAATTTCAAGAGAAAATTACAGTAGTAGAGGAAGCACCAAAAGTGCAGTAAACAGGCTTAAAGAGCTTCCCTAGCCACTTAAAGGGCATATACAGTAGAGAACCACCCCCAGTGATATCCTCAAATAAATATTCTCTACTCAAAGATAGAGGAAAGCTACCCCATGCTTTGGCTGAATCTCAAACATATGAAATTAAATTGGATTCCAAAAGTTACTTAAGACATCGATTATTCTCAGGTAAGTTGAGTTCTCATTTAATTAAACCTTTGATAATACTGACTTCCTTGCTAATGATGCAGTTGAACCTCAAAATTATGCACATTCAAAAGCAAGCCAATACAAAGTGGGCATCAAGGATCACCCATGAATGACATAAGGAGCCTTGAGTCAAGCCAACGACATTAAACAAAAGCGCTTATTGGGAGGTAACCCAACATAATATTGATTATTCAAAAAAAAAGAGAAGGTGAAAATAAAATAAAAAATTCAACGTCCAGTAATGCAACACTCTCATCTCACCCCAAACAAATTCAGGGAAGTTCACTTAACTTAAATCCCTTTATATCTCCCTCTTTATCATCATCTTTATTTTACACTGAGGACAATGTAAAGTTTGAGTGTGGGGGTGGAATTATATTTGCCTGAATAATAATAACCCTATTTTGAGCATCAATTTTCTGATTTTAAGTATCAATACATTTTTATTGCATTTCGCAAGTTGAGTGATTATGTGAGTGTTTCAATTTATGTTTTGTATTATTAGGCTCAACCAATAATTAATGATATAATGATCCAAATTTTTCAGCTCTTGAAAAATGTAGAAAATTCACGATTGTGTGCAATTTTAACCCTTTTGTAATTTATTTTATTTTAGAATCTTGAAACATTTTTGCACAATAAATTTGGGCATTTAATTTGTCTTTTACTTAGAGAAGTTTTATATAACTCAAAAATATGTTATGATCTCAATAGGATTTTAAAACGTATTTGAATGTTACTTGAGGAAAAATCTTAGGCTAATACGATTAATTAGGAGATGATTTAAGCATTATTTGATAAGATTGATTCTTTCAAGCCTAACCCAAGTAATGAAATATCCTTAGTTCCTCTATTTTGAGCTTAATAAACTTTTTCTTCTATATCCACAAATGAACCTGATGTGATCTTAATTAAGCATGATATTAATACCTTTAAACTTACTTTTTGTTCGATTTAAGTAAAATATAATTAGGAATTAGCTTAGTTTTGTGTTGTAGGAACAAAGGAAGAAGAAAAGAGAAGAAAAAGATAAGAAATTCATGGAAAAATGCTACATTGCAGCGATTCCAGACCATTCATCATTGTTTTGCACATATCTCCCTCTTATGAACTCCAATTAAAGTGATTCAAGTGGCTGTCAAAAGATAACACAATCATCTACAACTTTTATGTTTAATACTTGATCAAATTCGGGAGATTTCATAGCGTTACAGAGCTCGTAAATCAGAATCACAATGCAGCAAGATGAATTCTGACCTTTGGTCACTAATTTCGGGGAGCCGCGGCGATCCCAAGAGAGCACCGCGACGCTGAGCAGCCCAGCAATGAGCAACACGGTGCTAGCCCAAGAGTGTCGAGGTGCCCCGTCTTTGGATTTTCGGAGAGCCAGGGCACTCGAGTAGAGCTCTGCGGCACCAGGTCACTGAATTCGCAATTTTTAGGATTTTTGGACTCCAATTAAAGCCCGATGGGCCGGGATTTGACCTAAATACACTCCTACTTCGATTAGGAGGAGTTAATCTATAAAAGGGAGGAAAACAAGTAGAGAATTCATTTAATCATTCACCCAAGTTCTTACTTACATTCTTCAATTCTTCTTTTGATTTTCTTACAGCCCTACGTGGCTAGTTCTTTTTAGTTGGTTGAGGTAGATTGAAACCTCAAGGGATCTTCATGCATTGTGAGATGTGGATTTGATTTTATTATTCCAATTTGAATTGAGTATTGATTATTTATCTGTTCTTCTTCTCAATGATTATTCATATGATTGCTAGGAGACCTACTAGTATATTATCTGTCTTTATCTATCGCTGAATTATGTTTTGAACAAAGTCTTCAATTCTGTGATTCATGAGGCAAATAAGTTTGAAGATTTTGGATTATAAATCATTGAACCTATGATGAATAATTAACTAAATTAGATATAGCCGATAAGTTTATATTTGTTTAGCTCTGTCAGTTTCTCTAGTTCCTCATGCGGTTAATAAGTTATGCTTTACTAATGTGCTAAAGGATTGCTTGTTAATTAGGGTTTAATTGGTGTGATTGTCATTAATTTACTAGACTTAAGGAGGAACAGAGTTAGAAACCCAATGATAGATATTCAATTACAGATTGATTATGTTGTCAATGATCAATGTAATCCCTTGACGGTGGATATCAACCGAAACCAACGCCTTTCTCTTTAATTACTCTCTTAATTATTTTCATTATCTGTTACTTCAGTTTATTTACAATTATCAACCCCCCTTTCTCAATCACATAAGGTAATTTCAGTCTCTATGGGATTGACCCTTACTCCCACTACTATTGGTTAGTTTTGAGGTAAGGTATCAATTTGGGTGTACCTGCGACAGTACGCACCAAATTTTAGTGCCGTTGTCGAGGGACTGCGTCAATTACTTTTTGTGATTTTATTTGATTTATGCATGTGACTCATTCTTCTAATTCTCAAAATTTAGTGTTCAATCCAGATATTGGAAAATCTGTATACAGGCACAGAAGAGAACTTCAAGTGCACATTGATCAAGAAAAGGATGAAGTAACCATGGCAAGGCAACCTACTCTGAAGGAGCTTGGAGCTCTTGATTTGCATCAGTAACCCTTATGCATTACTTTTCCTAATCTTGATGACAATGTTAATTTTGAGTTGAAATCTGGATTAATTCATCTCTTACCTAATTTTCATGGACTTGAAGACCCACATAAACACTTGAAGGAATTCCATATGGTATGTACCAGTATGAAGCCCCCTAGGGTAACTAAAGAACAAATAAAACTCAGGGCTTTTCCTTTTTCATTAAGAGATTCAGCCAAAGATTGGTTGTATTATTTGCCCTCTGGTACTATCACTACTTAGAATGAGATGAAGAGAATGTTTTTAGAACGTTATTTTCCTGCATCTAGAGCTACTACTATTAGGAAAGAAATATGCGGCATTAGGCAATTGCACGGAGAAACACTTTATGAATATTGGGAGAGGTTTAAAAAGCTTTGTGCAAGCTGCCCACATCATCATATTAGTGAGCAGCTACTAATCTAATATTTCTATGAAGGTCTTTTCTAGGGAGATAGGAGCATGATAGATGCAACTAGTGGAAGAGCACTAGTAGATAAGACTCCTGAAGTACCCAGAATCCTGATATCAAATTTGGCTGCCAATTCTCAACAATTTGGAATTAGGCATGATCCTCCTATTAGACATGCCCATGAGGTAAGTACTACTTCTCTTCAGAATCAAATATTTGAATTTACCTCTCTTGTGTGCCAAATGGCTACAGGTACACTACAACAAGTTAAAGTATATGGAATATGTTCAGCAACAGGGCACTCCACTGATATGTGCCCTACATTTCAAGAGGAATTCACAGAACAAGCGAATGTTGTAGGAGGTTTTCCTGGCCAACCAAAGAGGTATGATCCTTATGCTAATACATACAATCCTGGATGGAAGGATCATCCCAATTTCAGATATGGGAATGCACAAAATAGGCCTATAGGACAAAATTTTCAGCATAACCAACAAGTCTATTATCCTAGACAGAATGCATCCCAGGATCACCAGGTAAGTAATCCATTGAAATATATTGTGAAAACTCTTGTACATAATTCTCATCAATTTCAGTAAGAGACAAGAGCTAGCATTCAAAACCTGACAACTCAAGTAGGTCAGTTAGCAACCACCGTGAGTCGATTAGATGCTTAAAATTCAGGTAAGTTACCTTCTCAAACTGTGGTAAATCCTAGAGAAAATGTCAGTACAATTATTTCAATGAATGGTAAGGAAACTTAAGGTTTACCATCCCTTTCTTCTCCTAAAAAGAATGAGAAATTAAATAAGGAGAAAGAAGAATCTACAGGTAAGTCTCTATCTACTCCAAATTATGAAGTAATGGCTCCTTTTTCAAAAGCTCTTAAAGAGAATAGGCTAAATAAGAAAACTTCTGAATTGTATGACATCTTTAGAAAATGTGAAGTTAATCTCCCCCTTCTAGATACCATTAAATAGGTGCCAAGATATGCAAAGTTCTTGAAAGAGCTATGTACTAAAAAAGAAGGGCAAAAATTAAAGGATTTTGAAAAGGTTCATATGAGTCAGAATGTATCTGCTATGATACAAACAAAACTCCCTACTAAATGCAAGGATCCAGGTATGTTTACTATTCCATGCAAAATGGGGGGAACTCGCATTGAAAAGGCTATGTTAGATTTAGGAGCTTCCATCAATGTTATGCCATATTCTGTATATACATCTTTCAATTTGGGACCATTGAACTCTACAAATTTGATAATTCAACTAGCAGACAGGTCCACTGGATATCCTAAGGGAATAATTGAGGATGTCTTGGTGCATGTTGATGATTTGGTGTTCCCTGCAGATTTTTATGTGCTTAACATGGACAACGGGGATTTTACTTCTCCAATATTATTAGGGAGACCATTCTTGAAAACCTCTAAAACCAAGATAGATGTTCACAATGGTACACTCACTATGGAATTTGATGGTATGAAGCCATGAAACACCCAGGTGATGATACTCCTATTTATTCCGTTGATGTACTTGATTCTTTGGCATAGATGAAAAGGATAAAATGGAGGAAAGTGTGAACAAACCTATAGCAGAAGATGATGGTGAGATAGACTTAAATGAAGAAATAAAGGAGAAATTGGCTGCACTCAATGATTTTTCAGAAGGGCCACCCAAAGGTAAGGTTGCTTATATGAAATTATCAAATTCTGATACTACTCTTGTACCTTTTGTTTTGCAGGACCGTGGATCAATTTTGTCACCTCTTCATGATCACCTGAAATACTTGGAAGTAGGAGATGCATCACCTATTATAGTTGCAAAAAAATTAGGTGTTAAAGAAGAAGAGGAATTGATGCATATTCTTCAAGAAAAACGAAATGACATTACAAAAACAATTGCAAACCTTAAAGGCATAGAACCGACTATAAAGTTATATCATGTTCTATAAATAAAAGGGGTTAGACCCTTTAAAGGTAAGAAATTAGTGCGCACTGTCGCAGGTGCACCCAAATTAATACCTTACTCAAAACTAACCTGTAGCAGTGGGAGTAAGGGTCGATCCCACAGAGACTAGAATTACCTTATGTGATTGAAAAATGGGGGGTTGATAATCGCAGATTAAGTAAAATTAACAATAATGAAAATAACTAAGAGAAAGAGATTAATAATAAAAACGTTGGTTTCGGTTGGTATCCACCGTCAAGGGATTACATTGATCATCGATAAAATAATCAATCCACAAATGAATATCTATCATTGGGGTTTTAACCCCGTTTCTCCTTAAGCCTAGCAAATTAATGGCAATCGCACTAATTAAACCCTAATTAAAAAGTCATATTTTAGCACATCGGTAAAACATAACTTGCTAACCGCATGAAGAACTAGAGAAACTGACAGAGCTAAACAAATATAAACACATCGGCTATATTTAATTTAGTTAATCATTCATCATAGGTTCAATGATTTATAATCCAAAACCCTCAAACCTATTTGCCTCACGAATCACAGAATTGAAAAACTTTGTTCAAAACACAATTCAGCGGTAGATTAAAAACACACAAAATACTAGTAGGCCTCCTAGCAATCATATGAATAATCATTAAGAATAAGAACAGATGAACAATCAATACTCAAATCAAATTGAAATAAAACATCAGATCCACATCTCACAATGTATAAAAATCCTTTGAGGTTTCAACCTACCTCAACCAACTAAAGAGAATTAGCCACGCAGGGCCATAAGATGAACAGAAGAAGAATTGAAGAATTCAGTGAAAGATTCGATTCAGAAATTGGCTCCTCTCTCTGCTTGTTTTGCTCCCTTTTTATAGATTAACTCCTCCTAATTGATGTAGGAGTGTTTCTAGGTCAAATTTCGACCTATCGGGCTTCAATTGGAGTCAAAAAACCCTTAAAATCGCGAATTCAGCGACCTGGTGCGGCGGTGGGTGCCGCGGCGCTGCGGAGAATGAGGGACGGGGCGCCGCGGTGCCCATGTAGAGCGCCGCAGCGCTCACATGCTGCGAAACTTGGCTGGGTTGTTCAGCGCCGCGGCGCTCACTTGCAAGCGCCGCGGCGCCCAGAAATTTCCAGAATTGGTCAAAGTGTCGAACACGAAAGTTGTAGCTCTATGTCTCTTTTTTCCATAACCGCTGGAATCACCTCAATCGGATCTAAATTGAAGGAGATATGATAAAATTAGTGACCAAAGGTCAGAATTCACCCTGCTGCACTGTGATTCTGATTTGCAAGCTCTGTAACGCTATGAAATCTCCCGAATTGGACCAAGTGTTCAACATAACAGTTGTAGAGGATTGTGTTATCGTTTCACAGCCACTTGAATCACTTTGATTGGAGTACATAAGAGGGAGATATGCTCAAAACAGTGCTGAAAGGTCTAGAATCGCTGCAATGTAGCATTTTTCCATTAATTTCTTATCTTTTTCTTCCATTTTCTTCTTCCTTTGCTCCTACAACACAAAACACAAAACTAAGCTAATTCCTAATTATATTTTACTTAAATCAAACAACAGGTAAGCATAAAGGTATTAAAATCATGCTTAATTAAGATCACATCAAATACCCCCACACTCAACCTTTTGCTTGTCCTCAAGCAAAATAATCCCTAAAGATAAAAACAAAAATCAATATATGTAGTAAGTGTTAGGCTTTCCAAACTTTCTGCCTCATATCATAAAAATATGTTCGAGAAAAATTTTGAAAGATCATAATCATACACAAAATTAACCCAAATGTAATTCATTATTTTATCCTCTTGAATCCCAAGTGTGTGTGTGTTTTGAGCCATTAAATTTACTTTTACCCAGATGAGTTTATACATCCCAAAATTTTGGTTGTAGATCTCTAAGTAGTTTAGGATTTCCATATGCTTATTCTTCATGCCACTCTCCACTAATGTAGGCCAAAACTACTTCTAGGATCAATAGGACTTTAATTAGCTTGTAATGTGGCCAGGATATAAGGTGGGATAAAGGATACAAATGTAGGCTCAATCACCCAACACCACATGACTAAATATGATCTATTGAGCTTTTTCAAGTTTGGAGGACTTTCCCCCACATTCATTTTCTTACTTCAATTGAGTTTGATCCATCATTTTCCTTGATTCTCAAAATATTTTTTTTTTCACAACCTATGCTTTTATTCTCTTTGAAATTTTCTTTTCTTCCTTTTTCATAATTCTCTCTTTTTTTTTCTTTGCATAATTCTTTTCTTTTCCTTGCTCCACCCTTCCATCCTTTTGTCAATTTAAGCTCTACAAAACAAGTATTCAGAAAAATAATCATGGAGTGAGTGAATAGGATCAAAAATAAGGATATTCATACAAAATTTGGCTTTCGGCTCATTTGTGATTTTTAGAAGAAAAAGTTCATTAAGCTCAAAATAGAGGAACTAAGGATATTTCATTGTGTAGGTTAGGCTAGAAAGGCTCAATCTATCCAATAATGCCTAAATCATCTCCTAAATAATAGTATTAACCTAGGATTTCGCCTCAAGCAGCATTCAAATAAGTTCTAGAATCCTGTTGAGATCATTACATATTTTTGAATTATATAAACCTTTTCTAAGTAAAAGATAAATTGAATGCCCAAATTTATTGTGAAAAATATTTCAGGATTCTAAAGTCAAAAGTAATAAATTGCAAAAGGGATAAAATCGCATACAATCATGAAGTTTCTACATTTTTCAAGAGCTAAAAAAAAATTTGGATAGTCATATCATTGGCTGTTGGTTGTGCCTAACATCCTAAAACATAAATTGAATACTCACACAATCACTCAACTTGCTAAAAGCAATAAAAGTGCATAAATAGTGAAAAACAGAAAATTGATGCTCATAATAGGGTCACAATGATTCAGACAAATAAACTTCCACCCCCACACTCAAACTTTACATTGTCCTCAATGTAAAAGAAAGATAAGAATTAAGGAAAGATAGAGAAAAAAAAATGAGTTAAGTGAACTTCCCTGAATTTGTTTGGAGTGGAATGCGCATGTTGCATTACTGGACCATGAATATCTCTGATTCCCACTTTTCTTTTTCTTTTTATGTTGGGTTGCCTCCCAATAAGCGCCTTTGTTTAACGTCGTTGGCTCGACTCAAGGCTCCTTATGTCATTCAAGGAGGATCCTTGATGTCAACTTTGAATTGGCTTGCCTTTGAATGTACAGAATTCTGAGGTTCAGCTGCATTATGAAGAGGGAAGTTAGCATTAGTCAAAGATTTAATTAAATGAGAACTCAACTTACCTGGAAATAACCGATGTCTTGAGTAGCTTTTGGCATCTAATTTAATTTCATCCTTTTGAGATTCTACCAAAGCATGCGGTAACTTTCCTCTATCTTTGAGTAGGGCATATTTATCTGAAGTTATAACTGCGGGTGGTTCTCCACTGTATATGCCCTTTAAATGGCTAGGGAGGCTCTTTAAGCCTAGGTCAGAATTCTGCAAAATAGAAGGTACAGGCATCTTATTAGAAATTGATAACAACATAGAAAAATCCTTACCTGTTTGCTGCACTTCTGGTGCTTCCTCTCCTACTATAACATTCTCGTCAAATTTGACGTTTAGGGTACATTCCATAACCTCTTTCCTAGTAGGCTTACTAGTGTCAACTTCCAAGTCATCTTTTTCATTTAGTGCAGAATTTTCTTCCTTTTGCATTGACGATGCTGGGGCTAGACTTTCAATTTCTGAATTTTGAGACTCTAGCCTGTTGACTGTTGTTGCTAATTGCCCAATTTGATTTGTTAAGCTTTCAATGCTGGCCCTTACCTCTTGTTGAAATTGATGAGTATTTTGTGTAAGAGATTCAACAATATCTTCTAAAGAACTACTTACCTGAAAATCCTGATATGCAGACTGTCGAGGATAATAGGCATGTTGGGTATGCTGAAAATTTGCAAAATTTTGTTCTACAGGACTATTTTGTGCATTCCCATACCTAAAGTTAAGATGATCCTTCCATCCAGGATTGTACATGTTTGAATAGGAATCATACCTCACTTGTTGTGGTTCATGGAAACCATTAACCATATTTACCTGCTCAAATGACTCATCATAGAAAGTTGGGTACCCAAAAGAAGGATGCCCTATGGCTGAATAATTTCCATAACACTTCTCTCTTTGCATATTTTCTACACGTTGACGAACAAGAGAAGTTAAATTTGCAAGTTGCTCTTCAAGGGAAGAACTACATACCTCACCAGCATATCTTAATGGAGAGCCCAGCCTAGTGCCAAATTGTTGAAAATTGGCTGCCATATTCAAAGTTATGAACCAAAAGAAAAGAAAAAAAAATCACAAAAGATAAATTGACGCAGTCCCCGGCAACGGCGCCAAAATTTGGTGCGCACTGTCGCAGGTGCACCCAAATTAATACCTTACTCAAAACTAACCTGTAGCAGTGGGAGTAAGGGTCGATCCCACAGAGACTGGAATTACCTTATGTGATTGAAAAATGGGGGGTTGATAATCGCAGATTAAGTAAAATTAACAATAATGAAAATAACTAAGAGAAAGAGATTAATAATAAAAACGTTGGTTTCGGTTGGTATCCACCGTCAAGGGATTACATTGATCATCGATAAAATAATCAATCCACAAATGAATATCTATCATTGGGGTTTTAACCCCGTTTCTCCTTAAGCCTAGCAAATTAATGGCAATCGCACTAATTAAACCCTAATTAACAAGTCATATTTTAGCACATCGGTAAAACATAACTTGCTAACCGTATGAAGAACTAGAGAAACTGACAGAGCTAAACAAATATAAACACATCGGCTATATTTAATTTAGTTAATCATTCATCATAGGTTCAATGATTTATAATCCAAAACCCTCAAACCTATTTGCCTCACGAATCGCAGAATTGAAAAACTTTGTTCAAAACACAATTCAGCGGTAGATTAAAAACACACAAAATACTAGTAGGCCTCCTAGCAATCATATGAATAATCATTAAGAATAAGAACAGATGAACAATCAATACTCAAATCAAATTGAAATAAAACATCAGATCCACATCTCACAATGTATAAAAGTCCCTTGAGGTTTCAACCTACCTCAACCAACTAAAGAGAATTAGCCACGCAGGGCCATAAGATGAACAGAAGAAGAATTGAAGAATTCGGTGAAAGATTCGATTCAGAAATTGGCTCCTCTCTCTGCTTGTTTTGCTCCCTTTTTATAGATTAACTCCTCCTAATTGATGTAGGAGTGTTTCTAGGTCAAATTTTGACCTATCGGGCTTCAATTGGAGTCAAAAAAACCCTTAAAATCGCGAATTCAGCGACCTGGTGCGGTGGTGGGCGCTGTGGCGCTCAAGTGGAGCGCCGCGGCGCTGCGGAGAATGAGGGACGGGGCGCCGCGGTGCCCATGTAGAGCGCCGCGGCGCTCACATGCTGCGAAACTTGGCTGGGTTGTTCAGCGCCGTGGCGCCCAGAAATTTCCAGAATTTGTCAAAGTGTCGAACACGAAAGTTGTAGCTCTATGTCTCTTCTTTCCATAGCCGCTGGAATCACCTCAATCGGATCTAAATTGAAGGAGATATGATAAAATTAGTGACCAAAGGTCAGAATTCACCCTGCTGCACTGTGATTCTGATTTGCAAGCTCTGTAACGCTATGAAAGCTCCCGAATTGGACCAAGTGTTCAACATAACAGTTGTAGAGGATTGTGTTATCGTTTCACAGCCACTTGAATCACTTTGATTGGAGTACATAAGAGGGAGATATGCTCAAAACAGTGCTGAAAGGTCTGGAATCACTGCAATGTAGCATTTTTCCATGAATTTCTTATCTTTTTCTTCCATTTTCTTCTTCCTTTGCTCCTACAACACAAAACACAAAACTAAGCTAATTCCTAATTATATTTTACTTAAATCAAACAAAAGGTAAGCATAAAGGTATTAAAATCATGCTTAATTAAGATCACATCAGAAATCTCTCCCTTGGTTAGGACCACTTGTTATTACTAATGTGGCTTCTAGTTATGCAGTTGAATTTCAAGGATTAAATCAATCCCATAAATTTAAAGTGAACATCAAAGAGCCTCCATGAACAAAGATAGGGAGCTGGGTCGAGCCAACGACATTAAACAAAAGCACTTATTGGGAGGCAACCCAACATAGTAAAAAAAAAGAAGAAGTGGAAAGTAGAAAATTCAGGGTCTAGTAATGCAACACGCTCATTCTAACTCAAACAAATTCAGGGAAGTTCACTTAACTCATATTTTTTTCTATATCCTTCCCTAATTCGTATCTTTCTTTTACATTGAGGACAATGTAAAATTTGAGTGTGGGGGTGGACGTATATTTTTCTGAATCATTGTGACCCTATTATGAGCATCAATTTTCTGATTTTTCACTATTAATGCACTTTTATTACGTTTAGCAAGTTGAGTGATTGTGTGAGTGTTCAATTTATGTTTTGGGATCTTAGGCACAACCAACAACCAATGATATGACTGTCCAAATTTTTTTTAGCTCTTGAAAGATATAGAAAATTCATGGTTATATGTAATTTTATCCCTTTTGCAATTTATTACTTTTGACTTTAGAATCCTGAAATATTTTTGCACAATAATTTTGGGCATTCAATTTATCATTTACTTAGAGAAGGTTTACATAATTCAAATATATTTCATGATCTCCACAGGACTATAGAACTTATTTGAATGCTGCTTGAGGTAAAATCTTAGGTTAATACTATTATTTAGGAGATGATTTAGGCATTATTGGATAGATTGAGCCTTTCTAGCCTAACCTAAGCAATGAAATATCCTTAGTTCCTCTATCTTGAGCTTAATGAACTTTTCCTTCTAAAAACCCCAAACAAGCCGAAAGCCAAATTTTGTATGAATATCCTTATTTTTTAACCTATTCACTCACTCCATGATTATTTTTCTAAATTCTTGTTTTGTATAGCATTATTTACAGAAGGGTGGAAGGGTGGAGCAAGAAAAAGGAAAGAATTGTGCAAAGAAAAAAAAAGAGAATTACGCAAAGAAGAGAGAAGAAAAATCCAAAGAGGATAAAAGAAAATTTTGCGGGTGAAAGAAATTTTTTTTTTTTAGAACCAAGGAAAATGATGGATTAAACTCAATTGAAACAAGAAAATGAGTGTGTGGGGGGGGGGGAAATCTCCCCAAATTTATAAAAGCTCAAGATATCATATTTAATCATGTGGTGCTGGGTGATTGAGCCTAAATTGGTATCCTTTATCCTATATTATACCCTAGCCACATTACAAGCTAAATAAAGTCCTATTGATCCAAGAATAAGCATATGGAAATCCTAAACTATTTAGATATCTACAACCAAAATTTTAGGATATATAAACTCATCCGAGTAAAAGAAAATTTAATGGCCTAAAACACACACACACACACTCGGGATTCAAGATAATAAATTAATAGATTACGTTCAGGTTAATCTTGTGCATGATTATGATCTTTCAAAAATTTTCTTGAACATATTTTTAAGATATGAGGCAAAAATCTTGGTAAGCCTAACACTCACTACATATATTGATTTTTTTTTTGTCTTTAGGAATTATTTTGCTTCAAGACAAGCAAAAGATTAAGTGTGGGGGTATTTGATGTGATCTTAATTAAGCATGATATTAATACCTTTAAACTTACTTTTTGTTTGATTTAAGTAAAATATAATTAGGAATTAGCTTATTTTTGTGTTTTGTGTTGTAGGAACAAAGGAAGAAGAAAAGAGAAGAAAAAGATAAGAAATTCATGGAAAAATGCTACATTGCAGCGATTCCAGACCTTTCATCACTATTTTGCACATATCTCCCTCTTATGAACTCCAATTAAAGTAATTCAAGTGGCTCTGAAAAGATAACACAATAATATACAACGTTTATGTTTAACACTCAGTCAAATTTGGGAGATTTCATAGCGTTACAGAACTCGTTAATTAGAATCACAGTGCAGCAGGATGAATTCTGACCTTTGGTCACTAATTTTGTCATATCTCCTTCAATTTATATCAAATTAAGGTGATTCCAGAGGCTATGGAAAGAAGAGACATAGTGCTACAACTTTTGTGTTTGGCACTTTGGCAAATTCTGGTGTTTTCTGCACACTGCGACGCTGGTCTAGGAGCACTGCGATGCCCCATCTTTGGATTTCCGGAGCGCCAGGGCGCCCGAGTAGAGTACGGCGGCGTCCGCCGCCGTACCAGGTCGCTGAATTCGTGATTTTTAGAGTTTTTTGACTCCAATTGAAGCCCGATGGGCTGAGATTTGACCTAGATACACTCCTACTTTGATTAAGAGGAGTTAATCTATAAAAAGGGAGGAAAGCATGCAGAGGATTCATTCAATCATTAATCCAAGTTCTTAGTTACATTCTTCAATTCTTCTTTTGATTTTCTTATGGCCCTACGTGGCTAGTTCTTTTTAGTTGGTTGAGGTAGATTGAAACCTCAAGGGATCTTCATGCATTGTGAGATGTGGATTTGATTTTATTATTTCAATTTGAATTGAGTATTGATTATTTATCTGTTCTTCTTCTCAATGATTATTCATATAATTGCTAGGAGGTCTACTAGTATATTATCTTTCTTTATCTACCGCTGAATTATGTTTTGAACAAAGTCTTCAATTCTGTGATTCATGAGGCAAATAGGTTTGAGGATTTTGGATTATAAATCATTGATCCTATGATGAATAATTAACTAAATTAGATATAGCCGATATGTTTATATTTGTTTAGCTCTGTCAGTTTCTCTAGTTCTTCATGCGGTTAATAAGTTATGCTTTACCAATGTGCTAAAGGATTGCTTGTTAATTAGGGTTTAATTGGTGCGATTTTCATTAATTTAGTAGACTTAAGGAGGAACAGGGTTAGAAACCCAATGATAAATTTTCAATTACAGATTGATTATGTTGTCAATGATCAATGCAATCCCTTGACGGTGGATATCAACCGAAACCAACGCCTTTCTCATTAATTACTCTCTTAATTATTTTCATCATTTGTTACTTCAGTTTATTTGTAATTATCAATCCCCCCTTTCTCAATCACATAAAGTAATTTGAACCAAAAGACAAATTTTGCACAAATATCTTTATTTTTTACCCTATTCACTCACTCCATTATTATATTTTTCTAAATATTTGTTTTGTAGAGCTTTATTGACCAAAGGGGGGAAGGGTGGAGCAAAGGAAAGAAAAGAATTATGCAAAGGAAAGAGAAGAAAAATCTAAAAAGGATAAAAGCAAATGCTGTGGGTGAAAGAAAAGAAATAGAGAACCAAGGAAAATTATAAATTAAATTCAATTGAAGTAAGAAAATGAGTGTGGGAGAAAATCCCCCCAAACTTGGAAAAGCTCATAATTCTAATTAAATGTTTCAAATTCTATATCACTTGTATCTTTTCTCCTAATAAAACTGTGCAAAGCCATGCAAGCAATTATGATTATGACTTGTGTCTCTAATGAGAATGAAGGCATAGCACCCAGTATTTTCCATCTTGCTTTGCAACATCTAAAAGAGCATTCAATTGTACATCGAAGGCTAAAGTGATAATAGTTAAACACTTCAGTTCTTCCCCTTGCTCTTGGCCCTAATCTAAAGTGTGGAAGATGATATCTTTGTCCCTTGTAGGGACCTAAGAAACCCATAAAAGTAGGATAACCAGAATGGACCAAATAGTATTTACCTACAAACAAAAACTTGAAATAGAATAAACAAATAAAATATAACATACTTTAAAGCTTGAAATTCATATAGTAATGTCTAAAAACCACTAACCTTCAGGAGGAAAAGGGAAATGCAAGTTTGGTTTGCGTACAACCTCAATGAAAATTTTTGTATCATGTGCAGACCCCTCCCAACCTACCCATACAAATATGAAGTACATATTAAAATCACAAGCACTCATTACATTAGTAGTTGTAATACCTTTTCTACGAATGTAAGGAATTTACAAATTCAGAGGAACAACAACACGTATATGAGTGCCATCTATGGCACCAATACAATTCTTAAAATATGGAAACTATCGATCATCATTTCTAATCTCAACAGGAGTGTCTCTGAAGTGTGGATCAATAGGCTTAATTATATCTTTAGCGAGGTTGCAAACAACATCTAAGACTCGATGGAATTTTCTAGAGATTGTCTCCCCTAAATGTTGAAACATTTCCTTTAAGTTACGAACTGAACCTGGTTGTCCTAACATGTATAAAAATAATCCCACTTGTTCTTGAATTTCAACATGTCTTGCTGGCTTAAGATTGTAATTACTTTGTAAAACATCACATAACTGGAGAAAAACATGTTTTTTCATCCTAAATTGTTCATAATAACAGATATGATGTCCATTTAGAATCTCTAATACCCATTTATGACCAGTTAAATTCGAAGTTATGCATGGACTCTTCACAACATACTTTGAAAAGTAGTTGACAACATAAGACATTGCCACCACTAACATTTTTTGCTTATTCTGCTTATCATAGTTTTATTTTTATCGCAAGATTCTTCATTTGAAAAACTCTCATTAGATTCATCTGAAAAACTTTCACTTGAGCTATAATACATCCTATTATATAAATAATCAAAATAAAAAGTAATTAATTTTCAAATGATAACATACATATGAAATAACAACATAAAAAGAATAAAGAAAGAATTAAAGTAATTAGTCAAAATAAAAAGTTATAACACATCATGTTAAAATGATGCAAATGAAATAACCATAAAAAGAATAAAGAAAGCATTAGTCAATCACTATGGAACATTTTAAAGTTATAATTAATATTTTATTTCAATAAACACCGCAAGACTTTCACCCTAAAATTAGTCAATCTTTGCGGGTGAAGGTTTTTGATTCAAGTTTCATGAATTCATGCATCAAAGTGTTACTATAACAACTAAATAAGTGTGGCTAATGATATTCTAATATGCTTTGAAACAAAGAACATCACATAAAGGAGAGACACATCTTGTTATATAAATAATCAAAATAAAGTAGTAATATTAGTTGCATAAATATCCATAAAAAATATATAGTATGCATTGTAATATTAGTTGCACCATACAAATTACAAATAAAATTCAAACAAGCCAAAAAATACAATATCATAGTAAAACTACTTAAAGGTGAGATACATCTGTTATGTTATGAGTCTTCGTAGGATCTTATAGTTCCATAAAAATCTCCCTATTTGGCCTCTTTCCCATTAGTCTTGTACCTATGAAGAATAACTCAAGACCAACCTCTACTAGTCCTGGCAATTTCTTGAGCATAGCTAAACAACTTGATATGTTATGTTCATTTTTTTACGAGAAACTTCAATAGCATTTTGTGCCTCAAATCCATCAATCGTACATGTCAATTGAGTAGAAAATTCAGCAGCTCCAGATCTCTTTACACTCTTCCCACCACTTTTTCTTTTTCCTTTTTGACCTCTAGAAGGCCCTTGTTCAATATTCAAGCTATCCAAGCCTCCTTCATCAAACCCCTCTTGTGCTATCTCTTCATCACCTAAATATTCAATTTCAACATCTTGCTCAATAGGTATATTCATATTTCCTCCCTCATTTCTATCACCTTCTTCATTTCCATCATCTTTTTCTCCTTCAATTTGATCTTAAGATAGTGCCCAAGCTCGACAACCAGTAGCTACAATATCCTTAAAAAGGATTTCCATTTCATTTAAGTATTTTAGACCCTCCTTCTTGAATTTCTCCACATCAGGATTTGCCTGTGAAAAGGTTAAAAGTTAATTAAAAGCCTCTATAATTATGATTTAAAATTAATATATGAAAATTTTATTTAAGACTTTCATATACCTGAATCTTAGCTTCCCACCAAGCATCATCTGCTTCAACTATCTTTTTAACAGGATCCCAACCAATGCCTGCCTCTTTTCCAATAAGTTTTACCCACAACCCCTGATCTTTTTTCATTGTTTCCCATTTGTTTTTAAATTGCTTGTATTCATAAGGCAATCCAAGTGGCCTTAAGAAACTTTGACTTCAAGTTTGCTCAACCCGCTTTATTAAAATGTGTGTGAGGTCTATTTCCAGCATACACCTCCTCAACACATATTTTTACAAATACAGTAGTGTTCTTCTCATTCCAATCAACCTTTAACCTCTTTGCACTACCACTACTTTTTCCACTTTCATCTACTTGCATAGGATGCATTTTTGGAGTCATTATAATACATACAAAAAAAAAGTCAATATAAATAGCAACAATAATTCAAAGGCAAATAAATACAATCAAACACATTTTACAAATGAAGTTAATTATAGCAGGAACAATGTCAGTTTTCAGATAGTAATGTCTAAAACATGAACATGATATTAAACTTTTACAAATAAATTAGTAAATTTTATTGTGCAAGTATCTTACTCATGAAGGAACATGTTAAAAGGTAAATCTAATCTTAAACTTTAATTTTTTTTAAATTCTTAGGAAAACTATGAAACTCAAATCAATTTAACATATTAGAAAGATAACACTCATAAGTTACATTAGTATAAAAACCAAATAGTTCTAATCATATCATCATCCCACAAAATGATTTTATCGATTTGTAAAAGGTAAAAAAATACAATAATTAAAGACAGAAGGTGATAAGATTGCCTTTCTATACTGAATTCTTAAGATCCACTATTTTAAAAAGTTTGATAGTTGTGGATGATGTGAACTTCGAAAAAACCTTAAATCCCATCTAGGTTTCTTAAAAAACTGCCAAAAATATCTGGATAACAAAGCTTTGATTATTATAGAACGGAAAATGATAAATTCACCAAAAACAAATCTAGGTCATGCAAAAAATATCCTTATATAAGATCACAAACCACCACATATTAGGTGAGACCAGACTGAAAGGGACTTTCTTTACATATCTTGTTATTTCCCTTTGCTCAAATATTTAGAAAAATATCTAGTTTCAGTTGATGCTATACTTAAATATTCTTTGGTTATAACCAAATTAAAAAAACAATAAAAAAACCTAGTGGCACAAGAAGGCAAGACATACCAACCTAGCTATAATTATGAAGCTTAAACCATTGGTAAAAACATAATCGAGCTTTATGAGCTATTTAACCAAGTAGGATAATTCTTAAGTTTTAATTGAAATGTAATGGCTTAATTAAAACTCCAAGTCTGCAATAAGAATTTCAACATTTCTCTGCTCATCTTTATAGCCTAATCTACCAAACAAGGCAGGGAGGGAATTCCCATCATTTTGGAAGAAAATAAAAACATCATAAACACTAGGAACCAACCAAACAATGACCACAGCATCTTCAGGCTGTTGTGCCTCTACAATAACCCGATCACAATAGGATAATGCATATGACATTTTACTAGTAGGCCTTGGAATTAAAAGGGTTATGTCATTAACCTATTAAAGAGTATGGTCTAATGGTAAAATTTCCTTTTCCTTCTCTCCCATGATCAAGTCTCAGTCTTTAAAAACCTTCCCACAACTTCTCCCATTCTTAACCCTCCACTGCTCCTACCTTCTGCAAGTCCCATCTGTTCACTTCTCTTAACCCACATTTTCTTTGCCAATTTCTAGCTATGTCCACCTCTAGAACCTTAGATTCTTCATCCTTCAAAGTGTTTGAACCCAATCAGACCCAAATGGTTTTGTCTCTTCTTCAATGTAATATATCATCTTCTTCTGGAGAGAGAAGAGGCTGAAGAAAGTAAGCAAAACCAGAGAGGTTTCTTGGGATGATAAGATGCCCTTAGGGTAATATGCTGTTAAAATTAAGGACCTTACTACTAAATAAAGGCATTGGCTTGGCACTTTTGACACTACTCAAGAAGCTGCTCTTGCTTATGATAAAGCTGCTTTGTCCATAAAAGGAAGCCAAGCAAGAACCAACTTTATATACTCTGACAATACCACTTTCCACAATCTTCTTACTCTTGTGGATGCTTAAACTCTCTTCCCAACTTCCCATTTCATCTGTAACCCTTAGGGCAAAGAATCAACCTACCAAATAGCATTGTGTCTCAGCTTAATGCTTCTTCTTCCCACATTGAGAACTCCACTAATGGCATGTCATCTGCTGCATATGGGTCATTACCTCAGGATGACAATTTCTTCTTCTCCAACGATTCATCTACTAAAGTTGAGAGGCTGCCTGTTGGTAAGTTATAAGTGGTGCATGTGGGTTCTTATTATGGGTGGCGGAAAAAGCGCAAGAAAGTGTAAGTTACATATGGGTTCTTATTGTGATATTAAAAGTACTATAAAGGATGCTAAAGCTATCCCTTGTTTTCCTTATCCACCTTAGAGGTTTTCATAATTTTTACTTCCATGCTTAGGCTTCTGTTTCTGCATCCACAACTTCACCCATGAACATAGTCTCTTCCTTAGTCAAGAAACTGAGGAAAACAGGTACCTTGGATAGCCATTTGTTTGGTTTCTCTTCCTCGGTCAAGAAATTAAGGGAAATAGAGTGATAATAACATTCAAATTGTCAATATCGATACTCTGAGAAACCGAGAGAAATAGATAACTTGGTTTGTCATTTTGGGTTACCTACACTTAACTCTATTTGGCTTCACTATTTTTGGAGACTAAGGGCTAATGAGTCCTGAGTGGCAAATGGAAACTTGAATGCATGAAGAACAAAAAGAGAAGCAACTAGCGTCTTTTCTAGAAATAGATGGAGAAGAAAAAAAATAGAAATAGAGATAGAAATGCATACCTGCTAGGTGTAGCTGAAGCAACAAATACAGATGGATAAGCCATTGAAATTTCAAAGAAGAAACTGAAACGTTGAAGAAGCTGGAATAGACGTAAGGGAGGTAATGATGAAGAAGCTTGATGAAATAGACATCAAGAGCAGAGGGATACAGTTGTCTCGTGTAAAATATGAAATAGCTTCCCGATCATTCAATTTTGGCTTTTGTAAAAGGCTTCTCCAAGAAGCTTCAAAAAATAGCTTTTTGGAGATTAATAAGTAACTTAATTAAATTTATACAAACACTACTTTTTAATTATAAAAGCACTTATATTAGTTAAAGAGCTCCAATAAGCTATAATCCTTACTATCCAAACGGGCCCATAATGTTAGTTTTCACCACTTCTTGTGATAACAAACTTGATATACATTGTGTAATGATGGTGATAAAGATATAATGTATGCATTGTCACATGATGGTAAGTGTATTAATACATATTTGTTATAGGATGGTATGATGATTATAACAAGTATGATACTAATGATGTACTTGGCTAATACATAACTTTATCATGGAGGTAATGATGATTAAAGATTTATGAGCTGTAAATGGTTGTAACATAACATTGTTTGCTTTAGTTTTGTTATATTTCTCTTAAATAAGCCGTGAATTGCATTGAAGTTAATGATTAAATGATATATGCCATGAAGGAAGTGTTAATACATGTATGTTTCATGATGCACTGCAAGATGAAAGGTATGACACATGCATGAGAATTATAATGGACATGCATATGATGTTATTGACATATATTTGTTGATGAAATGTGACTACAAACTAAAAAGATGTTAAGATGTTAGAATGATCCTTCCCGAAGCAAAGTGTCATGCGGCATCTTGCTGTGTTAAGGTGATCGGCGCATATTTGAAAAGATATATGAAATGTTAGGAAGACCCTCTCCGAAGCAGGGTGTCCTGGTAACAGGTGGCATCTTGCTGTGTTGAGGGGACTGACGCATATCCTGTGACGACTGATTTTTTTTTTTATATTTTATATATATAGTATCTGATAACACATTCCAAGTAGTAAACCATACACATTTATATAAGCATCTAATGTTCCATCACCATCATATCCAAAACTACATTAGAGATTAATATTTATACCAAAATGACAGTGAGTCACTAATTACATTAACTCAACATAAGTCCCTATACAGCACAACATTAACTGTATAATGTTCAACTGACCCAACTGAGGTATTTCCACCATTTAAAACTCCTAAGCAATGATAGGGAGTCTACCAGCATCTCAATTACCTTTATCTGAACATAACACCAAACATTAATGAGAACAGAGTCTCAATAGGTCCAACATTAACATCATATTATAAGAAAAATCACAGTGTTATGTCCAACTGTATAAACTACAGAAAACATCAATCTTTTGTGATAAAAGTCATAATAATTGCAAATGCATGATTAACATAGTATAGTCACATGCTCAACAATTACAAATATCATATACAGTGATTTTATGCATGGAGACTAATCATCTGTAGCCACGAGCTTCAACAAATAGTGACTAATCGTTTATAGTCACATTTTCACACACAGTGACTAATCATCTGTAGCCACGAGGTTCAACAAACAGTGACTAATTGTCTGTAGCCACATTTCCACACTCAGTGACTAATCGTCTATAGCCCCATCTCAACCCTTAGTGACTAATCGTCTTTAGCCACTCCGTCAACCAGCAGTGACTAATTGTCTATAGCTACATCTCAACCCTCAGTGACTAATCGTCTGTAGCCACAAGATCAACAAGTATTGACTAATTGTCTATAGCCATAAGTTCAACCATATACATTAACATGATATAACCATGTATACATCAAATAAATCACCTTTATTATCATGCTTGTCATCCACAATTATCTTCGTCTCTTCATATAACACTATAATAACCCATCTATCATCATATAATAATGTACAAATCATATTATTTAATCATCATGACCATCACAATAGGATTATGCATTAACCAAGTACATCACTAATATCATGCATAATATCATCACCACATCATTTAACAAATATGTATTAATACACTTACCATCACGTAACAAGGCATACATCATATTTTCTAATCCTCATGCATTGATATACTGGCATAGGCATCCAATCAACATGTATTTTATCCATACATTGCATATATATCTCATATGCAATTCACTTACATATATCTCATAATAAAAGAATGGAAATAACACTACAATGCATCATACTTATATCTCCTATGCAATTCACTTACATATGTCTCATCAATACATAACAAATTCACTTGCATAGGTCTCATTAATAAGTATTTTTATCCATACATTAAACATACATCTCATCAATATGCAATATGTGATTAAAGTTTTCATAATAAAAGGATAGAATTCACACTACAATGCATCATTAAAAAAGAATTTATTTGTATTTTGGTTCCCTTTATCATCATCCATTCAATATAGTTCATTTAGAGCCTTCAAAAAACAAAACGGAGAAATTTCAGCCTCAAGCATGGCCTGGCCATGTCACAGAACACGGTCGTGCTTGAAGTTGTGCAAACCATGCTGCAGAATCACAAAACAGCGTGAAACACAGCCTGGTCGTGCCTCGAAATATAATCGTGTTTCGCGTTGTAGACTCGTGACTAGCCCGACCTTCCATCACTCTTTAAGCCATAACTCACTCATTTCAACTCCAATTGAAGTGATTTTGGTGTTTTTGGAAAGGTAAGACAATTATCTAAAATTTTTAATTTTACTACTTTAACAAATTAGAAACAAAAATAGGTGAAAAATGTGTTCAAAAACAGCATCGTGACTCTGTACGTTAGATCTGACCTTTATTCACGCATTCGAGCATATCTCTTTCATTTCAAATCCGATTAATGTGACTCTAGAGCCATTAGAAAGCTAAGAAACAAGGATACAAATCATGTGTTGACCATATTTCCAAATTCGACATAAATCATAAACCCCAAAACCAACCCTTCAAAGTATCGATTTTCACCCTTTTCAAGCAAATTTCAGCAAACACATATATGATCTATGCATCCAAACTCCCACTTTCATGGCTAAGCATAAATATCCATCATGCATAATCAAAATAGGATATTTAAAACAATTTTTAGATCATTCAAAATACATGAAATTCCATGGAAAGATTAATGTTAAACCTACTTATTTTTCCTCTCTTAGATTTCTTCTCTCTTACTTGCTTGAGCTCTTCCTTCTCTCCTCAAATTTCTGCATGTTTCACCATCAAAACAAGGTTTAAGAAGCTTAACCATGATGATGAGAGAAGATTAAAGGCTCAGATGCATAAAAATTACCTTAGATTCCTTCTCTTGACCTTTCTCTGTCCTTTCTTTCTTCTTCTTTCCTCCTTCTTCTCTTGGTTCCTCTCTCTTTCTCTTCTTCCTTGTGCCGTAGCCTCTCTTGGATATGTTCCCCTTGCCTTAGTCAACTTCTCCTCCAAGTCAAGAAGAAATATTTGTTTAATCCAAGCTTCTCCAACAAGCTATTCCTTCCGTAACTAATGTCCCCCAAAAGCCTAACTATTACAAGATTGCCACTCCATTAGATTGTGACTAACTCCTTGACTAAGGCCTGATTTGGCTTCCTCAAATTCTCTCAATGCTTTAATTCCTCTTTTAGGAAGATACTAATAGGCTTTAAAGTCACATCCAAAGGAATATCTCTAACTCATTTCTTGATATTCAGTTCTAGCCCCAAAGAATTAAGGAATTACAATTTCTTCCCTTCACCATTAACAATTATTATATATATATATATATATATATATATATATATATATATATATATATATATATAATTAGGTATGTTACATATCTGGGATGACCCTTACCCAACCAAGGTGACCTGGCAACATGTGGCACCTTATGGAGGTAAGGCAATTAAGGGGTCGTGGCTTTGTTACAGTACCGGGTTAGGGGACACCCTATAGCCTAGAGTGGCCAATGTGGGAAGGGCCACTCTAACCAAGGAACCCAATGGTGGGTGAGTAGCAGAGGAAGGAGGGCTCACACCACCCTATGGTTAGAAAAGAAAATGTGAAAATTGTAACATCCTTAATTTCGTTTCTTTTATTAATAAAGGTACATAAAAATTTAATGTAACATCCCTAATTTTGTTTCTTTAAAGATACATAAATATTTAATTAAGGAAATAAAATTTATTCGACAATTTTTAGATATCTAAGGAAATATAATCCTTAGAAATTCTTCACCTTATGTGTATGCATAGAAAATGTTTCTAACATTAAAGGAACAAGTAAAGAGAGAAAACCTAATAGGAAAAATTAGAAATAACATACTAAAGATAGGCAAAATTCTTTGGTAAGGAAGATAATTTTTTGTTAAGTAAGTAAAGGTCTTAAAATTTTAAGAAGATTGGATTAGGGTAATTTTTCCTAATTCAAGAGTTAGAAATTTCTAAGTTTAACATCTTCACCCATAAATTAGGCTTTCACCTATGGACAGTTCATATAGAGTTTTTCCCCTTCACATTATTTTTTTAGCAAGCCAATAGGATAGCCCAAGAAAAAAATAAAACATAGACTTGGACTAGGATATAGAAATTGGACCGGTAGCCCAAAAATATGAAAATGTGACCAAGCCCATTATGAAAGTTAGAATTTTAGCCAAAGTAAAGAAAATGAGTAAGAATGAGCCCAAATCCAAGAGGGAAAAAAATAAAAATCATGTGATGAAATAATAGTGTAATCAAGATTAGGTGACATGGCATTAAGACAAAATTCAACAAGTGGTGTGATAAATATCTATATTTTACACATAATTTTACTAAGTAGTGTAATAATACATGGAATTAGGACAAAACATCTATATCCCACACTCATAATTTTAGCAAGTGGTATAATAATACATGGTATTTGGACAAAACATCCCTATCCTACACAAATAATTTCAGCCTAGCAAGGGAGATTCAAGGGCTAGAAATTTACCACTTAGAAAGCCAAATCTATCATATTTGTATGTGACAAAAGAAAAAGGAAAATGAATCCCTAAATCAAAGAGACCTTGTCCCTTGTCTTAAGAACATATTATCATAATTTTCAAAAGAAAAATCTCCTTTTCCTATGCATATCTTGACTAAGGAAGAGGAAGACAAGAACATTAGTTGTTTGTTTTCCAAAAGTCAACCAAGTGCATCCTAATTGTGATCAGGTAGACCCATGATCATGAAAGGTGAATTATTTGATAGTCTATTTAAGCAAAACCCAACCTTATAACATTAGAATTTCTTGCAAGTGAGGGAGAGGAAAAACATAAGACAGGTAGAGTGAGGAAAGGAGAGGAAGAGAGGAAGGAGAAGTCTAGAGGACTAAGTGCTCAAGATAAGTTAGCTAGATCTCCACTTGAATCCATATTTTCTCTTAATTCTTAAGGTTCAAAAAACTAACTCTCCTTCTCTTATTTAAGCTGCTATAAGAGCTAAGGAAATGGAGGAATCTTGCTACTTCCTTGAAGAAGAAACAAGAAAACAAATTCACTAAGTGAGCTAGGGAGATCCTTAGGTAGGTTTAACAATATTACCTTTTGAAGAAAAGTTTTGAAATTTATAACTTTTATATGGGATTTTGATCTTAGAACTTTGATGATTGATCATGGATGTGCTATATCATGTTACATATTGATCTTCCATGTGATGTATGTTTGAATACTTAGGCTGGTGTAAAACGTTTTGCATAGGTATTGCTATGAGTGGCAAAATTTTAAACTTCTATTTTTAAACTTTTGGAAAGAATCGGTAAGGAATTAAAACAAATGGTTAATATAAAAAAATTAGATGTATGTCTCACAGATATTTCATGGAATCATTCAATTTGGAGTCCATATGAGGTAGATATAGTCAGATTACTAAGTAATGGTCAAAAAATGGTTAATAAAGGAAGAATTTACTAGGAAAGCTTCTGTGTTTGAATTTCTGAGAACATTCTGTAGGGAATTAAAATAACTGACTAACATTAAAGTTATAGACATATATGTCACGGAATTTTAGCCACTGGAATCACTCAATTTAGAATTCTTATGAGAGAGATATGGACAGATTAGTAAGTAGAGGTCAGAACCTACCCGAGAAGGAATAACCTATCACTTGAGGGAGTAATATCACCAAGAATCTTTAATATTTGGCTAAACTATTCAACATAATAGTTTTTGATAATTGTTTTGTCTTTAAATTGACACCAAGATCACCTAAATCGGAGTTAAAATGAAGGTGTTATGCTCTGATTAGTAAGAGAAGGTCAGATAGGATGAAAACCTGCATCAAGAAAATAAAGAGATAAAAATAATATTTAAAAAATAAGAAGAATCTTATAAATGAAAATAATAAATGACTAGTATATACCATAGTCATTGCCATTGCATGAACTTCTTACCATCTTAAGTGTGTAATTCTGACATGGAAATATTTTATAAAGTGATATTTGAAACGGTTATGTTCATGGCATGATTACCAATGATTTTTGGTAATAATTATATTTTGATGTGAGATTAATGAACATACTTGTTATTGAAATCATATTATTGTGAAAAGAAAAGAAATGAGCACAATCACATGGCAATCCGTGTGGTGCACCAGGAGACGCCCTACCAACGGTTATGATTATGTTAATGAGAAAAGAAAGAGAAAGTGTGCCATGTCAGACAGAGCGAGAAAAATCCGTACCGGAGAGTAGAAAATAATCAACCTAACTGGGGTAACTTGATATGAGAATAAATTGATAGCCAGCATATGATATTCTGAAAATAAATAATCCTACCATACATGTCATTACTGTACGATTTTCATGTGCATAGATAAAGTGCATTCATGTGACCTAAGGTATTTTCTGTAACTTATACATATGACCATGACGTGAGGAGCTATATTTACGATGATTATGATTTATTTTTGAACTTATTGGGATTTAATTCTCACTATTTTTCCATATCATGTTCAGAAGATTAAATATGCAGCTATTTTTCAAGACTCTTATTATTGGTGTACGTTGGATCGAGGTGCCCTACCTTGGGCAAATACTGATTATATCGAATGTATCAGTAGTAGACGTGACTGAGATTCTGGTGGAGGTGCTGCCACCCGCACTAGTGTTCCCAAAAGTAGTCTACGTGGATGATTAGATCTCATATGTACATGTATATGTTAAACTTTTGTATGGATGTTTGTAAATTAATGATGTGTATGTGAACTTAGTAATGTATCAATAATAATGGTAGATTTTAAACCTTAATTACGCTTGGTTAAATTAAATAAATGTTATTATGAGTTAAGTAATAAAAAGGTAATAACTTCATGGAATTTTACAAATATAAAAAAAATTGAGTTGTTAAATAAATGGAGTTGTTACAAAAATTACAGATAAAGAGCCATTATGGAAATAAATGTGGAAGCATGATATTAATATATAACATGTTTATTGAGAATACATGATATCAATGTTTAACCTGTTTATTGTAAATGCATGATATTGATGCATAACCTATTTAATGTAAATGCATGATATTGATGCATAACATATTTATTATGAATGCATGATATTGATGCATAACCTGTCTATTGAACATGTAAGCATGCTACACATTCTTGATATCTTATCATGTACAAAGTGAAAAGGATTTCTGTAGTTTATACAACTAGACATAACATTGTGTTTTCTTACTTAATATATAATGCATTTAATGTAAAACATGTTGTGAACTTGTGTTCTCATTATTGTTAGTGTTATGTTCAGATAAAAGCAAGTGATATGCTAGCTATTTTCTTGCACTCGATCATAGAGATCCAGTGGATGGTGATGCCTTGTGCAAATCCTGATGCCGACACCACCTCCTCCACCCTCTGTACTTCAGGGATGGTGTGCTGTTTGGGGTTTAATGTTAGATTAATGTAGCTTTATAAGTGAGTGTTACTTTTGTATAAACATTAACATCTGATGTAGTCTTTGGATATGATGGTAATGGAATATATGTTGCTTATATACACATGTAGTGTTTGCTGCTTAGAATGTGTTACTAGTTTCTTAAAAAAAAGTCAGTCGTTACATAGGATACCTATATAAAAGAAACATCTTCATTCTTTGAGGTTCCATTGACTTGGAGTCCTTGATGAGCTTGATTAATTTTCGAAAAACTCTTTTTACTATTTTGTTATCATTAAAACCATGATAGCACATCAATAGGGTCAATAAAAGCATTTTGAAAACATCTCTAAGCACAAACCCAATAAAGAAGAATGAAACTTTGAAAAAGAATGCAAATCACAAAAGCAGGGAAATAGGTGTATATATATTTTGAGTGATTGGTGCCGTTTATTTTACATTGTAGTATTGTTATTCAAAAGGAAAACATGTAACAACTCCATTTATGTAAATGTAACAAATTTTTTTTTTATATTTGTAAAATTCCATGAAGTTATTACTACTTTAATTCTAACCACTTAACTCGTAATAATAATCACTTTAACCAAGCATAATTGTTATTATCAGTGACACAATACTGAGTTTCCATACACATCATTATTTTACAAACTACACACCATTATTTTATAAACATTTGTACAAAGATACATATTAGCTCTAATCATCTATGTCGACTACTTCTGGGGATACTGGTGCGAGTGGCACCTCCACTGAAATCTCAGTCAGATATACTACAGATACTTCTGATATAACTGGTAGTTGTCCAAGGTAGGGCACCTTGATCCAATGTACGGAAATAATAAGTGTCATTGAGAAAATCTGCATAATTATTCTTCTGAACATGATATGAAAATATAGTGAGAATTAAATCCCAGTAGGTTCAACAATAAATCATAATTTACCATCAATATAGTTCATCATGTCATGTCCATCTGTATAAACTACAGAAAATATCTTTAGGTCACATGAATGCACTTTATCCATGCACATGAAAATTGTACAATTATGACATGTATGGCATAAATACTTTTTTTTTTTGGATATCATATGACGACTATCAATTTATTCTCATATCAAGCTACCCCGGTCAGGGTGAGTATTTTCTACTCTACGATACGGGATTTTCTCGCTCCGTTCGACATGGCTAACTTTCTCTTTCTTTTCTTATTAACATAATCATAATCACAGCTGTTGGTAGGCCATCCCCAACTGGTGCACCACACGAACCGCCATGTGACCGTGCTTGTCTCTTTACTTTTCACATTAATAGTCGAAAATATGATTTCAATAACAAATATGTTCATTATATTCTCATGCCATAATTTATCAAAGCATAATCATTCCCAAAACTCATTGGAAAAAATGCAATTATGCCATGAACATAATCATTTTTGAATTTCACTTTATAAAATGTTTTCATGTCAAAATTACACACTTAAGGTGGTACTAAGTTCATGCAATGGCAATAGTTAAGGCACACATTAGTTATTTATTATTTTCATTTATAAAATTCTTCTTCATTCTTAAATATTATTTTCATCTCTTCATTCTCTTTATGTTTTGCCTTTAGTCATTTTTTTCTTATTTATATCATTTCCAACACATGTTCTTACAAATTTATAGATCATTTTTCTCTAATTTGATTTCTACTATTACTCTATAGTTAAAGAGGTTCATTTAGGATAGAAAAATGTTGAAAAGAGGCTTCACCAGCTTCCAACACGGTCTGGCCATGTTCCAGGACATGACCATACTTTAAAATTACTTCAAATGTACTCAAAAATAGCCCCGAACACGGCTAACCCATGCTTGAAGTAGCCAGAACACGGCCTGGCCGTGTTCTACGACCTTTTCTCACTAATCAAAGCATAACTCCCTCATTGTAACTCCGATTGAGTTGATCTTGGTGTCTATGGAAAGCTAAGACAATTATCTAAAACTATTATGTTAATCATATCAGCCAAATAGTAATAAATCTTAGTGTTAGTACTCCCTTAAATTCAATATTATTTCTTCTCAGGTAGGTTCTAACATTTACTTACTAATATGACTATATCTCCCACATTTAAAATCCCAATTGAGTGATTTCAGTTGCTAAATATCCATGAGACATATATCTATAATTGTTATGTTGACAAGTTATTTTAAGTCCCTACAGAGTATTCCCAAAAATTCAAAAAATTGAAGATTTCCAAATAGATTCTTCCCTGATTAACCATTTTCTAACATCTTCTTACTAATCGGCTCATATCTACCTCATGTGGACTCCAAATTGAGTAATTCCAGTGGATAAATATCCGTGAGACATATATCTACATTTTTTATGTTAACCATTTATTTTAATTCCTTACCCATTCTTCCCAAAATTTTAAAAACCGAAGCTCAAAGTTTTACCACCCATAGCCATACCTATGCAGAACTATCTAAACCAGCCTAACTATTCAAACATACATCACATGCAAGATCAATATGTAACATGATAAAGCAACATCCATGACCAATCATCAAAGTTCTAAAATCAAATTCCCATATAGATGTTACAAATTTCAAAGTTTTCTTCGAAAAGAAATATTATTCAACTTACCTAAGAATCTCCCTAGCTCACTTAGTGAATTGGTTTTCTTGTTTCCTCTTGAAAGAAGTAGCAAGATTCCTCCCTTCCGTTAGCTTTTCTAGCAGCTTAGGTAAGAGAAGGAGGGTGAGTTTTTTGAACCTCAAGGATGAAGAAGAAAAATAGATTCAAGTAGAGATTAAGGTAACTTACCTTGAGTACTTAGCCTTCTAAACTTCTCCTTCTTCTTCCTTCCTTTCTTCTCCTCTCTTTCTCTTTTTTCCTCACTCTACCTTGCTTCTATTGCTCTCTCTTCCTCACTTGGACGAAATTAAAATGTTGTAGGGGTGGGTTTTTCTTAAATAGACCACCAAATAATACACCTTTCATGATCATGGGTCTACCTTATCACAATTAGGATACACTTTGTTGAATTTTTTGGAAAACCAACAACTTATGTTCTTGTCTTCCTCTTTCTTAGTCAAGATATGCATAGGAAAAGGAGATTTATATTTTGAAAATTATGATGATATGTTCTTAAGATAAGGGACAAGGTCCCTTTGATTTAGGCATTCATTTCCATTTTCTTTTTTCTTAAACAAGTATGATAGGTTTTCCTTTTTAGGTGGCAAATTTCTAGTCCTTGAATCTCTATTATTTGGTTGATATTATTTGTGTGGGATAGGAATGTTTTGTCCTAATGCCATGTATTATCATACCACTTGCTAAAATTATGAGTGTAGGATATAGATGTTTTTATCCTAAAGCCTTGTATTATCATGCCGCTTGCCAAAATTGTGAATGTAGAATCACACCACTTGCTAAATTTTTGTCTTAATGCCATGTAACCTAATCTTTATTATTATTACATTATTATATCATTACCTAATTTATTTTATTTTATTTTTCCTCTTCGATTTGGGCTTATTCCTACCCATTTTCTTTGCTTGGGATAAAATTCTACCTTTCTTGGAGGGCTTGGTCACATTTTCATAATTTTTGGGCTATCGGTCCAATTACTATATCCTAGTCCAAGTTTATGTTTTATTTCATGCTTAGGTTATCCAATGGGCTTCCTAGAAACTTATGTGAAGTGGAAAAACTCTATATGAAGTGTCCATAGGTAAAAGCCCAATGTATGGGTAAAGATGTTAAACTTAGTAACTTTAGTTCTTGAATTAGGAAAAATTACCCTAATCTAATGTTCTTGAAATGTTAAGACCTTTACTTGTTTCTAAGAATTTGTCTTCCTTATCTAAGAATTTTGCATCTCTTTAGTATGTTATTTCTAATTTTTTTTTCCTATTAGGTTTTCCCTCTTTATTTGTTCTCTTAATGTTAGAAACATTTTCTATGCATATACATAAGGTGAAGAATTTCTAAGGATTATATTTCCTTAGATATCTAAAATATTGTCTAATAAATTTTATTTCCTTAATTAAATATTTATGTACTTTTATTAATACATGAAATAAAATTAGGGATGTTACATTTCTCTCTCCCTAAAAGAAATTTTGTCCTCAAAATTTCAGAAATTACCTAATAAGAACAATTGCGGATATTTCTTCCTCTTGACTTCTTCCAGCTCCCAAGTTGCTTCTTCCGGAGTCAAACCTTCCCAGAACACCTTAACAAGGGGAATGGTTTTATTTCTTAGTTGCTTCTCGTCAGTGTCCAATATGGATGCAGGTACTAGCTGGTATGTCATGTTCTCCTTTATTTGGATTGGTTCATCATGTATTACATGTGATGAATCTGGAAGATACTTCTACAGCTGTGATACGTGGAAAACATTATGCAGGTTGGACAAATTAGGTGGGAGAGCAACTTGATATGCTGATATCCCTACTTTCTTCAGAATTTGGTAGGGTCCCAAAAATTACAGATTTAGCTTTCTTGTTTTGAGAGACCTACCAACTCCAGTTGTCGGGAAAAATTTCAGAAATACATGGTCTCCTTCCTCAAACTCTAGAGGTCTATGTCTCTTATCGTAGTAACTCTTTTGTCGACTCTGAGCTGTAAGTATTTTTTCTCGTATCATCCTGATTTGTTCAGTGGTTTGTTAAACTAGATCAGGACCCAACAAGTTCTTTTCTCCTACCTCCAACCAACATAGTGGAGATGGGCACTTTCTACCGTATAAAGCTTCATAGGGGACCATCTTAATACTAGAGTGATAGTTATTATTATAAGCAAACTCTACTCAAGGTAGGTACTTATCCCATCATTTACCTTGCTCTATTACATAGGCCCTTAACATATCTTTTAGGGTTTGAATGGTTCGTTCTGTCTGCCCATCAGTCTGAGGATGGTAGGCAATAATGAACTGCAACTGAGTACCAAAAGCTTCCTGTAATGCCTTCCAAAACCTCGAAGTGAACCTCGGATCTCTATCAAAAACGATATTTAAGGGAATTCCATGCAATCTAACTATTTCCTGAATGTACAATTGGGCTAATTTATCCAGTGAATAGTTAATTTTTATGGGAGAAAACTGAGCAGATTTGGTTAATCTGTCAATTATTACTCAGATAGAGTCATGTCCCACTGAAGTCTTAGGTAATCCCACAACAAAGTCCATTGAGATACTGTCCCATTTCCATTTAGGGATCTCAAGAGGTTGTAGAAATCCAGCTGGCTTTTGATGCTCCACCTTCACCTTTTGACAAATGAGACATGCCACAAACTCGGCAATGTCCTTTTTCATCCCTGGCCATCAATACATCCTTTTTAAATCCTAGTACATTTTAGTGCATCCAGGATGGACTGTGTATTTACTCTAATACGCTTCCTGCAGGATCTTAGTCCTCAACTCTCGTTCTTGAGGGACACAAATCCTTCCCTGATATATGATTACTCCATCTTCCATGACAAAAAAATTACCTTGGTCTTTATGATCCTGTAAGTATTGGTCGTGAGCTTGAGCCTCTTTTATCTGGGCTCTAAGGTCACACCCTATACTTAAACCATTAATAACTAGATTCTTTGGAGTAAGAGTAGTGGCTAGCTTCAAATTTCGAAACTCCTCTAGCATCTGCATCTCATACACCATCATCTGACCTATGTGCAGAGATTTTCGACTCAAGGCATCTGCTACAACATTCACCTTTTCGGGATGATACTTTATTTCAAACTTGTAGTTATTAAGGAATTTTACCCATCTTCGTTGCCTCATATTTAACTCCTTCTGATCAAAGAGATATTTAGGACTCTTATGATCATAATATACTTCAAAGGTTGCCCCGTACAAATAGTGTCACCAAATCTTTAAGGCAAACACCACTGCCGCCAATTCAAGATCATGGGTTGGATAGTTTCCTTCGTGGGATCTCAGTTGCCTAGAGGCATAAGCAACTACTCTCTTATCTTGCATCAGCACACATCCTAGCCCTTTCTTTGAAGCATCATTATACACTTCAAAATGTCCTATGGGGTCTAGAATAATTAAAACAGGAGGAGTGGTCAGTCTTGTCTTCAGCTCCTGGAAACTAGCTTCACATTGATCAGTCCATTTGAAAGGACTTCCCTTCTTAGTCAATTTAGTCAATGGCAAGGCTATATGAGAGAAGTTTTGTATAAACCTCCTATAGTATCCTGCCAAACCCAGGAAACTTCTGACTTCTGTAACCGTCTTTGGTCTCTCCCTCTGAATCACCGCTTCCATCTTGCTAGGATCTACGGCTACCCCTCTATTAGAGATGACATGTCTAAGAAACTTCACCTCTGACAGCCAAAATTCACACTTTTCCAATTTGGCATATAACGTTTTCTCTTTCAGCACTTGTAGCATGATTCGGAGATGTTGTTCATGTTCTTTCTCACTCTTAGAATATATCAAGATGTCATCAATGAACACAACAATAAATTGATCTAGGTAGGGTCAAAAAATGCGATTCATGTAATCCATGAAAATTGCAGGTGCATTCGTCAACCCGAAGGGCATTACAAGAAACTCATAGTGTCCATACCTAGTCTTGAAGGTAGTTTTTGGTACGTCCTCCTCCTTGATCCTAATATGATGATATCCTGACCTCAAGTCAATTTTAGAAAAAATAGAGGCTCCCTTCAATTGATCTAATAAGTCATCTATCCTAGGGAGAGGGTACTTATTTTTTATAGTCACCTTATTTAGCTGTCTATAATCTATGCATAGTCTCAAGCTCCCGTCTTTCTTCTTAACAAATAATACAGGAGCTCCCCAAGGTGATACACTCGGTCTAATGAATTGCTTGTCTAATAGTTCCTCCAACTGCTTCTTGAGTTCCTGTAGTTCCTTCGAGGCCATTCTATATGGTGCAATAGAGATAGGCCCTGTCCCAGGTAGGAGATCAATAGAGAACTCTATCTATCTCTTGGGAGGTAAGCTTGGAATATCTGATGGAAATACTTCAGGAAACTCGTTGGCTATTGAGATTTCATCAAGCTTCGATTCGACTTCTAGGTTTGATAAATACAAGAGAATGTATCCAAGTACTCCATTCTTCAACTCCCTATTAACTTGATTGGCATTAAGCATCAATAACTAGACCTCCTCTTTCGGAGTAAGAGGTAGAAATTCAACAGTCTTGTTACAACAATTTAGCAAGACTCGATTTCTAGACATCCAGTTTAACCCTAGAATGACCTCAATACCTCTTAAAGGTAAACAGACGAGGTCTACAGAAAAAGTTTTCTCCTGGATGGTGACTTAACAGTCTTTACATATAGAGAAAATTAATACCCTTTCCCCTGTAGGGGTTACTACGGATAGCTCATAGGGAGTTTCAGAAATAGGAAACTTAAACTTCCTAATACATTCTTCCGATATAAATAAATGACTAGCAACAGAGTCAAATAACACAATAAGAGCAAATCCATAAATATAGCATGTACCTTGAATCATTTCAAAAGATTGAGCTGCCTCTTGGCCGCTCAGGGTGAAAACCCTTCCTTTCACCTGAGGCCTCTGTTCTGGCTGCTTCCCCACATTCTGTGGGTAGTTTCTCGCAAAATGTCCCTTCTGTCCGTAATTGAAACAGACATCTTGTCCCATGTAGCATGACCGGTTACCATGCATGCGTCTGCACTTAGCGCACTTGACTAGGGTGAGGTCTTGTTAAAAAGGTCTAGGACCTGCAATCAATGGCCTCTTACCAGCTCCATATCCACTTCTTCTCACGTTCTTTCCAGGGTTGGGAAAAATTTTCTTCCTCTTCCATAGGTTTTGCCTTTGCTTCTCGTCCTCCACTGCCCTTAAACTCTTTTCCATGAGTCTGCATTTATTTATTAGAGGTACAAACTCCCTGATCTCCATAGCAATAACAGCATTCTTTATCTCTGGTTTTAGTCCCGCTTCAAATTTAACCGCCTTCCATGCTTCTGGGTTATATTGCAGATAAGATGAAAACTTAGACAGCTCCTCGAACCTTGCGATATACTGGTCCACGGTCATGCTGCCTTGCCTGAGTTAGAGAAATTCGATCTCTTTCTCTGCCCGTACAGTACTTGGAAAGTACTTTTCAAAAAAAATGTCCTTGAACACTTGCCAGGTGATCTGTCTTCCCTGATGAGCTAAAAGTTCTCTAGCTCCATGCCACCAGTATTCTGCTTCATCCTTTAACATATATGCAACAAAAATAACTTGCTGCTCTTCAGTACAGCACATCACTTCAAAGATTTTCTCTAATTCTCTTATCCACCATTCGGCTACCGTTGGATCATAGCCACCTTGGAAACAAGGTGGTCTAGTCCTCAGGAACTCGGATATGCCATTATCTTTTCCAGCCATCCGGTTGTTAGCACCATTCTCACCATTTGGGTTATTAGCATTCTGGAGATATTGTAAAGTTTGGTTGGTGGTCATGACTTGGTCTCGAATTGCTATGGCTAGGTTGTGCAGGGTTTCCTCTACATTGGTTGCTGGATTCCTCCTTGGTGGTGCCATTTCCTACTATGGCAAAAACAAAGTTATGCTGCTATTGAGGTGATCAAACCCAATAGTTACTTTAAAAATATTTAATAGCAGTCATAACACCACCTCGGCATATAGATAGGAAACACTAGTAATTTCTTACCAATATGAATCACTGATCCCCTAAACAGCACAACCACAACATACTCAAGACACTATAAAATCGATTCAGATAACCATCCACCCACTGGCCATCTAGGATCGACCTACTCTGATACCAATTATGTAACAACTCCATTTATGTAAATGTAACAAAAAAAAATTTTATATTTGTAAAATTCCATGAAGTTATTACTACTTTAATTCTAACCACTTAACTCGTAATAATAATCACTTTAACCAAGCATAATTGTTATTATCAGTGATACAATACTGAGATTCCATAAACACCATTATTTTACAAACATTTGTACAAAGATACATATTAGCTCTAATCATCTATGTCGACTACTTCCGGGGACACTGGTGCGAGTGGCACCTCCACCGAAATCTCAGTCACATCTACTACAGAAACATCTGATATAACTGGTAGTTGTTCAAGGTAGGGCACCTCGATCCAATGTATGGAAATAATAAGTGTCATTGAGAAAATCTGCATAATTATTCTTCTGAACATGATATGGAAATATAGTGGGAATTAAATCCCAGTAGGTTCAACAATAAATCATAATTTACCATCAATATAGTTCATCATGTCATGTCCATCTGTATAAACTACAGAAAATATCTTTAGGTCACATGAATGCACTTTATCCATGCACATGAAAATTGTACAATTATGACATGTATGGCATAAATACTATTTTTTTTGATATCATATGATGACTATCAATTTATTCTCATATCAAACTACCCTGGTCAGGGTGAGTATTTTTTACTCTCCGGTATGGGCTTTTCTCGCTCCGTCCGACATGGCTTACTTTCTCTTTATTTTCTTATTAACATGATCATAATCACAGTCGTTGGTAGGGCGTCCCCTACTGGTGCACCACACGGACCACCATGTGACCTTGCTTGTCTCTTTACTTTTCACATTAATAGCTGAAAATATGATTTCAATAACAAATATGTTCATTATATTCTCATGACATAATTTATCAAAGCATAATCATTCCCAAAACTCATTGGAAAAAATGCAATTATTCCATGAACATAATCATTTTCGAATTTCACTTTATAAAATATTTCCATGTCAAAATTACACACTTAAGGTGGTAGTAAGTTCAAGCAATGGCAATAGCTAGGGCACACATTAGTTATTTATTATTTTCATTTATAAAATTCTTCATCATTCTTAAATATTATTTTCATCTCTTCATTCTCTTTATGCTTGGTCTTTAGTCATTTTCTTCTTATTTATATCATTTCCAACACATGTTCTTACAATTTTATAGATCATTTTTCTCCAATTTGATTTCTACTATTACACTATAGTTAAAGAGGTTCATTTAGGGTAGAAAAATGTTAAAAATAGGCTTCACCAGCTTCCAACATGGTCTAGCCATGTTTCAGGACAGGGCCATGCTTTAAAAATACTTCAAATGTACTCAAAAACAGCCCCGAACACGGCTAACCCGTGCTTGAAGCACCCAGAACACAGTCTGGCCGTGTTCTATGACCATTTCTCACTAATCAAAGTATAACTCGCTCATTTTAACTCTGCTTGAGGTGATCTTCGTGTCTATGGAAAGCTAAGACAATTATCTAAAACTATTATGTTAATCATATCAGCCAAATAGTAATAAATCTTGGTGTTAGTACTCCCCTAATTTCAATATTATTCCTTCTCGGGTAGGTTCTAACATTTACTTACTAATCTGACTATATCTCCCACATTTGAAATCCCAATTGAGTGATTTCAGTAGCTAAATATCCGTGAGACATATATCTATAATTGTTATGTTGGCAAATTATTTTAAGTCCCTACATAGTATTCCCAAAAATTCAAAAAATTGAAGATTTCCAAATAGATTCTTCCTTGATTAACCATTTTCTAACCTCTGCTTACTAATCCTCTTATATCTACCTCATGTGGACTCCAAATTTAGTAATTCTAGTGGATAAATATCCGTGAGACATATATCTACATTTTTCATGTTAACCATTTCTTTTAATTCCTTACCCATTCTTCCCAAAATTTTAAAAACAGAAGCTTAAAGTTTTACCACCCATAGCCAAACCTATGCAGAACTATCTAAACCAGCCTAAGTATTCAAATGTACATCACATGCAAGATCAATATGTAACATGATAAAGCAACATCCATGACCAATCATCAAAGTTCTAAAATCAAATTCCCATATAAATGTTACAAATTTCAAAGCTTTTCCTCGAAAAGAAATATTGTTAAACTTACCTATGAATCTCCTTAGCTCACTTAGTGAATTGGTTTTCTTGTTTCCTCTTGAAAGAAGTAGCAAGATTCCTCCCTTCCATTAGCTTTTCTAGCAGCTTAGGTAAGAGAAGGAGGGTGAGTTTTTTGAACCTCAAGGCTGAAGAAGAAAAATGGATTTAAGTGGAGATTAAGGTAACTTACCTTGAGTACTTAGCCTTCTAAACTTCTCCTTCTTCTTCCTTCCTTTCTTCTCCTCTCTTTCTCTCATTTCCTCACTCTACCTTGCTTCTATTTCTCTCTCTTCCTCACTTGGACCAAATTAAAATGTTGTAGTGGTGGGTTTTGCTTAAATAGACCACCAAATAATACACCTTTCATGATCATGGGTCTACCTTATCACAATTAGGATATACTTTGTTGAATTTTTTGGAAAACAAACAACTTATGTTCTTGTCTTCCTCTTCCTTAGTCAAGATATGCATAGGAAAAGGAGATTTGTATTTTGAAAATTATAATGATATGTTCTTAAGATAAGGGACAAGGTCCCTTTGATTTAGGGATTTATTTCCATTTTCTTTTGTCTTAAACAAGTATGATAGGTTTGCCTTTTTAGGTGGCAAATTTCTAGCCCTTGAATCTCCATTATTTGGTTGATATTATTTGTGTGGGATAGGAATGTTTTGTCTTAATGCCATGTATTATCATACCACTTGATAAAATTATGAGTGTAGGATATAGATGTTTTTGTCCTAAAGCCTTGTATTATCATGCCACTTGCCAAAATGATGAATGTAGAATCACACCACTTGCTAAATTTTTGTCTTAATGCCATGTAACCTAATCTTTATTATTATTACATTATTATATCATCACCTAATTTATTTTATTTTATTTTTCCTCTTGGATTTGGGCTTATTCCTACCCATTTTCTTTGCTTGGGATAAAATTCTACCTTTCTTGGAGGGCTTGGTCACATTTTCATAATTTTTGGGCTATCGGTCCAATTACTATATCTTAGTCCAAGTTTATGTTTTATTTCTTGCTTAGGTTATCTAATGGGCTTCCTAGAAACTTATGTGAAGTGGAAAAACTCTATATGAAGTGTCCATAGGTAAAAGCCCAATGTATGGGTAAAGATGTTAAACTTAGTAACTCTAGTTCTTGAATTAGGAAAAATTACCCTAATCTAATGTTCTTGAAATTTTAAGACCTTTACTTGTTTCTAAAAATTTATCTTCCTTATCCAAGAATTTTACATCTCTTTAGTATGTTATTTCTATTTTTTTTTCCTATTAGGTTTTCCCTCTTTATTTGTTCTCTTAATGTTAGAAACATTTTCTATGCATATACATAAGGTGAAAAATTTCTAAGGATTATATTTCCTTAGATATCTAAAATATTGTCTAATAAATTTTATTTCCTTAATTAAATATTTATGTACTTTTATTAATACATGAAACGAAATTAGGGATGTTACAAAACACAACCAAGGATGTTGCAAAGAAAGAAACCAAAGGTTGTATCTCCACATGATATACATGTTTTGGTGATGAAAAGGACTAAGACAAAACACATAGTACCCAAACTTGTGCTTTCAGTCCCGCAAGTGATTTTTTCTATTATTGATACAAATAGTCTTGGGAACAATTTACTTAAAATCTAACTATTGCAAGCCTCTACATTCCCTAAATAATTCTAAGCCCACCCTTGAAACACACTACTCAAAAAATTAACAAGGAAATTTATTTTAGAATATGCTTAATTTTTTGTGGATTTGAATGCAGGGCATTGGGTATGCAATGTAACACCCTTAAGTTTTAAATGAATGTGTTTTGTTCTAAATTATTATAATTTTTTTTAAATGGTTATGTTTTACTTAAAGTAATTGAGTTTTTCTTAAATGATATTAATTTACCTTAATGACAATGTTTATTTTATGCCTTATCATATTGTATGGGTTATGTTAAAAGTGTAAAGAAAAAAATTTGAGATTTTTGGAGGTTTTAGCACAAATTGGGACAAAAGGCTCATCGCCGCAATGCTAATTGCCCAGAAACTTGATATCAAAATCCAAAAGGCCCATTGTTGTGATGCTAATATTCCATTACTGTAGAGCTCGAGGCAAAACACGTGAATCCATATTTCCAAATTGCTCACCACTATAGTGCTAGGCAAAATGACTAAAATAACCCTTAGTCTTTTTGTGCTTGAGCCATGTGAAATTTTCAAAAAAACCCTTATTATTTTCTATCTCCCTTCATCTCTCTCTCTCTAGGTTTTCTCTTTCTCTTATATCATATTTTATCGTATCATATCTATGAATAAGGCATCCCCTATTTGGTACTAACATGGAAGCCATATGTGACCTTCAGGTTCACCATAATGGGTAATTCCCCTACTGTAGCTTTTCTTTTCTTTTCTTTTTCACATAAACAACCAATACTTGATGTTATTTATCAGAACCAATATACAACAACACCGTTATTCCAAACAAATTTGTCACTGATATCATGCATGTCCTATTATCAACTCAATAACATTCCATTCAATCCATGCATGTATCAGTATAAATTAAAATGCCATTGGGATGCATATCAATCATTTTCAACACATACATTAATCCATGCCATCACATTTTGCAATATGTATTAAATGGAGAGAATTTTCACTATAGAATGATGGCTATATTGAAATCGCAATTTATTTAAGTTTAGTGTTTATTAGCATATTTAATATAATTTAAACTTCCCCTAAATTCATTTTCGTCCAAGCTCTTAAGTATCACTACTTCCTTCCTTTTCTTCTTAACACATTGTAATGCTAGTTGTGCTTATTAATTTTCAATTTACCTACCTTACTTATCTCAATATTACTTAGTATAACACTTAACTAAAATTAATCTTTACTTCAACTCAATTTCGGCCTAAAAGTTTTAGCCTTTTTACACTTAATTTATTGTAATGCTAGTTATACTTGTTAAGCTTAATTCACTTGCCTCATATATCTCATTTTAATTAGTTTTTCATCTAACTAAATTTAAGCTTCTTTTATACCTAATTTATCTTCATTCTAACTATTAACATAAATTTGGGTTACCCTCTTCAACAAGTGGTTATGGTTCATCTTACACTATGTATTTACATCATAAGAAATTTCCAACCTTCACTATTTCCTTAAGCCATGAATTTTAGGTCAAATCTTCCATTTCCTTTTTAACTTCTTTAATTTCCTTAGGTCTTAATTTAAATCCTCACTTACCTATCCTTTTTTAACCATTTCCTTTGCTAATTCTTTCATGTTTAAATGTTAAGATCACTTTCATAGTTCACTATGCTCTTCTTTCTCCAATTTGGCCAAGGTTGCATAATCACCTTCTAAACATCTATCCCTTCATTTGGTCATTCCATTATGCACCATTTTATGGCACATTACCAATTTATCAAAGTGAAAAACTAGGGTTTCGACTAACCCCTTTAAATTTTGCCAAATTTTTTTTTCCAACCTTATCTATTTTCAAGTTTTTAGTTACAAAATTCATTTCCCAATCGTATCATACTATCAAATGAATATAAGAGATCAATTTTATAGCTAAAATTAACCTTAATAACTGGCATTCCATGCAATTATTCTCAATCATTCAATGCATATTTCAAGCACAATCACATAGTATATATACATCTAGATATGACTCTTTTATGGCTATCAACAAAAGACCTTCAAGAAAAAAAAAATTTCATGAAACCCTAAGATTAGGACTTCATCCAAAACATAAAAATTTTAAGGTTTTTGAAGTGGAATTTATTTTTATACCTACCTATAATCAACTTATCCTAACTTCCTAGACTAGTTTTCCTTGGCTCACTTTCTACTTCTTCACTTTGGCGTCAACCCTCTTCTATTCTTCCTTGCTCTTTTTACACTTTTCCATGGGGAGAAATATGGATTTAGAGAGATAGGAATAAGGAGAAAGATAAGGTATAAAGGTAGGGAGGGGATGACTTACCTTTGTACTCTTTTTCCCTTCTTCCTCTCTCACGCCTTAGCTTTATTTTTCCCTCTCTACCTCTACTCTAAATCTACAGGTTTTATGTTAAGATGCCTCTCCATTGCCTTAATTAAGGAGCTTAAGATATTTTTAGGGGTGTTATAATTAAACCCCTTAATTCCACTTTTACCCTTGCATCCTTTTTTACAATTCCCATATATTCCCTTATCCTTTTCTTAGGGCTTGTTTGGTGATTCCAAATTCCCTAATTTTATTTATTTAAATGGCACTAATAAATTTGAAGTCTCTAATTAAGGTAATTACTATGGCTAGGACCTTCCTACAAAATTATACACCTAATTATTCCAAATTCCCATTTTTCTCCTCTTGTTTTTCCAAAAATATAGAACTTTTGTATTCTTTCTTTAAGAATAATTTCCTAACAGTATTAGGGTTAACACATCTCATTCTATCCCATAAAAATTACTCTTACTAGTTTTCCCCTATTTCCTACCCACTTGTGTCATTTAAACACTTATGCATTTTACCAGCAAATTTTGGTGCATTTTCTTTTAGCATTTTTCTAAGATTTTCTATCACTTTATATTACTTCTTGTTTTTCCTTCTTTAATCCTTTAGAGATATATTTATATAATTCTTGGTGAATAAAAATTAAGGGTGTTACAACTTTGGCTATGGGAACAATGTCACCGTTGTCAGAATAGTAACCGAAATTTTGAAGGTGTCATCTGGATTCCTGGAGCTTTCAAACATGATTCCATAGTTCATTTAGATGGGTCTAGCTTTACAAGTTAGCAAAAGAGTCAACCCATCTTGAACCTATAGCCCAATAAGTAGATAACTTATACTATGACATTTTTTTAATATCGTTTCGATTTCTAAGCTATGTTATATATATAGACACACACACACACATAATATCAGAACACATTATTAATAAATATCATCGACTAACATTTTCATATGGATGATATTTATTAATCATGTGTTCTGATGCTCTGTGTGTGTGTGTGTGTGTGTACCTATCTATATTGTTTCCATTATATAACCTTTAGTCCACAAGACAAGCATCTTTCATGAATTGCCAAGAGCTTGAGTCGAGTTGTGAATTACGAAGTATTGTTAAAGTCGAGTTGTAGTAAGGGTATTTGATATTGGAACATTGAAAGCATGTCTTGTTTGAGATTTTTGGATATTGAAAATACATTACTGAAACTAAAATTTTTATTAAACTATGGTTTAATGGTATTACAATAATGTTGCCATGGATAAGTTTGAGATAAGGCTTTATTGATATACATTTTGGAAATAAATATCGCTTTATGATCAAAGCATTTGTATTGAAGCTATGTTTTTGATCGAAAGTGATAAATGATACCTAGTGTGGCCAATATTATATGGTTTCTAAAATTTTGTAATGACATTGTTATAAAGTTGAATGTGACTCTGATGGTAAAGATTGAATAGATTAAAGTGTTTTTCTCTAATTTTTATAATGATGAAATTATTTTACATACTATTTCTCTGAGGAAGAGTTATTTTAGAAACATTGTTCGCTAATTGTAATATATGCTAGGCTTGGTATACCTTGACAACTCAATTGGTAGGGTTATTACTTTCCTCATGTGTCAGTCAACACACATGGATGCATTTGTGTAAAGAGTGGTGGAATGCCTATTGTTTGATTAGTGATTACCCTTCCTTATTGTGTGCTTGGAAATGACCCATGTTTTTGATATGGAATCCTCCCAATTATTTTTTGCCCAATTGATTAATTTAATTTGTCCTCTTTTTAAGTTAATCCTATTTCATGTCAACCAAATTTCTTAAATTTGCTAAACCTTTATAATTTATAACTTTTTTCTCTTTTGTTAAGAATTTTTCTATTGGAATTTATTTATTGTTGTTAAGGTTATGATTGACAATACTTATGTTCTCGAATTAGATTCTATTTTGAGTTATAGCTTTGGATAATATGAAAATTCTAACTCTTATTGAATCGTATATGGAATATCCAAAATATTTTGGATATGTCAAAACATAGTATAGTAGATATGAAAGTAATAAGTTGAGTGTGTGCATGTCTGATGAATTTGTGCATCTTGATATAAATATCCCATTGGTATTACAAGCTTTGTGAAAATGTTTTGTAAAGAATTCAGTGCATTTTTTGAATGATCAATAACCTAATTTAAGAAAAAATTATTTACTCATCTGAAACCTAAACAACTAATTGATTTAATAAGTGTGAAAATATGACTTAAAGAACTAAGTAATCTAATCAGTTTGCAAACTGGCCAACCAAACCGATGGAATCGTTTTGAGAAAAAATCAAACTGATTAATTTAATTTTTCTAAAAACAAAACAAACCAAATCATTTTAGTTCAGTTTGGGCAATTTTCATAATTTTCATACAAGAAGTAGGAACCACTTAGTATCTACCCTCAAATTGAAAGCATAGTATCATTCTTTTTTCAAAAAATATCTCACCCAAACAAAGGAAGAAGATGCAACTAAAATAAAACCAACATGAACATATCATATTTGACATAATTAGATTTGCTAACAATCTCCATAACACAAAGTAGAATCAAAAGTTGGACAAAATAGATTAACAAACAAAGAATTAGAGATTTACCTCATCCATGGTGGCATGCATAGATTAGCACATGTGTAATGACCGGCGATGATGCAAGGAAGTGGTCGATGCGGGTGAGTGTAACAACTCCATTTTTTTTACATATATACAAATATATGTATTTTTAAAATCCTATAAAGGCATTACCTCTTTACTTCTAACTATTTAACTCATAATAACATTCAATTAAATAAACCAAGCATAATTAAAGTTTATGGTATACCATTAATACTGATACAATCCTAGTTCGCATACACATCATTAATTAACAAGATCCGTACACAAATTAAACACATATATGTCTAGATCTTATTCATCCATATTGACCAGTTCTAAGGATACGGTTGTGGGTGGTTGCACCTTCACTAGGATCTTAGCCAACATGACCTTATGTACGCTAAAATCTGGTCATAGAGAATATCTGCATATCTAGTTTTTTTGTGTGTTTTATAAATAACCGCAATGACATAGCTGTAGCTAGTCCAGCGAGTATGGATCATATCCCATAGAGAACAATTATCAATTACTAGACTTTACAAAGTATGATATCTAAATCAATATAATTCCATGAGAGTTTGTCACAATTAAACTAAAAAGTAATCCAATTAATAAAAGTTTAGGGTTAGGGTTCACCACACTTATGATATTCAACATTCAACATGTACCTCTAATTGTAATTATCTAGGTAATTAGGGATGGTTTATCCTTAATTAACTAACAACCTCTTTCAAGCGTTACTAATCATACCTAGGTTAATCCAATTGCCTACTTTCGTGGTTTAGTTTAACCTAGGTCCATTAAGTTCTATACCAACCATAGAATACAATTAATTAGATTTCTCGTGCCCACTAATTGATTCATTCCTAGAGAACCTTAAACTACTTTCATGATTAAGATATCCCTAATTAACTATTAGGTTTTGATATTAATTTTCACCTTTCAGTTCATCAATTAATATCCTAAGACGTGATAAAATATTGGCCAGAAATTCATCAACTCATATAATCAATGCATAATAGTCAATCATAATTAACCATGGATAATACAATTAGGGTTCCAACAATCAATTCAATAGTTCAGTATCATCATACCATAAGTGGGTTTACCAAAACCCTAGTACTCAAGCATAATAGAAATAGAAATCAAAAGGATACTCATTAAATAAACCATAGGTATTCAATACAAACTAAGAGAAAGGAGTAGAAGAAGAAGTAAGTGCATAATAGAAAGATAAAACTTGGTTGCAAAATGTGATAGAGATACAATGTTGAATCAATCTCAAATATATCCTAAGAACATGAAAGTAAACACTAATCCTACTCTAAACCTAATATAATGGTGTTTTCTAAGTCTAAAACTGAGTAAAAGATAATCTGAATCTGTCTAGATCTGTCTCCCTGTGTTTCCCCCATGTATTTATAACATCTTGGCTTCTCAAAACCCTAAAAATCACGTGTGTACGGACATGAAGTACGACCATGTTCTAGGACACGGCCTGACCGTGCTTCGGTCTGGATTCTGGGACTTTCTCCCCTTCTTTGCACAGAGCACGGTGTGGCCGTGCTTCAAGCTACCAGTCTCTTTTCTTGCCAAAAGGTTTCCTCCTTACTTTCTCCTCATCTTGTTCTAACTCCATATAGCACTTCTCATGAGTGTTTTCCTTTAGTTCTTGGCCTCTTTTGCTCACCTACAAACATAAAACTAACCAAAGCAGTATCCAGAGCAAAACATAACCAAAAGCAGGGGAATAATCACAAGTTTACTTTAGATTTAGGGATAAAATATAACCATTAAACACTCAATTTTTCTCTTTATCACTAGTCCTCTGAACATGATATGGAAATATAGTGAGAATTAAATCCCAGTAGGTTCAACAATAAATCATAATTTACCATCAATATAGTTCATCATGTCATGTCCATCTGTATAAGCTACAATAAATATCTTAGGTCACATGAATGCACTTTATCTATGCACAGGAAAATCATACAGTAATAACATGTATAACATGAATAAATATTTTTAAAATATCATATGATAGCTATTAACTTATTTTTATCTTAAGCTACCCCGGTCAGGGTGAGTACTTTCTACTCTTTGGCACGGGATTTTCTCAATCCGTCCGACATGGCACACTTACTCTTTCTTTTTTCATTAATATAATCATAGCCATGAGTAGGGCATCCCCTACTGGTCTGTAACATCCCTAATTTTGTTTCATTTATTAATAAAGGGACATAAATATTTAATGTAACTTCCCTAATTTTGTTTCTTTTATTAATAAAGATACATAAATATTTAATTAAGGAAATAAAATTTATTAGACAATTTTTAGATATCTAAGGAAATATAATCCTTAGAAATTCTTCACCTTATGTGTATGCATAGAAAATGTTTCTAACATTAAAGGAAGAAGTAAAGAGAGAAAACCTAATAGAAAAAATTAGAAATAACATACTAAAGAAAGGCAAAAAATTTTGTTAAGGAAGATAATTTTTTTTGAAGTAAGTAAATGTCTTAAAATTTTAAGAAGATTGGATTAGGGTAATTTTTCGTAATTCAAGAGTTACAAATTTCTAAGTTTAACATCACCCATAAATTGGGCTTTCACCTATGGACACTTAATATAGAGTTTTTTCAGTTCACATATGTTTCTAGCAAGCCTATTGAATAGCCCAAGCAATAAATAAAACATAGACTAGGACTAGGATATAGAAGTTGGACCGATTGCCCAAAAATTATTAAAATGTGACCAAGCGCTCCATGAAAGGTAGAATTTTAGCCAAAGCAAAGGAAATGGGTAAGAATGAGCCCAAATCCAAGAGGAAAAAAAATAAGAATCATGTGAGAAAATAGTAGTGTAATAATAATCAAGATTAGGTCACATGACATTAGGACAAAACATCTATATCCTACATTCATAATTTCAACAAGTAGGTATTAATACATGGCATTAGGAGAAAATATCTATATCCTACATTCATAATTTCAACAAGTGGATAATAATACATAAAATTATGACAAAACATCCTTATCCTACACAAATAATTTTATCCAAGCAAGGGAGATCCAGGGACTGAAAATTTGCCACTAAAAAAGGCAAACTTATCATACTTGATTAAGAAAAAGAAAAAGAAAATGAATCCCTAAATCAAAAGGACCTTGTCCCTTGTTTGAAAAACATATTATTATAATTTTCAAAATACAAATCTCCATTTACTATGCATATCTTGACTAAGGAAGAGGAATACAATAACATGAGTTATTTTTCTGCAAAAAACAACCAAGTGCATCCTAATTGTGATAAGGTAGACCCATGATTATGAAAGGTGAACTACTTGATAGTTTATTTAAGCAAAACCCACCCTTATAACATTATAATTTCGTCCAAGTGAAGGAGAGAAAAAATAGAAGCAAGGTAGAGTGAGGAAAGGAGAGAAAGAGAGGAGAAGAAAGGAAGGAAGAAGAAAGAGAAATCTAGAGGAATAAGTACTCAAGGTAAGTTAGATTAATCTCCACTTGAATCCATCTTTTCTCTTCATCCTTGGGGTTCAAAAACTCACCCTCCTTCTCTAATTTAAGCTGCTAGAAAAGCTAAGGGAATGGAGGAATCTCACTACTTCCTTCAAGAGAAAACAAGAAAGAGAATTCACTAAGTGAGTTAGGGAGATCTTTAGGTAGGTTTAACAATATCTCTTTTTGAAGAAAAGCTTTGAAATTTGTAACATTTATATAGGATTTTGATCTTAGAACTTTGATGAAATTTACAATATTTGCTACTTTGATGATTGGTCATGGATGTTGCAATATCATGTTACATGTTGTTTTGCATATGATGGATATTTTGAATATTTCGGTTGGTGTGGAAAGTTCTGCATAGGTATGGCTATGGGTGGTAAAATTTTATGATTTTTATGTTGCTATTTTGTAGATTTGAATGTGGTGAAAAATTTATAGATTATGATTAAATGTGAAGAAAATGGAAGAGGATGTAATATTATGATGAACTAAAACCTTACAAAATTTTTTGTTAGGAAACTTGATTTTAGAGTAACTAGGGAAGCTTCTGTTTTTAAAATTCAAAGAAGAATCAGTTAAGAATTCAAAGAAATGGTTAACATGAAAAATTTAGATCTATGTCTCATAGATTTTTAGCCACCGGAATCACTTAATTTGGAGTCCAAATAAGGGAGATATTGCAAAATATTAAAGAAGTTATTAGAAAATGGTTAACCAGGGAAGAATCTGTCAGGTATGATTTTGTGTTTAAATTTTTGGGAGAAATATGTAAGGAAATAAAAGAAATTCTTAAAATGAAAAATGTAGATATATGTCTCACAAATTGTTAGCCACTAGAATCATTTAAATTGGAATCAATATGAAGGAGATATGGTCAGATTAGTAAGCAGAGATCAGAAACTAGCTAACCAGGGAAGAATCTGTTAAGTATGCTTCTGTGTTTGAATTTTTGGGTAACATATGTAAGGAATTAAAGAAACTTTTTAACATAAAAACTATATATATATGTATCATGGATCTATAGGCTCTAAAATCACTTAATTTGGAGTCCATATGAGAGAGATATGGATGATTAATTAGTAAAGGTCAGAATTAGTCTAGAATCCAGGGTGGTAAATGTAAGTACTTTTGCTTTCGATTTTTTGGGAGTAATTAGTAAGGAATCTAAAGAAATGGTAAACATGAAAGTTTTATATAAGTGTCTTAGCTTATAGGCTTTGGAATTACCTCAATTGGAGTTTGTATGAGGGAGATAAAGTCCAATTAGTAAGTAGAGGTATGAACCTACCCGAAAAGAAATAACATTGAAATTGAGTGAGTAGTAACACCAACATTACTTAATATTTCACTAAAATGTTCAACATAAAGGTTTTATAGGATTGTCTTATCTTTCAATTGACACCAAGATCACCTCAATTGGATTTCAAATGAGGGTGTTATGCTCTATTTAGTGAGAGAGGATAATAATATTTTAAAAAGAAGAAGAATCTTATAATGGAAAATAATAAATGGCTAGTGTATTCCATAGCCATTGCCATTGCATGAACTCCTTACCATCTTAAGTGTGCAACTTTGATATGGAAATATTTTGAAAACTGATATTTGAAACAATTATGTTTATAGCATGATTACCAATGATTTTTGATATTGATTATATTTTGATGAAAAATTATGGCATTTAAGTATAATGAACATACTTGTTATTGAAATCATATTTTTTGCTATTAATGTGAAAAGAAAAGAAATGAGCATGGTCACATAGCGGTATGTGTGGTGCACCAGTAGGGGACGCCCTACCAACGGCTATGATTATGCTAACAATAAAAGAAAGAGAAAGTTTGCCATGTTGGACGAAGCAAGAAAAGCCCATTTCGAAGAGTAAAAAGTACTCACCCTGACCAGAGTAGCTTGATATGAAAATAAGTTGATAACCATCATATGATATTTTGAAAATAGTTATTCATGCCATACATGTCATAACTATACGATTTTCATGTGCATAGATAAAGTGCATTCATGTGACCTAAAGATAATTGCTGTAGCTTATACAGATGAATATGACGTGACAAGCATTATTGATAATAATTTATTGTTGAACCTACTGGGATTTATTTCTCACTATATTTCTATATCATGTTCAGAAAACTAAGTTATGGAGATATTCTCTATGACTGGCTTTTAGCATACATTAGGTCGAGTTTCCTAAGATCCAGGTGAAGATGCAACCACCAGCACCCGTATCTCCGGAACTGATCAATATGGATGAATAAAATGTATACTTATATGTGTTTGCTTTTTGTACATATGTTTTGATTAATAATGTGTACGTGAACCCAGAATTGTATAAGTGTTAATGCTATTTCATAAACCTTATTTATGTTTGGTTAATTTAATTGAATGTTATTATGAGTTAAATAGTTAGAAGTAAGAAGGTAATGCCTTCATGGAATTTTAGAAATATACATATATGTATATATGTAAAAGAAAAAAAATTGTTGCAAAATTGGTATCAGAGCAAGTCGATCCGTGGATGGTTATCTGAATCGATTTTATAAAGTCTTGAGTATATTGTGGTTGTGATTTGCAGGGGATCAGTGATTTCATATAGGTAAGAAATTATTAGTGTTTCCCATCTATATGTTGAGGTGGTGTTATGACTGCTGTTAAATATTTTTGAAACTAACTATTGGACTTGATCACGTCAACAACAGTATAATTTTGTTTTTTGCCACAGTAGGAAATGGCACCACCAAGGAAGAATCCAGCAAACAATACAGAGGAAACCCTGCACAACCTTGCCACAGCAATTCGAGACCAGGTCACGACCACCAACCAAATTCTATAATACCTCCAGAATACTAATAACCCGAATGGTGTTAATAATTGGATGACAGGGAATGATAACGGCATATCTGAGTTCTTAAGGACTAGACCACCTTCTTTTCAAGGCAGCTTTGACCCAATTGTAGCTGAAAGGTGGATAAGGGAACTGGAGAAAATCTTTGTAGTGATGGTTTGTACTGAGGAGCAACAAGTTATCTTCGCTGCATATATGCTGAAAGATGAAGCAGAATACTGGTGGCGTGGAGCTAAAGAACTTTTAGCTCACTAAGAAAGGCAAATTACCTGGCAGGTGTTCAAAGAAACCTTTTTAAAAAATTACTTCCCAAGTACTGTGCAGGTAGAGAAAGAGATTGAATTTTTCCAACTCAGGCAGGGCAGCATGACCATAGACTAATACATCGCGAGGTTTGAGGAGTTCTCTAAGTTCTCCTCTTACCTACTATTTAACCCTGATGAAGCATGAAAGGCTATTAAATTTCAAGCGGCATTGAACCCAGAGATAAGGAATGTTGTTGTAGCTATGGAGATCAGGGAGTTTGTACCTCTGATAAATAAATGTAAACTCATTGAAAAGAGCATGAGGGTAGTGGAGGATGAGAAAAAAAGACAGAACTTTTGGAAAAGGAAGAACGGGCCACAAAACTCTGGCAAAAATGTCAGAGGAAAAGGATAGGGTACTGGCAAGAGGCCAATGACTGCAAGTTCCCAACTCTTCCAACCAAACTTTTTCACAGTCAAGTGTGCTAAGTGCGGACGTATGCATGATAACTGGCCATGCTACATAGGATCAGATGTTTGCTTAAAATAAGGACAGAAAGGTCATTTTGCAAAGAACAACCCACAGAATATAGAGAAGCAGTCGGAACCAAGACCTCAGGTGAAAGAAAGGGTTTTCACCCTGAGTGGCCAAGAGGCAGCTCAATCCTCCAAAATGATTCAAGGTACATGCCACATCTATATATTTGCTCTTATGGTGTTGTTTGACTCTGGTGCTAGTCATTCATTTATATTGAAAGAATGTATTAGGGAGCTTCAGTATCCTATTTTTGAAACCCCCTATGAACTATCTATAGTAACCCCCACAGGGGAAAAGGGTCTTAACTACCTTGGTATGTAAAGACTATTAAGTCACCATTAAGGAGAAAACTTTTTCTGTAGACATCATTTGTCTACCTTTAAAAGGTATTGATGTCATTCTAGGGTTAGACTGGATGTCTAGAAATCGGGTCTTGCTGATTTGTTGTAACAAGAACGTTGAATTTTTACCTCCTACTTCAAAAGAAGTGATACAGTTATTGATGCTTAATGCCAATCAAGTCAATATGGAGTTGAAGAATGGAGTACTTGGATACATTCTCTTGTACTTATCAAACTTAGAAGTCGAACCAAAGCTTAATGAAATCCCAATAGTCAACGAGTTTCCTAAAGTATTTCCATTAGATATTCCAGGCTTACCTCCTAAGAGAGAGATAGAGTTCTCTATTGATCTCCTACCTGGGACAAGGCCTATCTCTATTGCACCTTATAAAATGACCTCAAAGGAACTACCTGGGAGTTCCTATATTGTTTGTTAAGAAGAAAGCCGGAGCTTGAGACTATGCATAAATTACAGACAGTTGAATAAGGTGACTATCAAAAATAAATATCATCTCCCTAGGATAGATGATTTATTAGATCAACTGAAGGGAGCCTCCTCTTTTCAAAAATTGACCTGAGATCGAGATACCATCAGATTAGGATCAAGGAGGAGGATGTACCAAAAACAGCCTTCAGGACTAGGTATGGGCACTATGAGTTTCTCGTAATGCCCTTCGGGTTGACAAATGCACCTGCAATTTTTATGGATTAGATGAATCGCATTTTTTGACCCTACCTAGATCAATTTGTGGTAGTATTCATTGATGACATCGTGATATATTCTAAGAATGAGAAAGAACATGAACAATATCTCTGAATCGTGTGGCACGTGCTAAAAGAGAAAAAGTTGTGTGCCAAATTAGAGAAGTGTGGATTTTGGCTGTCAGAGGTAAAATTTCTTGAACATGTCATTTCCAATAAAGTAGTAGTCGTAGACCCTAGCAAGATGGAACCAATGATTTAGTAGGAAAGACCAAAGACGGTTATAGAAGTCAGAAGTTTCTTGGGTTTAGTAGGATACAACAGGAGGTTTATACAAAACTTCTCTCATTTAGCCTTGCCATTGACTAAATTGACCAGGAAGGGAAGTCCTTTCAAATGGACTTATCAATGTAAAGCTAGTTTCCAGGAGCTTAAAACAAGATTGACCACTCCTCTTGTTTTAATTATTCTAGACCCCACAGGACATTTTGAAGTGTATAATGATGCTTCAAAAAAAGTGCTAAGGTGTGTGCTAATGCAAGACAAGAGAGTAGTTTCTTACGCCTCTTGGCAATTGAGAGGCTGTGAAGGAAATTATCTAGCCCATGATCTTGAATTGGCAGCGGTGATGTTTGCCTTAACGAATTGGTGACAATATTTGTACGGTGCAACATTTGAAGTATACTATGATCATAAGAGTCTTAAGTACCTTTTTTATTAGAAGGAGTTAAATATGAGGCAACGAAGATGAGTAGAATTTCTCAATGACTACAAGTTTGAGATAACGTATCATCCAAGAAAGGTAATTGTTGTAGCTGATGCCTTGAGTCAAAAATCTCTACACATGGGTCAGATGATGGTGTATGAGATTCAGATGCTAGAGGAGTTTCAAAATTTAAAATTAGTCACTATTCTTGCTCCAAAAAAGTTAATCATTAATGGTTTGAGTATAGAGTGTGAGCTTAGAGCTCATATCAAAGAGGCTTAAACTCGCGACCAATACTTACAGGATCATAAAGATCAAGATAATTTTTTTGTCTTGGAAGATGGAGCAATCATGTATAAGGGAAGGATTTATGTCCCTCAAGAACAATAGTTGAGGACAAAGATCCTGCAGGAAGCACATCAGAGTAAGTACACAGTCCATCCTAGATCCACTAAAATGTATCAAGACTTAAAGAAGATATACTGGTGGCCAAGGATGAAAAAAGACATTGCTGAGTTTATGGCAAAATATTTAATTTGTCAGAAGGTGAAGGTAGAGCATCAAAAGCTAGCAGGATTTCTACAACCTCTTGAGATTCTTATGTGGAAATGGGACAATATTTCAATGGACTTTGTGGTGGGCTTACCTAAGAATTCAGTTGGACATAACTCTATCTGGGTAATAGTTGATAGATTAACCAAATCTGCTCACTTTTGTCCATAAAAATTAACTATTCACTGGACAAATTAGCCCAATCGTACGTCCAGAAAATAATTAAACTCCATGGAATTCCCTTAAATATCATTTTTTATAGAGATCTGAAGTTCACGTCAAAGTTTTGAAAGGCGTTGCAAGAAGCTTTTGGAACCCAGTTGCGGTTCAGTAATGCCTACCATCCTCAAACTGATGGGAAAACAGGACGGACCATTCAAACCATAGGCTTGTGTGATAGAGCAAGGTAAAGGACGGGATAAGTACCTACCTTTAATGGAGTTTTCTTATAATAACAGCTTTCACTCTAGTATTAAGATGGCCCCCTACGAAGCTTTATACAGTAGGAAGTGCCAATCTCTACTATGTTGGTTTGAGGTAGGAGAAAAGAACTTGCTGGGTCTTGATCTAGTTCAACAAACCACTGAACAAATCAGGATAATACGAGACAAAATAGTTACAACTCAGATTCAGCAAAAGAGTTACTATGATAAGAGACATAGACCTCTGGAGTTTGAGGAAGGAGACCATGTATTTCTGAAACTTTTCCTGACTACTAGAGTTGGTAGGTCTCTCAAAACTAGAAAGCTAAGTCCGCAATTTTTGGAACCCTACCAAATTTTGAGGAAAGTGGGGACATCAGCATATCAAGTTGCCCTTCCACCTAATTTGTCCAACCTACATAATTTTTTTCATGTATCACAACTCTGAAAATATTTTCTTGATTCCTCACATTTAATACGGGATGAACCAATCCAAATAAAGGAGAACATGACATACCAACTAGTATCGGCATCTATATTGGACACCAACGTGAAGCAATTGAGGAATAAGACCATTCTCCTGGTTAAGGTGTTATGGGAAGGTTTGACTCCGAAAGAAGTAACATGGGAGTTGGAAGAAGTCATGAGGAAGAGATATCCACAATTGTTCTTATTAGGTAATTTTTGAAATGTTGAGGACAAAATTTCTTTTAGGGGGACAGAAATGTAAAATCCCTAATTTTGTTTCATTTATCAATAAAGGAACATAAGTATTTAATGTAACATCCCTAATTTCGTTTCTTTTATTAATAAAGATACATAAATATTTAATTAAGGAAATAAAATTTATTAGACAATTTTTAGATATCTAAGGAAATATAATCCTTAGAAATTCTTCACCTTATGTGTATGCATAGAAAATATTTCTAACATTAAGGGAACAAGAGAGAAAACCTAAGTTGATAGCCATCATATGATATTCTGAAAAGAGTTATTCATGCCATACATGTCATAACTGTACGATTTTTATGTGTATAAATAAAGTGCATTCATGTGACCTAAAGATAATTGCTGTAGCTTATACAGATGAACATGACATAACAAGTATTATTGACAATGATTTATTGTTGAACCTATTGAGATTTATTTCTCACTATATTTTCATATCATGTTCAGAAAACTAAGTTATGCAGATATTCTTTATGACCAGCTTTTCGTGTACATTGGCTCGAGTTGGCTAAGATCACAGTGAAGGTTCAACCACCCCCACCCGTATCTTTAGAACTGGTCAATATGGATGAATAAAATGTATACTTATATGCATTTGATTTTTGTACATATGTTTTGATTATTAATGTGTACGTGAACCCAGAATTGTATAAGTGTTAATAGTATTTCATAAACCTTATTTATGTTTGGTTAATTTAATTGAATGTTATTATGAGTTAAATAGTTAGAAGTAAGAAGGTAATGACTTCATGGAATTTTAGAAATATACATATATGTATATATGTAAAAGAAAAAAAAATTGAGTTGTTACATGGTGCACCACACGGACCGCTATGTGACCGTGCTCATCTCTTTTCTTTTCTTTTCTTTTCTTTTCATGTTAATAGCCAAAAATATGATTTCAATAACAAGTATGTTCATTATACTCACATGCCATAATTTATCATCAAAGCATAATTATTACCAACAATCAATGATAAAATACAATCTTGCCATGAATATAATTATTTTCAAATATTACTTTATAAAATATTTCTATGTCAAAATTACACACTTAAGATGGTAAGGAGTTCATGCAATGGCAATAGCTATGGCATACACTAGTCATTTCTTATTTTCATTTATAAGATTCTTCTTCTTTTTAAAATATTATTTTCTCTCTCACAAAACAGAACACAACACCTTCAATTTAAATTTGATTGAGGTGATCTTGGTGTCAATTGAAAGATAAGACAATCCTTTTAAAGCCTTATGTTGAACATATAACATCCCTAATTTCATTTTTTTATTAATAAAGGTACATAAATATTTAATGTAACATCCCTAATTTTTTTCTTTTATTAATAAAGATACATAAATATTTAATTAAGGAAATAAAAGTTATTAGACAAATTTTAGATATCTAAGGAAATATAATCCTTAGAAATTCCTCACCTTATGTGTATGTATAGAAAATGTTTCTAACATTAAAGGAATAAGTAAACAAAGAAAACCTAATAGGAAAAATTAGAAATAACATACTAAAGAGAGGCGAAATTCTTTGGTAAGGAAGATTAATTTTTTTGTGAAGTAAGTAAAGGTCTTAAAATTTTAAGAAGATTGGATTATGGTATTTTTTCTAATTCAAGAGTTAGAAATTTCTAAGTTTAACATTTTTACCCATAAATTGGGCTTTCACCTATAGACACTTCATATAGAGTTTTTCCACTTCACATAAGTTTTTAGCAAGCCCATTGAATAACCCAAGCAAGAAATAAAATATAGACTTGTATTAGGATATAGAGGTTGGACCGATAGCCCAAAAATTATGCAAATGTGACCAAGCCCTCCAAGAAAGGTAGAATTTTATCCAAAGCAAAGGAAATGGATAAGAATGAGCCCAAATCCAAGAGGAAAAATAAAATAAAATAAATCATATGATGAAATAATAGTGTAATAATAATAAAGATTAGGTCACATGGCATTAACACAAAAATTCAGCAAGTGGTGTGATAATATCTATATCCTACATTCATAATTTTAGCAAGTGGTATGACAATATATAGCATTAGGACAAAAAATCTATATCCTACACTCATAATTTAGCAAGTGGTATAATAATAGATGGCATTAGGACAAAACATTCATATCCTACACAAATAATTTCAGTCAAGCAAGGAAGATTCAAGGGCTAGAAACTTGCCACTTAGAAAGATTATCATACTTGTGTGAGACAAAAGAAAAAGAAAATGAATCCCTAAATCAAAGGGACCTTGTCTCTTATTTTAAGAACATTTTATCATGATTTTCAAAATACAAATCTTCTTTTTCTATGCATATCTTGACTAAGGGAGAGGAAGACAAGAACATGAGTTGTCTTTCCTCAAAAAATAATCAAGTGCATCTTAATTGTGATAAGGTAGACCCATGATTATGAAAGAAATATCACTTGACATTTTATTTAAGCAAGAACCACCCCTATAACATTAGAATTTCGTCCAAGTGAGGGAGAGAAAAAATAGCAGTAATGTAGAGTGAGGAAAGGAGAGAAAGAGAGGTGAAGAAAGGAAGGAAGAAGAAAGAGAAGCCTAGAAGACTAAGTATTCAAGATAAGTTAGCTTAATCTCCACTTGAATCCATCTTTTATCTTCATACTTGGGGTTCAAAAACTCACCCTCCTTCTCTTATTGAAGCTGCTAGAAAAGCTAAGGGAAGGTAGGAATTTTGCTACTTTCTTCAAGAGGAAACAAGAAAAAGAATTCACTAAGTGAGTTAGAGAGATCTTTAGGTAGGTTTAACGATATATTTTTAAGAAAAACTTTGAAATTAGAAACATTTATATGGGATTTTGATCCTAGAACTTTGATGAAATTTACAATATTTGTTACATTGATGATTGGCCATGGATGTTACTTTATCATGTTATATGTTGATCTTGCATGTGATGTATGTTTGAATACTTAGGTTGGTATGGAAAGTTCTGCATAGGTATAGCTATGGGTGGCAAATTTTTAAGATCTTTATGCTTTTATTTTGTAAATTTAAATGTGGTGAAAAATTGATGGAATATGATTACATGTAAATTAGGAATAAAATGTAAGAGGACATAATAAAATGATGAACTAAAACCTTAGAAAATGTTTCTTTAGGAAACTAGATTTCGGAGTAACCAAGGAAGCTTCTGTTTTTCAAATTCAGGGAAGAATTGGTTAGGAACTAAAAAAAATGATTAACATGAAAAATATTGATATATGTCTCACGGAGTTTTAGCCACTAGAATCACTCAATTTGAAGTCCATATGAGGTAAATATGGTCAGATTAGTAAGCAGTGGTCAAAAAATGATAAACTAGTGAAGAATCTATTAAAAAAGTTTATGTTTGAATTTTTTGGAAAATTCTATAGGGAATTAAAATAACTAGTTAACATAATATATATATATATATATATATATATATATATATATATATATATATATGTCTCATGGAAATTTAGCCACTAGAATCCCTCAATTTGGAGTTTATACGAGGGAGATATGGTCATATTAGTAAGTAAAGGTCAGAACCTTAAGATTTCGCTAAAATGTTCAACATAATAGTTTTAGATAATTGTTTTATCTTTAAATGGACACCAAGATCACCTAATTCAGAGTTAAAATGAGGGAGTTCTACTCTAATTAGTGATAGAAGGTCAGCCAAGACAAAAACCTGCATCAGGGAATAACACAACATAAAACATGGCCGTGTTCCAAGGCACAGCAAGGCTGTGTTTAGTGCTAGAAATGATATTTTAAAGCCTAAAGCATGACTATGTTATAGGAAATGGTCAAGCCATGTTACATGATACACTTAGGCCTTGTTGGAAGCTGATAAAGCTTATTTTCAACATTCTTTTACTCTAAATGAACATCATTAACTATAGGATAATAATAGAAATCAAACTGAAGAAGAATGCCGTATTAAATTTGTAAGAACATGTGATGAAAATGATATAAGGAAAGTGACTAGAGGCCAAGCTAAAAGAAAATGAAAAGATAAAAGTAATATTTAAAAAAGAAGAATCTTATAAATAAAAATAATAAATGACTAGTGTATGCCATAGCCATTGTCGTTGCGTGAACTCCTTACTATCATAAGTGTGTAATTTTGACATGTAAATATTTCAAAGTGATATTTGAAAATGATTATGTTCATGGCATGATTGCATTTTTCCAATAACTTTTGATAATGATTATCCTTTGATGTTAAATTATGGCATATGAGCATAATGAACATACTTGTTATTGAAATCATATTTTTGGCTATTAATGAAAAAATAAAATAAAAGAAAAAAGACGACCACGGTCGCATGGTGGCCTGTGTGGTGCACCAGTAGGAGACGCCCTACCAACGGCTATGATTATATTAATGAGAAAAGAAAGAGAAAGTGTAACTTGTCGGACGGAGAGAGAAAAGTCCATTCCAGAGAGTAAAAAGTACTCACCCTGACCGAGGTAACTTGATATGAAAATACATTTATAGCCATCATGTAACATCCCTAAGTTTGTTTCTTTTATTGATAAAAGTACAAAAATATTTAATTAAGGAAATAAAATTTATTAGACAATATTTTAGATATCTAAGGAAATATAATCCTTACATATTCTTCACCTTCTGTATATGCATAGAAAATGTTTCTAACATTAAGAACAAATAAAGAGGAAAAACCTAATAGGAAAGAAATTAGAAATAATATACTAAAGAGATGCAAAATTCTTGGATAAGGAAGATAAATTTTTAGAAACAAGTAAAGGTCTTAAAATTTCAAGAACATTGGTTTAGGGTATTTTTTCCAAATTCAAGAACTAGAGTTACTAAGTTTAAAATCTTTACCCATACATTGGGCTTTTACCTATGGACACTTCATATAGAGTTTTCCACTTCACATAAGTTTCTAGCAAGCCCATTGAATAACCTAAGCAAGAAATAAAACATAGACTTGGACTATGATATAGTAATTGGACCAATAACCCAAAAATTATGAAAATGTGACCAAGCCCTCAAAGAAAGGTAGAATTTTATCCAAAGTAAAGAAAATGGGTAGGAATAAGCCCAAATCCAAGAGAAAAAATAAAATAAAATAAATTAGGTGATGATATAATAATGTAATAATAACAAAGATTAGGTTACATGGCATTAAGACAAAAATTTAGCAAGTGGTGTGATTCTACATTCATAATTTTGGCAAGTGGCATGATAATACAAGGCTTTAAGACAAAAACATCTATATTCTACACTCATAATTCTAGCAAGTGGTATGATAATACATGGCATTAGGACAAAACATTCATATCCCACAAAAATAATTTCAACCAAATAATGGAGATTCAAGGGCTAGAAATTTGCCACCTAAAAAGGCAAACCTATCATACTTGTTTAAGACAAAAGAAAATGGAAATGAATCCCTAAATCAAAGGGACCTTGTCCCTTATCTTAAGAACATATCATCATAATTTTCAAAATACAAATCTCCTTTTCCTATGCATATCTTGACTAAGGAAGAGGAAGACAAGAACATAAGTTGTTTGTTTTCCAAAAATTCAACAAAGTGTATCCTAATTGTGATAAGGTAGACCCATGATCATGAAAGGTGAATTATTTGGTGGTCTATATAAGAAAACCAACCCTTACAACATTTTAATTTCGTCCAAGTGAGGAAGAGAGAGAAATAGAAGCAAGGTAGAGTGAGGAAAGGAGAGAAAGAGAGGAGAAGAAAGGAAGGAAGAAGAAGGAGAAGTTTAGAAGGCTAAGTACTCAAGGTAAGTTACCTTAATCTCCACTTGAGTCCATTCTTTCTTCTTCATCCTTGAGGTTCAAAAAATTCACCCTCCTTCTCTTACCTAAGCTGCTAGAAAGGTTAAAGGAAGGAAGGAATCTTGCTACTTCTTTCTAGAGGAGATTCTTAGGTAAGTTTAACAATATTTCTTTTTGAAGAAAACTTTTGAAACTTATAATATTTATATGAGATTTTGATCTTAGAACTTTGATGATTGGTCATGGATGTTGCTATATCATGTTACATATTGATCTTGCGTGTGATGTATGTTTGAATACTTAGGTTGGTGTAGATAGTTCTGCATGGTTATGGCTATGGGTGGCAAAATTTTTAGTTTCGGTGTTTTAATTTCAGGGAACAAATTATAAGGAATTAAAATAAATGGTTAACATATGAATTATAGATATGTGTGTCATGGATTTTTGGCCACTAGAATCATTCAATTTAGAGTCCATATGTGGTAGATATGGTCCGATTAGTAAGCAAAGGTCAGAAAATGGTTCATCAGGGAAGAATATGTTACATATTGATCTTGCATGTGATATATGAATTATAGATATGTTACATATCTATAATTCATATATCATGTTACATATTGATCTTGCATGTGATGTATGTTTGAATACTTAAGTTGGTGTAGATAGTTCTGCATGGTTATTGCTATGGGTGGCAGAATTTTTAGTTTCAGTGTTTTAATTTCTGGGAACAATTTATAGGGAATTAAAATAAATGGTTCAAATATGAATTATAGATATGTGTGTCATGGATTTTTAGCCACTGGAATAATTCAATTTAGAGTCCATTTGTGGTAGATATGGTCCAATTAGTAAGCAAAGGTCAGAAAATGGTTCATCAGGGAAGAATATGTTAGGATAGCTTCTGTATTTTAATTTCTGGGAATTATTTGTATGGAATTAAAATAAATGGTTAACATAAGAATTATAGCTATGTGTGTTATGGATTGTTAGCCACTGGAATCATTCAATTTGGAGTCCATATGTGGTAGATATGGTCCGATTAATAAGCAAAGGTCAAAACATGGTTCATCAGGGAAGAATATGTTAGCATAGCTTCTGTATTTTAATTTTTGGGAATTATCTGTAGGGAATTAAAATAAATGGTTAACATAAGAATTAAAGATATATGTGTCATGGATTTTAAGCCACTGGAATCATTCAATTTGGAGTCCATATGAGGAAGATATGAGCTGATTAGTAGTCAAAGTTCAGAAAATGGTTCATCAGGGAAGATTATGTTAGGACAGCTTTTGTATTTTAATTTCTGGGAATTATATGTATGGAATTAAAATAAATGGTTAACATAAGAATTATAGCTATGTGTGTCATGGATTTTTAGCCACTGGAATCATTCAATTTGGAGTCCATATGAGGAAGATATGAGCTTATTGGTAGTCAAAGGTCAGAAAATGGTTCATCAAGGAAGAATATGTTAGGACAGCTTCTGTATTTTAATTTATGGGAATTATCTGTATGGAATTAAAATAAATGGTTAACATAAGAATTATAGATATGTGTGTCACGGATTTTTACCCACTGGAATCACTCAAGTGGGATTCCATATGAGGTAGATATGGGCCAATTAGTAGGTAGAGGTCAGAACTTATCCGAGAAGAAATAGCCTATACATTTAGGGAGTAATATCACCTTGATGTCTTAATATTTCGCTACAATGTTCAACATAATAGTTTTAGATAATTGTTTTATCTTGAAATTGACATCAAGATCACCTACATCAGAGTTAAATTGAGGGAGTTATGCTCTGATTAGTAAGAGAAGGTTAGATAGGATGAAAACCTGCATCAAGAAAATAAAGAAATAAAATTAGTATTTAAAAAAGAAGATGAATCTTAATAAATGACTAGTATAGCCATAGCCATTGCCATTGTATGAACTTCTTACCATCTTAAGAGTGAAATTTTGACATGAAAATATTTTATAAAGTGATATTTGAAATGGTTATGTTCTTGGCATGATTACCAATGATTTTTGGTAATAATTATATTTTAATGAACATACTTGTTATTGAAAGCATATTTTTGGCTATCATTGTGAAAAGAAAAGAAATGAGCACGGTCACATGGCAATCCGTGTGGTGCACCAGTAAGGGACGCCCTACCAACGGTTATGATTATGATTATGAGAAAAGAAAGAGAAAGTGTGCCATGTCGGACGGAGCGAGAAAAGCCCGTACTGGAGAGTAGAGGATACTCACCTTGACCGGGGTAGCTTGAAATGAGAATAAGTTGTTGGCCATTATATGATATTCTAAAAATAGTTAATCATATCATACATATCATTACTGTATGATTCTTATGTGCATAGATATAATGCATTCATGTGACCAAAGATATTTTCTGTAGTTTATACAGCTGAACATGACATGATGAACTATATTGATGGTAAATTATGATTTATTGTTGAACTTACTGGGATTTAATTCTCACTATATTTCCATATCATGTTCAGAAGAATAATATGCAGATTTTCTCTATGACACTTATTATTACCGTATGTTGGATCGAGATGCCCTACCTTGGGCAACTACCAACTATATCAGATGTATCTGTCGTAGATGTGACTGAGATTTCGGTGGACGTGCCACCCACACCAGTGTCCCCAGAAGTAGTTGACATAGATGACTAGAGCTACTATGTATCTTTGTACAAATGTTTGTAAAATAATGGTGTGTAGTTTGTAAAATAATGGTGTGTATGGAAACTAAGTATTGTATTATATGTATTACATCACTGTTAATAACAATTATGCTTGGTTAAAGTGATTTTGATTACGAGTTAAGTGGTTAGAATTAAAGTAGTAATAACTTCAAGAAATATTTTTTTTAAATATAAAAAAAAATTGTTACATTTACTTAAATGGAGTTGTTACATATCATATGATATTTTGAAAATAGTTATTCATGTCATCCATGTCATTATTGTACGATTTTCATGTGCATAGATAAAATGCATTCATATGTCCTAAGATAATTGTTGTAGTTTATATAGATGAACATGACATGATGAGCTATATTGATGATAATTATGAATTATTGTTGAACCTACTGGGATTTAATTCTCACTTTATTTCCATATCATGTTCAGAAGACTAAATATGCAGATATTTTCAATGACCGGCTTTTAATGTACGTTGGGTCGAATTAGCAAAGATCCTAGTGAATGTGCAACCACCCACACCCATATCCCCATAACTGGTCAATAGGGATAAATAAGATATGTACATATATGTGTTTTATTTTTGTACGGATGTTTTTAATTCATGATGTGTATGTGAACCCAGATTTCTATCAGTATTATTGATATACTATAAATCTTAATTATGCCTGGTTAATTTAATCAAATGTTATTTTGAATTAAATAGTTTGAAATAAAGAGGTAATGACTTAATGGAATTTGAAAAATAAATTTATATATCTATTTGTATGTAAAAAAAATGGAGTTGTTACAGAACATTTTAGTAAAATCTTAAGTAATCATGGTATTACTACTCCCTCAAATTCAATGTTATTTCTTCTCGGGTAGGTTCAGACCTCTACTTACTAATCTGGACATATCTCCCTCATATAAACTCTAATTAAGGTGATTCCAAAGACTATAAAAATTTATGACATTTATATACAACTTTCATATTTATCATTTCTTCATATTCCATACGAATTATTCCCAAAAAATCGAAAACAAAAATGCTTACGCTTACCACCCTAGATTCTAGACTGATTCTGACCTTTACTAATAAATAAGCTAAATCTCCCTAATATGGACTTCAAATTAAGTTATTTTATAGCCTATAGATCCATGATACGTATATCCATGATACGTATATCTATATTTATTATGTTAACAATTTCCTTTAATTCCCTACAGATTGTGCCCAGAAATTCAAACATAGAAGTATACTTAACAAATTCTTCCCTGGTTAGCTAGTTTCTAACCACTGTTTACTAATATGACCATATCTTCCTAATATGGATTCCAAATTGAATGATTCCAATGGTTAAAAATTCTTTAGACATATATACATATTTTCTATGTTAATTATTTATTTTAGTTTCCTATAGATTTTTCTCAAAAATTCAATCACAAAATCTTACTTAACAGATTCTTCCCTAGTTAACCATTTTCTGACCACTGCTTACTGATCGAACCATATCTCCCTCATCTACACTCCAATGTATGGATGGAGATGTGAATCTTAGGAACTCTAATTCTTGAATTAGGAAAAATTACCCTAATTCAATCTTCTTGAAATTTTAAACCTTAACTTACTTCCTAAAAATTTATCTTCTTTAATCAAGAATTTCGCCTCTCTTTAGTATGTTATTTCAAATGTTTTCCTATTAGGTTTTTCTCTCTTTACTTATTTCTTTAATATTAGAAATATTTTCTATGTATACAAATAAAATAAAAAAATTTTAAGGATTATATTTTCTTAGATATCTAAAAATTATCTAATAAATCTTATTTTCTTAACAAAATATTTATGTATCTTTATTAATAAAAAAAAATGAAATTAAAGATGTTACAGTGAGAGTGGTGAAACAACAGCCTTTTGACTTACCAAAATAGAGTACACATAAACAAATAGCTATAATGTTATACACGTACTTTATTTCTATTGTTTCTTCCTTACTTCTCATATCTCTCCTATGTTTTCACATGATTCCCAAGCTTTTTCATTTTGTCTTACTTTTCGATTATGTGTTATTCTTCTTCTTTACAACACTTGTAGATGTTAGGGGTAGGGCTTGTAAGAGTGAGAGTGAGGCTCAAAGTGTATCGATGTGGAAATTGGAAGAAAAGGAAGGAATTAGTACTGTTACAAGGGAGCAAGGGTAATTTAGTAACTATAAGTACAAATATATTTAATAAAGAAAAGTGTTTCAATTCAGCTCAGTTTAAATCTATAAAAAAAAAAATTATGAACTAAAAATTGAACTGAACTATCTATTTTTCTTTTAAAAAATTGAAAAAAAAAACAAATTTATTTTGGTTTTGGTCAATTTTTTGCAGTTTGGTTTCAAGGGATCCATTTAGTTCGGTTTCAAACATCCCTACAGACCTCTTTCAAAAATAAAAAGTATATGGTAAAATACTCTCCCTTCCCTTAGTTTATTACACAACCCTTTCCATTATTATATGAAGTGTGTAAGATATAGAAGACCAAGGTAGAGAGGTAAGATAAAGGCTATGATGTATCTCTATTACTGTAAAAGGGTTTTAAGCTATTAAAATACTAGTTTTGTTGGCTTAAAAAATTAGTTGAAAATTTTCTCTTAATTGTATTCTACCAATATAAAAAATTAGAACATTAATACGGCAAGATACGTGTAAGGGAAAGACAAACAAAATAGTTGAAAATAAATAATTAGTATTTGAGAACAATAAAAATAAGGAAATTTTAAGTGCTATATTTTTTATTTGTTTCTATTTCGTAAAGTGTATTTGCTTTTTAAATGAGCTTTATGTATATTTTTTATAATAAAAAAGATATTTGTACAATAAAATTATTAATTAAAAGAAAAAAATATTTTTTTTATTTTAAAATAAAATTTGTGTATATATATTTATAATTAAAATAATAATTATGTGATAAAACATTAATTAAAAGATGAGAGGATCTTTTTAGTTTTTCCAATATTTATTGAATTTTGCCGCTTCAAACTGATGCAGTCCTCGAGAGTGCTTATATGATTTTGCTCAATCCTTATTAACAAAAGACGCTGGATCGAGTGGATTCAAGCTTTTTAAAAAAAAAAAAAAAGCACAAAATCGTCAAAATAGAATTCCTTAAATTAAAGAAGAGCACTACCGCTACAATTTTTTAAATTTTTTTTCGTAAATAAAACTATTTCTACAAATCTGAATCGAGTTGCAAGTCTTAGGATGCATTTGGGAATATAGTGACTTATGCTTCTTGTGCTTTTATATACAAGAAGCATAAGTCACTATATTCCCAAATGCATCCTATGACTTGCAACTCGATTCAGATTTGTAGAAATAGTTTTATTTACGAAAAAAAAAATTAAAAAATTGTAGCGCTAGTGCTCTTCTTTAATTTAAGGAATTCTATTTTGACGATTTTGTGCTTTTTTTTTTTTAAAAAAAAAAAGCTTGAATCCACTCGATCCAGCGTCTTTTGTTAATAAGGATTGAGCAAAATCAGCAAAAGCCGTAAATTTACATTTGATTAATTTTTTTTTTATGTTGGTTTTTCCGGTACTTTTCTAAGGTTATAGAAAAACTCCTTTAAATAATTAAATAATTTATATATTAATTTGTCGATAATAATTTAGTAATTATTTTATTCTTCTGAAGTTATATATATAAACAACTAAAACAAGAAATCTTAATTATAATGAAATACTGAAATTTAAATCTTATTCCTAATAAAATAAAACGTAGATATAACAATTTTTTAAATTTAAACACTTAAATGATAACTATTTAATAAAATAAAATAAAATGATTAAATTTCTTGAACTTAAACTTTCAAATGATAACTTCAACTAATCTTAAAATTACTTCAAGATAATTAATTGTAATATCATAAATATTCCAAGGATAGTTACACTAATATTAACTAATAAAATAAACTTTAGCTTCTGCTTCACTATTTTTAAGAAATCGTGTGATGCTTTTAAAAGTTGTAGTTATCATAAATTTAAAAGTTCTAAAATAAACCTTCCTATTTTAATTAAATTCCAAGCTATGTCTTTATTGTAATACTATTTAAATCATTTTATGTCTATTTATTCACCAAATTAAATTTTAAAATATATTCTTATTGTAATCCTACTCATATTTTAATTAAATTTTCTTCTTTTACTTTTTTTAGCTAAGCAAAATAAAATTCTTTCAAGCATATACTCACTATTATCATTTTACATATTCACAATAATTTTTAAAATTATTATTAAATGTCGTATCATCCGCTTTTGCAAGGGTTTTACCAAATATTAATTTTTTTCACATTTTTAACAACGACTTTTCCACAACACCCATGACAACTTTTAAAAGACATGATATTGACCCTTACTTCGCTCGATTTTTTAAAATTCTAAATCTAAGACTAGTGTTTCAAGGGAGATGAACTATCAAATCAACCATCAATCTACTTTGGAACGGACCACCCACCAAAGTTTGAATTTTTTTTTCTGTTTTACTGATTTAACGTGGGCCCATGTTACACAAACACCCAAACCTTTTTTTTAACCCATTATTCCTCACATATTAAAACAACAGGGATTCAGGTGGTTATTTACTCAAGGGATGTAAAGGATCTGTTAGGTCTCATTTGGTATGCTAGAATGGACAAAAAAAAAGGAAAATGGAATACACGTATCCATCATTTGGTACACTGGAAAGAATGGAATAAAGCATTCCATGGAAAGTTCTATTCCATTAAACGCCAGAAAACCCATTCCATTATACAATCGAAGGAATATCACATTCCCTCTCATAAAACACATTTTTACCCTTGACATCGCAAAGCTCCTTCGCGCCGTTGCTTGCTTCCCTCGTCTCTTCTAGTTGCTTGCTTCCTTCGCGCCATTGCCTGCTTCCTTCATCTCTTCTGGTTGCTTCCTTCCTGCTTCTGCTTCCTTCGTGGCGTTGACTACTTCGTTCGTCTCTTCCTTCCTGCTTCTAGTTGCTTCCTTCGTGTGGTTCCTGATAAAGGGGAAATTTGAGTGTTTAATGATTATATTTTATCCCCTAATTAGTAGTAAACTTGTGATTATTTCTCCGCATTCGGTTATGCTTTGCTCTGGATACTACTTTGATTTGTTTTATGTTTGTAGGAGAGCAAAAGAGGCTAAAAAGTAAGGAAAAACACCTATGAGAAGTGTCATATGGACTTGGAATATGGTAAGGAGGAAGCAAGGAAGCAACACACCAAAAATGGGCATGACAATGGCAGCCCCCAACACGGCCAGGCTGTGCTCTGTGTAAAAGATACATAAAAGCCCCAGAATCCAGCCCGAAGCATAGCCAGGCCGTGTCCTGCAGCATGGCCGTGCTTTGGGTCCGTACACACCGTATTTTTTAGGGTTTTGAGCAGCCAAAGTGCTATATATTGATGGGGAAACGCAGCCAAAGGCATCAGGATGCATTCAAACCTTATTTTACTCAGTTTTAGGCTTAGAAAACACCATTAGATTAGGTTTAGAGTGGGATTAATGTTTAATTCATGTTCTTAGAGTAGATTTTACAACAATTCAAGTTTGTATTTCATCATTACATTCTTCATCCAGGTTCTATCTTTCTATCTCTACACTCATCTCTTCTTCTACTCTTCCTTTTAGTTTGTATTGAACATTGATTATTACTTTAATGAATTTGATTATGTTTTCTCTTTTAATTATGCTTGAGTAGATTTGATCTAGGGTTTTGGTAAACCCACTTATGATGTGATGATACATTGTGCTAATTGAATTGTTGGAACCCTAATTGTGTTATCCATGGTTAATTAGGACTAGCTATTATGCATTGATCATATGAGTTGATGAATGTCTGGCCAACGTTTTATCATGTTTTAGGATATTAATTGATGAACTAAAAGGTGAAGAATAATACCGAAACTTAATAGTTAATTAGGGATATCTTAATCACGAAAGTAGTTTAAGATTCTCTAGAAATGAATCAATTAGTGGGCAAGAGAAAACTGATTAATTGACTTCCATGGTTGGCATAGAACTTAATGAACCTAGGTTAAACTAAGAACCACGAAAGTAGGCATTTTGATTAACCTAGGTATGATTAATAATGCTTGAAAGAGATTGCTAGTTAATTAAGGTTAAACCATCCCCAACTAATCTAGATAATTGCAATTACAGGTACATGTTGAATGTTAAATATCATAAGTGTGGTGAACCCTAACCCTAGGCTTTTATTAATTGAATTACTTGTTAGTTTAATTGTGACAAACTTCCTATCGAATTACATCGTTTTAGATAGCATATTTCGTATTATTCTAGTAATTGACATTGTTTTCTGTGGGATATGACCTGTACTCACCGGACTAGCTACAGCTACGCCGTGCGCTTGCGGTTATTTAATAAAACACACACGACAAGTTTTGGCGCCGTTGCCGGGGAACAATAGTCAATATTAGATATTTTGCGAAATAGCTAGACTAGATCACTCTCTTTTTATTTTTATGCATAATTTTCTTTTGCTGATTTTTGTTCCTTTTTCTTCCTTCATAGGTGTGTAGCTATTTTATGCGAAGAGGCCACGGACTCTTTGCTGAATTTGACCCAAAAATTGAACACACACTACGAAGGAGAAGAAGACAACAGCAAGAAAATTTTGCACCTATCATGGCGGAAAGAGATAACCAATCTCTTAAGGAATTTACGGCCCCAGATACTCATGGTCTGAATCCCAGCATTGTAAGACCTGTTGTTGAGGCCAACAACTTTGAACTGAAGCCTTCTCTTTTGTAGATGGTTCAGCAGAATCAGTTTGGAGGGTCACCTATTGAAGACCCTAATCTCTATCTTTTAGTGTTTTTGGAGTACTGTGACACACTGAAGCTGAATGGAGTCTCTTCTGATGCCATCAGACTAAGATTGTTCCCTTTTTCTCTGAGGGATAAGGTCTGTGCATAGTTGCATTCTCTTCCATCTAGGTTCATCACTACATGGCAGCAGCTTTCTCAAGTTTTCTTGGCCAAATACTTCCCATCAAGCAAGACTGCTCATCTTAGAAATCAGATTACTACCTTTGCTCAGAAAGATGGGGAGTCATTATATGAGGCTTGGGAGAGATTTAAAGAACTCCTCAGAATATGACCACACCATGGGTTGGAGAAGTTGCTGATAGTCCATACATTCTACAATGGACTGATTTACAGCACCTGAATGTCTGTGGATGCTGCAGCTGGAGGAGCCATTATGAACAAAACAGTTGATGAGGCATATGAGTTAATTGAAGATATGGCTCAAAACCACTACTCTTGGTCTAGTGAAAGGCAGCCAAGAAAACCATCAGGTATGTATGAAGTAGATGCTTTTAATCATCTCACTTTTAAAGTTGATGCATTATTTCAAAAGTTGGATAAATTGAGCATCAATGCTGTTAGTTCTTCTTCATCTTCTACATGTGAGATCTGTGGGTGTGTTAGCCATGTGGCCAGTGATTGTCAACTTGAAAATTCTGCACCTCAGGATTGTGAACAGGTGAGCTTTGTGAACAATAATCAGAAAAACAATCCCTACAGCAACACCTACAATCCAGGTTGGAGGAAACACCTAAATCTTTCATACAAGTCTAATTTGAACCAGCCTCAGAATAATTTTAGGCAACCTCCTGGGTTCCAAAATCAGAGGCCATTCAATCCTCCTCCACAGCCTAAGTCAAATTTGAAGGCTCTGATGGAAAATTCATCACCACACAGAGTAAACAAAATGATGAATTCAGAGCCCAGCACCACTCAATGAATGAGGCCATAAAAGATTTAGCCTCTAAAGTTGACTCGCTTGCTACTCATAGCAAGATGCTGGAAACTCAAATAGCACAGCAGCGAGCCATTCTAATAGGAACTTTGGCAGACTTCTAGGTCAGACTAAGATTTCTAGGGAGCACTGTAATGCCATTACCCTGAGACGTGGTAAACAATTGGCTGAATCAGAGAGAAGAGGAGAGATAAAGGAAGATGAACCTCAGGCTGCATCTAAGAAGAAAAGAGAAAAGGAACCAAAAGAAGAGGAAAAGAAGAAAGAAGAGCCCAAATATATGGCTCCTGAACCATACAAGCCACCGATCCATTTTCCTCAAAGATTGGTTAAGGCTAAGTTAGAGAAGCAATTTGGGAGATTTCTGGATATTTTGAAGAAGTTAAATATCAATATTTCATTCCTAGAATCCATCTCCCAAATGCCTTCCTATGCAAAGTTTCTGAAGGAAATCCTCTCAAATAAGAGGAAAATTGAAGAGCATGCTGTTGTGGCACTGACAGAGGGATCCAGTGCTTTAATTCAAAATAAGTTGCCACAAAAGCTTAAGGATCCTGGAAGCTTCTCAATTCCTTGCTCTATAGGAGACATGAAGATTGACAGAGCCTTATGTGACCTTGGAGCAAGTGTGAGCCTCATGCCTCTTTCGGTTTACAAGAGACTTCAAATGGGTGACTTCAAGCCTACCACTCTATCTCTTCATTTGGCTGACTGGTCTATCAAGCATCGGGTAGGTATTTTAGAGGATGTTCCTCTAAAGGTAGGTAAATTTTTCATACCTATTGATTTTGTTATTTTAGAGATGAAGGAAGATGACAAAATCCCCATCATTCTTGGAAGGCCTTTCCTAGCTACGGTTGGTGCTAATATAAATGTGAGAGATAGAAAGTTTTCTTTGAATATAGGGGATGAAAAAGTAGAATTTAATTTGAATGATACAATGAACCCCCTATCTCTAAATGAATCTTGTTGTATGATTGGTTTACCTAAACCAAATATGGATGATTATATCACAAATTTTCCTCCTTCTAACCTACTTGAGTTATGCTCTGTGGAAAGTTCTTTTGTTTAAGATAAACAGGGGGAAGAAAAGAAGGCTATTGAGGAGGCAATTCAAGTTTCAAAAGTAGAACCTAAACCACCCCCTCTCAACTTGGATGGAACAAAGGAAGAAAAGATTAAGCCAAAAGGAACTTTGAAGGCTATTAGACAAAGCCTCAAGTATCATACTAAGAGGCAATGAATTAAAAAGAGAGTCATTCAAACTCTCTTCAAACCTCCTTGAGTGGAAAGCATGAAAAGGGAGTCGAGCTAAAGACTTAAAACAAGCGCTTTGTGGGAGGCAACCCACATTTTAATTTTTAAGTTTCTTTTGGTTTTGTTTTCTAGCTTTTAGTTTAGTTTTTATCTTTAATTTTAGTTGATTTCTTAGGTTATTGTTTAATGAGTTTTTCCATATGATTTATAGGTCCATTCCCATGTGCCTAAATTGAAATAAAGAATGAAAATGAAGGAAAATTGAAAAGGCTTAAAAATTGCAGCAATTTTCGAAGAATTGGAGGATCCAGCATCAAACACGGGCAGGCCCAGACCAAGCACCCCTCACCCGTGTTGCTCAACATAGGCCAAATCCTGGAATTTTGGAATTCCAGCGCTGAGCACGGGTGAACCATACTCTAAAGCACAGCCGTGTTCCAAGTAAAACAAAAAAGAGAAAAGGGAAAAGAGACATCTGCTATTGTCATCACCATTATAGCTTCCCTCTAGGCCTAATTTTAACCTTTGCTTTATGCTTAATTTTTTTTATCTGGATTGAATTTCCCTAATGGTTGGACTGGATTACTCCTTTGGATTGATTTAGTGCTAAATTTTTCTAATTTTTACATTACCTAAGTTGTTGGACAAAGTATTTCTATGATTAGTGCATTGCCCTTAGAATGCTTTGATTCTGACCTGCACTATGTTAGCTGATATATAATTTACAATAATTTTGGTTATGGCTTATCTGCTTTGATTTATGATTAGCTGGTTAAATCTCATTGAGAGTAAACAATTAGCACCTGAGTCAGAACCCTCAACCTCCTCCTTTAGAAGACCAATAAGCAAGTAAGTTAATTCCCCCTTTGCCTATACTTTCATTTATATTGACATTGAGGACAATGTCAAGTTTAAGCATAGGGGAGTAGACTTTAGGCTTGTGGTTTTATAAGCTGAATATCTCTTGTTTCATCATATAATCATATAGTTTGCTATTTCAGAGATAGATTGATGTAATATAGGTTGATTTTAACTCATGAACATGTGATGCACAGTAGGGTATGAAATAGGTAGTTTAAATTTTAGTCTCTCTCTTCTAGCATTAAACCTCTAATTTTTTGAAAAATATCTCTCCTATTGTGCTTTGAATAGTATGTCTTTATTGATTTTTAACACTATGAGAGTATGAAGGCTGGGAGAGGTGAAAAATGAGGGAATATAACACCCAAATTTTTTTCACTCTGAGTAACCCTTCAAGGCATCAAAAAGCCCTAATATGAGTACCTAGCTGCCTTTACCCTAGTGAGATGGAGCATAAAATGCACTCACTGCATATTTCTATAAAAAAAAAGAGATGAATGAAATAGACAAAAGAGAAAAAAAATGATGATGAGAAATAAAAGAAACAGAATGAGAAAAATAGAAATAAGGGTAAGGCAACATAGGGAGATCTAAAGGATGAGGTGGCCTACTTGAATGATTGAAAATCAATTACACGCATACATTCAATGGCACCAATAGAAGCAGATATATAATAGGAGAATTTTGGTTTAGTTTTAGAAGAACGGAGACTATCTGATAAATTTCTATTCATATATATGTTGTGTGCACATTGATTGAGTGAAAAATTACCTGTATTGCATTTTTCTATCTTCTAAAATTTGATTGCATATTCCCCCTTCCTTCTGATATGATAAGTTATTTGCTTGAGGACAAGCAAAGGTTTAAGCATGGGGGAGTTGATAAAGGGGAAATTTGAGTGTTTAATGGTTGTATTTTATCCCCTAATTAGTAGTAAACTTGTGATTATTTCCCCGCATTTGGTTATGCTTTGCTCTGGATACTGCTTTGGTTTGTTTTATGTTTGTAGGAGAGCAAAAGATGACAAGAAGCAAGGGAAAACACCCATGAGAAGTGCCATATGGACTTGGAATATGCTAAGGAGGAAGCAAGGAGGCAAGACACCAAAAATGGGCAAGAAAGGAGCATGGCAACCCCCAACACGGCCAAGTTGTGCTCTATGCAAAAGATGTAGAAAATTCCCAGAATCCAGCCCGAAGAACAGCCAGGCCGTGTCCTGGAACACGGCCGTGCTTCGGGTCCGTACAGACAGTATTTTTTAGGGTTTTGAGCAACCAAAGTGTTATATATTGATGGGGAAACACAACCAAAGGCATCAGGATGCATTCAAACCTTCTTTTACTCAGTTTTAGGCTTAGGAAACACCATTAGATTAGCTTTAGAGTAGGATTAATGTTTAATTCATGTTCTTAGAGTAGATTTTACAGCAATTCAAGTCTATATTTAATCATTACATTCTTCATCTAGGTTCTATCTTTCTATCTCTATACTCATCTCTTCTTCTACTCTTCCTTTTAGTTTGTATTGAACATTGATTATTACTTTAATGAATTTGATTATGTTTTCTCTTTTAATTATGCTTGAGTAGATTTGATCTAGGGTTTTGGTAAACCCACTTATGATGTGATGATACATTGTGCTAATTGAATTGTTGGAACCCTAATTGTGTTATCCATGGTTAATTAGGACTAGCTATTATGCATTGATCATATGAGTTGATGAATGTCTGGCCAACGTTTTATCATGTTTTAGGATATTAATTGATGAACTAAAAGGTGAAGATTAATACCGGAACTTAATAGTTAATTAGGGATATCTTAATCACAAAAGTAGTTTAAGATTCTCTAGAAATGAATCAATTAGTGGGCAAGAGAAAACCGATTAATTGACTTCCATGGTTGGCATAGAACTTAATGAACCTAGGTTAAATTAAGAACCACGAAAGTAGGCATTTTGATTAACCTAGGTATGATTAATAATGCTTGAAAGAGATTGCTAGTTAATTAAGGCTAAACTGTAACAGCTCCATTTATGTAACAAATTTTTTTATTATTTAACATCATGAAGTTATTACCTCAACTTAACTCGCAATAACATTTATTTAATTATACAATACTAAGTTTACACTCACATCATTAATACAATCATTTGTACAAGACATACATGTACATATAAGCCCTAATCTTCCACATAGACTATTTTCGGAGCCACTGGCTCGAGTGGTGGCACCTCCGCCGGAATCTTAGTCACTTCAACAACTGATATATCCGCAATAATAGGTATTTGCCCAAGATAGGGCACCTCGATCATACGTAAGGCAATAATAAGTCTCATTGAAAACAACTGCATAGCTAATTTTCTGAACATGATATGGAAATATAGTGAGAATTAAATCCCAGTATGTTCAACAATAATTCATTATCAATATAGTTCATCACGTCATGTTCAGCTGTATAAACTACAGAAAATATCTTTAGGTCACATGAATGCACTTTATTATGCACATGAAAATTATACGGTTATGACATGTATGGCATGAATAACTATTTTTCGAATTTCATATGATGGCTATCAACTTATTCTTACTTCAAGTTACCCCAGTCAGGGTGAGTATTCTTTACTTTTCGGTACGGGCTTATCTCGCTCCGTCCGACATGGCACACTTTCTCTTTCTTTTCTCATGAATATAATCATAACCGTTGGTAGGGCGTCCCCTACTGGTGCACCACACGGATTGTCATGTGACCGTGCTCATTTCTTTTCTTTTCATATTAATAGCCGAAAATATGATTCCAATAACAAGTATGTTCATTATATTCTCATGTCATAATGTATTAAAACATAATCATTCTCAAAATTCATTCTAATTTTCACTTTATAAAATATTTCTATGTCAAAATTCCACACTAATACCTCGGTAACTGGATAGTAATTGTAGTCTGTAAACAGCGCACCAGGAAAGTTCCCAGAAAAGAGAGGTGGGTCACTAATGGACACGCTTAAGTACCAAGTCTTTCCTTGCCAGAGCTTTCCTTAGACATGCACTTTTCACAAATCACATTTTTTTCCAGTAACTAGAATAATTCTTTTCTGATGTGGAAATACTGCAACCACGGAGCATACTAAGATTTTTCAAATAAAACCGGCACTTTCAAAACTTTTTGGAAATTTATATGAGTACTAGGGTAAATTCTATGTTAAAAATTACACACTTAAAATGGTAATAAGTTCATGCAATGGCAATAGCTAGGGCATACACTAGGCATTTATTATTTTCATTTATAAAATTCCTCTTCTTTCTTGAATATTATTTTCATCTTTTCATTTTCTTTATGTCTAGGCATTTAGTCATTTTATTTCTACTTATATCATTTCCAACACATGTTCTTACAAATTTTATAGAGCATTTTTCCTCAAATTGATTTCTACTATTACCTTAAAAATTCATCTAGGGTAGAAAAAAAAATATTGAAAATAGGTTTTACTAACTTTTAACACAGCCTTTGCTTACAAATCAGAGCATAACTCTCTCATTTTAACTCCGATTAAGATGATCTTAGCGTCTATGAAAAGCTAAGACAATTATCTAAAACTATTATGTTAATCATATCAACAAAATAGTATGATATCATGGTGTTATTACTCCTTTAAATTTAGTATTTTTTTTCTTCTCGTGTAGGTTCTGACCATTACTGACTAATTTGACCATATCTCTCAAATTTGAACTCCAAATTGAGTTATTCCAGTTGGTAAAATTCCATGAGCCATATATCTATAATTTTTATGTTGGCGTGCTATTTTAATTCCCTACAGAATATTCTCAGAAATTCAAAAATTAAAGCTTTAATAACATACTCTTCCCTGAATAAACATTTTCTAACCTCTGCTTACTAACCGGATCATATATACCTCATATGAACTCCAAATTGAGTTATTCCAGTTGGTAAAATTCCATGAGCCATATATCTATAATTGTTATGTTGGCGCGCTATTTTAATTCCTTACTGATACTTCCCAGAAATTAAAATATCGAAGCTATCCTAACATATTTTTCCCTGATGACCCATTTTTTGACCTTTGCCTACTAATCGGCTCATATCTCCCCTATATGGACTCCAAATTGTATGATTCCAGTGCCTAAATATCCATGACACATATTTCTTTAATTCATATGTTAACTATTTATTTTAATTCCTTATAGATTGTTCCCATAAATTAAAATACCAAAGCTATCCTAACACATTTTTCCATGATGACCCATTTTCTGACCTTTGTCTACTAATCGGCTCATATCTCCCTTATATGGACTCCAAATTGAATGATTCCAGTGCCTAATTATCCATGACACATATATCTTTAATTCTTATGTTAACCATTTATTTTAATTCCTTATAGATTGTTCCCACAAATTAAAATACTGAAACTTAAAATTCTGCCACCCATAGCCATAACCATGCAGAACTATCTACACCAACCTAAGTATTCAAACATACATCACATGCAAGATCAATATGTAACATGATATAGCAACATCATGACCAATCATAAAAGTTCTAAGATCAAAATCTCATATAAATATTATAAGTTTCAAAAGTTTTCTTCAAAAAGAAATATTGTTAAACTTACCTGGAGCACTTAGTCCCCTAGACTTCTCCTTCCTCTTTCTTCCTTTCTTCCTCTCCTTTCCTCACTCTACCTTGCTTCTATTTTTCCTCTCCCTCACTTGGATGAAATTCTAATGTTGTAAGGGTGGGTTTTCTTATATAGACCATCAAATAATTCACCTTTCATGATCATGGGTCTACCTTATCACAATTAAGATACACTTTGTTGAATTTTTGGAAAACAAACAACTTATGTTCTTGTCTTCCTCTTCCTTAGTCAAGATATGCATAGGAAAAGGAGATTTGTATTTTGGAAATTATGATGATATGTTCTTAAGATAAGGGACAAGGTCCCTTTGATTTATGGATTCATTTCCATTTTCTTTTGTCTTAAACAAGTATGATAGGTTTGCCTTTTTAGGTGGCAAATTTCTAGCCCTTGAATCTCCATTATTTAGTTGATATTATTTGTGTGGGCTATGAATGTTTTGTCCTAATACCATGTATTATCATACCACTTGCTAAAATTATGAGTGTAGGATATAGATGTTTTTGTCCTAAAGCCTTGTATTATCATGCCACTTGCCTAAATGATGAATGTAGAATCACACCACTTGCTAAATTTTTGTCTTAATGCCATGTAACCTAATCTTTATTCTTATTATTATATCATCATCTAATTTATTTTATTTTATTTTTCCTCTTGGATTTGGGCTTATTCCTACCCATTATGGGCTTGTCCTACCCATTTTCTTTGCTTTGGATAAAATTCTTCCTTTCTTGGTGGGCTTGGTCACATTTTCATAATTTTTGGGCTATTGGTGCAATTACTATATCCTAGTCCAAGTCTATGTTTTATTTCTTGTTTAGGTTATCCAATGGGCTTGTTAGAAACTTATGTGAAGTGGAAAAACTCTATATGAAGTGTCCATAGGTAAAAGCTCAATGTATGGGTAAAGATTTTAAACTTAGTAACTATAGTTCTTGAATTAGGAAAAATTACCCTAATTCAATGTTCTTGAAATTTTAAGAGCTTTACTTGTTTCTAAAAATTTATCTTCCTTATCCAAGAATTTTGCATCTCTTTAGTATGTTATTTCTAATTTCTTTCCTATTAGATTTTCCTTCTTTATTTGTTCTCTTAATGTTAGAAACATTTTCTATGCATATACATAAGGTGAAGAATTTCTAAGGACTATATTTCCTTAGATATCTAAAATATTGTCTAATAAATTTTATTTCCTTAATTAAATTTTTTATGTACCATTATCAATAAAAGAAACGAAATTAAGGATGTTACATAAACCATCCCCAACTAATCTAGATAATTGCAATTACAGGTACATGTTGAATGTTGAATATCATAAGTGTGGTGAACCCTAACCCTAGGCTTTTATTAATTGAATTACTTGTTAGTTTAATTGTGACAAACTTTCTATCGCATTACATCGATTTAGATAGCATATTTCGTATTATTCTAATAATTGACATTGTTCTCTGTGGGATACGACCCGTACTCACCAGACTAGCTACAGCTACACCGTGCGCTTGTGGTTATTTAATAAAAAACACACGACAGTTCCTCTCCCCCATCACGTCTACCCCTGCTCATTTTTGCTATTGCACTGGTTCTCCATTGCTTTTTCGCAAAAAGCTTGTGCACTCCATTGCCGATTGCGTGCTCTTGATTTTTTACGAAGCTGAGCTTGTGCATTCCATTGCTTTTTCTTCTGTGGTCGCGTAGTCCATCTTCTGCTCAGAGTGAAGAAGGTAAAATTTCTCATGCCCTGTTCTTATATATTTTCCTGGGCTTTGCTTTGATTTTCCTATTCGTACATAGATTTGGCATTCTGTGATTGCTCTGCTTCTGCACTTCCCTCTATTTGTGCACTGTGTGGGCCATTCATGACTTCAAGATCTAAAAAAAATGTTAACTTTCATTGAAGTGCCATGTGTGTTGGATAGAATTAGAGTGAGATGAGTCAAGCCGATAGAGTGGTGGGACTCTTTCTGAAGTAACCTGAATATCAATAATTTTCAAGCTTCAGTATAATGAATTCCTATGTAAAAGTTCCCTATTTTTTTACGATGATGGAAGGCTGTGAAATTGGTGGAAGAAGTGTGAGGTGGTGAGTGAGAGGGATGGAGGAAGAGGATTTTATTTGTAAGAATGTAGCCAAGTTCACATGAATTTAGAAGAGACAGCCGTTAGCCTATTTTTTGTTTTATAATTAAAAAAGGAACATGGTAGAGGAAATAATGGATTCACTGTGCTCCCTCTAGAACTCTACAGATAAAAGAGAGAAAGGACTAAAATATGAGAACCTGCAATATTCCTACTAATGAAATTATATAGCTAGGAGAAAAATAGTTTTTAACCATGTTTACTTTTCTAATCTTTCTCTCATGTTTCCAAACAAATACATTATTGTTTGAATGATTTATAAATGCATATGTATTATAGACAAACTCCATTGTGGTTTTCACTTCATTTCTATTTCCTTTCCTCTCATCCATGCTAGTGAGCAACTGACAATAATGTGGTCATGTCTATCATATTTTTAAAGATATATTTCCTCCCTTACCGAATAGTGCAAACAACTGCGTAAGTCTTGATTGGTGTATTATGTTGGTGGTTGTATATGGCTAACGTAATGTGTAAAATACACATTTTAATTTCTATAGTAGTTGTCCTCCATCATCGTAAACTATTGAATAGACCCGTCAAATACAAAATGAACATCCATCAAAAGAGGATCCATCTTATAAATATGGTTCACTCTAGTGACATTATGTGTTTTAATCAACTTAGGATGTATAGATCAACATTTGATCGTCTCTGTTCTATGCTAATATCGGGGGATTAAAACTTTCAAAGAACATGTTAGTTGATGAGCAAGTTGCAATGTTTCTTCACATTCTCGCTCATCACGTTAAAAATCAAGTCATTCAGTATGAGTTTGGGAGGTCTGGGGAGACAATCAGTAGGTATTTTAACGTGGTTCTCAAAGCTATGATGTGGTTTCATGGAGAACTTTTAAAATTCTAGAACCAATTGCAAAGAATTCAGCTGACAATAGATGGAAATGGTTCAAGGTGAGTATAAAATCCATGGCTTATTACTTTTATTTCTTATACTGATTATTTTCTGATATTTGAATTATTATTTATGACTTGAATCATTTTTTTTTCTTGTTAGAACTATCATGGTGCTCTTGATGGAACTCATATACTGATAAAAGTGTCAATACAACACAAAGCAAGATATCGTAACAAAAAAGGGGTGATATCTACGAACGTACTAGGAGTTTGCTCACCAGCTGGAGAGTTTATTTACGTCTTGCCTACATGGGAAGGATCTGCAGTGGATGGTAGAATTTTACGTGATGCAATTAGTAGATTAAATGGTGGCCTAAAAGTTTCACATGGTGAGTATATTGATATTTTTTAAAAAGTAAATGACATATTTTACTTGAACTTCATTTGCTGAATACTTGATTTCGCACACTTGTTTCATGTAGGATTTTACTACTTGCTTGATGCTGGTTATACAAACTGTGAGGGATTCTTAACACCGTATCGAGGTCAAGATATCACTTGAATCAGTGGAGAGAAGGTCGACAACCGAACACCGCACACAAGTACTTCAATATGAAACACTCATCAACAAGAAACATCATTGAAAAATGTTTTGGGATGATTAAAAATCATTGGACAATACTTAGGCACCCATCGTTCTGTCCTATGAGAACACATAATCGGGTGATCATGGCATGTTATATGTAACATCCCTAATTTTTTTTCTTTTATTGATAAAAGTACATAAATATTTAATTAAGGAAATAAAATTTATTAGACAATATTTTAGATATCTAAGGAAATATAATCCTTAGAAATTCTTCACCTTATGTATATGCATAGAAAATGTTTCTAACATTAAGAGAACAAATAAAGAGGGAAACCCTAATAGGAAAAAAAAATTAGAAATAACATACTAAAGAGATGCAAAATTCTTGGATAAGGAAGGTAAATTTTTAGAAACAAGTAAAGGTCTTAAAATTTCAAGAACATTGGATTAGGGTAATTTTTCCTAATTCAAGAACTAAAGTTACTAAGTTTAAAATCTTTACCCATACATTGGGCTTTTACCTATGGACACTTCATATAGAGTTTTTCCACTTCACATAAGTTTTTAGCAAGCCCATTGGATAACCTAAGCAAGAAATAAAATATAGACTTGGACTAGGATATAGTAATTGGACCAATAGCCCAAAAATTATGAAAATGTGACCAAGCCCTCCAAGAAAGGTAGAATTTTATCTAAAGCAAAGAAAATGGGTAGGAATAAGCCCAAATCCAAGAGGAAAAATAAAATAAAATAAATTAGGTGATGATATAATAATGTAATAATAATAAATATTAGGTTACATGGCATTAAGACAAAACTTTAGCAAGTGGTGTGATTCTACATTCATAATTTTGGCAAGTGGCATGATAATACAAGGCTTTAGGACAAAAACATCTATATCCTACACTCATAATTTTAGCAAGTGGTATGATAATACATGGCATTAGGACAAAACATTCCTATCCCACACAAATAATATCAACCAAATAATGGAGATTCAAGGGCTAGAAATTTGCCATCTAAAAAGGTAAACCTATCATACTTGTTTAGGATAAAAGAAAATGGAAATGAATACCTAAATCAAAGGGACCTTGTCCCTTATCTTAAGAACATATCATCATAATTTTCAAAATACAAATCTCCTTTTCCTATGCATATCTTGACTAAGGAAGAGGAAGAAAAGAACATAAGTTGTTTGTTTTCCAAAAATTCAACAAAGTGTATCCTAATTGTGATAAGGTAGACCCATGATCATGAAAGGTGTATTATTTGGTGGCCTATTTAAGCAAAACTCACCCCTACAACATTTTAATTTCGTCCAAGTGAGGAAGAGAGAGAAATAGAAGAAGGGTAGAGTGATGAAAGGAGAGAAAGAGAGGAGAAGAAAGGAAGGAAGAAGAAGGAGAAGTTTAGAAGGCTAAGTACTCAAGGTAAGTTACCTTAATCTCCACTTGATTCCATTTTTCTTCTTCATCCTTGAAGTTTAAAAATTCACCCTCCTTCTCTTACCTAAGCTGCTAGAAAAGCTAAGGGAATGGAGGAATCTTCCTACTTCTTTCAAGAGGAAACAAGAAAACCAATTCACTAAGTAAGCTAGGGAGATTCTTAGGTAAGTTTAACAATATTTCTTTTTGAAAAAAACTTTTGAAACTTATAATATTTATATGAGATTTTATCTTAGAACTTTGATGATTGGTCATGGATGTTGCTATATCATGTTACATATTGATCTTGCATGTGATGTATGTTTGAATACTTAGGTTGGTATAGATAGTTCTGGATGGGTATGGCTATGGGTGGCAAAATTTTAAGCTTCGTTGTTTTAATTTCTGGGAACAAAGTATAAGGAATTAAAATAAATGGCTAACATATGAATTATATAAATATGTGTAACGGATTTTTACCCACTGGAATCATTCAATTTAGAGTTCATATGAGGTAGATATGTTCCGATTAGTAAACAAAGGTCAGAAAATGGTTAATCAAGGAAGAATATATTAGGATAGCTTCGGTGTTTTAATTTTTGGGAACATTATATAAGGAATTAAAATAAATGGTTAACATATGAATTATATATTTATGTGTCACGGATGTTTAGCCACTGGAATTACTTAATTTGGAATTCTTATGAGGACGATATAGTGAGATTAGTAAGTAAAGGTTAGAACCTACCCGAGAAGAAATAATATTGAATTTAAGGGAGTAATAACACCAAGATTTATTACTATGTTGCTAATATAATTAACATAATAGTTTTAGATAATTGTCTTAGCTTTCCATAGACACCAAGATCACCTCAATCGGAGTTAAAATGAGGTAGTTATGCTCTGATTAGTGAGCAAAGATCACAAAACACGGCCAGGCCGTGTTCTGGGTGCTTCAAGCACAGGTTAGCCGTGTTCGGGGCTGTTTTTTAGTACACTTGAAGTATTTTTAAAGTATGGCCATGTCCTGAAACATGGCTAGACCGTGTTGGAAGCTGGTGAAGCCTATTTTCAATATTTTTCTACCCTAGATGAACCTCTTTAACTATAGGGTAATAGTAGAAATCAAATTGGAGAACAATGCTCTATAAATTTGTAAAAACATGTGTTGGAAATGATATTAATAAGAAGAAAATGACTAAAGGCCAAGCATAAAGAGAAGGTTAGATATGATGAAAACCTGCATCAAGAAAATAAGCAAATAAAATTAATATTAAAAAAAGAAGACGAATCTTATAAATGAAAATAATAAATGACTAGTATATGCCATAGCCATTGCCATTGTATGAACTTCTTACCATCTTAAGTGTGAAATGTTGACATGGAAATATTTTATAAAGTGATATTTGAAATGGTTATGTTTATGGCATGATTACCAATGATTTTTGGTAATAGTTATATTTTGTTAAACATACTTGTTATTGAAAGCATATTTTTTGCTATCATTGTGAAAAGAAAAGAAATGATCACGGTCACATGGCAATCCGTGTGGTGCACCAGTAGGGGACACCCTACCAACGGTTATGATCATGTTAATGAGAAAAGAAAGAGAAAGTGGGCCATGTTGGACGGAGCGAGAAAAGCCCATACTAGAGAGTAGAAAATACTCACCCTAACCGGGGTAACTTGATATAAGAATAAATTGATAGTCATCATATGATATTCTGAAAATAGTTAATCCTGTCATACATATCGTTACTGTATGATTCTTATGTGCATAGATATAATGCATTTATGTGACCAAAGATATTTTCTATAGTTTATACAGTTGAACATGACATGATGAATTATATTGATGGTAAATTATGATTTATTGTTGAACCTACTGGGATTTAATTCTCACTATATTTCCATATCATGTTCAGAAAAATAATTATGCAGATTTTCTCTATGACACTTATTATTTCCGTACGTTGGATCGAGTTGCCCTACCTTGGGCAACTACCTGTTATATCAGATGTATCTGTCGTAGATGTGACTAAGATTTCGGTGGAGGTGCCACCCGCACTAGTGTCCCCGGAAGTAGTCGACATAGATTATTAGAGCTAATATGTTTCTTTGTACAAATGTTTGTAAAATAATGGTGTGTATGGAAACTCAGTATTGTATCACTGTTAATAACAATTATGCTTGGTTAAAGTGATTATTATTACAAGTTAAGTGGTTAGAATTAAAGTAGTAATAACTTCATGGAATTTTACAAATATAAAAAAAAATTTGTTACATTTACATATATGGAGTTGTTACATTATATGCTATACAATTTGTATAAGAGATGCAATGGATGGGATCCAATAAATGATATGGAGGATGATTCTGAGATCGAGAACCAATTCGAGGATGACAACCAAATATTAACTATGGAAACGTCTGACGTTTGGAACAATTGGCGCGATACATTAGCTAATGAAATGTTTGATGATTTTAGGAGTAGTTGTGGAAGAGTTTAGAATGTTTGTCAGATGTCTTATTATTATTTTCATATATTATTTGTAAGATGTTGTATGAATTTAGATTTTAATTTTATGTACTACGACTTTATGTTGTTTTTGCAATGGATGCATATAATTTAAGCCGTGTTTGTGATCTATATTTATGATGTTTGTCCTCTATATGTTATTGATGTCCTATATTTATACTGTTTATTTTGTCCATTGTTTAATTGATGTAGTGCTCTCATGGAGGATGCAGGTAACAACCATGGAGGCAAGCGTGTTTGGACCAATGAGCAAGATAGCATACTGGTACAATGTATTGTGGAGATGAAAAATGATGGAAAATTTATGGTAGACAATGGATTTCGATCAGACTACTTGAACTACATAGAAGGATACATGAATGAGAGAGTTCCTAGGTGTGGGATTAAAGGAACTCCCCACATACAATTGAGGTTGAAAACACTGAAGACAACTAACTTGGCAAGTTGTGTATGACATGATCCATGGGCCAAACACTAGTGGATTTGGTTGGAATACAGACACAAAGACTGTAACAGCTCCAAATGCAGTATGGGATGAGTACCTTAAGGTTAGAATCATATTACTTCATTGAAAGATTAATTTTTTTCAATTGTTCCCAAGAAATTTCATATATATAGTTTATATTATAAGGACTCTTTAATTATTTTATGCAGTCGCACAAGAAACCAGCCCCTTTCAGATTTAAGTCATTTCCTCATTTCGATGATCTATGCATTGTTTGGACAAAAGATAGGGCTTCTGGAAGAGATGCTGAGACCATGGATGACATATTGAATAATGATGCAAATCTATCTGCTGCTGAAGGCACTATTGGCGTTGGAGATTTGAATACGGATCAAGATTATGAGATGAATTGTGTTTTCTCTGAGCATCCATCCACTACAAACAGTGAAGCTGTAACATTTTGTAATTTTTATTTTTAAATAATAATGTTTTGCTATAACCAAATATATTTTAATTTTTTAAAAAATGATTATGTTTTGCTAAAAGTAAGTATACTTTTAATTAAAGTAATTATTGTTTTACTTAAAATAATTATATTAGCCTTTAATAAATTTTTGTTGGATTTTTAGAAATATTCTTTCTTTTATTATGTATAAAGATATTTATTTTGTGATTTGTTTTATTAATACTTTTATGAATAAAAATCATGATTTAAGAGTTTCACTAAAGATTTATGAGAATGTAAATTTTTAGAAATTTTTGGAATGTTTTAGGATGAAAAACGGTATTTATATGAATATATAAAATAAAATTCCATTATACAATTATTAAATAATAATTATTATTATTATAAAAAAAATAAAAGAAAAAGGGGAAGGGGGAGACAGAAACGAAGTGCAGAATTTTTTAAAACGATGAATAGTAAAATAGTGTGAATAGTAATCTTCATTTTTCTCTCTAAATCTGAAGTGTCTACAGGCCTTCGATTTCAAAACTAATAGTACTAATGGATTCATAATAGAGAGTATTATGATTTTGACCGAACAATTCTCAAATCAGCCGTTGAATTGCCACATATCAGAAGTAGAAAATCTCATAAAAAGGTAAACTCTGAAACTCTTATCTAAAGACTTCAAATTGAAAATCTGACATCGTAGATAGAATCAGGAGCTAGATAAACCTTAGGATATGAAATTTTTCAACTACCTGACAACTTTTTATTCTTCGTAAATAGTATTTTCTGATAGTGAATAGTATTTTCTAACCATGAATAGTGACCAAGTTGATAAAGTCATTTCCTTGATTTTTGGACCCTCTGGACACATTTTTGAAGTCTGTTTAGTCAAATGTGGATTGAAAAAATGCATTTTAGGGCTGTCCAATCTGGAGCCCTTACCTTGTAAGTGGAGAATTCTTTCTATGATTTTCTCTATACTCTTCTTGATCTTTAAGTATGTATTTGATTATGTTTATGAGATATTTACACTTTTAAATATTTCTGAAATGCATTAAAATTATCTTAATTGCTTATAATTTGGAATATAGTTCGAGAAGAGTATAGTTTTCAAAATGGATTTCTGAACTCATAGTATATATGATTTCATATGTATTTCTCATTAAATGATAAAGTGAATATTTATACACGTGGAATTGATTTGTAAAACTATAAAGTTACTGATTATGATTAAATGGCAAGCGTAAAGCTCATGGCGAGTTACTTGATAATTTTACATTGCATTGATGAATATGCATTTATATATATGTATTTATATATATGGATGAATATCGAAAGGTTGTATGGCTTTTGACGGTACCGAATAGGGGACGCCCTATTAGCCTGAGTGAGACGAGGGAGGGCCGCTCCAACCGGGTGATAGTGGTAATGTGAAGAGGTAGATGAGTGATGAACTCACATTCCCTGATCACTATTGTGACTGTAGTCGATCGATCACTATTCGTATAGCAAATGTGTGTGTAGGTTGACCAGATCGCTGAATTAGGCAGGTCATTTTAAATTGGGTTGACCAGATTGCTGAATGAGACAAGTCATTTTAAAATTTTATAACTTTATCTCAAAAGCTTATTATTTTACTATAGTTTATACAGTTGAGCATAACAATATTTGTTTAATAAGCATTCCGTGCTGAATATGGTTTGAATATCTGAATATCCTTTTATTTGAAAATATTTGAAATACAGGTCCCATATGGATGTACTTCTGAACTGTATTTTCTAAGTGACAAATTTTAAAACATCAGTACATCCATATGCTAACCTAAGAAGTCAAAGGTGTAACAACTCCATTTATTTAACAATTTTTTTTAATTTATACAATAAAAAGTTTACATACACGTCATTAATCAAAACGTACGTACAATATATCAAACACATAAATATCTATATCTTATTTATTATGGTTGACCAATTCCAGAGATATAGGTGCGGGTGGTTTCACCTTCACCGGGATCTGAACCAACTAGACAACAAACATTTTATTTGATTCTAGGATCTGCTCAATATAAAGTAACTCGATCCAACGTGCACTAAAAGTCAGAGCCATAGAAAAATCTGCATAACTAATTTTCTGAACAAGACATGGAAATATAGTGAGAATTAAATCCTAGCAAGTTCAACAATAAATCAACATCAACATAGCTCATCACGTCATGTTCATCTGTATAAACTGCAACAGATATCTTTGCTCACATGAATGCACTATATCTATGCACATGAGAATCGTACAGTAATGACATGTATGACAGGATTAAATATTTTAAGAATATCATATGATGACTATCAATTTATTCTCATATTAAACTACCCCGGTCAAGGTTAGTATTTTCTACTCTCCGGTACGGGGTTTTCCCACTCCGTCTGACATGGCACACTTTCTCTTTCTTTTCTCATTAGCATAATCATAACCGTTGGTAGGGTGTCCCCTACTGGTGCACCACACGGATTACCATGTGACCATGCTCATTTCTTTTTTTTTCACAATAATAGTCAGAAATATGCTTTCAATAACAAGTATGTTCATCAAAATATAATTATTACCAAAAATCATTGGTAATCATGCCATGAACATAACCATTTTAAATATCACTTTATAAAATATTTCAATGTCAAAATTTCACATTTAAGATGGTAAGAAGTTCATACAATGGCAATCATTATGGCATATACTAGTCATTTATTATTTTTATTTCTAAGATTCTTCTTCTTTTCTAAATATTAATTTTATTTCTTTATTTTCTTGATACAGGTTTTCATCCTATCTAAACTTCTCTTATTAATCAGAGCATAACTCTCTCAATTTCACTCTGATGTAGGTGATCTTGGTGTCCATTTAAAGACAACAATTATCTAAAACTATTATGTTAAACAGTTTAGCGAAATATTAAGAAATCAAGTTGATATTACTCCCTCAAAGTATAGGTTATTTCTTCTTGGGTAGGTTCTGATCTCTACCCACTAATCTATCCATATATCTCTCATAAGAATTCTAAATTCAGTGATTCCAGTGGCTAAACATCCATGACACATATAGAAATAATTTTTATGTTAATCATTTATTTTAATTCCCTACAGAATCTTCCCAGAAATTAAAACACAAAAGCTATCCTAAAATATTCTTCCCTGATTAACCAATTTATGACCACTGCATACTAATCGGACCATATCTGCCTTATACGGACTCCAAATTGAGTGATTCAAGTGGATAAAAATCTCTAACACATATATCTATAATTATTATGTTAACCATTTATTTTAATTCCCTATATAATATTCCCACAAATTAAAACACAAAAGCTATCCTAACATATTCTTTCCTGATTAACCATTCTCTAACCACTGCTTACTAATCGAACAATATCTACCTCTTATGGACTCCAAATTGAGTGATTTCAGTGGATAAAAATCCGTACGACATAGATCTAAATTTTTCAAGTTAACGATTTGTTTTAATTCCTTACCGATTCTTTCCAAAATTTTAAAAACAAAAGCTTAAAATTTTACACCAGCCTAAGTATTCAAACATACATAATATGTAACATCAAAGTTCTAAGATCAAAATCTCATATAAATATTACAAGTTTCAAAACTTTTATTCAAAAAGAAATATTGTTAAACTTACCTTGAGCACTTAGTCCTCTAGACTTCTCCTTCCTCTTTCTTCCTTTCTTCCTCTCCTTTCCTCCCTCTACCTTTCTTTTATTTTTCCTCTCCCTCACTTAGACAAAAATTTTAATGTTATAAGGGTGGGTTTTGCTTATATAGACTATCAAATAATTCACCTTTCATAATCATGGGTCTACCTTATCACAATTAGGATGCACTTGGTTGAATTTTTAGAAAACAAACAACTCATGTTCTTGTCTTCCTCTTCCTTAGTCAAGATATGCATAGGAAAATGAAATTTGTATTTTGAAAATTATGATAATATGTTCTTAAGATAAGGAACAAGGTCCTTTTGATTTAGGGATTCATTTCCATTTTCTTTTATCCTAAACAAGTATGATAGGTTTACCTTTTTAGGTGGCAAATTTCTAGCCCTTAAATCTCCATTATTTGGTTTATATTATTTGTGTGGGATAGGAATGTTTTGTTCTTTTTCTTTTTCTTTTGTCTTAATCAATTATGATCGATTTACCCTTTTAGGTGGCAAATTTCCAACCCTTGAATCTTCCTTGCTTAGCTAAAATTATTTGTGTAAGATAAGGATGTTTTGTCATAATGTTATGTATTATTACCCACTTGCTAAAATTATGAGTGTAGGATATAGATATTTTGTCCTAATGCCATGTATTATCACACCACTTGCTAAAATTATGAATGTAGGATATCACACCACTTTCTAAATTTGTGTCTTAATACCATGTCACCTAATCTTGATTACACCATTATTTCATCACTTTATTTTATTTTTATTTTTATTTTTCCTCTTGGGTTTGGGCTCATTCTTGCCCATTTTCTTTACTTTGGTTAAAATTCTACCTTTCATAATGGGCTTAGTCACATTTTCATGATTTTTGGGCTACCGGTCCAGTTTCTATATCCTAGTCCAAGTCTATGTTTTATTTCTTCCTTGTGCTATCCTATTGGCTTGCTAAAAATTCATGTGAAGTAGAAAAACTCTATATGAAGTGTCCATATGTGAAAGCCCAATTTATGGGTGGAGATACTAAAATTAGTAACTTTATCTCTTAAATTAGAAAAAATTACCCTAATCAAATCTTCTTGAAATTTTAATACCTTTACTTTCTTCACAAAAATTTATCTTCCTTACCCAAGAATTTCACCTTTCTTTAGTATATTTATTTCTAATTTTTCCTCTTAGGTTTTCTCTCTTTACCAATTCCATTAATGTTAGAACATTTCTATGCATACACATAAGGTGAAGAATTTCTAAGGATTATATTTCCTTAGATATCTAAAAATTGTCTAATAAATTTTATTTCCTTAATTAAATATTTATGTATCTTTATCAATAAAAGAAATGAAATTAGGGATCTTACTTTGAATACTTTTGTACTTTTACTAATTCATGAAACGAAATTATGGATGTTACATTTCTCTCCCCCTAAAAGAAATTTTGTCCTCAAAATTTCAGAAATTACCTAATAAGAACAATTTTGGATATTTCTGCCTCATGACTTCTTCTGGCTCCCAAGTTGCTTCTTCTAGAGTCAAACCTTCCCATAACACCTTAATTAAGGGAATAGTTTTGTTCCGCAATTGCTTCACGTCAGTGTTTAATATAGATGCTGGAACTAGCTGGTATGTCATGTTCTCCTTTATTTGGATTGGTTCATCTCGTATCACATGTGAGGAGTCTGGAAGATACTTCCGGAACAGTGATACATGGAAAACATTATGCAAGTTGGATAAATTAGGTGGGAGAGTAACTTGATATGTTGACGTACCTACTTTCCTCAAAATTTGGTTGGGTCCCAAAAATCAGGGATTTAGCTTTTTGGTCTTGAGAGACCTACCAACTCCAGTGGTCAGAGAAAGTTTTAGAAATATATGGTCCCCTTCCTCAAACTCTAAAGGTCTATGTCTCTTATCATAGTAACTTTTTGCCGACTCTGAGCTATGAGCATTTTGTCTCGTATAATCCTGATTTGTTCAGTGATTTGTTAAACTCGATCAGGACCCAACAAGTTCTTTTCTCCTACCTCAAACCAACATAGTGGAAATCAGCAATTTCCACCATATAAAGCTTTATAAGGGGCCATCTTAATACTAGAGTGATAGCTATTATTATAAACAAACTCTACTAAAGGTAGGTACTTGTCCCATACTTTACCTTGCTCTATCACACAGGCCCTTAACATATCTTCTAGGGTTTGAATGGTCTGTTATGTCTGCCCGTCAGTCTAAGGATGGTAGGCAATACTGAACCGCAATTGAGTACCAAAAGCCTCCTACAACGTCTTCAAAAACCTAGACGTGAACCTCAGATCTATATCAGAAACGATATTTAAGGAAATTCCATGCAGTCTAACTATTTCCTAGATGTACAATTGGGCTAATTTATCCAGCGAATAGTTAATTTTTATGGGCAAAAAGTGAGTAGATTTGGTTAATCTGTCAACTATTACCCAAATAGATTCATGTCCAACTGAAGTCTTAGGTAAAGCCCATGACAAAGTCCATTGAAATACTATCCCATTTCCATTTAGGGATCTCAAGAGGTTGTAAAAATCCTGCTAGCTTTTACTGCTCTACCTTCACCTTCTGACAAATTAAACATTTCGCCACCAACTCAGCAATGTCCTTTTTCATCCCTGGCCAACAATAGATCCTCTTTAAGTCTTGGTATATTTTAGTGGATCTAGGATGGACTGAGTACTTACTCTGATGCACTTCCTGTAGGATCTTAGTCTTCAACTCTCGGTCTTGAGAAATACATACCCTTCCTTGGTACATGAAAGCTCCATCTTTCGAAACAGAAAAAACTTCCTGATCATTATGATCCCATAAGCATTGGTCGTGGCCTTGAGCCTCTTTAATCTAGGCTCTAAGGTCACACTCTATACTTATCCCATTGATGATTAGCTTCTTTACAGTAAGAGTAGTGGCTAGCTTCAAATTTCAAAACTCCTCTATCATCTGCATCTCATACACCATCATCTAACCCATGTACAGAGATTTTCAACTCAAGGCATCTCCTACAACATTCGCCTTTCCTGGGTGATACTTTATTTGAAAATTATAGTCAGTGAGGATTTTTACCCATCTTCGTTGCCTCATATTTAACTCCTTCTGATCAAAGAGGTATTTAAGACTCTTATGATCACAATATACTTCAAAGGTTGCCCCGTACAAATAGTGTCGCCAAACCTTTAAGGCAAACACTACCGCTGCCAATTCCAGATCATAGGTTAGATAGTTTCCTTCGTGGGGTCTCAGTTTCCTAGAGGCGTAAGCAACTACTCTCTTATCCTTCATAAGCACACATCCTAACCCTTTCTTTGAAGTGTCACTATACACTTCAAAATGTCCTATAGGGTTTGGAATAATTAAAACAGGAGAAGTGGTCAATCTTGTCTTAAGCTCCTGGAAACTAGCTTCACATTGATCATTCCATTTGAAAGGACTTCCCTTCCTAGTCAATTTAGTCAATGGCAAGGCTATACGAGAGAAGTTTTGTATAAACCTCCTATAGTATCCTGCCAAACCCAGGAAACTTCTGACTTCCGTAACCGTCTTTGGTCTCTCCCATTAAATCATTGCTTCTTTCTTGCTATGATCTACGGCTACCCCTCTATTAGAGATGACATGTCCGAAAAACTTTACCTCTGACAACCAAAATTCACACTTCTCCAATTTGCCATACAACTTTTTCTCTTTCAGCACTTGCAGCACAATTCGGAGATGTTGTTCATGTTCTTTCTCACTCTTAGAATATATCAAGATGTCATCAATGAACACTACCACAAATTGATCTAGGTAGGGTCGAAAAATGCAATTCATGTAATCCATAAAAATTGCAGGTGCATTTGTCAACCCGACAGGAATTACGAGAAACTCATAGTGCCCATACCTAGTCTTAAAGGCAGTTTTTGGTACATCCTCTTCCTTGATCCTAATCTGATGATATCCCGACCTCAAGTCAATCCTAGAAAAGATAGAGGCTCCCTTCAATTGATCCAATAAGTCATCTATCCTAGGGAGAGGATACTTATTTTTTATAGTCACCTTATTTAGCTGTCTATAGTCTATGCATAGTCTAAGGCTTCCGTCTTTCTTTTTAACAAACAATACAGGAGCTCCCCAATGTGATACACTTGGTCTAACGAATTGCTTGTCTAACAGTTCCTCCAATTGTTTCTTAAGTTCTTGTACTTCCTTCGAGGGCATTCTATAAGGTACAATAAAGATAGGCCCTGTCCCATGTAAGAGATCAATAGAGAACTCTATCTCTCTCTTGGGAGGTAAGCCTGGAATATCTGATGGAAATACTTCAAGAAACTCATTGGCTATTGGGATTTCATCAAGCTTCGATTCGACTTCTAGGTTTGATAAATATAAGAGAATGTATCCAAGTACTCCATTCTTCAACTCCCTATTAACTTGATTGGCATTAAGCATCAATAACTGCACCTCCTCTTTTGGAGTAGGAGGTAGAAATTCAATGACCTTGTTACAACAATTCAGCAAGACTCTATTTCTAGACATCCAGGATAACCCTAGAATGATCTCAATACCTCTTAAAGGTAAACATACGAGGTCTATAGAAAAAGTTTTCTCCTATATGGTGACTTGACAGTCCTTACATACAGAGGAAGTTAATAGCTTTTCCCCTATGGGGGTTACTACAGATAGCTCATAGGGAGTTTTAGAAATAGGAAACTGAAACTTCCTAATACATTCTTCTGATATAAATAAATGACTAGCACCAGAGTCAAACAACACCATAAGAGCAAATCCATAGATATAGCATGTACCTTGAATCATTTTAGAAGATTGAGCTGCCTCTTGGCCGCTCAGGGTGAAAACCCTTCCTTTCACCTGAGGCCTCTATTCTGGCTGGTTCCCTACATTTTGAGGGCAGCTCCTTGCAAAATGGCGCTCCTGTCCACATTTAAAACAAACATCTAGTCCTATGTAGTATGGTCGGTTACCATGCATGCGTCCGCACTTAGTGCACTTGACTGAGGCGAGGTCTTGTTGCAAGGGTCGAGGACTCACAGTCATTTGCCTCTTGCTAGTACTCTGTCCTTTTCCTCTGACATTTCTGCCAAAATTTTGTGGCCCTTCTTCCTTTTCCAAAAGTTTCGTCATTGTTTCTCATCCTCCACTGCCCTTTAACTCTTCTCCAAGAGTCAGCATTTATTTATTTGAGGTACAAACTCCCTGATCTCCATAGCTATAACAACATTATTTATCTCTGAGTTCAGTGCCGCTTCAAACTTAACAGCCTTCCATGCTTCATCTGGTTTAAATCGCAGATAAGAGGACAACTTAGACAACTCCTCAAATCTCGCAATATACTAGTCTATGGTCATGTTGTCTTGCCTGAGTTGGAGAAATTCGATCTCCTTTCCGCCCGCACAGTACTTGGAAAGTACTTTTCCAAAAAGGTGTATTTGAACACCTGCCAAGTGATCTACCTTCCCTGGTGAGCTAAAAGTTCTCTAGCTCCACGCCACTAATATTCTACTTCATCTTTTAGCATATATACAGCGAAGATTACTTGCCGCTCCTCAGTACAACCCATCACTTCAAAAATTTTCTCTAACTCCCTTATCCATCTTTCAGCTACAACCGGGTCAAAGCGGCCTTGAAAATAAGGTGGCCTAGTCCTCAGGAACTCGGATATGCCGTTATCATTTCTAGCCATCCAGTTGTTAGCACCATTCTCACCATTTGAGTTATTAGCATTCTGGAGGTATTGTAGAATTTGGTTAGTGGTCATGACTTGGTCTCGAATTGTCGTGGCTAGGTTGTGCAGGGTTTTCTCTGCATTGTTTGTTGGATTCCTCCTTCGTGGTGCCATTTCTTGCAGTGGCAAAAACAAAGTTAAGTTGCTATTGAGGTGATCAACCTCAATAGTTTGTTCAAAAATATTTAACAGCAGTAATAACACCACCTCGGCATGTAGATAGGAAACACTAGTAATTTCTTACCTATATGAAATCACTGATCCCTTACACAGCACAACAACAACATACTCAAGACACTATAAGATCGATTCAGATAACCATCCACTCACTGGCCATCTAGGATCGACCTGCTCTGATACCAATTATGTAACAACTCCATTTGTGTAACAATTTTTTTTTAATTTATACAATATAGAGTTTATATACACGTCATTAATCAAAACGTACGTACAACATATCAAACACATAAATATCTACATCTTATATATTCTGGTTGACCAATTCCGGAGATACAGGTGCGGGTAGTTTTGTAACAGCTCCATTTATGTAACAATTTTTTTTATTTAACATCATGAAGTTATTACCTCATCTTAACTCACAATAACATTTATTTAATTATACAATACTAAGTTTACACTCACATCATTAATACAAACATTTGTACAAGACATACATACACATATAAGCCCTAATCATCCACATAGACTATTTCTGGGGCCACTGGTACGGGTGGCGGCACCTCCGCCAGAATCTCAGTCACTTCAACAACTGATATGTCCGTAATAATAGGTATTTGCCCAAGATAGGACACCTCGATCATACGTATGGCAATAACAAGTCTCATTGAAAAAAACTGCATAGCTAATTTTCTGAACATAATATGGAAATATAGTGAGAATTAAATCCCAGTATGTTCAACAATAATTCATCATCAATATAGTTCATCACGTCATGTTCAGCTGTATAAACTACAAAAAATATCTTTAGGTCACATGAATGCACTTTATCATGCACATAAAAATTGTACAGTTATGACATGTATGGCATGAATAACTATTTTTCGAATTTCATATGATGGCTATCAACTTATTCTTCCTTCTAGCTACCCCGGTCAGGGTGAGTATTCTCTACTTTTCGGTACGGGCTTATCTCGCTCCGTCTGACATGGCACACTTTCTCTTTCTTTTCTCATGAACATAATCATAACCATTGGTAGGGCGTTCCCTACTGGTGCACCACACGGATTGCCATGTGACCGTGCTCATTTCTTTTCTTTTCATATTAATAGCCGAAAATATGATTCCAATAACAAGTATGTTCATTATATTCTCATGCCATAATTTATCAAAACATAATCATTCTCAAAATTCATTGGTAAACTGAAATTATGCCATGAATATAATCATTTTCTAATTTTTACTTTATAAAATATGTCCATGTCAAAATTCCACACTAATACCTCGATAACTGGATAGTAATTGTAGTCTGTAAACAGCGCACTAGGAAAGTTCCCAGGAAAGAGAGGTGGGTCACTAATGGATACGCTTAAGTACCAAGTCTTTCCTTGCCAGAGCTTTCTTTACACATGCACTTTTCACAAATCACAAAAATTTTTTTCCAGTAACTAGAATAATACTTTTCTGATGTGGAAATACTGCAACCACGGAGCATACTAAGATTTTTCAAATAAAACTGGCACTTTCAAAACTTCTTGAAAATTTTATATGAGTTTTAGGGTAAATTTCATGTTAAAAATTACACACTTAAAATGGTAGTAAGTTCATGCAATGGCAATAGCTAGGGCATACACTAGGCATTTATTATTTTCATTTATAAAATTCCTCTTCTTTCTTGAATATTATTTTCATCTTTTCATTTTCTTTATGTCTAGGCATTTAGTCATTTTATTTTTACTTATATCATTTCCAACACATGTTCTTACAAATTTTATAGAGCATTTTTCCTCAAATTGATTTCTACTATTACCCTATAGTTTAAAAAATTCATCTAGGGTAGAAAAAATATTGAAAATAGGTTTTACTAACTTTTAACACAGCCTTTGCTTACAAATCAGAGCATAACTCTCTCATTTTAACTCCGATTAAGATGATCTTAGTGTCTATGAAAAGCTAAGAAAATTATCTAAAACTATTATGTTAATCATATCAACAAAATAGTAAGATATCATGGTGTTATTACTCCTTTAAATTTAGTATTATTTCTTCTCGTGTAGGTTTTGACCTTTACTGACTAATTAGACCATATCTCCCAAATTTGAACTCCAAATTGAGTTATTCCAGTTGGTAAAAATCCATGAGCCATATATCTATAATTGTTATGTTGGCGCGCTATTTTAATTCCCTACAGAATATTCCCAGAAATTCAAAAACTAAAGTTTAATAACATATTATTTCTTCTCGTGTAGGTTCTGACCTTTACTGACTAATTAGACCATATCTCCCAAATTTGAACTCCAAATTGAGTTATTCCAGTTGGTAAAAATCCATGAGTCATATATCTATAATTGTTATGTTGGTACGCTATTTTAATTTCCTACAGAATATTCCCAGAAATTCAAAAACTAAAGTTTAATAACATACTCTTCCTTGAATAAACATTTTTTGACCTCTGCGTACTAATCGGATCATATCTACCTCATATGAACTCCAAATTGCATAATTCTAGTGGCTTAATTTCCATGAGACATAGATCTATAACTTTCATGTTAATCATTTATTTTAATTCCTTACCTATTTTTCCCAGAATCTTAAAAAATAGAAGCAAAAAGTTTTACCGCCCATAGCCATACCTATGCAGAACTATTTAAACCAGCCTAAGTATTCAAACATACATCACATGCATGATCAATATGTAACATGATGAAGAACATTCATGACCAATAATCAAAGTGCTAAGATCAAAATCTCATATAAATATTACAAATTTCAAAACTTTTCTTCAAAAAGAAATATTGTTAAACATACCTAAAAATCTCCCTAGCATACTTAGTGAATTGGTTTTCTTGTTTGCTCTTGAAAAAAGTAGCAAGACTCCTCCCTTCCCTTAGCTTTTCTAGAAGCTTAGGTAAGAGAAGGAGGGTGATTTTTTGATCCTCAAAGATAAAGAAGAAAAAATGGATTCAAGTGGGGATTAAGGTAACTTACCTTGAGTATTTAGCCTTCTAAACTTCTCTTTCTTTTTCCTTCCTTTCTTCTCCTCTCTTTCTCTCCTTTCCTCACTCTACCTTGCTTCTATTTCTCTCCCTTCCTCACTTGGACAAAATTAAGATGTTATGGGGTGGGTTTTGCTTATATAGACCACCAAATAATTCACCTTTCATGATCATGGATCTACCTTATCACAATTAAGATACACTTTGTTAAATTTTTGGAAAACAAACAACTTATGTTCTTGTCTTCCTCTTCCTTAGTCAAGATATGCATAGGAAAAGGAGATTTGCAATTTGAAATTTATGATGATATGTTCTTAAGATAAGGGACAAGGTCCCTTTGATTTAGGGATTCATTTCCATTTTCTTTTGTCTTAAAAAAGTATGATAGCTTTGCCTTTTTAGGTGGCAAATTTCTAGCCCTTGAATTTCCATTATTTGGTTGATATTTTTTGTGTGGGATAGGAATGTTTTGTCCTAATGCCAAATATTATCATACCACTTGCTAAAATTATGAGTGTAGGATATAGATGTTTTTGTCCTAAAGCCTTGTATTATCATGCCACTTGGCAAAATTATGAATGTAGAATCATACCACTTACTAAATTTTTGTCTTAATGCCATGTAACATAATCTTTATTATTATTACATTATTATATCATCACCTAATTTATTTTATTTTATTTTTTCTCTTGGGTTTGGGCTTATTCCTACCCATTTTCTTTGCTTTGAATAAAATTTTACCTTTCTTGGAGGGCTTGAACACATTATCATAATTTTTTGGGCTATTGGTCCAATTTCTATATCCTAATCCAAGTCTATGTTTTATTTCTTGTTTAGGTTATCCAATGGGCTTGCTAGAAACTTATGTGAAGTGGAAAAATTCTATATGAAGTGTCTATAGGTAAAAGCCCAATGTATGGGTGAAGATGTTAGACTTAATAATTCTAGTTCTTGAATTTGGAAAAATTACCCTAATCCAATGTTCTTGAAATTTTAAGACCTTTACTTGTTTCTAAAAATTTATCTTCCTTATCCAAGAATTTTACATCTCTTTAATATGTTATTTCTAATTTTTTTTCCTATTAGGATTTTCCTCTTTATTTGTTTTCTTAATGTTAGAAACATTTTCTATGCATATACATAAGGTGAAGAATTTCTAAGGATTATATTTTCCTTAAATATCTAAAATATTGTCTAATAAATTTTATTTCGTTAATGTACTTTTAACGAAATTAGGGATGTTACAAGTTTCACCTTCATCGGGATCTGAGCCAACTCGACCACAAACATTTTATTTGATTCTGGGATCTGCACAACATAAAGTAACTCGATCCAAAGTGCACTAAAAGCCAAAGCCTTAGCAAAATCTGCATAACTAATTTTCTGAACATGACATGGAAATATAGTGAGAATTAAATCCTAGTAAGTTCAACAATAAATCATCATCAATATAGCTCACCATGTCATGCTCATCTGTATAAACTACAGCAAATATCTTTGGTTACATGAACGCACTATATCTATGCACATGAGAATCGAACAAAAATGACATGTATGACAGGATTAACTATTTTCATAATATCATATGATGACTATCAATTTATTCTCACATCAAACTACCCCGGTCAAGGTGAGTATTTTCTACTCTCCAGTACGAGCTTTTCTCGCTCCCTCCGACATGGCACATTTTCTCTTTCTTTTCTCATTAGCATAATCATAATCGTTGGTAGAGCGTCTCCTACTGGTGAACCACACGGATTTCCATGTGACCGTGCTCATTTATTTTCTTTTCACAATAATAGCCAAAAATATACTTTCAATAACAAGTAAGTTCATCAAAATATAATTATTACCAAAAATCATTGGTAATCATGCCATGAACATAACCATTTCAAATATCACTTTATAAAATATTTTCATGTCAAAATTTCACACTTAAGATGGTAAGAAGTTCATAAAATGGCAATGGCTATGGCATATACTAGTCATTTATTATTTTCATTTATAAGATTCTTCTTCTTTTTTAAATATTAATTTTATTTCTTTATTTTCTTGATACAGGTTTTCATCCTATCTGACCTTATCTTACAAATCAAAGCATAACTCCCTCAATTTAACTTCGATGTAGGCGATCTTGGTGTCCATTTAAAGACAAAACAATTATCTAAAACTATTATGTTGAACAGTTTAGTAAAATATTAAGAATTAAAGGTGATCTTACTCTCTCAAAGTACAAGTTATTTTTTTTCAGTTAGGTTCTGACCTCTACCTATAAATCTGTCCATATATCTCTCATAAGAATTTTAAATTAAGTTATTCTAGTAGCTAAACATCCGTGACACATATAGAAATAATTTTTATGTTAATCATTTATTTTAATTCCCTACAGAATGTTCCCAGAAATTAAAACACATAAGCTATCCTTAAATATTCTTCCCTGATTAACCAATTTATGACCACTGAATACTAATCGGACCATATCTGCCTCATATAGACTCCAAATTAAGTAATTCTAGTGGCTAAAAATCTATGACACATATATCTATAATTCTTATGTTAACCATTTATTTTAATTTCCTATATAATATTCCCACAAATTAAAACACAGAAGCTTTCCTAACATATTCTTCCCTAATTAACCTTTCTCTGACCACTGCTTACTAATCAGACCATATCTACCTCAAATGGACTCCAAATTGTCTGATGTCAGTGGCTAAACATCCTTAAGACATAGGTCTACATTTTTCTTGTTAACCATTTGTTTTAATTCCTTACCGATTCTTTCCAAAATTTTAAAAATAGAAGCTTAAAATTTTGCCACCCATAGCCATACCTCTGCAGAACTATCTACACCAGCCTAAGTATTCAAACATACATAATATGTAACATAATATAGCAACACCCATGACCAATCATCACAGTTCTAAGATCAAAATCTCATATAAATATTACAAGCTTTAAAACTTTTCTTCAAAAAGAAATATTATTAAACTTACCTTGAGCACTTAGTCCTCTAGACTTCTCCTTCCTCTTTCTTCCTTTCTTCCTCTCCTTTCCTCGCTCTTCCTTGCTTTTATTTTTCCTCTCCCACACTTGGACAAAAATTTTAATGTTATAAGGGTGGGTTTTGCTTATATAGACTATCAAATAATTCACCTTTCATAATCATGGGTCTACCTTATCACAATTAGGATGCACTTGGTTGAATTTTTGGAAAACAAACAACTCATGTTCTTATCTTCCTCCTCCTCAGTCAAGATATGCATAGGAAAAGGACATTTGTATTTTGAAAATTATGATAATATGTTGTTAAGATAAGGAACAAGGATATTTCCTTTTTCTTTTTTCTTAATCAATTATGATAGGTTTGCCTTTTTAGGTGGCAAATTTCCAACCCTTGAATCTTCCTTGCTTAGCTAAAATTATTTGTGTAAGATAAGGATTTTTTTCATAATGCTATGTATTATTATCCACTTTTTACAATTATGAGTGTAGGATATAGATGTTTTGTCCTAATGCCATGTATTATCACACCACTTGCTAAAATTATGAATGTAGGATATCATACCACTTGCTAAATTTTTATCTTAATTCCATGTCACCTATTCTTGATTACACCATTATTTCATCACTTTATTTTATTTTAATTTTTAATTTTCCTCTTGGGTTTGGGCTCATTCTTTCCCATTTTCTTTACTTTGGTTAAAATTCTACTTTTCATAATTGGCTTAGTCACATTTTCATGATTTTTGGGCTACTGGTCCAATTTCTATATCCTAGTCCAAGTCTATGTTTTATTTTTTCCTTGGGCTATCATATTGGCTTGTTAAAAATTCATGTGAAGTAAAAAAACTCTATATGAAGTGTCCATAGGTGAAAGCCCAATTTATGGGTGGAGATACTAAACTTAGTAACTTTAACTCTTAAATTAGAAAAAATTACCCTAATCTAATCTTCTTGAAATTTTAATACCTTTACTTTCTTCACAAAAATTTATCTTCCTTACCCAAGAATTTCACATTTCTTTAGTATATTTATTTCTAATTTTTCCTCTTAGGTTTTCTCTCTTTACCTATTCCATTAATGTTAGAACATTTCTATGCATACATGTAAGGGGAAGAATTTCTAAGGATTATATTTCCTTAGATATCTAAAAATTGTCTAATAAATTTTTTTTCCTTAATTAAATATTTATGTACCTTTATCAATAAAAGAAACAAAATTAGGGATGTTACTTTGAATACTTTTGTACTTTTATTAATTCATGAAACGAAATTAGGGATGTTACAATAGGAAGTATTATCTGCTCACTGAGTTGTCAAACTCACTACATGATATTTTCACATTTTTCATATAAGAATACAGAGTCTGATTCTGCAGATAAGTGATATATTAAGTGACATATTCTTTGGGTGAGTCTACATTGCTTTCAAGGCTCACAGATTTGAATTATACTGTGTTTGTATTCTAGAGTGTGCTCTGATTGCTACAGGCAGGATCCTTGCTTCTGTTGTTACTTTGACATTTACAACTTGGTCTGTATAATGTATATACATGAGAGAACCTATATGTATCTATTTCTATGACAAAGAATAGTGTTATGCATGTTAAGAAAAATATCTGATTGTGAAAAAAAAATGTTTGTTTCACATGCTCGAAAATTGGGGGCGTTACAGAAGCAAGGAAGCCACATTGGAGATTGCAACCCAAGTTCATCATGTGGCACACAAGGCGAACTTAGCTGAGAAGTTGGAAAATTTGTGGGAAGAGTTGGCAAAGGTTCCAGGTTTCACCAAAGAGGAGATGACGAAGACGTTTATAATGATGGGAAAGGATGAGTCCATGTTGATCGCGTTCCCTACACTCCCACCAAATGTTAAGTCAATGGTGATACTTGATTACATCAAGTAGTTATGTGGGTGACATTGCATTTTGTATTTTTAGTCCATTATATTAGGCTGTGTCCAGTGAATGATGTGTTATTGTGTTGACTTTTGAATTTAAACCCTTGCGTTAGTCTTATGTGTTCAATGGATGGTATTTAACTATATTGCCTTAACTTTCATATTTAATCTATTGTATTAGGTTATGTGTCAAGTGGATGATATTATTGTGTTACTTTTGTATTTAAACCCTTGTGTTAGTCTTATGTGTTCAATGGATGGTAATTAACTATATTGCCTTAACTTTCATATTTAATCTATTGTATTAGGTTATGTGTTAAGTGGATGATATTATTGTGTTACTTTTGTATTTAAACCCTTGCATTAGTCTTATGTGTTCAATGGATTGTATTTAACTCTATTGCCTTATATTACTGTATATAATTCAATATATAGTACTATATGTGTGCCTAGGTGGATGATATTATTGTGGTACTTGCATTAGTCTTATGTGTTCAATGGATTATATTTAACTCTATTGCCTATATTACTGTATATAATCCATTATATTACTGTATGTGTGCCAAAGTGGATGGTATACACTTATAATAACCTAATTATATGCATAACAATCATATTCATAATAATTAAGATATACAACACCTTTATTAGTGATAAGAGTCATATTAATGCATTTTTGTTATGATTTTAATATTGATATTTGTGTGAAAATTGTGTTTATTTGACTATTTAATCCACAAATGTCATTTCACGGGTATTTCGTGTTTAAAGTGCAAATTTCAGGTAAAATCATAAGTTTGGAGAAGTTTTGGACAAATGCCAATGACCGGGATTGAGTTAGAATCAAGAAAAGCAAGATTTCAAGGTTTGGAAATCTGGCCGCGGCGAGAATATTTTGGCCGCGGCGAGAATGCTGCAGCAAATTTTCCCGAGAGCGCAATTTTGGATTTGAATCTGGCCGCCGGCGAGATCATTTTCGCCGCCGGCCAAATGAGTTCGCCGGCGGCTAAATGTGTCTCGCCGCCGGCGAAAAAGGACTCCCGCCGCGGCGAGAATATTCCCGCCGCGGCGAGGTGATTTTCCAGAAACTCGCCGCGGCGAGAATTACTTCGCCGGCGGCGAGTTTCGGCGGCCAAACGCGTTTTCTATGATTTTTGTTCCAAATTTGTCCCCAAAAACCCTAGATCTATAAATACCATAAGGTACAGAGAGAGGGGACGGCGAAATAGACCTAGAATAGGCGTTTTTGGAGGAGAGGAAGCCATTTTGGAGATCAAGCTTGGAGAATCTTGAAGGATCATCACCATAGTTGCTGCCAAGTGTTCATCTCCAAGAGTTTTTCATCTCTTCTCCTTAGCTTTGTTTTTCTGCAGTTTATTTCGAATTTGTAATGATGTATTCTGTTGAGATAGTTGTTGTTCTTATTTTAATTATGAGCTAATTCATTTTTGCTAAGGCTATGATGTAGTTGAATCATGAAACTCTGATTTTTGTGGTTAATGGTATATGAGTTCATTGATTTCAGTTGAGTATTTATTTCCATGCTCAATGCTTCTGAATTTCTGGCCAAAATTTAGATGATTAGTTGCATTATATTGAGACCGAGAGGAGATGTGTAATGAATGCTTCTTGTGATAAGTACCATATGTTGAATGCGAGTGTGAGAACTAATGCATGATGTATGTGGTTATCCTGGAAATTCCATAGATCATAATGTGCTTGTTTGTGATTAATCTTCATAGAAATATAGTTGATTAGCATAGACAAGTAATTCTAATATAACTTGAGAAAGAGTATTAGATAAGTTCGGGTTTTTCAACCATCAATTGTAACTTTGATCCTCATATAACATGCCATGAAATTGGAGTGAATTGATTCAGCGAAATCAAATGCCTTAGCGTTTTAATCATCTGTGAACAAACATTTAATTGTGTTCTTTGCATTTATTTGTAAGTTAATTTGTCTTTTACACAATCAACAATTTGGTTTTCAGATAAAATTAGGATTAGTCAATTTCGGTACTTAGTAACACCATTCCTTGTGGGTTCGATATCCGTACTTTTGTACACTTTATTACTTGAACGATTCGTACACTTGCGAAAATACGCATCAAGTTTTTGGCGCCGCTGCCGGGGAATGGTTTGATTATTAATATCGATACTACCTAATCTTAGTTTTAATTTGAAGTTAATTTGCCTTTTACATTGTTTCAGTTTTAATTTTTATTCTAACTTGAGTTTGTGAGTTGTGTTGAACATTTGTTCATTTAGAGTTGTTGCTGCTTGTTTGCATTATTTACTTTAGTCATTTCTTGCAGATTTTTGAGTTATTTGTTTTGCTCTTCTATTTTATTTATCGTAAAAGAAAAAAAAAGTGGTAACTTAGTATTGTGTGAGTGTTGGTTGATTTTTCAGATTGTAGGACTTTTGTATGCGACGTGCACGAAGCCTTAACCTTCTTCCTTTTGATCCGGAAATTGATCGAACATATAGGCGTCTAAACCGAGAGAGAAGGCGTTCAACCTCAGCTCCTAATAGACAATCAGCCATGGATCCACAATTTGTTGAGGGAGGTGGAAATCGTAGAGCTATGAGGGATTATGCTGCGCCTAATGTTGCTGGAACCACTTCGGGTATAAGGAGGCCAACTGTTCAAGCCAATAACTTTGAGATAAAGCCATCTTTTATCCAAATGGTTCAATCAAATCAGTTTGGGGGAATGTCAAAGGATGATCCTAATGCACATATTGCTTACTTTCTGGAGGTGTGTGATCTTTACAAGATAAATGGTGTTTCTGAAGATGCCATAAGATTAAGGGTTTTTCCTTTTTCACTTCGGGATAGAGCCAAGGACTGGCTAAACTCATTACCACCGGGATCAATTACAACATGGAATGAGTTGGTTCAGAAGTTCTTGTCCAAGTTCTTTCCTCCTGCTAAGACAGCAAAATTGCGGAATGAAATCACATCTTTCACACAATATGATCAAGAATCATTGTATGAAGCTTGGGAGAGATTCAAAGAAATGTTGCGGAAGTGCCCACATCATGGTATACCAATTTGGCTGCAAGTCTCTACATTTTATAATGGGTTGGTTTCAAACTATCGGGCAATGATTGATGCTGCATCTGGAGGGTCTTTAATGGGAAAAACACCAGAGGATGCTCATGAGTTGTTAGAGATCATGGCAGAAAACAACAATCAGTGGCATTCAGAGCGGGTAACTGTAAAAAGACCAGCAGGAGTGCATGAAATTGATTCCGTGAATGCTTTGTCGGTTCAAGTTGCTGCTCTTTCAAGAAAGGTGGATTCTTTGTCATCTAAGTTTGAATCCAAACGAACTGCAGAATGTAATTTATGTGGTGGAAATCATGCTAGTATTGAGTGCCAAGTTGGAAATCCATTTGCTTCACCAAATGCTGACCAAGCCAACTATGTCTCAAATTTCCAAAGACCTCCACATAACCCATATTCGAATACCTACAATCCAGGTTGGAGGAATCATCCGAATTTGTCATGGGGAAATAACCAAGGGGGATTCAAACCGTCATCTTCCTACCAACCCCAAGAGAAGAAACAAACAGATTTGGAAGAAATTTTGGGGAAGTTCATTGAGGAGTCAAGAACAAACTTCAGAAATCAAGAGGCAATCAACAGGGACATCCAAAACCAACTGGGGCAGCTTTCAAAGCAGATTGCAGAAAGGCCTCAAGGATCATTGCCAAGTAACACAATAAATCCTACAGAGCATGTAAAGGCTATCACATTGAGAAGTGGTAAAGAACTTGAATGGCAGAAGAAATCAGAGCAAAAGATGGAGGAAGCTAAAGAAAAGCAATCAACATCCCAAGATGTTCAACCTTCCCCATATGCAAAATATGAGCCTCCTATCCCATATCCTCAAAGATTGCAGAAGAAAAAGCTTGATAATCAATTTGGTAAATTTCTGGAAATTTTTAAAAAATTGCATATTAACATTCCTTTTGCAGAGATGTTGGAACAAATGCCCAAGTATGCAAAATTCATGAAGGAAATTCTATCAAAGAAGAGGAAGCTGGGAGATTATGAAACTGTCATGCTAAATGAGGAGTGCAGTGCAGTTCTTCAAAGAAAACTGCCACAGAAAGTGAAAGACCCAGGGAGTTTTACTATACCTTGTACTATAGGAAGTTGCAATTTTGATAAAGTCCTATGTGATTTAGGATCAAGTATTAATTTGATGCCACTTTCTGTTTTCAGGAAACTAGGCCTAGGAGAAGTAAAACCTACTTCAATTTCTCTACAATTAGCGGATAGATCGGTGACATATCCTCGAGGGGTAATTGAGGATGTTTTAATTAAAATTGACAAATTCATTTTTCCTGCAGATTTTGTGGTGCTTGACATGGAGGAAGATAGAGAGATACCATTGATATTGGGGAGACCATTCCTTGCAACTGGAAGAACATTGATTGATGTTCAGCAAGGAAAACTCATTCTAAGGGTGCAAGATGAACAAGTAACTTTCGATGTTTTTGAAGCAATGAAATCTCCAAGTGAGGTATATTCTTGCTTTCAAATTAACACCCTTGACAGGTTAATCCCGGACACTTTTGGACAGAGACCTCCATTGCTACCACTAGAAGCTTGCCTTTTGAAATCTGCAACAATTGAGGAGAAAGATGAGGGAGTGAGACAATGTTTAGAATTACTGGCAGAACATGATGCATATTTGTTTAGTGATCAAACATTCAAGGACTTGGGAACAAATGAAACTCCAACCTCAGTGGTCAAGAAGGAAGCCAACCAGATTGAGCTAAAGCCACTACCATTCCCATCTAGGGTTAAAATAAAAACCCGTTGTTTTCCTTTCTTACATTGAGGACAATGTAAGGTTTTGGTTGGGGGTACGATAAACGGTACATTTTACTTAATTTTATTTTTAGTCGTTTTGTGTACTTAGTTTCATTTTTAGTCATTTTGTTTGTGTTTTAATTGTGTTGTTTTGTTTGTGTGTTTAATTGTGTTATTTCATTTTTAGTAATTTTGTTTGTGTGTTTGCATTTCGATTTCATTTGCATTTTATTTAATTTGCACGTTGATGATAATAATGTGATTGTGATAACACGTAGCTTTTAGAAGACATTAAATTTTGCTTCGGTTTAAAGATAATTTCATATGTTGATTTTACTTAGTTGGCGACTCTTTTGGTATGAGGTATGACTTGGTTGATTAGTTTAAATGCTTAGAGAAGTCTTATGTGCGAATTTTTCATGGATATTTTTGTGATCTCAACAAACTCTAGAACTCATTTGAAAACCTCTTGAGGCGAAATAATTTGGAATTGCACTGTTTAGGATATGATATAGGCCGTTTTTGGATCGATTGTGCCATTTTTAAGCTTACCTTGTTATTCTTATATCACTAGTTACCTCTTTGAGCCTATTTATATACATTGTTAGCCTTATTTTTCTTTCTTTTTCCTTTCTATAATCTACCTTTTATTTAGCCACAATATATATATAATTCCCACCTTATTTGTTAAGAGCACTTAATTTTGAACACAAACTTGTAAAGAGCAATTGGAATGCTATTTTCCACATATATTGAAAGAATTTGGTTGGGGGTTATCTATTGTAAAAAAAAAAAAAAAAAAGAGAGAGAGAAAGAAAGAAAAAAGAGGGCTTTCACATTATAGTAAATAAAAAAGTATTAGTGATGGTTATACTGAAGTGAATGATTGAGAAAGAATTTTGTTTATCCTTGGAAAAATGGGATATGATCAGAAGAAACAATGTGGGTTTAATGGTTTTATTTTTGCTTAATTGGTTGTGTTTAATCTAATAAGTTCTCTTATTTGTATTTTGACACTTCCCATTTTTCTTAACCAAATACCTAAGCCTAACATTACAAGCATATTAAGTCCTATTGATCCAAAATGGTGTATTTTTCTTTTATTAGTGGAGAGAGGTTTGAAAAATGAGCATATGGAGTTTGAGATTTCACCTTTGTGTTTGTGGATGTTGTGCATAATATTATCTAGGCATTATGGCTATTGGTTTGTGGTATGATGGATGTTTAAGAGTCAATAACAAAAGTGACATTGGCATTTGAGATTTCTTAAAGCTTAGGTGACATTTAGTTATTCTATGTGTTATGTGATATTTACAATTTTTGAAATATTTGTGCAAATTAATTGTGTGTGATTTGAGTATTTTGAGTTAGTATAATTTAGGGTAAGATGTTTGTGGGTATCATCACTGGAAGCCCTCACGAGACTACCACTCGTCCTACTAGGGCTACCTAGGGGTTTAAAGGTTTATGGCATATGCTTAATACAATTTTGTAAAGACAATAAATTTTCTTTGAATTCTTCTTTTAATGTCTCCTTTGAATTTATTTATAGATCGCTTTTCTTGCTAGAGACTAGCAAGAAGCTGGTTGGGGGTTGTTGATAAGAGTCATATTAATGCATTTTTGTTATGATTTTAATATTGATATTTGTGTGAAAATTGTGTTTATTTGACTATTTAATCCACAAATGTCATTTCACGGGTATTTCGTGTTTAAAGTGCAAATTTCAGGTAAAATCATAAGTTTGGAGAAGTTTTGGACAAATGCCAATGACCGGGATTGAGTTAGAATCAAGAAAAGCAAGATTTCAAGGTTTGGAAATCTGGCCGCGGCGAGAATATTTTGGCCGCGGCGAGAATGCTGCAGCAAATTTTCCCGAGAGCGCAATTTTGGATTTGAATCTGGCCGCCGGCGAGATCATTTTCGCCGCCGGCCAAATGAGTTCGCCGGCGGCTAAATGTGTCTCGCCGCCGGCGAAAAAGGACTCCCGCCGCGGCGAGAATATTCCCGCCGCGGCGAGGTGATTTTCCAGAAACTCGCCGCGGCGAGAATTACTTCGCCGGCGGCGAGTTTCGGCGGCCAAACGCGTTTTCTATGATTTTTGTTCCAAATTTGTCCCCAAAAACCCTAGATCTATAAATACCATAAGGTACAGAGAGAGGGGACGGCGAAATAGACCTAGAATAGGCGTTTTTGGAGGAGAGGAAGCCATTTTGGAGATCAAGCTTGGAGAATCTTGAAGGATCATCACCATAGTTGCTGCCAAGTGTTCATCTCCAAGAGTTTTTCATCTCTTCTCCTTAGCTTTGTTTTTCTGCAGTTTATTTCGAATTTGTAATGATGTATTCTGTTGAGATAGTTGTTGTTCTTATTTTAATTATGAGCTAATTCATTTTTGCTAAGGCTATGATGTAGTTGAATCATGAAACTCTGATTTTTGTGGTTAATGGTATATGAGTTCATTGATTTCAGTTGAGTATTTATTTCCATGCTCAATGCTTCTGAATTTCTGGCCAAAATTTAGATGATTAGTTGCATTATATTGAGACCGAGAGGAGATGTGTAATGAATGCTTCTTGTGATAAGTACCATATGTTGAATGCGAGTGTGAGAACTAATGCATGATGTATGTGGTTATCCTGGAAATTCCATAGATCATAATGTGCTTGTTTGTGATTAATCTTCATAGAAATATAGTTGATTAGCATAGACAAGTAATTCTAATATAACTTGAGAAAGAGTATTAGATAAGTTCGGGTTTTTCAACCATCAATTGTAACTTTGATCCTCATATAACATGCCATGAAATTGGAGTGAATTGATTCAGCGAAATCAAATGCCTTAGCGTTTTAATCATCTGTGAACAAACATTTAATTGTGTTCTTTGCATTTATTTGTAAGTTAATTTGTCTTTTACACAATCAACAATTTGGTTTTCAGATAAAATTAGGATTAGTCAATTTCGGTACTTAGTAACACCATTCCTTGTGGGTTCGATATCCGTACTTTTGTACACTTTATTACTTGAACGATTCGTACACTTGCGAAAATACGCATCAATTAGAAAAGACAAAGTTTTACAAAGTACATTAGGAATACACGTCAAATGAGTTTCATCCAAAAACCAATTACAACTCCCAACAAAATACACCATGAAGCAAGACAATTGAGTTTCCATGAGTTCTCTCCATTTCCACCATTTCGATTCACCCTCTCTTGACTAGATCCAGGTAAATCTCGTAGTTGCTTGAGCTTGAGCAATACATGTCTTCCATGTTCACACATAGGTGGATCTACCCATTTGAAGAAATCACATCTCCTATCTAACCAATAATTCACACACGTTAAAAATCTACTTCCAAAATTTTCATTTGTGAAGGCAATCAGAATACAAGCTCGTTGTCCACAATTACACATTACAGTGCTTCTCTGCAAGTTTGTAGAACTCTGATGGCTTGAATCTCGTGACAAATTCAGCACCTCAATCTTGTAAAAAAAATTAAACAAATTAGAGTTTAACATAAAACTTCAGCTAATTTGTGTATGTATGCCCTGAAAATATTTTTCTATATGTTGCCCAACATAAAAATTCAGCTAACATTGATGTTGTACAAGTTCACCTAACATTGACACATAAATAAATGCCCAGCTTCAATACCAAGTAGAATGCAGAAGATGATTCATGGTCAAATGAAACATTAAGCAAATAATGCCAAATAGCATGACAATGGAAACAATATCTATTTGTTTATTTATTTATGGAAAAAAAGGCTAAGCTCAGGAACTATCTCTCAAATTTGCTCCAAGACCATATCCCTATTGGCTCTCTTGCTTATACAACTTATGCTCCTTATAAGGAAGCTCAAGTTAGAAACATGTCCAATTACCACCACCCAATATCTGTATGTATACATGTTTCCTATTCAAGATTATGGTAGAAGAACAATTTCACATTTCTGTTCTGCTGCATATTGCCATAATATGGTTCTTATTTGAATTTTGTAGTGAAGGATGTAACATCCTTAATTTCGTTTCATGAATTAATAAAAACACAAAAGTATTCAAAGTAACATCCCTAATTTCGTTTCATTTTAAGGTACATAAATATTTAATTAAGGAAATAAAATTTATTAGACAATTTTTTTTTAAATATATAAGGAAATATAATCCTTAGAAATTCTTCACCTTACGTGTATGCATAGAAATGTTCTAACATTAATGGAATAGGTAAAGAGAGAAAACCTAAGAGGAAAAATTAGAAATAATATACTAAAGAAAGGTGAAATTCTTAGGTAAGGAAGATAAATTTTTGGAAACAAGTAAAGGTCTTAAAATTTCAAGAAAACATTGGATTAGGGTAATTTTTCCTAATTCAAGATCTAAAGTTACTAAGTTTAACATATTCACCCATACATTGGGCTTTCACTTATGGACACTTCATATAGATTTTTTCCACTTCACATAAGTTTCTAGCAAGCCCATTGGATAACCTAAACAAGAAATAAAATATAGACTTGGACTAGGATATAGAAATTGGACCGATAGCCTAAAAATTATAAAAAATGTATCCAAGCCCTCCAAGAAAGGTAGAATTTTATCCAAAGCAAAGAAAATGGGTAGGAATAAGCCTAAATCCAAGAAGAAAAATAAAATAAAATAAATCATGTGATAATAAAATAAAGATTAGGTTATATGGCTTTAGGACAAAACATCTATATCCTACACTCATCATTTTAGCAAGTGGTATGATAATAGAAGGATTTAGGACAAAACATATATATCCTACACTCATAATTTTAGCAAGTGGTATGATAATACATGACATTAGGACAAAACATTCCTATCCCACACAAATAATTTCAACCAAATAATGGAGAATCAAGGGCTAGAAATTTGCCACCTAAAAAGGCAAACCTATCATACTTGATTAAGACGAAAGAAAGAGGAAATGAATCCCTAAATCAAAGGAACCTTGTCCCTTATCTTAAGAACATATTATCATAATTTTTAAAATACAAATCTCCTTTTCCTATGCATATCTTGACTAAGGAAGAGGAAGACAAGAAGATAAGTTGTTTGTTTTCCAAAAATTCAACTAAGTGTATCCTAATTGTGATAAGGTAGACCCAAGATCTTGAAAGATGAATTATTTGGTGGTCTATTTAAGCAAAACCCACCCTTATAACATTAAAAATTTTGTCCAAGTGAGGGAGAGGAAAAATAGAAGCAAGGTAGAGCGAAGAAAGGAAAGGAAGAAAGGAAGAAAGAGGAAGGTCTAGAGGACTAAGTGCTCAAGGTAAGTTTAACAATATTTCTTTTTGAAGAAACGTTTTGAAGCTTGTAATATTTATATGAGATTTTGATCTTAGAACTTTGATGATTGGTCATGGATGTTGCTATATCATGTTACATATTATGTATGTTTGTATACTTAGGCTGGTGTAGATAGTTCTGTAGAGGTATGGCTATGGGTGGCAAAATTTTAAGCTTATGTTTTTAAAATTATGGGAAGAATCGTTAAGGAATTTAAACAAATGGTTAACAGGAAAAATGTAGATCTATCTCTCAAGGATTTTTAGCCACTGAAATCACTCAATTTGTAGTCCATTTGAGGTAGATATGGTCTGATTAGTAACCAATGGTCAGAGAAAGGTTAATCAGGGAAGAATATGTTAGGATAACTTCTGTGTTTTAATTTCTGGAAACTTTCTGTAGGGAATTAAGATAAATGGTTAACATAAGAATTATAGATATATGTGTCACGAAATATTAGCCACTAGAATCACTCAATTTGGAGTCGGTATGAGGTAGATTTGGTCCGTTAGTAAGCAGTGATCAGAGAATGGTTAATCTGGAAAGAATATGTTAGGATTGCTTCTGTGTTTTAATTTCTGGGAACTTTCTGTATGGAATTAAAATAAATGTTTAATATATGAATTATAGATATATGTGTCATAGAATTGTAGCCACTGGAATCACTCCATTTGGAGTCCGTATGAGGTAGATATGGTCAGATTAGTATGCAATGGTCAGAAATTGGTTAATCAGGGAAGAATATTTTAGGATAGCTTCTGTGTTTTAATTTCTAAGAACATTATGTGAGGAATTAAAATAAATGATTAACATAAAACTTATTGCTATATGTGTCACGGATTTTTATCCACTGGAATAACTTAATTTGAAATTCGTATGAGGGAGATATGGATAGATTAGTTGGTAGAAGTCAGAACCTATCTGAGAAGAAATAACTTGTACTTTGAGGGAGTAATATCACCTTGTTTCTTAATATTTAGTTAAATTATTCAACATAATAGTTTTAGATAATTGCTTTATCTTGAAATTGACACCAAGATCACCTACATCGGAGTTAAATTGAGGGAGTTATACTCTGATTAGTAAGAGAAGGTTAAATAGGATGAAAACCTGCATCAAGAAAATAAAGAAATAAAATTAATATTTAAAAAAGAAGAAGAATCTTATAAATGAAAATAATAAATTATTAGTATATGCCATAGCTATTGCCATTGTATGAATTTCTTATCATCTTAAGTTTGAAATTTTGACATGAAAATATTTTATAAAGTGATATTTGAAATAGTTATGTTCATGGCATAATTACCAATGATTTTTGGTAATTGTTATATTTTGATGAACATACTTGTTATTGAAAGTATATTTTTGGCTATCATTTTGAAAAGAAAAGAAATGAGCACGGTCACATGGCAATCCGTGTGGTGCACCAGTAGGGGACGCCCTACCAACGGTTATGATCATGTTAATGAGAAAAGAAAGAAAAAGTGGGCCATGTCGGACGGAGTAAGAAAAGCCCGTACCGGAAAGTAGAAAATTCTCACCCTAACCGGGGTAGCTTGATATGAGAATAAATTGATAGTCATCATTTGATATTCTGAAAATAGTTAATCCTGTCATACATGTCATTATTGTACGATTCTAATGTGCATAGATAAAGTGCATTCATGTGATCAAAGATATTTGTTGTAGTTTATACAACTGAACATGACGTTAAAAGCTATATTGATGATGATTTATTATTGAACTTACTGGAATTTAATTCTCACTATATTTCCATGTCATGTTTAGAAGAATAATTAAGCAGATTTTCTCTATGGCACTGGCTTTTAACGTATGTTGGATCGAATTACTCTATTTTGAGCTGATCCCAGTAATGTATATGGTGTCTATGGTCGAGTTGACTAAGATCCCGGTGAAGGTGCAACCACCCACACCCGTATCTCCGAAACTAGTCAACAGGGATGAATAAGATGTAATTATATATGTGTTAGAATTTTGTACAAATATTATTTATTAATGATATGTATGTAAACTTTGTATTGTATAAATTAAATAAATGTTATTTTGAGTTAAGTTGTAACGAGGTAATAACTTTATGGTATTTTTAAAAAAAAAAATTGTTACTTAAATGGAGTTGTTACAAAGGAGAAGAATGTTGGGCGAATTTTCAAATGAGATTCAAACATTTTGCAGAACACTAGTTACAGAAGGCTTAATGCATGACAACATGGGCCTTCAGTTACTAACATAATGGTAAATCAACAATATATAAAACTGCTTACATCTAACAGTGACTGAAAAGAATGGTTATATCTCACATCTAACAGTGACTAAAACTGCTCACATTTACCATAGATTGCAAGTTAAATTAGATCTATGTTTGCAGGTTACTAGCTACTTAACCACAGAACTCAATGCAACTCAACTATAGCCTGGTTCCAATTGGAATGTCAAGTTCTACAGAAATTTTTATAGATTCCATGTATCTTAATGCATTCTAATAAGTAAATATTTAAATTCATGCATTTTTTCCTTCTCACGAGTGAATTAGAGAATTACTCACTATGCAATAGCTATATCCTGTCCTGCTAAAGAAAATTACCATGTTTCCACTCTATTTATTTTCAACTGTCAATTACGTCATACAGAAAAGGGGTTCCCACCTGCCCAAAAGGAAAAAGTTCTATGGAGGGATTTTGCTTCCACTAGCAATGGTAAAGCACAAAAAGCTCACCAATATGAAATAGTATTGAATCACAGCATGGAATCAAGCAAGGCACTCAATAAAGAATCAAACAATGAACTAGTAAATGCAGGTATTGATGATGTACAAGTGCACCTAATAAGTGTCTTGTGGACCAGCTTGGGACTTGGGAGCAGTTAGTTACCTTAGGAGACCACATAAATTCATTAAGTAGGCTTAAATTCATGAACAAAATGTGAAACAGTCAAAAGGAAACCATGCATCATATATAATTTAGTCCCAAAAAAAAAATTTTAAAAATGAAACTTGCAATACTTTACAAATATTCATTGCATAAAACCACCTTGCTTTGCTTTCTTAAGCCAAAGCCTACACTCTTGAAATTCCAGATTGACCACAAAATCATGCTAGAAAAAATTTGAATTGTCATAGCATACAACATACTTCATTTCCAAAGCCAATAGGGATAATTTGTAAAATCTTTTATAAATTGAATTAAAATTTGAACTATAAGTGATAGAAGATGAGAAAAAATTATTGCTAGGAATAAGAAAGCTTCAAACAACATAATGCAGAAGATCAACTTTATTTCGTTAATGCAAACAGCATGATTAGTAAATCAACCCAACATATAATTCATTCTCGGGGTGCTAAAGAGGGAAGCATGACTCTTTCCTCGGATTGCACCCATTCATGGCAAAAACTAAAAAGCATTCAATGCTCACAGAATGAGTATATCCAAGAGACATATAAGCACAATGTTTTACTCTCCAAACTGGCAAACTGGAAGTATATAATACTGATTATTGCACTTGATTTAACAAGAACATGTTATTCATCAATAAAAAAAATTAGAAAGAAAGAATACAACAGAAGATTACACCCAACATTGCATATAGCTTGAATACCATGTAATGCAAAAGGTAAGAAGCAATGCAATGAACATCTTGAAGAAACAATGTTTATATTTTAATAAAAACAAGTCCAACAGAAAGAAGCCAATTACAAAAAAGCAAATAACAATTCCATAATTCAATTTAAATGCAAGAATATCTTAACTCTGCTTCTAAGATACAATTGCCCCTTGTGGGTGAGTAAACCATGATGCATTTGGTACTTGGTAGAACCCAACAATCTTCTTATGTAATAGGCATGTTTAAGGGACCTATGGTTATCTCTTTATTTCCTCTCTCTATCTCTTTCTCTCTCGTGGATAACTTGGATCACTCTCCATAAACCTTGTTCTTCATTCTGATAGACTTTAGACAGTATTCATAATCATCACATCACAACAGAAGTAACCAAAAAAAAGCTCCAACATGAAAGAGTTTTTGTCTTAAAATCCTTAAACATAGCCAAATGGGTCAATCCCTGACCCAACATCATCCAAAATCATAAGTGCTACTTTGGCTAATAGGCTAACATTTTGGTCATCACTCTCTTCTAACTTGTAGCATCATAAAATGCCAATAAGAAAGCAAATGATTGTTACTTTAAAACTTATAACTAGCAAATTTATCAATTATAAGTGTTCCCTAAGAATGAACTACTGAAGTTATACATCTCATTATAGAATGTAGATTAAAAAGGGATAGGAGGACAAATTTCAGTGATCAAGGAGTGATGGACATGTATCAGACAATCAACTAATTAAAAAATGCATCAACCCCATTTTAACTTAAAGAAATTTTCTGGAGAACGAATCAAGAAAAGCAAAAATCAGGGCAACCCAAAAGTGAAATTGAATGTCAGGTGAGAAGGGCCCAAAAAAAAGGCAACAAACCCGATAGCAGCAAGAAGGAGAAGTGATGCCTACAACCTCCCTAGTTGGAAATCAGAGCTGTGACAGGAAGGAGAAGTGATGCATGCAATCTCCCTGGTTGGAAATCAGAGTTGTGACGGGAAGGACAAGGGGTGCCTGCAATCTCCCTCAGAGACTCAACGAATCTCGCATCAACCCTCAGATCCTCAACAAATCTCGCATCAACCCTCAGATCCTCAATGAATCATGTATCAACCCTCGAGCCAAGCGATGCCTGGTTGGAAATCAAAGTAGTGCCTAGAAGGAGAAGATGGAGGTGCCCGATTGCATCAGATAACCGAACTGGTAGCCCGTTGGGAAAATTTCTACTTCTCACTTTCAAATAAGAAATTTTTGTGAACTATTATATATTTTATTTTCAATATATATATATATATATATATATAAGTATCAGTTAAATTTTAAAATATAAGATAATAAATTATTTTTTTACTTATTATATTACTCTTCACAATCTTATTTTAAAATTAAAATTTTTTTATAACTTAATTTAAATATTTAAAAATTTAAAAATTATTTAATAAAAAAGATACACCTCCTAAAAATAAAATGTAATAAAATTATGTATTTTAATTTTGTAATTATGATTTTTTTATATTTTATATTAATTAAATAAGTGGTTTGATTATTTTATATTATAAGGGTATTTTAGTCTTTTTAACTACAATGTCTTTCTATTTTTTCATTTTATTCTCATACTAAACGATGGAATATTACATTCTATCAATTTTTTCTATCACGTACCAAACAAGATAATGGATTTCTATTCTTTCCATTCCCACTTCCCATTTTCACTCAAATTCATTCTAACACACCAAACAGGCCCTTAAGAGTTTTATGCTACAGATTCCTCATACTAATTTAGATTTTGCTTCTATTCCTCTTGTCAAACCTATGGTTATTGTATTAAAAAAAAACCATTATTCCTCATTTTATCTGCTTATATGGAAAATACAAATCAATTCGCCTTCTTCGTATTTCGATTTTCGGGGATGTGGGACTTCAGATCCCCCATGCTACAGCACCTTGACGGCTCAAGCAATAATATCAAGGTAAATGCAAAGCCCATTTCCGTCTATCATCACTGAACTACTTAGACTTGTGAAACAATGATTTAAGTGGTAGTTTCCCTTTTGCTTTCCCTCGTCAAAATAGCCTTCATTTCTTTAACATTTCTCATAACTTCAGAGCATTGGTTGGCTTAGATGAGTACAAGAAATTTGGAATATCAGTTCTCATTCTTGCTGGCAACAATTTCAATTACAAAAATATTGATGTATTAAAATTAATAAAAAATAGAATGAGCTGAGTTTATCATAATCAATTAAATTTTAAATAAAATACATAACTTCTGATACAATTTTTCAGTTAAATTTCAATTCTATTTTTATTTAATTTTTAATATATAAAAATTATTTTTTTTATATTTTAAAAAATCTTATTCAACTTATTTAATTAATGGTTGATAATTGAGCCGATGACATAATAACCCGATACATTCACTAACTCAATAAATAATCTAGTGTCTAAAATTGACAAAATTTTACGCAAAATAAAACTCAATTGGCCCAATTAGCATTTCCTTAGTCCAAGGAAAAATATTTAGAAAAAATTGGACAATAAATATGTAGTTAAATAATTAACATTTCATTATAGCTAAGAAAATAAGTTAAATTTAAAATATACAAACGGAGTATTATTGAATGACTGCAAAATTGTGAGCATTATACTACTGATCAAAACTTCTAACCATACTGTGAATTTTGTAAAAATAAAAAAATAAAAAATCCTATAAAGAGAGTAAATAGTTGTTATAAGATTAATTTTACAAGTGTATTAAAGCATCCTAAAAGAGTCTTGTAAACTTTTCATGAGCATCTAGTCCACTGGACGAGGGCTTTTAAGAATATCTAAACTAAGCCATGTAAGTTGAAGGTACCAGTGCATAGAAGGTAGCCTTGCAGCAACAGCAGGATTGTTCATACTCATAACCAGTGCATATAAAATAGTCCATCTTGTGATCCAAGCCATGCACCAAGAGAAAAGTCATCCACGTATTGGTTTTTTTCCTTCCGTGCTGTATAGCCAGACAATAAAGTTCATCAAATGGCAACCAGAAGTAAACCACACCTAAAGGTGCCTCACAACTATGACTTAAAGAGAATTCAAAAAATTTTAAGAAAGGCAAAGAGCATATCGTTGTCTGTATTTTTACATGTTTGATAGCACACAGTTGAAAGAACTTTATCAGAGAACTTATCCTCAAAAAGCAGTTGGCCCGACCTGATACTCCATAGCCGTAAATTGCAATCCTCTCCACCTGAGATGACTATATCAGAATTTTCAAACATCTAGAATGCTCAATACATAACATCACTGAAGTTACATCTACCTGACATAACAAATCTCTCAGAAGGATCAACCCCAAGTTGTATACGAGTATGGGAATTTACATGCCCTTCATAAGACTGAACAGCACCCCTCTGGAGTAGGCGATGGTCATAGAGCCTCACCTGAAATAAAATAAACGGTCATGCAACAAATAAATTCTCCCATTGCCTTTGCACACAGAAATGTCTTGCAACCACAAGAAAGTCTAGAAATTAATATGACTTAGCTTACACGCATAATGCCGTTGGACACTCCATCTGAATTAAGAAAGCAAACTACTAAAGCAAATAACAATAATAATAATAAAATAACATCTAGCTTGATATCCGGTTTTCATTGTAATTTCACCTTGGCTAGTTTTGACTTAGCTTCTGTAGCCACTTGGACAGATCAGTTTAGTTCTCTTTCTTATCACTTTGAGGTGTATTTTGGAAGCATGTGTACTGGTAAGAGTATTAAGGATTGGATTTAATGTTCTCTGGGTCTTTACATTAACAGTGTCTTATTTAATGGTTAACTAATAGCAGGAATCCTTAATTTTGTTATGCTTCAGCGCTCTATTTATTAGAAATTTTAGCATTAAACAAGAATTATTAGAAAATCTGCTTATATAGTTACAATGTGCTGTTTCTGTTAATGATCAGCTTGAAATTTACTCAGCACAAGTTACATTAACTTGGTAGTATAATTTTATCAAACAGTGAAATCAAGGTTAATTCTATCTCACACGAATTCTAATATCCTTTCCTCTAGTTAGCAACTTACCTAAATCTTGTTCCTTAACCAAACATCATTACAATTTCTTTTTTTTTGGAAGCACTAATAAATTGTTCCTTGAATCCTATCCTAAAAGCCTTAAGATCTCCATACCTAGTTAGACAGGTAATTCCTGTAGCACTGAAACAGTCTTCAACTGGGTACTTAATCATCATCCTATGACATGCTAACGACTCTTTGATGGAGACCTAGCTCTCCATCAGGAATTTCTCTATGAAAACAGTGGAATGCTGCTATAATTACACTGAAAATATAAAGAAAATACAAGATAAAAGGTAACATCTCCCTACATTACACCCAATATCCCATATAACAGCAGAAACAGTAAAATAGAAGAAAAGAAGCAAAATCAGAAAGGTCACACCTACAATCCTGGCACTAGGCAGCCAACAGCCCCATTCCCAAATCTATTACTCCGATACCTCCTTTCTACTCCTCTGCCTGGCTTTATAACCACTTCATCCCCCCCTCTCTCTCTCTCCCCATAACTAACTCCTTTTTTATTCTTCCACGTGACCTCCCTTTTTACTACCAAAGGCCTAGGCCTTGTTGCATTGGGTTCACTCCCTACTCTCATCTTCTGTTCATTTACCCTAGGCTTCCCTCTAATTACTGCCCTTTTCTCCTTGCAGCCCATAACAGCAAAGGTTCCATAATTATTCCACCTCCAAAGTTTCACCTTGCCCTCAAGGTGAGTGGTGGAGGTAAGAATAGGTAATCTCTTCCCATGAAGTTGCTTTCTCTTCCTTTTCCCTTGATCTTCATCCACTTTTTCTTTTTCAGCCAAATGAAACTTCAAATGTTGGGCCAAATTCATTGTTATTTAAACTGCTTGCCCATAGATGAATTTTCAGTTGATCCATAACTCAGGAGGCTCAAAATGATTAAAACAATTTCCAAACCATTCCTTTGCAGCCCAACTTGTCCTCTTTTTTTAAAAAAAAAAAATTGGATAATAAGTGTTTGAGGCCCAAACACCTTAAATCCAGCCCCATTATCTTCCAAGTATTTTTTTTTTTTTTTGCACCTGAACCATTCCCATATGGACTACATTGTGTTGGTCTAGTCCCCAACTCCAAAAGCTCTTAACAAAACCTTCGGCCAGTCCATAATTTATGCTAGGCCCAATAAGATTAAAGCAATACTATGACATTTCTTTTATTGCACTGGCATCAGTCCAATCCCTTCCTTCTTCCCTGTAGATCCTAGTAAAAAAATAGAGCCCAATCTTACCAGGCCAATTATTCCCACCGTAACCCACCTGCTTTTGTCCCCTCATGAATGTTAGCAGAGGAGGCAGAATTAGCAGCTGTGCTTCTGCATTCTTCCCCAACCAAATTTCAATCCCATATTGCCCTTTTGTCAGCGCCATAGAAGGAAATAGCAAGAGGTGCCACGATGCTTTTACATCCTTTCCCAACCCATCTTCTCCTTCGTTGGACGGGTTATTCCAAAGCTTCATCGGTGCTGCACATTCTACCAAATCTTCGCCTTCTACTCTCTTCCTTACTTCTGCTTCTACGTTGTTCTGCAACCTAACTCCAAATAATATTTTCAACCTCACCTTATCGCCTCATTCCTCTCCAGCAACGCTTCTGTATTTTTCTCCAACCCAATCACAGACAGTTTCGGCTTCTCTTCATCGTCGCATCTTTTGCCTTCTGCATCGTGCTCCGCCACGCTTTCCTCCTTCCCAGTTTCAGCCTCTGTACCATCTTCACTTTCCTCTCTTCTGATCTGGAGCTCACCTTCTTCCCCATCCTCTATCTCGGATTTTTGTGTTTCTCCTTTTGGTTGTTCTGCATCTTCACTTCACTCTACTTCGTGTTCCAATTTTTCCTTTGCTTCAACCTCGAACAGCCTCTTATATCCCCCATTACCCTCCATTGATGAAGACATTGAAGACCCAGAGATTGTCACGTCATTTCCATTTAGCCTGGCCAAGGAAGTTTGCACTGTGGTTCTAGCCGATTCTGAATAGGCTAAGATCCCCGAAAAATACTTCCCCCTCTGCCCCTATGTCTCATCCTCTCTTTCCCTGATGTTCCTCTAAGATCCCCTGTGTTTTCTGCATTCGATGCCCATTCCTTGAGATTTCCAACTTTGAATTCCTCAACTTTTTGCATTACTCCTCAAATCAACCTTGCTTCTCGAGCCTTTTCCAAAACCTTATTCCATTCCTCAATCTTTTAGGCACGCTCAATTAGTTGCTTAATATCGGCAACCCTGTCCATTTGAATCTCGATTCTAATTGCCTCCTTCAGACCATTTCTAAATGATTCCATTAACCTCTCTTCATTGGTTTCTCTCAAAGGAGCAGACAGAACTTGAATTTCTCCTTATACTCGGTCACCGTCCCTTCTTGCTTCAAAGCCATCAATGCATCTAGGTTTTCTCGTGGATTTTGTAGTTCTACAAGGACCTCCCTCATGTCCAGTAAGCATTTTTTTATTACGCTCAAATCCTTCATCATCTCTATGGCAGCCTCCTCCATCTTTTCAAAATTTCTTTCCATTTTTTTTTAATTATTCAACCCCCAAAATCAGAACTGCTCTGTTACCATTTGATGGAGACCTAGCTCTCCATTAGGAATTTCTCTATGAAAACAGTGGAATACTGCTATAATTACACTGAAAACATAAAGAAAATACAAGATAAAAGGTAATCTCTACATTACACCCAGTATCCCATATAATAGCAGAAACAGTAAAATAGAAGAAAATGAGCAAAATCAAAAAGGTCACACCTACAAACCTGGCACTAGGCGGCCAGCAGCCCCATTCCCAAATCCATTCTTCCCATGCCTCCTTTCTGCTTGGCTTTATAACCACTTCATACCCCCCCTCTCTCTCTCCACAACTAACTCTTTTTATTCTTCCATGTGACCTCCCTTTTTACTACCAAAGGCCTGGGCCTTGTTGCATTAGGTTCACTCCCTACTCTCATCTTATGTTCATTTACCCTTGGCTTCCCTCTAATTGCTGCCCTTTTCTCCTTGCAACCCATAATAGTAAAGGTTCCATCACTCTTCCCCAAGATACCATCAAGAAACCTTGGATTTACCCAGTTTACTCATCCCTAAATCTGTGACCATCTTACTTAAGCATGCAGCCTTTTGTTGTCACCCAACTAAATGATCATGTCATCAATCATTTTGTGGTCACCCAACCACATTCTTATTCTACTTTCAAATAAATGTAATCACCAGTCTCAATGCCATTGGAAAAGACAAGTAAGAAACATAATATCCTAAAGCACAAAAAACCCAAAACAAGGCACTCAAACAAAATAGTCATGTAATATCCGGCCATGAACATGAATAGTTACAACATTATTCCAAAGAGGGAAAGCAAACAACTCAGTCATGAGAGAAGAGTCCTAATTAAAACAGAATGATGTGATATTATCAACAACAGAAGAAGACAATGCAGCCATGAATAGTTGCACATTATTAACAACTGAAGAGGCAAAGAAGACAACCCGGCCATGTACAACTTTTAGAATGACCAGAATCGAGCGATTCATGATTCCCAACCCAAATCACATGATTCTGGTGATTCAAGATGCGAATCATGAACACCTCCAATTCGCCTAGAGATTAGAATAACTGAGAAGATGAATTGTGTCAAATCATATGATTCTGACAACTATGTTTTAGGCTAAAATCTATAAATGGATGTTTTTGAAAGAAAAAACAGGAAAATTAATGCTACAACTTTTCTGTTTGTAAAATTTTTGAACCCTTATTAATTCTACTCTCTATACCTTAGTGTGCCTCATTTGTAACTTCTCATTGAGAAACATTTTACAAATACAAAATTTTCTTCTTCCATAATCATCGTAAATCAATGGGGAGATATCCCTCAATTTGATGAAAGAGAATTCTTGTGAAGACGAAAATACCTGCAAAGTTGAAACAACTCTTGGTGGAGTTGGGTATTGTAGCGGCTCAGAAGTTCCCTATTCAAACTTGAGGAAATGGTGAAAAATCTCAAGAAGGTTGAAGATTGGACATAGGCTTAAATTGAAGCCAAATTAGTATGAATAGTGTCTAAATCCCTCTATCCCTATCTTCTTATTTTACTGCTCACCACTTTCAAATATACCCTTCTTTTCTTGCCTTAGAATATTTTCATCTTGTATCCTATATTGACTCTTTTCTGGAGTCTTTACATTGTGCCTTACATTATGAGGCTTGCAAAGTATTTGAAAGATTCTTAAATTGCAAAATTTGAGTGCAAAATTACATTTGTGAAAAACACCCAATTCGCACCCCTCTCATATGACTAAGCCATTTCTGACAACTAGCACCAGCCAAGCTGCTCCTGTTACTTCCTGACCAGCTAGGGAATAAAATTGTAAATCCCCCAACCCCATGTCTTACTGACTTGATTATGCTCTGTAGTGACAATACATGAAAATTAGTTGCTCTTACTGGATGACTACTGCCACAGACAATGTTATCAGAACCCAATGCAAGTGAAGCTTTGTCATTGGAAACTAGTGAGGCAATACAGGAATGATAGTAAAAATATGACAATTAAGTAATTGAATAGTCCATGTGAAGGTTCACTTGAAGATCCACAGGATAATGACCAACATCTATGAAGCACGGACACGGACACGGGACACGACACGGACACGGACACGTGACACATAAATTTTAAAAAAATGTAGGACACGACACGTTGAAGACACGTGAATTAAAAAAAATTTATATATATATATATAGAGCCAGAAAATAATATTATTTACAACTCATTTCACAACTTAGTCTCAAAAAAATTATCATAAATTTATAATACAATAAACATTCATTCTTTTTCAATATATTTTTCATCATCACTATTATTTTCATTCCCTTTGTTTCTGAAAAGAACTTTCTAATTCTAATTTATACAAAGATATATTTGCAACCAATAAAATTCTAACATCAACGACAACAAAAAATAATAAAGAATACAAAAGTTATGTGTACATACAACAATAACAAAGAACAAAAGTAATTCCAAAAAGAATAATATGTGCATTATTATAATTCAATTCCCTCACCGATAAAAACTACCTTAGTTCTTTATCACTGCATTTATATGAGACATTAAGAGACAACACAAAAAATAGAAGAATTTGACTTTCTTTTCCTTCATAGAAAGATTGAACCCCAAAAGAAAATTTTTGAGTAGGTATATATGTTTGCATAAAAATACAAACTTCGAAAACTTGTTGAAAAGGAATATGCACATGACCACACACACATAGACAAACCCAATAAGAGAAAATAGATAAACTTATTCTCAACGGTCAACAAAAACAAACAATAGAAATGCGATGACTGAAATGCAAGTTATAATAGATGATAGGTAGCCAACTTCAATGGAAGATATGTTACAATGACTAAGATACAAGTTGCAATCATTGGTGTTGGATTCTAACTTCAAATAAAAATCTAAAAGGGATGGAGGATTTATGCATAAAATGTCCGAAATAAGTGTCGGACACGTTCAAAAAGGTGTCTGACACGAGTTTTTTTTTTTATAATTTTTTTAAAAAAAAATTTGGACACGGGACACGCGTCGAACACGTGTTCTAAGAGTGTCCGAAGAGTGTCGGTGTTCGTAGAGTGTCCGACACATCGACACGCCTTAAAATGAAGTGTCTGTGCTTCATAGACCAACATTAATTCTTAGAAAGATTAGGACAATAGCAGTGCCAGCAAATGTAGAACACAGTCCTAAAGTTAAATATATAGTTGCAGCAGGGCGTAAGCAATACCACAGCAGTAAAAAGGAGATTGGTCCTCTGGTCTCAAAAATACACTTTATTTTCAAGTCTGTAGACCACCATGCAATTTTGCTGCAATATCAATTACTAATTGACCCTGAAGTCTCAAATTCTAGATCTTTTCTTACTGTTACGAACCAGGGATTCTCACTTTCTTGAAGTAGCCCTAGCCATTAGCAGCAGCGCCAAGACAAAGCTCAGATGTGCATTGGACACAGCTTGTACACAGCTAGCCCCAAAAAGAGTAATCCCATCTTGATGAGATAGCAAAGTTCTTTCCTAATTCTTTTTGTTGTACACAAATAAGTATTATGGTTTAACATATTTTTGTTCATTATATTTTATGGAAAATAATAGGGTAAGATACATATAATATAGGATAATGCCAGTTGTGTTTTTCTTACGAAGTACGTCACTAAATGAAAAGTTTCTATGCTTCACAGGATCTTGTGGACCTAATGAAAAATAATTTAGCTGATAGTAGGTACAAAGCCTATTCCAAACACGTAACAGGGCTGCGCTTTAGAATCACCATGGAAGGAGAAGAAAGAAGGAACATTGAAATGGATGAGCACTGAGTACCAATACAAGAGGCAAAAGAGAATACAATTTCAGAATAATTAGAAGCAAGTCCAGGGCACTGCCAAAAGAAACTTTGGCCTAAACTCACAAGAGAAACTTTAAAAATTTTGGTTGACTCGGATTATTTTCTCTTGGAAGAAAATTGTTTATCATGCAAGTTTTTGAGACTATGAAATAATCAAGGACCTTTGAGGATATTGAAGAACAATGTCCTCTCCTTCATCTTGTGAACAAGGTGAATCAAAAAGAGGGGTACTGTGAACCCCTGTTGTCAGGAAATACCTTAGTAAGGATAGAAGTTCTTGCACGGGAAGTTGAGGGATGATTCAGAATTAGCATGAGTCGGGTTGCATAACCACCTGGGCCACGTGGCAGACAGAGCAAGGATCTTAAAAAAATAATCATCAATAAAAAGGGGTGAGGGTAGAGAGATCGGGAAAAACGGGGAATTCTAGTGGGAGGTCCTAACCCCTCAAAGTGCTAGGAATATTTTTCTCTGTATTATTTCTCATTTTCCTTTTACTGGTACTGTTATTCCATGTTTGTACTTTCTACTATTTGACTATGTGAATTCCTTTGAATCCATAATTAGGAAAGTTGTATCCTAACCTAACTATACTAGAACTCAATATGTCGATTGTAACAACTCCATTTAAGTATCAATTTTCTTTTTAAAAAAAAAAATACCATGAAGTTATTACCTCGTTACAACTTAACTCAATATAACATTTATTTAATTTATACAATACAGAGTTCACATACATGTCATTAATCAAAACATACGTACAACATATCAAACACATAAAATCTACATCTTATTTATTCTGGTTGACCAATTCCGGAGATACAAGTGCGGGTGGTTGCACCTTCACCAGGATCTAAGCCAACTTGACCACAAACATTTTATTTGCTTCTGGGATCTGCCCAAGATAAAGTACTCGATCCAACGTGCACTAAAAGCCAGAGCTATAGAAAAATCTGCATAACTAATTTTCTGAACACGATATGGAAATATAGTGAGAATTAAATCCCACTAAGTTCAACAATAAATTATCATCAATATAGCTCATCACATCATGTTCAGCTGTATAAACTACAGAAAATATCTTTGGTCACATAATGCATTATATCTATGCACATAAGAATCATACTGTAATGATATGTATGACAGGATTAACTATTTTCAAAATATCATATGATGGCCATAAACTTATTCTCATTTCAAGCTACCCCGGTCAGGGAGAGTATCCTCTACTCTCCGGTACGGGCTTTTCTCGCTCCGTCCGACATGGCCCACTTTCTCTTTCTTTTCTCATTAACATGATCATAACAGTTGGTAGGGTGTCCCCTACTGGTGCACCACACGGATTGCCATGTGACCGTGCTCATTTCTTTTCTTTTCACAATGATAGCCAAAAATATGCTTTCAATAACAAGTATGTTCATCAAAATATAATTATTACCAAAAATCATTGGTAATTATGCCATGAACATAACCATTTCAAATATCACTTTATAAAATATTTCCATGTCAAACTTTCACACATAAGATGGTAAGAAGTTCATACAATGGCAATGGCTATGGCTATACTAGTCATTTATTAAGATTCATCTTTTTTAAATACTAATTTTATTTCTTTATTTTCTTGATACAGGTTTTCATCCTATCTAACCTTCTCTTACTAATCAAAGCATAACTCCCTCAATTTAACTCTGATGTAGGTGATCTTGGTGTCCATTTCAAGATAAAACAATTATCGAAAACTATTATGTTGAACATTGTAGCGAAATATTAAGAAATCAAGGTGATATTTCTCCCTAAATGTATAGGTTATTTCTTCTAGGATAGGTTCTGACATCTACCTACTAATCTATCCATATCTACCTCATATGGACTCCAACTTGAGTGATTCCAGTGGCTAAAAATCCATGACACACATATCGATAATTCTTATGTTAACCATTTATTTTAATTCTACACAGATAATTCCCAGAAATTAAAATACAGAAGCTATCCTAACATATTCTTCCCTGATGAACCATTTTCTGACCTTTGCTTACTAATCAGACGATATCTACCTCATATGGACTCCAAATTGAATGATTCCAATGGCTAAAAATCCGTGACACATATATCTTTAATTCTTATGTTAACCATTTATTTTAATTCCCCACAGATAAGTCCCAGAAATTAAAATATTGAAGCAATCCTAACATATTCTTCCCTGATGAACCATTTTCTGACTTTTGCTTACTAATCAGACCATATCTATCTCATATGGACTCCAAATTGAATGATTCCAGTGGCTAAACATCCGTGACACACATAGCTATATCTACCTCATATGTATCCCAGAAATTAAAACACCGAAGCTAAAAATTCTGCCACCCATAGCCATAATCATGCAGAACTATCTACACCAACATAAGTATTCAAACATACATCACATGGAACATCAATATGTAACATTATATAGCAACATCATGACCAATCATCAAAGTTCTAAGATCAAAATCTCATATAAATATTATAAGTTTCAAAAGTTTTCTTCAAAAAGAAATATTGTTAAACTTACCTGGAGCACTTAGTCCCCTAGACTTCTCCTTCCTCTTTCTTCCTTTCTTCCTCTCCTTTCCTCACTCTACCTTGCTTCTATTTTTCCTCTCCCTCACTTGGACGAAATTATAATGTTGTAAGGGTGGGTTTTCTTATATAGACCACCAAATAATTCACCTTTCATGATCATGGGTCTACCTTATCACAATTAAGATACACTTCATTGAATTTTTGGAAAACAAACAACTTATGTTCTTATCTTCCTCTTCCTTAGTCAAGATATGCATAGGAAAAGGAGATTTGTATTTTGAAAATTATGATGATATGTTCTTAAGATAAGGTACAAGGTCCCTTTAATTTAGGGATTCATTTCCATTTTCTTTTGTCTTAAACAAGTATGATAAGTTTTCCTTTTTAGGTGGCAAATTTCTAACCCTTGAATCTCCATTATTTGGTTGATATTATTTGTGTGGGATAGGAAAGTTTTGTCCTGATGCCATGTATTTTCATTCCACTTGCTAAAATTGTGAATGTAGGATAGATGTTTTTGTCCTAAAGCCTTGTATTATCATGCCACTTGCCTAAATGATCAATGTAGAATCACACCACTTGCTAAATTTTTGTCTTAATGCCATGTAACCTAATCTTTATTATTATTATTATATCATCATCTAATTTATCTTATTTTATTTTTCCTCTTGGATTTGGGCTTATTTCTACCCATTATGGGCTTATTCCTACCCATTTTCTTTGCTTTGGATAAAATTCTACCTTTCTTGGAGGGTTTGGTCACATTTTCATAATTTTTGGGCTATTGGTCCAATTACTATATCCTAGTCCAAGTCTATGTTTTATTTCTTACTCAGGTTATCCAATGGCTTGCTAGAAACTTATGTGAAGTGAAAAAACTCTATATGAAGTGTCCATAGATAAAAGCCCATGTATGGGTAAAGATTTTAAATTTAGTAACTCTAGTTCTTGAATTAGGAAAAATTACCCTAATTCAATGTTCTTAAAATTTTAAGACCTTTACTTGTTTCTAAAAATTTATCTTCCTTATCCAAGAATTTTGCATCTCTTTAGTATATTATTTCTAATTTCTTTCCTATTAGATTTTCCTTCTTTATTTGTTCTCTTAATATTAGAAACATTTTCTATGCATATAGATAAGGTGAAGAATTTCTAATGACTATATTTCCTTAGATATCTAAAATATTATCTAATAAATTTTATTTCCTTATTAAAATTTTTATGTACCTTTATCAATAAAAGAAACGAAATTAGGGATGTTACATTTCTCTCCCCCTAAAAGAAATTTTGTCCTCAAAATTTCAGAAATTACCTTATAAGAACAATTGCGGATATTTCTTCCTCGTGACTTCTTCCAGCTCCCAAGTTGCTTCTTCCGGAATCAAACCTTCCCATAACACCTTAACTAGGGGAATGGTTTTATTTCTCAGTTGCTTCACGTCAGTGTCCAATATGGATGCAGGTACTAGCTGGTATGTCATGTTCTCCTTTATTTGGATTGGTTCATCCTGTATTACATGTGATGAATCTGGAAGATACTTACGCAGCTGTGATACGTGAAAAACATTATGCAGGTTGGACAAATTAGGAGGGAGAGCAACTTGATATACTAATGTCCCTACTTTCTTCAGAATTTGGTAAGGTCCCAAAAATCGCGGACTTAGCTTTCTTGTTTTGAGAGACCTACCAGCTCCAGTAGTCGGGAAAAGTTTTAGAAATACATGGTCTCCTTCCTCAAACTCTAGATGTCTATGTCTCTTATCGTAGTAACTCTTTTGCCGACTCTGAGCTGTAAGTATTTTGTTTCGTATCATCCTGATTTGTTCAGTGGTTTGTTGAACTAGATCAGGACCCAACAAGTTCTTTTCTCCTACCTCGAACCAACATAGAGGAGATCGGCACTTTCTACCGTATAAAGCTTCATTGGGGGCCATCTTAATACTAGAGTGATAGCTATTATTATAAGCAAACTCTACTAAAAGTAGATACTTATCCCATCATTTACCTTACTCTATCGCACAAGCCCTCAACATATCTTCTAGGGTTTGAATGGTTCGTTCTGTCTGCCCGTCAGTCTGAGGATGGTAGGCAGTACTGAACCGCAACTGAGTACCAAAAGCTTCTTGCAACGCCTTCCAAAACCTCGACGTGAACCTCGGATCTCTATCAGAAACAATATTTAAGGGAATCCCATGGAGTCTAACTATTTCCTGAATGTACAATTTGGCCAATTTATCTAGTGAAAAATTAATTTTTATGGGCAAAAAGTGAGCAGATTTGGTTAATCTGTCAACTATTACCTAGATAGAGTCATGTCCCACTGAAGTCTTAGGTAAACCTACAACAAAGTCCATCGAGATACTATCCCATTTTCATTTAGGGATCTTAAGAGGTTGTAGAAATCCCGTTGGCTTTTGATGCTCCACCTTCACTTTTTGACAAATGAGACATTTCGCCACAAACTCAGCAATGTCCTTCTTCATCCCTGGCCACCAATACATCCTTTTTAAATCCTGGTACATTTTAGTGCATCCAGGATGGACTGTGTATTTACTCTGATGCGCTTCCTGTAGGATCTTAGTCCTCAACTCTCGTTCTTGAGGGAGACAAATCCTTCCCTGATACATGATTGCTCCATCTTCCATGACAGAAAAATTATCTTGGTCTTTATGATCCTGTAAGTATTGGTCGTGAGCTTAAGCCTCTTTGATCAGGGCTCTAAGGTCACACTCTATACTTAAACCATTAATAGTTAGCTTCTTTGAGGAAAAAGTAATGTCCAGCTTCAAATTCCGAAACTCCTCTAGAATTTGCATCTCATACAACATCATCTGGCCCATGTGTAAAGATTTTCGACTTAAGGCATCAGCTACAACATTCGCCTTTCCTGGATGATATTTTATCTCAAAGTTGTAGTCATTGAGAAATTCCACCCATCTTCGTTGCCTCATATTTAACTCTTTTTGATCAAAGAGATATTTAAGACTCTTGTGATCGCAATATACTTCAAAGGTTGCTCCGTATAAGTAATGTCGCCAAATCTTTAAAGCAAACACCGCCGCCGCCAATTCAAGATCATGGGTTGGATAGTTTCCTTCGTGGGGTCTTAGTTGTCTAGAGGCGTAAGTAACTACTCTCTTGTCTTGCATTAGCACACACCCTAGCCCTTTCTTTGAAGCATCACTATATACTTCAAAATATCATGTGGGGTCTGGAATAATTAAAACTGGAAGAGTGGTCAGTCTTGTCTTAAGCTCCTGAAAACTATCTTCACATTGATCAGTCCATTTGAAAGGACTTCCCTTCCTGGTCAATTTAGTCAATGGCAAGGCTATAGAGAGAAGTTTTGTATAAACCTCCTGTAGTATCCTGCCAAACCCTAGCCCTTTCTTTGAAGCATCACTATACACTTCAAAATGTCCTGTGGGGTCTGGAATAATTAAAACTAGAGGAGTGGTCAGTCTTGTCTTAAGCTCCTAAAAACTATCTTCACATTGATCAGTCCATTTGAAAGGACTTCCCTTCCTGGTCAATTTAGTCAATGGCAAGGCTATAGAGAGAAGTTTTGTATAAACCTCCTGTAGTAGGGAACTTCTGACTTCCGTAACCGTCTTTGGTCTCTCCCACTGAATCACTGCTTCCGTCTTGCTAGGATCTATGGCTACCCCACTATTAGAGATGACATGTCCGAGAAACTTCACCTCTGACAGCCAAAATTCACACTTCTCCAATTTGGCAAATAACTTTTTCTCTTTCAGCACTGCAGCACGATTCGGAGATGTTGTTCATGTTCTTTCTCACTCTTAGAATATATCAAGATGTCATCAATGAACACTACAACAAATTGATCTAGGTAGGGTCGAAAAATGCGATTCATGTAATCCATGAAAATTGCAGGTGCATTCGTCAACCCGAAGGGCATTACGAGAAACTCATAGTGCCCATACCTAGTCCTAAAAGCAGTTTTTGGTACGTCCTCCTCCTTAATCCTAATCTGATGATATCCTAACCTCAAATCAATTTTAGAAAAGATGGAGGCACCCTTCAATTGATCCAATAAGTCATCTATCCTAGGGAGAGGGTACTTGTTTTTGATAGTCACCTTATTCAGCTATCTGTAATCTATGCATAGTCTCAAGCTCCCGTCTTTCTTCTTAACAAACAATACAAGAGCTCCCCAAGGTGATACACTCGGTCTAATGAATTGCTTGTCTAATAGTTTCTCCAACTGCTTCTTTAGTTCTTGTAGTTCCTTCGAGGCCATTCGATATGGTGCAATAGAGATAGACCTTGTCCCAAGTAGGAGATCAATAGAGAACTCTATCTCTCTCTTGGGAGGTAAGCCTGGAATATCTGATGGAAATACTTCAGGAAACTCATTGGCTATTGGGATTTCATCAAGTTTCGATTCGACTTCTAGGTTTGATAAATACAAGAGAATGTATCCAAGTACTCCATTCTTCAACTCCTTATTAACTTGATTGGCATTTAGCATCAATAACTGGACCTCCTCTTTCGGAGTAGAAGGTAGAAATTCAACGGTCTTGTTACAACAATTCAACAAGACTCGATTTCTAGACATCCAGTCTAACCCTAGAATGACATCAATACCTCTTAAAGGTAAACAGACGAGGTCTATAGAAAAAGTTCTCCCCTGGATGGTGACTTGACAGTCCTTACATACAGAGGAAATTAATACCCGTTTCCCTGTAGGGGTTACTACGAATAACTCATAGGGAGTTTCAGAAATAGGGAACTGAAACTTCCTAATAAATTCTTCTGATATAAATGAATGCTAGCACCAGAGTCAAATAACACCATAAGAGCAAATCCATAGATATAGCATGTACCTTGAATCATTTCAGAAGATTGGGCTGCCTCTTGGCCGCTCAGGGTGAAAACCCTTCCTTTCACCTGAGGCCTCTATTCTGGCTGCTTCCCCACATTCTGTGGGCAGTTTTTCGCAAAATGTCCCTTTTGTTCGCAATTGAAGCAGACATCTTGTCCCATGTAGCATGGCCGGTTACTATGCATGCGTCCGCACTTAGCGCACTTGACTAAGGCAAGGTTTTGTTGAAAAAGCCTAGGACCCGCAATCATTGGCCTCTTACCAGCTCCATATCCACTTCTTCTCACATTCTTTCCAGGGTTGAGAAAATTTTTCTTCCTTTTCCATAGATTTCGCCTTTGCTTTTCGTCCTCCACTGCCTTTAAACTCTTTTCCAGGAGTCTGCATTTATTTATCAGAGGTACAAACTCCCTGATTTTCATAGCTATAACAGCATTCTTTATCTCCTGGTTTAGTCCCGCTTCAAACTTAACCGCCTTCCATGCTTCATCTGGATTATATCGCAAATAAGAGGAGAACATAGACAGCTCCTGGAACCTTGCGATATACTGGTCCACGGTCATGCTGCCTTGCCTGAGTTAGAGAAATTCGATCTCTTTCTCTGCCCGTACAGTACTTGGAAAGTACTTTTCAAAAAAAATGTCATTGAACACTTGCCAGGTGATCTGTCTTCCCTGATGAGCTAAAAATTCTCTAACTCCACGCCACCAGTATTCTGCTTCATCCTTTAACATATATGCAGCAAAAATAATTTGCTGCTCCTCAGTACAGTCCATCACTTCAAAGATTTTCTCTAATTCCCTAATCCACCTTTCGGCTACCGTTGGGTCATAGCCACCTTGGAAACAAGGTGGTCTGGTCCTCAGGAACTCGAATATGCCATTATCTTTTCCAGCCATCCGGTTATTAGCACCATTCTTAACATTTGTGTTATTAGCATTCTAGAGATGTTGTAAAATTTGGTTGGTGGTAATGACTTGGTCTCGAATTGCCGTGGCCAGGTTGTGCAGGGTTTCCTCTGCATTGGTTGCTGGATCCCTCCTTGGTGGTGCCATTTCCTACTATGGCAAAAACAAAGTAATGCTGCTATTGAGGTGATCAAGCCTAATAGTTAGTTCAAAAATATTTAATAGCAGTCATAACACCACCTCGGCATATAGATAAGAAACACTAGTAATTTCTTACCTATATGAATCACTGATCCCCTACACAGCACAACCACAACATACTCAAAACACTATAAGATCGATTCAGATAACCATCCACCCACTGGCCATCTAGGATCGACCTGCTCTGATACCAATTATGTAACAACTCCATTTAAGTATCAATTTTTTTTTTAAAAAAAAAAAATACCATGAAGTTATTACCTCGTTACAACTTAACTCAACATAACATTTATTTAATTTATACAATACAGAGTTCACATACATGTCATTAATCAAAACATACGTACAACATATCAAACACATAAAATCTACATCTTATTTATTCTGGTTGACCAATTCCGGAGATACAAGTGCGGGTGGTTGCACCTTCACCAGGATCTAAGCCAACTTGACCACAAACATTTTATTTGCTTCTGGGATCTGCCCAAGATAAAGTACTCGATCCAACGTGCACTAAAAGCCAGAGCTATAGAAAAATCTGCATAACTAATTTTCTAAACCATTTTCTGACATTTACTTACTAATCAGACCATATCTACCTCATATGGACTCCAAATTGAATGATTCCAGTGGCTAAACATCCGTGACACACATAGCTATAATTCTTATGTTAACCATTTATTTTAATTCCATACAGATAATTCCCAGAAATTAAAATACAGAAGCTATCCTAACATATTGTTCTATGATGAACCATTTTCTGACATTTGCCTACTAATCGGACCATATCTACCTCATATGGACTCTAAATTGAATGATTCCAGTGGCTAAAAATCCGTGAGACATATATCTATAATTCATATGTTAATCATTTATTTTAATTCCTTATAGGTTGTTCCCAGAAATTAAAATACCGAAGCTAAAAATTCTGCCAGCCATAGCCATAACCATGCAGAACTATCTACACCAACCTAAGTATTCAAACATACATCACATGCAAGATCAATATGTAACATGATATAGCAACATCATGACCAATCATCAAAGTTCTAAGATCAAAATCTCATATAAATATCATAAGTTTCAAAAGTTTTCTTCAAAAAGAAATATTGTTAAACTTACCTGGAGCACTTAGTCCTCTAGACTTCTCCTTCCTCTTTCTTCCTTTCTTCCTCTCCTTTCCTCACTCTACCTTGCTTCTATTTTTCCTCTCCCTCACTTGGACGAAATTATAATGTTGTAAGGATGGGTTTTCTTATATAGACCACCAAATAATTCACCTTTCATGATCATGGGTCTACCTTATCACAATTAAGATACACTTTGTTGAATTTTTGAAAAACAAACTTATGTTTTTGTCTTCCTCTTCCTTAGTCAAGATATGCATAGGAAAAGGAGATTTGTATTTTGAAAATTATGATGATATGTTCTTAAGACAAGGGACAAGGTCCCTTTGATTTAGGGATTCATTTCCTTTTTCTTTTGTCTTAAACAAGTATGATAGGTTTGCCTTTTTAGGTGGCAAATTTCTAACCTTTGAATCTCCATTATTTGGTTGATATTATTTGTGTGGGATAAAAAAGTTTTGTCCTAATGCCATGTATTTTCATACCACTTGCTAAAATTGTGAATGTAGGATAGATGTTTTTGTCCTAAAGCCTTGTATTATCATGCCACTTGCCTAAATGATCAATGTAGAATCACACCACTTGCTAAATTTTTGTCTTAATGCCATGTAACCTAATCTTTATTATTATTATTATATCATCATCTAATTTATTTTATTTTATTTTTTCTCTTGGATTTGGGCTTATTTCTACCCATTATGGACTTATTCCTACCCATTTTCTTTGCTTTGGATAAAATTCTACCTTTCTTGGAGGGTTTGGTCACATTTTCATAATTTTTGGGCTATTGGTCCAATTACTATATCCTAGTCCAAGTTTATGTTTTATTTTTTGCTTAAGTTATCCAATTGCTTGCTAGAAACTTATGTGAAGTGGAAAAACTCTATATGAAGTGTCAATAGGTAAAAGCCCAATGTATGGGTAAAGATTTTAAACTTAGTAACTCTAGTTCTTGAATTAGGAAAAATTACCCTAATTCAATGTTATTGAAATTTTAAAACCTTTACTTGTTTCTAAAAATTTATCTTCCTTATCCAAGAATTTTGCATCTCTTTAGTATGTTATTTCTAATTTCTTTCCTATTAAGTTTTCCTTCTTTATTTGTTCTCTTAATGTTAGAAACATTTTCTATTCATATACATAAGGTGAAGAATTTCTAAGGACTTTATTTCTTTAGATATCTAAAATATTGTCTAATAAATTTTATTTTCTTATTAAATTTTTTATGTACCTTTATGAAAAAAAAAAAACGAAATTAGGGATATTAGATGGATAATTATGCTAACCAAAGATTAATAAACAGAAAAGGGTGCATTGTTCGTTTCGATCATAAACTAAATTGATAATGGAAGACATAAATTCTACAGAGTACAAGAAACGTGGACACATTTATTACGACAATAAACTAAAAAAATGAAGGAAGAAGATAAAGAAACAATACAACCTTACTAAGTGAAAAAAGGGGAAAAATGACACAAAACTTTTAAAAGAAAATGAGATAGGCTCTGCCAATATGAGATCAAAACAAACAGTAAAAACCTATGTAATTTATAGTAGGAGTAAATCCATACAAATTATTCCTAATGCAATATTGCAGCAAAAAATCAGCATCCAATGCCTTACAAGAATAGACTAAAATGAGAAAAATATATATTAAAAGCAGAATAATATTAAGGAAAAATAGAGAACTTTTTTCTATATTTTGTACAGTCTTATACACGACTATATATACAAGAGGAGAGCTATCTAATTTCCTAGAAATCTGCTAAGAGATCAGCAATAATCTCCCTTAAAATAGGAGGAGAATCAGAATCATAAACATGGAAAGAAAACAGCCCACAGAATAAATAGGAAACTAGAATCCTGTAAAATTTGCTATAATCAAGCCCCTATAATTGAGCCCTAAATCTTTCAACACTCCCCCTCAAACTAGTTTGTAGATATCACACAAACCCAGCTTGCTTGCTAAAGGTACGAAAATTATTTTGGACAAGCCTTTTGTAAAGATATTTGCTATTTGATCTTTTGAAGGAACATAAGGCATGCAGATGACTCCATCCTCTAGCTTCTATTTGATGAAGTGTTTATCTATCTCGATGCGTTTGGTCCGATCATGTTGCATTGGATTGTTTACAATGCTAATAGCAGCTTTGCTATCACAGTATAGTTTCATAGGACCCTTGTACTCAATCTCCAATTCTTCTAACATCCTTTTAAGCCATAACAATTCACACATTCCCTGTGCCACGGCCCTATACTTTGCTTCTGCACTACTTCGTGCCACTACTGTCTGCTTCTTACTTCTCCAAGCAACCAAATTTCCTCCAACAAAAGTACACCAGCCTGAAGTTGATTTTCTGTCGACTATGAATCCTGCCCAATCTGCATTTGTATAACCTTCTATTGTCATCTCCCCTCCTTTTTTGAATAAGAAACCACAGCTAAGACTGCTTTTCAAGTATCTGAGGATTCGGATCACGGCCTTATAGTGTTCCTCCTTGGGTGCATGCATAAACTGGCTGACTACATTCACTGCAAAAGATATACCTGGACGTGTATGGCTTAGATAGATCAATTTTCCCACTAGTCTTTGATAGTTTTCTCTATCAACATCCTTCCCTTCTCTAAATTCTCCAATCCTGTGATTAAGTTCAATTGGTATATCTGTAGGTTTACTACCTATCATCCCAACTTCCTTGAGTAGGTCTAATGTATACTTTCTTTGAGTCACTATAATTCCTTCTCTTGATCTTGCTATTTCCATCCCAAGGAAGTACTTAAGTTTTTCAAGATCTTTAACTTCAAATTCAGCAGCCAATACTCCCTTTAATCGTCTTATCTCCTCTTCATTATTCCCAGTAATAATAATATCATCTACATAAACTATTGAAAATATAATCAGATCAGATGTTTCCATATATTTTGGCCGCTATTCCCATAATTCCGTGTGATTATGTTATCAATTTTTTTCTAATTCTGTTTGCTACAGTTGGGTTTCCTATTTCTATTTAGTTTCCTATTTTTATTACGCTTTATTTCTGGGTTAGATTAAGATTGTATTTTCCTTTTTTAATTGTGATGTTATCCCTATTGTATTGGGATTTCTCTCCATCCATAATGCCTATAAATCCTGAATGGAGTTATGTATTTCTAATATACATGAATGCAGTATTTTGGTGAGTTATTTTTCTCTGGTGTTCCTCTTCACATGGTATCAGAGCCTGAGCACCGTTGAGAGGGAAGAATGGCCAACTTCAAAGAAGCTCTCACCGTATTAAGCAAGGATGGGCAGGAGGAATCTTCTTCTGCACCAAGCCTTACAATTAACCCTACTACAACCAGCCTTCCCACTGCCTCCTTCGATAATTTTCTCCACCAAATCACTTCCTACAAACTCAATGGTAGAAATTTTCTTCAGTGGTCCAGATCGGTCCAAATGGTCATCCGTGGAAAGGGAAAAATTGGCTTCCTTAAAGGCACCATAACCATACCAGCACCTACAAATCCAACGTACACCTCTTGGGACACTCAAAATGCCCTGGTAATGTCATGGCTAATTAATTCAATGGAGGAACATATTGGAGCTTTATATCTTATCTATCCCACAGCAAGAGATATGGGATAAAGTAAGAATTGCTTATTCTGACTTGGAAAACTCAGTCTAATTGTGTTAATTAAGAGATAAGGCTAGAGAACTTAAACAAGGGAACCTTAGTGTAACCGAGTACTTCACCAATCTCACCAAGATATGACAGGAATTAGATCTTTTTGAAACCAGTGACTGGTGTGAGAGATGCCAAGATAAATATATCAAGTTAATAGAAAAAACCCGCACTTATGATTTTCTTGCAGGTTTAAACAAAGATCTAGATGAAGTAAGGTAGAATCATAGGCATTCACCCACTACCACGAATAGAAGAAGTTTTTGCAGCTTTCCGAAGGGAAGAAAGTAGGAGGAAGCTAATGCTTGGTGGCAGTCATGAATTCGTTCAACCTGAAGCTTCTGCCCTGATGTCCAGAAATCTTGAGCAGAATCGTAGGAGTGAAGGAGCAAGTGAGAACAGACGCAGAAAAAAAGGTAATCTCTAATATGACTTCTGCCAAAAAACTAATCACACCAGAGAAATATGTTGGAAGCTGCACGGGAGACCATCAAACCGAGAAAAGCAACCTGGGCAGCAGCAAAAAGATGGTAGAATCTATCATTCCAATGCTGCACACTGTGAACCCAAGGGAGGAGAAAACCTTGGAGCTCTCAATCTTAGCAAAGAACAACTTAACCGGTTAAACAAACTTCTCAATCCTGAAAAAAATACTGGTACCTCTTTCATTGCTCAACAAGGTAATTTTTGCACTGCCCTACTTTGCACTAATGAAAAAAGGGATCTTTGGATTATTGATTCGGATGCCTCAGACCATATGACAAGTAGTGGTCATTTATTTACTTCTTATACCCCTTGCTCTAGTTCAACAATTGTGAGGATAGCGGATGGATCTTTATCTCCAATTGCTGGAATGGAGACTATCCAAATTAGTCCAACTCTCACTCTCCAATCTGTTCTACATATTCCAAAATTATCTTGTAACCTCTTATCAGTTAGTAAAATTTCAAAGGACTATGATTTCCAAGTTACCTTCTCACAAAATAATTGTGTTTTTTAGGACCGGAGCTTGGGGAAGAAGATTGGCAATGCTAAGGAGCATGGAAGGCTTCACTACTTTTGTTCCGATGAAGATAAACAAGTTCTAACTGCTAGTTGGAAAACATCTTCGAGACAAAATCAAGCTATGTTGTGGCACTTTAGGTTAGGACATCCTAGTTTTGCTTATTTAAGGCATTTGTTTCCTTTATTATTCAATAAAAGTGACAATTTTCAATATGAAACATGTCAATTGGCCAAACATCAAAGATCTATGTACAAACCCAAGCCCTACAAAACCACGAAACCGTTTTATATGATTCATAATGATCTTTGGAGTCCTTTACGATCTCACAATCTTTATGCAAAACCATGGTTTGTAACTTTCATAGATGACCATACAAGGGTATATTGGTTGTACTTACTTAAGCATAAATCGGATGTAAGACAAACCTTCATAAACTTTCACAAAATAATAAAAACCCAATTTTTCACAAACATTCAAATCCTGCACACTGATAATGGAAGAGAATATTTTAATCAAACCTTGAGAAATTATCTCAATGATAATAGTATCATTCATCAAAGTACTTGCCCTTATACTCCTCAACAAAATGGAATTGCGGAGATAAAAAATAAACACCTTTTGGAAGTTGCTCGGTCCATAATGCTCACAGCCAACACACCAAAGAAAATGTTATTCTACCAGCCTGCTACCTTATAAATAGAATGCCCACCAATGTTCTAAAATTTCAAACTCCTTTGGATACTCTCTCACAATCTTTCCCAAAAAATAGAATGTATAACAGCCTACCCCTTAAAGTCTTTGGATGTACTGCCTTTGCCCATAATCATGAGCCCAATCATAACAAACTTGACCCCAAAGCCCAAAAATGCATCTTTATAGGGTATGCAACAAACCAAAAAGGATACAAATGCTATATTCCTGAAAAGAAAAAAATTCTAGTCATCATGGATCTCACTCTTTGAAAATGTTCCATACATCACCAAAAATTCCCTTTAGGGAGAGAAAAACAATGAAGGAAATTTTTATTTTTTACCTCCTAATCTGGACATTTTTCCTAGTAGCAAACAATCACCTCATGCACCCATCCTGGAAAATATTGAAAATCCATAAAAACAACCTGAAACCAAATCCAATACTGAAGCCGAATTTGACCCAAAAAACAGAGAACCTGACCCTGAAAACAGCCTAGATGATTTAAATGTTGAGGTTCAAAAAACCCAACTCAAACCTGAACTTCATGTTTATACTCATCAGAAACATCAACTAATCTCTACTGCTCCTGAAGGTTGCCATGAACCCGAACCAAGCTCAGGTAACTACTAATCCTAGTTGTTTGGAAGACTCTTATTATTTACCTATTGCTTTGAGAAAGGGAACACGGACATGCACCCAACATCCTATAGCCAAGTTTGTGCAGGTTGACCACTTATCTACTTCGATGAAGGCATTTGTATTTAATCTTGAGGAAATTTAAATTTCCAAGACAATTGAAGAAGCACTCAATAGACCCGAATGGAGGAAAGCCGTTGAAGATGAAATGCAAGTCCTTGAAAAAAATGAGACTTGGGAGGCTGCAAATGGGTTTTTACTGTTAAGTACAAATCTAATGGTGAAATTGAAAGGTATAAAGCTCGCTTGGTTGTCAAGGGATTCACCCACCTATGGGATAGACTACAAGGAGACATTTGCTCCTGTGACCAAACTCAACACTATTCGTGTTCTTCTTTCTCTAGCAACAAACCTTGACTGGCCTCTCCACCAACTTGATATAAAAAATGATTTCCTTAATGGAGATTTGATTGAGGAAGTTTATATGCAAGTACCCCTGGTTATAAAAGCCCAAAGCAAGATGAGGAAGTTTGTAAGTTGAAAAAATCACTTTATGGTCTTAAACAATCACCAAGAGCATGGTTTGAAAGATTCACCAATGCCATTCTTCAATGGGGATATAAACAAACTCAAACCGATCATACTCTATTTTTTAAGTATACAGGTGGTAAGTCAACTATATTTATTATATATGTTGATGATATTATACTTACAGGTGATAATGTCTTAGAGATAAAAAGCTCTAAAGAGAAGTTAGCCAAGAAATTTGAAGTCAAAGATCTTAGTATGTTGAGATATTTATTAGGAATGGAATTTTCCAGAAATCAATTTGGAATATCTGTTTCTCAAAGAAAATACACTATGGACCTTCTAAAGGAAACAGGATTACTTGGGTGCAAGCTAATGAACACTCCCACTGACCCAAGCATAAAACTTGGGGACCAAAAAACTAGAACACCGGTGGACAAAAGTAAATATCAGAGACTAATTGAAAAACTCATTTATCTAGCTCACACCAGACTTGATATAGCTTATGCTGATAGTACGGTGAGTCAGTTTATGCATGATCCTCATGAGGAATATCTAGAGGTTGTCATTCGAATCCTAAAGTATCTTAAAGGGAGTCCAAGAAAGGGGTTGTTTTTTAAAAAGGGAAGATCACATGAGATTGAGGCTTATTCTAATGCAGATTGGGCAAGATCAATAACTGATAAGAGATCTACATCTGGCTATTGCTCTTATGTCTAGGAGAATCTTGTAACATGGAGAAGCAAGAAGCAGAATGTAGTAGCAAGAAGTAGTGCTGAGGCTAAATTTAGATCTCTAGCTAATGGAGTTAGTAAATTAATTTGGCTAAAACGTCTTCTTGAAGAACTTAAAATTGAGAGAGAAGATTCCATGAAACTGTATTGTGACAATAAAGCAGCTACCAGTATTGCTCATAACCCAGTACATCATGATAGAATTAAACATGTAGAGGTTGACCATCACTTCATCAAAGAAAAAGTTAAAAATGAAACTATCTGTATTCCTTATGTGTGTTCAGCTGAATAGACAACAAATGTCCTTACTAAAGGATTATCAAGACCCTTATTTAAAAAGCTAATATGCAAGCTGAGCTTGTTTGACATATACAATCCAGCTTGAGGGAGAGTGTTGAAAATATAATCAGATCGGGTGTTTCCATATATTTTGGCTACTATCCCCATAATTCCGTGTGATTATATTAATTTTTTTTTATTCTGTTTGCTACAGCTGGGTTTCCTATTTCTATTAGTTTTCTAGTTTTGGGAGTTTCCTATTTTTGTTTAGTTTTCTATTTTTATTAGGCTTTATTTCCGAGTTAGATTAGGATTGTATTTTCTTTTTTTAGTTGTGATGTTATCCCTATTGTATCGAGATTTCTCTCCATCTAAGATGCCTATAAATCCTAAATGCATTTATGTATTTTTAATATACATGAATACAATATTTTGGTGAGTTATTTTTCTCCAGTGTTCTTCTTCACATAAACAATGAGAATAGTGACTCCCCCTCCATTGGTATGCCTATAGAACATAGTATGGTCTGACAGGCCTTGTGTGTATCCAGCTTATCGAATAGTTTTAGAGAAGCGTCCAAACCAACCTTGTGGTGATTGTTTTAACCCATAAAGTGACTTCAACAGCCTACACACCTTGTTCCCCTCATGATTACCATAAAATCCCGGGGGGAGTTCCATGTATACTTCTTCCTCGAGCTCTTCATTCAAGAATTCATTCTTAACATCCATCTGGTGTAAGGACCAGTCTCTCATAGCTGCCAAAGATAGTATGACTCTCACAGTGTTCATTTTTGCTACAGGTGCAAAGGTCTCGAGATAATCAATGCCATATGTTTGAGTATATCCTTTAGCCACTAAACGTGCCTTGAATCTATCTATCTTGCCATCTTCCTTATATTTGATAGTAAATACCCACTTACACCCAACTAGTATTGCTTCACCAGGGAGGGTTGTGATTTCCCATGTTTTGTTCTTCTCCAATGCACTCATCTCTTCTAGAACTGCATTGTTCCATTTTGGTATTTTCATGGCTTCATCAATATTCTTTGGCAATCTTTGACCTTCTAAATTAGAGAGAAAGACTCTGTATGGTCAAGACAAAGCTTGATAGGATACAAATTTATCTATGGGGTGCAGTGTGCATGATCAGACTCCCTTACGTAGAGCAATAGGCAAATCAGCTAAAGCTGGATCTTGAGTGACTGGGACCACCAAATTTTCTTTTTCTGACTGTATTGCTTCAGATTCTCGCTGTGGAGATATTGACTCAATTTCCTTGAGAACAGGACCTGAGTTTTGGGTTGGAGTTTGAACAATGCTAGAACGGACAAGTTGTTCTCTCGAAAGAGAATGGTGCTGTCTCTTTGAGTAAACACGAAGTCCCGGGTCATCTATTATGGTGCTTTTTCTCTTCTCTGGTTCAGCATTAGTTGGATTAATTGATGGCATTAGAGTTTGTTCAATTTCCATAGAATCTGGGAACAAAACTGGGTTAGTTGGACGTTTCTCAAAAATGATCTTCATCTAGTTTCTCCCCCTGAAGAGAAGTTTTTGTAAAGAGAGACTGGTCTTCAAAAAATGTGACATCATAGCTAACATACATTTTTTGGTTGAGAGGGTCGTAACATTTGTACCTTTTTTGTGTTGGGGAATATCTAAAAAAAATTGTTTTAATTGCTCGTGGATCAAGTTTGGCTCAATTATGGGAGTGAACATGGACAAAAGAAACACAACTAAAAACTTTAAGAGGAATGGATGTTATTAATCTTTGAGTGAGGAAAACACTGTGTAAAGATTTGAACAGGAGTTTGAAATTTAAGGACTCGAGATGGCATCCGATTTATCTGGTTTATTAAAAAAGGGGCAATGAGAATGGCTTCTTCCCATAAATGATTTGGCAATTTTTTTGTGAACATAAGGGCTCAAGCAACTTCTAGAAGGTGCCTATTTTTTCTTTCAGCAATTCCATTTTGTTGGGTGTATCAGGACATGATGAATGATCCCTTTTCACAAAAATTTGAGCCTATGTTCTTTGAAAAATATTTTGTCTCATTATCAGTGCAAATCATTTGAATTTTTGTGTTAACTGGGTTTCAATCATGGTGTAAAATTGAATGAAAATTTGATATGCTTCTGATTTTTCTTTCATGAGGTAAACCCAACGCAATCGTGAATGATCATCAATGAAACTAATGAATCAACGAGTTTTTGACAAGTTTGGGATACGGGAAGGCCTCATATATCACTATGGATGAGAGAAAAAGGAAAAGAACTTTTATGAGGATGAGCACAAAAAGCCAATTCACACACATCACATTTAAACTCTCCTGGACTTGTAGATTTAAATAAATTAGAAAACAATTGTTTTAGATAAGGAAAACTAGGATGACCTAAACACCAATGCCACAACTTTATTTCATCCAACACAGAGGGAACTTTATTTACCACTTGAACTTGTTCCTCTTGAATACCGCCATGTCCAAAGTAATAAAGACCCCCAACTGCTCTAGGACTGCCAATTGTCCTTCTCAAACTCAAATCTTGAAAATCACAATAAGAGGGAAAGAATTTAGCAATACAGTTGTTAGCTTTAGTGAATTTGCTAACTGAGAATAAATTGCATGAAAGGTTTGGAGCATGGAGAACAGATGTCAAAACAAGACCATTAGACAAGGTGATATTTCCTTTCCCAGCAATAGGAGATAATGAACCATCAGCTATTCGAATTTTGTCATGTCCAGAGGTTGGAATATATGAATCAAACAATTGAGACTGACCAGTCATGTGATCAGAGACTCCTGAGTCAATGATCCAAGGCACCTATGAGTTACCTTGCTGGGCTATATTGCAAACTGGAGTGTCAGTGACAGTGGCTGTGGTTGGAGCTGAGAAAGTCATAAGTTGACGAAGCCAATCAAATTGTTCCTTGGTAAAAGGAGGATTGCTAAAAAATTGGTATTCAATTAAAATAGTATATGCTTGGCAATTTCCAAGATTGGGACGATCAAGACGTCCTTGTTGTGCTCCATGGTTTGGTAGGTTTGTTGGTTTTCCGTGTAACACCCAACAAGTGTCCTTCGTGTGTCGCAGCTTGTGGCAATGGTCACACTACAAATTCTGCTTCTGATCAAGCCGTCTAGGAGGTGCTCAAAATATACCGCTTGCTAGAGCAAGGTCTGTCATTCCAGCATTCAAGGCGGATTTATTGACAGCAGTCACAAGGAAAGGCCCGTTTATAGCCTCTCGGCGACTCTCCTCGCGGCAGATGTAGGCAAAGACTTCCATCAGGGAAGGAAAGGGTTCGCAGCCAAGAATGCGCTCTCGGGCAGGCTCGAAAATAGAATTGAGACCACTCAAGAAGTCAAAGATTCAGTCTTTCTCTAGCAACTGTTGATATCGAGCAGCATCTCCAGGACACACCCATTTGACCGTGGTGAACTGATCGAGTTCCTGAGTCTTCAATTGATTAAAATAGAGTGACATTTCGCTCACCTTGTCGAATATCCCTCAGCCTAGTCTTCACAACAAAAGCTTGAGATGGGTTACCACAGTTAAGGTATGTCGCAACCACGGCATCCCAAATATCTTTCGCAATGGGAAGGAAGAGATGAACCTGACCAATCTTAGGTTCCATCGAATTAATGAGCCATGCCATTATCATGGCATTCTTGGTTTCCAGGTAAATTGCGCTGATGCGTCACTGGAAGAAGGAGGTTTTAAGGCTCTCGTGAGATAGCCTTGCTTGCCTCTGCCAGTGATGAAAATTTTCACAGATTGTGACCACTACAAATAATTCACACCATTCAGTTTATGAGTGGTGATTTGCAAGGAGGGATGGTTTGAAGCAGAGGCATGAAGTCGTACTGGTGGATTGATGGTAACGGAAGAGGTTTCAGTCTAAGAATCAATAGTATTTTCTGACATTCTCGATGGGAATAAGAAAGCTACGTTTTCTTTGTTTAGGCTCTGATACCATAAACGCAGAATAATATTCAAGAAAAATAGAGAATTTTTCTTCTATATTTTGTACAGTCTATACACGACTATATATACAAGAGGAGAGCTATCTAATTTCCTAGAAATCTGCTAAGAGATCAGCAATAATCTCCCTTAAAATAGGAGGAGAATCAGAATCATAAACATGGAAAGAAAACAGCCCACAAAATAAATAGGAAACTAGAATCCTGTAAAATCTGCTATAATCATGCCCCCATAATTAAGCCCTGAATCTTTCAATATATATATATATATATATATATATATATATATATATATATAGGCAACAGAAATCAACTAACCGATCCATCCATGGAGCTTGCCAAGAAGTACTGGTCGTCAAACTGAAGTGAAACCAAACTAGTTTCATATTCACAAAAGAAATTACAGAAATAGCAAGTCAAAATCAATAAATTTCAATTCAAGTAAGATATATGTAAGTCAAATGGACAATTGGCACGGCAAAAGCATACTAACCAGGATATAGACGAAGGCATTCTAATGGTATGAGAAGGATATATGTCTCCAGTCAACTGCAAACAGTAAGGGGCTTAAGCTTATCAACAACAGTGTGTATTCAAGTTCAGTAAGGGACCATCATTAGCCACAAGATTTCAATACAATCGTAATGCAGCAAAATAACAAGTTCCATTGACAAATAAAGCAGGAGAAATTCTTTTATGTGCATGAAGGAAACTATTTTCACAAAGGCCGGTCACTCAGTTGTCAGGATTTGAAAAACTTGTTTATACAGTTTAATTAATTCTTTAATCCTTATAGTTTTACCCAATTTTTAACTACATTCCTATAGAAGAAATTTGATTCTTACAGTTAAGGTAGTTAACAAATCGATCAAAATTCTGCTGATTTGACAAACAAAAATATATCTACAACAACTAAACTGTTTTATATTCCCTGCTAATTTCTATCAAGATAGAGACCGAAAATATCACAAGGTGGTTAAATGGTAATGGAACAAACCACATGACAATTGATCACACTTTAAACCACAAGTAGAACACCTGATTTTGGACCAAACCACAGGAGAGTAATCTGTAATTTACCCTAATTAAAATTCTTTCAATCTACTATTTTAGTTTTCCAAATAATTTTGTATACAAATGTTGGACACTTTCTATCAGTATCAATAATGTAGTGTTATATGAGTTCAGTGTAATATTAAAAAATTGGACCAAATCAAGATTACCTTCTAGCTGTCATATTGAGAAACACTGGTTCATTGAACATCTCTAGCATAGTTTCCTTGGTTTAGATTTTACCCAAATTTCTCAGATCTTAATGGAAAGTTATCTCGGTAATCACATCTGGAAGTGCTGAAAGTAACCTTCAGATATTTCAAGCAATCATAGTTTACTTTGAACGCAGGAAAATTTTAGTTCAATTTTTTTTCTATAATAGATGTTTTTGAACAATTTTCCTTTATTTTAAAAAAGAAAAGTTTGAATTAATTACACATTCTGAATCTCTTTGGACTATTATATTATTTCTCAAAATCTCATGTTTCTCCCTGTAATTCTCAGCTAATAAGACAAAGAAGAATACCTTGAACCACTCTTTATTAGAACTTCCAACTTTTTTATCCGAAAGTGTATAGGGTATCCTGTGTGTGATAAGTCTACTAGAAAACCTTTCTCTTTTCTCACGAAAGTCTATTGTGACAATTGCCCCATTTCTCAGTCCACATAATATCACATTTCCCTGCAACGAAAATATATTATGGTTTAATATATTTTAAGAACTACAGCCTCAAAATATGGACAGAAAGAGATGACATGATTCAGATGACAAACAGCTGATAACATTAAAATTCCAGAAGCCAATAAATATCATATCATTTTATAAGGAGAGAAACAATTTTAATTTAACAGGAGGGTAACATATCCTCCATGACAACGAAAGAAACAGAAAAAATATACAAAATTATCAGTGCAATAAAACTTAAGTCCTTTACATATCTGTCAAGGAGACCTCCTTGAAGAAACCATTGGCAGAGCACGAAAGAGAAGCCTTAAGAATGACCATTTCTCCTAAATGCTCAAACAACAAAGAAGCATCGTCAAAAGTACAAGCATTTTACTTCAACCAAATACACCAAAGAACAGCACAAACAGTTTGGACCTCATTTCTACCAAAACCTCTGCAACTAATCAATAAGAATAGCTCCAATCTCAGAGAACATAACTGACATTCACCTCCAAACAACTTATTCCAAATAAAAGTGTCTGCTAAAAAATGTAACAATAAATGGAGTTATTTCCAGCCAGCAAAAATCATATTAAATCTCAGAATTCTAAATTTGAATATAAGTTAAAAAACAATTACACCATATCCCTCAATCAAGTTTTAAAATTAAAAATGGACCATGCTTCAGTAAAAGCATTTACAATAATACAACAACAACAATAACCAAACATTTTTCCACTAGGTGGAGTTGGCTATATGGATTAAACGACACTACAATGACCTATTATAAATGAGATCAATAGATAGACTATTAATTATTAAGTATTTTTTAATAATTTGGCCTCCCTCTACCTCTAACTATCGAACTGCTTTCCATCTGATCTACTCTTCTTAATAAAGCAATTGCAAGTTTTCTCCACATACAGTCAAACTACCTTAAACGAGATTCCACAATCTTTTCCACAATAGATACTACCATAACTTTCCCTCTAATACACTTATTTCTTATCATATCTCTTCTAGTGTGTTATAAGGAGTGGCACTTAGGTAAAGATAAGGCAAATTGGGATAAATATAAAGCGGCTAAGAAATACGCTAAGAAGGCTGTGAGTGAAACAAGAACTAGAGCTTTTGAGGGATTATATTAATCTTTAGGAACTAAGGAGGGAGAAAGAAAAATTTACAAGCTTGCGAAGAGTAGGGAAAGAAAGACAAGGGACCTAGATCAAGTGAAATGTATTAAAAATGAAGAGGGTAATGTTTTGATAAGGGAGCATGATATCCAAGCACGATGGAGGAATTACTTTCAAGGACTTTTTAACGAAGGGCATGAGTTGACCTACAATTCTGACAGACTTAATATTGCAGAAGAAGACCGTAATTATACTTTTTATCGTAGAATCCAAGAGTTTGAAGTAGAGAAAGATCTGAAGAGAATGGATAATGGCAAAGCAGTAGGACCTGATAATATACCTATTGAGGTGTGGAAAAGTTTAGGAAGGAAGGGTATAAGTTGGCTCACTAAGTTGTTTAATGTGATAATGAAATCTAAGAAAATGTCGGATGAATGGAGGAGAAGTACTTTAATCCCTATATATAAAAATAAAGGAGACATACAAAATTATTCCAACTATCGGGGGATTAAACTCATGATCCACACTATAAAGTTATGGGAGAAGATCATTGAGCAAAGATTAAGACAAGAGACTCAAATTACAGAGAACCAGTTTGGATTTATACTCGGAAGGTCAACTATGGAAACAATTTATTTACTACAGAGATTGATGGAAAAGTATCAAAGCAGACGGAAAGATTTGCATATGGTTTTTATTGATCTGAAAAAGGCATATGACAGAGTGTTAAGAGAGATTCTATGGAAGGCTTTAGAAAAGAAAGGAATGCGTATTGCGTATATTCGAGCAATCAAAGACATGTACGACGGGATAACGACTTGCGTGAGAACACAAAATGGGGATACAAAAGATTTTCCCACAACTATTGGACCATATTAAGGGTCTTCTCTGAGTTCGTATCTTTTAATTTGATTTTGGACGCAGTTACTGAACATATACAAGAGTTGAGGCCTCAATGCATGATTTTTGCAGATGATATAGTCTTAGTTGGTGAATCGAAAGAGGAAATAAATATGAAGTTAGAGTATATGGAATGTATTTTTAGTAAGAGACGAACAAATACAAATGTAGACGTAAAACTTGGAGACTATATATTAAAACAAGTTACAAGTTTTAAATATCTTGGGTCCATTATACAAAATGACGGTGAAGTAAAGGAGGACGTAAACCATAGGATTCAAACTGGATGGATGAAATGGAGGAAAGTTTCGAATTTCATTTGTGATAAAAAAGTGCCGCTCAAAATTAAAGGAAAATTCTACCGTATGGCTATAAGACCTGCTATATTGTATGGTACGGAATGTTGGGCGGTTAAAAGACAACGTGAAGATAAACTCAACGTTGCAGAGATGAGAATGTTGCGTTGGATGTGTGGACACACCAGAAGAGATATGATTAGAAATGAGTGCATTAGAGAGAAAATTGGGATAGCACTTATTGTGGAAAAGATGGTTGAATCTCGCCTAAGGTGGTTTGACCATGGATGGAGAAAACCTGCAAAAACCCTAGTGAGAAGAGTAGATCGGATGGAGAATAGTCCGATAATTAGAGATAGAGGGAGGCCAAAGAAAACAATAAGTGAAACTATTAAAAATAATTTAATAGTTAATAACTTATCTATTGATCTCATCCATGATAGGCCACTATGGCGCCGTTTGATCCATGTAGACGACCCCACCTAGTGGGAAAAGACTTAGTTGTTGTTGTTGTTGTTGTATCTCTTCTAGTGTGTCCATTCATCCAAGGCAACATTCTCATTTCTGCGATATTGAGTTTATCTTTATGTTATATTTTAACCGCCCAACATTTAATATTATACAATATAACAAGTCTTATAACTGTACGATAGAAATTTTTTTTAACTTTAAACAGTATTTTTTTATCACAAATGACACTCGAAACCTTCCTCCATTTCATTCATCTCGCTTGAATCCTATGGTTTACGTCCTCTTTTACTTTGCTGTCATTTCATACAATGGACCCAAAATATTTAAAGGTCGTGACTTGTTTTAATAGATGGTATCTCAATTTTATTTCTAAATTTGTATTTGTTCGCATAGTAGTCGAACACGCACAATTCACATTGTGAATCACACGGTTCGCTTCGATTCACATGGCCACCGATACAAATTGATGGCCAAATCGTGATGTGGCAAGAATTGTTACCAGAATCACACGGATCGGTGCGATTCTGGCACAAATCGTACAATCGTACGCCTGTTTCCTTCACACACCTGCCCGAGCTTCTGCCATGGTTGGGTAATGTTTTGTTTCTTCTTCCCAAAACCCTAGCCTCGTCCTTTGCCGTCACCCAGCTACACGAGTTCTTTGCCATGCTGCACGATGGTCTTCTCCCTGTTCTCGACAACCTTATGCTCCTTTTTTTGTTTTTTCACAAAGCCAGAAACACAATCTAGCACTCTAGGCTCTTTCAACTTTCTATTTATTTTATAAAAAAGAGGGTTCAGCGTTTGTTCCATTTGATCATTTTAATATTTATTTATTTATTTAAAAAAATTACAAAAAATAATTTTTAAATAATTTTTTTGTCTTCATAATTTTAAATCTATACATACCTAAAAAGGACAGTTTTTTTTAAATTTTAAACCTATTCAAACTCATTTAAAAAGCTAATTATCTATTCTTTTTCACAATTTTTAAGACTTATAGATAATTTTTTTAAAATTTATTAAAATAAATATATCATTTTAAATATTTTATTTATATTATCTACTTATTTATATTTTATATTATATATTTTAAACTATTCTTTAATGTGTACAAGAATCTTACAATTTGATACGATTTACGATTCACAATTCAAAAATAAATCATTCGATTCACGATTTGACTTAGGGGTGTTCACAGGTTCGGTTCGGTCAGATTTAGAGACTCAACCAAATTGAACCGAGGATAAACGTTTTCTACAAAAATGGACCGACTCGATTTTTTCATGTATGCTATACAGCTCATTTAGTTTTAAGCAGGAAATATATGCTTAAAACTCAGATTTTTTTAAAATATATATACTGGAAAGCAGAAAATAAGTACTGCTATGTGAAATTAACATGTGAAATTAACATGATGGCCTGAGAAAAAGAAAGCAGAAAGCACTAGCACGAATTAAATAGATGCTTATGCAGGTTTAAGTCTCGAGAAGTCTCAGACATTAATAATTAAATAATATAATATATATTAAAATCGACTTATTTGGTTTGGTTTGGTTCAATTTTTTTTAACCGAACCGACCGGTTTTTTCTTAGAAAAAACCAATTCTACTCATTTTTTATCTATTTTTTTCGATTTTAGATTGGTTTGGCTTAGTTTGGTCGGTTTTGTTCAGCCTAGATCAGTTTTGTACACCCTTAATTTGACTACCATGTCTGTTCGCCTTTCACTAAAATGACATTCTATATATTCTGTTGTATTTCTACTTATACGAAAGTCATGTGTTTCTAAAACTTATCTCTATAACTCTAACTTTATATTTATTTTCTCTTTTGATTCACCAATTAAGACTATATCATCTACAAAAATCATACATTGAGGCCCTAAATCTTTTATATGTTCAGTAACTGCATCCAAAATCAAGTTATACAGATATGGACTCAGAGATGACCCTTGATGTAGCCCTATAGTTGTGAGAAAATAATGTGTCCCATTTTGTGTTTTCACGCAAATCGTGATCCTATCGTACATATCTTTGATTACTCGAATATATGCAATACATACTCATTTCTTCTCTAAAGTCTTTCATAAAACTTCTCTCAACACTCTATTATATGCCTTTTTCCAAATCAATAAAAATCATATGTAGATCTTTTTGTTTCTTTTGATAACTTTCCATCAATCTCTGCAGTAAATAAATTGCTTCCAAGGTTGACCTTTCTGACATGAAACCAAATTAATTATCTGTGACGTGAATCTCTTGTCTGCTCAATGACCTCTCATAATTTCATAATATGGCTCATGAGTTCAATCCCTCTGTAGTTCACACAGTTCTATATGTCCCCCTTGTTTTTATAGATAGGGATTAAAGTACTTCTCTTTCATTCATCTAACATTTTCTTAAATCTCATTATCAGATTAAATAATTTAGTGAGCCAACTTATACTTTTCCTGCTTAGACCTTTCTACACCTCAATACGTATATTATCAGATTCTACTGCGTTGTCATTTTTCATTCTCTTCAAAGTCTTCCCTACTTCAAACTCCTGAATTCTATAATAAAAGATATAATTGTAGTCCTCCTATGCAATATTTAATCTATCAGAATAACAAGTCAACTCATATCATTCGTTAAAAAACCCTTGAAAGTGACTCTTTCATCATGCTTAAGTATATTGCTCCCTTACCAAGACATTACCTTCTTCATCTTTAATACATTTAACTTGGTTTAAGTTTCTTATCTTTATTTACCTACCTTTCACAATTTTAAAAATTTCTTTCCCCATCCTTAGTTCCTAAAAATTGATATAACCTTTCAAAAACTCTAAATCTCGCTCCAATCACAGCCTTCTTAGCGTCTTTCTTAGCAATTTTATAGCATTTACAATAATGATTAAAAAAATTAAAAGGTGTGCCAAATAGTCCAGTTTCAATAATCTATTAAATAAAATTTACATTTCAGTAAGGGTCAAGGTGTTAAGGACCGGTAATACTATTAAGTTGAGAATGAATGACCTTAGTTTCTTTAAAAATAATACTGTCTTGTTTTATAACTGGTTATAGACATTAAAGCTCCACCTAACTGCAAGATAACCCCTAAATCTAACAAAGAAAATGAAAAGCAGAAAATCAAGCCAGACATAATAAGAACATGACTTAGAAGCTGTACAAATATAAGATCATTCTTTAACTTCTTGAACATCATCGGCAACTGGAATTGACAAATCAAGGGCTTTTATGTCTCATAGACAATTCATTCATCACTTTGATGGTTCAAGTTGGAAAACCCTAACCTTGGAGCATACAAAACCCAATTGACAAGACCCAAAATGCAGACACAGAAGATTTAGTACAACTATATTATAACATAAAAGCATATGCTGTCATAACAAGTTCATTTTGTAGTTTCTTTGGAGATTTCATAAATTGATGAAATCAAATAGATGTTCATACTTCCTCTGAAAGGCAACTATCAAAGGAATTATTTTCATTCAATCACTTAGTTTACAGCATGTATAATTTATACCATTAATGAATGATCTAACTGAAAAGCCTCAACAAATTTCATAACCAAAGCAGCCAACTGGAAAGAAAGATATCCATTAATAAATGAAATAAATTAGTTTTGAATTTCCATGGGCCATTGGGTAATATGTTTGGTCATTTACTTTTCTATAATTTGCATATGGCCTATGATGAGGTTCCTGTGTTATGTAGGATGATAGAGAAGAATTATTATTTATTTAAGTATTTAAAAATTTAATTATCCTTTGGGATTTATAATTTTGTAATTAGATAATTGGGGTAACTTTACGATTTAGTTAGGAGTTATTGACAAAGGTGTTCAAGAATAGGGAGATTGATTGGAACCAATATCGTTCCCCTACACCTCTGGTATACTAAAGAAGGCAGCATAAACGCGAAGCAAGAGAAAGGGCCTTACTGGTTTATGAAAGAAGAGGGAAAACACATAGGGAAGGAGAAGTCAGTTACAAAGAAAGAAAGGAAAAGGATGAAGTGGCAGAGAGAGAGAAAGGAACAGGTTAGAGCAAAGGAGTATTTGATGGCCTCAGCTGGTTGGAATGAGGGTATGGAGGAATTGGAGTGAGGAATGGAGCAGCTGACTGCTTAGTGTCAGAATTCCCATATGCAGTACTATCTTTCCATTTTTATCTTTTATTCTGCTATTGTTGTTCTGATTCTGAGAATCACGCTAGGTTGATGACATAGCTAAGTATCATTGTATTCTTATCTACTTGTTACTACTGGAGTACAACTATAACTTTATCTTTCATTAACTTTGAGAGAGTATTACTCTGTGTTCTGGCTAGTGTGGTAGATTAATGAACAAATATGGTGAAAAAGAAATCTTCCCTTCTATCATTCTGATTATACAAAGCAGAAATATATACACCAGGAATTCCCTATAATCAGGGAAGGGAAAAAAGGAAATAAACTGATTATATCCTATCAACATAAAAACAAGATTCTATCATATTAAATCCCATATATTTTGGGATTACATAATCATATTTACAGCTACAATAATAAAAACATAATCAAGCATTAAAATTGAGATATCTCAAGATATAATCCCAGGGTTCTCTTCCAACACTCCCCCTCAAGCTGGTGAATAGATGTCAATCATTCCCAGCCTGTTGATTAGGAACTCAAACCCAGGCTTGGACAAAGATTTAGTTAAGACATCTGCTTGCTGATGCTTCGCTGGAACATAGGACACCTGTATGGCTCCCGAGTCTATTTCATCCTTGATAAAACTTCTATCTATTCTCACATACTTCATCTTATCATGTTGTATAGGGTTATGAACTATGCTTATAGCTGACTTGCTATCGCTATATAGTTTCATAGGACCATCTATAGAGAGCTGTAGATCTGCCATAAGTTTCTCAACCCAAATAAGTTCACATACCCCTTGAGCAATAGCTCTATATTCGGCTTCAGCAGTACTCCTTGTCACAACTGATTATTTTTTACTTTTCCAAGTAACCAGATTTCCCCACACTCTTGTGCAATTTCCGGTAGTAGACTTGTTGTCCTCTGCTCCTGCCCAGTCAACGTCTACATAGCCCTCTATGCCTCTTGTACTATCCTTCTTAAATAGAATTCCTTTACCTGGTGTCCCCTTAAGATATTTCAATATTCTGTTAGCAGTATCCATGTGTCTTTTTGTGGGACAATGCATGAATTGGCTGATTATGCTCACACTATAGGTAATGTCTGGCCGAGTGAGTGTGAGATATATTAATTTTCCTACCAATCTTTGATATCTGCCACGGTCAACTGGAGAATCATCAGGAAAATGTAAATGTTTCCAATTTCTCTCCAAAGGGGTGCTGACTGGTTTGCACCCAATTTTCCCAGTTTCCCGTAATAGGTCCAGTGTATATTTCCTCTGGGTAACATAAATATCTTGTTTGCTTCGGGCTATCTCCATCCCAAGAAAATACTTCAATATCTCGAGGTCTTTAACCTGAAATTCTCCTTTCAAGTGGTTCTTCAATCTTCTTATCTCCTCTTTGTCATCTCCGGTGATAACCATATCATCAACATAAACAATGAGTATGGTCCTTTTGTTATTTTCCCTTTACTTGACAAACAATGATTGGTCCGCTTGTCCTTGTATATATCCAAGAGACTTCATAATTGCACTAAATCTTGTGAATCAAGCCCGAGGGGATTGTTTCAATCCATAAAGGAACCTTTTCAGCTTACAAACTTTAGTATCTCCATCACTAAAACCCGATGGCATCCTCATGAAAACTTCTTCTTCCAATTTTCCATTTAGAAAAGCATTTTTAATATCCAATTGATATAAATCCCAATAAAGGTTAACGGCTAGAGATAGAAGTACCTTAATCGAGTTCATTTTTGCCACGGGTGCAAAAGTTTCTTCATAATCTATGCCATGTGTTTGAGTATACCCTTGAGCCACCAACCTTGCTTTGAATCTTTCTACCTCTCCATCGGGTTTAGTCTTTATGGTGAATATCCATTTGCATCCCACGATTTTCTTCCGTGGAGGTGTGTCAATGACTTCCCAGATGTCATTTTCAAGCAAAGCCTTCATCTCTTCATCAACTGTTGTTTTTCAGTTTGGATCCCCAAGAGCAATTTGAATATCCTTTGGTATTTGGAGGCTATCAACTTGTGTAACAAACGCTTTGTAATTTGGAGATAGTTTAGTATAAAATAAATAGTTGGATAAAGGATGTTGTGTGCACTTCCTTACCCCTTTTCTGTAAGCAATAGGAAGATATAAATCCAAGTCTTCTTTTGAGTTTTCTGAACTCATCCTTGGTTCGGATGACTGGATAGTACTTGGAGGTTGTGGTCTTGGCCTTCTAGAGTATACCATGATAGGTTTGTCTGGAATTTCTTCTCCCCCTGGATGAGATGTGAGATTATGCTCAGTTTGGGCTAAATCCAAGAGGGATTCATTTGTGTTTTGAAGAGGAGAGTTTTCTGTTTCCTGGAAATTTGGTTCTTGATGTATGGGGGAAAGAGATATAGGAAGAGATATGGTTGGGTCCCAATGAGTTTCTTGATTTTCCTCGTTTAGAGCTACTAACTGATAATAGGGTTGATCTTCCAAAAAGGTTACATCATAAGAAACAAAAAAATTTCTTGAGGCAGGATGATAACATCTATAACCCTTTTGAGTGGAAGAATATCCTAAGAATATGCATTTATGAGCTCTTGGATCAAATTTTCCTCTCTTAGGATCATGATTGTGCAGGAAAACAGTACAACCAAATATTTTTGGAGGTAAATTATGGAGGAAATGACTGTGTGGGAAAATGTCCAAGAGGTAGCTGATGGGGGTGCGAAGATTTAGAGGTTTTGAGGGCATACAGTTTGCAAGATATACTGCAGTAAGGACAGCCTCACTCCGGTATTTGTTTGGGACGTTATTGGTGAACATTAAGGATCGAGTTATTTTCAAAAGATGTCTGTTTTTGCGCTCAGCTATCCAATTCTATTGAGGTGTATAGGTGCAGGAATGTTGGTGAAAAATCCCTTGATCTAATAGGTAGTTGGTTAGGTCTCTTGTGAAATATTCCTTTCCATTATCAGTCCGGATAACACGAATGTTTGCTTGAAAAATGTTTTGAATATGTTTATGAAATTGTTGGACAATGTGACTTGCCTCCCCCTTTTCTATCATGAGAAAAACCCAGCAAACACGGGTATGGTCATCGATAAAAGTGATGAACCATCTAGCTCCTGTGAGAGGTAACCCATGCTGGACCCCAAATATCACTATGTATGAGTTGAAAGGGTTTTGAAGGTTGATAGGGATGTGGCGTGTAAGTGCTTCGTGTTTGCTTTGCTGAAATGCAGTGTTCACAATGGAAATTTTGAACAGTTTTATTCATGAATAATTTTGGATACAATTTTTGTAGATAGGAAAAACTAGGTGACCTAAGCGTCTATGCCATAGCAGAATTTCAGAGTTGGAAGTGGACAAGGAGGCTTTCGGGTGTGAGTTTGAAGAAGATCCAGATTTTGTAGATTTTGTGTAGTAGAGACCATTATACTCCTTAGCACTGCCAATCATTTTCCCCAAAGATAGGTCCTGAAAAACACATTGAGAGGAGGAAAAATTCACTGCATATTGCTTATCCTTAGTAAGCTTGTTGACAGAAATCAAGTTATATCTTAAATTAAGTACATATAGGACAGATTTCAGACTTAAGCCTGGGAGATTTACAGTACTACGCCATTTTACCTCTGCATTCTTTCCATCTACCACAGTAATATAAATCCCTTCCATGCATAGTTCATAGGTAGAGAAACAATGTAAATTACTGGTCATATGGTCAGATGTCCCAGTATCAATAATCCAATTATTATTCTCCTCGGTTTTGGTAAAAAAACAAGTTGAAATGGGTTTACCTTCATAAGCTACTGCAGCATTCCCGGATGATCCTATAGCATGATGATTGAGAATAGTTTGTAGAGCCTTAACTTGTTCAGTAGTTAAGCTAAGTTGTCCTCCCTTGCCATTTTTACCGGTTGATTCAGCTACATATACTTTGTTCTGCTCCTTCTGGTTTCGTGGTTTCCATCCTGCTGGGTTTCCATGGATCTTCCAACAGGTTTCTCAGGTGTGGTTGGTCATACGACAATGATCACACCACAATTGGTCTTTTCCTTCCTTCCCAAATCTCTGATATTTCTACATGTTTTGTCTTAATTGTTGGGTAACCAAGGCTGATCCAGAATTGTCAGGGGTACTGGAGTCAGCAAGCATAACCTTCTTTCTACTTTCTTCTCTTCTGACCTCAGCGAACACTTCTCTAATGGTTGGGAATGGTTTTCTCCCCAGCAATCTCCCCCTTACTTCATTCAAGTCTTTATTCAATCCCCGAAGGAAATCAAACACTCGTTCTCTTTCTACCATCTGGGCGAACTGGACTCTATCCTCGGCACACTTCCATTTTATTTCATGGAATAAATCCATTTCCTACCATAGTTCTGTCAACAGGTTATAATATTCCGTGACCGACTTGCTCCCTTGCCTCATTTCCCGAAGTTTCGATCTAACTTCAAAGCATTGAGAGGTGTTTTCCATATCTGAGTAAATCTCCTTAACAGCATCCCAAATATCTTTAGCGGTTTTATAGAAGAGATAGTTGCGACCAATTCTAGGCTCCATGGAATTGATTATCCAGGCCATAACTATTGAATTTTCAGCATCCCAGGTGTTGTATTTCGGGTCTGTAGGTGCTGGCTTTGGAATATCGCCAGTCACATACCTAACTTTCCCTTTTCCTTTTAGGATGAGGGAGACAGATTGGAACCATTCTCTGAAGTTGGTTCCGTTGAGTTTGTGTTGGGTTATTTAAAGGGAATGATTTTCAAGAAGAGGTTGGAACGAATGGGTATTGGGTGAGCTGGTTTCAACAACTTATTGAATAGACTCGGACTCAGCCATGGCGGAACCAGAACCAGGCTCTGATACCATGAACAAATATGGTGAAAAAGAAATCTTCCCTTCTATCATTCTGATTATACAAAGTAAAAATATACACACCAGGAATTCTCTATAATCAGGGAAGGAAAAAAAGGAAATAAACTGATTATATTCTGTCAACATAAAAACAAGATTATATCCTATTAAATCCCATATATTTTGGGATTACATAATCATATTTACAACTACAATAATAAAAACATAATCAAGCATTAAAATTGAGATATCCCCAGATATAATCCCGAGATTCTCTTCCAACAATTAATACAGGGGGCTCCAACAATTTGGTATAAGAGCATCAAGATCTGGGTAATGGTCAATACTAGAATAGACTCAAGAATGGAAGCTCTGGCAAAGGAAATGAACATAGTGCAAGATTACATGTTGGAAGTGAGGGATGTATTGAGAGATTCATAAGCAGGGAGCTGAAGTTGCAAGAAGGGCGGCCAAAGGAAAATTAGTGGAAGGACAACAGGTGATAAAACCCAGAGGATTTATCAAAACTAAGAGAGAGAATGAGAAGTAAAAAAAATGAGTGAAGACCAGAAGTAGAAGAATCTTAAACTCTAATCTCCATTCAAGAGTCCGTGTGGAGAGGACTAGGCTCCATTACAATTCTTCTTTTACAATTTCAATCCTATCCCAAAAACACAATCTATTCTAATTTAAAATACTTTCCTAATAAACTGACTACTGAAAATATAGAGCATATGACTGATGTGGGAACGTGGCTTCTAATAGTGGACCATAACTGTTGTTTTCCTGTTCAACAATAAGGGTAATGTGCTACAACTATTACTGCAGCCCCACAGCCTCATGTGGCCTCCTTCTATAATAAGTTTTCAGAGGTTTCAGAGGTGGTGGGGTCCTATCAACAGGACTCTCATATTTTCGAAGAGGGAGGAGGAAGTGTATAGGAGGTAGAGAAACCTAGAAGCCATTTTCAAAGGTTAGAGTTACCCTTGTTCATGGAGGAGGATCCTATCGGATGGATCTTCAAGGTGGAGAGGTACTTTAGCTTGAATGGGGTGACAGAGGATGGGGATAGTGGCATTATGCCTCAAAGGGAAGGCATTGAACTGGTATCAATGGATGGATTCCAAAGCACCGATGAATGATTGGGAAGCCTTCAAACAAGAGCTGATGGAGCGATTCCAACCTTCTCAGAATGGAGATGGGTATGAGACGCTAATGGCGTTGAAGCAGGAGACGACATTGACAGAGTAAAGGGAGAAATTCAAGCTCCTCTCTGCTCCCTTGAAGGACGCCACTGAGACCATGCTCATCGGAGCATTCAAGAATGGCTTGCGAGAGGACATCAGAGCTGAAGTTAGGATGGGGACAACAGGCTCTCTGAAGTACCTAATGGACTTGGCCCATGAGATATAGGAAATCAACTGGGTGCTGGATAAGGCCAAAAAGGCTCAATGGAATAAGAGCCTAAGAAGTATGGGGCCGAGACCAGTGATGGGAACCCAATCCAGGACTACGAGGCTTGCTGAACCAGGAAAAATGACAATGGTGATGGGCTGCCCAAAAGTGATGGGGCTGAACTGAAGACCCCCATGTCGTCTTCCTCATCAACAGCGAGGAACAATGGCAAATTCAGGAGACTCACCGAAGTCGAGGCAGCAAAGAGGAGAAAGCAAGGCCTGTGCTACCACTGCGATGAGAGATACTAACCCGCCATTGTTGTCCGAACAAGTGGCAGCAGGTTTTGATCTTGGCCAAGGAGGAAGAAAAGGAGCATGAACCAAAACCCAAACCCAAGGCAGATTGAATAGAAGAACCTGAGGAAACATTGATGGAGTTGTCAATAAACTCCATCATGGGGCTATCAACTGGCAAAACCATGAAGATGAAGGGAAGAATCCACGGGCTAAAGGTTATTGTGATGATCTACAGTGGAGACTCCTACAACTTCATCTCTTATCATGTAGTCCAGGAGTTGTCTCTGCCAATGTCTACGACCAAGAACTTCGGAGTGACTATAGGGAATGGGTACACGGTGCAGGGGGAAGGAATTTGTCCCTCGATACTACTAGAGTTGTTCTTGTTCGGATGCCGAGTGACCCAACCGTTTTTTTCGTTTAAACTGGGTAGAGCTGATGTGGTGTTAGACATGACTTGACTGACGACATTGGGAGAAGTTTATGCAAATTAGGGGAAGCTGAGTATGAAGTTCAAAATGGGAAAAAAGTCAGAGCTCTCATGGGAGGTTTCCAAGCCCCTCCCCCCCCCCCCCCTCCAAAGTGCTAGGAATAATTTTCTTTGTATTTCTTTTTCATTTTCCCTTTCCTGTTACTGTTTTGCTCTGTCTCTACCATCATTGCAATGTGAATTTCTTTGAATCCATAGTTGGGATAGTAGTATCCTAACAAATTGGTATGAGAGCAGTCCTTTCCAAGGCAATTGGTGAACACAAAATTGGATTCAAGGGTTGATGCGTTGGAAAAAGTGATGGGAGGGGTGAAAGAAAGACTTGAAAATATAGAATCAAAGAAAATATAGAATCAAACATGAAAGCATTGGGGGAATTAATGGGGGAAATTATGGACTCAATGACACAAAGAGGAAAGGGGTAAATTGACCATAGTGTAAACATCGACCCAAGGAGAGAACCCAGTCAAAGTAGCAAACGAAGTTGGGTCTGTTGGATGTGGATCGAATAATGCTGCAAGGGGTGAACGTGAGTGAGCTCAAGGCGATTTCCCACAATTCCTAGAGTTGCCAGTTTTCATTGGAGAAGACCCTTGTGGGTAGATTTTCAGGGATGAATGGTACTTTCTAGAATGGGATAGGTGAGGAGGAGAAAGTGGCTTCAGCCACTGCGTGCACAGAAGGCCAAGCATTAAACTGGCTACAACAGAGAGAAATTAGAGTGCCAATTAGCGACTGAGTTGTCTTCAAGGTTGAATTGCTGGAGAGTCCATCCCTCTAAAGGTGGCAGTGCTCATGAACTGTTCCTGTCACTTCAGCAAAAGAGTCAGGTGGACGAATATCATAAGCAGTTTGAACTCATGTCAGATCACTGTCAGGAGAGCACCTGAAAGGTGCTTATGTGAACGGGTTGAATGATGAAGTGAAAGTGGAGATATGGTTGACTACGCCAAGAAATTTGGCCCATGCAATGTCCTTACCCCAGAAGGTGGAAGACAAGAATCGGGCCTTAGAAAGAATGAAGGAGTTTAAAGTGGTAGAACAAAGCGGTGGAAAATATTTAAGGCCCAATGTTTTCAATGAAACAGCTCCCAGGTCATTTTAGGCCCAAACGAGACCAAAAGTTACTTCATTAAACCCGCCTATGTAAAAAACAACCCAAAGGTGGGAACCCGATATCTCGTGAACCCTAGCATCTCTCCCTTTGG